>CM073540.1:10000000-12489375 GCA_037074615.1 Leucaena leucocephala | reverse complement strand
ATAAATAAGTGAATATTACATAACTGTAATAAATATATAATAATGTTAAAAATATAAAAAAGATAAATAAATCAATTGAAACATAAATTAGTGAATATATGGGGATAAAAAATTAGAAATGTAAACAATATATAGGAAGGAGGAATTGAAAATATAAACAACACACACCTATATAAATATATATAAACAGATAATCAGTCATAATATTGTATCAATATAAGAAGAAAAAATAGAATAACATAATATTTTATATAAGAATAAAATATAATAAAGATAACTTACACACACATATATATAATCTAACAACAAAAGAAATTTATACTTAATAATTAGAATAACATAATAAATAACAGTAGAATATATAACAAATGTATAAAAAATAAAATTTACCCATAATAATTAGGTAAGAGGATAATCAGGTAATAGGTAATGAGAAATATTATATACTACTAAAATATATTAACATAGCATATGATAAAGAAAAGAAAACATGTATTATAATTAGATAAATAGAAAACTAATAACCTTTGTATATAATTGAACATAATAATATATGAATTGACAAAAAATTTATACTTAAAATTTTTCAGAGTAATAACGTGTTGATAACATGTTAAAATAAGAAAAGATAAAGAAGTTAAAGAGAAGAAGCAATAACTAGACAAAAGATTAAAATGAGATGTTATAAAATAAGAAAAGATGAAGAAATTAAAGAGGAAGAGAAATAACTAAATAAGAGATTGAAATAGGAGGCAATTGAGTATGCTCATTTATACAAATACTTTGTGCAGGGCTACTATTTATAGGCTATAACCATTAAAGATTAAATATAAGGTTATAAAGGAATAAAGATGAATATAATAGCATTAACAACAATAAACTCCTCTTAAATCATTTATTGAAAATGTTATAGGTTTACGACATAAAAGAAAAAAAGAATCCTAAGAGGAATCCTAAAAAATAAAAGTTAAATGGATATCAAAGTATGAAAAAAATATTTGTAACAATGCATAGGATTTTAGGTTATATTTGGCTTTGCTTTGTTTATATTTTTTATTGTTTTTTAATTTAGTCTTTATTTACTTTGTTGTGTCTACTTGATATTTTAATATTTGTATCATTTTTCTTTATAATGAAATTTACTTTTCCGATAAAAAAAAATGAGCTTGCATATATACATATATACACACTTTCTTTTCTCTTAAATATAATTAAACTATAGACGTGGTTATTGATTTAAAAAACCCCATTATATTAAAATTAAAATTAAAATATTAATATAGAGTTATTTTATCTATATAAAGTTTAGTTAGATTTTTTTAAATCTTGAGTTCGAATTTGGAGACACATGTGGTGGGGTAACTACGGATAGAATAAAATAAAAATAAAAATAAAATTAAAACAAAACTATAGAATATAAATGGAAATTTACTAAAATAAAAATGATATTCTCTTTTATTTCTTTAAAAATTAATTATTTTTATCTGAAAAAATAATTATTAAATCCTTATAAATTTTATCAATAATTTAACTCATCATTTTTTTGCCCTTGCCAGTTTAGTCCATAATCTTTAGAACAAGCACGGCCGCTTATCAGCTTGTGAGAAAATATCGCTTTCTTTTGGCCTGATAAATATATGGCAAGCACGCCCAATGCTGCTATCTTTGAACTGAAAACCTCTGCACCAAATTGCAATTCACCAGAACTTAGAGCTCAGTGCTTCAAACTCAACAGAAGCCCGTAAATTATCAGCGTCTGAAAACAAGGTACATAGTTTAGAGTTTTTTTTTTCTGAATCACTGATAGCATGAATCATCAGAAGCAGCTCATAGATAGGGCTGTAATTTTTCTTCGAGCTTTTCATCGCATCTAGGTCGGCTCTTCTTCGATTTTTATTGCTTCAATTGAGTTTGTCGCTTTTGTTCTTCTGTTTTTCGGTTTTCAGCTTATTTGGATTATTTTTTGCTTTGCTCCGTTTCTTCGGTTGTTGGCGCATTTGGATTTCTTCTTTGAGTTTTGTTACAATTGTCTACTTTTAGGTAATGCAGGTATCAACTCTAACTTTCTTCTTACCTTCCTCTTTGTTCCCTGAAATCTCATCCCTCCATAATGGCACATTTGCTATGTTTTGCCCATACCAATGATTTCTTCCTTTCTAGTGGACCATAATTTTCCCTGCTTCCTCATCTTAATCAATGGAAGAAAGATAGAAATAATAAAACTCTGAAAGTTTTGATTTTGATGGCTTCTGGAATCTGGTGTTGAAATTTTATTTCTAGTCCTTGCTTTTCTCATTCCTAAATTTGAAGTAGATTTTAATATTGGGAAACGGTTTGATCTAGAGGGATGTTAATGTAAAAGTTTTTGCGCAAGTGCCTGTGAAAGTTTCTAAGTTAATTAACATTAAGGGAGATATCACGCATAAAGGGGTGTATTGGTGGAACTGGAGGGAGGTTCAGTGAAACAGGGGAAGGACAGCGTTGGACATGCCAATATGGTTGGTAGTGTAGAAAATCATAAGCAAGAAAAAGAATCCAGACCGGAAAAGTTTAGCCCACAAACTGCCACATAGGATGCGTTATAAGGGATTAAGATTTTTTATCTGAACATTAGGTATTAATCTTGATGATAGAAAGAATTATAGGAACTGAACTACGAGGACTAAGTTGTAAAAGTTGTGAAACTATAGGGAGTTAATTGTTAAATTTCCCTTCTTTCTTCCCACCTTTTCATCTTTGGCTAAACTAATAATCATGTATTTTTTTGGTTGCATTGGTATATTAACTAGGCCATTAGGGGTTGATATCTAAAGCAATTGGCAGAGGATGCTGGATTGTCACCATTTCCTAAAGTAGCTGATATCTCACCAGAAATGGCATTAGGAACTACTCACTTCAATAATGCATTATGCATCCTAAAGCCTTCATTTCTTTCTCGTCATTCCAAAGCATCTGCTACTCACTTCAATGCTCACTTCCGTCTTAGTCAGAACATAACTCCTGGAGCATTGTTCTGCAACTGCAGCGCCAAAAACAATGCCCTCCCAAAAGATGAGTCTTTGAAACCCTTTGTCATTACAACCCCTCTTTACTATGTCAATGCGCCCCCTCACATGGGCAGTGCTTACACCACCATCGCTGCCGATGCTATTGCTCGCTTTCAGGTAGACTCCTTAACTATCATCATTGCAAGTTGCTTTACTTTCTTGTTCATTTACCCTGAAGATTCTATTCTCTCTTGAAAATAATTCTTTAGGAATCTTGCTGAGTAAGGTTTAGACTGTATTGCTTTGCTCCCCCTTCTGGATTTATTTCATTGCCTCTGCTTTGTAGGGTAGAAGTTATGTTCCTTTATGGTTCTTAACCTGAAATTTAGCTCACGTACTCATTTTGGAATGGAAAGGCTGATCTTTGAGTTCTTGTTTATACTGTAATGTTTATTTGGATGAATACAAATGACTTGTTTTAGTTGTGTTGTCCATATAAAGTGACATCACTTGACCTTTGTATTGTATTCTGGAGTTTGACGTAGTAAGCTTTCCTTATGTTGATGGACCAGTGGGTTTTCTTGGATACATTTTAGTATTTTCCTTGCATTCATTATCAAGATTTTGGGTAGAGTAATGAGTGTAAAATTTTAAGCTAGTCTGCTTTGTTTTGTAGTATTTGGTGAATTGGTTTATGTGGCAATAAACTTTTACTTTTAACTTCAGATCTTTTATTTAACAATTTTTCATTTGCGGTTTATTTCGTGGTTTGTCGAGGGAGAATTTATTCCTTTTTACTAGTAGAGGAAAAACGAAAAGGAAAAAGATTGAAGTATTATCTGATATCAATTCATTTATATAGTTGTATATTAGAGTTTTTATGCTCTGAATTCTTTTCGAAACCTGCATGATCAATAATGAGTTTTTAGTTCAAGTATAAAGCTTAAAATTTCATTGGCCCTATGAGCTCTGGATTTTAAGTGTCTTCCTGCAGTTTTGTGCCTACTAGGAATCTAGCTTCTCTGCAGAAGCCATATATGTCTAACTATCTGCATTATCTCTGAAATTTGTGGTTACTTTCAACAAAATAATAGATCCAATATTAGAATGTGATGTTTATCCCCTTTGAATCGATCTTGTGGCAGCGACTATTAAGTAAGAATGTTATATTCATCACCGGCACAGATGAACATGGGGAAAAAATTGCAGCTGCTGCCATGGCCCAGGGTTCCACCCCTCGTGAGCATTGCGATATCATATCACAGTCTTACAAAAGACTATGGAAAGATGTAATTTAATATTTTCGATAGTTTAGTCATGGTTTATTCTATTTATATTGATATACAATTGTTTCCATACACGTGTTACTTTTTTGTGATATTCTTCTGTTGTCACATTCTTATGGCAGTTAGATATTGCATACGACAAATTTATAAGAACAACTGATAGCAAACATGAAGCAGTGGTGAAGGAATTTTACTCAAGGGTTCTTGCCAATGGCGACATTTACCAAGCTGACTATGAGGGACTTTATTGTATCAACTGTGAGGAATATAAGGTCATAATTCAAATTTGAAGTTACAACTTTAGGAGTTGCAACAATTGTTGTTATAGCTATGTGATTTCTTAGAAAAATAAAAAATTAGAAATAATGTCCTATATAAATAGTGTTCTGTTGTGTTGGCCATTACTAATCTTTCATATGGAAATATGATATATTCTCACTGATATCAAAATTTTGATTGAGGTTGGTTATTGCATCTAGCTTTTTTTTATAATATTGGTTCCTCTCTTTCATTTAAAAAATCTAATGACATTAATTGTCAAAATAATGCAGGATGAGAGTGAATTGCTTGATAATAATTGTTGTCCTGTGCACCTTAAGCCTTGTGTTTCAAGGAAAGAGGCGAATTATTTCTTTGCATTGTCAAAATATCAAAGATCATTGGAAGAAACTTTGAACCAAAATCCAAATTTTGTGCAACCTTCATTCCGTTTTAATGAGGTAAGACATGTCTTGCACTAAACTTTTGTTTTCCATTCATTATTGTTAGCCAATACATGAATAGACCCACTAAAGAATGCATGGAAGTAGTTTATAGAATTCTAAGGTACATAAAGATGATGTGTAGCAAAGGCTTCTACTTTAGAAGGAGTAATGATAGAGATGCTGTCGTATTCTATGATGCCGATTGGGCAGGCTCCATTATAGATAAAAGATTCTCCACTGGGTACTACTCTCATTTGTTTGGTTAGTAACCTAGAGAAGTAGAAAGTAATCAGTAGTGGCTAAGAGCGATGTTTTAAAAACCAAACTGGTCATTGAACTGGCCATGACATTGGTGGACTGTGGTCAAACTGGTTAATATTAAATTAATATATTTTTAATTTATATATTATACCCAATAAGAAAAAATGTAAAATATATTCTTTTGAAGAAAATATTGTAAATATTTGATAATATGATCTATTGTTGATGAATATCTGATTAACATTATTTATGAATGATGCCTTTTAGAGAAATAGGCTGAACAAATGATAAAGTACTGGGCTCTTTTTGGTCTGGTTTTCATGATTGGAATCAGTCCAGTTTTGACCTGTTGAGCTGGTTCCCTCATATACCAGTTTTTGGGGTGGTCCCGGCCTGGACCAGGTGCCATTTCTGAGTCCAATTGGTTGAACCAGCTGATTCGGTCCAGGTTTTTATACATTGGCTAAAAGTAATCGTGAAACAGAATACAAGGCATTATCGCTTGGTATTATTCTCAAGTAATTTGAAACTTACTATGCTCATGGTGATTCTAGCAAATCTAGACTTACTGGTGTTACTGCTAGTGCTTTCAGAGATGATTGAGAACAAATATCTGTAACATTCTTAGAGTAACATAAATCAAGGGGGCTCCCTAAAAAAAGATAAAGGAGAATGATCTTGGCACTTTTTTGTTGCATGTGCACGGAGTTCTCTGGAATTTGATTCGGACCAAGCCAGGTCAGATCAGAGATGATTGAGAACAAATACCTGTGACATTCTTAGAGTGACAAAAACCAAGAGGGCTCCCTTAAAAAAAAGGAGAATGATCTTGGCACTTTTTTTTTGCATGTGCACCTACTATTTGGAGTGCTACCCCAACTGATACCTATCTCGGGTCAGGTCAGACCATGAGGGCGATAAGTTGTCCCAACAAATATTTAATGCTAGTTGCTTACGCAAGGTTCGAACTTGAGATCTCTGGTTAAGCTAGCATAGCCCCTTACCAAATAAGCTACATGCTCATTGGTTGACACTGATGTTTTGTCTTAGAAAATATTTCCCCCTCTTAATTGTAGGAGTTTATGATGAAAAGGATTTTTGACATCTTTCCACAACTTGATTTTATTATATAGAATTATTATGATCTATCAACCTATATATTCCTTTTGAAAGTTGTACTTCTCTACTGTAACCATATTATGAAAACTCATCTGAGTTGAAGGACTTTTGCCTCAAAATTTAATTGCTCATGTTTTGCCCTCCAAATAAAATCATTTAATTTTTATTTAATCTTATTTGTGCTTGCATGCATAGTTCTGTAAGTTGCGATACATATCATGAATTGGGAAGTGAATTATTTAATTAGGAATTGTAAAACATATGAAATTGTATAATAGTAAATAACAAGTAAAAATTAGCTTGAAATATAATGTGACATATGTATATCTTTATAATTAAATTTTGAACATAGTAAATCTAATATTAAAAGTTCAGGAAAGTTCTTAACATGATCATAGATAAGCTTATATTAGTCATATAATTTGTAATTTATTCTTTAAATGATATCATTTTTCACTATATTTATAAAATTATAAATTATAAATGGCATAGACAAAGACTTAACAACAATACAACACTGCCTTGCCAACAAAATCATACTATTCTGTCACATTAGCTTGAATTACCAATTCATTGCCAATTCAGCCATCAATTTATATTATTATCACTATGACTTAGAACAAATTGTAAGATTAGAATCATGAATAATAGGATTTAGGCGTACTTCCGATCAATTATAGACCCCGTATGGTCAGCTTTTGTGTCTCATTATATCTTATGAAATGTATGATTTCATTTACTATGCATGCGTGTTTTATACACCTTGTTGAACTTGAAGTCAATCACAATGTTTGATGTTCATTGGGTCTGAACTTGAATTTACCTTTTAATTTGCTTAGATGCAATCTCTAATTTGAATTTAAAGAAAAGATTAACTAGAAAACTCAACCTTGAAGTTGTTAGATCAGGTTTGTTTTCAACCAAAATACAACTGTAAATAAACTGTGTATGTCTTGTTTAGATATTAGATCATTGAGCTTTCTAATAAACTGTGTATTATATTTTTTTTTTTTGAACTTATATTAGAAGGATTTTAATGATGATATCTCTTTCTTTGACATTTAGTTTCTTCTATGAATTTTTTCAAGGTCCAAAGCTGGATCAAAAATGGCCTGAGGGACTTCTCCATTTCTCGAGCATCAGTTGATTGGGGTATCCCTGTTCCGAATGACAAGACTCAGACTATATATGTTTGGTTTGATGCCTTGCTAGGGTAAATTCATTTTATTCTGTAATTTGTAAATACTACGTCCCTATGTTTCCTTGTCTTGATTTGATAAGTTGAGAATCATTGCCTATAGTAATGTTGATTTTTTTTTAACTGTATTACAGCTTTTTGCCAGCTATTTGTATAGATATAAAACAGAAAACTAGACATATGGCATAGAGTTTAATATTTTTTAGTAGATTGAATTTCATTTTAACCAAATTAGTTTTCTTTTTATGCATTTTATGTGCAGTTATATATCAGCACTATCTGATGACATGGAGCAGCCCGATTTACTAAATTCTGTTTCTTCTGCATGGCCAGCTCAACTACATTTGATTGGGAAGGTATGTTAATTTGTTATAAAGTTTTGCTAATAGTATTACTGTTAATTCCGTTAATTCCTTAAGCCTTCCCTAAGCCTATAAATAGCTAGCTTATCAAATGTAAAGTAGATAGAAATGACAATACAGTGATTCAATTTTCATTCTCCCATTGTGTCTCTTCCTCTCATCTCCTCTGTTCCTTCATTTTCTCCCAAATTCCCTCTATTCTTGCCTTTTCTTCTCTCTTCTTTCTCATTCTTGATCAAAGAACATAACAAGTGGTATTGTAGCACGACTTCCTCGGACCCTCATCGTGCGACACTGAATGGTAGAAAACCGAGTTACAAGAAATTGCTCAAAAGATGGACGCACGGATGCAGAACGTTGTGCAGCGGCTGCAGAACGTGGGTGAATTGCAAGAAACTGTTCTGGGCTTCCTTGACGAAATTCAGAATTTGGAATGCGTCTTCTGTCAAGAATTACAGAAAATGGCGCAAGAGATATGCAATATTGAAAATAGAGCATTCAGTGGGCCGGTCAATGAGCTCTTTGAAGGCGTTCTTGGGGTGGCTACAATGATGTAGAATATAGCAAAAAGATTGGATTTCACCCATCTTCGACAAACTGGGATGTTGGCGGAATTTAACGTCAGGTTTGACACTATCTTGGCCCGATTGGACCTTTCAGAAGTGTATTTGGTGCATGGGGGCGTTAAAGGAGGAAATAGCTGACTCCGTCCGATTATTTAATCCAAGGACTCTGCTTGAGGTACGACGCATGGCCAAAGTGCAGGAGATTTCTTTGCTGTGGCGGAGCAAGACGAAGATGGTTTTACCGGTCAAGAACGGACACCAAGGAAAATTCACAGAACCCCAAGAACGTGTCGTAATGCAAGAAGGATGCGTCGGTAATTTCGAGATTGGCTAAGATTCTTTCATTGATATCGAAAACAATTCGACCTTCAACTTCAAGACCCAAGGTTCGGTGGCTGATAGAAGCTCTACTTCGTCATTTCCTTTGAATACAGAGGTTGAGAATGTGGAAATCACGTCTGGAGTTAATGGGTCTTGGCGTTTCAATTTTGCTGGAGTAGTTTTGAAAACCATTACTCCTGTTTCAAGCTCTGTTTCGTCGAGTACAGGCTCAGTTTCTTCACTTCCATCACCCGTCGCCTCTGTATTAACCAGAGATATTGCGAAAAGTCACCTTTGATGCTAATGGGTCTTCAATATTTGACTTTGCTGAGTTACAGGCTCTTTCGTAGCATGGAGACAGGTGTGAGGTTAGGAAACAGACACCAAGTGAAAGTGGGTCCCAGTTAGCGATATTCAGAGTGATCGGGTTTCCTAATTTCCTTATTTTGAGCACTGTTCAACTTGTTGCAACTACTATTCCTTCATGTATTGGGTTACAGTTGCCTACCTTCTTTAAGTGGTAGAAGTACTGTGGAAGTCCATTAAATTTAGTAATACCATATGGATATATGGGCTTAGAAGGTGGCAGCAAGGAGAAAAACCCAATAACATTGCAATTGGGTTTTACAATTCCTTTGGGTGCCATTAATTATGGGTTATTTCAGAAGTGGGTCTCGTTTCTAAACTTCTCTCCAACAAGAATTCTGATGCTAGAATGGTTTAAAGGAGAATTAATTACAATGCTTTTTGGGATGGTTTGATCTCTAAGTAGGAAGAAAAGAAGGAAGTGAAGTGTGCAATGCCGCAAGACCAAATACAATTTGAAGGAATCAACTTCTGGGCCCAAGTCACAGAGGCTTCTTCACCGACTAGCAAAAGTTTTTGTCAGAATTTAAAGCCTACGTTTTGCTTTCAGATTTGTATTTTTTTTTATCTTGCTTGATCCTTTAGGGCAAGGATCCGTTTGGGAGGGGGTATTGTTATAAAGTTTTACTAATAGTATTACCGTTAATTCCTTAAGCCTTCCCTAAGCCTATAAATAGCTAGCTTATCAAATGTAAAGTAGACAGAAATGATAATACAGTGATTCAGTTTTCATTCTCCCATTATCTCTCTTCCTCTCATCCCCTCTGTTCCTTCCTTTTCTCCCGAATTCCCTCTGTTCTTCCCCTTTCTTCTCTCTTCTTTCTTATTCTTGATCAAAGAACATAACATAATTCCAATTTTATTTCCAGTCCTTTTGTGAGATTTGCAATTTGCAATAAGTTTTATTGCATTTAATATTAAGTTGTAAAATTGGAGGTAAATTGTCATTCACTATTTTTCTTTGCTATTTGGCTTGTAATCCTACCTCTTTAATCTATTTAGAGAAATTTCATTATTTGACAATTTGGCAATCTGTGTGGTTGCTCTTTTAAAGTCTCAGTATTTCCTTTACATGGCTAGGCTATTGCTGGACCCAATGACAACTTCCTGAGCAATGTCGTTTAAGGAGGGTCCCTTGTGTTCAATGCCTGAAATTGGCTGAACTGCATCATGAAGTCCTAGTACGGTGGATCCCATTCTGATACCGTGTACAGAAAATTGCGATAAAACAACTCTTGGGTTTTCGTTCAAATGAATCGCATTATATTTATATGGTCACCCAAGACCCAGGGTTAAGCTGAAAAAGGAAGAAACGTATGAAATAAACATAACAATTCAGCTAATTTCCTGGACCAAATTACTTAAATCAAGAAAACCAAATTACATAAATCATAAACCAAATAGGATCAGATCTGATCATAACTAAATCAAGATGCAATAACCCGATAATTGATAAAGATACTTATCAGTAGACATACTAATTTTAACAATTTCAGACACAGAACATGGTATGAATGATTTAATTTTTGTGTGTATTCCTCTGCTGTACATGGTTACATATATACACAAGTTGAATCCCTTTCAAGGCGGGATTGTGGGAACAGAATCAGGAAATAATTAAGATACAATTAAGACATAATCCCTTCAATCTCTCTCAATTAATTCCCTACAATCTCTCCATTAATTATAATCATTTTGCTTTCAATGAATCCCACTAATTTCTCTTCTACACTCCCCCTCAAGTTGGATCATAGATATTTATCATGTCCAACTTGCCGATTAGATATTCGAATTTGTCTCTCGTTAATCCCTTCGTTAGTATATCTGCTACTTGTTCCTTAGAGGGAATATATTTGAGATAAATCGTCCCCTCGTCAATCTTTTCTCGTATGAAGTGTCTATCTATCTCTACATGTTTTGTCCTGTCATGCTGGACTGGATTGTGAGACATGTTAATAGCTGCCATGTTATCTGACTGTAGTCTGATAGGCAAATTTATTGACATCTTCAGCTCTTCCAGTATTCTTTTAACCCATAGACTTTCGCAGATTCCAAAGGCTATAGCTCTAAACTCAGCTTCAGCACTGCTTCTAGCAACCACACTTTGTTTCTTACTCCGCCAAATCACCAAATTTCCCCAGACATAGGTAACGTATCCTGAAGTGGACTTTCGATCATCTTGGTCACCTGCCCAGTCAGCATCCGTCATCATTTCCACCTTTCGATTTTCTGATTTTTTAAACCAAAGCCTTAGCCCAGGAGACCCCTTCAAATATCTCAGAATTCGATAGACTTCATTTAGGTGCTTTTGTTTTGGGTTATGGGAATGTTGGCTTACCACACTGACAGCATAAGCGATGTCTGGTCGAGTGTGAGATAAATAGATCAATTTTCTCACCATTCGCTGATATCTTCCCATATCCACGGCCTTTCCCAGATCCTCTGTATCAGTAATTTTGTCAGCCTGTATAGGGGTGTCATTTGGTCTGCAGCCGAGCATACAAGTTTTTTTTAAGAGGTCTAGTATGTATTTCTTTTGTGAGATGCTGATTCCTCGAGCAGATCTAGCTACTTCCATGCCTAGAAAGTATTTCATTTCTCCTAGGTCTTTGACTTGAAATTCTGCATTTAATGCCTTCTTGACTCTGTCAATTTCTGCTGGAATGTCTCCTGTGAGTACGATATCATCAACATAAACAACCAATACCACTATTCCCCCATTCAAGTGTCGGAAGAACGTGTGATCACTCTGCCCCTGTAGATAGCCTTCATTTTTTAAGACTTTGGTAAACCTTTCAAATCATGCTCGAGGAGGCTGCTTTAAACCATACAGTGATTTCTTCAATCTGCATACTTGGTTTTCCTTTTTTCCGGGAAGCATTTTCATATAAACTTCCTCTTTTAGTTCTCCATTTAGGAATGCGTTCTTTACGTCCATCTGATGTAGTGGCCAGCCCAAGTTTGCGGCAAGAGAGAGCAAAACTCTGATGGTATTTAGTTTCGCCACTGGTGCAAACGTCTCAGTATGGTCCATACCATAGATTTGGGTGAAGCCTTTTGCCACTAGTCTTGCTTTGTATTTCTCAAGACTCCCATCTGCATAATATTTTGGGGTGAATACCCATTTACAACTTACTGCCTTCTTGCCCTTGGGTAGGTCGACAACTTTCCATGTATTGTTTCGTTCCAGTGTCTCCATTTCTTCCATTACCGCCTTTCTCCATTCAGGACTATCAAGAGCTTCATATATGTTTTCTGGTATCTTGACCTGAGTAAGATGAGATATGAACGCAAAGTTTTTGGGAGATAAGGCTTGATAAGAGACAAACCTCTCTATAGGGTGTCTAGTGTAGGCCCTTGGTTGCTTTCTTATTGCAATTGGGATGTCAAGATCATCCTCTTCTGTCTCATTGTTAGGACCTGTCTCTGGTTCAGACTCTTGGATTGTGTCAGTTGCTTGAGGTATATTACCTGTCATGTCCTTGTTTTTGCGGGTATAAACTTGACCCCACCTGTTAGTGTCTCCCCTTGAACTAGATTTCTCGTCACATTCCCTAGGTTTCTTTTGTATTGTTTCCTCAAGAGGGTAGATTTGACCAGGAGGTTCATATGGGATTTGAGGTTCACTCCAAGTTTCCCCTTGAACCGAGGACGATGTATAAAAAAGGATGGTTTCATGAAAAGTGACGTCACGAATGATATAGAGACGTTGAGATACAGGATCAAAACATTTGTACCCTTTTTGGTTTCCGGCAGGCCCTAGGTAAATACGTTTGGTAGCTTGTGGGTCAAGTTTATGTGTATGGTGTAGATGAACAAATATAGTGCAACCAAATATGCGGAGAGGTAAAGTATTTTCGAAGTAAGGTAAACTAAAATGTTGGTGAAGAACTTGGAGAGGAGTCTGAAAGGTCAGGGGCTTACATGGCATCCGATTGAGTAAGTAGGTGGCAGTCAGAATAGCATCATCCCAATAGTAAGTAGGTACATTACTGCTAAAAAGAAGAGCCCGAGCAGTCTCAAGAATATGCCTATTTTTCCTCTCAGCAATTCCATTTTGTTGTGGACTATGGGGAAAAGAGCTTTTATGAGTGATGCCTTTTTCCTTAAGAAAATTTGATAGTTGATGGTTAACGTATTCGGTGCCATTATTAGTATGAAGGATTTTGATCTTGGAATCAAATTGTGTATAGATCATGTTATAGAAGTCAATGAATGTTTGGTATACTGCGGTTCCAACATACACGGGTGTGATCATCAATGAGGGTCATAAACCATTTTGAATGGGTACGATTTTTAACACGAGATGGGCTCCATACGTCACTGTGGATAAGGGAAAAAGGTTTTGAGGGTTGATATGGAACACTAGGAAAAGTAGTGCGATGGTGTTTTGCTAGCTCACATGAATCACAATGGAAAACTGAGTTTTTATTTAAGCAAATAGAAGGTAACATCTTACACATGTATTGAAAATTGGGATGTCCTAATCTTTTATGCCATAATTCCATCTCAATAGTCTTAGGGAGAGACACTTGATTACAGAGATGAGATACTGAATTTGGACAGTCATTCAGGTAATAAAGTCCACCAAGTTCCTTAGCAACACCAATCGTCGTCCCCGTGAACAGATCCTGAAAAACATAGTGGGTAGCAAAGAAATCAGCTTGGCAATGTTCCTTTTGATTTAGTTGACTTACAGACAACAAGTTACATTATAATTTTGGATTATAAAGAACATCATGCAGCAAAAGTGTTTCAGAAACTTTAATAGTACCACTCCCTGCTACCAGAAAGTCTGAGGCATCAGCGATTTTTACTATAAGTCGAGACGTGGCGGGAGTATAGGTGGAAAATAAGGAAATATCATTAGTCATATGATCCGAAGCACCTGAATCAACTATCCAACAAGGGCCTGTGGTCTTACCTTTAATATTGGTAAAAGCTGTAAAAAAGTTACCTTTGTGTACCACAGTAGCAACAGGTCTACGGGACTGATTTTCTAGTGCATTTAGGCGCTCTAGGATCATGGTTAATGGATCAGTTGCAGAAGTGGGACCAACTGGGCCTGGAGCAGCAGAATAGAACCTATGAGGAGTTGGTCCAACTTGGACTGGACCTGGAGCAGCAGAACAGAATGGGCCTGTCGCTAAGTTGGGCCTGTGAGGTGATGATGCACTTGGGTCTGAGAGTGCGCTATATCTTGGGCTGCTGAGATCCATGTCGTCGGAACCAGCAGAGGCGGCCAAATGTCCTCGCGATCGTTGTTGCTTGGCCTTCCAATCCGGCGGTTTTCTGTGAAGATCCTAGCAACATTCCTTGGTATGGCCCACTTTCTTGCAATGCTCGCATGTCGGGCGTTCTCTCCTGGAGCCAGAGTCTGATGGGCGGACAGCTAGAGCTGAAGCTTCAGTCGCCGACGGAGGAGTTCCATGGCTAGGAAGCATTACTTGCCGACGGGTTTCTTCATCACGCAGGAGAGAGAATGCTTCTGATACAGATGGGAGAGGGACGCGGCTGAGGAAACGGCCATGGGCATCATCATACGTCGTGTCGAGCCCCACAAGAAATTCAAATAGGCGTTCCTCTTCCACGGTCCGTTGATACTCGGTGGCGTCTTCACCGTTCTTCCACACTCGGCGTTGAAGTAGATCAATTTCTTGCCACAATGTTGTCTTCTCGAGATAATAGACATTTAACGGGCGAGTGTTCTGTTTCACGATCCACAGACGAGCTGGAAGCTGAAACAACAGAGAAGCATTGGGGGCGCTTTCCATATGCTTCTTTCACGGCGCATCAAATAGCATTGGCAGAGGTTAGAAACATAAAGCTTCTTCTAACAGCTGGAAGCATGGAATTCAGGAGCCATGAGGCGACAATGGCATTCTCTAATTTCCATCGTCGTCGGGAACTGTCATCATCGAAGAGCGGTTGATCGTGGTAGATCAAATCAAGTCGATCTCTACCGTTGAGGGCGAGGGGCATTGACTGGCTCCAATCGAGATAATTTTCGCTGGTGAGTCGTTCTGGTACAATGACAATCGCAAAGCCTTCAAAGCCGACTGTTTTCGCGGAAGTTGGACGCGACTCCCCGTTGGACAAAGCCTGCTATGATACCATATTAGTAGACATACTGATTTTAACAATTTCAGACACAGAAGACACAGAACACTGTATGAATGATTTAATTTCTGTGTGTATTCCTCTGCTGTATATGGTTACATATATACACAAGTTGAATCCCTTTCAAGGCGGGATTGTGGGAACAGAATCAGGAAATAATTAAGATACAATTAAGACATAATTCCTTCAATCTCTCTCAATTAATTCCCTACAATCTCTCCATTAATTATAATCATTTTCCTTTCAATGAATCCCACTAATTTCTCTTCTACAATACTCCAACAGTTATATCACACCTAGTCTTAACTTTGATCTCTGTTCTGTTTATGTCCCCTTTTTTCAGAGCCTATAGGGTAACAAGAATGTTGTTTTAGCTTTCAACTCGCAATTGTTCTTCCTAGGTTTATGATTTTTAATTTCCTGTTGATATGCACATTGCAGCCTTCCGTTTGTGGTAGTCTTGCAAACTGTGTCATTTCGTTCTTTTAAGGTGGAAAAAGGTATCCAAAAGTAGTGAAAAGTAGCAAAATGTTCAGTCTGCATAATTCACTCTTTCTAAGTATTCTTTCTACTTACTTCATATAGGATATCCTGCGCTTCCATGCAGTTTATTGGCCAGCTATGCTAATGTCTGCAGGAATTAGCCTTCCCAAGATGGTGTTTGGTCATGGATTTTTGACGAAGGTATCAAGAGCTGAACCTGTACATTATCATACATTTCTTCTTGAAATAATTTTACTGCTGACATCTTCTGTACTGATTTCAAAGTTCAGCCTTACCGTTTTGTCTAGTATTTCTTTTGTTTGGCTCTTTTTATTTTTCTCCTAAATGAGTTGGGTCCATCATTAGCATATTCACATCCCCTAACCACCACCGTGCAGTACCCATATTCTGACCAAATCTGGTTGTGTGAATGAGCAAGAAATTACAGATCTTTCTTATGGCTGAGTTTATTTCATGCAATGATATATCTCTATTTTATTATATTATTTCATATCTATTTTAGGGATTTTATCCCATTTATTAGGAATTATTGCAATAGTTGTGAACATTTTGTGCTTAAAGTGATTATATGAATTAAGTGATAAAGAGGTCCTTATCTTGTGTTTTTTCTTTTATTATTTCTCTTAATTAAATTGATTTGCACGGAGTTATTTTTGCTTTCATGCGACTTTACTTTTATTTTTTTTAACAATGTTAGGATGGGATGAAGATGGGCAAGTCATTGGGGAATACACTTGAGCCAAATGATTTGGTTAACAAATTTGGGACAGATGCAGTTAGATACTTCTTCCTTAGAGAGTTGGAATTTGGCAATGATGGGGACTATTCAGAGGAACGCTTCATCAATATTGTTAATGCACATCTTGCCAATACAATTGGTACTTAAGAGACTTGCCGAAGAATGACCTTGACCATTTCTTTTATATCATGATTTTTCATCTAACTTTATTGTGCTTGACTTAAAATATTTTGGCAGGAAATCTTCTTAATCGTACCCTAGGACTTCTAAAAAAGAATTGTGATTCTACTTTAATTGTTGATTCCCCTACTGCTGCAGAAGGAAATGCATTCAAGGACAATGTAGAGAAGCTGGTAAAGTTCCTAGTAAATTGTAGTATTCTTAAAATATTATAGTGTGTCATTTTGGAAGGGATCATACCACTGTTAACTGTGACCATAAGACAAATGAAAATACCCCTTTTCCGTGTTTTTTTATTGCTTTTTTCAGTGATGAGATAGAAATATATGGCTTTTACTTATAATAGCTGAAGTACAACTAAAATGATTTATGTGGGTTTAGGTGCAAATGTCTCGTTCATATGGTTTGAAACTAAAGTTGTATGTAGGTACATGAACGGCAACATTTGTGCCAATGTTAACGAAGGAATATTTTAATGCCAAAAGTCACATTCTATTTATGCTAAGGATCGGTTTGGTATTCATGTGCATTTCAAAAGCTGTTCTAAAAGTTATATGTGATGATGACAAATAAGTATATTCATTTTGAAAAAAGCCTTAGGGTAATTCAATTGACATTGTCAAGATATCATTTTTCCTCCTTTATTGATAATTATTAATAGTAATTCTTTCCCCACTATGATTTGGAAGTGGATTTTATATCATTTTCCTCTGTATTTTTTTTCTCTTCATCCTTTGGTTTAGATAACCAACTTTGCATATTTTAAAGCCAAATTTCACTTTTTAGTTCCTTTGACCTGACCGTTGACTAATATGTGTACATTAACAGGTTGAGAAAGCTCGAATTCACTATGAGAAACTCTCATTGTCATCAGCTTGTGAGGCTGTGCTTGAGATTGGGAATGTTGGTAATTCCTACATGGATGAGCGGGCACCATGGTCTCTTTTTAAGCAAGGGGTTGCTGCTTCCGAAGCGGCTGCTAAGGTAATTTTCTCAAACTACTCTTTAGTTCTAAATATAGGATCTAATTAGGGGTGTGTTTTGATCTTAAATGTAAGACCTTAATCCAATTTATCCTTCGTATTTATTATTTTTTTTCTTAAACTAATTTACCTAATGTATAAATTGATATATAATATAATGTTACACAGGACTATTTTAGAGAGATCAAGACACGTTATAAATAATTAAGTACTCTCTCCGGTCATTTTTTTTTATAGATTAAAGAAGTCAAATAAATCAGTTAATTATAATCAAATCTAACCCTTTAAGAAGAATTCATATTATATAATCTTTAACCTGCCTAAATCAGTCAATTAGCTTTTATATTAGTTATAATTGACTAACTTATTTGGCTTGCTTAATTTATCTGAAAAAGTCAACTAACTCTTATATTAAGGATCAAAGGAGTAATTTATTTAGTTTTTTAATCTATCCAAATTAAATAAATAGTTCTTACACTAAGAATTGGATGAGTATTATTTGATAACCATATCACCCATTTTTCCTTTGTTTGGGAAAATTGTAAGTTCAATGTCTAATGGTGTGTATTTATTATTATTTTTTCTTAAACTAATTTACCTAATGTATAAATTGATATATAATATGTTACACAGGACTATTTTAGAGAGATCAAGACACGTTATAAATAATTAAGTATTCTCCCCGGTCCTTAATATAAAATCTAGTTAATTTTTTTGGTAGATTAAAGAAGTCAAATAAATAAGTTAATTATAATCAAATCTAACCCTTCAAGAAGAATTCATATTATATAATCCTTAACTTGCCTAAATCAGTCAATTAGGTTTTATATTAGTTATAATTGACTAATTTATTTAGCTTGCTTAATCTATCTGAAAAAGTTAACTAACTCTTATATTAAGGATCAAAAGAGTAATTTATTTAGTTTTTTTTTAATCTATCTAAATTAAATAAATAGTTTTTACATTAAAAACCAGATGAGTATTATTTGATAACCATATCACCCATTTTTCCCTTGTTTGGGAAAAGTGTAAGTTCAATGTCTAATGGTGTGTAAACGCCACCCCAAACGTGCACTAACAAGTTTTGCAGCTGTTAAGATGCCTATGTTTAAGCTGGATTCTTAACGTTGTTGTTGATTAGGATCTTGTTATTATATTGGAGGCTGTGAGGATCATAGCCGTCGCACTATCCCCCGTCACACCAAGCTTGAGTTGGAGAATATATGCTCAGCTTGGCTATTCCAGGCATCAATTTGATGCAGCAACCTGGGTCTCTCTCTCTCTCTCTCTCTCTCTCTCCATCTCTCCAGGTATTCTCTGTGCTGTTTGATTGAAGTTTGGTTGTTTTGCAGAGAGACACTCAATGGGGTGGGCTAAAGGGTGGGCAGGTCATGGCTCAACCTAAGCCAGTGTTTGCTAGGATTGAAAACCAAACTGAAATGGAGGATAAGGGCGCAGTAGCTGAGAAGGTGGTGAAGAAAACTAAACGGAAGATGACGCAGCCTCAAGGTGTTGCAGAAGCTTAGATTAGTCAAATGCGTTATCTTTCTTTTTACCATTTTGTTCCATTGACAACATGTAAAGCCTGGGTTGTAAGATTAATTTTTTCAGAATAAGGTGTATCTTTCAGTGAAATAGTTGGTAACCTTACATGATATCAGATCCACCCTGTTTTTTCCCTTCAAGCCCGAATCATACGACCCCATTGAATGATGGAATTACAGCAAAAAAACAAAAGAAAAAAAAAAAGAAAAAACCCAAAAAGTCAGATGGGATTGAGCTTTTTTTACAAAAAAGTTTATAAGTGGGTTCGACATCGATCCCACTAAGACCAGGGAACGACTATAGGGTTTAAAGAGCACTTACAAGAGACTTAGTGATCATTTACCAAAAGAGTCTTCACAATGACGGAGAAAATCAAACGTGTATAATTGTGAGATATAAGCCTGTTGTGCCAACTCTCATTGGCGATAGGATGAGTTGATGCATTTTGGATTCTCTCATATCACAACGTTGTCATTTGCCACAACGAAGCCTTAGACCGCTTTGTGCTTCGACTCCACGAACGAATCTTGCTTTGATCTTGATCTCGCAGCGCTCTGCCTCGACTTGCCTGACCATTCTTGAACATTTCGTAGCACTCTGCTTCAACTCGCTTGACCGTTATTGAGCCTATCAAATCGACGACGGATGCCTTTGAGTTCGCAAAACTCAATTTCAACTCATTCCACTGATCCTAATTCTCTCCGTTAACGAAGGATGTTTTGGCAAGAGATGGATGATTCATCAAACCCTTCGAAAGATCGATTTCACGCATCCGCTGTATCTTCATGCTTTGGACACACAAGCTGTCGCTCTCGTCACTCATCTGTTATATATTTTGCATGGTAAGTATACTCTTATACCAAACATATATACTTATTATAATATAATCATATATAATTTAGTTGTTATTTTTTTAATATTGATTGTACTCTACTTGTCATTACCCATTAAGAGAATGTTGTTTACTGGTTAGATTTGTTGTTGGGATAGTTAGATCAAGATTATATACATCGTCAACACAGGAGTTATACTTCTGACACAAATATTTGGCACACAGGCCATCACTCTAGTCACTCATTCGTTATATATTTTGCAACTTATATTAGAGGGTAAATATATTCTTATATTTAGCACATTATTATAATAAAATGATATATAGTGTGGTTGATATTTTGTAATATTTATTGGACTCTGCTTGTTATCGCCCTTCAAGAGAATGTTGTTTATTAATTCGATTCACTGTTTAGATAGCTAGATCTTGAGATTGTATACATTATCAACATGTGAGTTTTTATTTATAGATTCATTAAGCATAAAATTTAGCATGTTATATAATATTTTTTTCTAATTGGCTATAGAGCTAGTTAATGTGTCAATGTTTTTAGAGCAGAGACATATGGTACTAATCAACTTTCTACATGGATTTTTCTAAAAATAAGTTGTTTTCAACTAAATAAATTTTGTTTTTATAATTTATTAGGTATAAAGTTTAATATTCTTTAATGTACTCTATATTTTTTCATTTTGTTAGTATCGCTGTCAACATGAGGGTGTTAAATGCGGAGACTATGTGATCCGCTATCTGCACAAAATTATTGAGATATGGCTCACAGAGAATATACATGAGGTATGAAGATGACAAGATTAATATTTAGTAATTCTTCAATTTACACTCATATTTAATACTTACCTATTATATCTAATTTGCAGTAGTTCAATAATAAATTAAGACATGAAGATAACCTAATCAACTCAATAAGGGATAATTTGGCAAGAACAATAATTCTTACACATGCCTTGAAGATGAAATACTTGTCAAATTTTTAGTAAATATTTAATCAACAGTTTTTTAACTTGTTAATGGTTGATTATTAAATTATTTCCTTGATGTATGATATATAAAGAGCTATTTGGTTTATTGAAAGTTTATCAACTTGGATTTTTAGTTCATTTGGATATTTTGATTACCATTTGGATTATGACATTGTTGACTACATATTTTGTTGCCTAGAAATTAGTCTGTTTTAATTTTGCTAAATGCATAGTAGTATAAAATAAAAAATTAATGAAAAAGCAAAAAAAGTATATATATACCTTTTTACGGTTGTTAAATGAAAAATTGCGATGGAAAGATTAAAATAAAAAATTTATGAAAAAAATAAAATATATATATTTTTATGTCGGTTAACTAGAGAATCTCTATAGAAAGTGTTAATACAATTGTCATTAAAAGTAAAATATCATAATAATAAAAAATATAGTAATAGAATATTATTAATGATGATTGATTTAATAATTGTCGTAAAAAGTATTACTTTTCACGATATTTTTGTT
Source organism: Leucaena leucocephala (assembly GCA_037074615.1). Taxonomy (NCBI): domain Eukaryota; kingdom Viridiplantae; phylum Streptophyta; class Magnoliopsida; order Fabales; family Fabaceae; genus Leucaena; species Leucaena leucocephala. Next base: position 12,467,800 of record CM073540.1, on the reverse strand, counting down.
TAAAAGAATGCCTGTGAAAAGTGTTGTTTTTACCGTGGTTAAAAAATACCATTAAAGCGTGGACTTATTATGTTGCGGTGCAAAAAGTTAAAGGCGTTTTTTCTTGTAATGGTTGATGGTAAGTGCGTCCGAGAAAAGCAAGATCTCAGAAGCCAGTGGGATCGGTGTAATGCTGTAGTCCTTGGCTGGTTAATCAACTCTGGGCAAACGAACTGCTATAGGAATCTCGTTTGCAACAAAAGCACGAACTGAATGGCTGGATTTGAAGGAAAGATTCCGCAAGACAGATGGTATTCGAATTTTCTCTTTACAGAAAATCATCTCAACGTTATCCCAAGGGGAGAAAAGTGTTGCTGCTTATTTCACAACTCTGAAAGATTTATGGGATGAATTTTATTATCTGGTTCCTCCTCCAGAATGTCAATGCTCTACCACCCAAGGTATACTAGGACCTTACAACAACAGCGACTTCTACAGTTCATGGGTTTAAACGACACCCACAATTCAGCAAGAACACAAATTCTCCCCATGTCCCCATTCCCTGCTCTCAACCATGCCTACTCCCTAATCTACCAAGATGAATCACATAATGATGTGTCAACCCAATTTTAGAATGCTTCTGGTGAGAGCTCTGCCATGTCTATCAGAGGGGGACAAGGTAGTCGAGGAAGGGGAAGAGGAAGGTCTCAGGATGACCCTGCTCTCAACCATGCCTACTCCCTAATCTACCAAGATGAATCACAGAAGGATGTGTCAACCCAATTTTATAATGCTTCTGGTGAGAGCTCTGCTATGTCTATCAGAGGGGGACAAGGTAGTCGAGGAAGGGGAAGAGGAAGGTCTCAGGATGAATGTTCCAACCGCAAGAAGGTCACAAACGGGAGAACTGCTATCATCTCATTAGGTTTCCTCCAAATTGGAAGAGGCCACAACATAATCAGACAAACAAAGTCAAGGAGACAACTTCAGGAACGTTGAACACTCAGCCAACAATCACCAAAGAACAGTATCAGCAAATCCTTCAACTTTTGAAGAGGGAACAAGAAACTGTGGTGGCTGGTGCTGAGGACTACATCGAGGAAAACATGTCAGGTATAATCAATGCTATTCCTCCCTCTTTATCTCATACTCATTGAATACTAGATTCAGGTGCTACGTGTCATGTCGTTAGTTCAATAAGCATGCTTGATACTGTCTCAACATATCTAGGGCCACTTAGAAAACTTAAAATGCCCAATGGGGATTAGATGACAGTTACACATGTTGGGACAGTTAAACTATTTGATGGCATTACCTTAACAAATGTTTATTATGCGCCTGGTTGCTGCTTTAACTTGGTTTCGGTGTCTAAACTAACCATTGATAATGCATGTGCAATATCCTTTTATCCGAACTTTCCTACATTGCAGGAGATCTCCAATGGGAAGAGTCTTGTGATTGGAAGACGCCTTAGCAGCTTGTATGTAGTTCACCGTGATAAAGGGGTCGATGCTGTCATAAACACTAATCATTGTGAACATGCTATGTCCTCTCAAGAACTTTGGCATAATAGACTAGGTCATGCCCCCATTGAAATCCTTAGACACCTTGATACTGTTAAACATGAAGTCCCTATTGTGTCCAGTGATGTTTGTGAGATATGTTTTCGTGCCAAACAAACACGATTGCCCTTTCCTTCTAGCAAGTCATCTACTACCAATAGCTTTGAATTAGTTCATATGGATGTGTGGGGGCTTACAAAGAACCAACTCAAATATTTTCTTACAATTGTTGATGATTACTCTCGTTGGACATGGATTTTTTTGATGAACAATAAGTCTGAAACTGTTCAGCATGTGAAGAATTTTCTTGCTTACGTTTTCAATCAATTTTCTACATCCGTTAAGCGTAGAAGGAGTGATAATGGGATTGAGTTCATGAACAATGACCTCAAAACTTGTTTTCAAGAAAAGGGCATTATTCATGAAACTTCTTGTCTATACACTCCTCTACAAAATGGAGTTGTTGAAAGCAAACATAGGCATTTACTAGAAGTTGGGTGGAGTTTACTTTTTCAGTCTGGGATTCCATTAATGTTTTGGGGGGAAAGTTTGAAAACTGCTGCCTATCTAATTAATCGCACACCCTCCAAGTTACTTAAATTTAAAACTCCTTATGAGATGTTACAAGGACATTCTCCGGACTTGTCTTCTTTAAAAGTCTTTGGATGTTTGGCTTTCGCCACAAATCTATATTCACATGATAAGTTTTCATCTAGATCAGTGCCTAGTGTTTTTTTTTGGGATACCCTGCAGCACAAAAGGGATATTTGCTCTATAATCTTGAAACAAAGAATTTTTTTGTTAGCCGCCATGTTATCTTTGTAGAAGATAGATTTCCCTTCAAAGATGCAGTGGGTATCAATCAAGAGGGAGAACTTCGCAATGTGATTGATAATGACCCCTTTATGTATGAGACCGCAGCACCTCCCATTGTTATTAAGCAAACAAATGGGCAGCAAAACCCAATTGAAAATAAACAAGAAATTGAAACACAGTGAGAGGCTAATGAAACATACATAGATGTAGAGCACTTGAGAAGATCAACCCGTGACAAGAATGCTCCTACTTGGATGAAAGACTATGCGTGTGAAAGCATTAACTTTTGCAGCAAGTCTACATATGGGTATGCTTGTGGCAGCTTTGACATAAGCAAGCACGAGAATGGTAAGAAAAAGGTAAAGTACCCCATACAATCTCAATTGACATATTCACATATATCCTCTGAATATAAATGTCTTTTATCTAGTATTGACAATGTTGTGGAGCCATGTAGTTTTGAAGAAGCAATAAAAGATCAAAGATGGGTGGATGCAATGAAAGCTGATATAAAGGCACTAGAGAAGAATGACACATAGGAAATAGTTGACCTACCTAAAGGAAAAATGGCCATAGGATTCAAATGGGTCTTCAAAGTGAAATATGCATGCACCGACGGGATTGACTGGTTTAAGGCAATACTAGTTGCCAAGGGGTATAGCCAACGTGAAAGTATTGGTTACTTTGAAACTTTCTCTCCTATAGTTAAAATGGTGACAGTAAGAATTGTGCCCACACTTGCTGCCATGAATGATTGGAGTTTATTTCAAATGGATATGCATAATACTTTCCTTTAAGGTGACTTGAATGAAGTACATATGCAAATCCCACAACAACAACAACAAAGCCTTATCCCATTAAATGGGGTCGGCTATATGGATCATACGACGCCATTATGCTCTATCAAAAACTGAATCCTTGGTTAAGTTATTGACCAGGAGATCCCGCTTAATGACCTCGTTGAGCGTTCTCTTTGGCTTTCCTCTATTCCTTTTAACCGGGCTCCATACTATTTGATCCACCCTCCTCACTAGCGCATCCCTTGGCCTTCTTTGTACGTGTCCAAACCACCTAAGACGGTTCTCTACTATTTTCTCCTTAATAGATGCCACTCCAACTCTTCCCCGTATTTGTTCATTACGAATCTTATCTTTTCTTGTATGCCCACACATCCATCTCAACATCCTCATCTCAGCTACCCTAACTTTATGCTCTTGCTGTCCTTTTAAAGTCCAACATTCACTTCCATAAAGCATTGCTGGTCTTATAGCAGTGCTTTTTAATTTATCTGGTACTTTCCGATCACATATAACCCCCGTAACCTTTCTCCATTTAAACCACCCAGCTTGAATTCTATGATTAACATCCTCCAAAATTTCACCATCGTTCTGTATAATTGATCCCAAATATTTGAACTTATCTATTTGTGGAATAACTTGATCTCCTAATTTGACCTCCAAGTTATTTCTACCTTGCCTCTTATCAAAATTACAATGCATATATTCAGTCTTACTTTTACTCAGATGAAAACCCTTCGACTCTAAAGTACTTCTCCATAACTCAAGTTTAAAATTAATCTCTTCTCTTGACTCTGCCACAAGAACTATATTGTCTGCAAAAAGCATGCACTTAGGGATTTTTTCTTGAATAGGCTTGGTTAGAACATCCACTACTAGATTAAATACATAAGGACTCAAGGATGATCCCTGATAAAGACCAATCCTTATGGGAAAATCCTTTGTTTCGCCCCTAGACGTTCTTACAGTAGTTGTTACCCCCTCATACATATCTTTTATTACCTTGATATATGCCATGCGCACACCTTTCTTTTCCAAAGCTTTCCAAAGCACCTCCCTTGGTACTCGATCATACGCTTTTTCTAAATCAATGAAGATTATATGCAAGTCTCTTCTTTTAATCCGGTACCTTTTCATTAACCCCTTAATAAATGAATCGCCTCTATTGTAGACCTACCCGGCATAAAACCACACTGATTCTCAGAAATATCAGTCTTTAATCTCAACCTGTGTTCAATTACCTTTTCCCACAACTTCATAGTGTGACTCATAAGCTTTATCCCTCTGTAATTTGCACAATTTTGAATATACCCTTTATTTTTGTAAATAGGAACTAAAGTACTTTTCCTCCATTTATCAGGCATTTTCTTAGAACTTAAGATCACATTAAATAGTTTAGCAAGCCACACCACCCCCACTTCGCCTAAACACTTCCAAACTTCAATAGGAATACCGTCAGGTCCAATAGCTTTACTATTTTCCATTTTCTTAAGTGCCTCTTTAACCTCGTCAACACGGATCCTATGGTAAAATGCCAAATTTGGTTCAACTTCTCGTGTTAAATCCCTGAGCTCATAACTCGACCCTCCTCCCTCATCATTAAACAATTTGTAAAAATAGGTCTCCCACCGTTCTTTAATATCACCATCTGCAACTAAAATCTTGCCTTCTTCATCCTTAATACATCGTACTTGATCCAAATCCCTCGATTTCCTTTCCCTGTCTCTTGCAATCTTATAAATCTTTCGTTCTCCCGACTTTGTCCCTAGCTCCTTATAAAATTCCTCAAAAGCTTTAAAACGAGCTGCACTCACCGCCTTCTTAGTTTCCTTCTTAGCTAAACGATACTTTTCCCAATTTTCAGTATTAATACATAAGTGTATAACTTTGAAACAGTCTCTCTTGTTCTTAACTTTCTCTTGTACGTCCTCATTCCACCACCAAGTCTCCTTATCTCGTTGACCAAAACCTTTAGATTCTCCCAAAATTACTTTAGCAACCGTTTGGACCTTTTCAGCCATTTCCTTCCACATGATATTAACATTTTCCTGCGCCTCCCAAACCCTTTCATTTAACATAGTTCTTTTAAAAGTTTCCCTCTTCTCCCCCTTTAACTGCCACCACTTGACTCTTGTGTTTAAAATATGTTGGTGTTTTTCCTTCCTACACTTAATACGCATGTCAAGGACCATTAACCTTCCCCTGGAATCACTTTACAATTTGTACAAAGTCTTCTGTCATTACTCGTTACCAAAAAGAAATCAATCTGTGACCTGTGGACCCCACTCTTGTATGTGACCAAGTGCTCCTCCTGCTTCTTAAAGCACGTGTTGACAATCTTAAAATTGTAAGCTAAGGAAAACTCAAGAATAGATTGTCCTTCATTATTAATCTCTCCAAAACCAAAACCACCATGAGCCCCGCATATTGCCCTGCCTCCTTACCAACATGACCATTAAGGTCTCCACCAATAAAAATCTTCTCAGTAAGTGGTATGCTCTGAATCAACCCCTCCAAATCTTTTCAAAACTTTTCCTTAAGGTGTGCTTCTGTTCCCACTTGAGGTGTATAAGCACTAATAACGTTGATTGTATCCCTTCCAATAATTATTCTTAAAGATATAATTCTGTCATCAATCCTTTTCACATCCACCACATTCGTCTTCCACTCTTTATCCACAATGATACCAACACCATTCCTCGTACCTCTTTTACCTGTATACCAAAATTTGAACTCATCGATTTTCCGAGATTTTTCTCCAACCCATTTAGTTTCCTGAAGGCACAAGATGTTAATCTTTCGCTTTACCATTAGGCCCACCACCTCCCATGCTTTTCCAGTCATAGTCCCAATATTCCAAGTGCCAGATCTAATCTTTCTCTCCTGAACTAGCTTCTTTAGCCGCCTCCGTCCGTAAGAGAGCGGTAGCCCTTGCTCATTTAACACTATATCTGGGCGACGATGCAGCGGCCCTTGCTCACTTCTCACTGTACTCGAGCCATACAGCTCGTTACTTACGGGCAACGACCTAGTATTAGCGCAATATCTTCGTATGTCCATATTCAAAACCACAATGTCCATGTTCATAAGGATTTGGAAAATCTAAAACTACCAAAGTTTGCAAACTTACCAAATTCTTGTATGATCTGAACCAAGCTTCAAGACAATGGAATGCCAAACTTACCGAGGCTCTACTACAAGGAGGATTAAAACAAAATAAATATGATTACTCATTGTTTGTGAGACAAACTGATTCTAAAATTACAATGATTTTAGCATATGTAGATGACCTAGTTATTACAGGAAATGATCCAAACAATATTAATGAGGTTAAGGAGTTACTACATAACAAGTTTAAAATTAAAGATTTGGGGAAATTAAAGTACTTCTTAGGCTTATAAGTAGCAAGGTCAATGAAAGGTATTGTGTTAAACCAACGAAAATTTTATTGGATCTTGTTTCTGACATGGGTTTGAGCCTATGGAGCTAAGTACAAGATTGAGCAATTATCCAAAGAAGGAAGAGGATGACACCTTGCTTCCAGGTCCAAGCATATATCGAAGATTGGTAGGTAGACTCTCCTATCTTATAGTAACGAGACTTGATATCAGTTTTGTTGTGTAGGGATTGAGCCAATTCATGAGCACACCAAGGAGGTCTTACATGACAGCAGCTATTAAGGCTATGAAGTATCTAAAAGGGCGTACATGACTTGGAATTCTGCTAGCAGCATCAACAAACAAGGAGGTGTAATCCTATGTAGATGTTGATTGGGGAACTTGTCCAGAAACAAGAAGATCAATCACTGGATACTTAATCAACTTTGGAGTGTCACCGGTGTGTTGGAGGTCAAAGAAGCAAGGCACCGTATCAAAATCTTCGGCAAAATCTGAATATCAGGCTCTTGGGATTGCTGTATCTGAAGTAAAATGGATAACCAGATTGTTAGAGGCCCTCATCAAGATGAGAAAAACAGATTCTGTGATAGTAGTTTGCAACATTTAAGAAGTAAGGATTAGCAAACAGATATCTTTACAAAACCTTTAGGAAAGGAAAGCTATGAAAGACTTCTGTTCAAGTTAGGGGTCATGGACTTGTTTGCCGCCAAACTTGAGGGGGAGTGTAAAGAGAATATGTAAAGCATTTTACTATGTTAATTGTATTAGATTGTAATATGTTAATTGTATTAGATTGTAATTAGTTGTATTTGTGTGGATCCTTGTATAGGGGTGGATATAGGCTTATATAAAGCTTGTGTTGTAAGACTCAATTTTATCACAATGAAGTGTATCTTAATTTCAGTGAAATAGTTCTGGGTAGGTGGCCTTACCCTTTTATAATTTTTTTGTTGTTGATAAATTACACTTTTATAAATTGAACTTGTGTGGGTGAGATATTGAAAAGAAAGATTTTATCCCATTACAATCTCTTTCTTCTGTAATTTTTTTCTCTCTCTCCCAGGTGACAAAGTAACTTTTTTTTAGAAGCATCTTAAAGTAGCTGCATTTTTAAACCTACTTATTATCAAAAAGTCAGATGAAAAAAAAACCATTTCAAACACAACACTTTTTCTTACTAGAAGTAAATTAAGGGTTGAAAAAAGCCATCCCAAACGGCACAATACTGCTGAGATGGACATTTCATAGGAAAATTTCACAGTGGGTAGTTATAGCTAGTTGAATGCAAGTGAGATTAGGTAAATCTGCTTGCATTGGGGGTTCAATATGTCAGAGACTCTTTATTTAGTAGGACTATGCTGACTTAATTTCTTATTAATATATCACACCAAAATATATTTTTTTATATTTTTCTTACATATATTCAATAGAAAAGGAACATTTTCTTAAAATGCAATCAAACGAGAGAATGTAAAAACAGAAAACAAGAAAAAAGAATCCGAAAGAAGCCAACCAACCATACCATAGTGTAGAAGGTATGTCTTCTCGAGACATCAAATTCATCCAATTAAATATCAACTCTCTCTCTCCACAACTTTTAGGACGACATTTAATACGAGATACACCATCTTTTTGAGAGTGCGAAAAAATATTTAGTCATTTGGTTGGCAGTGAGAAGATCGCAAACGGAGATGGAGAGAAACCAGTGAACAACGTCTTTCCTGATGAGTTAAAAAAGTTCAAATGGCAGATACTCATTGGTGAACTGGATAATCTGGATATAAAGGGATTGGAGGTAAGTTTAGTGCATAGTGATATAATAATATTTATGATGACGATGATATAGTGAGACAAATCAATAATTAATGAAAATAAAAATATAAAATGATACTAAAAATTTATTTTTATTGTAAAACTAGCAATAAGATTAGAAGGAGAGAAAAGATAAAGACAAGAAAATGAGAGAAGTATCTTATATTATTCTACTTGCCAATACAACACAAATGACATGCCCTATTTATAGGCATAGTCTTACATGAGAAGTTGAAGAGGAAGAGTCTAGTAATTAATGGAGGAGTAATGACCTAGGGAAGTTGAAGAGGGAGAGGGAGATGGAGATGGACATCTATATTCTAATATTCATAACACTCCTCCTTAGATGTCTATTCTTTAATAATGTGCCTCATTAAAAAAACTTCAACTAGGAAAAATCCTGTGGGATAAAAACCTAGTAAAAGAAAAAGAGTACACAATTAATTGATACACTTACAGAGCTACCCCATTAAAAACCTTGCTAGGAAAACCTAGTGGGACAAAACCTCAGACAAGGGAAAAAGAGTACAGCGTGTATCGACTCCCCCTTTTTGCAACGTCAATTGATATCTCTGAATTTGCGAAGTCCGATATCATGTATGAGCTTCTCAAATATTATTGCTGGAAGTGACTTGGTGAACAAATCTGCTAGATTTTCTTTAGACCGGATTTGCTGGATATTAATCTCACTATTCTTTTGAAGATCATGTGTGAAAAAGAATTTTGGAGAAATATGTTTTGTCCTGTCTCCTTTGATATATCCTTCTTTTAGTTGGGTAATATATGCAGTATTATCTTCATATAGAACTGTTGGGATTATTTTACTAGATGACAATCCACAAGTAGTACGTATATGATGTATTATCAATATTTACCATACACATTCTTGACTTGCTTCATGTATCGCTAGTATTTCTGCATGATTAGATGATGTAGCTGATATAGTTTGTTTCATTGATCGCCATAAAATAGTTGTACCATTATATATGAACAAGTATCCTGTTTGCGATTTGCCAACATGTGGATCAGACTAAAATCCAGCATCGGCATAGCCGACAAAGTCAGTCTTGTATTTATTTGAATAAAATAATCCCATATCTATAGTACCCTTCAAGTAACGAAGAATATACTTAACCCCATTCCAATGTCTTTGTGTTAGTGAAGAACTATATCTTGCTAGTCACACACGACCAGATATATCATTTGCTGTTAACTTACTAGCAAGATACATAAGCGCACCAATTGCACTAAAGGTAAGGCACTTCTAGACCAAGTAGTTCTTCATCACCTTCTTGAGGTCTAAAGGGATCTTTATCTTTCTCCAGAGATCTTACAATCACCAGAGTGCATAATGGATGTGATTTATCTATATAAAAATATTTTAAGACTTTTCTCGTCTAAGTTTCTTAACACACGAAGATCCCATTTTTCAAATGTTCAATTTGTAGTCTAAGGCAAAATTTTGTTCTTCCCAGATCCTTCATTTCAAACTCTTTCTTTAAGCAATTACCGCTTTAGAAATCTCTTCAGGAGTTCCAATGATATTTATGTCATCGACATAAGTAGCAATTATAGCAAATTTATTTTCAGATCTTTTTATAAAAATGCATGGACATATCTGATCATTCATATATCCTTCTTTCAATAGATATTCACTAAGTCGATTATACCACATGCGCCCTGATTGCTTCAATCCATATAAAAACTTATTTAATTTAATTGAGTACCGTTGTCGAGAACTTGAATTATATGCTTTCGGCAACTCAAATCCATCAGGGAGACTCATATAAATGTCATTGTCAAGTGAGCCATACAAATAGGCTGTAACAACATCCATTAGACGTAAAACGAGGCCTTCTTTTACTACCAGACTAATTAGATATCGAAAAGTAGTTGAATCCACCACTGGTGAGTATATTTTTATAAAATCAATACCAGTCTTTATGTAAATCCTTGAGCAACAAGTCGTGCTTTATATCTTACTACTTCACCATTTTCATTTTGTTTTCTCACAAAAATCCATTTATATCCAACTGGTTTTACATTTTCAGGTGTAAGAACCACAAGACCAAAAACTTTTTGTTTTTCTAATGATTTTAATGCAGCCTCAATTGCGTCTTTCCATTTTGACCAATCATCTCTTTGTTTGTATTCGCTAATAGACCTTGATTCATGATCCTCATCATCATTTATTACATCAAGCGCTACATTATATGCAAAAATATTGTCAACGTTGACTTTATCTCGATCCCATCGTATTCTATTGACAACATAATTTATTGAGATCTCATTATTTTCACATATTTTAGGTACCTGAATGTCTCTCGAAATTGAGATATTAGTGTTGTCAAAGGACTCTTATGGAGTCACTAAATTTTGTTGAATATCCTTGACCTGACCATCTATATTTATAACTCATTTTCTTTTTTAAGGATTTTGATCTTTGGAATCGATGGGCCTGCCATGCTTCAAGTGTGCTTTTGATCCATTTGCATCAGCAGATTGTCCAATAGGGACATCAATTTTGATAGGAGCATTCGCAGCTGGAACATGTGATTTGGTCACTTTCTTAGGGTCAGCGAATACGTCTGGCAATTGATTGGCTGAACTCTGTAAATGAATTATCTTTTGAACTTCTAGCTTACATTATTTTATACGAGGATCAAGATGAGATAATAATAATTTATTCCAACTAACTTTATTTTTCAACTGTTTATTTTCTTCCCCTAATGTTGAAAAATTTGATTCATCAAAATGACAATTAGCAAATCGAGCTGTAAATAAATCTTATGTTGTTGGTGTTGGAAATTGTGCCCTAGGGGCCAATCATTGTCTTATAAACATTATTGTTTTATGAATTTCTTAATTATGTTATCACATTATTTGCATGTTTACTGTGATGACCATCCTTGGATAACTCATGATTTTATCCTAAATGTCCCTGGTTGGTCATCTATGCGGGAGCAGAGATAAAATAAGACCAGTATGACTTTGAAGATATATAGAGATATAAATTAAAGTCATAGGCACATGTAAGAGTACAAGGTGTTGGACCGACCCGCTATGAGAGAGCTGCATGGGTTAAGTCATAAGCTTCTCTCATATACAAGCCATGTCACTATGACCTTTGAACTGAGATCATCATGGATTCCTACATGACAAACGCTCAGCTTTGACCTAGTCAAAAGTCACTTTTGACTGAGTGATCATAAAGGCTATGTTCAGGCTCAGTGGTTTTTCATGCGGAGGAATGTGAATGGTCAAGATGGAATTTGTCCCTCACATTCGTAGAGAGATATTACTGGGCCCCTCGATGAGTGAGTCTGAGAAATGTATGGCCATACTGTAATGGAAGGGTAGTTCCATTTCTATCGTCAGACTACTCAGGGATCGAGAAAGTAACGGTTAGGAATAGGAGGATGACGTTCACCATGCCTCATCCATGACCGAAATATCGTGTGACAAAAGGGACGTGATATGGTTGTATGAAAGGTAACATCGTTCATCGATCCCCATATATTTTGGGTAGTCATAATGTCTTACTAGAGGCCGCTTACGACTTGTGGGTTAGTATAGTAACTGGCCCACTGCCAACTTTATATGGGCCTATAGGGTCGCACACAAAATAACCCAACTCGAGCTGTGATGTCCAGATTCATTGAATCTAAGAGATGTCTAGATTCAATGAATAGTATAGGGTGGATTTATATATTTTATATATATATAAATTTGTATTTATATATTATATATAATATAAGAGATATTTGCAAGATTTAATTTATAAGGATAAATTAAATTTCTATCACTTTTGAATTTGAATTTAAATGGATATGATCTATTTGAATTTGAAATTCAAATTGATAAGATATCTCAAATTTGATTTATGAGAATCAATCAAATATAATTCCGTCTTATCTTTATTTTAAATTAAATAAATAGGTGAATTAAATCTGTGAGACGGATTTAATAAAAACCGTATTTATTTAATTAGTTTCTTATCAAATTATGCAATATATAATTCATAATTAATATAAGATTAATTCTGAAGCCCGGCCCAATTAGAAGCCCGATAACATCCTATATATTTGATATTAGGATCTAGGGTTCCACACACAACACAACACAACGCACAAGAGAAAAAGGGGCAGGAGAGTGCAAAAGGTTTGCAGATAAGAAACTGCCGGAATAGAGATGGTGAGGACGGAATCTTGAGAAAACCCTAGAGGGACAAGAGGCGCTAGCACGTCGTTCGTGGTTGGAACGCTATTCGTGTGGATACCGGTAGAGGAAGCCGATCTGAGTTGTCGACTTCTCGCGAACGAGAAAAGAGCACCAAGTTCGACGAGGTCGCGACCAGTTGACTCAGAGGTCGCGACCAAATTGGCTTATGAAAGTCAGAAATCCGAAAAGAGACTACAGGTCACGACTAGTAGTAGAGGAGGTCGCAACTAACAACTCCAGAGGCGACAGGTCGCGACGAGAAGCTGAGGAGGTCGCGACTAAGAACTCCAGAGGCGACAGGTCGCGACGAGAAGCTGAGGAGGTCGCGACTAATAACTCCAGAGGCGACAGGTCGCGACGGGAAGATGAGTAGGTCGCGACTGAAAGTTCCAGAGGCGAAGAGTCGCGACTAGTGGACACTGAGGTCGCGACTGCAGCTCGAATACCGAAGGTAACACTTCTTTCTCCTTGACTTAAACACATTCGGTAGATCCTGGCTGGGAATGGAAAAATTTTTAAAGTTAATTTCCGCTGCGTGTCTTCCAATTCCCTTCAGTTGGCTCTAAATATTTTATTATAGAAGGAGATTCATATCCAACATATATTCCCATCCTTCTTTGAGGACCCATTTTAGTGCGTTGTGGTGGAGCAATCGGAACATATACCGCACATCCAAAAGTCCTTAGATGGGAAATATTTAGTTCCTGACTAAAAACCATTTGTAAAGGGGAGACTTTAAGATAACTAGTTGGCCTGATACGAATTAATATTGTTGCATGTAAAATTGCATGTCCCCAAGTAGATATTAGGAGATTTGATTTCATAAGCAATGATTTTGCAATCAACTACAAACGTTTAATTAATGATTCTGCAAGACCATTTTGTGTATGAACATGAGCTACAGAATGTTCAACATCGATTCCCAGAGACATACAATACTCATTGAAAGCTTGTGAAGTAAATTCACCGGCATTATCTAGACATATTTTCTTAATAGGATAATCTGGAAAATGTACTCTCAATCTAATTAGTTGAGCAAGTAATCTCGCAAATGCCAGGTAACGAGAAGATAATAAGCAAACATGTGACCATCTTGTTAATACATCAATTAAAACCATAAAATATCTAAATAGTCCACATGGTGGGTATATCGGCCCGCAAATATCTCCCTCTATACGTTCTAGAAATGTGAGAGACTCACTTTCTATTTTTATCGATGATGGTCTAATATTAGTTTCCCTTCAGAACATGCAGCACATGAGAAAATATGAGATTGTGGAATTGATTGTCTTCTCAACGAATGTCCACATGAATTTTCAATTATTTTTTGCATCATTATTGTCCCAGGATGGCCTAACCGATCATGCCAAATATTAAATTTATTCTCACTTGTAAACTTCTGGTTTGCAATAACATATGTTTCAATTGTACTAATAAATGTATAGTATATTCTAGAGGAAAGAGCAAGGAATTTTTCCGGTGTGCATTTTTTACCAGAAATCAAATCTGTGATAACAAGATATTCCTAGTTTTCTCTATTTGTTGTTTTAATATGGTATCCATTTCTGCGAATATCCTTGAAACTCAAGAAATTACTGTTAGATTTAGAGGAATAAAATGCACTATCAATGGATAATTGTGTTCCTCCATGTAGCAATATATTAGCTCTTCCAAACCCCTCAATCATCTTTATACTTCCAGATATGGTCTGGACATTGGCTTCTCGCATTACAAAAGAAGAAAAATATTTTGCATTTCTGAATATTGTATGAGTTGTTGCACTATCAACAAGACACAAATCACACAAATCTTCTTTATTAATGTCAATGAGTGCCATTCTTCATTACAGGAACATAGCAAAAGAAACACAAAGAATTAATGAAAAGAAATACTCATAATTTTATTTATTGAGAGAAATAACTTCATTATAGCAAAAAGAAAACACACAAAATCATAAAAGTTTAGCTTATTTTTTGGACACTCCCATCACCAATTAGGTGATCAATTCTTCCATTAGGATCGGCAAAGAAATCAACAATATCTAAATGAGTCACATCTATGTTACCATAATCTGAATCGCTTTTTTTCCCAGCAAAATTTGTTTCTATCTTTGGCTCTTTGCATTTATTTTTATTTTTTCTTTTGAGCGATTCTTGGTATAATTCAATCAAATGTCTTGGTGTATGACAAGTATAAACCCAATAACTTTTGCCACCATAACGATGACATAAATTTTTAATATAATTATCATTCCCACTAGTTTTCTTTTTGTGGTTATCATCATTATTTGCCATCTCGAGTGGGAACTACGACCATGACCATGTCGACCACGGCCTCGTATATAGCCACAACCGCGTCCACGTCCACATCCATATCCCCGACCACGGGATGATTTATTTGTCACTACATTCACTTCTGGGAATGCAGTAGAGCCAGTTGGATGGAATTCATGATTCCTCATTAGAAGCTCATTATTTTGTTCAGCCACCAAAAGGCGAGAAATCAGTTCAAAATACTTTTTGAAGCCTTTTTCACGATATTGTTGCTGCAATAGCACATTGGATGCATGAAATGTGGAGAATATTCTTTCTAACATGTCATCATCAATAATGTTCTCTCCACACAGTTTCAGTTGAGAACTAATTCTAAATAGTGCAGAATTATATTCACTGACTGATTTAAAATCTTGCAAACGTAAATGCATGCATCTAGTCATAACGAGCTTTTTGAAAAATCACAGTTTTTTGGTGGTCATACCTTTTTTTTATGTTGTTCCAAAGAACAAGTGGGTATTTGACAGTTAAATACTCAGTTTTTAGTCTTTCATCTAAGTGGTGGCGGAGAAAGATCATGGCTTTAGCTTTGTCTTTGTTAGATTCCTGATTGTCATCCTTGATAGTGTCTCCTAAACCCATGGCATCTAGATGGATTTCTGCATCTAGTATCCAAGATAGATAATTCTTTCCAGTAATGTCAAGAGCTACAAACTCAAGTTTTGTAAGATTCGACAGGATGATACTATCATAAAATGTAACAAAATTTAAATAGAGATTGAGATTAAGAAGGTTGAGTAATTAGAAAATAATCAAACATGAAACTATAATTCAACATAAAAGTAATATAGAAACTCACCTTCCAATGATAGATCTTACAATAATATTAATTTCTAGAGCAGTCGTGTTGATAACGTATTGTAAAACTAGCAATAAGATTAGAAGGAGAGAAAAGATAAAGACAAGAAAATGAGAGAAGTATCTTGTATTCTTCTACTTGCCAATACAACACAAATGACATGCCCTATTTATAGGCATAGTCTTACATGAGAAGTTGAAGAGGAAGAGTCTAGTAATTAATGGAGGAGTAATGACCTAGGGAAGTTGAAGAGAAAGAGTCTAGTAATTAATGGATGAGTAATGACCTAGGAAGGTTGAAGAGGGAGAGGGAGATGGAGATTGACATATATATTATAATATTCATAACAATTTTGACTATTAGTATCTCTTATAAATTTTGAAACAAGTTAACTCTAAAAATTCTCTTATATATAGGATCTAATGAAATATTTCGTTTTTACTTTTTAATTTTTAACTACATATGGAATCCATATATTATATGAATTTCTTTGATAAATTCTATGAAATGTGATAAATAAGTTGTACTAGTTAATAAGATTTATTATTTTGATAACGCTAACTAAAGATATGTAGCGTTTGTGTATTTTAAAATTTATTTTTTTAATAATACTCAAAATTAAAGATATATACCTATTGAAAATAAGTTGCACCCACTTAAAAATTTAAGTCTTTAAATATTTTTGAGCAATAAATTTTACAGAACTTTTTATCAATTTCCCCAATCTTTTATATTTAGTTTTAAAGTAATAAATAAATAGTAAAAGTAATTTTAAATGTACGCTTTCCATACTGGATATATTTATACTTTTTTTTAAAATAACAATTATAAATAAAATTATGAGTGGATTCTCAAAGACTAACCCACAAGATCATGTTATTTTCATCCCAAATCCCAACCATTTATCCATCAGGTACATTGCAAACGCAAGGCTGTGATAAACTCTTACAACTTTTTGACTAAATTATCAACTTACAAAATCCAAGTACCAGAATCATAACCATATATATATATATATATATATATATATATATATATATATCCACATTTAGTAAGTGCTTTTTAGATTTCATTAAAAAATATTGGACCATCCAAATTAACTAGCTAGACAGAAAGAATTTATTCAAAATGAATCTTTCTTTTTTATTGTTTCTTTTATACGTTTTCTAATGCAGAGAACTCGATTCATCAATAAACTCTTCTTCTATGAGAGAACATAATCTTTAAATTATTCTATCTTTTTATGCCAGAATCTCCAAACCATTCCATTGAACACTTATTCCAAACAAGTAGTTCAAAAGTTAATAAAATTGAGTGAAGAAAAATTTAAGGTACATTAAGGGTCCATTCGGTTTGTTCTCCTAATAGTAATCCAAATTCCATTATAGATAGTAATCTTCACCATAATTACTAATGGAGATGACCAAACTCCGTTCGGTTTTCAAGACTCCATCTATGCCGCTGAAGCACCTCCCATTCGCTACTGTTCCTCTGTAGCAGATTGTTTATTCGTCTTAGATTTATAGCGTGTTCTTGTATTTTAGTTGATTGTATAGTTCTTATATTAATGATTGGAAGAGTAATTTTTTCCTAAAATATTGTAGGAGCAAATATTAACAGAAAACTTTCAGGTAAAATAGCTAAGAAAATTGAATTTTATTCAAGAATGTAGATAGGATAATTCATCTCAATGATGTAATATTACACTAATAATCACAAACTTGATCTTCATCATCAAAGCAGCCATATGTTAGATGGTAGGGCTAGGTGTTGGTGTAGGGGTGGGGGTTGGGGTTGGGGCCGGGGCTCCTTCTTCGGGACAAGGGGCCGGAGCTCCGTGTTTGTGATGATGATGATGCCCTAATAATGAAGCTCCTTCTTCAGATTCAAGGTTTCTGGCTTCTGCATGATCAAAGGTTGATGTGCTAAGAACAACAAGAAGAAGAAGAAGCATAGTTATGAGTTTCTTCTGCATCATCTTCTTCACTTGATGTTTCACTCAATTTAATTCTCCAGTAGTACTGTTTTGTGTGCTTAGACCTTCAACATGTCTTGGCTTTAAATAAGAAGCCTAGAGGCTAAGACCATTTATTATCAACAAACTCTATTAATTGGAATCAATGAATAATAATGAATGCTCTATATTCAATTGTATTCATTTTGTTTAATGTATCCATTTTTACTTAGTTTGACTTGAATTTTCATATTAAAACACATTTACTCTCATTAATTTGATTGATTTCTTCTATTGAATCTGATATATTGTAATTAATTTTGCTCTAAACAATAATGAATGTGTCTATAGAGTTTATGTATTCCCTCCCTCATCCATAATATATGCCACTCCTAAAATTTTTTTCCCCACAATATAAGTTACTTGGAGGGTAATTAATACTTATTTATCAATTTTATCCTTGTAATTAATGCTTAAATGTGACTCATGGTATTTTCTCTCTTCTTTAAACTTCATTTAATATGGGTAAAGATAAAAAATATTTTCAATTTAAAACAGACTCAATGAGTTATTACCATGGACTAAAGAATTTTTATTATAAGAAGATTAGGCAGATCCATTGAATTATATATAGGTGGCCTGATCAATTTTACCATTTAAAGCCTCGTTTACCATGCACTATAGAATTTTTGTTAAATCAATTTTAGTATAGAAAAATTTATTAACATGGACTATTAAATTTTTTGCTATTTTGAATTATTGTAAAGATTAATGACTACTTAATTAATTTACCATATACCATTCAATTTTCGCTCTCACATAATTGGGCAAATTCACCTAATAAAATATAGATGATCTCATCCGTTTCACACTATATAAAATAAAACAATTTTAGTTTTAACTACGGATTTTTCAGTTTTTGTTGTCTAATTAATTACTAAGTAATTAATTAATTTAAGATCTCAGTGTTATAATCAGCACTTCAAGTGAGATACCTATATTCAATTTAATTTAGCTAAATATTGTCTGATACATTATTAGTATAACTTCTTTTAACGAATGTGGTTGGGTTTTTAGTTTCAGCCTTTTGTGCATCAAATGTGACTACTTTTAGAATGATAAAAATAGATGTTTAATTTTACAATCATCATTTTAAATTTATTGAGTCAGTATTTTTTATTAATAAATTTAATGGTATTCAGTTTAAAAAATTAAAAAATATACTTTTTAAACTTAAAAAATTAAAATAAAATTTGATATAAATATAAAGGATAAATTTATACTTTAGATAGTATCTTTTGGGTCATGGCTTATTTATCCTTTTTAAATAAAGTTGTCTCCTTGGTTACAATGTCCATGCATATTCCAAGCTTGAATGGCTATAAATATCATAACATCTTTTTGTGGGGTAGCATTACAGACTAAACTTCCCAATAGGGCTTTCTTAGTTGTACAATGGTCAAGTTGTCTTATGCTGAATGAAAGCGTAACCCAAATATATTCTCTTCAATCCTAATTATAAAAGCTAATTAGTTTTTTCTAGATAGATTTATAAAGTCAAATAAATCAGTTAATTATAATCAAATTAAACCTCCTCATATGAGTTCATATTATATACTTTTCAATCTACCAAAATTAGTCAATTAACTCTTATATTATTTACAATTAACTAATTTATTTGACTTTCTAGATCTATTCAAAAAAATCAATTGGCTCTTTTAATTAGGACTAAAGGTAGTAGTTGATTTTGTAAAATTTTTCACTTTTATAACTACTATTAATTACTTAAACCCATTTTGTTCGCAATATAAATAAATCACAATGTAACCATGGTTATAAAAAAGCTTTTCTTAATCAATAAATAACCATGTTAGAAAATACTAAACTTTTGAAATAGGCCTCCGGGCGTTGAATCCGGGTAAACAACACCAAAGCCTATAACACAAACAAAATACTGAATAATACTATTAATGTAGTAAAATAGTTACTGTGGATCTACAAATTCACATACATAATCCTAAGAGGCCTTCGGCCTTCCACTAGCACACAATGTCCAATATGATTATCAAAATAGTAAATTATCAAAGTATAAATAAAAGTAGGACTTATAGTAACAATTTACATCTATTCAATACATAAACATAAAGGAGGGTGCTATACAAATCAAATAGTACCACTATGCCTCCGGCACCTTCCTGTTTGAACCGGCAACTGAACTAACTCCTAAAAAATATAAATAACCACAGGGTCAGACTAAAGCCTCAGTAACGAATATTTCTTACTCATCATACATACCAATATGTGTGTTTAATAAAACATCCTCCCTTAGACCCCTCAGAGTACACTTGCGGAAGCGATATTGACTCGATTATATCTTAACTTAAGCTCAGAAATTAAAATTTTACTCTTAAGTTCCTTATTTTGAACCTTTACTTTGAGAACTGATTTATCTCATTCTACATATCCAAATAAGGCTTATTACATATCAACGTAAAGCCCCAGATGTGTGCTACTGGCTCACCAAATTTTCTAGCCAAACTCTTTTTGTTTACTAGGTCAAACTGAGGTCGGAACACCGCTGCCTCAGGACCTGCGAATTTCTCTCTTAATTTCTTAACTTTTTAATTATTCTCATAATTACTTTTCTTATGATAACCTATTATTCTAACTACTTATACACAAGATGAACATGCCAAACAATATTTATTATTAAATAATAAATTGTTATACAACAGAGCATGAACAAAATCCTCATATCTCTATTACATCTTTCCTGCCAGAAATCTGGCAGTATAACTACTATACTCCATCTTTAAAAATAACTGAACTGTACTGATTCGGTAATTCCCATGAGAACTACCATTCTACGTAAGTACCCAGGAAAGACTGGATGAACCGACTAGGTCCACTCACTTCCAGACTCCTTAGACAGTACCTACGTACACAGTACTCATCATACCCTATCTTCATTATGGACATTCTGTCATAATTTTGGCAGCATAACGGCGTCTTTTAGCATTCTCAAAATTCACTTCGACGTAACCTCTCTGTAATGGGTTATACATAGGAGATGAGATTCGGGGGAATCTCAGTAGCAAACAGTACTAAACAATATATGTATTAATGATTGGTATTAGTGCTTGCTTGTGATTGTGTCAACTTAATGTAATGTACATGCTTCCATGTAACATATGAAATATAATTGGCCAGAGTAATCATAGCACAGAGCTTCAACAATTACATATTAACATCAATCAATCAAGCCATAACACAATCAACCATACATTCAACACATACAAGTTTAGGTAAGTTTACTACCTCACTAGCTTAGCAGAACTCTAATATCTCTATACTGCTTCCAGCTCCGCCAGAATTTCTTTCTTTCTTTTCTTCCTTCCTCTCACTTTCTCTCTCTAGAACTTACTTCTCTCTCTAAATTGGTGCTCTTGGACGTGAATGGAATGGCAAGGGGGTGGGGTATTTATAGGTTCACGAATGGCATTTTGGTAATTCTTAAAAACTTTAATCCTGCGGCCATGATTTTTCTTGGAATTTTCTATTTTCTTTAATCCATTTTATTGCATCATCATGGTGATGTCCTCATGATGACTCATGGCCCTTCATAAGTACCTCCTGATTCAGCATGTTGACTCAAAAGTTGTAATAATTACTTTTATTTTATATTTATTTTTTTATTACTTTCTTTTCTTTTCTTGGTTTAATCACCAAGTAACATTAAAAGCATATGGGAACCACCTTTGGCAGCACACATGGTGAAATTAGGAGCCTTGGGAGCCTTCTAGAAGCTTTCAGAAACATTTCGGTCCAAACCGGAACCAATTCTGTCATATTTTGGAAAATACCTAATAAATATTTTCCAGGGTATTTTCATATTCGCCCTTCACAAAAGTTTCTCAAAGTAATATTTCCTATCTTCTGGAATTTTTTGGGAATTTTATGCACATATTCGAAAATCACTACCTTTCGGCCCAAAAATTACGATTTTCCCTTGATCTAGTCTGGCCTCATCCAGACATCTTGGCTTCCCCTGGGCCTACCATGACTTAGTCTAACTTATATCTGGGCCTTAGAAATACTATATGGCTTCTGGCCACAGTCTGATCATCTCTATTCGGACTGCTTTTCCTTTACCGATTATAACTATAAATTTCCATATTTAGGAATTTTTACAGAAAAATCGAGACCTCAAATCAAAATTTCGTGTCGTGTCATTAAACCCAAAATTCTTTTCTCTATCTCCCATTATTTTCAGATATTAAATCCGGACCAGGGCTGTTTTGGCCTGAAAGTACGCTCGTGCGCAGTTTTCAAAATGACCATTTTATCCTTGGTCACTTTTCTAACTCTTACATACTCATAGGGACCTCATATGCATATTTCACAATTCAGTGAAATGATCAGCATAATTTTCTCTATTTTATGGTAAAATATGGTACTCATCGGCTACTAGCCCGATCTTTCCCATAATTACAATTATGCCCCTATACTCTCTTTCTGACCTCTTTACTTATCTTCTTATCCTTCATCTTAAGTTTTCAAAATTCTCTTTCAACAACTCATCCCCTGAACTCTTCCAGAGTCATTGTTAATTGAAAGGCTCGATAACCCACCCATATCAGGTTATCTTACTCAGGAGCTAGCCCATATCTAGCTACCTACAGAATTCCTAGGCTTAAGACTTTGGATATTCCTTACATTCCTCTTTTTGAACCTAGGTAAATTATCCCTATTTTATAGGTTAAAGACTTAACTCATCTTTAAATCCTGAGAGACTTAACTCATTCCTCAGATTCCTACAAAATATAGGTGAGTGATCTGCCCATATCAAATTACTATCCTGGGACTACGGGTTTAGCAGCCTGCCCATATCAGACTACCTCCCAGTTCTCTTAGACCCAAAAATTGGGATGTTATATGTAAAGTGTCAAGTGAGACATATATCCAGTAATATCATAATTAATAATAAATAAATAATTTCAAATATCATGATGCAAATATAATCCCATAATCACAATCCAAGAGCTATAAAGGCCTATCCTAACGCAGGAGAACGAAAGGAGCCATGAAAGGTCTATTCTCACGCAGGAGGACAAAAAGAGCCTCTAGTGCCTGCCCCTTGCAAGAGGTGACAGAGTCAACCAACATGCATAAATGGACGCCTCATCACTTGACGATAATAGACACAATCCACTCACTAGTTCCCATAATTTGCAGTTTGCACCATACTCAAAAGCTCAACAAGTAATCAATTTCAATATCCATATTTCATTTACAAATCAAATTATCATAATTTGAACATAATTACACAAGTTTTAAGGATTGAATTTTCAAAAAAACAAATCCTACAAGACTATTTCACTTCAAATAATTTTATTATATATCAAAATATAGTCCATCGCACTTAATGAGTTCAAGAAACCAAAACTACTTACAAACAAGATATTAGCATGTATAACAAGTAGAAAGTGATTACCTCTAGGCAAAGCTAATAAAAATATCATAAATGAGGAGCCCTGTGCTTAGGTCACAATTCACTTGTCAATCTACATAATCTGTATAAATGTGAATTAATAAGTTGTTAATTTGACACAATATATACTTTTAAATAAATACTGACTTTTCTTTTCTAACTCTATTATATTTAGAAATTATTAATTCAATACTATAATTTAATTTCTCTATCCCAATTACAACTCTATCATCCAATAACTTGATAACATCAAACTCTCTAAATCATATAAAAACCCCAATTTACAATCTTAAGGTCTTATTCAAAATCTCCAATATTCATATTTTATAAAAAATCTCAAAATCAATCCATCAAATCATTAATATCAAATTGCTAAACAAATAATCAATTTCATTATATAGGTCTAAAGTTGTCAATTTTACCTCTAACTTCCAATCTCACTCACAATATCCAAATCTTCATTTCAATATTAAATCCCATCATTTCAAATTTTAATAACTCATTTGAACCATCAATTGATCCACAATTATTCAATTTGATCAAAATCTCCAATTTCTTCAATTTAGGGTTCTTACAAAAATACCCATTTTTAATTTACAAGCTCTAGCCACAATCTAAACTAATTAAATGCCAATTATACCTCCAATAAATATAACCCAATCATTAAACTCAAATTTAATCAATAAAATTATCATATTAAATTATCTATACACTCTAACATTTAAACTCTAACCCTAAATATCTTAAATAATGTAATAGAAAAATTCTAAATCAATTAAATACAAGTAGTCACTTACCTCTATAATTTATGGTTCTCATTTGTTAAAAATTCACGCTTGTTCTAAGCCCTAATCCTCAAACTTGCTTTGCTTCTAACAAAAATTATATTTCTAAAGAGCTCTCTTGAAATAGAAAAATAATTAGGAAGTAATTATGGTAGTAGAAAGATTTTATGAGAACAAACTAGAGTTCAAAAGGATCTAGATATTCATCAATCTCCTTATGCTATCTCAACTGCCTTGAAGCATAAGCCATTGCCTTGTTGTTCTGCATCAACAAACATCCAAGACCCCTATCACATCCTAAATTTTTTCTATCTGTAGAAGACTGATAGAGGAAAGAGTATAGGAACGGGTTGTGATGTTAAGCAGAAGAGGAAGGGATTGTGATGTTAAGAAGAAGAGGAGATAACTATGAGATAAGTTTTAAGTTAAAGAAAGATAGGAAAATATAAAGTTATAAAGCCAAAGGGACGTATATGTCATTTAGACAAAAGTTAAATACAAAAATTCAAGAAAAAAATAGAAAAGGAACCTAAATGGAGTTTTAAAATTTCAAGGACTAAACTAGAATTTCAAATGTATAGTAAGGGACTAAAGTGAAATTTGATAAATTTAGGGACTAAAGTGTATTTTCCAAATTTAGGGGTAAAATATAATTATGAGAAAGTTGAGCCAAAAAAGGCCTAAAATTGGCCAAAAATATTCTAGACCCAAATTTTACGAGTAGATAGAGGATAATATTTGGGTTACGTACATTTTTCAAAATTCTGATTTGTGGTCACGAAAAAAATGATATTAATTTTTGAAGTTTAGAAATTATTATAGGACCTTTCAGACCTCAAAATCAGATAAAATTTTACAAAAAATTCTTATATTTATTATAAGAATTTACAAAACTGATAGAACTTAAAAATGAGTCATGTAGAATTTATTAAGAATTTAAGGTGAAATATGACACCGATAAAGAATTTAAAGAAACATATAGAATTTTTATTAGGATTTCTGGGTCTAAAAAAATTATAAACTTTGCAAGAAATTCATTTAATGGTATAATGAATTTATAAAAATGTCAGTTCTTAAAAGAGTTCTATAGAATTTATCTCAAAATTTAAGGTATATTAAGTTAGCCGGTGAAGGAAGTGCCTCGAGATTTGTGTGCCAAATTAATAGATTGGGCCTAGACAAGCCCAAAAATGTCTCATATGAAGGTCCAAGAAGTTGAGGAATTTTCATGTGATCAAATGAATTTTTATGCTATTTTATAAAAGAAAAAGAAAAGAAAGGAAGAAATTTCAAGCATTGAGGTGGCATATAAGGCGTTCTTGTAGGACCCACATCCCCTCCATGTGGCGCCAAATGCAAGGGAGAAAGATTGTCACATGTGCTTCATTGCAATAAAATAATATAAGAATTAAACTAATGATGATTAGGTGTAATTAATCAAAAAACCAACCAATAAGAAGCAAGATTAATCCATTGTAATAATTAGGAAAAAGAGGGATAAATTAGTCCTAAGGAGTCTAAAAGTTCTCTATAAATATCCCCTTATTTCCTTCACAAATTGTACCAAGCTTAGGAAGCTAGGGGAAACTCTTGTCAAAATAAAACTCACCTAATCCAAGGCAATTCAAGAAGGAAATCAAGAGCACTTTGATACAAGGTAGCTAAGGCATAAGGTAAGCAATCTTCCTAGTTTTTGTATATGTGTTTTGGAAGATTAAAATCTAGATTTTTAAAGGTTATAAATTGGATTTTTCCCTTAGATCCTTGGCTGGCCAAAATTCAAAGATAAGGAAGGAAAAAGAAAAGTTAAAATAATGTAATTAGCACTTAGATAAGCTATAATGATTATTGGTTATGAAATTAAATTGTGATTCTTGACTTTGCCTTTGTGGAGGCCATTCAGCCAGTACTATTGTAGATAGGAAGGATGTGAATTTCTTTGTTCTAATGCTTCCATTGAATCCGGATGATGATTTTGTTTAGGATTAAATAAGATTAGAGCTTTGGAAGCATTGGAATTGAAAAAAATAAAATTTTGGAACCCTTTCTGTTATTGTTCATGCACCTAGACAGCAATAAGAATTTCATGATTTTGATGCTTCCAATGGATTTAAAATGAAAAATTGTGTGGGATTAAGTAGAGAAACAAGTATTGGAAGCATTAGAATCAAAATAGAAACTTTTAGAAATTCTTACGGGTGTTGTATGGTTCTGTCCAGAATTGATGTAGGAGCTAGAATTTGTGCTATGCTTAGTTGTGTTATGGCTTTGATGAATTGTGTTGCATATGTGTAAATGATTGAAGCTTTATTTTTATGATTACTTTGGCCAATTGTATTTCATATGATACATGGAAGCATGCACATTACATTATGCTTACACAATCACAAACAAGCACAAATACTAAGTACACTTAATGCCTATATTGTTTAGCTCCATTTACTACTGAGATTTCTCTAGAAATCTCACCACTATTTATTCCCAAAATAGTAGGACCATCAAGCACAAGATGAGAAGAATAGTTGATGATGTAATGGCTGCTTGCATGGTGTATGATAGTTGATTTTTGTAATGTATGTAAATATATGTATGGTTGCTGGAAAATCTACCTTTAACAGTAACTCGTGAAGAGGTAGTGACATTTAAGATGTAACTAAAAATAATAAATGATGTAATAAATATATAGTATTTTACTAGTATTTATTTAACATGTCAAACTTCATTTTGGTACCAAGAATACCTTATTCTGATGTCTGTACTAAGAGAAAGAATTTTTCAAAGTTAGGGATCAAAATTTGTCTTCATGATTTTTGACCAAATAAATATTGATCTTTGTCAATGAAATTGTACTTATTAGCTGAGCATTTGGACTGAGACATATGTTTCCATTAACCTGCATTATGTTAGCTTTGTGTATCCTTTTGAACCACTTAATTTCAATTTTTCTTGAATTAGTTATGATTTTTCAAAGTTCATCGCCTAATATGAAAATATCAAATGAACAGTAACCATAAAGTTGAAATTTCTAGATTTTACAAATGAACTTCAATGATCATATAAGTTGTTCTAAATGCTATCGATTGGTCCCTAAGGCGTTCAAAAGTAAGATGTTACAACCCCTGGGGTAGGAAGAGTAAGTACCAAAGCTGTGGTCAACTTAGTCTTCAATTCTTGAAAAGCAGCCTCATATTTCTCAGTCCAAACAAATGGCTGGTCTTTCTTGGTCAACTTAGTCAACGGCTTGGCAATTTGAGAAAAACCTTGAATGAATCTTTTGAAATAGTCAGCTAGGCCTACAAAACTTCTCACTTCGGTCACTGACTTGGGATCATCATACTTCAACACTACATCAACCTTGTTGGGGTCTACAACTACTCCCTCAGATGAGACTACATGACCTAGGATTTCACTCCATTCAACCAAAATTCACACTTCGATAGCTTAGCATACTATTGATGATCCCTCAAAATTCATTACGCAATGTAAAGATGCTCTCGATGTTCCTCCTCACTCCTAGAGTATATTACTATGTCATTGATAAAAACCACAATCAATCGGTCCAAATAAGGTCTAAAAATCCGATTCATGTAATTCATAAAGATAGTTGGAGCATTCATCAACCTGAATAACTAGGAACTCATTATAGTGTCCATATCGAGTCCTAAAGGAAGTCTTAGGAATGTTCGTAGCCTGAACTCTCAGCTGGTGATATCCCGTGTAACATCCTTACTTTCGTACATCTTAGGGACCATTCGGTAGCATTTAGAACCACTTACATGATATTTGAAGTCCATTAGCTAAATCTGGAATTTTTACTTTGAGCGAGTTACTGTTCATATGGTATTCCAAATTAGGTGATGAACTTTGAAAACATAATTAATTCTACAAAAATCGAAATGAAGTGGTTCAAGATTATACTCGAAGCTAACATCTTGAAGTTTAAGGGAAAAATAATTTCCTAACCAAATGCTTAGCACCTTGCTACAGTTTATTTGTTAAAATTTACTATTTATTTGGTCAAAAATTCTGAAAACAGATTCTGGTTCCCATCTTTGGAAAATTTGTTCTCTTTGTACAAACATCGAAATAAGGTGTTCTTGGTGTCAAAACGAATCTTGACATATTAAATAAATGTCTATAAAATTTTATATATTTATTCTATTATTTACTATTTTTCATTACATAATAAACATTATTGGTTAAACTGGTCATACAACATCATTACTTGCAACAATTCTTCACATAACATCATATTGTTGGAGATTGTGCCCTAGGGGCCAATCATTATCTTATGAACATTGTTGATTTATGAATTTCTTAATAAAGTTATCATATTATTTGCATGTTTACTATGATGACAATCCTTGGATAACTCGTGATCTTATCCTAAATGTCCCTGGTCGGTCATCTATGTGGGAGCAGAGATGAAATAAGACCAGTATGACTTTGAAGATATATAGAGATATAAATCAAAGTCATAAGCACATGTAAGAGTACAGGGTGTTGGATCGACCCGCAATGAGAGAGCTGCATGGGTCAAGTCATAAGCTTCTCTCATATACAAGCCATGTCACTATGCCCTTTGACCTGAGATCATCATGGATTCCTACATGACAAACGCTCAGCTTTGACCTAGTCAAAAGTCACTTTTGACCGAGTGATCATAAAGGCTATGCTCGGGCTTAGTGGTTTTCATGCGGAGGAATGTGAATGGTCAAGATGGAATTTGTCCCTCACATTCGTAGAGAGATATTACTGGGCCCCTCGATGAGTGAGTCTGAGAAATGTATGGCCATACTGGAATGGAAGGGTAGTTCCATTTCTATATTCAGACTACTCAGGGATCGAGAAAGTAACGGTCAGGAACAGGAGGATGACGTTCTCCATGCCTCATCCTTGACCGAAATATCGTGTGACAAAAGGGACGTGATATGGTTGTATGAAAGGTTACATCGTTTATCGATCCTCATATGTTTTGGGTAGTCGTAATGCCTTGCTAGAGACCGCTTACGACTTGTGGGTCAGTATAGTAACTGGGCCACTGCCAACTTCATATGGGCCTACAGGGTCGCACACAAAACAGCCCAATGCGAGCTATGATGTCCAGATTCATTGAATCTAAGAGATGTCTAGATTCAATGAATAATCTAGGGTGGATATATATTTTATATATATATATAAATTAGTTTATATATATATTATATATAATATAAGAGATATTTGTAAGATTTAATTTATAAGGATAAATTAAATCTCTATCATTTTGAATTTGAATTTAAATGGATATGATCTATTTGAATTTGAAATTCAAATTGATAAGATATCTCAAATTTGATTTATGAGAATAAATCAAATATAATTCTGTCTTTTAAATTAAATAAATAGGTGAATTAAATCTGTGGGACGGATTTAATATAAACCATATTTATTTAATCAGTTTCTTATTAAATTATGCAATATATGATATTGTATTAATTCAGAATTAATATAAGATTAATTCTGAAACCCGGCCCTATTAGAAGCCCGATAGCTTCCTATATATTTGACATTAGGAGCTAGGGTTCCACACACAATAGATCTCCTCACACACATTCAGTCGTGAGAAAAAGGGGCAGGGAGAGTGCAAAAGGTTTGCATATAAGAAACTGCCGAAATAGAGACGGTGAGGACGGAATCTCCAGAAAGCCTTAGAGGGACAAGAGGCGCTAGCACGTCGTTCGCAATTGGAACGCTGTTCGTGTGGATACCGGTAGAGGAAGCCGATCTGAGCTGTCGACTTCTACGATACGGCCAGACATGAAGAAAGGTCGCGACCAGAACACACTTAGGTCGCGACCAAACGGGCATCTGAATGTCAGAAATCCGAAAAGAGGAGACAGGTCGCGACGTGAAGTTGAAGAGGTCGCGACTAAAAGCTCCAGAGGCGACAGGTCGCGACTAGAAGCAGAGTAGGTCGCGACTACAAACTCCAGAGGCGACAGGTCGCGACTAGAAGCTGAGGAGGTCGCGACTGAAAGTTCCAGAGGCGAGGAGTCGCGACTAGTGGACACTGAGGTCGCGACCAAAGCTTGAAACCGAAGGTAACACTTCTTTCTCCTTGACTTAAACACATTCGGTAGATCCTGGCTGGGAATGGAAAAATTTTTAAAGTTAATTTCCGCTGCGTGTCTTCCAATTCCCTACAGTGGTATCAGAGCCATGCCGTTTTGTGTTTAAGTTAGGTTTGATTGTTGATACATGTGATGTATGTTAGACTTCTTAGCTGATTATATGATAACATGCGTAATATGTATGACATATATGGAATCTGTTTATGTATGACATATACGGAATCTAAAAGGAAACTGAAATCGGTGGTGTATATCAATTGATTTGATCAATTAATATTGATGGGGTCTAAGGAAAAAGAATTAAGATTCTTGATTATTTATAAAAAAAAAAAAAAATTTCTATTGGGGCGCTGCCCCACACCCCGCCCGCTAACCGGCTAGTGGGACCGCCGTGGCTATTTAATCGTAGCGCAACATAATCGTAATATGTATTGACTTTCCTGATATATGAATGTTTTGAAACATTTATTGCCCTTCAAATAGTATGAATTTTGATTCTTGAATGTTTGGGTATGGTGAACAATATGGCTCTAGATTACAAGTGTTGTAATTTTTCTAAATACGGCCTGCGTGTCGTGCCTTCCTCTAATGACTCTCGTTGTACATTCTCTTCTCATCTCACTCCCGTCGAATGTTAAAACGAGGTTTCCTTATGTAATTTTCCTATTCTAATTAGACAGCTTCTCTCATTGGCTTGAGGGGACTTAGGATAGGTGAGCCATATTGTGTCACGTTTAAGATTATGCATCTTTTGATTAGATCACTGCATGTATGTTTTAATATGCATAATACTTGTATGAGATACAACCGCGATACATGCATCTTATAAACCAGATAATTAATTAAACCCTCTAAAAGAAATCTTAAGTCATATGCCGTCAATTAATAGACACTTGTCAAAACCTCGATCGCTCATTTGTAGGTCCACCAAAGTGGGTGCATTTGAGTTATCTTGGGGAGATAAGCAAGAGTAATGGTGCTGCTCTTATGTTTGTTATTGTTTGACTTAATTGAGATTATCAAAACGGTTTTGGGTCTCAAGGCATTAGATGGGATTAAAACATGCCGGATCATATGATGATTGAATCCCATAAATATCTAAGAATTACATTTGATGTAATTGGTAAAGTTGTTACCTACCTAAATAACTTAAAGTTGAGCGTCCAGCCAAAGCGGACTCAAGTTTAAGCCAAATATGGATCTTAGCCCACTAATTATTACATTGAGGGTTGTTTTATTCAGTGGGAGATTGCTAATTCGCTTGCATATTTTAATTGTAGAATCATGACGACTAGTAATACTGCTACATTATCGTTGCGATCTGTCCTTGAGAAGGACAAACTCAATGGGACAAACTTTCTTGACTGGTTCAGGAACTTGAGAATTGTTCTCAAGCAGGAAAGAAAGGCATATGTCCTAGATCAACCCATTCCTGAGGAGCCAGCAGCCAATGCTCCTAGAGCTCAGAGAGATTCTTATGCGAAGCATAAGGAAGACTCTGTTGATGTGGGATGCTTGATGCTTGCCACCATGGTTCCGGAGCTCCAAAGAGATTTGGAACACATGGAGGCTTATGAGATGATTGTGCATCTTAAGGAAATGTTCCAGCAACAAGCAAGGCAAGAGAGGTATGAGACCACTAAGGCCTTACATTCCTGCAAGATGGCTGAAGGTGCATCAGTGAGTACTCATGTCTTAAAGATGAAAGGGTACATAGATCACCTTGAGAGGCTTGGATTTCCCATGAGCCAGGAGTTAGCTACAGATTTGATCTTGAACTCACTCCCGGAAAGTTATGACCAGTTTGTCATGAACTACAACATGAACAACATGGAGAAATCTATTTCTGAACTGCATGGGATGCTTAAAACTGCTGAGCCGACTGTTAAGAAGAAGCCCAGTACTGTTTTGATGGTTCAGAAAGGAAAGGGTATGAAAAGGAAAGGCAAGGGCAAGGGGAAGGGTCATGGCTCATCTGGTAAGACCAAAGAGTCAGGCAAGCCCGAAACCAAGCCTGCACCAAAGAAGGCAAAGCCTCCAAAGGAAGGAGTTTGCTTCTTCTGCAATGAACCGGGTCATTGGAAGAGGAATTGCAAACTCTACCTTGAAGATCTGAGAAAGAACAAGAAGGATAGCGGGGCTATCGCTTCAGGTATTTATGTTATAGACATTCATCTCTCTACTTCCACTACA
The DNA here is from genome assembly GCA_037074615.1 of Leucaena leucocephala. NCBI lineage: Eukaryota > Viridiplantae > Streptophyta > Magnoliopsida > Fabales > Fabaceae > Leucaena > Leucaena leucocephala. The sequence goes on along the minus strand of CM073540.1, from coordinate 12,435,550 downwards.
TGGGTATTAGATACTGCATGTGGTTCTCACATTTGTATAAATGTGCAGGGCCTAAAGGACAGTAGAAAGCTGAAGAAGGGCGAAGTTGACCTACGAGTTGGAAATAGAGCAAAGGTTGCTGCTCTAGCTGTAGGCACTTATGAATTAGTTCTGCCCACTGGGCTTTTGTTAGTTTTGAACAATTGCTATTATGTTCCTGCTTTGAGTAGTAACATTGTTTCTCTTTCTTATTTGGATAAGGAAGGTTACACTTCCATTTCTGGGAATGGTAAATGTTCCATTTATCGTAATGATATTTTCTATACTCATGGTGATTTGCATGTTGATCATTACATATTAAACTTGGAACAACCCAATCATGGAAATATCTATAACATAACCGCCAAAAGGATCAAACCAAATGATTTGAATCCGACGTACCTCTGGCACTGTCGTCTAGGCCACATAAATGAGAAACGCATTTCTAAACTCCATCAAGATGGATTTCTCAACTCATTTGATTTTGAATCATATGATACTTGCGAATCTTGTTTGTTAGGAAAGATGACAAAGTCGCCTTTCACTGGGCACAGTGAGAGGGCGACTGATTTGTTGGGCCTCATACATACAGATGTGTGTGGACCGATGAATACAAATGCCAGAAGAGGTTATTCGTACTTCATTACATTCATAGATGGTTTCAGTAGATATGGCTATGTCTATCTAATGAAACATAAATCCGAATCTTTTGAAATGTTCAAGATATTTCAAAATGAAGTACAAAACCAGCTTGGCAAAACAATTAAAGCCCTTCGATCTGATCGAGGTGGTGAATATTTGAGCCAAGAGTTTATCGATCATCTTAGGAATTGTGGAATAGTCTCACAATTGACTCCTCCAGGAACACCACAATGGAATGGGATTTCTGAACGGAGGAATCGAACACTATTGGATATGGTTCGATCCATGATGAGTCGAACAGAACTTCCACCATCCTTTTGGGGCCACGCCCTAGAGACAGCTGCGTTCACACTGAATCGTGTTCCATCTAAGGCAGTTGAAAAGACTCCGTATGAGATATGGACTGGGAGGAAACCTAGTTTGTCTTTTCTCAAGATTTGGGGATGTGAGGTCTATGTTAAGCAACAAGCCTCAGATAAGTTAGCGCCCAAATCTTCAAAGTGCCTTTTTGTGGGATATCCTAAGGAAACCAAGGGATATTATGTCTACAACCCCACTGATAACAAAGTGTTTGTTGTCAGAAATGGTATCTTTCTAGAACGAGAATTTATCTCTAAAAGAACCACTGGGAGCAAGGTACACCTCGAAGAAGTTCGAGAGCCACAAGACGCCACAGAACTAGAGATGGAAAGTAGAGAAGACTCACAAGAAGTTGTTGAGACTCCTCAAGTCACGCAAGGCCCAAGGCGATCTAATAGGGCACGACTTCAGCCTCAGAGATATGGATTTCTGATTTCTGATAGTCGTGATGTGTTGCTCATTGAGCATAATGAGCCCACTACCTATCAAGAAGCTATAGTGGGACCAAACTCTGAGAAATGGCTTAATGCCATGAAGTCTGAGATGCAATCCATGTACGACAATAAGGTATGGACCTTAGTCGACCCGCCTGAAGGTATAAAAACCGTCGGGTGCAAGTGGGTTTTTAAAGAGAAAACTGACATGGATGGCAATGTAAATGTCTTCAAGGCACGACTGGTTGCAAAAGGATTTACTCAAACTCATGGTGTGGACTATGATGAGACCTTTTCCCCAGTTGCAATGGCCAAATCAATCAGAATCCTCCTTGCCATTGCAGCATATTATGACTATGAAATATGGCAGATGGACGTCAAGACAGCCTTCCTTAATGGAAAGCTCCTTGAGGATGTGTACATGACACAACCTGAAGGTTTTGTGCGTTCTGAGGACTCTGGTAAGGTGTGCAAGCTTCAAAGGTCCATTTATGGACTGAAGCAAGCATCTCGGAGTTGGAATCATCGTTTTGATGAAGTAGTCAAAGAGTTTGGATTTCTTCAAAATATTGATGAACCTTGTGTGTACAAGAAGGTTAGTGGGAGCACAGTTGTAATTTTGGTACTCTATGTCGATGACATCCTACTCATTGGGAATGACATTCCTACCTTGCAGATTGTCAAGTCTTGGTTAGGAAAATCTTTCTCGATGAAAGACTTGGGTGAAGCCACCTACATCCTAGGAATTAGGATCTATAGAGATAGATCTAAAAGGCTTCTAGGACTGAGTCAGAGCACATATATAGACAAGATACTGCATAGGTTCAGTATGCAGGAATCAAAAAGGGGTTTCATACCCATGTCTCATGGTATTCACCTCAACAAGGATTTGTGTCCTAGTACACCAGATCAGCGAGGTCGCATGAGTAAGATTCCATATGCCTCGGCCATAGGATCTATCATGTACGCCATGTTATGTACTCGACCGGATGTCTCGTTTGCCTTAAGTATGACTAGCAGATATCAACAGGACCCTGGTGAGGGCCATTGGACTGCTGTCAAGAATATCCTTAAGTACTTAAGAAGGACTAAGGACTTATTCTTGGTCTATGGTGGATTGGTAGACGAGCTCTATGTAACTGGTTACACAGATGCAAGTTTCCAAACTGACCAGGATGACCAGAAATCGCAATCTGGATACATATTCCTCCTGAATAATGGAGCAGTAAGCTGGAAGAGCTCTAAGCAGAGCACTGTAGCAGATTCTGCAACGGAAGCTGAGTACATAGCAGCATCTGATGCAGCTAAGGAGGCCGTTTGGATCAGGAAGTTCATTACAGAACTAAGGGTGGTACCTACCATCTCAGATCCAATAACTTTGTTCTGTGACAATAGTGGTGCCATTGCACAGGCCAAAGAGCCTAGGTCACATCAAAGGACCAAGCATATACTCAGGCGATTTCATCTCATCAGAGAAATCAATGATAGAGGTGATATAAAAATATGCAAGGTAGCAGGGGAAGACAATGTTGCTGATCCTCTAACAAAGCCGCTTGTGCAAGCAAAACATGAGTGTCATGTTAGGTCAATGGGAATTAGGCAAATTAATGATTGTACCTAGTGCAAGTGGGAGGATGTTGGAGATTGTGCCCTAGGGGCCAATCATTATCTTATGAACATTGTTGATTTATGAATTTCTTAATAAAGTTATCATATTATTTGCATGTTTACTATGATGACAATCCTTGGATAACTCGTGATCTTATCCTAAATGTCCCTGGTCGGTCATCTATGTGGGAGCAGAGATGAAATAAGACCAGTATGACTTTGAAGATATATAGAGATATAAATCAAAGTCATAAGCACATGTAAGAGTACAGGGTGTTGGATCGACCCGCAATGAGAGAGCTGCATGGGTCAAGTCATAAGCTTCTCTCATATACAAGCCATGTCACTATGCCCTTTGACCTGAGATCATCATGGATTCCTACATGACAAACGCTCAGCTTTGACCTAGTCAAAAGTCACTTTTGACCGAGTGATCATAAAGGCTATGCTCGGGCTTAGTGGTTTTCATGCGGAGGAATGTGAATGGTCAAGATGGAATTTGTCCCTCACATTCGTAGAGAGATATTACTGGGCCCCTCGATGAGTGAGTCTGAGAAATGTATGGCCATACTGGAATGGAAGGGTAGTTCCATTTCTATATTCAGACTACTCAGGGATCGAGAAAGTAACGGTCAGGAACAGGAGGATGACGTTCTCCATGCCTCATCCTTGACCGAAATATCGTGTGACAAAAGGGACGTGATATGGTTGTATGAAAGGTTACATCGTTTATCGATCCTCATATGTTTTGGGTAGTCGTAATGCCTTGCTAGAGACCGCTTACGACTTGTGGGTCAGTATAGTAACTGGGCCACTGCCAACTTCATATGGGCCTACAGGGTCGCACACAAAACAGCCCAATGCGAGCTATGATGTCCAGATTCATTGAATCTAAGAGATGTCTAGATTCAATGAATAATCTAGGGTGGATATATATTTTATATATATATATAAATTAGTTTATATATATATTATATATAATATAAGAGATATTTGTAAGATTTAATTTATAAGGATAAATTAAATCTCTATCATTTTGAATTTGAATTTAAATGGATATGATCTATTTGAATTTGAAATTCAAATTGATAAGATATCTCAAATTTGATTTATGAGAATAAATCAAATATAATTCTGTCTTTTAAATTAAATAAATAGGTGAATTAAATCTGTGGGACGGATTTAATATAAACCATATTTATTTAATCAGTTTCTTATTAAATTATGCAATATATGATATTGTATTAATTCAGAATTAATATAAGATTAATTCTGAAACCCGGCCCTATTAGAAGCCCGATAGCTTCCTATATATTTGACATTAGGAGCTAGGGTTCCACACACAATAGATCTCCTCACACACATTCAGTCGTGAGAAAAAGGGGCAGGGAGAGTGCAAAAGGTTTGCATATAAGAAACTGCCGAAATAGAGACGGTGAGGACGGAATCTCCAGAAAGCCTTAGAGGGACAAGAGGCGCTAGCACGTCGTTCGCAATTGGAACGCTGTTCGTGTGGATACCGGTAGAGGAAGCCGATCTGAGCTGTCGACTTCTACGATACGGCCAGACATGAAGAAAGGTCGCGACCAGAACACACTTAGGTCGCGACCAAACGGGCATCTGAACGTCAGAAATCCGAAAAGAGGAGACAGGTCGCGACGTGAAGTTGAAGAGGTCGCGACTAAAAGCTCCAGAGGCGACAGGTCGCGACTAGAAGCAGAGTAGGTCGCGACTACAAACTCCAGAGGCGACAGGTCGCGACTAGAAGCTGAGGAGGTCGCGACTGAAAGTTCCAGAGGCGAGGAGTCGCGACTAGTGGACACTGAGGTCGCGACCAAAGCTTGAAACCGAAGGTAACACTTCTTTCTCCTTGACTTAAACACATTCGGTAGATCCTGGCTGGGAATGGAAAAATTTTTAAAGTTAATTTCCGCTGCGTGTCTTCCAATTCCCTACACATATAACATTTATATTGTCCAATCCCTAACTCCTCTTCATGCTTCTTCATCCTCTTTCATCAACTATAAACCTTTTGGGATTGGGATTATGAAACATCCTCCTTTAAACATCTCAGGGTACACTTACGGAAGTAATCTTAACTTTATTATATCTATCTTTGCCAAAAATCCTGACAGAAGATAACTGTACTGATTCGGTAAGTCCCATGAGAACTACCATTCTACGTAAGTACCCAGGAAGGACTGGATGAACCGGCTAGGTTCACTCACTTCCAGCCTCCTTAGACAGCACCTACGTACACAGTACTTTTGATATTCTGCCAGTATAACAGCATTTTCTAGCAAATATCCTTAATCTCAATCCTTAAACTTTGACCTTAAATTTTGAGCTTAAACCTTAACTTTACTTATACTCAATTAGAACTATTTTAGAACATTGGAATACCTCTTAACCCCAAAAACATGTATTTCCAAGACTTGGGCTTACGGGTACTGTTCACCATCACTGTTCATTGGGTAATTCCAAATTACAGCCTAAACTTTGGAAATTCATAATTAAATCTAGAAAAATTGTATTGAGGTGATTCCAATTTATAATGAAATATATTTCCTTTAAATTTGATAGAAAAATATGAAAATGAGGTTTCCTTGTCCAGATCAAATCAGTTTATTCGTTAAACTTTACTGTTCATTTGGTAAATCTGGAAATTCTAGTTTCCTTGCCCCATTTTCAAAAATTCATTTCTCCTTGTATACTTATCCAATTGAGTTGAATTACCTATGGATTTAAATATCAGAATGTGTAATTTAATCTCACGAAATATCAAGGACAAAATCATCATTTACTATACGAAAACCGCGTATGAACCTCACTGTATCATAGGGCTAGTTTTATCTTGATCCAGAGTTTAAGTTCAACTTTGAAAAATCATAACAATTCGAGTTCTTAACCAAATGAGGCGTTATTTGTGTCCATTTAAATATATGGATCTTATCTATGTTCATGCCAAATTTCACATAAAAACTCGCTGGATAAGCTGCTCAAACTATCGCTAGAAGTAGACTGCCTCTCATCGGATCCAGTGCATGCATTCATTTTACATACCAATATATCATCACATAAATTAAAGGCATGCTTTCCAAGTCATACACCATTCATACATCCACAATTACCTCCTTCCTTGTGATGTTCCAGCACCTAGATCATGGTTATGGGGGGTGAGATTCGGGGGAATCTCAGTAGCAAACAATACCAAACAATGCATGTATTAATGTAAAGACTTGTGCTTGCTTGTGAAAGTGTTATCATAGTGTGATGAGCATGCTTCCATGTATCATATGAAATACAATTGGCCAAAGTAACCATAACATAATAGAGCTTCAATCATCTACCATATACACACAATTCAACCAAGTCATAGCACAATCAAGCATACATTACATACATACAAGTTTAGGGTAAGTCCACTACCTTGGATTTAAGCTCTCTTTCTTATGCTTGCACTTGCTTCCCAAGCTTTTTGGTCAATCATTCCCCAACATCTTCTTAGAGGTTTCAAGGTCCTAAACACATTCATATTCATTACATAATCCATTAGGACCATGAACTTGAACACTACTCAATACTACCTCTCTTGAACCTTTAACTTGCTTTAACTAACATAACTTTCTTTAATCTTTGCCAATTAACTTGGCCTTTGAACCAATTGATGTCTTGACCTTACCCTACACAATTTCACCTTTTGAATCCATTTATGAACTCAAAATAACCAAATTTCAGCAAGAATATACTGTTCTGTACAGATTTGGAAAAGCATACATAAATCTTCCAAAAATTCTCATTTTGATTCCAATGCTTCCCATACTTGTTCCTCCACTTTTCCCCCACACAAAATCTCATTTTAAGACCATTGGAAGCATCAAAATCATGAAATTCAAAGCACTGTTCACGTGAGTGAACAGTACCGTGAGGAATTTTCAACATTATAACCTTTAATTCCAATTGTTTCCAAGGTTCAAAACCTTTCCAACCCTACACAAAATAATCATATAAACTCAATGGAAGCATTAAATCATTGAAATTCCATTTCCTTCTATCATGAACAGTGCAAACCGAAATGGTAAAGTCAAGAACATCAACTTACTTTACAACTAAGCATGTAACTAACTTGTTTAAGCTTGTCTTAACTATCTATGACTTAAAACTCATATTCCTTTCACATATACACAAAAATTCCAGCAGCATTTCCCCAAGATTTAAGCATCAAAAATCACTTAAACTCAAGCACAAACCATAAGAACAAAAGGTAGAAGCAAGGAGACAACTTACCTTACTTGCTCCTTCAAAACCCTTGCTTCTTCCTTGCTTTCTTCCACTTTCTTTCTCTAGAACTCACTTCTCTTTCTAAAGGAGCTCTTGGGTGTGAAGAATGAATGGAAAGGAGGGGTATTTATAGCAAAAGTCATGTGCCATTTGAAGGCCAAGATCACTTTGGAAACTATTTGATCTAATGGTTAAAGGTTTGATCTTGGAATGTCTTTTCACTTTTCACTCAAGACCTTACCACCATGACATCACTAGCATGGCCTCCCTTGGTACACCTAACCCTTCCTCTTTTTGGGTGCCATTTTGAAGTCCTTGTGGGTCCCACCATGTGCAACACCTAATTCTTACTTTATTCTCTTTTTCTTTCTTTTCAAAAATCTATAAATTATTCATTATTGGACTTTGGCTCCAAGATAACTTTTGGGCCTTATTGGGCTGGCCTAGGACGAAATGTTGGGCCTCTTTTAGGTCCAATAGCTAATTGGCACAAATCCCAATGTACTTTCCTTATACCGATATCCTTAAATTATCCTGATCTCAGAATAAATGCTAAACACCTCCTTTAATTGTTTTAACATTTTTAGAAATTCATTCTAATATAAAATAAATTCTCTACAAAGTTTCATAATTTTCTGAGACCCAGAAGTCCTGTTAAAAATTACATATGTTTCCTTTAACCCTTTATCGGTGTCCTTTTTCACCGTAAATTCCATAATTAATTCTACAGGACTCCTTTTTGACTTCTATCAACTCCATAAATTCTCATATTAATTATAATAATTTACTATCAAATTTCCTCTGATACCCATCCATTGTGTGAAATGACCAAAATGCCCTCTATTTACTTCTGGTTTCTTAGGGCATCACAGTGGCATTTTCGTAATTTTACACTTTGGCTCTTAGACTTTCTTCCTCTTCCAATTAATCATTTTCTTTACATAAATATGGCCACATCTTTTCATAAAAATCTCATATATTTTATTCAACCTGTACATACAACTTAGTACAGAAATTTTAGGATGTTACAGATTACCTGGATAGGGTGAGTTTTCTAAGGAAATCTCAATAGAAAACAATACTAAACAATGCATGTATTAATGTAATTGCTTGTGCTTGCTTATGAAAGTGTTACCATATTATAATGAGTATGCTTCCATGTATCATATAAAATACAATTGGCCAAAGTAATCATAGAAACAAAGCTTCAATCATCTACATATATGCACACAATTTAATAAAGTCATAGCACAATCAAGCATAACATGCAATACATACAAGTTTAGGGTAAGTTTCATACCTTATTGCTTTACTTCCTTTCACTTTAACTTTGCTTCTTCCTTCTTATTTTTCCTTGATATGTAGTTGCTTCTTTTGAGTCCACAATCAAATCCTAACATCACATAATCATTCATTTATTATAATCTAACTTCTCTTGAACATTGACTTGCTTTAACTAACATAACTTCCTTTAATATTTACCAATTGACTTGACCTTTGAATCAATTGATGTCTTGACCTTACCTTATATAATTTGGCCTTTTGAATCCATTTATGAACTCAAAATAACCAAATTCCAGCTACTATGCACTGTTCTGACAGAATTTGCAAAACATACATAATTTTTCCAAAAATTCCCATCTTAATTCCATTGCTTCCCATACTTGTTTCTCTACTTTACCCCACACAACTTTTTATTTTAAAACCATTGGAAGCATCAAAATCATAAAAATCCAATCACTGTTTATACGAGTGAACAGTAATAGAGAAGAATTCCAAGAATTACAACTTTCAATTATAATGTTTCCAAGGTTAAAAACCTATCCAATCCTACACAAAATCATCATATAAATTCAATGGAAGCATTAGATCATTAAAATTCCATCTCCTTCTATAATGAACAGTGCATGAACAGTGCAACTGAATTGTTTCATCCATGGCAAAGTCAAGAATATCAACTTGATTCAACAACCAATCATTTAACTAGCTTGTTTAAGCTTTAATCTCACAACTCTAACTTTAATTTCTTCTGTCTATCTATCAGTCCCAGTCTGTTCTTGATTAGACTGTGGTTCATTATTGGTCTTTCTCTTGATCCTAGCGAACTTGAGTAGCATGGATCCCATTCATCATCTCTTACTATCACTTCTGTTCTATAGGGTACTCTACCCTAGGTCTACAACTTCTCTGTGATGGAATCCCTCTGCTTAGGGAACATTATCTCTTTATCTTTTACCCATCACGTCTCTAGCCTTAGGCCATGTGCTAGGATCACTCCTAGGCAAATCTCATTCTAGCTATCTCATCTTAACTCATCATTATCATCATATCTGGCCTCTGTGTATTCTCGTCACGACCTGAGCACTGCCTAGTTGAAACATCCTCCCTTAGACTCCTCAGAGTACACTTGCGGAAGCAATATTAGCTTAATTATATCTTAACTTAAGCCCAAAAATTAAAATTTATACTCTTAAGTTTCTTATTCTGGACCTTTAATTTGAGAACTGATTAATCTCATTCTGCACATCCAAACAAGGCTTATTACCTATCCACGTAATGCCCCAGATGTGTACGACTGGCTTGCCAAATTTCGTGGCCAAACTCCTTCGTTTACTAGGTCAAACTGAGGTCAAAACACCTGCGAATTTCTCCCTTAATTTGTCATACACAAGTTTAACATGCCAAACAATATTTATTATTTAATAATATAATGTCATACAGCATGGCATACACAACAAGACATATACATAATCTTGCTATCTCTATTACATCTCTTTCTGCCTAGACTCCGGCAGCATAACTGCTACAATTCTTCTTTAGAAAGTAACCGATGTTATACCGATTCGGTAATTCCCTCATGAGAACTACCATTCTACGTAGTACCCAGGAAAGACTGGATGAACCTGCTGGGTCCACTCACTTCCAGCCTCCTTAGACAGCACTACGTACACAGTACGTATCAGTTCCTTTCCCTGTTCCTGCTTCCTTGCCGGAATTCCGGCAGCATAACGGCGTCTCTTAAGATTTCCAGATTTTATTTTGACAGAACCTCCCCTGTATGTTATATATGGGGAATGAGATTCGGGGGAATCTCAGTAGTAATAATCATAACAATATATGTAATGCAGAGTGACGGTGCTTGCTTGTGATTGTGTATAGATAAGTATGCTGCGTGCTTCCATATTCAATAACATATGATCATAGCATTGTAATAGAGCTTCAAGCATAACATATAAGACAACAATCCAACCAAACAATAGCACAACAAATCACAAAGACATTACATAAGAGCTAGGATTAGTTACTACCTCAAAAGCAGAACTCCAGAACTTCTATACTGCTTCCAACTCCACCAGAACTTCCTTTCTTTCTTTCTTTCTCCTTCTCTCTCTTCTTTCTCTCTCTTTTCTTGCCAAAAACGTGGGATGCATAAAATGGGAGGGAAATGGGGGTATTTATAGCTTTAATGGATGGTATTTCTGTAATTTTGAAGCCATCTGAACATGTGGTCCTGGTTTTTCCTGGATTTTCCTATTTTTCTTTATTCCTTTTTACTGCATCATGCATGACATCATCCAGGACACCTCACCGGGACACCTCATCGCCACATTCTTCACATGTCACAATTCCTGGACACCTCATCAGCTGACTCAGCAGTTTCAGTCCAATCCAGTACCGGTCAAGAGTCTTGCACCGTAATACGTGTCCTCAACTTTTCTTCTGCCGCTAAGATTGCGCCATGTGGCACCTGGAAGGGACCTTTCACGCCTTCCAATGCTATCCAGATAAGTCCCGGACTTTATCTGATCACCTCCTCGGTTATCGTGCTAACCGAGTAACTTTACTTTACTGAGAAGTCATTAAATCATTATTTTAATGTCACTTTTCCCCCTGAATCACTGGGCCTGCGTTTTTGGGCCTGGGAATATCATCTTGGGTCTCTGATCCAGCCCAAGTACTCTGATGGCACGATTCCCAAGAAACACCCCTTGGCAAATTACCAAAATGCCCTTAGTCTATCTTTCTTTACTTTATTAGGTCTAGGGGCATTATTGTCTTTTCACATCTTACCAGAGTACTCTCTGACCCTGGTCAACTATCCAGATACCCTGTCTGGACTGACTAACCTTAGGCAAATGACCAAAATACCCTTTACTCATACTTCAGCTATTCTATAACATAGGGGCATTTTCGTCATTTTACACCTTTTTCCCGGACACCGGCCCCTTTTACCACTGGACTGATATAATGGGCCTGGGCCTTCCCTGGTGTCACTAAAGGCCTTAGAAACACTATACGGCCCCCTGGCCACAGTCCGATCATCCCTATCGGAACTGCTTTTTCTTTACCGATTATAATTGTAAATTCCCATCTTCAGGGATTTTTACAGAAAAATCGGGACCTCAAATCAAAATTCCGTGACTCCTCATTCAATCCGGAATCCTTTTCTCTATCTCCCGGTATTTTCAGATATTTTATCCGGGCCGGGCTATTTTGGCCTGAAAGTACGCTCCCGCGCACACTTTTCAAAAATGACCATTTTTCCCCTGGTCATATTTCTAATTCTTTCATACACATAGAAACCTCATATGCACATTTCACAGTTCAGTGAAATGATCAGCATAATTTTCTCTATTTTCTGACAAAATATGGTACTCATCGGCTACCAGCCCGATCTTTCCCATAATTACGATTTTGCCCCTACATTCTCTTTCTGGCATCTATTCTCATCTTCTTATCCTTCATCTTAAGTTCTAGACATTCTCTTTCAATAACTCATCCCCTAAATTCTTCGGGAGTCATCGTTAATTGAAAAGCTCGACAACCCGCCCATATCAGGTTATCTTACACAGGAGCCAGCCCATATCAAGCTTCCTGCAGAATTCCTAGGCTTAAGACTTAGGATATTCCTCACATTCCTCATTTTGAACCTAGGCGAACTGTCCCGATTCTGTAGGTTAAAGACTTAACTCATCTTTACATCCTGAAGGACTTAGCTCATCCCTCGGATCCTACAAAATACAGGTAAGTGATCCGCCCATATCAGATTACTACCCTGGGACTACGGGTTTAGCAGCCTGCCCATATCAGACTACTTCCCAGTTCTCCTAGACCCAAAAATCGGGATGTTACACTAGTCATGACTCACATGCTCTGTGACTTTTAGTCGCTACCATCGTACTCTACTCATCACGACCTAACATCTCTATGTCCTTTAGACACGACCTAATTCTTATACCGTCGTGACCTGGACTCCTTTGTGCACACTAGTCGCGTACTACAACATTACTCATCACGACCATAGGTCTTCTCACGTCGCAACTTTAACTCTTCTGTACATATTAGTCGTAACATAAGACCCTTCTTGTCGCAACCTCAGTTCTCTATGACTACTAGTCGCAACCTACAAACCTTCATGTCACGACTTGGATGTATCACCATCTGCTTTTATCCACAGAATGATACCTCACGCTACTCTTGTAGCTTCCTTGACCTTATACTGGTCAACTTCCATCTCTATCAATAGAGGAAACTATTCCTCTGACGTTATCTTGCTTAGTCCAGCCACATTGTGCTAAGGAACATGAGACCTCAGAGGTAACGGCTGACTAAGATTAAGCTATCGTGTTATAGGGAGGAAACCTTCTCTAACTTGTTTAAGGGGATTAGTCTAACTAAATCAGAGCATCACTAAGCCAGAACCTTCTGTTTTGTGCCAGAATCTTATGCTCTGAGCTAGAACCCTTTCTATTCTATGCCAGAATCTATTGCTTTGATACCAAAATATCACATCCTCACTTTCCTAGCTTCATCTTCTCCAAACCAGTACCTCTTATGTTTGGAAAATGTAGGGGTGAGATTTCGGGGGAAATCTCAGTAGCAGACGGTACCATTCAATGTATACAAGATGAATGCAAGTGCATGACATGTGTTTCCTTTATCTTCCTTTAGCTTCCATTTGCATACTATCTTGCTCTATGCCTACACTACTATGCATAACCATAAACTCATAAAGGGCAGAGCATATATCATTCATCATCATCATCACATATCATAATCATATTAACACACAAGCATATACATCAAGCATACAAGAATGGGTAAGTTCACTACCTGGCGTGTAGCCTTTCCTCTAGTCCTTAACCTTTGATTTGAGATCCCTTCTTTATAGAGGTCAGAGCGTATACACAGCATAATAATATTCTTATTATTATCCTATCCAACATAACTCTACATAATTCTTGGGCTACATTTTTGTACTCTTGGAATGCTATCTTGGGTCTCTGATCACTCAAGTACTCTGATGGCTCAATTCCCAAGAAACAACCCTTGGCAAATTACCAAAATGCCCTTGGTTCCTCTTTATTTACTTTAATGAGTCTAGAGGCATTATTATCTTTTCACACCTTACCAGAGTATTCCCTAGCCCTGGTCAACTATCCAGATAACCTTTCTTGACTGTATAACCTTAGTCAATGACCAAAATACCCTTAACTCATTCTTTAACTATTTTATATCATAGGGGTATTTTTGTTATTTTGCATATTTTCTGGACACTGGCCCCTTTTACCACTGAAGTGATATCATGGGCCTAGGCCTCCCTTGGCGTCATTATGGGCCTCTATGTGATGTCATCTGGGCTCATTTAGTCCCAATTTACTTACTGGTTAATTTCTCAACTGGATATCGGGCGTTCACGAACTCCCGCTAAAATTCACTAAAAAGTGAATAACTTTTTCTACAGAACTCCTTTCGGGATTCTGTCAGTTCCCTGGCCTCTGGTATCACAGGACGCATATTCCTATAATTTTTCACTTATATCTGAGGTCCAGGAGATCTGATAAAAATTTTAAATAACTTTCAGACTATCAGATAAATATCAGCTATCTGAAACTCTAATAAAATTTTTGTATTAGGCTAGATTAACCAGCACAACTTTCTCTATCTACTGATGAAATTTGGAACTGAAATGCTTCTAGGCAGTTCTAAGCCACTTCCGGCTCAACTTTCTATAATTACCGTTTTGCCCCTAGAAACTTTTCCTCTTTTCAATTAAGTCCCTTAACTTTTTATAATTACACTTAATGGCCTACAACTTGTGTCTCCTTTCACTTTTACACCATGAAACTTTTAGACTTTCACTTTAGTCCCTTTCTTTTCTAAAATGACCATTATGCCCCTAGGGACTTTTACTATTTACATATAAGTCCCTGTACTTTCACTTATTTGCAGTTTAGTCCTTGAAAACCCTCTGTATATTTCTGGGACTTTTGCTCAAAGGGGTCTGGTAACCTATCTATTTCAGGATACTTTCTGAGTTCTGGGCCTAAAAATTGGGATATTACACCCCGACCTCAGATCAATCTTAAAAAACACAGATGATCCTACCAACTGATCCAACAAGTCATCAATTCTAGGCAACAGGTACTTGTTCTTGATCGTTACCTTATTCAATTGTCTATAGTCAATGCACAGTCTCATACTGCCATCCTTCTTCTCAATAAACAAAGTAGGTGATCCCCATGGTGAGACACTCGGTCAGATGAAACCCTTCTTAAGCAATTCTTCAAGCTACTTTTGCAGTTCTACCAATTTAGATAGAGACATTCAATACAGTGCCTTTGATATCAGAGTAACCCTTGGAACTAACTCAATAGAGAATTCAACCTCACACTCTAGAGATAAACCAGACACCTCCTCTAAAAATACTTCTGGGTATTCATTGACCACCTTAATATGATCAATCCCCACTTCCGCATCCACATCAATAGAGAAGAAAATCAAGAATGCTTGACACCTTTTCCTGATAGCTTTGTCTACTTGTGCAACAAACAATAATATAGGACCCTTCAGTATCTGGACAAGCATAGTACTTATCGAAACAATCACCAATTTCCTTTTACAATCAAGAATGACATTATTGGTTCTCAACCAATCCATAACGACAATCACATCAATGCCTTTCAAGGGAAAGCTATAACACCTTACTTTTGTACGTCTTAGAGACCATTCGGTAACATTTAGAACTACTTAAACATCCATTAAAGTTCAATTACAAAATTTGAAATTTCCAAGCTTCATTGTTACTGTTCATTTGGTATTTCCAGATTTGACGACAAAATTAAAAAAAATCATAATTAATTCTAGAAAAATAAAATCAAGTGGTTTAAAAGGCTCCATGAAGCTAACATAATGAAATTTAAGGAAAAAATAATTACCAGACCAAATGCTCAGCTAATTAATACATACGTAGAGTCAAAAATCATTGTTCATTTGGTCAAAACTTCTAAAAATAGTTTTTGGTCCCTAAATTTGAAAATTCCGTTCTCTTTGTACATACATCAAAATAATGTATTTTGGTGTAAAAACAAACCTTGACATGTTAACTAAGGACTGGTAATTTATTGTATGCTTATTCAATCATTAACTATTTTTAATTATAGCTCAAAGTTCATGGCTCAAAACTATTTCAGAACTAATTATACATACATCTCATAACATACATACAATTCCATATAAATCATACTAAATAATTCTTAACTTTTCTTCATGCATCTTCATCTCCTCCATCTTGAGAATACTTTCTGTGATCGGATTGATATGGAAGGGGTGAAATTCTGGGGAAATCTTAGTAGCAAACGTATACCATACATTTATGCAACTACATGCTTGATGTTAATATGTGTGAACTTATTGATCATTCTTGCATAATGATAACTTACATGCTTCCATGTTTCCATAATTATAAAATATAGCCATAGCATAAAAAGAAATAGAGTATCACATAATCATACATGCTTCAAATAATCAAAGTAAGCGAATATCACATACAACATCCAAGCAACATAAGAATACTAGGTAAGTTCACTACCTCATTAGCTTGCTCTTTGATAAGCTCGAATTGTCGTCGTCTGATCCATAAAAAATAATGATTGCACCCGATAATGTAGTATAAGGCACAACCTTATCGTTATTCTCAAGGAGCCTTTTTATTGGAATCCTAGCAAATTGGTGGGCAAAGCCATTGAAAAACTGAGTAAAAAAATGAGTTTTGGGTTTTATCAAATATTGATGCTATAAAATAAGGTGCAGTAAAGTAAATATTTTTGTATTTTTGATTTAAGATGAAAATGAGTTGGATTGTGAAAGAAATATGTTAAGAAAGACTCTTGATGATAAAAACATAGCTATCCTTACTCTTAATTTGATATGGTAGATTTGAAATCACTAAGTCTTAAATAAAACCTCAATCGATCGATTGAGTCCAGTGCAATAATAGTTCTTAAACTCCTTTGATCAAACCTAGCTTAAAAACTTCTTAATATACTGTAGAAAACCACTTAGTGTGTAATTAAATTAGATGATGATAATGCCCTCAAATGATCATCAATTAACAACCATAGACTTCAAACAATTAAATTAAACATCAATAATCATTGACAATAATCCAACTATCCAGAAATCAAAACTGAAATGTTTATATTAAAATCAATAATCTTATCATCCAATATCAATTACAAATATCTAATCTGAGAATAATCAATTGATATTCAATCCCTATTCATACAATCAAATCCCTAAATCTAGAAATATCAAAATATGAAATAGGTGCAAATTAAGATAGAAAACTCCCTAGTACAGTCCATGAGCTCAAGGTATGTTGCCTATCACCAAGAGACTAAAGTTTTAGCCTCTCATAGCTCCTACTGTACTGCCATCGCAGCCCAAAAATGATACCATAAAGAATGCAGAAAAAGGTGATGGAAAGGTCAAGAGAAAGATGGTAGAAGTGGATTAATTAGTGCAGAAATATGAAAATATGTGGAAAGATCAAAATATGAAAATATATAAAAATATGTGGAAATATGAATATAAAAATGGAAGGTGTGAATGGAAGTTGTAGAGAGAATGTTGAGAGAGAGGGAGCAGCTATTTCCTTGCCAAATCTGGCAAAAGCTCCAGCCACCCTCATCTGACTGCTCCCCTAGCCTTAATTGCAAAGTAACCTAAATGAAAACGCACAGCTTCACTAACTGGCTATTCTAGTCACGACCAGATCCTAATTTTGGTCGAGACCTGAGAACACAGAGAACATCCCAGGAGAAAATAGGTTGCGACCAGTGGACTCTTAGGTCATGACTAAACATTATAGAAGCTAGTTTAACGTTTCAGGTCATATTTGTCTAGTAATTCCTTCTCTACTTCATATTGGGTCCTTGATTCTCCTCCAAAACACTTGCAATTCAAAATCAAAGCTCACTATAAAAGCCCAACTAAATAAAGAACAACATAAATACAGTTTTAAAGAGTTAATTTACCATTTAACCATTTAGTCAGCACATTGCCATGCACAATCATGTATTACCATAAAAGTACAATTACAGGCATAAAATGAATAGTAAACTTCCCATAAAACCCTTGAAAATGTCAAACAAACCATATATAATTTGCATCCTATCAATTCCCCCACACTTGAACCTTTGTACTCCTGGACAAAGAAATAAATCACACCTAAGCTAATGCTGGTAAATCCGAGATAACAACATAATCCATAGTGAAACCTTAAAACAATTAATTCACCATCTTTTGGGAGTGAAAAAATGATAATATGAGCAATGCCAAGTAATTAACTACTAAATGAAATCAACCTTAACCGTATGAGCGCAATAGATTCTCTATAAGAATGTAAGTGTGTAGCTTTCTATATCCTCTCATTGTTAGGGTTCTTTCACTCAAATTCAAATTGGCAAACAACCTACCATATTCTTTTAATGGCTATAAATCTCCTCAACCATACAATACTCATGCAAAGAATCAAGAGGTTTTTTAAGGGTGAAACGATAGAGATATGGAGGAAAAAGGGAAAAGAATAAAATTTAGTGTCTTAATTAAAGGTGATTAAGTCAAATTTCATCTAAATACCCCAAACCATATCCTTCAATTACAGATGAAGAGTTATTTCTCCTTTATTCTTTTGCTATAGCTTCTTGACAATGCTAAATTTTCTTTTTCTTTCTTTTTTATTTCCCTTTTTTCTTTCTTTTTTTTAACTTAGAAATCAACCAGCTTATATACAATACTTTCACAAACTCCTTGAAGGTTATATGGGTTCAAGTAAAAAGATGAACTTGACTTAATTATAATGAAATTTAGACACCAGCAAAAATAAGATAAAAATAGAATAGCAATGAAGGTCCAATGGGTAAATAATGGATCAAAATTTATGGCTTGTGTTTAGGCCCAAAGGTTTTAGAAATGAATGCCTCTATCATATTTAATAACATAAATGCACAAGTAGTTTTTAACTCAGAGCCAAGACAAGTTCTAGAGGATATAAACCAATTGAATAATCACTCAATATAGGAATTAAGGCCGAGAATCCTTCCAACTAAGGTTTTCATCTAAATTGCTCATACACTAAAGTCTCAAACAATGTTCATTATTCACTAGGCATTACAACACTTATCACAACTAAAAATCCTCTTAAATGATGATTTAAAAGTTCAAAAGTAATCACTTAAAATCACGTAATAATCCCAAGTTTAACAGTAAAAACTTAAGTGTTTCCAATTCAATTTTCAAGATTTTCAAAAATTCAAGTGTGACCATGGTTTCTATAAAACTATATGCATAAATGTTAGAAACAATAGGGCAATGAATCACTTATACATCACCTTAGTAGCTCAAAAGAAATCCTTCTATACAGCATTGCCCAAGGCAAAGAGAAAGTAAGTGGACATTTTCGTATTCTGGTCGCGACTAAAATAGTGGAGGTCGTGACCAAATTTTATAGTGAGTGCTTGCTTTGAACTTACACATTTAGTCGCGACCACATTACAAGGAGGTTGCAACTCCTTTTCACATAGAGCCCATTAGGTCCATAATTCCATCCTAGGTCACGATCATATAACACATAGGTCGTAACTAATTTCCACAGAGGTTACCAAATGATGATTTTCAAAACCCAAAACATCTTTTACACTGAAACCTTTTTAGCTAACAAGAAAATAGTTTAAAGTGGTGATCCAATTTTTAGCAATTCATCACACATTAAAATAAAAAACTAAAAACTTTATGATGAAAGATTCTTTAGCACAGAAATGATATCTCCCCCACACTTAAACTTGATAGTGTCCTCACTGTCAAAGAAAAGAAGTACAAGAAATTGTAAGCCTTAGCAGACATTTAGGAAGATCAGCATGAAATAAGAGCAATTAAATGCAACTCCAACAAAGCAATCTAACACAACTTAATACAAGTTTAACAATGAAACTTGAAGTCACATTCAAATCATACAGAGCAATGCAAAGAAAGCAAAGATGATAAGATGGGTAAACTATAGCATGTGTAACATCCCAATTTTCAGGCCTAGAGATGCAGAGATAGCCTAAGATTAAGAGGCTACTAGACCCCTTTTTAGCAGAAGTCCCAGAGGAACGTAAAGAGTTTCAGGGACTGAGCTGCGAGTAAGTGAAGGTACGGGGACTCATGGGTTGAAGTCCCAAGGGGAAGAATGGCCATTTTGGGATGATGTAAAAGTTAAAGGTTGTAGAGTTGAGAGCTGACTATTTTGGTCGTGACTGGAGATAGGTGTGGTCGCGACTAATAGTTACAGAAAGAGGTTTAGACGCGACGAGAAAGAAGTATGGTCGCGACTAATTTTGGCAGAGAGGCTTGGTCGTGACGGATATGTATGTGGTGTCGCGACTAATAAGTAGAATAAGCCTGGTCGCGACGAAAGACTGTTGTGGTCGCGACGAAAGACTGATGTGGTCGCTATGAAAGACTGTTGTGGTCGCGACTAGAGAAAGTTGTGGTCGCGACTAATGAGCATAGAAGGTGTTAAGTCGTGATGAGATGATGATGAGGTCGCGACTAGTGGCTAAAGTAGTGCCAAGCGTACGGGCCATGAGTGGAGAAGGTCCAAATGAGATAGTTACCCGGTTAGAGATAGACCGAAGACAGGAGGCCAGATACAGGAAAGGTTATCTGGAAACCATGAGGTGGACTAATAAGGTATCCTCATGGGACCCACAAGATGCCACATGGCATTAAAGTAATGGTTCAGTAGAGTAAAGTTACTAGGTTAGCACGAAAACCGAGGAAGTGATCAGATAAGTCTGGGACTTATCTGGATAGCATTGGGAAGCATGTAAGGTCTCTTCCAGTCGCCACATAGCATTAGTTTGGAGAAAGCAGATAAAGCTGAGGGCACGCATTACGAGGCAGGAGACTGGACCAGTGAGTCAGCTGCTGAGGTGTCCAGGATTTTCAGCATGTGATAAATGTGGCGCTGAGGTGTCCCGATGATGTCATGCATGATGCAGTAAATGAGGAATTAAAGAAAATAGGAAAATCCAGGAAAAACCAGGACCGCAGGATCAAAGTTCATGGTAATTATAGAATTGCCATTGAAGGCAATTATAAATACCCCCCCTTGGCTCATTCTTGCATTCACGCATGGGCAAGGGAGAAGGGAGAGAAAGAAGAGAGAGAAGGAGAAGGAAGGGAAGAGAGAAAGGAGAAAAGGAAGTAAGGAAGTTCTGGCGGAGCTGGAAGCAGAATAGAGATAATAAGGTTCTGCTGAGCTAGCCAGGTAGTAACTAATCCTAGCTTTTATGTAATGGATTTGTGATTTGATGTGCTATTGTTTGGTTAGATTGTTGTCTTATATGATATGTCTGAAGCTCTGCTGTAATGCTATGATCATATGTTATTAAGCATGGAAGCACGCAGCATACTTATCTGTACACAATCACAAGCAAGCACTGTCACACTGCATTACATATATTGTTATGATTGTTGCTACTGAGGTTCCCCCGAATCTCATCCCCATACATAACCCATTACAGGGAGGTTATGCTGAAGTAGATTTTGAGAAAGCCAGGAGACGCCGTTATGCTGCCGAAGTAAAGACTGAACATCAGTATATGATGAGTACTGTGTACGTAGTGCTGTCTAAGGAGGCTAGAAGTGAGTGGACCTAGCCGGTTCATCTAGTCTTTCCTGGGTACTACGTAGAATGGTAGTTCTCATGAGGGGATTACCGAATCAGTACAGTTCAGTTCTTTGTACAGATGAAGCGTAGCGGTTATGCTGCAGGAGTTTAGGAAGAAAGAGATGTAATAGAGATAGAAAGATTATGTATATGTCTTGTTGTGTATGCCATGCTGTATGACATTATAGTATTCAATGATAAATATTGTTTGGCATATTCAATTTATGTATGTTAAATTAAGAGGGAATTCGCAGGTCCTGAGGCAGTAGTGTTCTAACCTCAGTTTGACCTAGTAAACGGAGGAGTCTGGCCACGAGATTTAGTGAGCCGGTAGTACACATCTGGGGCATTCTGTGGATAGGTAACAAGCCTCATTTGGATGTGTAGAAGGTGAGAAATCAGTTCTTAAAGTAAAGGTTCAGAATAAGGAACTTAAGAGTTAAAAGTTCAATCTCTAGACTTAAGATAAGCTAAAATAGCTTCCGCAAGTGTACTCTGAGGAGTATAAAGGAGGATGTTTCAGCATGCAATTGAGTATGTGGATAAAAAGATAACAGCATAAAACAAGTAGATTAGCAACTGAGGAATTTTATTTAAAACCCTAAAAAAACATTAAGAAAAGAAATTAACTACTACTTCTACTAGTTCAACCCTTTCAAAACTCATCAAATCATCACATGCAAAAAGATAATAGCAATTGATAATAGCATATGAAAAGTAAGATAAAGGAAAGGGATGACCCGGACTCATGGAGGTGGTGGGAACTCATAAAATTTTGAGAGATGGCTGTTTGATTGAAAAATCTTCCCTATTGCCTTCTCTCTCTACTCTAGCATCCCAAAATCATGTACTTTGAATACATTGTGAAGTTCATCCAAGCTTGTCTTGAATTTCCTAGTTTAAACTTGAACATGCCCAACTGTGGTTGGTTTATAGCAGTAACAAACTTGAGTGATGTTTCCTTCACATGCTTTGTATATTCTTGGAGATTGCTCTTGTGTAGCTCGTGTAAATTCTCCAATTTGTCTTTTACTTCCTCAAGTGTTGCACCAAGCTGAGGTTGGTCTGCAACTGCAACATACTTGGGATCACTCTCGTATTTCTATTACATCTTTCCCTACCTAAAATCCGACAGCACAACCGCTACATTCCTTCTGTAGAGAGTAACCGATCTTGTACCGATTCGGTAATTCCTGTAGGAACTACCATTCTACGTAAGTACCCAGGAAAGACTGGATGAACTGGCTAGGTCCACTCACTTCCAGCCTCCTTAGACAACACCTACGTACACGGTACGTATCAGTTCCTCTCTTTGTTCCTTCTTCGTTGCCAGAATTTTGGCAGCCTAACGGCGTCTCTTAAAATTTCCAGATTTTATTTTGACAGAACCTCCCCTGTAATGTTATATATGGGAATGAGATTCGGGGGAATCTCAATAGTAATAATCATAACAATATATGTAATACAGAGTGACGGTGTTTGCTTGTGATTGTGTACAGATAAGTATGCTGTGTGCTTCCATATTCAATAACATATGATCATAGCATTGTAATAGAGCTTCAAGCATAACATATAAGACAACAATCTAACCAAACAATAGCACAACAAATCACAAAGCCATTACATAAAAGCTAGGATTAGTTACTACCTCAAAGGCTCAGCAGAACTCTACTATCTCTATTATGCTTCCAGCTCTGCCAGAACTTCCTTTCTTTCTTTCTTCCTCTCACTTTCTCTCTCTAGCACCTCCTCCTATCTCTAAAAGGCCCAAAACCGTGATGCAAATGAATGGGGAGGGGGGGTATTTATAGTTTTGGTCAATGGCATTCTTGTAATTTTGAAGCCATCTGATCCTGTGGTCCTGGTTTTTCCGGAATTTCCTATTTTTCTTTATTCCTTTTACTGCATCATGCATGACATCATCTCCATGCCACCTCATGGGACACCTCATCATGCACATTTCTCACATGGCAAAATTGAAGCCTTCTTGGACACCTCATCAGCTGACTCAGCAGTTCCAGTCCAATCCAGTACCGGTCCGGTCCGATGTCCCACAAACTGGACTCACTGGCTAAGATTGTGCCACGTGTCCTTAACTTTTCTTCTGCCTCTAGGATGACGCCATGTGGCATCTGGAAGGGACCTTTCACGCCTTCCAATGCTATCCAGATAAGTCCCAGACTTTATCTGATCACCTCCTCGGTTATCGTGCCAACCGAGTAACTTTACTTTATTGAAACAGCATTAAAATAGTATTTTAATGCCACTTTTTCTCACATACTTCATGGGCTACGTTTTTGGGCTCTGGGAACATCATCTTGGGTCTCTAATCCAGCCCAAGTACTCTGATGGCGCGATTCCCAAGAAACATCCCTTGGCAAATTACCAAAATACCCCTGAGTGTCCTTTCTTGCACTATTTTAACCCTAAGGGTAAACTTGTCATTTTACACCCTTCTGTACTCTGTCAGGGTATATACTGACTCTAAGTAACTTTATCTGTATGTACCTTGGCTTCTGGGCCTGTCCAGAATGACCAAAATGCCCTTCATTCATCTGTTACCCTTTAGTACAACACAGGGGCATTTTCGTAATTTCACACTTTTCCGGGGTTCTGCCGGACACTGGCCCACCTATCAGTCCAAGTGTCTTACTGGGCCTTTGTTGACGCTATTATTGGGCCTCTCAGGGTCCATTACCTTTATGGCACGCATTTCGAGGAATCTTCCTCTGTTAATGTTTATTGAATATTTTATCTATTATTCACCGTTTATACCCATATCCGGACACCGGCTCCTTCTGTCCGATACACTGGCCTGCGGTGTTCAGGCATCCCTGTGAGTCATAACAGTCATCTGACTGAGGTCATCCAAACTCATTCAGTCCCTTTTCAAATACCAATAAATTTCCCTATCGGATACCCGGAGGCCTCACATCCCGTCTGGATTTTCTTATTTGTGAATAACTTTTTCTACAGGCCTCCTATCGGTATTCTGTCAGTTTCCTGACATCCGCCCCATAAGGACGCATCATCCTGTATTTTCTCACCTAGATCTGAAATCTAGGATATCCGGTATGAATTTTTATAACTTTTGGACGATCAGTCCATTTCTGGCTATCTGGAGTCTCCAAAAATTCCTGTATCAAGCCAGATTACCGAGCGTCACTTGCTCTCTGTACTGGTGAAATCTGGGACTAAAATGCTTCCGGACAGTCCAAACCACTTTCGGCCTGACTTTCTTTAATTACACTTTAGCCCCAAGGAACTTTTCTTCTTTTCAATTAAGTCCCTTTTTATTTGGCTAAAATTACACTTAAGGACCCCACCTTTTTCTCTACTTTTCCTTTTTGGCTTTATACTTTCCATAATTGCACTTAAGCCCCTTCATTTTCTTTCTTTTGCAATTTAATCCCTTTCTTTGCATAAATGGCCATCATATCTCTAGAGACTTTCACTATATCAGTCCCTGGACTTATTTGCAGTTTAGTCCCTAAAAACCCTCTGTATATTTCGGGGACTTCTGCTCAAAGGGATATTCCTCACATTCCTCATTTTGAACCTAGGTGAACTGTCCCGATTCTGTAGGTTAAAGACTTAACTCATCTTTAAATCCTGAAGGACTTAGCTCATCCCTCGGATTCCTACAAAATACAGGTAAGTGATCCGCCCATATCAGATTACTACCCTGGGACTACGGGTTTAGCAGCCTGCCCATATCAGACTACTTCCCAGTTCTCCTAGACAAAAATCGGGATGTTACATTACCCGAAGGTGATGTGAGCATTCTCCTTGGATCTTCAGTCTAATGGTCTTCATTCGCCATTTTCTGGAATAACTCTTAACTTGCTTATGGAGTTTTATCTCTCAAATATCAATTTGCTGCTGCATTCAGGGATACATTGGTTTGAGGAAGTAGACCATCAAAGAAAAAGTCTACTAAATCATCCTTCGTGATGTTGTTATGCGAACATCGAGCAAACAAGTTGATAAATCTTATCCAATATTCATGAAATGACTCTCCATCTTGTTGCAAAATATTTGTAATCTCCTTCTTCATCCGAGTTGTCTTAGAGGCCTGGAAGAACTGGTTTAGAAATGTTGACTTCAACTGATCCCATGTAAGAGTTGAGAAATGAGTTGGCAGATTGTATAACCACTCCTTAGCTTTCCTTTCCATAGTGAAATGGAAACAGCTCCTTAAGACGTCATCCAATGCAGTCATTGGAGGCTTCATAGAAGAGCAAATCATATGTATAGTTTGTAAGTGGCGATATAGACATTCTCCTATAAATCCATGAAATTTAGCTAAGGATGCAATCAAAGCTCCTTTAATTTCAAAATTAGCCTCTTCAGTGTAAAAACCATAAGGATCATAATTCACATGAGAATGATTTATTTCCCTCATACTTCTATTATCTTCCACATTAATTGGTATTTCATTTTCTCCCTGTCTATTACGCCCATTATTCCCATTAGGATTAATCTCAGCCATATTAGAAATTTCTAAATTAAGTCCAATTTCAGATCTAGGGACACTAGAGGATGAACTAGATTCTGTTGATTTTTCCTTTTCTTCAGCTATAACTTTACTAGTTCCTTCTTATCTAAATTCTCTTCTTAGTTTCCTAAGTTTCCTCTCAATTTCAGGGTAAAAAGGCACTAATGGTTCCGTTCTTCTATGCATGCAACACACAAACAATCAGGAATAACCAAGCAAGCAATCTAAACCAGACACACAAGTTTCATAACAGAAAATTCAATCAGATAGTGACTAAAGGATGTTTAGGTCACGACCCAAAAACATAAAGAGCAAAAGTTCTTAAAATGAATTTTAGGTCGTGACTAATAATTCCACAAGTCGCAACTAAATTACACAGAGAGCAAATCTTTCAAACTAGTCATGACAACAAGTTACAAAAGTCGCGACTATATTTCACAGAGTGCAATCAAGTACCTCAGTAAAGCAATAAGGTCATGACCCAGATAAGTTTTGGTTGTGACTCAAAGACACAGAAAGTAATTTTGTAGGAACTTAGAAAAAATGCAGAATGCTATGCAATAATGCAAATACCAAAGTGAAAGAAAATAACATATTTGTTTCTATTTCCAAATTTTTTTATGCAATGAAAATAACATAAACTAAAATTTAAACAAAAAGAAATGACTCAGGTAAACAACGGAATTGAAAACCAATTACTAAGGAACCAATTACTTGGTCCAACCCTATCAAATAATGATAGGGTTGAAAATAATGATTGCACCCGATAATGTAGTATAAGGCCCAACCCTATCGTTCTTCTCAAGGAGCCTTTTTATTGGAATCCTAGCAAATTGGTGAGCAAAACCATTGAAAAATTGAGTAAAAACATGGAGTTTAGGTTTTATCGAATATTGATACTATAAAATAAGGTGCAGTAAAGTAAATATTTTTGTATTTTTTATTTAAGATGAAACTGAGTTGGATTGTGAAAGAAATATGTTAAGTTACTCTTGATGATAAAATCATAACTATCCTTGCTCTTAATTTGATATGGGAGATTTGAAATAACTAAGTCTTAAATAAAACCTCAATCAATCAATTGAGTCCATTGCAATAATAGTTCTTAAACTCCTTTGATCAAAGCTAGCTTAAAATCTTCTAAATACACTATTAAAAACCACTTAGTGTGTAATTAAATTAGATGATGATAATTCCCTCAAGTGATCATCAATAAACAACCATAGACTTCAAACAATTAAATTAAACATTAACAATCATTGACAATAATCCAACTATCCAGAAATCAAACCGGAAATATTTATATTAAAATCAACAATCTCATCATCCAATGTCAATCACAAATATCTAATCTGAGAATAATCAATCTACATTCAATCCTTATTCATACAATAAAATCCCTAAATGTAGAAATGTCAAAATATGAAATATGTGCAGATTAAGATAGAAAACTACCCAGTACATTCCATGAGCTCAAGATATGATGTCCATCACCAAGAGACTAAAGTTCTAGCATCTCTTAGCTCCTACTGTGCTGCCATCGTTGCCTAGAAATGATGCCATGAAGAATTCAAAAAAAGGTGATGGAAAGGTCAAGAGAAAGATGGTAGAAGTGGATTAATTGGTGCAAAAATATGAAAATCTGTGGAAAGATCAATAAAATTGGAGGTGTGAATGGAAGTTGTAGAGAGAATGTTGAGAGAGAGGGAGCAGCTATTTCCTGGTCAAATCTGGCAAAAACTCCAGCCCCCCTCGTCTGATTGCTCCCCCTGGCCTTAATTGCAGAGTAACCTAAATTAAAATGCACAGCTTCACTAACTGGCTATTCTAGTCGCGACCATATCCTAATTTTGGTCGGTACCTGAGAACACAGAGAACATCCCAGGAGAAAATAGGTCACGACCAGTAGACTCTTAGGTCGTGACTAAACATCATAGAAGCTGGCTTTAACATTTCAGGTCATCTTTGTCTAGTAATTTCTTCTCTACTTCACATTAGGTCCTTGATTCTCCTCCAAAACACCTGCAATTCAAAATCAAAGGTCATTGTAAAAGCCTAACTAAATAAAGAACAACACAAATACAGTTTGGAAGAGTTAATTTACCATTTAACCCTTTAATCAGCATATTGCCATGTATAATCATGTATTACCATAAAAGTACAATTACATGCATAAAATGAATGGTAAACTTCCTAAAAACCCTTGAAAATGTCAAAGAAACCATATACAATTTTGAATCCTATCACTCTTTGTCACATCCTTATTTTTATACATCTTAGGAACCATTCAGTAGCATTTGGAACCACTTTCAGGGTTATAGAAGTCCAAACTATCAATCTGGAATTCTACTCTTTTGGTACTGTTCACTGTGGCAAATTCCAGATGAGCGACTTGACTTTGAAAACTCATAACTAATTCTAGAAAAATCAAAACGAAGTGGTTCAAAGTGATACATGAAGCTAACTCAATTATATTTCAGGGAAAAATCATTGGTTGACCATTACTTGACCAATTCATCATGGGTAAACGTTTCAAAGTTACTGTTCATCCAGTGATTTTCTCCTGAATCCAGCATTCTGGTTTCATCTTTGGTAATTTATATCCTTTCGTACAGACATCCAAATGGGGCATTCTATATATAAAATTAAATTTTAGTATATCTAATTTTTACCATAAAAATTTAGTGCATTAATTCAATCATTTACTATTTTTAATGATTTATCAAACATGCATAGGTCCTCACGAGTTACTGTTCACTGAACCTATTTTCAGCATTCAATCTTCACATACACATGCATACAACCATCACATATTAGTCATACATGCCAGATAACAATTATTATTAGATAATCAACTGTTGTATATCAGTGTATGATCAATCCCCTCAAATTTCTATTACATCTTTTCACTGTCTAAAATCCGGCAGCATAACTGCTATAATTCTTCTTTAGAAAGTAACCGATGTTGTACCGATTCGGTAATTCCCTCATGAGAACTACCATTCTACGTAGTACCCAGGAAAGACTGGATGAACCTGCTGGGTCCACTCACTTCCAGCCTCCTTAGACAGCACTACGTACACAGTACGTATCAATTCCTTTCCCTGTTCCTGCTTTCTTGCCGAAATTTCGGCAGCATAACGGCGTCTCTTAAAATTTCCAAATTTCATTTTGACAGAACCTCCCCTGTAATGTTATGTATGGGAATGAGATTCAAAAGAATCCCAGTAGCAACAATCATAACAATATATGTAATGCAGAGTGACGGTGCTTGCTTGTGATTGTGTACAGATAAGTATGCTGCATGCTTCCATATTCAATAACATATGATCATAGCATTGGATTAGAGCTTCAAGCATAACATATAAGACAACAATCCAACCAAACAAAACAACACATCACAAAGACATTACATAAGAGCTAGGATTAGTTACTACCTCAAAAGCAGAGCTTCAGAACTTCCCTACTACTTCCAACTTCACCAGAACTTCCTTACTTCTTTCTTCCTCACACTTTCTCTCTCAAGAACTTCTTTCTACCTCTAAGAATGCTTCTTGGCGTGAAAATGAATAGATAGGGGGTATTTATAGTGTTGACCAATGGCAATCTTGTAATTAGGAAGACTTATGATCCTGTGGTCCTGGTTTTTCCTGGAATTTCCTATTTTCTTTAATTTCCTTTTACTGCATCACCCTGGACACCTCATGGGACACCTCATAGGACACCTCACCACCCATATGCTTCATGTGACGAAATTTGGAGGTTCTGGAAGCTTTCCGGTCTAATCAGGTACCGGCCCGGTCCATCGCCTCGAAAAACGTGCCGTTTTCTGAATCTGATGTTTCTGAAGATCCTTTTTATGTCTACTGACCTCACATTTAGTATCTAGACCCTTTATATTATTAACTTTTTAATACTAGGTCCAGACTCAGTTACAGATCCCCTGCGAAATGACCAAAATGCCCTTGGTGCCCTATCTTGTCCTATTTTAACCCTAAGGGCAAAATCGTCATTTCACACCTTTCTGGACCTGGTCAAAGCTTATACTGGCTCTAGTCAACCTTATTTAGACATGTCTTGACCTCTGGGCCTGTCCAGAATGACCAGAATGCCCTTCATTCATCTACTGCCCTTTTTGTACAACACAGGGGCACTTTCGTAATTTCGCACTTTTCCGGGGTTTTGCTGGACACTGGCCCACCTATCAGTCCAAGAGCCTTATTGGGACTCTAATGGCGCCATTTTTCGGGCTTCCTGGGTCCATTAACTATATGGTACGCATTACGAGGAATCTTCCTCTGTCACAGTTCACCAAATATTTTAATTATTATTTATCGATTATACACCTTTCCGGACACCGGCTCCTTTTCCCATATACAGTGTCCTACTGTGTTCAGGCATCCCTGTGGGTCATAACGGTCATCTGACCGAGGTCATCCGATCTCATTCAGCCCCTTTAAAAATACCGATAAATCTCCTACCCGGATCCCCGGAGGCCTCACACTCCCGTCTGTATTTGCTATTTTGCGAATAAATCTTTCTACAGACCTCCTATCGGTATTCTGTCAGTTTCCTGACATCCGCCCCATAAAGGCGCATCATCCTGTATTTTCTCACTTATATCTGAGATCTAGGGTATCCGGTAGGAATTTTTATAAGTTTTGGATGATCAGTCCATTTCTGGCTATCTGGAGTCTTCAAAAATTCCGGTATTAGGCTGGGTTACCCGGCGTCCCCTGCCCTACCTTCTGGTAGAATTTGGGACTGAAATGCTGTCGGGCAGTGCAAACCACTTCCGGCCTGACTTTTTTTAATTATACTTTAGCCCCAGGAAACTTTTCTTCTTTATAATTAAATCCCTTTTTATTTGGAAAAAATTACACTTAAGGACCCCACCTTTTTGTCTACTTTTCTTTTTGGCCTTAAACTTTTTCATAATTACATCTAAGTCCCTACATTTTCTTTCTTTTGTAATTTAACCCCTTTCCTTGCATAAATAGCCACTATATCTTTAGGGACTTTCACTATTTACCTATAAGTCCTTGATCTTTGACTTATTTGCAGTTTAGTCCCTAAAAACCCTCTGTATGTTTTTAGAACTTCTGTTCAAAGGAGTCTGATAGTCTATCTATTTCAGGCTCACTTTCTGAGTCTCTGAGCCTGAAAATTGGGGTATTACACTCTTCCTTTAACCTTTCCATACATTCTTGTTCCTTGCTTGTAGTCCTCTTTACCATGACTAACCATGCCTAACATAACATGATAAAGTTCATATTATAACTTAATTAAATCAACCTCTAAACTTGGTTCACTTTCCTTAACCCTTTAAGCCTATATCTTTCTCTAATCTTTATTAATTGGTTTGACCTTTGAATTAATTGATGTCTTAACTTTACCCTACACAATTTGGCATTTTAAATCCATTCATGAGCTTAGAATTATAAAATTCTATCTCCTTCATGCAATTCTAGATAGAACTGAAACATGCCCTCTTTATTTTTAGAAATTCTTATTTTGTTTCAATACATGTTTCTATACTTATTCCCACACAATTTTTAATTTTAAAACTATTGAAAATATCAAAATTATGAAATTCTCATTACTGTTAATGCATATGAACAGTACAAAAAGGGTTTCAAAATTTCCCTTTTCCATTTTAATGTTTCCAAGGTTCCAATCCTATCCATCCCTATATAAAATCATCATTTGAATTCAATGGAAGCATTAGAATAATGAAAATCATATTCCACTGTCCAGAACAGCCTTTGGCCGAAAGGCCTCAAATATCAAAGTCAAGAATATCAATTTAATCCAATTACCAACCATTTCAACTAGCTTGTCTAAGTATCTTTTGTATAGTTCTAGCTTAATTTTCCTTTTCCTTCTTTATGTTTAAATTTTGGCCAACAAGGTATACTAAGAAGAAATCCATTTTCTAATAGTTAAATCCTAAGTTTCATCCTTCCAAACACACATATAAATAAACTAAAAGGCTTACATACCTTAAGCCCTAGCTATCTTGGATCAAAGTACCTTGGATTGCCTTTGCTTTGGTTGAGTTTTTGGTTGACAAGACTTTCCCCAAGGATTCCACTTGGGTCATGATTTTGTGAAGAAACGGGGTATTTATAGCAAACTTTCAAGATCCTTGGGACCATTCTACCCCTTAAGTTCCTAATTATTATAACCCGTTAATGTCTCATCTTATTGGTTACTTTCTTGATTAATTAACCTTTAATCCTACTTAACTTAATTCTTACATTATTTTAATATAATTCCACATGTGCCAAAACTCTTCTTGCATTTGGCTTCTAATTGGCATTTTCACATGGTGTGGGTCCCACTTGGGACCCCTCACAAGGCAACTCATGCTATCTTGATTATTCTTGGATTTTCTTCTTTTAAAAATTCACAAAATATCTTAAAATCCAACTTCTACTCCAAGACACTAACTTGGGCTTCTTGGGTCTTCATGTGATGCCGTTTGGGCCTCTTCTTGAGTCTAATTGCTAATTGGCATAAATTTCAAGGCACTACTTCCCATTATTTTCTAAGCTGATATCCTTAAATTATCCTGATTTTTTAGATAAATTCTATATAATTCTTTTAATAGTTCTAAAATTTTTAGAAATTCATTCTACTATTAAATGAATTTCTTATAAAGTCTCATAATTTTTTAAGACCCAAAAGTCCTGATAAAAATTCTATATGTTTTCTTTAAATCCTTTATCGGGGTCCTATTTCACCTTAAATTCCATAATTAATTCTACAGGATTTCTTTTTAACTTCCGTTAGTTTAATAAATTCTTATAATAATTATAAGAATTTACTATAAATTTTTATCTAATTATGATATCCAGAAGATACTGCACTAATTTTCTAACTTCAAAAATTAATATCAATTTATCGGGACCTTAAATCAGAATTATGAGAGATATGTCTTGCCTAAATTCTGTCCTCTATTTATTGATAAAATTGGGGACCGAAACATTTTTGGGCAGTTTTTGTCCATTTCTGGTTCAATTTCCATATAATTACACTTTTGCCCTTGGAAGGTTTAAAGCTTTTCACTTAAGTCCCTTTGTATTTTCTACCTTCCTTAATCCTTTTCATCTTTGCAATTTAGTCCTTTTCTTTATAACCTTTCATTTTCCTTCCTTTCCATAACATAAACCTTATCTAATCATTATGTTTTTTTCTTATTATCGTCACAATCCCTTCTAAATATTTTTCCTCTATCATCTTATACAGATAGGAAAAAATTAGGATGTGACATTTCTAACCCTTAAAATAAATTTTATTCTCAAAATTTAATTAGTACCTTAGTTAAATAACTTGGATATGTCTCCTCTTTTCTACTTTATGACTAAGAATCGAGGTATCTTTAGGAATCGTATCTTCTATCTTACATCTGGCGAAGTGCTTTCAACATCCAAGAAACTTCATATCTTTCTTACGCTGCTATGCTTCTTTTTCCTTAGTCAACTCAATCAGAGTCTAACTTTTCTTCTTTCTGTTACTTATCCATACGTCATCTATCATCTACTCATACTTATGGACAACACACTCAACTAGACTTATGAGTAATGTCCATTTCTTTCATGCTAAATTGTCTA
The DNA here is from genome assembly GCA_037074615.1 of Leucaena leucocephala. Taxonomy (NCBI): domain Eukaryota; kingdom Viridiplantae; phylum Streptophyta; class Magnoliopsida; order Fabales; family Fabaceae; genus Leucaena; species Leucaena leucocephala. Next base: position 12,402,094 of record CM073540.1, on the reverse strand, counting down.
AAACTTTGCTATACTCTAGACTCTGGGGTTTCGGTTAGCTACTTGGAATACTTTTCTATCTATCTATCTCATTTCTCTCTATCTATCCGTCTCTTTCCTCTTCACAGTTCCTCTTCTTGGAACTGATATAAGGAAATACTTTTCATTTAACTATCTCTTTCTTTCTATACAGTTCCTCTGTTTTGAACTAATACAAGGGATACTGGAGTTCCTTATTTTCTTTCTACTGAGCACTTATGCTATTCTCTACTGGTACTTATGCTACTTTTTGCTTATGCTAGCTAGCACTATTCTTTCTCAGTGTACTATAACATCTTTCTAATCTTGTGACTCAACACTGTACTTCCCAGTGGGTTACTCATCTCTAGCTTCTTTGGCTTGAGCACCTTTCAGTTAAGTGTGCTACTGTGTTAGGGCTACGTTACACTTCATATGGTTCTGAGCCCTAATATACTCTTGTATACTCTTTCTCATAGTATTGTGTTCTAACTTTACTCTGTCGTATACCCTCTTCTCTGGGTCTCTCTGGCCTTATAATCTCTTGATCCTCATTTGGAGGATCTATCTGCTCATATTTATCTGTTCTTAAGACATATAGGGTTCTCTCCTTTATTCCTCAGACATACTTCTACAATCTTTTGAATGACAACACTTAGATTTGAACTTGAACTCCATCTTCATTTAAGAGAAACTAAGTTCAGTCTAATGGCTATCTGGGGAAAACATTATAAATACTTGAGCTAATTGAGTTAATCAACATTTTATGTTTGATGATCATCTTTCTAGAAAATATCAAGTTGTCCTATCCCTTATCTGCATGACCCACGTTACGATCTACTGTGATCTTACTCCTCTGTGAGCCATGTTAAGATTAACTGTGATTTCTCTGGAAAAATTACCACTAAACAAAGTTACAAGGTTGACCATTTCTTTTCTGTTGACTACTCAAACAATAAATTTTTTTAACAAGTACATCCAGTAGCCAATATTATCCATCAAGACTTTACTTAGTTTCTCTCTTACTCAAGAGTTCCTTCTCATCTTTCTTACTTTACTATGGCTTACTATAGGTTGTTGCCATGTGCAATCATAGCCTAATCACCTGCAACTGCCATAGACAATTGCCTTCTATTACTACAGATCTGTATTATAACTTCTTATATGAATCTATGCTCTATCTATGAGCAATATGTATCTGAACTGTGCTCTATCTGAGAGCAATTTGGGTCTAAATTGTGCTCTTATCTGAAGAACAATCTGTATCAAATCTAACTCTTATCTGAAGAGTGATATGAACTCATTTAAATCTAGCTCTATCTAAGAGCCATCTATTTCAAATCTAATTCTTATTTGAAGAGTGATCTGAAATAATCTCTTTACTATTGTCTGTTATTCTTACTGTATACCATTTCTTTTTATAGGGTTATAACACTACCACCCTATTGGTACTTGTTGTAAACCTATCATAAGAAATGGCCTTGAGTATTGTATTCACAAGCATGTAGAAATACCTGAGTAACCCCAAACATCATGTTACAACTGATTGTCCCACTCACTGAGACTATCTGTCCTCCTCGGTATCTTCCTATTACTATCCTATCTCAAGTTTCATTCTTAGCTTTTTATCCTAACTTTAATCTTAACATAAACTTTAATTCTTAAGGGGTTTGACTAAGACTAACTACTTTGTCTATGTTTCCTCATCATATTATCTTCCAGATCTTGTTCATTTATTCAGGAATCTAAAAAACTATTTTATTTCACTACCTTAGCCTTTACAAAGCCATATTTACTCATCTAGCTTAGGTTGCCACATTACCCTCTTGCTAGGGTACAAAATTAACCCTTAACTGCTTTATCTGGCTCTTGATCATTACTATTTCTTAAACAGGGGAGTCTCTTTATTTTTAAACTGTTGCTACTTTCTCTTTCTAAGCATCATAAACTTATCTTCCATACTAGATACTCTTATATTTCTTAAATGCTTCTGTCTGTCTACTAGTCCCAGTCTATTCTTGACTAGATTGTGGTTCCTTTTTGGTCTTCACATGAAGAATTCTGCTTCTGAATATTACCTTGAACTGGTATTTCATGTCTCTGTGCATCGTACTATCTAGCTCTTCTGTACCTTGTGCCTATCCTCTAGCCGATAAATTTCAGAGAGGTTGGTACATTCGTTCTCATTATTACTATAATGTTTGGTCTTTGCTTTTAGGGATTTCAAGTTTATGAGATGATTCTATTTTATTTTCCTTAACATTACCTTGAGCTAAGTCTTGCATCTTAACTTTTCTTGATCTTGGACTGGCCAACTTCTTTACCCTTAGACTAGTCAGTTCTTGTCTTTATCAGTAGAGGAAACTAATCCATGGTCACTATTTTGCTCAGTCCAACCATATTGTGTTAAGAAACATGAGATCATCTGAGGTATTGGTTGACTAAGACCAGTCTACTATTATTGTGTCCATCACACAAGCTCACCTTCACTAATATCCTGTGTGTTATATCATCGCGTCTAACTCACTGATACATCACGACTAGGTCACTTTATGTTCTTCCTCATGGCCAATAGTATTTCCTTATCGTAGTTTGAACTTCTCTATGTACCTTAATCGCGACACACGACCTAGCCTATCGCGACCTAAGTTCTCTGTGAAAATGAGTCACGACTTAAATACCTTATTGTCATAACCTGAGCATACCTTTTCATAAACATTCTCTTTCTAACGTTCCCTTTTTTAATCCTACTCGAAACAGTGAACCAACCATCTCGAAAAGGGATCTTCTCAGTTTAATTAAGATTTAGACTTCTATATTTGTAAGTCTAACCTTCCAATAAGTACCCTAACCTTAACGTAATGTTAACTTCTTAGGTTTAGGTTTTGGGAACTGTCATATCTGATGTTAGAAACTTTGCTCTGATACCAAAAATATAACACCTTAATTTTATATATCTTAGGGACCATTTGGTAGCATTTAGAATCACTTAAACATCCATTGAAGTTCAATTACAAAATCTAAAATCTCTAAGCTTCACGATGACTGTTTATTTGATATTTCTAGATTTGGAGATGAACTTTAAAAATCATAATTAATTATAGAAAAATAAAAATGAAGTGATTCAAAAGGTTACACAAGGTGAAAATAATAAACTTTAAGGGAAAATAATGCCAGTCCAAATGCTCAGACAATCAATACACACTTGGGGTCAAAGATTACTGTTAATTTGGTCAAAACTTCTGAAGATAGTTTATGATCCCTAACTTTAAAAATTCTGTTCTCTTTGTACAGACATCAAAATAAGGCATTCTTTGTGTCAAAATGAAGCTTGACATGTTAAATAAGTACTAGTAATTTATAGTATATTTATTCAATCATTAACTATTTTTAATTACAGCTCAAAGTTCATGGCTCAAAATTGTTTCAGAACTAATTATACATACATACTTCTCATAACACATATACAATTCCATATAAATCATACTAAATAATTCTTAACTTTTCTTCATTCATCTTTATCTCCTCTATCTTGAGAAGACCTATTGTGATCGGATTGATATGGAAGGGGTGAGATTTTTAGGAAAATCTCAGTAGCAAACGAATGCCATACTTATGCAACTAAATATATGATGTTTATATGTGTGCACTTATTGATCATGATTGCTTAATGATAACATTATATGCTTCCATGTTTCCATAATTATAACATATGACCATAGCATAAAAAGAAAGAAAAATTGTATCTAGGTCCCTTAGAAAGAATTAAATTACAAAAAAGTCCTAGGAAATGGGAAAATTATTGTGAAGTCCCATGGGATCTGAGAGTAATTTTTTTCAATTGTACAAAGACATAACTTCCCTTGGTGTTTAAAAATATGCCCTATTTGTTATTCCTTCACCATAGAGTTATTATTCGTAATGGTGTAGTTGTCATTTTTCTAATTGTCGGGGTACTTATTTTTCTAGTGGTTGAGTTGTTATTCTTTCACTATAGAGTTTTTATTTCATAGTGGTTGAGTCGTTATTTTTCCAGTTATGGGGTAGTTATTATTCCTTCACGCGAAATGACGGTGAAAAGTGTTAATCTTAATGAATTACAGCTAATACACTTACACATCTTGAATAACATTGATGAAGTTCAAGATTATATAGTTGTTCATAAAGAGCTTGTCAGGAAAGAAAATAATAGAATGACAGGCAAAAGTTGATTAGAGAACACAACAAATATTTTGCTCATTGGTTCAAATAGAAGGTTAAAAATGAGGATTGTGTTTCTGATACAGTTAGATGGTTAGCATATGGTCCTAATTTTGATGTGATAAGTTGGAATTTATTTGATATCAATAGGTATTCATTTTATACGAAGTCCTTAGATGATAAAAGTATCGTGCAAAATAGTGGTGTTATGTTATTAGTGAAGCTAAGCACTTCTCTAGTTCAAAAGACAACAATCATAAATTAGCAGTCATCCCTTATTACAGCATTGTTGAAGAGATTTAGGAGGTAGACTACTCTAAATTTACAATTCTTATGTTCAAATGCAAGTGGGTTAATGTAAACAATGATGTTCTGGTCGATCGGTTAGGATTTTTATTGGTTGATTTGAATAGTACAAGTTTTGGAGATGAGCCTTTCATTATGACAAACTAAGTAAAGTGTTTACTAAAGCAAAGTATTTTTATTCTATGGATAAATACTAAAGCGACAAGTGTTGAGTATTCTAAAGAGATGAAGGAAAAAGGGTTAAGTATGTTTACTATGTTTTATTTTGTTATTACCTACATAAGAATATGGGGATAGTGTTAATCAAAATAAGGCTAGCGATGCTCTAAACGACTCTACATAAATGAGGTAGAAGTACGACACAATAGAAAGATATTGCGAAAGATAGGAAGGAAGGGAAAAGGCTACCGATTGAGTTTGACAGACATTGGAATCCAATTGGTGAATAGATGACTAAGTACATAAGTTATGTCAGTCTCTTAGCATGCAACAAGCCTAACATCACCATAGAAACTTAGGATGCTGTTGATGATCATGTGAATAATCAAATTTGGGATACTATCTGAGTATTGAAACTAACTATTTTATATTGTATGCAATACCAAAAAATAGAACTATTTATTGCTAACTCTACTTTCAATAGCAATTATTGCAACTTACTTATGATGTTTCCAACAATGAAGTCTTGAAGAATAAGACATTGTCTTATTGCGCAGAGTGTTGGAGGGTATTTAAGACACAACTAGCTTGTTATTATATCTGGACAAAGATGGTTAGCCTCATCCTTCTCCATGTAGCAAGTATCAATTTATTAACAAAGCTAGTTGGGAAGAATTTGTTAGGCTTCGAACTATGCCAGAAGTTATGGTGAGTTGATCCATCTTAAAGTTTGCTCCCATTATGGATTATCATATGTATTGATTTTAACTACTTCAATTCTTGTAAGAAAAAAGGACAAAAATGATTGAACACATTCTCAAGAATGATTGCCCGACACAATATCTTGAGGGGGTTACGTGAAGACTGAAAGAGACTTGATGGCGGCCAAGAGGAAGAGGTTAGAAGAAAATGCTAAGTTAGATCCTTATATTCTTCTTTCTCCCCCATCTCCAGTATGTAGCAAAGAAAAATAGTTGTACGCTCCCCAAATAAGGAGCAGATCATACACAAGCGATCACGCTCGCATAATTGTGAAAAAAATTGTAAGTACTACTTATATTATTTTGTTTTAGTAGATTACTTATATTATTGCTTATGTTTGTTCTTTATATGATATAGACCAATCTTAAATAACAAGAGGCCAAGGGATCCTTCAAGTTAGAGGGCAAGAATGACATCTTGATTATTGCTATGATCAAACAAGAGCATGGGGACCGTGTCAAAGGAGTTGGAGGAGGTGTGGGTATAAGAGATTACTTTGAAACATCTCCACGACATTTCCCACATATGTTTTCGAGGGCAAAGTTAGAATCGTTGTTGGCCACTGTGAGGGCAGAGGAAGAAGCTTCACTTGATACACGATTACAAGAAGGGTTGGCAAAGCTCAAGGAAGAAATATTGTCCATGATGACATGAAGGCAATAGGAGCCAAGTGCCCCTATACGTATTCATTTGTCGCCAATCATAACACTAAAAGGAGTTGTTGCATTATCTGGCCGACGTCAGAGAATCATGCAGATTTGAATACTGAACCTTATGATCTATATGCAGAGGATCCTCTTAGATAGTTAGTGGCACATGATTCCATCCACAGCTTAGGGGCAACTGTCCACAACATCCAAATTCAGGATGATCAATTAAAGGTGACAATTGAAGACATGGTAATTGAAGATGCTCCTATCCTAATTCCCACGATAAGGTGAAGACAGTAAGTAAGGCGAAGGGAACTTTCATATTGTGGCCAAAGCATCTTGTTTCATATCACATCGCGTCATCCTCGAGCCAATTTCCAACTCCTCCCCATTGGCAAATCCACCTCCAACTTTGAGTGCCTTGTAACATGTGATCCTATTGGTATTTGACAAAATGTTCCATCTGGATTAGTTTCCAAATAGATTCAGTTATGGATGACGTGGGGACACTGGCTATCTCTTATCACATTATATCTTGACTATATGAATGTTGCATCTCTTATCACTCCTAAGGATTAACTGACTATCGTGTGCATCCAAGTGTTTTTCATGTAAGTCTAATTTAAATGTAAATATATATAATAAAAAATGTCAACTCTTATAACTAACGTTGTGTTTGCATCAATTGTATGTACATGCAAGATGAGTTGGTTTCCAAGGGCAAACAAGGTAAGTTTGGAATCCTATGCCCAATTCAGATTTATACAAAAGGGACCTCTCAAGCTTTGAGACTTCAATACATTTTGAGGAGGCTCTGTGAAACTGATATTGATTGTTTCTTCACACCATATATGCATGAGTAAGAATAATAATATTTCATTTTATTTCATACTACTTTTGTATTTGCTTAATGATAATACTCATTCTTTTTAAATTTCTACCATAACCATTAGCAATTGGCCATTCCTATGTAAGCACAATTATAAAGTTATTTTCTTATACTCCTTCCATTACAGCATTGGGTGATGTCAAGAAGATTATGAACTCTTGAGTTTTTTTTTTCTATAGAACAATAATCTTTGTAATAAATGGGTTACTAACTTTATAACTTTAGTCATAGGACTATAAGGGCGTTCGCAATTATAAAAGGTCTTAAGCACGCTAACGAGGTGAAGGACCCTAAGTGGATCACAACAAAGGTAATAAAAGGATTAAGAGTTAGACTCCATGTTTTGATGATGATAAATAATTTTGATCATGTTAATATTATAGGTCGAAGGCAACCTAGAGAAAGTAACTTATGCGGCTTATACATAGTTAGACACATGATCAATATTATCATGTCAAATATGACTAACTTGACTGAGGAGGTAAAATTATTTTTTAATGATTCCATATTTTTTTCAATTTAATATATATTAGTAATGCCTTAATTTCTTTGATTTTAATTTGATATTTCAGATGTTTGATCAACCTAACTTATTTCCTGAACAATATATTGAGGACTTGCGAAATCGTTAGGCTGAGTTTTTTGTTCAAAACATTTCTTCTTAATAGTATTTACCTTTCAATACATTTTTTTAATTTTCTATTCAAATTGTTGTACTTTTTGTATTGAATTTTATTAAATGAATAATGAGTAATTGAATTCTATATCTGCCATCTTGAACTCTGTCTCTCCTACTGCCTCTTTGATTCTTATGTTTGGGTTGTTTATTTATGAAGCTTCAGGGGATGGGGTAATGAAACGATTAATAAGTCGTATAAAAAAATAACATTTAAATCGGATAACAAAAGTCTGGTGTAGAAACAATACATAATATTATAACATTTACACTGGTTGTGTGCAGGTGAGGTGTAGAAAATTGATCCATCTACACCGATCGTGACCACAACCAGTGTAGAAAATGCATTCATCTACACTAGACGACATCACAACCGGTGTAGATATTAGCAAATTCTACACCGGATGTCAAAAGGGACTGGTTTATATGTTCTATTATTCCCTTAGAAAATGAGCCTTCTACACCTCATTTTTAGACCAGTTTAGAAAAAGATTTCTTCTACACTCCTGTACCACCCAGTTTAAAAGGTAGTACACTTTCTATACAAGTTGTATCTACACTGGTTCATGGTCTAATTTAAAATATTTTTAACCAGTTTAGAAAGCTTATTTTGTAGTATTAAGGGGAACTAAGCATCAACCAAGGTAATTGCTATGCTTAAAAATACATGATATTGTTAGTGATATTTAAATATTATTCTGTTTGAGTCATGATGTTTAGACTCACATGCGTGAGTTAAATCCTAAAATTTTATAGTGTTATAGTAATAATCCTAAGCTTTAAAATGAGCGATAATTTATAATTTTTAGATGTGTGAATAAAAATTCATGATTTTTCTAATATTTTTGAGAAAGCTAGAAGTCTATTATGAAAATGTTTCGTGAAACATCCTCCCTTAGACTCCTCAGAGTACACTTGCGAAAGCAAGATTAGCTTGATTATATCTTAAATTAAGCCCAGAAATTAAAATTTTACTCTTAAGTTCCTTATTCTGAATCTTTAATTTGAGAACTGATTAATCTCATTCTACATATCCAAATGAGGCTTATTACCTATCCACGTAATGCCCCAGATGTGTACAATTGGCTCACCAAATTTCATGGCCAAATTCCTTCGTTTACTGGGTCGAACTGAGGTCAAAACACTGCTACCTCAGGACCTGCGAATTTCTCCCTTAATTCCCCTTTCACAAATTGAACATGCCAAACAATATTTTTTATTAAATAATAAAATATCATACAACAAGGCATACACAAAATTATCATATTTCTATTACATCTCTTCCTGCCTAAACTCCGGCAGCACAACCGCTAAGCTTCATCTGTACAAAGAACTGAACCGTACTGATTCGGTAATTCCCTCATGAGAACTACCATTCTACGTAAGTACCCAGGAAAGACTGGATGAACCGGCTAGGTCCACTCACTTTCAGCCTCCTTAGATAGCACCTACATACACAGTACTTATCATATACTGATATTCAGTCTTAGTTTCGGCAGCATAACGACGTCTCTCAAAATTCTTAGAATTCACTTCAACATAATCTCCCTGTAATGGGTTAGATATGGGGAATGAGATTCGGGGGAATCTCAGTAGTAAATAATCATAACAATATATGTAATGCAGTGTGACAGTGCTTACTTGTGATTGTGTACAGATAAGCATGCTGCGTGCTTCCATACTCAATAACATATGATCATAGCATTGTAGTAGAGCTTCAAGCATAACATATAAGACAACAATCCAACCAAATAATAGCACAACAAATCACAAAGCCATTACATAAAAGCTAGGATTAGTTACTATGAAACATCCTTCTTTATATCTCTCAGAGTACTCTTGCTATAGCACTCTCAACTGGATTATATCTCTCTTGCTGGAAATTCTGGTAGAAAATAACTGTACTAATTTGGTAATTCCCCATGAGAACTACCATTCTACGTAAGTACCCAGGAAAGACTGGATGAACCGGCTAGGTCCACTCACTTCCAGCCTCCTTAGACAGCACCTACGTACATAGTACTCTATATAGTCTACCAGCACAACGGTATTTTTCTAGTACACATCTTTAAATGTTAACCTTAAATATTGACCTTAACCTTAACCTTACATATACTCAATTGGAATTATCTTAGATCATTGGAATACCTCTGAAACTTAAAAACATTAATTTCCAAGAGTTGGGCTTATGGGTACTGTTCACTGTCACTATTCACTGGGTAATTCCAAATTACAGCCTAAACTTTGATAATTCATAATTAAATATAGAAAAATCGTATTGAGGTGATTCCAATTTATAATGAAATCTATTTCCTTTAAATTTTATAGAAAAATATAAAAATGAGGTTTACTTGTCTAGATCAAATCAGTTTATTCGTTGAACTTTACTGTTCATTTGGTAAATCTGGAAGTTCCAGTTTCTTTGCCCCATTTTCAAAAATTCATTACTCCTTGTATACTTATCCAATTGAGTCAAATTACATATGGATTTAAATCTACATATGTGTACTTTAACCTCACAATATTTTGTGGAAAAAATCATTCATTTACTTCATGAAATTAGCGCATGAACCTTACTGCCTCTGAGTAGTCATTTTATCTTATTCCAGATTTCAACTCCCGAATTTGGAAAATCATAACAATTCTAGTTCTTAACCAAATGAGGCGTTATTTGTGTCCATTTAAAGATATGTATCTTATCTATATTCATACCAAATTTCATGTGAAAAATCATTGGATAAGTTGCTTAAACTATCACGGGAAGTAGACTGCCTCTCATCGGATCCAGTGCATGCATACATTATACATACCAATATATCATCACATAAATTAAAGTCATGCTTTCCAAGTCATACACCATTCATACATCCACAATTACCTCCTTCCTTGTGATGTTCCAGCACCTAGATCATGGTTATGGGGGGTGAGATTCGGGGGAATCTCAGTAGCAAATAATACCAAACAATGCATGTATTAATGTAAAGACTTGTGCTTGCTTGTGAAAGTGTTATCATAGTGTGATGAGCATGCTTCCATGTATCATATGAAATACAATTGGCCAAAGAAATCATAAAATAACAGAGCTTCAATCATCTACCATATACACACAATTCAACCAAGTCATAGCACAATCAAGCATACATTACATACATACAAGTTTAAGGTAAGTCCACTACCTTGGATTTAAGCTTTCTTTCTTATGCTTGCACTTGCTTCCCAAGCTTTCCAATCATGAAGCTTTTTTGTCAATCATTCCCCAACATCTTCTTAGATGTTTCAAGGTCCTAAACACATTCATATTCATTACATAATCCATTAGGACCATGAACTCAAACACTACTCAAGACTACCTCTCTTGAACCTTTAACATGCTTTACCTAACATAACTTTCTTTAATCTTTGTCAATTAGCTTAGCCTTTGAATCAATTGATGTCTTGACATTACCCTACACAATTTCACCTTTTGAATCCATTTATGAACTCAAAATAACCAAATTCCAGCAACAATACACTGTTCTATACAGATTTGGAAAAGCATACATAAATCTTCCAAAAATTCTCATTTTGATTCCAATGCTTCCCATACTTGTTCCTCCACTTTTCCCCCACACAAAAACTCATTTTAAGACCGTTGGAATCATCAAAATCATGAAATTCAAATCACTGTTCACACGAGTGAACAGTAAACGTGAGGAATTTTTAACATTATAACCTTTAATTCCAATGATTTCCAAGGTTCAAAACCTTTCCAATCCTACACAAAATCATCATATAAACTCAATGGAAGCATTAAATCATTGAAATCCCATTTCCTTCTTCATGAACAGTATATGAACAGTGCAAACCGAAATGGTAAAGTCAAGAACATCAACTTACTTCACAACCAATCATGTAACTAACTTGTTTAAGCTTGTTATGACTTAAAGCTCATATTCCTTTCACATATACACAAAAATTCCAGAAGCATCTCCCCAAAATTTAAGCCTCAAAAATCACTTAAACTCAAGCACAGACCATAAGAACAAAAGGTAGAAGCAAGGAGACAACTTACCTTACTCCTTCAAGACCCTTGCTTCTTCCTTGCTTTCTTCCACTTTCTTTCTCTAGAACTCACTTCTTTCTCCAAAGGAGCTCTTGGGTGTGAAGAATGAATGGAAAGGGGGGTATTTATAGCAAAAGTCATGTGCCATTTGAAGGCCAAGATCACTTTGAAAACTATTTGATCTAATGGTTAAAGGTTTGATCTTGGAATGTCTTTTCACTTTTCACTCAAGACCTTACCACCATGACATCACTATCATGGCCTCACTTGGTACACCTAATCCCCCTTTTTGGAGCCATTTTGAATTCCTTGTGGGTCCCACCATGTGCAAACCCTAATTCTTACTTTATTCTCTTTCTTTCTCTTTTTCTTTCTTTTCAAAAATCCATAAATTATTCATTATTGGACTTGGGCTCCAAGATAACTTTTGGGACTTATTGGGCTGGCCTATGACGAAATGTTGGGACTCTTTTAGGTCCAATAGCTAATTGGCACAAATCCCAATATACTTTCCTTATACCGATATCCTTAAATTACCCTGATCTTAGAATAAATGCTAAACACCTCTTTTAATTGTTCTAACATTTTTAGAAATTCATTCTAATATAAAATGAATTCTCTACAAAGTTTCATAATTTTCTAAGACCCATAAGTCCTTTTAAAAATTACATATGTTTCCTTTAACCCTTTATCGGTGTCCTTTTTCACCGTAAATTCCATAATTAATTCTACAGGATTTCTTTTTGACTTCTGTCAACTCCATAAATTCTCATATTAATTATAATAATTTACTATCAAATTTTCTCTGATATCCATCCATTGTGTAAAATGACCAAAATGTCCTCCATTTACTTCTGGTTTCTTAGGGCATCACAGTGGCATTTTCGTAATTTTGCACTTTGGCTCTTAGGCTTTCTTCCTCTTGCAATTAATCCCTTTCTTTACATAAATATGGCCACATATTTTCCTGAAAAATCTCATATATTTTATTCAATCTGTACATACAACTTAGTACAGAAATTAGGGATGTTACATACTACCTCAAAAGCAGAACTTCAGAACTTCTCTACTGCTTCCAACTTCACCAGAACTTCCTTTCTTCTTTCTTTCTCTCACTTTCTCTCTCAAGAACTTCCTTCTCTCTCTAATCTTGCTCTTGGCCGTGCATAATGAAGGCAAGGGGGTATTTATAGTTTTGGTCAATGGCATTTCTGTAATTTTGAAGCCATCTGATCCTGTGGTCCTGGTTTTTCCGGAATTTCCTATTTTTCTTTATTCCTTTTACTGCATCATGCATGACATCATCTTAAGGCCACCTCATGGGACACCTCATCATGCATATTTCTCACATGGCGAAATTGAAGCCTTCTTGGACACCTCATCAGCTGACTCAGCAGTTCCAGTCGAATCCAGTACCGGTCCGGTCCGATTTCCCACAAACTGGACTCACCGGCTAAGATTGTGCCACATGTCCTTAACTTATCTTCTCCCTCTAAGATGACGCCATGTGGCATCTAGAAGGGACCTTTAACGCCTTCCAATGCTATCCAGATAAGTCTAGGACTTTATCTGATGACCACCTCGGTTATCGTGCTGACCGAGTAACTTTACTTTATTGAAACAACATTAAAATAGTATTTTAATGCCACTTTTTCCCACATATATGTTGGGCTACGTTTTTGGGCTCTGGGAAGGTTATCTTGGATCCTGATCAAGCTCAAGTACTCTGATGGCTCGGTTCCCAAGAAACAACCCTCGGCAAATTACCAAAATACCCCTGGGTGCCCTTTCTTGCACTATTTTAACCCTAAGGGTAAAATCGTCATTTTACACCCTTCTGTACTCTGTCAGGGCATATACTGACTCTAAGTAACTTTATCTACATGTACCCTGGCTTCTGGGCCTGTCCAGATTGACCAAAATGCCCTTCATTCATCTGTTACCCTTTTGTACAGCACAGGGGCATTTTTGTAATTTCGCACTTTTCCGGGGTTCTGCCTGACACTGTCCCACCTATCAGTCCAAGGGTTTTACTGGGCCCTTGTTGGCGCCATTATTGGGCCACTCAGGGTCCATTACCTTCATGGCACACATTACGAGGAATCCTCCCTTGTCAATGATTATTGAATATTTTATCTATTATTCACCGTTTATACACATATCCGGACACCGACTCCTTCTGTCAGATACACTGGCCTGCGGTGTTCAGACATCCCTGTGAGTTATATCAGTCATCTGACTGAGGTTATCCGAACTCATTCAGTCCCTTTTCAAATATCGATAAATCTCCCTATCGGATACCCGGAGGCCTCACATCCCATCTGGATTTTCTGATTTGTGAATAACTTTTTCTACAGGCCTCCTATCGGTATTCTGTCAGTTTCCTGACATTCGCCCCATAAGGACGCATCATCCTGTATTTTCTCACCTAGATCTGAAATCTAGGATATCCGGTATGAATTTTTATAACTTTTGGACGATCAGTCCATTTCTGGCTATCTAGAGTCTTCAAAAATTCCTGTATCAAGCCAGATTACCGAGCGTCACTTGCTCTCTCTACCGGTGAAATCTGGGACTAAATGCTTTCGGACAGTCCAAACCACTTCCGGCCTGACTTTCTTTAATTATACTTTAGCCCCAAGGAACTTTTCTTCTTTTCAATTAAGTCCCTTTTTATTTGGCTAAAATTACACTTAAGGACCCCACCTTTTTGTCTACTTTTCCTTTTTGGCTTTATACTTTCCATAATTGCACTTAAGCCCCTTCATTTTCTTTCTTTTGCAATTTAATCCCTTTCTCTGCACAAATGACCATTATATCCCTAGGGACTTTCACTATTTACATATAAATCCCCGGACTTTCGCTTATTTGCAGAATTCCCAGGCTTAAGACTTAGGATATTCCTCACATTCCTCATTTTGAACCTAGGTGAACTGTCCCGATTCTGTAGGTTAAAGACTTAACTCATCTTTAAATCCTAAAGGACTTAGCTCATCCCTCAGATTTCTACAAAATACAGGTAAGTGATCTGCCCATATCAGATTACTATCCTGGGACTACGGGTTTAGTAGCCTGCCCATATCAGACTACTTCCCAGTTCTCCTAGACCAAAAATCGGGATGTTACATTTCGCACATATTTAGTTAATAGGTGTATATGGACTATATGGGACATAAATGGACTCAGGTCTTAATTTTATTGCAAAGATAATTTCAAGAGCTACAAGTAAAACTTTGAATCACTAATTTTGGAGTTATAATGAATCAACTATGAATTTTTAAATTTTTAAAGATTTGGTCAAACTAAAAATACTTTTTAGGTCAGCGGTCCTTAAGTGGCTAAACACCCTAAAATAAGGTTTGATAGCTCTAATATAAACTTCTGATTTCTTGAATAATTCAAACTCAAGGATTTCAAGAATGAAACTAGATGTTCTAAACAACATTTAGTTTGATACCGGTTTAAGAACTTTGAGGAAAACTCTTTTGATCAAAGCCATTCATCTATGAGTACAAGATATTCTAATAATCTGTACTACGTATAGAGCTGGGAATGCGGGCTGGCCCGCCAAAAACGGGCCAGCCCGCTCCTAGCCCGCCAACAAACGGGGCGGGCTGTGCAGCCCGCCCCAAAACGGGCTGGCAAAACGCCAGCCCGAGCCCGCCCCCCTTAGTGGCGGGCTGGCCCGCCAGCCCGCCACTTTTTTTTTTTTTTTTTAATTTTAAAAAAAAATATTTTTAACATTTTTAAAATACTAATAAAAAATTTCTAATGTTATATTAGTATAATAAAAAAATTACTCATGTTATACTCTTAAAAATTTTTATTTTTTATAAAAAAATCTCAAATTTTATAATTATAAATCTAAATAAATATTAACATAATATTAATCAATTATAATATGTAAACATATATTAACAAATAAGTAATTATCTTTACTAGTATTCGATAATAGGAGTATTCAAAATAACATTTAAGTAAAATAAATATTAAATAATAATATTAAATTTAAAAAAAAAAAGTGGCGGGCTGGCGGGCCAGCCCGCCAAATTGGCGGGCTGAGGGGGGGCGGGCTGTGCAGCCCGCCCAAAAACGGGCTGGCATTTTGCCAGCCCGAACCCGCCCCCCCTTAGGGTAAAACGGGCCCAGCCCGCGGGCTGGGCCCGTTTTACCAGCTCTAACTACGTATACCAATCTTCATTTGAATCTTCAACACTTTCAAATGATATAATCTATTTAGCACAAATTTTAAAATTCTATTAACATAAAAATAATGAGAATTCACAGTTTTGAATCAAATTTTAAGGACTTCAAAATTCTGTTAACATTAAAATCACGAGAATTCACGGTTTTAAATCAAATTTTAAGGATCGCATCAATAATTCACAAAAAGTTTTAATAAAAAAAGTTAATTTTTTGAAATATCTTTCAAAAACATTTCACAATAATAATGAATAAAGGATTCATAGAATAAATGATTTTTTGATAGGGAAAAAGACAATAAAAGACCAATTGAATTTGAAAATGACAAAATGGGCTTATGAATATCTAAAAGGATAGATTGGATAGGAGGTCCAATTTATCATTTACAAATTTTGGTAAAAATACCAAATTACCATGGGAAGTTTTTTAAGAAAAAAAGAGAGAATTAGGCTAAGAAAGCAGAGTATCTCGTCCCCAGCTATTATTTGACTCACACCTCCCCGAAGCTTCATATTTGTCTAAGAACGCAAGCCAATGCACTTTATTGGTATGTCTTGGAGGCTTCATATTTGTGCTTGGAACATTTCACTTTTTTCATAGTTTAAAGAACCAGGAAAGGTGCAATCAAAATGAAGGAATATCTCACAAGATAAAGATACTTGTAGATAACTTGTCTCTTGCTGGAAGCCCAATTTCTCCATCTGACATTCATACTCAAATTCTTGCTGGCTTGGACACTGAGTATACCCCTCTAGTTGTCCATTTGTTTGACAAAGATGATTTAAATTGGATTGATTTTTAGACACCATTGCTCACATTTGATGCTCATCTTGAACACCTTCACTCAGCCTCTCAACATAATATTTCATCTGCATCTTCTAATCTTACTCTGAGGTCAAATATGCAGGATTATAGAAATAATTGGTGTGGCAAAAATGGTCGTCCATCTCGTGGCAGAGGCACGGGAGGTTCAGATCTAAGAAAAATAAATGGTTTATCTGTATATGTTGCCACGTCAAACACTGTAGCTGACCCAGCTTGGTATTTGGATAGTAGAGCTACATATCATGTCATTGCCAATATTGGCAATGTGGAGCCTATTGATAATGCCACAGGTACTCAATCTCTTGTTGTAGGAGATGATGCCCCATTAGATGTTATATCTACTAAAAATTTTGATATGTTGTGTGATAATGCATCTCAATCATTGAAACTCAATAATGTTCTTATTATTCCTCAAATTTAAAAGAATTTAATCAGTTCTTACGAGCTGACAAATGATAATCATGGTATATTTGTTGAAATACACTCACATGGTTGTTTTGTGAAGGATAAGGGAACCCGTAATTGTTGTTGGAATACTTAGTCATATACTTTATAGAATTTCTTACCTTTAAAAAGACCTTCTACTAGTAGCTATTTTATTTTTGGTTCAAATCAGTCTGAGTTAGAAAAGAAATGTAAATATGAAGCTTTTCTTTCAGTTCTAGAATCTTGGCATAGAAGACTTGGTCATCCTAGTAGTAGTGTATTGCAAAAGGTTTTACATGAATGTAAGGTTTCTGCAAAATCTAGTAAAGAATCTCAATTTTGTGAATTTTATAAACTTGGCAAATCACACAAATTACCTTTTCCCTTGTCTCAAATCACATAAAGTCTGGCTTGTGGGGACCTACACCTATTACTTTTAGAAGTGGTCATAAATACTATATCAGTTCTCCTGATGACTTTAGCTGATTTACATGGCCATACCCTTTAAAAACTAAAGATGCAAATGCCTTTGTTCATTTTAAGAATATGACTAAAAATCAATTTGATGCAAAGATCAAAACTGTTCAGAGTGATTGGGGTGGTGAATATTGATCTTGTAAAGCTATTTTAGATTCTCATGGGGTGGTGAATATTGTGAACAGAATTAGATTCTAGTTTTTCACATTGTTCTCCCTCATGCAATGATATTCTACATAATAAAATTGATGTTCATTATGTTTGTTATCAGGTTTTGTCAAAACTACTTTCTATTCAATATGTACCAACAGAATTGCATATTGTTGATTGCTTTAAAAAAATCATTGCATCATGCAAGATTTTGGTATCTTAGAAACAGGATGGGAGTTATTGATACTCCATCACAACATTAGATTAAACATGAAGTTAAAAGTTATATACAAAGAAAGAAATGAAGCAGTCGGCAATGCAAAAAAAGTAGTATCCAATGCAAAATAAAGTAAAGCTGACACACGTCTTGCCATCGTCGAAGCTCACTGTGCGTTTAGGATTGGGAGGAAGATTAGGGCTTAGAAATTGTAAAAAAAGCATCAGTACCTGGGTGCATTTGTGGGGGTATATGATCCAACACCTTGTGGGGTATATGAAGCTAATGTATATTACATATATGTAATTGCTGTCATGAGCAATGGTTTTTTACTGTCATTGGCAGGATGTTTTTTTTTTCTTTACATTGTTGTCATGTAATTGCTGTGAAGTAAAGCTATGATTATTTATGACTGCAAATCTGATCACTTGGAAATAATCCAATTAAATCATGCAAGTAAAAAAAACAAAGTATTGACTTCCAATCACATTTTTCCTTGGAGTAGTAAATGTTTTAGGGGAAGTTATAAAATTCATTGATATGTTGCAAATACCATTGCATGAGTTGCAAACCCAAATGCTATTACTCGTAGGTATGTTGTTATAGAGAGTTGTTAATGCCTTAGGAGAAGTTGTAAATACCGTTGCTCATGTTACAAATCCTATTGTAGGAATTACAAACCTCAAAGCCATTAGTTGCAAGTCGGTTGATAGGTATAATTGTTAATGTCTTAGGGAAAGTTGTAAATACCATTGCTCATGTTGTAAATTCCATTGAAGGAGTTGCAAACCCCAAAGCCATTAGTTTCAAGTCTGTTGATAGGTATAGTTGTTAATGTCTTATGGGAAGTTGTAAATACCATTGTTCATGCTGTAAATCCTATTGTAAGAGTTGCAAACCCCAAAGCCATTAGTTGCAAGCCTGTTGATAGGTATAGTTGTTAATGTCTTAGGGAAAGTTGTAAATACTATTGCTCACGTTGCAAATCCCATTCTTGAAGTTGCAAATCCCATTAGAACGAGTCTATTCTTCAACTCCTCTAATGGGATTTGCAACTCCTCTAATGTGATTTGCAACTTCAACAATGAGATTTGCAACTTTTCTCGAGACATTTACAACTCTCAAATTGCGATATTGCTTTCAGGTTTGCAACTCCTACAATGAGATTTGCAACTTTCCTAAAGACATTTATAACTAAAATTACAACTCATAAATAGTCATAACTTTTTGCATAGTTTCATTTATCAATTAGTTGAAGTTACAGTAAATTGTCCCTTTATCAGAGAGAGAGAGAGAGACATCTAGATGATTCTCAATGTCTAATTAGTGATTATTCACTGCAGTTTGTGTAACATCCCGATTTTTGGTCTAGGAGAAATGGGAAGTAGTCTGATATGGGCAGGCTGCTAAAACCGTAGTCCCAGGGTAGTAATCTGATATAGGCGGATCACTTACCTGTATTTTGTAGGATCCGAGGGATGAGCTAAGTCCTTCAGGATGTAAAGATGAGTTAAGTCTTTAACCTACAGAATTGGGACAGTTCACCTAGGTTCAAAATGAGGAATGTGAGGAATATCCTAAGTCTTAAGCCTAAGAATTCTGCAGAAAGCTTGATATGGGCTGGCTCCTGTGTAAGATAACTTGATATGGGCGGGTTGTCGAGCTTTTCAATTAACGATGACTCCCGAAGAGTTTAGGGGATGAGTTATTGAAAGAGAATTTCTAGAACTTAAGATGAAGGATAAGAAGATGAGAATAGATGCCAGAAAGAGAATGTAGGGGCAAAATCGTAATTATGGGAAAGATCGGGCTGGTAGCCGATGAGTACCATATTTTGCCAGAAAATAGAGAAAATTATGCTGATCATTTCACTGAACTGGGAAATGTGCATACGAGGTCTCTATGAGTATGAAAGAATTATGGAAAGTTTAAGGACAAAAAGGTGGGGTCCTTAAGTGTAATTTTAGCCAAATAAAAAGGGACTTAAATGAAAAGAAGAAAAGTTTCTTGGGGCTAAAGTGTAATTAAAGAAAGTCAGGCCGGAAGTGGTTTGGACTGTCCGACAGCATTTCAGTCCCAGATTTCACCGGTAGAGAGAGCAAGGGACGCTCGGTAATCTGGCTTAATACATGAATTTTTGAAGACTCCAGATAGCCAGAAATGGACTGATCGTCCAAAAGTTATAAAAATTCATACCGGATATCCTAGATATCAGAT
Source organism: Leucaena leucocephala (assembly GCA_037074615.1). Classification (NCBI taxonomy): domain Eukaryota; kingdom Viridiplantae; phylum Streptophyta; class Magnoliopsida; order Fabales; family Fabaceae; genus Leucaena; species Leucaena leucocephala. Next base: position 12,381,898 of record CM073540.1, on the reverse strand, counting down.
CTAGGTGAGAAAATACAGGATGATGCGTCTTTATGGGGTGGATGTCAGGAAACTGACAGAATACCGATAGGAGGCCTGTAGAAAAAGTTATTCGCAAATTAGAAAATCCAGACGGGAGTGTGAGGCCTCCGGGTATCCGATAGGGAAATTTATCGGTATTTGAAAAGGGACTGAATGAGTTCGGATAACCTCGGTCAGATGACTGATATGACTCACAGGGATGCCTGAACACCGCAGGCCAGTGTATCGGACAGAAGGAGCCGGTGTCCGGATATGTGTATAAACGGTGAATAATAGATAAAATATTCAATAATTATTGACAAGGGAGGATTCCTCGTAATGCGTGCCATGAAGGTAATGGACCCTAAGAGGCCCAATAATGGCGCCAACAAGGCCAAGTAAGACACTTGGACTGATAGGTAGGCCAGTGTCCGGCAGAACCCCAGAAAAGTACGAAATTACAAAAATGCCCCTGTGTTGTACTAAAGGGGTAGGAGATGAATGAGGGCATTTTGGTCATTTTGGATAGGCCCAGAAGCCAGGGCACATACAGATAAAGTTAGTTTGAGTCAGTATAGCCCTGACAGAGTACAGAAGGGTGTGAAATGATGATTTTACCCTTATGGTTAAAATAGTGCAAGAAAGGGCACCCAGGGATATTTTGGTAATTTGCCAAGGGATGTTTCTTGGGAATCGAGCCATCAGAGTACTTGAGCTTGATCAGGATCCAAGATAACATTCCCAGAGCCCAAAAACGTAGGCCCAGTGATATGTGGAAAAAAGTGGCATTAAAATACTATTTTAATGTTGTTTCAATAAAGTAAAGTTACTCGGTCGTCACGATAACCGAGGAGGTGATCAGATAAAGTCCGGGACTTATCTGGATAGCATTGGAAGGCGTGAAAGGTCCCTTCCAGGTGACACATGGCGCAATCTTAGCGGCAGAAGAAAAGTTGAGGACACGTATTACGGTGTAAGACTCTGGACCGGTACTGGATTGGACTGAAACTGCTGAGTCAGCTGATGAGGTGTCCAGGAATTGTGACATGTGAAGAATGTGGCGATGAGGTGTCCCGGTGAGGTGTCCTGGATGATGTCATGCATGATGCAGTAAAAAGGAATAAAGAAAAATAGGAAAATCCAGGAAAAACCAGGACCACATGTTCAGATGGCTTCAAAATTACAGAAATGCCATCCATTAAAGCTATAAATACACCCCTTCCCCTCCCATTTTATGCATCCCACGTTTTTGGCAAGAAAAGAGAGAGAAAGAAGAGAGAGAAGGAGAAAGAAAGAAAGAAAGGAAGTTCTGGTGGAGTTGGAAGCAGTATAGAAGTTCTGGAGTTCTGCTTTTGAGGTAGTAACTAATCCTAGCTCTTATGTAATGTCTTTGTGATTTGTTGTGCTATTGTTTGGTTGGATTGTTGTCTTATATGTTATGCTTGAAGCTCTATTACAATGCTATGATCATATGTTATTGAATATGGAAGCACGCAGCATACTTATCTATACACAATCATAAGCAAGCACCGTCACTCTGCATTACATATATTGTTATGATTATTACTACTGAGATTCCCCCGAATCTCATTCCCATATATAACATTACAGGGGAGGTTCTGTCAAAATAAAATCTAGAAATTTTAAGAGACGCCGTTAGGCTGCCAAAATTCTGGCAACGAAGAAGGAACAGAGAAAGGAACTGATACGTACTGTGTACGTAGGTGCTGTCTAAGGAGGCTGGAAGTGAGTGGACCTAGCCGGTTCATCCAGTCTTTCCTGGGTACTTACGTAGAATGGTAGTTCCTACGGGAATTACCGAATCGGTACAAGATCGGTTACTTTCTACAGAAGGAATGTAGCGGTTGTGCTGCCGGATTTTAGGCAGGAAAAGATGTAATAGAAATATGATAATTTCCTGTATGCCTTGTTGTATGACATTTTATTATTTAATAATAAATATTGTTTGGCATGTTCAATTTGTGAATGGGGAATTAAGGGAGAAATTCGCAGGTCTTGAGGTAGCAGTGTTCTGACCTCAGTTTGACCTAGTAAACGGAGGAGTTTGGCTATGAAATTTGGTGAGCCAGTAGTACACATCTGGGGAATTCCGTGGATAGTCAATAAGCCTTATTTGGATGTGTAGAACGAGATAAATTAATTTTCAAATTAAAGGTCCAGAATAAGGAACTTAAGAGTGAAATTTTGAATTTCTGGGCTTAAGTTAAGATATATCAAGCTAATATCGCTTCCGTAAGTGTACTCTGAGGAGTCTAAGGGAGGATGTTTCAGTTTGGGAGCAAGTTAGTAAGGCTTTTGGTGAATTACTTGGTGACCTTATGTTATGGGCTAATTATAGAAGTCCTTCACTCCATCTCTTCTCTACTCTCTTTCTTTCTCAAACTCAATGCATAGTGAGATCCTTCTTCTCCATCACACTCGCCTTCTCTCGCAAGCTATGTTTGATTCCTTTTGCTTTCACACCCCCCAAAACCCTTTCCTCTCACTTCGATTCGATTTGATGTACCCCTTTTTCTCTCCATCTCAATCCATAAAACCCCTCTGAACAAGTTTTCTTCATCTCAAAACTATGGATTTTCTCGAGTTGGAGGCCATCGAAGGTCTCCAATTGGTCATAGAACACCTAGCTTGCTTCCAAATCAGAAGCCACTTCTCTGATCATCCCTCTCAGTATCATGTGCACGCCATTGATGCAGGCCACTGAGCTCCCTGTGCTTCCCTATGATCCCCTCCTCTGTACCTAATTCCTTCTTTACATTGATGCCTTAGTATACGTTTCATTTATTCCAGAAATAATTTGGTCTTTTTACCCAAATTTATAAAAGGACATATTAGACGTCATATTCAATCTGTCATTTTAGATATTCGTAAACTCATTTTGTCATTTTCAAATTCAATTGGTCTTTTATTTTCTTTTTCCTTTTTTAATAAGAATAGAATAAATTATCTAATTTGTAATAATTCTGAAAAGCGCATTGTCAATAACAAGAGCATAGTCACGCATAAATTACATAAAAGAAATAAAACAAGGACAGGAATTTATAAAATTGAGGAAGTTCAGTGGACAAAGAAAGCAAAGTACAATGTTCAAAAATTAAGATTTACTCCAAAAAATAATATAATAAAATAACTTATCATTAAATAATTTCTGAAAGGTAATATGACTAAAATTAAAGTTTTTTCTGTTTGATGCAGCATATATATAGTAAAAATTGAAAGATAAATACTTACATATTCTAGGAGTACCACATCATTTAAACTATATCCAATTAAAATACAATATCTGATCTCATTTTAAGAGAAATATATACATACTCCCAGAGTGCCACATCATATAAACTCCGTCCAATTAAAATAAAACAACTCAACTAATGACTCATCTAAAATATTCATGATTAATTTTATTTTTAAAATAATAAGTATTTTAATTTGAAAAATATAAAAGTTCATCTGAACTAAATTAAGAGGTTTATTTTTTCTTCAATCTAAATAATATACAAATTGTTTCAAATGAGTCATCGGCTAACTAGGATTAAAATTTATTGAGCTGTCATATTTTGATTGGACATAGTTCAGCTAACGTGACGCTCACTGGTAGAAAATAGGCTTTCTAAATCGGTTGAAAATAGACTTCTACACCGGACTTTGATCCAGTGTAGAAACAGCCCGTGTAAAAAGTTTAATATTCTACACCGGTTGCATATGACCGGTGTAAACAATCAACTTTTTTAAATCAGTTATTCCATACAACCGGTTTAAAAAGTAATGTCAAAATAAAAAAAATCCAGAATAAAATACCTCTAGGTCCAAAATTATTTCCTTCTTCGTCACAAATCTGAAGGAGGAGGAGAGTGATGAAGAAGAATAGGTACCTGTAAAATGCAAGTAGAGAACAAAAAAGAGGAAGAAAGAAAAAGCAGAGAACCCAGAAACGAAAGAAACAAAAACTCAAATATATGCACAGAAATGAAAACTCATAAACGTCGTCACCTAATTGAAGAGATTACAAAAATATCATCACAATTCCTTTGGTTTACCTGCTCAAAAGCAAATAAAAATATATTTAAACAGAACCCAGAAATGAATGAGACAAAATCCCAAATATATACACAGAAACGAAAACCTAGAAACGTTGTTACCTAATTGAAGATATCACAGAAACATCGTCACAATTCCTCCGACTTACCTAGTTAAAAGTGAACAGAAATATATTTAAACAAAATCGAGAAAGAAATGAACAAAAAAATAGACACCCACCATCGCAGATCTGATTCTTCTTCTTTGGCAAGCTTTAGAGGCTACAACGACTGACTTCAATAATAGAGAACGACGAGCACAGGTATGGGTCATCGCATATCTAAGTCTTCTTCTTCGGCGAGCTTTAGAAGGTGTGTTACGAAAGTAGAGCTTCCTGTCACCATGTTTTCTCCTTTATCTAGTTTTCTCCAATGAATACGATATGATTTGTGAAGATAGGGAATCGTAAAAAATTAACGTTTTTTGTTAGATTTTTAATAGCAAAGACATTCTACACCGGATGTAATTCTATCAGCTGTAGATAAGACTGATTTAAAAATATATTTTTTAAAGCCCCATTTTAAAGCCCCATTTTTAAATCGTTCACTGCGGAACCGGTTTAAAAAAATGACCTGTGGTATTTTTATAAATAAGATAAAATATTTACACCGGTCATGACTTTTTACACCGGTCATGTGTACAACCGGTATAAATATTTTATCTTATTTATAAAAATATCACCGGTCATGACTTTTTACAACGGTCATGTTTACAGCCGGTGTAAATATTTTATTTTATTTACAAAAATAATACCAGTCATTTTTTTTAAACCGTCTCCGCAGTGACCGATTTAAAAATGGGGTTTTAAAAAACTTATTTTCTACTAGTGGCTCCTGGAGTATGTAAGTATTTTTCTCATTTTAATCATAGTTTACCGACTATTTATTTAAAACAATCTACATTTTATTTTATTTTTTAAAAAAATTAACCCGTTAATTTGGTTCATATGAGTTTTTATTTTTTTAAATTAAGAGTTGTTATATTTTGATTGAATAGAGTTCAACTGTCATGACACTCCTAGAATATATAAGTATTTCTCAAATTGAAGGGACTACTGTCCTTTTGTTAGTTTTTTTTTATCTCAATAAACCTGGAGTAGTGCTTAGTTATTAAAAATTCAAAAACCGGACAATTTACATTAGAAAACCGTTCTTATATATGGTTGGGTCGAGTTGGACTAAAATTGAACTGCCATTAAGATGGAACTTAGAATTTGACTAAAAATTGAAATATTTGTTTTGGAAAAAAACTAGACGGTCTCAAAAAAATGATAAAAATTAAAACATTATTATAAAAAATTGACTCTCTCAAAATGTTCATTAAGTTTTGAAACTATATAGGCATATGGTATTATTTCATTGAAAACTTCACATATTATAGTGTTGTTTTGTTCATAATTAAATTTATTATAAATTTATTTCTTATATATTATATTATCTGTGTATATAATTATTTTTATTTGATTATTATATCATCAATTCAACTGCCGTTTAAATTAATTAGACTATAAAAACCGTGAACTACTTGCCTTTTTTTTTTTTTTTTGGGAAATCGGATCCTACTTTTAAAACATTTTTCATATTCCATCCATCCTAATGATAAATCGCAATATAAAAGTTTTAGGAGTAATTAAAATATTTTCAATGTCCACTAGCACTAAATAAAATCAGCTAGCGCGCTTGCTTAATAAGAGAAAACGATGACAATCAATTTACGACAAAACTAGAAAGAATGAATAAATTTCTACACATAAACTAATTTTTAGATAATTGTAATATATAATTAGTCCTCCTCTGCTCCTTAATATAGAATCTAATTGAGGAGTTGATCTTGGTCTTAATTATAAGCTATATTTCTTATATTTATTAACTTTTTTTTAAATTACCACTATTAATACTTCCTTAATAATAATAAGCTAAGGGAGGAAGGAAAAGAGTTAAGAAAAATAATTAGAGTGTTTTAGAAAGAATATGACATATTAAAAAATTTTTTTAATATAGTCAAATTAAATATGTTATATATTAAAAATTGTGGTAGTATATTGCTAAGAAATTGAACCAATAGATTTATTTAAGTTTATAAATAGATTGTAAAAATGAGTCAATTGCTAATCTGTTATTGTGAATATAAATATCATTGTTATAAATACATAATGAGTTGTTGTAATTCATTAACAAAAGAGATTGATTAAAGTTTGTAACATGATGGTAAAAGTGTGGCACGCAATGAATTGTTAATTGCTAATCTATCATTGTGAAGATAAATAGCATTGTTGTATATTAAATCTCTTGTGTGCGTGAATCACAACTCATTAGTATTTACAACAACATTGTTCATATTTAAAAGGGCTTTTGGCATAAACCTCAGTTTGAAAAAATTTTAAAACAAACAGTCATATTTGTCCAAACCTTAGTTTGGATAAAATCATGGTTTAAAATTATGGTTTCAGATAAGTTGGTCAGAGTAGTTTTTGGAATAGTAAAAGCTATTTTCAACTACTCAATTACTATTTTACCCTTACTTTTTTTACACACTCTCTCCTCTATCTTTTCCACCATCTCTCCTCTCTCCTCTCTCCTCTATCTTTTCCACTATCTCTCATCTCTCCTCTATCTTTTTTACCCTCTCTCCTCTATCTTTTTTACCCTCTCTCCTCTCTCATCTCTTATACATACTCTTTTTAGTAATTTTCTAATTACAAAACCCCTTTTTTTAATAACTATCCAAACACTCATTTATCTAAAACCATTTTTTTTTCATAAACTCTTCTCTAAAAGCTCTTTTCCATAAGCTGTCCATAAGCCTGTTTTTTCTATAAGCCTATTTTTAAAATCTTATCCAAACATACATAATAAAAAGAGGTTGGCGCTAGAGTTCTGCCTCCGATGAGGGTGGCTATTGGCCAACTAGTGCCAGAACTCCAGTCACAATAGGGTGGCAGCTTGTGGTCGGGAGAGGTAACTTTTTATTCAAAAAGAATGAAGGACAATATGAAAAAAAGTACAACATTTACAAATTTTAAATTGGTCCCTTTGGAAAATTTGTGATTTGTTGAATTGGGTGGAACAATGTGAGATTTGAGCATTTTAAATGGGAGTTTCACTCTTTTTAAGGCCACATAATATCTTCTCTTTTATTTTCTTACCTAGGGTACCCAAATTGAGGGAGATAAAAAAATATTCCCACTGGCCATTAATTAATGCAAGAAGATTAAAAAATTAATTAAATTTATTAAGTAAAAATATATATTATTTAATACCAAGCGCTTGGATTGATTAGTTATAGGTCGTTTCAACTTAACTAGTGATCTCATATTCAAACTTTAGTTATGCAGCACGCACCACACGGTGTTTAACTATTCTATTGCTATTCAATTCTGTCACAGCTCTAATTTCTGAAGGGTTAAGTTTTGCATCACCCTGAACTGTTCTTTTTAATCTTCAGATTTTCATCTTGTTTCTGAGAAAGGAGAAAATGATCTTGCTTGTTCTGTAATGGGTTGTTTATTTTATCCTAATTCATAAGACTTTGTTTGAGGCATAAATAATTTTAATATTCATTCATAAATGGAATGTATTCAATGCAAATGCAATACTGTGATTGGTTTCTAACTTTTATTCTTGTTTTTGCCTCTTAAGTGATTTGAACTTATCATGAAATCAAATGTTGTAAAGCTGTCATTTTGTGATATTTTTACTCTATATCCTCGATGCTTTCTTCTTGTTCACTGCCTAAACTAAACCACCATACCATTTACATTACCTCTCCTCACTTTGAATGGCCGATGAATTTGCATGCTCACCCTATTATTTGCTCCCTTGCTTCCCTTCCCATGCGTCCTTCACTTCCTAAACATCCCTCCACACTATTTCTGCAGTAACTTTTAACGACGGTGTTTTAGACTTTTAACGTCGATTTTTAGACTTTTAATGGTGGATTTTATGACTTTTAACAACGGTTTTTATGACTTTTAATGGTGCTTTTTAAAAAATCGTCGTTAAAAGTCCCCCGAAAATTTAAAAACCCTGATTTAATTACAAGTTCACTTTTACTTTTTCACACAGCCATTTGAGGTTATGTTCCTCTACCCCTCCAAGATAGACTTACACAAAGGTCATTTTTCAGTATTTTTTTTCCTATTTTCAGTGCCTCTCCCAATTGTTCTCTATCATCTCCATCATCGTCCTCTATCGTGAAAGCCATAAGTCACCGTTTAATTTCATCCTTTACTCATTTTTTTTGCTTTTTTTGTTGTTTGTTATTTTTAAATTATAGTACATCATATGGGTTATCATCATTGTATTGAATATTTATAAGTTTTCCTTTCTATTCATCATATTTCTCTTCACTCCTTCAACCTCGCACTCATTTGAATCTCTTCACTATCAGCTCAAAAGGAGCTTCTTCAACTTTTTTTCTAGATCTGTAACTTCTTCTCCAGATCTAGTCCAATACCTTTAGTGAGGCTAACCATGGTGGCTAATAGTGGGTGGTAGCAGATGGACCTTGTTAAAAGGAGCTCGAAGAGCTTTAATAGAAGAAGATTATGGATCTTCAGGTTCTTTATCAGATCTTTGACTTCTTCTTTCCAGATCTAGTCTGATGCTTTTGATGAGTATGGCTGAGGTAGCTGGTGGTAGGTGTAGGCTGAGGAAAGTTAAAAAAAAATAAAAAAATTCTAGCTTTCCACAGTAAGTTTTTCCAAAACCATCGTGGAAATAAAGCAATTAACACGTTAATTGTTTCACATTTCATGACAATTTTTGTATAAAATTTCCTTGAAAAGTTACCTTTAATAGCTGTTACAAAATCGTCGTTAAAATATAAACTTACAATGGCGTTGGAATTCACTCCGCTCCTAAAACCACCGTGAAAGGCCCCTTTAATTTTAACCGCCGTTAAAAGTTTTTTTTTTCTAGTAGTGAGTGATGATAGAAGGCCAGAGGCCTTTAGGATTATGCATATGACATTGTGGATCTATATTGACTATTTGATATATTATGAGTATTATTCAAGATTTCTATTTGTGTTATGGGCTTTGGTATTGTTTACCAAGGTTCGACGCTTAGAGGCCTATTTTAGAAGTTTGGATTTGATAACTGTGACAATTATGTTAATTAGGGATTTGAATCTTATAACCCATGTTAGTAGGATTGAATCTTTCTAACATGGTTTTGTATGCAATAGTTATATGGAGTTCAATTTTCTATGTTAGATTCTAGAGTTAGGTTTGGTTCTTTTTTTTCTAACATTGATATGTTTTAACAATAATAGAAGTTTTAAATATCTATTATAGACTCTTTTAAATTATTGACTATTCATTTTCTATCATAGATAATTTCTAATGGTTAGTAAGCTTTTTATATCTATGATAGACTCTTGTGTTATTGGAAACCCTTTTCTATCATAGATATCTCTTATGATTCATTTAAATTCTTTTTAACCATGATAATAATTTTGAAGGGGTACAATTGTATTTTCCATCATGGTTAACTATTTTGGAAATTAAGATTCTTTTATAACCATGGTTAGTTTATTAGTTTTGGGTAAATATTGTTAATTACTGTTATTAGTAGTAGAGGAATTTTGTATATATAATGTCATAAATAATATTTTTCCATACCGGTTTAAAAGAATATATATTTGTATAATTTTTTTGCCAAATTTTCTGGCCAAAAGATGTTATGGGAAACTCCCATTGCATCGTTATCGTAGGAGTTTTTCTTATGTTTTTCTCTCATAATGATTAGTTTGTTTTTTTCTAAAAGAAAAGGTGATAGGTGTGAAAAAAATGAAGGAAGTGAAGGAGAAGAATAATCAAAGGTTGAGAAACCATCAAATAAATGAAAAAAAAAACAGATAACGAGTAATAATCCATTATATATTTATATATTGGCAGAGTATTATCCTATGGCTACCAAATGTGAAATGCGCCACTTGTAAGCCCTCTCAAGCGGTTATATTAGCAGATTAATTGGGGGCGGAAAAAAGGAGGAAAATTCTACTTAGAATTAAATTAGGGTGCTAAGTAGGGGCAAAAAATAGGTCATGCTTTTAATAAAGGTCTACAGCCTAGCTTAATTAGAGCCTAAAAAGGCTTAACTTGTTTAACAAAGAGATGAGGCTTTAGGCATATTTGTTTAAATACGTAAGGTTTTTTTTCAATGCCTAGCCTACAAGCCTGCAGACATATCATGTTTAATATTATTTTTTATATATAATATATACACTTTTGTCTGAATTATAGCTAAATACCCCGTATACTTCATCACTTATCTCCTATTTGCAATTAAATACCTCATCTTTCTTGAGATTCCTACTCCTTTATTCTTTTACTCTCATTTTATTCATTTATTTTATAATATCTCTTACAAAATAAAATTATAAAAGTAGATTTTATTGAAATAATACTTTTTATCCTCATAATTAGACAGGATTAAATTTAGGAGAAAATATATAAAATAAATCAAAGAAATCTATAAATACGATCTAATATATCTAAATCTAAAATCTATATTTATTTTATCATAAAAATATTTATATTATTTATTTTAGATTATATATTTGTATATTATATCTAAAATCTATATATATTCTATCTAAATACGATCTAATATATCTAAAATTAATATCTATTTTTTACTCTCCTCTCTTTTAGTCACAACCGTTCTCTCATTAAAACTCTGTTACAATTATAGAAGCTAGCATTCATATTTTCATATCAAGAGGAGAGAAAAAAAAACTAAGTTCAAGTGGAACTAGTTGTGGTCTATTGTTTCCTAATAAGACATATATATTATTATTTGTTAATTAAAAATTCTATCATATTTTTTATATTTACTTTTTTTAATAGTAATCACTTAAATCAAAACTTTTTGTATATATTATATCTTCTGCTTGTATGTATAGCATAGATAAATTTGAGGAAGATCCTTTTGAATTAGTGTATATGTGAAACATGGTGGCTCCTACATGAACATTATACCCTTTTTTTATATATATTTTGCTTTGTTTAGTCTTTTTTTAAGCAATTGCTATGTAATTTGTTGCTCATTTTTATGCATTTAAATATATAAATAATAATTTATTAGATATGCAATTTCTTCTCATTATATCTTATTAAATTGTGTCTGTAACTCTATATGAGAGAGATGATTATATGTTATGCTTTTAATATTATATATAACAAATCATTGTATAATTTCTAATGGACAATTGGAACAACAACACAATTGAATTTACTCCTCCTCAAGAACCTCAATCTGAACAAATTAAGGAAAATAACAATAATACCTCTCAACAAGTAGTTTTTAGGCGTGAAGAAGATTCTAGGATCACAAAAAAGTGGAGAAAAACTGTAGAGGTATAGAAAGATTTTGAAGAAGTTGTACTTGCTAATGGTGTCAAGAAAGCAATGCGCTTGTACTATAAGAAGTTGTACTAGTCATCTTAAGAGACATTCAAATATTGGTCCTAGCATTAAATGAATTAGGAATTAATCTGTTTATTGGTCCTACTATTAAATATTCCAATAAAAAAATAAGAGAAATCATAACTACTTCTATCATGGTGCATGAGCATCCTTTTAGTATGGTAGAAGATGAAGTTTTTATATAGGCATTTGAATATGCAAATCCAGAGTTTAGAAAAGTCAGTCGTAAAACAGAAAGAAGTGATTGTCTCGAGTTATATGAGGCTGAAAAGAATGCTTTAAAAAAGATGTTGAAGAATGTGAGAAAGGTAAGTAGTATTACAACAAACATGTGGAAGTCAAGTCACCAAGTAGCTGAATACATGATTATCACTGTCTATTTTGTTGATGCTACATGGAATCTTCATAAGAGAGTTTTTAGTTTTATCAAAGTGCCTGCTCCAAGGAAAGGAATAGATATAGAAAATACAATTTTCAAGTGCTTGAGATCATGGGGTATTGAGCATAAAATCTTCTCAATTTATGTTAATAATGCTAGTTACAATGACTCTTACTTAAGAAATTTGAAGGAGAACTTATCATTGAGCAATAAATTAGTGCTTAGTGGGCAACTATTCCATGTTAGATGTTGTGCAAATATTCTGAATTTTTTAGTGCAAGATAACCTTAGCACAATTAAAGATATCATTTACAACATTTGTGAAAGTGTCAAGTTTATAAATGCTTCATATGCAAGGCTGAAATCTTTTTGTGAAGTTATGGGGTTAATGAAGGAAATTGGAAGACACGTAGCGGAAATTAACTTTAAAAAATTTTTCATTCCCTGCTAGGATCTACCGAATGTGTTTAAGTCAAGTAGAAAGAAGTGTTACCTTCGGTATTAGAACTATGGTTGTGACCTACGGACCCACTCGTCGCGATTCTTCGCCTATGGAGTTTTCAGTCGCGACCTACTCGGCTTTTAGTCGCGACCTGTCGCCTCTTGAGTTTTCTGTCGCGACCTCCTCAGCTTCTAGTCACGACCTGTCGTCTCTGGAGTTTTCTGTCGTGACCTCCTCAGCTTCTAGGCGCGACCTGTCATCTTTGGAGTTGTCAGTCACGACTTCCTCAGCTTCTAATCCAGACCTGCCGTCTCTTTTCAATTTTCTGACGTTCAGGACGCCTGTATGGTCGCGACCTAAGTGTTTACTCGCCTCTAGGGTTTTCTAAAGAATCTATCCTTACTGTCTCTATTTTGGGCGTTTCTTATCTGCAAACCTTTTGCACTCTCCTTGCCCCTTTTGTCTCTCATCAAGAACCCTAGCCCCTAATATCAAATATATAGGATGTCATCGGTGTTCTGATTGGGTTGGATTTCAGAATTAATCTTATATTAATTATAAAATTAATACAATATCATATATTACATAATTTGATAAGAAACTAATTAAATAAATATGGTTTATATTAAATCTGTCCCACAGATTTAATTCACCTACTCATTTAATTTAAAATAAAGATAAGACAGAATTATATTTGATTTATTCTTATAAATCAAATTTGAGATATCATATCGATTTAAATTTCAAATTCAAATAGATTATATCAATTTAAATTCAAATTCAAAAGTGATAAAGATTTAATTTATCTTTATAAATTAAATCTTGTAAATATCTCTTATATTATATATAATATATATATGGGAATTTATATATATAAAATATATAAATCACCCTAGATTATTCATTGAATCTGGTTATGTCTTAGATTCAATGAATCTGGACATCACAGCTCGTGTTGCGCTATTTTGTGTGCGACCCTGTAGGCCCATATGAAGTTGGCAGTGGGCCAGTTATTATACTGACCCACAAGTCGTAAGCGGTCTCTAGCAAGATATTACGACTACCCAAATCATATGAGGATCGATGAACGATGTTACCTTTCATACAAACACATCACGTCCCTTTTGTCACACGATATTTTGGTCATGGATGAGGCATGGAGAACGTCATCCTCCTGTTCCTAACCATTACTTTCTCGATCCCTGAGTAGTCTGACTATAGAAATGGAACTACCTTTCCATTACAGTATGGCCATACATTTCTCAGACTCACTCAACGAGGGGCCTAGTAATATCTCTCTACGAATGTGAGGGACAAATTCCATCTTGACCATTCACATTCCTCCGCATGAAAAACCACTGAGCCCGAACATAGTCTTTATGATCACTCGGTCAAAAGTGACTTTTGACTAGGTCAAAGCTGAGCGTTTGTCATGAAGGAATCCATGATGATCTCAGGTCAAAGGGCATAGTGACGTGGTTTGTATATGAGAGATGCTTTGACTTAACCCGTGCAGCTCTCTCATAGTGGGTCAGTCCAACACCTTGTACTCTTACATGTGCCTATAACTTTGATTTATATCTCTATTATCTTCAAAGTCATAATGGTCTTATTTCATCTTTGCTCCAGCATAGATGACCGACCAGGGATATTTAGGATAAGATCATGAGTTATCCAAGGATGGTCATCACAGTAAACATGCAAATAATGTGATAACATAATTAAGAAATTCATAAATCAACAATGTTCATAATACGATGATTGACCCCTAGGGCACAATCTCCAACATCCTCCCACTTGCACTAGGTACAATCATTAATTTGCCTAATTTCCATTGACCTAACATGACACTCATGCTTTGCTTGCACAAGCGGCTTTATTAGAGGATCAACAACATTGTCTTCTCCTGCTACCTTGCATATTTTTATATCACCTCTATCATTGATTTTTCTGATGAGATAAAATCGCCTAAGTATATGCTTGGTCCTTTGATGTGACCTAGGCTCTTTGGCCTATACAATGGCACCGCTATTGTCACAGAACAAAGTTATTGGATCTGAGATGGTAGGTATCATTCCTAGTTCAGTAATGAACTTCCTGATCCAAACGGCCTCCTTAGCTGTATCAGATACTGCTATATACTCAGCTTCCGTTGTAGAATCTGCTACAGTGCTCTGCTTAGAACTCGTCCAGCTTACTGCTCCATTATTCAGGAGGAATATGTATCTAGATTGCGATTTCTGGTCGTCCTGCTCAGTTTGGAAACTTGCATCTGTGTAACCAGTTACACAAAGCTCGTCATCCAATCCACCATAGACCAAGAATAAGTCCTTAGTCCTTCTTAAGTACTTAAGGATATTCTTGACAGCAGACCAATGGCCCTCACTGGGGTCCTGTTGATATCTGCTAGTCATACTTAAGGTAAACGAGACATCCGGTCAAGTACATAACATGGCGTACATGATAGATCCTATGGCCGAGGCATATGGAACCTTACTTATGCTACCTCACTGATCAGGTGTACTAGGACACAAATCCTTGCTGAGGTGAATACCATGAGACATGGGTATGAAACCCCTCTTTGATTCCTGCATACTAAACCTATACAGTATCTTGTCTATATATGTGCTCTAACTGAGTCCTAAAAGTCTTTTAGATCTATCTCTATAGATCCTAATTCCTAGGATGTAGGTGGCTTCACCCAAGTCTTTCATCGAGAAAGACTTTCCTAACCAAGACTTGACAATCTGCAAGGTAGGAATGTCATTCCCAATAAGTAGGATGTTATCGACATAGAGTACCAAAAATATAACTGTGCTCCCACTAACCTTCTTGTACACACAAGGTTCATCAATATTTTGAAGAAATTCAAACTCTTTGACTACTTCTTCAAAACGATGATTCCAACTCCGAGATGCTTGCTTGAGTCCATAAATGGACCTTTGAAGCTTGCAAACCTTACCAGAGTCCTCAGAACGCACAAACCCTTCAGGTTATGTCATGTACACATCCTCAAGGAGCTTTCCATTAAGGAAGATTGTTTTGACGTCCATCTGCCATATTTCATAGTCATAATATGCTGCAATGGCAAGGAGGATTCTGATTGATTTGGCCATTGTAACTAGGGAAAAGGTCTCATCATAGTCCACACCATGAGTTTGAGTAAATCCTTTTGCAACCAGTCGTGCCTTGAAGACATTTACATTGCCATCCATGTCAGTTTTCTCTTTAAAACCCCACTTGCACCCGACGATTTTTACACCTTCAGGCGGGTCGACTAAGGTCCATACCTGATTGTCATACATAGATTGCATCTTAGACTTCATGGCATTTAGCCATTTTTTAGAGTTTGGTCCCACTATAGCTTCTCGATAGGTAGTTGGCTCATTATGCTCAATGAACAACACATCACGGTTGTCATAAATCAGAAATCCATATCTCTAAGGCTGAAGTCGTGCCCTATTAGATCGCCGTGGGCCTTGCTTGACTTGAGGAGTCTCAACAACTTGTTGTGAGTCTTCTCTATTTTCCATCTATAGTCCTGTGTTATCTTATGGCTCTCGAACTTCTTCGAGGTGTACCTTGCTCCCACTGGTTCTTTTAGAGATAAATTCTCGTTCAAGAAAGATACCATTTCTGACAACAAACACTTTGTTATCAGTGGGGTTGTAGACATAATATCCCTTAGTTTCCTTAGGATATCCCACAAAAAGGCACTTTGAGGATTTGGGCTTTAATTTATCTGAGGCTTGTTGCTTACATAGACCTCACATCCCCAAATCTTGAGGAAAGACAAACTAGGTTTCGTCCCAGTCCATATCTCATACGGAGTCTTTTCAATTGCCTTAGATAGAACACGATTCAGTGTGAATGCAGCTATCTCTAGGGTGTGGCCCCAAAAAGACGGTGGAAGATCTATTCGACTCATCATGGATCGAACCATATCTAATAGTGTTCGATTCCTCCGTTCAGAAATGCCATTCCATTATGGTGTTCCTGGAGGAGTCAATTGTGAGACTATCCCACAATTCCTAAGATGATCGATGAACTCTTCTTGGCTCAAATATTCACCACCTCGATCAGATCGAAGGGCTTTAATTATTGTGCCAAGCTGGTTTTGTACTTCATTTTGAAATATCTTGAACATTTCAAAAGATTCATATTTATGTTTCATTAGATAGAAGTAGTCATATCTACTAAAATCATCTATGAATGTGATGAAGTACGAATAACCTCCTCTAACATTTGTATTCATCGGTCCACACACATTTGTATGTATGAGGCCCAACAAATCAGTGGCCCTCTCACTGTGCCCAGTAAAGGGTGACTTTGTCATCTTTCCTATCAAACAAGATTCGCAAGTATCATATGATTCAAAATAAATGAGTTGAGAAATCCATCTTGATGGAGTTTAGAAATACGTTTCTCATTTATGTGGCCCAGACGACAGTGCCAGAGCTATGTCAGATTCAAATCGTTTGGTTTGACCCTTTTGGTGGTTATGTTATAGATATTTCCATAATTGGGTTGTTCCAAATTTAATATGTAATGATCAACATGCAAATCACCATGAGCATAGAAAATATCATTACGATAAATGGAATATCTATTATTCCCAGCAATGGAAGTGTAACCTTCCTTATCCAAATAAGAAAGAGAAACAATGTTACTACTCAAAGCAGGAACATAATAGCAATTGTTCAAAACTAACAAAAGCCTAGTGGGCAGAACTAATTCATAAGTGCCTACAGCTAAAGCAGCAACCCTTGATGTGTTTCCAACTCGTAGGTCAACTTCGCCCTTCTTCAGCTTTCTACTGTCCTTTAGGCCCTGTACATTTGTACAAATGTGAGAAACACATACAGTATCTAATACCCATGTAGTGGAAGTAGAGAGATGAATGTCTATAACATAAATACCTGAAGCAATAGCCCCGCTATCCTTCTTGTTCCTTTTCAGTTCTTCAAGGTAAAGGTTCCAATTCCTCTTCCAATGACCCGGTTCATTGCAGAAGAAGCAAACTCCATCCTTTGGAGACTTTGCCTTCTTTGGTGCAGGCTTGGTTTTGGGCTTGCCTAACTCTTTGGTCTTACCTGATAAGCTATGACCCTTCACCTTGCCCTTGCCTTTCTTCTTCATACCCTTTCCTTTCTGAACCATCAAAACTGTACTAGGCTTCTTCTTAACACTCGGCTTAGCAGTTTTAAGCATCTCATACAGTTCAGAAATAGATGTCTCCATGTTGTTCATATTGTAGTTCATGACCACCCTAGATTATTCATTGAATCTGGACATGTCTTAGATTCAATGAATCTGGACATGTCTTAGATTCAATGAATCTGGACATGTCTTAGATTCAATGAATCTAGACATCACAGCTCGTGTTGCGCTATTTTGTGTGCGGCCTTGTAGGCCCATTGAAGTTGGCAGTGGGCCAGTTACTATACTGACCCACAAGTCGTAAGCAGTCTCTAGCAAGATATTACGACTACCCAAATCATACGAGGATCGATGAATGATGTTACCTTTCATACAACTACATCACGTCCCTTTTGTCACATAATATTTTGGTCATATATGAGGCATGGAGAACGTCATCCTCCTGTTCCTAACCGTTACTTTCTCTATCCCTGAATAGTCTGACTATAGAAATGGAGCTACCTTTCCATTACAGTATGGTCATACATTTCTCAGACTCACTCATCGAGGGGCCTAGTAATATCTCTCTACGAATGTGAGGGACAAATTCCATCTTGACCATTCACATTTCTCCTCATGAAAAAACACTGAGCCCGAACATAATCTTTATGATCACTCGGTCAAAAGTGACTTTTGACTAGGTCAAAGCTGAGCGTTAGTCATGTAGGAATCCATGATGATTCCGGGTCAAAGGGCATAGTGACATGGTTTGTATATGAGAGAAGCTTATGACTTAACCCATGCAGCTCTCTCATAGCGGGTCGGTCCAATACCTTGTACTCTTGCATGTGCCTATAACTTTGATTTATATCTCTATATATCTTCAAAGTCATAATGGTCTTATTTCATCTCTGCTCCCGCATAGATGACCGACCAGGGACATTTAGGATAAGATCATGAGTTATCCAAGGATGGTCATCACAGTAAACATGTAAATAATATGATAACATAATTAAGAAATTCATAAATCAACAATGTTCATAATACAATGATTGGCTCCTAGGGCACAATTTCCAACAGTTAAAGGGTTTAAAAGAAAAGAAACTTATTCTTGATAGATAGAACTCTACATTCTTGATGTTGATGACTGCAATGAAATTCAAGCACAACTTTTCAGCTTATTGTGAAAAAGAGCCACATTATACTTATGCATAGGATCCTCAGATTGGGAAAAGATTGAGAAGGTTTGTCATCTTAGAAGTTTTTAATGATGCCACTCATGTTATCTCAGGTGGTGAATACCCTACTACTAATTTATACCTTGCTAAAGTTCATAGGGTAAAACAAGTTATTGATGAAGCAACAGAGTCTCCTGACTTGTTCATAAATGTGATGGCAATACCTATGAAATGAAAAATTGATAAATATTGGGGGAATACAAATTGTTGATGGCTATTGCAAATTTTTTGGATCCAATGATCAAATTAGATGCTATTGAGATAAGCTTCTCCTTGATAGATAAACCAGCAAATGAGGCTAAACGAAATATGGAAAAGGTGAAAAGGGCATTAGAGAACTTATATGTTGAGTATATGAAGTTGTATAAAGAATACTCATCCTCTGTATATGGTGAAGTGAATACAAATGCCATTACCACTACTAGAAAATATAACTTTTACGATGCCACTTTGCGGCGGTTAAATGAAAAAATATCGTAAAAAAAGGCTGTAACTTTTTGTAATTAAATTACTCAAACTTTACTTTTAACGAAGATTATTTAAAAAATCATTATTAAAAGTTCTTTTTACGGCACTTTTTTACAAAACCTCCATTACTTTTAACAGAGGTTTTATAAAAAAGCGTCATTAAATATTTTCAAATTTTTATAACTTTATCACAATAAATAGTTTCACAGTTTCGTAGTTACTTACCCCTACCCCACTCCAGACCTCAACAACAACTAAAGATCAGTAACTTCCTCCAGATTCTGGCGTCACCACCCACTCCATCGCCATTGTGATGGTCATCGTTATTTGTAAGTTTTCTATTATTTTTATCATCTTTTATTTTACTCCATCCCTACATTTCTTAAAAACTCTTCACCATCTTATTAGAATGAGCTCAAATAGTTTCAATAGTAGAAGCTTATGGATATTCAACTTCTCTACCAGATCTTCGACTTCTTCTCTAGATCTATTCTGATACTCTTGGTGACAGTGGCTGGGGTAGTTATTAGGGGTGGTGGTGTATACCTTATAAGAATGAGCTCAAAATAGCTTCAGTGGCAAAAGCTTCTAGATCTTCAACTTTTCCACTATATTTTTGATTCCTTCTCTAGATATATTTTGATACTTTCAACAAGGATGGCTAAGGTAGCCGTGATGGCTGCAATGGCTGTTAGCCTAATAACTTTTAACTGTAGTTAATAATATAACCTGAAATATCCTCCCTTAGACTCCTCAGGGTACACTTGTAGAAGTATTATTAGCTTGATTTATATCTTACCTTAAGCCCAGAAGTTGAACTTTTAACTCAAAGTTCCTTATTCTGAACCTTTACTTTGAGAACTGGTTAATCTCATTGTACACATCCAAATGAGGCTTATTACCTATCCACGGAATGCCCCAGATGTGTACTACTGGCTCACCTAATTTCGTGGGCAAACTCTTTCGTTTACTAGGTCAAACTGAGGTCAAAACACTGCTACCTCAGGACCTGCGAATTTCTCCCTTAATTCCTCATATACAAATTAAACATGCCAAACAATATTTAGCATTGAATAACAAATGTCATACACAAAATCACATAATCCTTATATTTCTATTATATCTTCTCCTGCCTGAACTCCGGCAGCATAACTGCTAGGCTTCTTCTGTACAAAGAACTGAACTATACTGATTCGGTAATTCCCTCATGAGAACTACCATTCTACGTAGTACCCAGGAAAGACTGGATGAACCGGCTAGGTCCACTCACTTCCAGCCTCCTTAGACAGCACATACGTACACAGTACTTATCATATACTGATGTTCAGTCTTAACTTCGGCAGCATAACGGCGTCTCTTAGAATTCTCAAAATCTACTTCAACATAACCTCCCTGTAATGGGTTATATATGGGGATGAGATTCGAGGGAATCTCAGTAGCAACAATCATAACAATATATGTAATGCAGTGTGACAGTGCTTGCTTGTGATTGTGTACAGATAAGTATGCTGCATGCTTCCATACTCAATAACATATGATCATAGCATTGCAGTAGAGCTTCAGACATAACATATAAAACAATAATCCAACCAAACAATAGCACATCAAATCACAAAGCCATTACATAAAAGTTAGAATTAGTTACTACCTGGCTAGCTTAGCAGAACTCTACTATCTCTATTCTGCTTCCAGCTCCGCTAGAACTTCCTTTCTCTCTTTCTTCCTTTCTCTCTTTCTTTCCTTCTCCTTCTCTCTCTTCTTTCTCTTCTCATGCGTGGAATGAAATGGCAAGGGAGGGGGTATTTATAACCTCTTCCAATGGCATTTTCGTAGTTTCTATGAACTCTGAATATGTGGTCCTGGTTTTTCCTGGATTTTCCTATTTTCTTTTATTTCCTTTTACTGCATCATCAGTGCCACCTCAGGGGACACCTCAGCAGCCACCTCATCAGCACATTTTCCACATGTCACAATTCCTGGATAACTCATCAGCTGACTCAGCATTCTCAGTCCAATCCAGTACCGGTCCAGTCCGATTTCCCACAAACTGGGCTCACCGGCTGAGATTGTGCCACATGTCCTTAACTCTTCTTCCTCTAGACCAGTGCCATGTGGCACCTGGAAGAGACCTTTCGTGCTTCCCAATGCCATTCAGATAAGTCCCAGACTTTATCTGATCACTTCCTCGGTTATCGTGCCAACCGAGTAACTTTACTTTACTGAATCATTACTTTATTGCCATATATCATCTTGTGGGTCCCATGAGTACACCTTATCAGTCCACCTCATGGTTTCCAGATAACCTTTCCTTTATCTGACTTCCTTCCCCAGTTCTAGCTCTATCCGGGTAACTATCTCTTTTGGACATTCACAACTCTTTGGCCCACTTGATCCATACGGCTAGCACTACTTATAGCCACTAGTCGCGACCTAACTATCATCTTATCACGACATAACACTTTTGTGTACATTAGTCGCGACCACAACATTCTTTAGTCGTGACCATAATAGTTTTTCATCGCGACCACATCCCTTTTTAGTCGCGACCTCATTACTTTTTAGTCGCAACCAGGCTCATTTACCTATTAGTCGCAACACCACTTATATTTTTGTCACGACCAATCCTCTCTGCCAATATTAGTCGCGACCATAATACCTTCTCGTCGCGCCTAGCTCTTTCTGTAACTATTAGTCCTGACCACACCTATCTCTAGTCGCAACCAAAATGGTCAGCTCTCAACTCTACAACCTTTAACTTTTACATCATCCCAAAATGGCCATTCCTCCCCTTGGGACTTCAACACATGAGTCCCCATACCTTTACTTACTTGCAGCTTAGTCCCTGAAACTCTCTACATGTCTCTGGGACTTCTGCTCAAAAGGGGTCTAGTAGCCTCTCAATCTTAGGCTATTTCTACATCTCTAGGCTTGAAAATTGGGATGTTACATTTCTCCTCCCCTTTAAATAAATTTCGTCCTCGAAATTTAATTAGTACCATAGCCAAATTTACTCAATATCTGGCAAAGTACCTTATCATAAAACTTTACATCTTTTTATAACATGCTTTTCTTTTCTCTGGATCAACTTAATCAGAGTTTAAAATCTACTTTTCTCTTATGGATCACTCACTGCACTTATGAGCAGTGTCCATTTCTTTCATATCAAATTTTCTTGAATATTACTGTATTCGGGAATTTCTTCTAACTACTCATCATATCCCTTTCAGCAACATACTTCAAGCATTTATCTCTTATTACTTCTCTTAATATCTCGCAGACTATTTTAATATCTGCAACATGTCATCTTTCTTTTTATATAATCATATATTCTCATTATTCTTAGCACTTAACTTCATACAGAGAGAGGACTTACGCAGCTATTCTTTCTTTACTTTGCTGCTGAACAAGCGCACCTACTCTTAAATAAGAGCATCTATGCATAATGCCTGGCCAACATATTACAGGACTGCATACCTGCTTATGAATGCAAAGCTCTAACATCGGAGCTCAAGCATTTCTATTCTAATTATGCACAGCTCTAACACTTGGAGCTTGCACAGTTATAGCATAACATATGGCCTGACATCTCATGCAATGAGGGAAAGCTCTCATTTTCTATTTCGTTCGTAACATAACATTTAAACATATGATCCCTACAAAAGGGAAGCCTCTCTATCTGTTCATAAAATGCACATTTCTCGGTGCGTGTCATATTACACGTCTACCACAGTGTATCTCATTACATGCTTTTGATACTTTCTCATGGCATATCTAGCCAACTCTGGCTATCTTATAGTGTATTTCACCCTTTTGTAACTTATCTTACCTTATCATGACTCATCCTGAGATACCATAAGGCTAATATTATCTTCCTCATAGAACTGCGTTCTATCTTTGTTTTACCTTAGACCCTCTTCTCTAGGTCTTCTCTAGCCTTTTAATCTCTTTACCCTCATCTGGGGGATCAATCTACTCATACTCTTCTGTTCTCATTATACTGAGGATTTTCTTCTCTGCTTCTCAGGCATACTTCTACAAAAATTTGAATATCAATACTCAGATTTGAACTTGGATTCCATCTTCGTTTAAGGGAAAGCTAAGTTCAGTCTGTATAGGCTATCTGAAAAAAAATGAATTTTTTTCTGGCTGGGTTTATCAACTAGTGAAGCTTCATTACCTTAACTTCGTCTTTGGCACTCATCTTCCCAAAGAGATACTATATTGTACTCATATCTCATGGCTCATTATTTTCCTTAGGCTAGGTCTAACTGCGACCTCGGGATCTAACTGCGATCAACAGTTATCCTTTTCAGAATCTAACTGCGACTCTGAATCTCTTAGGATCTAACTGCGACCCTGGAGCCATGCTACGATCTAACTGCGACCCTCCAGAATCTAACTGCGATTCTGTTGTACTATATATCTCCCGAAGATCTTAAACCAACAGACTAAGTTATAAGGTTAACTGCTTCCACCTGTTGATAACTCCATAAAAATTTAAAAATTTTTATAGCCTCATATCATTTACCCAGATTTACTTACTTCCTCTCTTACTCAGGAGTTCCCTCTTATCTTTCTTACTTTACTGTGGCTTACCACGCCTTGTGCCATCATGGTCTAACTACCTGCCATTGCATTCTACTGCATGGCCTCATCATACTTCTCATTTCAATTTGTGCTCTAACTGCGAGCCATTTGAACCATGCTCTAACTGCGAGCATTCTGTATCAGATCCAACTCTTATATGAAGAGTGATCTATACCCATCTGAATCTAGCTCTATCCGAGAGCCATCTGTTTCAGATCCAACTCTTATCTAAAGAGTGATCTAGAAACAATCTTTTTACTCTTATTTGCTTTCCTTTCTATATACCATCTCTTTCAATAAAAATGGCCCTGAGTATTATATTCACAAGTCTGCAGAATTACCTGAGTAACCTCAATCATAAATCATATCTAAATATCATAGCTTATTGTCCCATGAACTGAGACCATCTATCATCCTCAATACATATCTCATTACATGTCATATGGTATGGGAGCAACATAACTTTCTCATAACTTCTTAATCTCATATACACTCTACCCTGCATATATTGCAAATGGGGAGTATTCATTCATCATGGCATACTCTAATATGCATGTCATCATATGACAACTGCAAGGAGATGCAACCATTTATCATAACTTATGGCATCATAAGCCATATCATCATCATACTTTGCTCAACCATCCATCAGACTAAGTAAGCCTCAAGACATATTTTCTTTATCATATTACCTATCATATCTTGATCAGTCATCCTGAAACATCTATCTATTTTAGACTGCCACGCTACCCTCTTATTAGGGTATAGACTCAATCCTTCATCACTCTTTCTTATATAGGGGATAGGGAAGTTCCTTTATCTCGTAATTTGTGGCTACCTTTCTACTATCTCTTTACTTCTTCTATCTATCTATTAGTCCCAGTCTATTCTTGACCAGACTGTGGTTCCTTATTAGTCTTTCTATTGATTCTAGTGAACTTCAGTCGCATGGATCTCATTCATCATCTTTTACTATCACTTTCGTTCTCTAGGGTACTCTACCCTAGGTCTATCACCTCTCCGTGATGGAATCCCTCTGCTTAGGGAACATTAACTCTTTATCTATTAACAATCACGTCTTTAACATTAGGCCATGTGCTAGGATTATTCCTAGGCAAATCTCATTCTAACTATCTCATCTCAACTCATCATATGGCCTCTACTAAATTTAGTTGTGACCTTAGAATTTTATAGTCGCAACTCACATGCTCTATGACTTCTAGTCGCGACCATAGGCCTCTTCACGTCGCAACCTTAATTCTTTACCGTCGTGACCTTCAACCACACTTATCGTGACCCTACCTCTCTGTGAATAACTGTCCCGACCTAAACACTTACTCGTCGTGACTCAATCTCTTTTTGAGGTAACATGTCGCGACCTACAGCCGCTCTAGTCGCGACTTGGGCCTCACTTCCCCTGCTCTACGAGAATTAACCTTTCTAATCATCAATCTAACTATCTCAGAGCATCACTAAGCCAGACCCTTCTATTCTGTGTCAGAATCTTATACTCTGAACCAGAACCCTGTCTAGTCTAAGCCAAAACCGCTTGCTCTGAGCCAGAGCCCTATCCGGCCTGTGCCAGAATCTCTTGCTCTGATCTAGATCCTTGTCTGGTCTATACCAGAATCTCTTGCTCTGATACTAAAATGAAACATCCTCCCTTAGACTCCTCAGAGTACACTTGCAGAAGCATTATTAGCTTGATTTATATCTTACCTTAAGCTCAGAAGTTGAACTTTTAACTCAAAGTTCCTTATTCTGAACCTTTACTTTGAGAACTGGTTAATCTCATTGTACACATCCAAATGAGGCTTATTACCTATCCACGAAATGCTCCAGATGTGTACTACTGGCTCACCTAATTTTGTGGGCAAACTCTTTCGTTTACTAGGTCAAACTGAGGTCAAAACACTGCTACCTCAGGACCTGCGAATTTCTCCCTTAATTCCTCATATACAAATTAAACATGCCAAACAATATTTAGCATTGAATAACAAATGTCATACACAAAATCACATAATCCTTATATTTCTATTACATCTTCTCCTGCCTGAACTCCGACAACATAACTGCTAGGCTTGTTCTGTACAAAGAACTAAACTGTACTGATTCGGTAATTCCCTCATGAGAACTACCATTCTACGTAGTACCCAGAAAAGACTGGATGAACTGGCTAGGTCCACTCACTTCCAGACTCCTTAGACAGCACATACGTACACAGTACTTATCATATGCTGATGTTCAGTCTTAACTTCGGCAGCATAACGGTGTCTCTTAGAATTCTCAAAATCTACTTCAACATAATCTCCCTGTAATGGGTTATATATGGGGATGAGATTCGAGGGAATCTCAGTAGCAACAATCATAACAATATATGTAATGCAGTGTGACAGTGCTTGCTTGTGATTGTGTACAGATAAGTATGCTGCATGCTTCCATACTCAATAACATATGATTATAGCATTGCAGTAGAGCTTCAGACAAAACATATAAGACAACAATCCAACCAAACAATAGCACATCAAATCACAAAGCCATTACATAAAAGCTAGGATTAGTTACTACCTGGCTAGCTTAGCAGAACTCTACTATCTCTATTCTGCTTCCAGCTCTGCCAGAACTTCCTTTCTTTCTTTCTTCCTTTCTCTCTTTCTTTCCTTCTCCTTCTCTCTCTTCTTTCTCTTCTCATGCGTGGAATGAAATGGCAAGGGAGGGGGTATTTATAACCTCTTCCAATGGCATTTTCGTAGTTTCTATGAACTCTGAATATGTGGTCCTGGTTTTTCCTGGATTTTCCTATTTTCTTTTATTTCCTTTTACTGCATCATCAGTGCCACCTCAGGGGATACCTCAGCAGCCACCTCATCAGCACATTTTCCACATGTCACAATTCCTGGATAACTCATCAGCTGACTCAGCATTCTCAGTCCAATCCAGTACCGGTCCGGTCCGATTTCCCACAAACTGGGCTCACCGGCTGAGATTGTGCCACATGTCCTTAACTCTTCTTCCTCTAGACCAGTGCCATGTGGCACCTGGAAGAGACCTTTCATGCTTCCCAATGTCATTCAGATAAGTCCCAGACTTTATCTGATCACTTTCTCGGTTATCATGCCAACCGAGTAACTTTACTTTACTGAATCATTACTTTATTGCCATATATCATCTTGTGGGTCCCATGAGTACACCTTATCAGTCCACCTCATGGTTTCCAGATAACCTTTCCTTTATCTGACTTCCTTCCCCAGTTCTAGCTCTATCCGGGTAACTATCTCTTTTGGACATTCACAACTCTTTGGCCCACTTGATCCATACGGCTAGCACTACTTATAGCCACTAGTCGCGACCTAACTATCATCTTATCACGACATAACACTTTTGTGTACATTAGTCGCGACCACAACATTCTTTAGTCGTGACCATAATAGTTTTTCATCGCGACCACATCCCTTTTTAGTCGCGACCTCATTACTTTTTAGTCGCAACCAGGCTCATTTACCTATTAGTCGCAACACCACTTATATTTTTGTCACGACCAATCCTCTCTGCCAATATTAGTCGCGACCATAATACCTTCTCGTCGCGCCTAGCTCTTTCTGTAACTATTAGTCCTGACCACACCTATCTCTAGTCGCAACCAAAATGGTCAGCTCTCAACTCTACAACCTTTAACTTTTACATCATCCCAAAATGGCCATTCCTCCCCTTGGGACTTCAACACATGAGTCCCCATACCTTTACTTACTTGCAGCTTAGTCCCTGAAACTCTCTACATGTCTCTGGGACTTCTGCTCAAAAGGGGTCTAGTAGCCTCTCAATCTTAGGCTATTTCTACATCTCTAGGCCTAAAAATTGGGATGTTACACAACCACTGTTGAAAGTCACTCTCCAAGATGATTACAAAATTGACATAAAATCCTTCAACTTATTACGGACCTAGTATTAACGTCGCTCCTAAAACTGTCATGAAAAGTCCTTATAACTGCCGTAAGATCTAGATTTTCTAGTACTATACCTTGACAAATACTGGTGCATGAAGAAAAATAATGAAATGCCATGAAAGTTGAACATGGTTAATTGAAGGTATTCAGTTCCTCATACTAAATCAGAGTTGGAAATTTATCTTGACAATGATCCTTATATTACTTCTCTTGATTCTTCTTCATCTTTCTGTGCCTTAGAGTAGTGGAAAAATAATAGTACAAAATTTAAAGTTTTATCTACAATGACATCTGATATATTAGCTATCCCTATCTTAATTGTGGCATCAAAACCACATTTATCGTGCGAAATTGAATGAACAATCTATTGAAGTTCTTTTATATGGTGGGGATTAGTTTTGTCACAAATGTGGGTTGACGAGAAAATAAAAGGTATAAACATAATATTTTATAATTGTTTATTTTTATATTTCATGCATGCTAGTTGGATTTTTTTATGGACTGGCTATTTATTTAAAATTAATTTTTATATTGGGCAGGAACTATATGAAGAGGAGGAAAATATATCGAAACCTTGATGTAATCATGCAGATATTGTTGTGTTGTTCGATTTTCATTTCATATTGACATTTTTATTAATATGCGGATTGTTTTATTGCCATGTTTTAATGGGATCATTTTTTTAGAGACTAAAATTTTAGATCACATCTAATAACTATTTACAATTTATTAAAAATAAGTTTTATGTAAATTATGTATATGCTTTAAATAGACTAAAAGCCTATTTAAAATATTCTATTTGTACATATGTAGGCTTTAGTCAACTGAAAACCTACTACTTACAATATTTAATACCTGAAATACGAGGCCTTTTTAGAGGCCTACATTATGAATAGGCCTCTAAAAAGGCTTTAGGCCTAGTAAGCTTTCTATAGGCTCAGGCATGAGCCTAAAAAAACTATATACAGGTTTAAGCTCAGGCCCAGGCTCAAGCTTTAGATACCTGTTACAGGCTCAAGCATGTTTAGCCAAAGCCTAGCCTGGCCTAACCAGTTTTCATGTATATTTTAAATTTTAAATTAAAAAAAACTAAAAAATTATATAACTTTCTTAACCTACAAAACAAGTCACCAATTTATTTAAATTCATATAATATATTTTCATTTTTGATTTAAAAATATGAAATGTTAATTAAATTTCAAAAATTATCAAATCTCTCTCTTTAAAATTATTATATATTTCTATATATTTTAAATTTCAAATAAAAAAGCCTAAAAATATATAATTTCTTAAATTATTTCTGATTAATTAATATTATTATAATTTGATTTCATGTTGATTTATTTTATAGGAAAGTTATCAAATTGATCTTTATCATAATAGAGTTACTTCTATGGTCTTTAATATAAAAGCTAGTTGACTACTATAGGCAGATTAAGAAAAATAAAGGGAAAAAGACAAGAAACAACTATATGAATTTAGAAATGATAATTTGGGCATCTGAATATCTAAAATGACAGATTGAGCAGGAGACCCAATCTGTCATTTGCAAATTTATGTGAAAAGACCACATGACCCTTGGAAGCATTTGAAGAACAAGCTAGAGAAGGAAACTTAGAACAGAACGAAGCGGGAGATTAGGTTCCAACTGTCATCGAACATTGCTCCGAAAATAGAATTTTGGCCGGCGTTAGCAAGGGTACTAGCTGTCGCTTCAAATACTCTGCCACTAAAGTTGAATTTCACCCTGTCCGAACAAATCCCCATGATTGAGTTTGCTGAAGAAAACAAACAAAGCCAGAACAAAAAAGAAGTAATCAAATTAGAGTTGTCAGGAAATAAAGTCCCAAAGAACAGAGGATGTGAAGGAATGATTGATCCTAAAAAAACAACAAAAAATGTGGGAAAGTTGGATTAAAACAAACTAGTGAAAGAAACAAGTAATAGAAAATGAATTAAGAAGGGGATCAAAATCTTGAGAATGAAGGAAGGTTTTTAAATTTAAGAGATTTAGTGAAGAGGAGAGAGAGGTTGGGTTTTAGAAACTAAAGAATTGATACAGTTTGATGATTGACCATCTTCTCTCTCTAAAATACTCTATTTTTCTACGTCATTGTTGAAGTCGCAAATTGAAACATCCTTACTTTCATACGTCTTAGGGACCATTTGGTAGCATTTAGAACCACTTTCAAGGTCATTGAAGTCCAATTCCCCAATCTGGAATTTTACTCTTATCGAGTACTGTTCACTTCAAAATTCCAGATGAGTAACCTGACTTCGAAAAATCATAACTAATTATAGAAAAATCAAAATGAAGTGGTTCCAATTGCTAAATGAATCTAACTCACTTATCTTTCAGGGAAAAATAATTCGTTGACCATGCATTGACCGAGTCAACTTTAGTCAACGTTTCTATTTTACTGTTTATCCCACATTTTTCTCCCTGAATCCAGCATTCTGGTCCCAACTTTGATAATTTATATCTCCTTGTGTAGACATCCAAATGAGACGTTTTATATATCAAATTAAAGCTTGGTATGTCTACTATTTACCATAAAAAATTTCATACATTTATTCATCCATTTACTATTTTTAATTATGGATCCAACATCCTCATGTCCCCACGGGTTACTGTTCATAGCGTTAATTTTCAGCAACCAACATTACATACATAGGCATACATCCATCATATATCAGTCAAACATGCCAAACAACAATTATTATTAAATAATAAGTCATTATACATCAGGGCATGTATGAAATTCTCATATTTCTATTACATCATTTTCTGCCTAAACTCCGGCAGCATAACCGCTACGCTTCATCTGTACAAAGAACTGAACCGTACTGATTCGGTAATCCCCTCATGAGAACTACCATTCTACGTAGTACCCAGGAAAGACTAGATGAACCGGCTAGGTCCACTCACTTCTAGCCTCCTTAGACAGCACTACGTACATAGTACTTATCATATACTGATGTTCAGTCTTTACTTCGGCAGCATAACGGCGTCTCTTAAAATTCCCAGAATTCATTTTGACATAACCTCCCCTGTAATGGTTTACTTATTGGGATGAGATTCGGGGGAATCTCAGTAGCAACAATCATAACAATATATGTAATGCAGAGTGACAGTGCTTGCTTGTGATTGTGTACAGATAAGTATGTTGCGTGCTTCCATGCTTAATAACATATGATCATAGCATTACAGCAGAGCTTCAGACATAACATATAAGACAACAATCCAACCAAACAATATCACAACAAATCACAAAGCCATTACATAAAAGCTAGGATTAGTTACTACCTCAAAGGCTCAGCAGAGCTCTACTATCTCTATTCTGCTTCCAGCTCCGCCAGAACTTCCTTTCTTTCTTTCTTCCTCTCACTTTCTCTCTCTAGCACCTCCTTCTCTCTCTAAAATGGCTCTTGGCCGTGGCATATGAAGGCAAAGGGGGGTATTTATAAACTCCTCCAATGGCAATCTCGTAATTACCATGAACTTTGATCCTGTGGTCCTGGTTTTTCCTGGATTTTCCTATTTTCTTTAATTCCTCCTTTACTGCATCATGCATGACATCATTGGGACACCTCACCAGGACACCTCAGTGCCACATTTATCACATGTCTGAAATCCTGGACACCTCAGCATGCTGACTCACCGGTCCAGTCTCTTGCCTCGTAATACGTGTCCTCAACTTTTTCTTCTGCCTTTATGTTGGCGCCATGTGTCATCTTACTGGCACCTGTCACGCCTTCCAATGCTATCCAGATAAATCCAGGACTTTATCTGATCACCTCCTCGGTTATCGTGCCGACCGAGTAACTTTACTTTATTGAAACAGCATTACAATAATATTTTAATGCCACTTTTTCCCACACATTACTGGGCCTACGTTTTTGGGCTCTGGGAATGTTGTCTTGGATCCTGATCAAGCTCAAGTACTCTGATGGCTCGATTCCCAAGAAACAGCCCTTGGCAAATTACCAAAATACCCTTGGGTACCCTTTCTTGCACTATTTTAACCCTAAGGGTAAAATCGTCATTTCATACCCTTCTGTACTCTGTCAGGGTATATACTGACTCTCAGTAACTTTATCTGTACGTGTCTTAGCTCCTGGGCCTGTCCAGAATTACCAAAATGCCCTTCATTCATCTGTTACACTTTTGTACAACATAGGGGCATTTTCGTAATTTCGCACTTTTCCGGGGTTCTGCCGGACACTGGCCCACCTATCAGTCCAAGTGTCTTACTGGGCCTTTGTTGGCGCCATTATTGGGCCTTTCTGGGTCCAATACCCTCATGGCACGCATTACGAGGAATCTTCCCCGTTAATAATTATTGAATATTTTATCTATTATTCACCGTTTATACACATATCCGGACACCGGCTCCTTCTGTCCGAAACACTAGCCTGCGGTGTTCAGGCATCCCTGTGAGTCATATCAGTCATCTGACTGAGGTCATCCGAACTCATTCAGTCCCTTTTCAAATACCGATAAATCTCCCTATCGGATCCCCAGAGGCCTCACACTCCCGTCTGGATTTTCTAATTTGCGAATAACTTTTTCTACAGGCCTCCTATCGGTATTCTGTCAGTTTCTCGACATCCGCCCCATAAGGACGTATCATCCTGTATTTTCTCACCTAGATCTGAATTCTAGGATACCCGGTATGAATTTTTATAACTTTTGGACGATCAGTCCATTTCTGGCTATCTGGAATCTTCAAAAATTCCTGTATTAAGCCAGATTACCGAGCGTCACTTGCTCTCTCTACCGGTGAAATCTGGGACTGAGATGCTTTCGGACAGTCCAAACCACTTCCGGCCTGACTTTCTTTAATTACAATTTAGCCCCAGGGAACTTTTCTTCTTTTCATTTAAGTCCCTTTTTATTTGGCTAAAATTACACTTAAGGACCCCACATTTTTGTCTACTTTCCTTTTTGGCCTTGAAACTTTCCATAATTGCACTTAAGTCCTTTCATTTCCTTTACTAGGCCTAGGGACATTATTGTCTTTTCATATTTTACCAGAGTATTCTCTGTCCCTGGTCAACTATCCAGATACCCCTTCTTGACTGTCTAACCTTAGCCAAATGACCAAAATACCCTTTACTCATTCTTCAGTTATTCTATAACATAAGGGCATTTTCGTCATTTTGCACCTTTTTCCCGGACACAGGCCCCTCTTACCACTGAACTGATATTATGGGCCTGGGCCTACCCTGGTGTCACTACGGGCCTTAGACAACACTGTATGGCCTCTGGCCATAGTCCGATCATCTCTATTCGGACTGCCTTTCCTTTACCGATTATAACTGTAATTTCCTATCTTCGAGAATTTTTACAGAAAAATCGGGACCTCAAATCAAAATTCTGTGACTCCTCAATCAATCCGGAATCCTTTCCTCTATCTCCCGGTATTTTCAGATATTTTATCCGGACCGGGCTGTTTTGGCCTGAAAAAGCACTCACGCGCACACTTTTCTAAAATGACCATTTTACCCCTGGTCATATTTCTAATTCTTTCATACACATAGAGACCTCATATGCACATTTCACAGTTCAGTGAAATGATCAGCATAATTTTCTCTATTTTCTGGCAAAATATGGTACTCATCGGCTACCAGCCCGATCTTTCCCAAAATTACGATTTTGCCCTTGAATTCTCCTTACGGCATCTCTAGGCCTAAAAATTGGGGTGTTACACAAATCCCATTGTTGAAGCTACAAATCCCATTACAGGAGTTGTAAATCCCATTAGCAATAGAATACAATTCCAGTTGTAAACGTCATTGTAGGAGTTGCAAATGCCATTAGATAATTTACAAATGTCATTACAAGAGTCGTAAATCCCATTAGCAATAGGTTACAATTTCAATTGTAAATGTCATTGTTGAAATTGCAAATCTCATTGTGGAAGTTGCAAATCCCATTATAGGAGTTATAAATCCCATTAGCAATAGGTTGCAATTTCAGTTGTAAATGTCATTGCAGGAGTTGCAAATCCCATTGTTCAAGTTGTAAATCCCATTAGACGAGTTGCAGATGTCATTATAGGAGTTGCAAATTCTATTAGTAATAGGTTGCAATTTCAGTTGTAAATATCATTAATGGAGTTGCAAATGCCATTGTTCAAGTTGTAAATCCCATTAAATGAGTTGCAAATGTCATTACAAGAGTTGTAAATCCTATTAATAATAGGTTACAATTTCAGTTATAAATGTCATTGTAGGAGTTGCAAATCTCATTATTCAAGTTACAAATCCCATTAGACAGTTAAAAATGTCATTATAGGGGTTGCAAATCCCATGAGCAATATGTTGCAACTTCAGTTGTAAATGTCATTGTTAAAGTTGCAAATCCCATTACAGGAGTTATAAATCCCATTAGCAAAACATTGTTTCTGTCAAGTATTTTTGTGAATGTTCTTCTCGAATTAACCTTATATCAAATAGAAGACCAGCAGAATATACTACCTATAATATTTACTTATCAACAAGCAACTGCTGAAGCTTTAACACAATTGCTGAGCATTCATCTTGAACTCACAAACACACCAATCATATAACTATCAAAGAAACTTACCAGAATTTAGAAATGCCCTTCCAATCCTAATATGCCATATATAACAAGATCTCTATACAATACAAATAACATAAACCTCAAAAGGCCTTCTTTTGCTTGTACCATGTGGTACAAACTAAGTAAATCAACAAATTTAAGAGACTAATTTCAGTAATAAGATAGAAAAAGTAATAGAGATGACACTCATTCAAGTTATCAGGGTTTGCAACTTTAATGGTATTTTTAACTCCTCTAAAAGGATTTGTAACTTCAACAATAGGATTTACAACTTTTCCTAACACATTGACAACTGAAATTGCAACTCATAAATAGTCATAACCTACTGTACAATTTCATTCAATGATATTGACCACTTTACTTATGGCATTTGCAATTGACTACCCTTTTTGTAAATTACTGTCATGGGTCAGGATGATCTTTTATAAATAGCATAAGTAAAGTGGTCAATGTCATTGAATGAATTTGTACAGTAAGTTGTGACTATTTATGAGTTACAATTTCATAATTGTAAATATCTTTGCGAAAGTTGTGAACTCTGTTACTGAAGTTACAAATCCCATTGTAGAGTTGCAAATACCATTGCATGAATTGCAAACCCGAAAGCAATATCTTGCAATTTCACTTGTGAATGTCATAGGAAAAATTACAAATGTCATTGCAGAAGTTGTAAATCTCATTACATGAGTGACAAATACCATTGCAAGAGCTATAAACCCGAAAGCAATATCTTGCAATTTCACTTGTAAATATCCTAAAAAAAGTTGTGAATCCCATTGTTGAACATAATCATTACAAAATATGATCATAGTCATAACAAAATTTAATATTACAAAAGTTGAATATTGAAAAGTGATTACCTAAATTTGAACATTAGTTAGTCAATAGTTGAACATTACAAAAAATTCAATGTAATACACAATAGCTTTATATACCCTATAAGGTGTGGGATCATATACCCCATAAATGCGCCCAGTTGCTGATGCTTTTTTTACAATTTTCAAGCCCTAATCTTCTTCTCAATCCTAAATACACAATGAGCTTTAAAGGTGCAAGGTGTGTGTCAGCTCTACTTTTCTTATATTAGATGCTACTTTTTTTTTGCATTGCCGACTGCTTACTTTTCTTTCTTTGTGTAGAACTTTTAACTTCAAGTTTAATCTAATATTGTGATGGAGTGTCAATAACTCCCATCTTGTCTCTAAGATACCAAAATCTTGCATGATGCAATGGTTTTTTAAAGCAATCAACAATATGCAATTATGTTCATACATATTGAATAGAAAAGTAGTTTTGACAAAACCTGATCATGAACATAATGAACATCAATTTCAATATGTAGAATATCATCAAATGAGGGAGAACAATGTGAAAAACTAGAATTTGATTATGTTCACAATATTCACCACCCCATGAGAATCTAAAATAGCTTTAAAAGATCAATATTCAGCACCCCAATCACTCTGAACAGTTTTGATCTTTGCATCAAATTAATTTTTAGTCATATTCTTGAAATGAACAAAGGCATTTAATGCTGAATCTTTAGTTTTTAAAGAGTATGCCCATGTAAATCGGCTGATGTCATCAAGAAAAATGATATAGTATTTATGACCACTGTTAAAAGTAACAGGTGAAGGCCCCCACAAGCTAGTATGCATTAATTCAAGAGGCTTGCTTGCACGAGATTGAGACAAGGGAAAATTTGTGTGATTTGCCAAGTTTACAAGATTCACAAAACTAAGATTCTTTACTAGATGTTGCAGAAACCTTACATTCATGTAAAACTTTTTGCAATACACGACTACTAGGATGACCAAGTCTTCTATGCCAATATTCTATAACTGAAAGAAAAGCTTCAGATTTACATTTATTTTCTAACTCAGACTGACTTGAACCAAAAATAAAATAACTACCAGTAAAATGTCTTTTTAAAGGTAAGACATCATTGTCAACTCTATAAAGTCTATAATTAGGTATTCTTTGCAGCAGCAACTTACGGGTTCCCTTGTCCTTCACAAAACAACCATGTGAGTGTATTTCAACAAATATACCATGAATATCATTGGTCAGCTTGTAAGCACTTATTAAATTCTTTTAAATTTGAGGAATAACAAGAACAATATTTAGTTTCAATGATTGAGATGCATTGTCACATAACATATCAAAATTCTCAGTAGCTACAACATCTAATAGAGCACCATCTCCTATAATAAGAGATTGAGTACCTGTGGCATTATCAATAAGCTTCACATTGCCAATATTGGAAGTTACATGATCTGTAGCTCCACTATCCAAATACCAAGCTGGGTCAATTACAGTGTTTGACTTGGCAACATATGCAGATGAATCGTTTACTTTTCTTAAATCTGAACCTCCCTTGCCTCTATCACGACATGGCCGACCATTTTGGCCACACCAATTGTTTTTATAATCCTCCATATTCAACCTCAGAGTAAGATTAGAAGA
This sequence comes from Leucaena leucocephala, assembly GCA_037074615.1. Classification (NCBI taxonomy): domain Eukaryota; kingdom Viridiplantae; phylum Streptophyta; class Magnoliopsida; order Fabales; family Fabaceae; genus Leucaena; species Leucaena leucocephala. Next base: position 12,345,116 of record CM073540.1, on the reverse strand, counting down.
TGCAGATGAAATATTATGTTGAGAGGCTGAGTGAAAGTGTTCAAGATGAGCATCAAATGTGAGCAATGATGTCTAAAAATAATCCAATTTAAATCATCTTTCTTAGACAAATGGATAACTAGACGTGTATACTCAGCGTCCAAGCTAGCAAGAATTTGAGTATGAAGGTCAGATAGAGAAATTAAGCTTCCAGCAAGAGCAAAGTTATCTGCAAGTGTCTTTATATTGTTGAGATATTCCTTTATTTTCAGTGCATATTTCCTGGTTCTTTGAACTGTGAAAAAAGTGAAATGTTCCAGGCACAGATATGAAGCCTCCAAGACATACCAATAAAGCCTCTAAGACATACCAATAAGAGATTGATCAGAATCTAGATTTTACTAGTAAAATATTCATATAAGCAAAAACAAGTATATCAAAGCAAAGCCACCTTTTGATCAACTTTACTCCGTAGCGACCAAATAAAGCTTCAAAACTAGACCACATTTGTACCAACCATGTTTACATTCTATAAACAATACTAGCATACTTACAAGCAAACTTTATTATTTTAAGTGCAAACAACATCAAGTCAAAGTCAGGCAATATAATCCAATTGAACCAAGTTGAAGCCCCAAAAATTTCAACATTAATATGCTGAAAAATCAAAGTTGGAGAGTTAGATAATTATTTTCTTAATGAAAGCAAAATATTTAAAACCTGGGGAGTATTTAAAGGGATTTGAAACTTCAACAATGGGATTTGCAATTTTCCTTAAGAAATTTGTAATTTTGAAATTGCAACTTATAAATAGTTGCACAAAAAGCAATAGACAGAAAGCAATGAATTCATGATTTCTCCTACTGCTTTCTTAAACTAGTTGAATTTACAGTAAAAATTACAGTCTTTCTCCAAAGATAACCATCAGAATGAATAAAACGATGGTGATTATCGGAGGAGTAGATGAAGAAGATTTGCGTCCAAAATTTACTTACACTTCCTCCTTTCCAGTTTCAGCTCAGCCAAAGATATCTCCCGCAAGCTTCGTCTCCCATACGCGCCAACAATTCCTTCTTCAGATTGATGCCTGAGTTATATATTTCATTTATTCCAGGGGTAATTTGGTATTATCACCTAAATTTGCAAAAGACAGATTGGGCTTCCTGCCCAATATATCTTCCTGCCCAATCTATCTTTTTAGATATTTATATGCCCAAATTATCTTTTTTAAATTCACATGGTCTTTCTTTATCTTTTTCCCAAAAATAAATTAGTGAATTATGACCAATTCAACCTCTCAAGAAGAATTCATATTATATACTCTTTAATCTGTCTAAATTAGTAACTAGTTCGTCTATTAGTTATAATTAAATTATTTAACTTTCTTAATCTACCCAAAAAAGTTAACTAGCTTTTATTTAAAGACCAGAGGAGTATAAAATTATTGAGCCAATTAAAAAGTATTAGGATTTTCATTTCGACTTGCCTCTTGTTCAATGTAATTTTTTTTACAGGAATAGGATATGATCATAATTTAGACAAGCATAGAGGAAAGAACAAATTAGGTAAAAATTATATTTGCATTACTTTAGAAATATCGTACATACTTCAAACTCATTTTCTCGATGTTCATATTACAACCGCAATGGTCACTCTACTACTTCTTTTTATCACAAGAAGAACGGACCCTTAGCACATTAAAATAGGTTCTGAAAAGCAATTATGTACCTAAGGTAATCTAAACTAACATGAAAGGACCCAAGAAAGTCTGGGTACCTAAAGTGAAATTATTTTATTTTAGATTTATCTTAAAGCATCCAAGACTAACAAATAGTACATTGATAGTGGATACTCCAGACATATGACCGGAGACACAGAGAAGTTCCTCAAGTTTCATTATAAGGAAGGCAACAAAGTAAGCTTCCTCGCTTCGGAGGAAATCAATCTGGAAAGATTGTTGGGATTAGAGAAGTTGGAAGTAAAGAAGGGGTGAAAGTGGAAGAGGTATACTACGTTGAAGGATTATGCCACAATCTCTTCAGTGTGAGTCAAACCATAGATAAAGATAATTGGATTATTTTTTACTCAGAAGAATTGTCTAATAGTAAGCAAGAAATGCCTTTCACTCAACAAGAAAAGCTTGAAGGCAAAATTCTGTGCTCCGAGGGACGAAAACTGCTATACTATTTCCATTAATTTAATCGATTGAATGTTCAATTAATGTTAGGACATTGCTCTTTGTTATAAAAAATATCAATTAATCGATTAATGAGTGTCCATTAATCGATTAACTATTCGATTAATGTCATGAAGTTGCTCTTTGGAATTGAAAAGATAAGTCAATTAATCAATTAATTCTAATTAATTGATTGTCTATTCGATTAATTTATTCAGAACTATTTTTTCTTTAGTCAAAAATAAACTCTATTAATCAATTAGTTAATTGATTAATCTATATTAATGCATTAACTGTTCAATTAATTAGTTCAGAATTATTTTGTGAAAATAAATCTAAATTCATTAATCGATTAATATAAATTAATCCATTAATTGTTTGATTAATATATTTCTGTATCAACTTCTCTTGAGACATTAATCAACTACGGATTCAATTAATTTATATTAATCGATTAATTGTTCGATTAATACTATAAATTTTACTGATATTTATCTCTTTACATTGAAACTACTTGCATCCATATTTTAACTATATATGTTTGAATTAATCACTAAGTGTACTTCTGTTTCTCATTAATATTCATTGATGAATCTCTAGAGAAACTTATCTTATCAAATTATATTAAATTTGATTAAATATTCTAATCAATGTGATGCTCTTTTTTTTGTTCTTCTCATTAATTGAAATATTGATCGAATTAATGATGTTTAATTGATTAATACAGTATATTTTTTATAAAGCCATCTAAACCTTATTAGAACTTGACATTTATAATATGAGTTGATTATTAATTATTCATATACTTAATCAATGCTTAAACTCCTAACAAACCTTTTGAGATTGAGTGTGTTCAGAAAAGGCTAAAGTTTGAAATGATGAATACTATGTCAATCGAAACTTACTACATCCGGCAAAGCATTAGTTCAACAGAAGGCTATGTCAACGAACGCTCTTGGTGTGGGGGTGGGGAAGGATTTTTAGAAAGGGATTGTGGTGGAAAAGTGGTAAAAATGGTTACAGATTTGCTTTCTCTCAGTGCTCTATCTAATTGTATGAAACCATTGGCCATCATAGGAACTCTTTTATTCTTCTCCTCTCACTTGTCATTAAGAATTAAGAAATTAATGAAGAAAGAAATTAGGTTAAATTAGAAGATTGAGGGAGATTTTATAATTTGTCTTTCCCCAATTATAGTTCCATTTGTCCTTTCTTTTCTTTAATTTATTTGTTGTCCACCTCTTATTGGAATTTTTTGGCCAATAAAATTGGATAATAATTTTTTAGAAATTACCCCTTCTATTAGATCCAACCCCGTTGGTTTCTAAAACTTTTTTTTATGCACTAATTCCCTTATCCTTCTTGGTCCTATTTTGGCTCTCAAATAATATCAGGCTCGGTTGGAAGAAACTAGTACTAGCTCCAATCCTATTTATAAGAGTTAGACAATAGGTTTACTTTAGTCTTAAATATAATATTATAATTCACTTTATCTTCTAAATTTATAATCTTCCCAACAAAGTATCCATATATGCTTGCACATATATTAAGGAGTCTCTATCAAGAGGTAGTTTCAATGGACATGATAATAAAGGGTATTTTAACGAAATCAATACACAATTATTACAAATAACTAATTTAATTAATTCTTTAATCTATCCAAATTAGTTAAGTAGATCTTATATTAAGGAACTAAAGGAATACCTTTTAAGAGAAATTACTATAAAGTCTTAAGAAAGAAATTTAATTACTAAAAAGGCCCAATGACAAAAATGTGTTGTAGTTCCTTACACTGGAACTTTTCATTAGTGGCTCCTCAATCGTCATTGAAACTTTTAAGTAATTAAATCAGTTTCTTAGAACCTCAGTAATTCCCCCTACTTTTATGCCCAATATTTTTTTTGAACAAAATTCCAATTCTATTTTAGATTTACTTTCCCAAATAATTAAGCTAAAATCTGTAATAATTATTTCCAATAATTATTCAATTTTTTATAGCCCTTTACATAATTTGGATCATGTGAACTCTGCCTATTAAAGTTATGATCCAATAATCTTTCTAATATTTTTGTGAGGTTTTTTTCTATTTTAATACCTCTTATAGTCCTTAAAACAAACAAATAAATCCTTTTCCAGGATTTGGCTATTTTTCTGGCTTCGGATACTTCTTTCATAATTTTTGTAATACTTTAGGAAATTAGAATTTGGTTCCAAAATTATTGGTACAGTTTCATCGCTTGTCTAGACAAATCTTCATATTTGAGTTTGTTGTATCAAATAGAGTCGATCTATCTAATATCAAGCAGACTTTCTGAATTCTTCATAGATTGTTTATTACCTAGAGACGCTTAAAACTTTCAGTGAATAGTATTCAGGGATTCAGGGTGCTTTACTATCTATTAGCCCCCAACTTTTCATCAACTTTTAAACTTTTCCGGTGAAAACAAATCAACTTTTAAACTTTGGTTTTCTCTGCCATTATCATGACCAACCTCTCATTATTACAGATTTACAAATATTTGAAACTGAACCCTTCACGGTTAACAAGAAGTACCGACAAATATAATGAGACGAAGATCGCGTGAACTTATATTGATGATTTTAATATGAACAGTCAAGTATACTTGACGGCTAAACAATTGAACCGTCATATATTATTGACAAATTTTATTTCTCAATAAACAAAAAGATATACTGGATGGTTCTCACTGCAAACGGTCAAAAATATAATTTTAAATGATTCATGATCCCACCATGTCCTCTTAAACTTCCGTCGTGCTTTTAAATTTTGGAAACCCTTATTTCCACTCTATTTAAACTCTGACCCTCAGTACCAATTTTCCATTATTTCACGCGTTTTCATTTCTGTCATTCAATCACCATCTATTCAAAAGGTGATTCTTTCAATAAGGACCAACACTGTCCTCTTTTTTATGCTCCATTCATAAACAACCGGTGAAGGATTTAGATAAAACAATGAACTTATAAGTATGCTTGTCCAAAATATTTTTCTTTTGTGATATATAACTTACAAACCCCATGATTTTGATCGTAGAGCAATGAAATCGTATCAAAACATGGCTCCGAAAATCGCATGCATGATTTAAAATAAAGGACCCCACATGATGGATCACGCCAAAGGTAAGTGACTTGAATTATAACACTTCATGAACCTATTCAGTCATATATGTTTTCTCTAATTTTACGCTTACATGCACTATTTTCTTATGTAGAGCTCAAGACAGTTGATGTCTACTTTCATCGTGCAGGCTGTATGTGATAAGACACAAACTCAATATCATCACACTAGGCACAACTACATTTTCTGAAGAGGTAATTGTTTTTTTTTTTTACAGTATTAGAAGGTTGAGTTAGTAAGGTGGTAAGTTAGTTAATCTTCTAGTGAATGGGATACCTAGTTAGTTAATCTTCTAGTGAATAGTTTACCCTAAACATCTATATATAGGGGCCTTAAGAGTATGGTTGAAGTGTGGGATTATGTAATCCTCACCATAATGAGGAAGATGGTAACTTGGGTTTCTTCCCACAAAATTTTATAGGTTATGGGAAGTTAGTACAGCAGTTTCACATAAAAAAGAGGGTGAATTGGGTGATATTAAAAATTTAAAATTTTAAATAAAATCACAAAGATTGAGTATAGAACAATGATTTCATAGAAAGAAGCAGATAGAAGATAATTGCACATAGTCAGTTTATACTAGTTCAGCCTAACCACTTGGTCTACGTCTAGTCCTCATAATTCATCTGAGTATTTTACTAATCTTCCAAAATTCTCTAAGCTCTTAGTGCCTTAGTACATCAATCGAGCATATCTCTCTCACTCCCCTTTACTTCCCGTAAGATTACAATCTCACTCAAGAGCCCCACTCTTGAGCGTCTCAAATCATAAATGAAAATATATAACTCTCTCTTCACTAGAGTGATTATGCTGAGCACTAAAGAACAGAATATCTAAGTATCTCTCTCAAAAGAAAATTCCTCTGTTTAGAGAATCTAAAACAGAGGATATTGAATGCAACAATTAATCTTGAGTAAATGCAGTTTGATCGTCTTCGATGAGCTTCTTTTTTCCAACATTTACTTCGGTGTCTTTCATACTTGAGTTCAAAAATTTGTTAGACTCATTGAAGGTTAACATTGAAGAATTAAAGTCGTTAGTTGCTGACAGTTGAAGCATTTAATGCATTCTGACATATTTTTACTTTTTAATGAAACTCTTCTTTTGATCTTCTTTATGCCTAAAAATGATCTGGAAATATGTTTCATAGAAGATATATAAAAAGTTTAAACATATATCAATTGATTCATAATATTTTAGATTGAAACATCAAAGTCTAGTTTGAACTTCTTTTCGAAGATCAGTTGAACTTATCAAAGTATTTATCGAAAAGATACCTTATCGAAAAGAATTTCGATAAATATCAAACATATTATATTAAAACAGTTTTAGTTCTTATCGAAAAGAACTTTAATAAACAGCTTTATCGAAATGTCTATCAAAAAATATCATTTTGATAGCATAATCTTTTAAACTTATCAACAATGCAGGTTCATTTCAAAACCTTTTAGGATAGCCAATTTATCAAAATATTCTTCTCTAAATAGGCTTATCAATAAATGCCTCAAGAACAATGAACAAACTTTCAAACTTTCTTTCTTCGATGATTAATCTTATCTCATATATGTAATATTTGTTAAACAAGATTCCATAAATCATTTAAGAAGCAAATCATTACAATATCTTAAAACATCAGTGCTAAAATTTTATCTTATTTATCGAATGGTTTATCGATAAAATACCTTATTGATTAATGCTTCGATAAATGAAGCTGGAAACACATTTCTTGTCAATTTATCCTTATTTATCGAATAGTTTATCGATAAGTACTTCGATAAATTCTATTGAAAACATATGGGATTTCTGAAACTAAGTTAACTGATTGAACTATCGATAAATACTTTTTTCGATAAATCATTTTGTAGAAACAGTTTTGTACAAGTTTCATAGACCAAGCGTTTTATCAAAGTTTTTATCGACAAGTACCCTTATCGAATAAGCCTTCAAAAAATTCCTTTTGTAAAAGAGTTTTCCATAACATAATTTCCAACTTATTTATCGAAAGGTTTATTGATAAGCTTATCAAAAAGCTGTTTCAAAACAATTTTAAAATACATCATCAAAGTCATTTGTTATCAACAAAACAAGGAGTCTTACATAGAATTAGTTCATCACTTAAGTAAGGTAGATCAATTATGAAATCTTATAATGAGTTTAATTATTACTCTATGGTTAATGAAGATAAAGGTGTTCTTCTCCAACTAATATTGTTAACAGGCAGCATTGTATAACTTATGTTATTTACTATTAAAGCTAAGTTACGTTAATGCCTTGTTTGGATCTGAACTTACAAATGTTCGACACACATTCAGAATCTTTCCTTAAACATGATATGTCTAAAATCATTGGGTAACATACTTCTTTATGCTACTTCAAGAGTAGTAAGTTCATCTAAATTGTAATTGTTTATGTTTTAGAGTCATTAACAATTATTGGATTTGTAAACTAAGAAAGTTTTTAATTAAAATTGTTTCTTAGTTAAGTAAATTTTAGTTGAATTGTCCACTTATGACTTATGATTTAATTCCTTTGTTTGTGGTTTAGTTGTTGGCTGGTCCTGATGTATATATTGTAAATTGCATTTGTTTAAAGTATAAACAAAGGGTTAGGGAAGACAAAGAAATAAATATAAAAAAACCTTTACACCTATTGTGACATTAACCGATGTAGAATGTGTGACTTTTTACACCGATTGTAAATTTAAAGCCGGTTTAAAAAGATAGTTTTTACACTAGTTAATTATCTTTTAGATACCTGACTTTTTGATAGGTGTAGAATTGTTATTTCTACACAGGTTCGAGTGTAAAAAGTTCATGACTTTCTACCTCAACAACATCTACATCAATTAGAGAATTGTTGTTAAAATGTATTTTTTTTAACTGGTATAAAAAAGCGTATCTCCTTCATTCTTTCTATTTTTATTAAAATTCTTTTCTGTAGAATCAAACATTGCTAGGTCATCCTCTTTCTATTTCTCTCTGTATTGATAGAATACATAATACGTTTATCAAGTTTTGTAACCAAACATAGTCCAATGTTAGACACTTTTTTTCGGAATTATTTGATGCATTCTCAAATTTCAATAATTCTCCCTCAATCCTTCATTTATTTCACTCCTATCACTTTTTTTCTTAAAAAAACATAACTTCCAGGAAGGCTATGAAAGTGGGAGTTTCACAAAAAAAGGAAAATATAATAAGTCATGTTTTTTTAGTATTTCATTTGGAGGGCTATTATGTTTCGCAAAAAGCATCACTTTATTGAAAGGGCAAAAGTAAAAATAATAAAATAATTAAAGCCATATACCATAAATCCATAACCCACTTAAGAACCAAACGATAACATAATTAAGAATCATTCCATAATAAATCATAAGATGTCAATAATATTCCCAATTAGTTCCCTAGTATAGTACCCTACCCATAAATCCAAGTCAACGAAAACCCAGTATCATAGATGAAGCCTCTATCTTTTGAATCTGTAAGGGGAAGGTTAAGGTTATCAAATTAATTCTAGGATCATACTATCATTCTTCATCTTTTCATGCCATATTTGAAGGGTTGCAACAATTTTTTGGTAGAATCTAAATGGTATCCCTCAGTTGATAGCTAGAGATTAATCTTCTTAAAGTATAGAGATTATCGAAGTGGGTTTACCTCTTCTAATAAAACTTTTTTCATACACACAGCTTGATTCGAATCCAGGACATTATATTTAAAAGGTCCAATCATCTACTAACTGTACCAAATTTTATTTGCAGCAATTAGTCCAAAAGAATATATCTTCAATCAAACTTAACCATACTAAAATTTAATTAGGTATGAAGGCCCATTTTAATATCTCTTGAATTTTGGATCAAAATAAAATATCATAGTGTGTGTAAGTGGGTGGATGTATATATATGTGCGCGCTATTTTGCATAACTTTAATATATGTATTTAAATTATTATATTATAAATAAATTTAAATTAAATGAGTTTAAACATTTAAAATTATTGAAAAATAAAAATTTAGAATTATAAAATTAATCAACTTTATAATACAATCAAAATCAATTTAATAATATAACAAAAAGTTTTAAAGTATATATTAACATTTATATTTAGGTATTGTATGATTAAATTATTATTAAATAATATTTATACGAGAAGAAATATTTTGATCAAAACAAAATGATTTAACCAATAATTAACAGTTGGGTAAATAGAAATAGAATCTTACTATTAGAAAAGAAAAACTATTTTACATAGGTAATTATACTTTCAATTTATTTTTAATTTAATACTTATGTATTTTTCTCTCTTAATTAAATCCTTCAATTTTACTATATTAATACTGTTAATTATAAAAATATTGTTTTGTTAACAACATTAGCTCCTCTACAAGAGTTAACAGTTCTAACAGGTTAAAGTTAAACATTTAATTAAGAGTGAAAGTATAGGTACTTGACTACCTGTAAAATAGTTTTTTCAATTAGAAAAAATGTCCGTATAATATACATTTTGATTTTAAATTATGTATATAAAAAAAAAAGGGAAAGAGAGGTATCTATAGACTAAATAGAGAGAAAATTAATATATTTTACTTTTGAAAAAAAAAAAACAAGACATTCCCAATGCATCAAATTGACCATTCGCACTCATAATAGACCATGACCTCAAATCTAGATCAAATATTTTTTTGTACAAAAAAAAAAGATCAAATATTTTTTTTTTTGGGTTTTCAATAGATCAAATCAACATGGGCCCATAAGACTGACCCAATGCCTCACTACGGAATCATTTACACCAATAAATTCTGATTTTGATGCCATGGTAAATTGGGATTTCACCGTTGAGTTTAATTTAGCACTAATAGACCAAGTAATTGAACTGTTGAAGCATACCAAGCCATCATAGAGCGCAAGTTTCACCTAAATTAGTTTTATCAAATCAGGTTGAGCAGTTTCCCAATTTTTAGAACTAAATAATTATTTTACTTGAATACGAATTCTCTTGTACTTCTAAATTTCTCTGGTTAACAAAATTCTTGACTAAGTTAGCAAATTCAGTGAATTTTTTTTGTACTAAATTAAACAGGTTGCTTCCATGACTGAAAAGTAATTCATAACAACACAGTACTCGTGAGGCTAAAAGTTTCTACAACCTTTGTCATAAAACCTGTCATATATTCAAATAAAATCCTCTATACTTGTAAAGCTGAAAGTTTCCACCTTGCTAAAAGAAACCCCGGGGGAAAAGCATTCTGGTTAGAAAGCCTCAAACTAGATTAGTCAGTTTCTTATATATTTAATAATAAAATCCAGAAAAAATACGCCCAAAATGTTATAAAAAAAATTACACATTCAACAAGTTCACATATAGAAGCCAGGGAAGCATTAATAGAGTTGAACAGAATACGAAAAATTTTAGACTTTAAATCAACTTAACTAATCATAGATATTGCATCCAAAATATTTGTTACATGAACTTTAAAGAGTATCATTCTTTAAAGCTTCAGTGAAATCCTACAAATACCAACCTATTTACTATAGAGAATCAATTTTGTTACAAAAAGCTAGCTCACATGGCAAATCAATCTCAAGATTTTGAAACTGGCATTGGCGATTTGCTTGAACCTTCTGGTACAGATGCAGAATCAGAAGACCTCTTGGGGGTTTCATCAACTTCAGAATTCATTTCACTAAAACTTCTTTTCTTCAATGTCGTGTTAGAATTCATATTTTCATTTTCTTTCTCTTCTCCTTTCCCTTTCTGATCCTTTCTGTTGTCAAGCTCCTTATTATCAGCTTGTGGTTCATCACTTGGGGTAGGAAATAAAGGAGGCTCCTGGCCACTCAATCGATAAAATACTCTTTCAACTGTTTCACTTATCTCTCTTCCAAGGCCACTATTGTCTAAAATTAGATCCCAAACTGATTTAGAGGCTTTCTCAAGTATTGGTGCTCTGCATGAAATGGGTACGGATACAAGTTAAGACAGAAGACAAAATACGAGTAAAAATATCATCATATGCTAAATAATATAGTATCCAAGAAAAAAAAAATGCAATTGACAAGGAATGGTCAACATGTTGCCATTCTAAGTAATTACACAAGGGCAGCCAGACAAAAACCAAAATACTCTTCTGATCCACAATACAATTCCTTTTCTCCCAACTTTACTTAATCCAAAATATAAGTCCAGATTGATAATATCTAGAACATTTAATAGTTTTTCCTATGTTGCCCTACCATATAATTAAATTTTATAAGTAATCACTTCATCATAATTAATGTAGTATTAACTTTTGATAGGGTGGATTTGGAAAGTACTACAATTATTTTTGGTTTGTGTGTGATAGTTAAACCGCACCAATATTGTGAACCAGAGGAGTAGGCAGGAAGACAGCGGAAAATTCAATAACTGAGGTTTACTGGGTGCAAATTTATTTAATGCAAGTAACATCAGTAAATATGCACAGATCATATCCTACATTTATGGTAATAATATATATTTTTTTTGACCAAAATGGTAATAATATAAATGTCCTCTAATGCGTATGTATCTCCACGCACAGCACTTTATGACTAATCATCAAGAGGAGGCCAACAGTCATTGAGGTTGAGAAGGTGAAAGTGTGTGATGATCAGGAAGATAAGCCCAATCTGTTGGAGAAGCTTCAACCATCCAACAGCAGCTCTAGCTAACTAAGTGGCATTCTTTTTCTCTATCAGTGTTAACTTGAATAATGAGAGTACCCTAAACCACTTGCTTACATTTACACAAATAGTGTGTATCATGCTCATATTATGCTTGGTTACTCGCACACATGCGAGCAAAATATTGTCAACTACAGCGACATAATCTCAATGCCTAAGCACAGCCTCCTTAGTGAAACACCAAGCACGAGATCTAGATATGTCAACTAATATGTTATGAATCCTACATTCAACAGATGCAAAATCATTGTACAAAATGTGTGCAGAGTAGCAAAAACCTATCCAAACTAAATTGTGTAGGTATAATTACTTAGAGCAGCATTCTGAAAGCCAAATATTAATACAACATATAAAAAGTGCCCTAGGAAAAGGCATTTGCATAAGTAAAAATTTTAACCAACTAAGTCACTTACTCAAGTTCTTGACGAAGTGCATCAAACAGTTCTCTTTTGGTCTGTTTCTCAGCCCCAGAGTTATTAAGAACTTTACTCTGTTCAGCCATCTTAATAGTAGTACTCTTGAGTTCCTCCTGCCAAAGAAAATCACTGATTTAACAATTCATGCATCAAATTTCAATTTTAACACTTGAGAAACATTACCCCACAATCAGCCCTAAGATCAGACCAAATTCAATGATAAATTATATCATGCATGTAGATCCCATTAAAAGATATTAAAACAATAAATGGTTTCTCATCATTACGACAGAAAAAGGGCGAGGTGAGGCTGTGAGGGGAACAATCCAAAGTCAATTGAACATCGTGAAACCAAGGAAAATATAAATAAGAAAAAAAAATTACATTAGCTTTGAGTTGATTGATGATCTTCAATCTGAGGGCATCAATTGTACCATCGTTCATCAACATCTCCAACACATCTTCAGGAGTAATCACTGAGGAAGAAGCCATGCCCTTCCCTGAAATTAATAAAATATTAACTAAAAATTCTGTTTTGAAAATCACCAAGAAATTCAACACTTATAGGCTATGTTTGGTACACAGGAATGAATTGCCAGGGAATGAGAATGGGAATATGTCAATGGAATGCTGATATAATTTTTATTTGATATCTATAATTATCATAGCAAAATACCCAATTAAGCTTATCCCTTGTCAAGGAAAATTTGAGTGATGGAGGGCTTTGGATCTGGAGATGACATGGGCTGAAGGTCTTGACATTCTTCAGAAAATTTGAGATGGAGTGCAGGTCATTTTGGTCACATATTTTCAGTTCCAACAATGGACTTGCAATCCCATGGGTCCCTTGAGTTTTCTTATTCCCTCAAACTTGGGAATGAACCTTTCCCTAGCAATGACATCAACCATGTACCAAATAACCAAATGGTCCATTCCCTTCCACCAAACTGGCCACAGTTTATTGCTAGCTTTCTGGCTATGGTATTTTAGGAGCACAAAACACAGAAGTGCAAGACATTTAACATAGTTCCTGAAATAGGATAAAAAATTAACTTTTTTGGCCAAAAAAACGCAATTCACTTAGAAAAATAATATATTAATCCAAATTTATTATATTATATTAACTTTCAGAGCATAATCTTCTTTCAAAACTAATATAAATAAATCTTCAGTGCTTAAATTTATCTATAAATGTCTTTAAAATTTCAAGTAATAGAAACTGTTATTTTTAAATTGTATCAGTGAATGCCAAAATGCAACTGGAAAAGCTCATGACCCCGTACCTAAAAGTGCATTTGTAACCAACATCTGTTGCATTTATAACGTGAAACTAATGAAGGATGTTATCTTTTAAACACCTTTCTCCTAAAGCAGCAAGGATATAATCAAAGAAAACAAGTCAAAACTACAAGAATAAAAAACAACAGATCACAAAAAACCGTAACAATATTACGACAGAAATACAAGTCACTCTACAAACAATCACCCAAAAATCCAATCAGATCACAGTCAGAAATTGTTCAGCAAAATTATAGTAACCACAAGTCACTCTGGAAAAGATGGGTTCCTAAATAAAGAGACAAAGAACCGCTTCCTTGTGTTTTGTCTTTCACTCTTTTCCTCTACTTTTCTCTGATAATTTTAAAGGTTGCATTCTTTCAAACAAATTCAATCAAACAACTAATAAGCTCAGATCTACTACTCTAACTCTGATAATCACCAAAACCATGCAAACACAACTAAGAAAACAAACAAATCAACTTTTATCTTACTTTGAAATGCTTATGAGCTCATTAAGCCTGTGAAAGACTGATGTCATTGCAATAAATAAAAGGTTAGTTAGGGTAGTTAAGAATGATGACCATTAATAGCTAATGCCTATAACTAATGGATTAGGGATTGATTGTAAGGTGCTTTTTGGTTATTGATTCCCTGTTCTCTAGTTCTCTTTCCCTATCTCGCCGCTTCCTTCCTCTCCTTCTCTTCTCTCCTTCCCTTCTCTCTATTGCCCTTCCTCCTCCCTCTTCTCTCTCATTCCTAATTATACTAACACAACAGAGACATGGCCAGAAAAGGTCTTCCAGCTAATATCGTATACAATGAGATCACTTAAGTAGAAGAAATCACAAGACAAACCAGATTTCAAATCAGAAAAAATCATAAGCCAAGCATCACCAAACTACTCAAATCAGGGGCAAAAACATGATGAGGTAGAGCACTAGGATTAGAATCAGGGGCAAAGATTTTAAACTTATCTCACAAGAGGAGGCTGACCAGCAATATGTTTGTATGCAGCAGATGGTGGTTAAGATGAAGGTTGACATAATGCATCAAGATGGTCAAGGTTTGTAAAGGAAAATAAGAATTGAGCTAATAGACTAAGATGTAATTAGGCTAATCTCACTCCCTTATAAGTGCATTGTACGTTATTTTGATGTATAAGAATGTCATAGTGTAGAATTTTACGCTAACACATGATGGGTACCAACTAACTAATAAGTTCATAATTTATTATATTAGTTTAAACAATTGCATATGCCAATTAGGTCCTAAACCAAAACTTATATGGAAGAGAGTATGGGATATGATCTCTTCTAAAGCTCGAAACAAAATCATTCCCTGTGAAGCATTTTTAACCTTTTGGTGTAGAGATATGCAAGCAATATTTATTTTCATTCAACACGGAATCACTACGTGTGTAGCAATGTCAAAACACAACAATAATAAAAAAAAAACATGATGATTAACCTTATCACATCTCCCATTTCCCACAAATTCATTAAAATACAAAATCTCCCACTGACAAAATTGCTACAATTCAATATGAAGAACTTTTATTTTACCAAGTATCAAAGCCCAAACAGTATTTCAAGGATTTAGATTTTAAAAGATACTCCCACCAATCCTTAATATACGACACTTTTACCACTACACATGGATTAAGGAACATGATCAAAAGCAGTTTGCATTCTTAAAATTGTTAAAAATTATTGCTACTTTGCAAGATCAACCTCCAATCAAATCAACCTATTTTAATTACCAATAATTTCTTTTTTATACCAGCTCCCTATGCAACATAATTAATAAGGGCACTTGTGAAACAAGAGAATTTAAAACTATTGATGTTTTGCAAAGTTTCTTATATTTAGAACCAAATAAACTTTTTAGAATATCTTATATTAAGGAACAGCAGACCACTGATGCAGCAAAAGAATCTCAGTCTTACAGAAAACCAGATAATGAAAGGCCAAGCTCACGGGATGAACACCACCTTCACTACAATTTAGCACAAAAAACCTTTGCCACTTAATGGAGAAGCTTCAGAGTCCAAAATTATAACAATCATATAACCAGAGTTTTCCTTCAGCATTAGTCAAATGAACGGAAAACTGTCCTAAATTTCAATAAATTAATCAATTAGCAAATTAGAGAGAAGCACATGCACAAGACCAAACAATCCAAACTGAAGATGAGAATCCTAATGCAGTAATTCGAAGTTTCTTTCATCAAAACCAAAACCAGACCAATATTGCACAACAAAATGCGCGAGAAAACTCTTCATGGAACAGCCATCAACAATATTGCACAAGCATCAACCTGGGAAGGAATTAATTCAAGGAACAATTTCGCCAAACACAAAATGTTCATCCCCTAGATACTCCACATATATGCAGTAAAGCAATGATACGATACAGGGGGTTAGATTTTTTTATGAAACCATAAAAAGCAATGGATATTGAAGCAAACTAACCAGATCACCGTTTTAACGTCAATCAGAACCCAGAAGCAAGGAGAACAAAATTGAATTAGAAAAAGGTTGTTGAGTTTCCTTTATTCCGTTCTTCTTTCTGTTCGTTACCTCCCAACTTCACCGCTTATCCACTGCCCGGTCCCGTTGTGCAAGGATTACAAGCTCAATCAAGACAAGATCAGAAGAGAGAGAAGATGTGGAACGGAGGAACGAAACACAACAGAGATGAAGAGCAAGGAGGGAGTGGAACCGTGAGCCTCAAGGAAAATTGGATTCTCCCATGGATTCCCTCTACTCTGAGAATGCTATTCAGCATCGTTCTTGGTTAGGTCAAACGTTTCGATAATTCTTTACCTAGAAGACGGGAACCAGCTGATTCAATCGTAAAGATGGACCGTAATTAAGATTGAAGATGATTATTAAAAAATTTGCGGGTAAGGAAATAGTTTAATAATTTGTAAGGAGATATTTAGAAAGAAAAATATTAGCGAAAATATTAATTAAATCCAATAGAAATACTGCTTACACTTTTATATAGAAAAAATTAATACTCAAATCCTTATAATTTTACTTAATTTTAAATGATGTCCCTACAATTTTATGATATTTTCTTCTTTTTTATTATAGATGGATATTATGATCCTTTTTATTACAATATTATTATAATCTTTTAATAAAATTTAAAAATTCATAATTAAACTTCTTAGTCTGATTAAGAATTTATTAAAAATGCAAGCTTAGATTTATATTTCGGTATTTTAAATGAATTTAATTGGGATTCTCCCAAAATATTATTGGCCAAAATATAGAATTTGTTTATGATTTAATATTTATACCAAATTTAGTTGTCGGACATTATATTTTATTTTAACTTCAATTTTAAGATTGACTCTCAATCTTAAATTTATTTAGTTATGAAAAATTGTTAAAAAATATCCATTGTAAAATTTATTACTCAGAGGTAATTAGTAATCTTCTATTGTAATATCTATTATAAAATTTATTACTCAAAGATAATTTATTATTCAAGTTGCAAAATTTATCGCTCAAATATAACTAAAGATCTAAGTCCTTAAGCAAATATAATTCAATTTTAATAGGTATAATTATTATTTAGTAGTGTGTAATATATATTTAACTATGTATAAATATATTTTATTTTATATATAATTAAAAATAAGTTATATATACCTAAAAAAAAGTTGTATCTACTAAAGATAAGTTGCATCTAACTCTTTAAACAAATTTTAATTACTTTTGGTAATAATTTTTGCAAAGAAATTTTCAGCAATCTTTTAATTGTGATTGACTTATTACAATACATAGTCAATATCTCAATTAAAGAGATAATATATGATTTGAATTTAAATTTATTAAATTTTATCATATATTTGTGATATCTTAATTATTTAGATAATAAATTAAATATTTAATTTATATTATATTTAATTTAGTAAAATATCACTCATTAAATATTTCTATCCATCAAAAGTGGATCTCTAATTTTCTTTTTAGGGTTAAGGTGCACTTAGTGCCTTAAAATATTTTCTCATGTACGCCCAGTGATCTAAAGTAATTTGTGGTATAATTTTACCTATAAAATATTTAAAATAGTGCAATCTCATCCAAATTAACAAAAATATTTAACTTTGACTGTTAAAATGTTAAATCAACTAAAGTTTAATTAAAATAATCCTACGTGATATTTGACATAAGTAGATGAGTTAAAAAAAATTTACAAAAATAATAAAGTTTATTTTTGTTCCTTCTTTCTATAATTTTTTAATATTTTTAAATGAATAAAAGAAAAATAATAAATCTCATAAAATTAATAATTTAAACTATAAATATTCGTAAAATAAAGTGCAAAGTATTGTCTAAATTTCTAAAATAAACAAAATCAAGCCATTGTCTTGAATATTTATAAAACAAATAAATCACACAAAATAAAAACTAAATACTAAACATTAATAATAATATTAATATGAATATCATTTTTGTTATCAATATTACATCATATATAGATGTTCATAGTCTCTTATGATTTTATTTCATATTAAATAGTATTATAACTTATAACTCTCAAATTAAAATTTCTCTAATATTCATTCTCTATAACCTCTAATTGTACAATTATGTTACTTAATTCCGTTCTTTATGTACTTGTAATCTTTTAGGATTAGTTTTCAATGTTGGTATCCTATAAATAGAGAATGATGTACACAGATTGGAGATAACAATATGAATGAGAATCACCCTGTCTTTCTCTCCAATTCTCTCTTGTCATTCTCATTTCTCTCATCCAAAATATCTCTTGCATTTTCCTTTATTTTCATAACACATTGTCAGCATGAATTCACTCTAAAAATTTGACGTATGAACTTCTTGTAGATGTATTCGTTCTTATATCATATCTAATAATGATTTATATTATTTTTTCTTTGTTTAATTATTCTTTTACTCAATTATCATGGGCAATTTTTATTTTCTATATACTTACTTCGGATTGTGTTATGTTCTTATGTATTTGTACTATTGTTCTTTTCTAGACATTTTAATTTTATTATAAGATTATATGTTTATGCGTCATTTTATTTCACATTATTTTTCCTTTGTCATGTATTACATAATAGTATTATATATGAGTTATAAAATATTACTTATATATTATAGATTTTGTTGTTGTTTATATTTAATTATAAATTTGAATTTATTTAATTCAATCTTTATAGTATTATTCTTGTATTTATTTAAATTATTGTATAATTATTTATATTGTGATACTCCCCCTCCTCTTTTATATATTGATTTATATTTTAATAGATTTATTTATCTTTTCTATTATATATATATTAAATGAGTAACAGCAACAATACTCTCAATTTTATTATTAGATGGCCAGAAGCCACTATTGATAATGATTCTTTGGTAAAAGATCATTTTGTGATTCTAACAAATAGCATGATAAAGAAAATATTGTAACATGTGACATGTGATAATTTTGATGATCTAATAATTATAAATAAAAACCTTGAAAGCTATTGGTTCAAAAATCAAATGATACAAAAGACCTTGTAGCTTTGAAAAAAATTTGCTATGGTCCTAAAGACCAATATTTAGAAAAATTACTTACGTGATATTAAAAGCAAGAAAACATAACTATAAAGGTAATAATTCCATGAACAAATATTATAAGATGACTAGAAGTTATATAAACAAAGAAACAAAAATGTTATAATATGCCATAAGTCATATAGAAAAAACAAATGTTAAAATGTGACCAGAATTCATATAGATAAATATGTCATTGAAATTAAATGTCAAAATTGGTGATAACACCAAAAGGACCAAGGGATTTTATAGACAATATCAAAAGTAATTATATTCCTAATGTAATAAGTTGTGGAGAACTATGTTAAAAAGAATAATCATAAATCTAAAAGGTAAGCCAAAAGGAATAATTTAAGCTTAGAAGGCTACATGATGTTTAATTCTTAATTTCTATTATTATTGTTTAGATTTATTGTGATTATATATTTGTTTAAATATTTGATTAACATTGTGATATGTGTAATTGTTCTAAGAATTGTATAAAACCAAATAGACTAATTGTGTTATCAAGTGACCCTTGATATGTTTGAGGTGACTGAATCTATTTTATTTGTTCTAACTATTTTTATGCCATCTATTGTGTCAAAGACATATAAAACTTCAAGAAAAATAAATTCTAGGAATTGTATATCAAATTAATTAAAAGGTAATTATTGATCATATTGTAATATTAATATTTTGTGCCATTTGTGTGATGATTTATATTATACATATTTTGTTCATTTATTTGTACGATGTTATTCAATATTAGTTTGAATTTATTGTTATTTATTGATGATAAATTTTATTATAAGTTTTTTAAGTTTGTTTTACTTTAACTAATTTCTTGTTAAGAAAAAAAAAATTAAGCATTCATACAATATATAAGAATTATCCACATGACATATTTTGAATGTTGCAAACAAGTGATAAGTAATATCTCGAATAATGTTGAAAAGTTTAGAACGATATGTTCAGTTTGGACTTTATTCTCAAAATTAAAATTCTCATTAAATGATCTTCTATATTTTTTAGTTTGACGATTTTGATAAATATTGGATTGCTTCAAATATAATTATATATTTATATTTGTTATTAGTATTCTATTTTAATCTCAAAAGAGGTGTTTTCAACTTTCATTTTTTAAATGATGAATTATTGGGCATATATTTTAGAATTAAATTTGGTTTTTTTATTACATTTGAGAGAAAAACAAAAATTATATATTTAAATGAGAATTTATTATTTTATGGATTATAATCTTAAAAATTATTACATGCTAATCTTAACATTTAAGTTCTATAAATTGTTGTGGTTAGTGGCTATTTTGAATTCCATTGAATATAGTTAATACTAGTGTAACATTATTCATGCGAGGATCTTTAATGAATTACCAAAGGCTAAAGGTAACTTTTTACTCTCTTTATTTGATTAAAGTGAAGATTGATACAAATAAATATGAAAAATGGTGTATATTATGTGAGTTATTGGCTATGTGTGTATTATGTGAGTTATTGACTATTGATTTACTTGCTATAAGATTGATAATATTTAAATTTATTTATATTAGATACTCAATTATTGATCATAGTAATTAAATTTATGGATATTAAAATAGTTAGGACAATTTAAAAGAAAAATATAAATATTATAATCATTTATGATTTTGTATTATAATGTTGATGATATGTTAGATATTATTCTACTGTACCCCTAAACATTATAAATAATTATAGTACTTTGAATATGTTGAAGTATGTTATTAATGAATACTAAAATTATATAGTGATGTAATAATATATGATAGTTCCTGAAGAACTTATATGATAAAAAATTTAAAATAATTTCTGAAGAATTAATACATATTTTTCTTACAGGATGATTGATAATGAAAATTATGACTCATAAATCTACATTAGATCCATGATTGTATATAAGGTAGGAAGTATCTAGACTTCCTAGTGAAATACATGAAAAAAATTATGTTGATATAACTCACACTTGAGAGAAAATTGTTGGAATACAAGTGTGAGATAACATTAGATGAATTTTTACTTAGATTTTTATATAAGTCCAATTGATCTCTAAAAAAAATAGATGCCATATTTATGTTGTAAATCAGTCATATGTTATGAAAATTAAATTTATTGTTGGTTATAATAGACCAGAAGTTTATTTATTTAAATATATTTACTATTGGCATGACTTATTTGATCATCTTGAATCATATATATGATATAATAAATTATTGAAAATTATATATTAACATCCATTGAAGAACCAAAAGATTCTTCATGAATGGCTAACCTAAGAATTAACATATGCGACTTATTTTTAAACAAAATTAATTATGAGAATATCACTAATTATGATTTGGAATGGACCTCTACATTTATGAAAAAATATTAAATTCATATATGGACATATTCAATTAGCATGTAACTATATAAGTATTCAATAAATTTGATAAATGTATCTATAAGATAGTTACATGTATGATTATTATGAGTTTATAACAAAAAATTTGCAATATTATTTGAATAAATCTTTATATTGAGTGCACAATTTATAGAAAATGTGATTCTAACAATATTCTCTTGATGATGCAAGTGAGTTCATATATCAAGCTTTCAATGATTATTACACAATTATTAGAAAAATAGTTGAAAAGCCTATTTAACAAAATGATCTAACAAAATTATTTATTAACGCCTCCGTGAGTAATTGGATCAATACTTATAAAAAACAAGATTTTTAGTTCAGCTTTGTCATATTTGATTTGATATATTACAATACACATCAAGACAACAAAATTCCCCCAATTAATGGCTTTTGGTAAGGAGCCAGATATTTTTTTTAAATGTGCAATGTTTATTTCTATTAATCTACTACAATGCACATAAATGTATATTTAAAAAAAGTTAGGATAAATGTTGGGTAAGAACTTTAGGATAAATGTTGGGTAAGAATTTACTTCTTCTTATTTGTCTCTAAATGAAACACAAGAATATTTCTAAATGAAACAAATAAATTTAGGAGACTTAACTACATGATTAGTTTATTGTCATTTGACAAATTTTTTCCAATATGATGGGAGAAATTGAGTAGTTAGAAAAGAGAAACACATGGAATACATTATTACTATCAAATTTAGATCCTCAAATATAGTAATATGAACTAGAAGTTCATCAAATATTGCATTCATAAAATATTAAAAAATATCTACCAGATGAGACTACTGACTATGAGAATTTTCAAATATCATATTCTAACTAAAATGTTCCAATTAATATAAATGAAATGGAGGCATGCTTGAAGTATGAAAGACTAAATCAGTTTCAAATATAAATGCCTTGGAAATATAGGAGCATGTATTAAGATAATCATAATGAGGAAGTATGTACTTTAGAAGAGTGCCACGGCATAACTACTGCAAAAATCTCAGAAGATGTTCAGGTACTTGAAAAATAATAAAGAGAACTCGATAAGTTGTCACAAGAAAAATAGAATAAAAAAAATAAAGTTATCAACAAAATTTTTGATAATAATATCACGTTATCAAATGAAGACCTTGTGTATAAATATGTTATATGAAGTAGACAAAAAAATATGTTTGGCCAAAAGAAAAAATAAAAAGACAAAGACATAATGACAATAAAATTATATTCTTTTAATATGTAAAAATTATAGACGTACAGTCCAAACACTTGAGATATAAAGTTATTATAAAATATATAAATATTTATATGAAAATAAATATTTTCACAAAAGCTAATGATGAATATTATTTTTTTGTGGATGCAATAATTTTGCATATATTAATAGTTTGGCAGTATATGAAAATAAAATATATGTCTAATAGATATTGTTATAGCTGCATATGGCTTGCTAGATAGTAAAATATACGATAATCTTTTAAAGATTTAAAATGCCTGAATCATATAAAAAAATAACTAAAGTTGAATATCCAATGATTTCATAATCTTTGGATTTTTTCTATAATTATTTTGCTATATGTTTAATAGACTAGAAGTCTCATATATTTATTCTATTATAATATTTATCTATTGTGTTGGTGTTGCATGTTTTAATTTTATTGGCAAAATTAAGGTCATGTAGGTATACAAATGGATAATAAAATTGATATTTTAGGTGATAGTTCTACAAAATATTATTTGAAATCATTTTATTCTAAATAAATTGAATGTGTAAATGCAAGATATATCATGATGATTTTTAGGATGAATTTTCTGTTATTTTCACAATGCATAAGGCAGATGAAGAATATGCTATAATTTAACATATCCAGAAGATATATTAGAAAATATACTTAAAAAATATGACAATGATAATTCATTATGTATAGTTTGGATAAAAGAAATATATGCTTAAAAGGCATTGAAATAACCTGCTTAAAAAATTAGTACATTCTCTTCATATAAAAGGACGAATAGTTATGTTGTCATCAAGGGGGAACAAAATTAATGTTGTCATAAAGGGAGGTAAATGTAATATTATTATAAGAGGGAGTAAAAATCATGTTGTACTATTTTTTTCTTGACCAAAGTTTATCCCCTAGGTTTTTCTGTTAAGTTTTTAATGAAACAGCTTTAATACATATCGTGTACATCTTTTTTCACTAGGTTTCTGTCCCACATGGTTTTTCCTAATAATATTTTAATGAGGCATAATATTTATCTATGAATATCTAAGGGGGAGTGTTATAAATATTACATCATGTGTAGATGTTCATAATTTCTTAAGATTCCATCTCATATTAAATAGTATTATAGCATATAACTTTCAAATTGAAGGGTTTTTAATATTCATTCTCTATAATATCTAATTATAATGTTGCATAATTTCCTTTTTTATGTACTTATAACTTTTTAGTATTAGTTTTCAATGTTAGTATCTTATAAATAGAGAATAATATATATATTGGGGATAACAATATGAATGAAAATCACTCTCTCTTTCTCTCTAATTCTTTTTTATATTTCTCATTTCTCTCATCCTAGATCTCTATCGTATTTTACTTTATTTCCATAACAGTTTTCAACTTCTATCATTAATATTAACATTTTTTGTGTTTCACAGTGAGTAGTCTCCTTTTCAATGATAAAAATGTCCAGGTTTAATTTTCTTCTTCACAATCACATTTATTATTTGCAACAAATAATAAACTAAAAATAGTAGACTCACAATATAATTATAATGTATTTTTGGTAAATAAATATAATTTATATTTATATGTAGCAATATACAGCCAGTTATGAACACAAGTGATAGTTTAAACATTAGTTAGTTGGAAGACTTGTCTATAGAAAAATGATCTATAACCGCATGATTATCTGGATAATTTTGTAACATGTTCATGTAATTTATAAAGGATTGAAATAATTTCAAATAAATACTAATAGGTAAATAAAAATAAATAAATAAAATTGTCAAAACATACATCAAATTTAAAATTATATATATTTAAAAAATATATGCGGGCCTAAACGGCCGTCACACATGCTTAAAGGGTTGGGTCTAAAAGCTGTTTACACTAAAATATATTTTTTTTATGCTTAGTCGTTTTCTTGACTCTAGTTTTTTCCTCTCCGAACTTGTCTTGTGTTTTTCTCTTTATGAGTGATACTACCTAAAAACTTGTTAGTGAGGCTTATTATATTTTAATGCACAGAAAAAAAATCTTAATAAATAAGAATATTATGAAAAAAAATTATTTGAGAGATAAAATAGATTAAATTATATTGAGAGTTAAGTCAATATTAAAAAAATAAATCTTATATTTAAGTTAAAAAAATAATTTCCTAGTCAGTAAAAAACGGAAGGTTTGAAAAGAAACGTGAGCTTAAGATTATTTTTCCAAATCCACAAAAATATTATATAATATGATTAAATTTTGACTCACTTCTTCTAGTTTTTATATCTGTTATACAGTGTAATTAAGGGTCATATCAAATATTATAAAAAGTGAAAAATTAATAACTTTCTTGTATTTAATTTAGTACAATTTTATCGAGAAAAATACATCGACCTTTAAAGGAAGATATATTTAAAAGAGAGCTTATGTATTAAACTCAATTTTAATATTAATTTAATGATAACCATTTTAGCACCTTCATTGTGTAGGAGATTGGCCTTCCATATCTGTAATTTGCATTTAACTTTAGCCATAATTTATTATTTCTATTCCATGCACAATGTTATTCCAAAATGCATACCTACTATTATTATGTATATTTTAATATTGAATGCATAAAGAAAATGTCTCAAATTCAAGGTCTTCTAATATGGTATTTAAAAAAAAAAAGATATCTTATTCCACCCGTTTGCCCCAAGATACCTCCAATATAGCTTGATTAAGCCATGGTCTGATTGGAGTTAATGAGGGTTTGATAGGCATTAATGTTAGATTGAGGATTTGAGGCTTGAAGGAATGATTGGAGTGGGAAAATTCTTGTTTTGGGGTTTTATGTGTTGTTGGTTGTGGGGAGCAATGGAACTTTCAAGTGGTGCTCTTTGTATCATTTGTTACGGCGTTCACCCGATTTTTTTTCTAGAGATTACTAAGTTCAACCTCTAGGAATATTTTATTGCTTCCAAACTCTTAAGGAATCTAATCTAACTTATTTTCATCTTTTTCTCTTAGATTTTTTAATATTCAAGTTGTGATATGTCAGGTGTATTGGGATTTAGAAATGGGTGTTATTTTGACTAAATCTTGAGTTCTAATGAACTATTTAGACTATATGATATGCTTAATCGGTTTAATTTTATTATATTTGAGATTTTATAAAAGTTGGGGCTTTTATTTGGTTGGGTGATATTGATGGTGAGTAATTGTTCAAATGAGATCTTCAGTTGCCAATGTATTTCTGAAATTCCCTTTTTCTATGGTTGATGCTCCTAGTAAAATTGTTTATTTAAATTATTTAGGTGAAAATAATAGCAAAATTTTAGTTACCCCAACAATTGGGAAATAATTCTTCTAACCAGGTAGTGATATGTGAGATCAATTTGCATAATCAAATGGCCCATTGAGAGATTTTTTTCCTTGTATACTTTTGAGAACTCTGCCTTTTAAAGAAGTTTTGATTAAGCACCTTGTTTTATATGGTACTTTTAGTTTTAAAAATAGAAATTAGCTAAAAAAATTGTTTTAGTGACTTTTTAAATTTATAATTTATTTTCTAATATTTTATAATTAATTGTATATATTAAAAGAAATTTTTAAGATAAACTAATAGATATTTATTATAAATAATAAATTTAACTATTTTTTAATATTTATAAATTAATTATTCTCAATATAAGAAAAAGTGTTAAGACAATTTTAGTGTTCTTTGGGAAGATTATTAATTCGTGGGGTTAAGGGATCTGCTTCTGTGCTGCCACTGTAATTGAGCAGTATTGTTTGACTGAGAGTTTGGGCGGCGAACCTAAGAATTAACATAGGCCCCTAGGATAACATAGACATGTGGGTTACCAGATTATATTTTATTATGACTATTTGAGATTTGTACGTATTATTGAGGGTCAACTATAGTAACTCTCTAAACACAATACTCTTTTTGGTCTTTTTTATAAGAGAATTCTTTGAGTTTTCTTCATCTTAAATATAAGAAACAACAACCTCTCGTCTAGAATATTTTTTAAATTTTTTATTCCCTCATTAAAAGTCAATATTTATTAATGAGATTAATTATTAAAAGCCATTAACTAATTAGAGATTGTAGTGAAAGTCATCCCTTTAAGGATGTCATTGAAGATGCTAAGCTGCTTGTTTCAAGAGATTGATAGATCTCATCTAAACATGTTTATCAGGAGAATCTTCCCGATGCGGACTTTTTAGCTAAATTAGCACATAGGTTGAGAATCATATATCTTTTATATTTTTGATCAACTACCACCTTATACACATGAGGTGGAGGTCGGCAAAGGAAACTAGGCATGTGTGAATTCTTAGGAACAATTAAGTTAATGTACGTTTTTAGTATGGATTAAAAAAACGGGTGCTATTTAGAGTGTAGTCGATCTCTAAAAAATATCATTTTATTATAGTTTCAGTCGATACGTTTAGGAAGGCACCTTAACTCCTGGGTATTTAGATTTATGTCTGAGGGTAATAGACAGCTCGTCCTGGCTGATATTAGTATCGCCTAGAAAGAAGAGAGATTCCGTTCTATATTTAAATCATGAGTGAATTCAACTTCTTTTTAAAAACATGTATACGAAAAAAAAAGTGCCAAAAACAACAACAAAAATGTACAAGGATCAAATCAAAATTTGTTAAAAAATATAGAAGTGGTGTAGATTTAATCCTTTTAATTTCACGCAACATTATTTTACCTTTTAATTACTCTTTAAACATATCATATTATCATTAGTGCATCAAACGACCTTTTCTGTTTTATTTTTAATTTTTCCATTACTTCACTCACAACATATTATTTGGTTTCTCAATTAATTTTCCAACTCCTCCTTTGCCGAGACAATTATCGGTGCAAAATATTTTCTTTAGGGGTGCCAAATTAGTGCAAAATATTGAAGGTATGCATTAAATTTATCTTATTTTATGTATACAAATAACTTCCATGATATTATTTTTTTAAGAAAAATAGATGAAAAGTCATACAAAAATTTTATTAGTAAAAATGACCTAATAAATTTTTATATAAAGATATTATACGCATTTTGTAAATATAGAGTATCAATATTTTAATTTAAGTCCTTATCACAACAAATCAATCAATCATCAATTAACTTTACTTTTAAAATCTTATAATACTCAATTTAGTTAAAATAGATCGATCAAATTTAATACTTTCAATTCTTTTATCGATAAGTTATAATTAATAATCATAATCAGTAATTCTATTATGATATTTAAAATATTTTAAATCTATAATAATAATTAATCAGTAATCATGTTAACTGATTCTATAATATTTTAAATTTATAATCATAATAGTAACGTTAAAGTACAATTTATTTTTTCCCACTCCCCATGTAACAAGGAAAAAACTCTAGTTTTAATATAAAAGGAGGACTTTTCCCAATTTTCTCTTATTTTTGCAATTTGATCCTTTTATTTATTATTTCATTTGCTTAAATTATTCTCTAGATGCTGAAAAGAAACTAGTAAAATATGAAAAGTAAAAAATAGTAAAAAAATAAAATACTATTAAAACATATCTTTAAATTTAAACTAATATAGGTTATTGTTATTATTATTACTTAAATTTAATTACAAATACAATATTTTTCTATGTAGAATTCTTTTGGGAATATCCTTTAAATTTTTTTGGAAAATAGTAAAATTCAACTTAAAATTTTAAAATTTATAAATATCAGAAAAGTATAACATCGAATTTTAAATTTTAAATTTGAGAATGACCAAAATAACTTTCAGTAATAGAAAATTAAAAAAAAAAGCCATCACCGTCGTTTTCTCTCTCTACAACTAAAGAGTTCTTGAAAAACAAAAACAAGTAACTGTAATTAAGATAACAAAAATAAAAATAGAGATGGGTTATGATGGTTTGACTACAATAAAAATAACAAAAAATCTTTTTTATCAGAATGAATACGATCAATTACTTAAATTGGTTTGAAGTTGATGATGGGTTATTTCTGGGACTACAATAAAAATAGAGAAATCTACAAATTAACCATTATTTGATTGAAAAGCAAGTAACTGTAATTATCACATATTTGATTGAAGTTGGATTTTCTGTCCACATTCGTAGCTAACTTATCTCAGCAGCGACGAACTCACGAAGCAAGAGAACCAGTGACGACGGCAGATCCACGGCGGCGGTGGAATGGGGTCAACGGCAGCAGAAGCGCGATGAGTGAGGCTGAGCATGTCTTCTTCACTGGATTTGGCTACCGATTGCTTGTATGAGCCTTGCTTCACAATTTCATTTGGGTTCCAATATTTTAAATTTTAATATCAGTATTTTTTGTTAATAAAATTAATAATGTTAGAATTAGGAGATTAAAATATTATTTTATAAAATTAATAGATAAAAATAAAACTTTATATAAAGTTAAATGATTGAATATGCATTTGTGTCAATAATCTATATTTGCCCCAACATAGAATAGCTGTAATAATTCAACCCAGATTTTGTTTGTTCAAACATCCTAGATTATTACCATAAGCAGAATTTATTAATTACTAAAATCAAAGTTGAAAAAAAAGAATAGAATAAATGTAATAATTCACCCTAGATTTTTTGGTTCAAATATGTCACCCTATATTATTACTATAAGCAGAATTTATTAATTATTAAAATTAAAGTCGTAAAAAAGAATAGAATAACTGTAATAATTAACACTAGATTTTTTTGTTAAAATATAATTCACCCCTAGATTATTTACCATAAGAAGAATTAATTTATTAATTATTAAAATTAAAGTGGAAAAAAATAAGTTTCTTACGACAATAAGTAATGAAAACTCTAAGCTTTGTCAATTAAAAAGAGGGGAGGGTAGAGAACGGTAAGTGATGTTATAGTTTTATTTGGTTAAAAAATAAAGGAGGGGATATATTTTATTAGGAAAATGACAAAAAAAGACCATTTGAAATTTAAAAGGACAAAAAGAGCCCATGAATTTGAAAAAAGACAGATTGGGCAGGAGGCCCAATCTGTCATTTAGAAATTACTGTGCACAGTTATAAATATCATTATGGGAGTTGCAAATACTATTATGGGAGTTGCAAATACCATTGGCAGAGTTGCAAATAAAAAACGAAATTGTACTTTTTACAACTCTGTCAATGGTATTTGCAACTCTTGTAATGGTATTTGTAACTTTTTCAATGGTATTTACAACTCTGCTAGTTATATTTGAATTCCTATAATGGTATTTGCAACTATGTTAATAGTATTTGCAACTCCCATAATGATATTTGCAACTGTGCACAGTAATTTAGAAATGACAGATTGGACCTCCTGCCCAATCTGTATTTTTAAAAATTCATGGGCCCTTTTTATCTTTTTGAATTTCAAATGATTTTTTTTGGCATTTTCCCTATTTTATTTGGTTTGAAAAGAGAATGAAACTAATTAAAAATTGATAAATATATTATTATATTTTTATTTAATATTTTTCTATATTCTTTTATAATATTTATACTGAAATTATTATATTCTAAAATATGAATATTAAAAAAATTATTATATCATTTATATATGATAAAAATATTTTTATAAGTACTTTAAAACACGATTTTATTAATTTTAACATATTATCCTATTAATTTTAATATATTTTTTAATATCCTATAAAATTAGAAAATATAAAAAAAATATTAACATTCTCTCATTAGTTTTATAATTATGAGATACATAAATATATTTATAATATATACATATTATTTTTTTGTCAATATACTTATTTTAAAATATATATTTTTGTATTAATTCTATATAAGCTTGTATAGGGAAACACATTCCTAATCTGGTACCCATAAAAACATAAAAAAAAAAAGGCAGTGATGACAATGGGGTCCAACAGAAAAAATAGTTTTAACTCAAGAGAGATAATACTAGAATAATAAAAATATATTATTGTTAAGAATATTAGAATATATATATGTCCATCTCCATCTCCCTCTTCTTCTTCAACTTCCACTAGGTCATTACTCCTCCACTACTATACTAATAACTAGACTCTTCCTCTCCAACTTCCACTAGATCATTACTCCTCCATTAATCACTAGACTCTTCCTCTTCAACTTCCCATGTAAGACTATGCCTATAAATAGGGCATATCATTTATGTTGTAAATAATGTAGAAGAATACAAGATACTTCTCTCATTTTCTTGTCTTAATCTATTCTCTCCTCCTAATTTTATTGCTAGTTTTATAATACATTATCAGCACGACTACTCTATAAATTGATATTATTGTAAGATCTATCATTGAAAGTTGAGTTTCTATATTACTTTTATATTGAATTATAGTTTCATATTTGATTATTTTCTAATTACTCAACTTTCTTAATCTCAATCTCCATTTAACTTTTGTTACATTTTATGATGGTATCATTATGTCGAATTTTATAAAACTTGAGTTTGTGGCTCTTGATATTACTGGAAAGAATTATCTATCCTGGATACTAGATGTAGAAATCCATCTAGATGCCATGAGTTTAGGAGACACTATTAAGGATGACAATCATGAATCTAACAAAGCCAAAGCCAAAGCCATAATCTTTCTCCGCCACCACCTAGATGAAGGACTAAAAACTGAGTATTTAATTGTCAAAGACCCACTTGTTCTTTGGAACAACCTAAAAGAAAGGTATGACCACCAGAAAACTGTGATTCTTCCAAAAGCTCGTTATGACTTGATGCATTTACGTTTGCAAGATTTTAAATCAGTCAGTGAATATAATTCTGCACTATTTAGAATTATTTCTCAACTGAAATTATGTGAAGAGAAAATTATTGATGATGACATGTTAGAAAGAACATTCTCCATATTTCAATCATCCAATTTGCTCTTGTAACAACAATATCGTGAAAAATATTTCAAAAAGTATTCTGAACTGATTTCTTACTTTTTGGTGGATGAACAAAATAATGAGCTTTTAGGAATCATGAATCCCGTCCAACTGGCTCTACTACATTCCCAGAAGTGAATGTAGTGACAAATGAATCATCCCGTAGTCGGGGACGTGGATGTGGCCATGGCCATAGACGAGGCTGTGGTCGACGTGGTCGTGGTCGTAGTTCCTACTCGAAGTGGACAAATAATGATGATAACCATAAAAAGGAAACTAGTGGGAATGATAAATATATTAAAAAATTATGTCATCGTTGTGGTGGCAAAGGTCATTGGGCTCGTACTTGTCGTACACCAAGATATTTAGTTGAATTATACCAAGAATCGCTCAAAAGAAAAAATAAAAATAAAGGCAAAGAGCCAAAGATAGAAACAAATTTTATTGGGGAAGAAAACGATTCTGATTATGGTAACATGGATGTGACTCATTTGGATGTTGTTAATTTTTTTGCCGATCCTAACGGAAGAATTGATCACCTAATTGATGATGGGAGTGTCCAAAAAATAAGCTAAACTTTTATAATTATGTGTGTTTTCTTTTTGCTATAATGAAATTTATACTTCTCTCAATAAAAAAAAGTATACTTACTATGAAGTAATTTCTCTCAATAAATAAAATTATGAGTATTTCTTTTCATTAATTCTTTTTGTGTTTCTTTTCATTTGCTATGTTCATTTAATGAAGAATGTCACTTATTGACATTAATGAAGAAGATTTGTGTCTCGTTGATAGTGCAACAACTCATACAATATTCAGAAATATAAAATATCTTTTTCTTTGATAATGCGAGAAGCCAATGTCCAGACTATATCTAGAAGTATAAAGATGATTGAGGGGTTTGGAAGAGTTAATATATTGTTACCTGGAGAAACACAATTATACATTGATAGTGCATTTTATTCCTCTAAATCTAACAGGAATTTGTTGAGTTTCTAGGATATCCGTAGAAATAGATACCATATTGAAGCAACAAATAAAGAAAATCAGGAATGTCTTGTTATCACATATATGATTTCTAGTAAAAAATGCACACTGAAAAAATTCCCTGTTTTTTCCTCTGGCATGTACTACACATTTATTAGTACAATTGAAACACATGCTATTGCAAACCAGAAGTTTGCAAGTGAAAATAAATTTAATATTTGGCATGACCAGTTAGACTATCCTGAAATAATAATGATGCGAAAAATAATTGAGAATTCATGTGGACATTTGTTGGAAAAACAATTAATTCCACAATCCCATATTTTCTCATGTGTTGCATGTTCTGAAGAGAAACTAATTATTAGACCATCATCGATAAAAATAGAAAGTGAGTCTCTCACATTTCTAGAGCGTATACAGGGAGATATTTGTGGGCCGATACACCCACCATATGGACCATTTAGATATTTTATGGTTCTAATTGATGCATGGACAAGATGGTTACATATTTGCTTATTATCTTCTCATAACCTGGCGTTTGCGAGATTACTTGCTCAACTAATTAGATTGAGAGCACATTTTTTAGATTATCCCATTAAGAAAATACGTCTAGATAATGCCGGTGAATTTACTTCACAAGCTTTCAATGAGTATTGTATGTCTCTTGGAATCGATGTTGAACATATTGTAGCACATGTTCATACACAAAATGGTCTTGTAAATCATTAATTAAACGTTTGCAGTTGATTGTAAGACCATTGCTTATGAAATCAAATCTCCCAATATCTACTTGGGGACATGCAATTTTGCATGCAGCGATTTTAATTCGTATCAGGCCAACTAGTTATCTCAATGCCTCCCCTTTACAAATATTTTTTGGTCAGGAACAAAATATTTTTCATCTAAGGACTTTTGGATGTGTGGTATATGTTTCGATTGCTCCATCACAACGCACTAAAATGGGTCCTTAAAGAAGGATGGGAATATATGTTGGATATGAATCTCCTTCTATAATAAAATATTTAGAGGACTTGCTGATTGTCATTTTGACGAATCAAATTTTTCAACATTAGGGGAGAAAATAAGCAACTGGAAAATAAAGTTAGTTGGAATGAATTATCATTGTCTCATCTTGATCCTTGTGAGAAAACGAAATGAAAATGGTGAAGTAATAAGATATAAAGTATGACTTGTTGCTCAAGGATTTATATAAAGACCTGGTATTGATTTTATAGAAACATACTCACCTGTGGTGGACGCAACTACTTTTCGATATCTAATTAGTCTAGCAGTAAATGAAGGCCTCGATTTGCGTATAATAGATGTTATTACAGCCTATTTGTATGGCTCACTTGACAATGACATTTATATGAGTCTCCCTGATGGATTTGAGTTGCCGAAAACATATAATTCAAGTTCTCAAGAACGGTACTCAATTAAGTTAAATAAATCTTTATATGGATTGAAGCAATCAGGGCGTATGTGGTATAATCGACTTAGTGAATATCTATTGAAAGAAGGATATAAGAATGATCAGATATGTCCATGCATTTTTATAAAAAGATCTGAAAATGAATTTACTATAATTGCTATTTATGTCGATGACAGAAATATCATTGGAACTTCTGAAGAGATTTCTAAAGTGGTGAATTGCTTAAAGAAAGAGTTTGAAATGAAGGACCTGGGAAGAATAAAATTTTTCCTTGGACTACAAATTGAACATCTTAAAAATGGGATCTTCGTGTGTTAAGAAACTTACACGAGAAAAATCTTAAAATGTTTCTATATGGATAAATCGCATCCATTATGTACTCCGATGATTGTAAGATATCTGGAGAAAAATAAAGACCCCTTTAGACCTCAAGAAGGTGATGAATAACTACTTTGTTCATAAATGCCTTACCTTAGTGCAATTGGTACGCTTATGTATCTTGCTAGTCACATACGACCAGATATATCATTTGTTGTTAATTTACTAGCAAGATATAATTCTTCACCAACAGGAAGACATTGAAATGGGGTTAAGCACATTTTTCGTTACTTGAAGGGTACTATGGATATGGGATTATTTTATTTGAATGAACATAAGACTGAGTTTGTCGGCTATGCCAATGCTGGATTTCAGTCTGATCCACATGTTGGTAGATCACAAACAGGCTATTTGTTCATATGTAATGGTACAACTATTTCATGGCGATCAATAAAACAAACCATATCAGCCACATCATCTAACATGCAGAAATACTAGCGATACATGAAGCAAGTCGAGAATGTGTATGGTTAAGATTGATAATACATCATATACGTATTACCTATGGATTGCCATCTAGTAAAATGATCCCAACAGTCCTATATTAAGATAATATTGCATGTATTACCCAACTAAAAGAATGATATATCAAATGAGACAGGATAAAATATATTTCTCTAAAATTCTTTTTCACACATGATCTTCAAAAGAATGGTGAGATTAAAGTTCTAAAGAAAATCTAGCAGATTTGTTCACCAAGTCATTTCCGGCAATAGTATTTGTGAAGCTCATACATGATATCAGACTTCGCATATTCAGAGATATCAATTTACGTTACAAAAAAGGGGAGTCGATACACGCTGTACTCTTTTCCCTTGACTGAGGTTTTATCCTACTGGGTTTTCTTAGCAAGGTTTTTAATGAGGCAGTGCTGTAAGTCTATCAATTAATTATGTACTCTTTTTCTTTTACTAGATTTTTATCTCACAGGGTTTTTTCTAGTTGAAGTTTTTTAATGAGGCACATTATGAAATAATGGACATCCAAGAGGGGGTGTTATGAATATTAGAATATAGATGTTCATCTCTATCTCCCTCTTCCTCTTCAACTTCCACTAAGTTATTACTCTTCCATTAATCACTAGACTCTTTCTCTTCAACTTCCCATGTAAGACTATGCCTATAAATAGAATATGTCATTTGTGTTGTAAAGATGGTAGAAGAATACAAGATACTTATCTCATTTTCTTGTCTCCATCTTTTCTCTCCTCCTAATTTTATTGCTTGTTTTACAATAATTATTGATATTTTTGTCAAAGAACAAAAATTTCTCACTTCTCCAAAAATTCTCAATTTTGTAGAGTAGGAGAAGGAGGAGGAGAGAGGAGCACAAAATGGCAAAATTTTAAATTTATCTCTCCTCTCTTTTTTTCAACCAAACACACTTACATCTCTTTTTTTACTCTCACATCTTTTTTTTAGTATACTTCTTAGTCTCCCATCTAAAAACTTTCAACCAAACAATACTTTAAAACACATACACACTTCTTCCTGTTTTATAATAATCAATCCAATTTCTTATATTATTGCATAGAAGAGGTGAGGTGGTGTTAGTTTTTATTAGTGGTTTATATAAAGCTCGTGTTTGGTGTGTCCACTCGAGGCTCTGAAAAAAAATCTTGTTTAACCCAACAAAATATAAAGACATGTTAAACATTATGTTACAAAATATAGTCTATTCTTTCTTTGAGTTGGACACTGAGTAGGGGTTATTTTGCCTAACCCTATCCATATACACATCTTCGTTTAGTTTTTAATTTTTTCTTTAGATGTTATCCTTAGAGAGGAGAATATGATAGTTACTAGTGACTAAATGATCATTTTATAAATATGAGTAGTTAAATATATAAGTTACATTCTTTAAAATTTATAACTAAATTAATTTCTTTATTTTTTTAATTTTGTTAATCATTATATTATATAATTACATTATAAATTATAATTATTTCTTCTTTTTTTTAGATATTTCATCCTTATTAACTTTAAGGAGATTGATGTAAAGTTATAATTGTAAATTAATTAAATTTTAAATTTTTTTTATATATACAATATATTTTAAAATTTTAATTATTATTTTTTTGTTATCTTTTTTTAATAAATTATATATATTATTTAATTTTTAAAAATATTTAAATATAATATTATTTTAAAAATTTATAATTATATATTTTTATTCTATATAAAAAAGACATCATCAGATATAAAATTTAGTTCTACCC
Source organism: Leucaena leucocephala (assembly GCA_037074615.1). Lineage (NCBI taxonomy): Eukaryota > Viridiplantae > Streptophyta > Magnoliopsida > Fabales > Fabaceae > Leucaena > Leucaena leucocephala. The sequence continues at coordinate 12,308,318 of CM073540.1, read as the reverse complement.
AACCCATTTACACCTAACCTTAGTTTTTACTAGGCGGGTATGGAGCTGTAAAATATAGACAATTTTTTCTTAGGCTGGGCGCCCCATGCACACGGGCTTTGATACCTCCTCTTCAAATTCACCCACAGCTTCACTTCCTCTCTTTTACCCTCTTCCTCTTCCTCTTCCTCTTCTCACACAAAATTCCTTTATTCTTTCCCACTCAGAGATGTTCCTCATAAATCTATGAGCACCCAGATGTCCAAGACTAGATCTGGGTTTCCCTTCGCCTGAGTTATCCAGATCTGTTGGTTCAGATCATAAGGAAAGCCAGAGCCACCGCGCCGGTGAAGACGGCGCCGGTGGCGGCGGCGGCGGCGGCTGGGGTTGACGGAGGATCCGGATCGAGGACGGTTTTAAAAGAGCCGAGGTACCGGGGCGTGAGGAAGAGGCCGTGGGGTAGATTTGCTGCGGAGATCAGAGACCCTGTGAAGAAAGCTCGTGTGTGGCTTGGCACCTTCGATTCCGCCGAAGAAGCCGCTAAAGCTTATGACGCCGCCGCTCTCAGCTTCCGTGGACCTAAGGCTAAGACCAACTTTCCGATCAACCCTTCTTCTCTCTCACCTTTCTGTTACCACCACAATAACAACCCCGCCGATCCGTTTTTAGATCACAGGTTGAATGCTTCTAATGGCTTCCAGGAGCACCAGATCAATCCTCAGAGACCTACTTCTAGCGGCATGAGCAGCACCGTCGAGTCCTTCAGTGGTCCCCGCCCTCGGTCGATGGCGCTGCCGTTGACCACCACCACCACCACCTCCCGTAGATACCCTCGGCCTGTCGTGCCAGAGGATTGCCACAGCGACTGCGATTCATCGTCGTCTGTGGTTGATAACGACGGCGATGATATCGCGTCATCCTCCTTCCGGCGGCCTTTCCCCTTCGATCTTAACTTCCCAGCACCGGTCGATGACGATCTTCACTGCACCGATCTGCGTCTCTGATGCTGAACCAGAAGAGAGAGAAAAGAAGAAAAGCTATCTTTGAATTTTTTTATTGGAATTTTTAAGAAAAAAATATTTGAGAATGTTGAAATATGATCTTAAATCTGAGAGATAGTTGATGATGATGATGGGTATTGCTCTTCCTTCTTCCTCTTAAGCTTTGTAAGAGGAAGAAGAAGAAAGAGAGTAATATTATATGATCTGTTTGTTGAACAAGATTTGATGCAGATCCTTGCTTGTTCTGCTTGTCTGTAATGTACCATACTAGTTAAGAAAAATTCAGTATCGCTCTAACAAAAAGTTAGATCTCTAGCTACCTCTTCTTTTTCTTATTGCTAATTCTATTTAGGTTTAATTGTTGGATTTTGGATGGTTTATTTCTATTTCAGGGTTTTCTCTTTTGCCTTCTCTGCTACTTCATTTTACCATTATTCTCCATGACTGTTTCTGATTGATGTGTTTGTGAGATGGTATTAATGGCAAGATTAACTTCTCTGATGCCATAGATTCTGTCATTGAGAATGCCTTTTTCAAGTTTATTTTCTTTCTATCCAACAATGGAATGTAAATGAAAGTTGTTTGTTATATATATATATATATATATATATATATATATAACAAACACCTTTCATTTATATATATATCTTGTGCAGGTTTTGATTCAGTCATTGAGAGTTCCTCTTTCCAGTTTGATTTTCTATCTTTGTTTCTTTATGGCTCAACGGAAGACACATTTGAATGTAAGTGGAAGGTGTTTGTTTATATATATATCTTGTGGCAGATTTTGTTTCTGTTTCAGAGTGCCTTTTTTCCTGTTTGATTTTGTTTCTTTCTTTGGTTTTTGACTTGAAAGGGCAAGTTTAAAACTTAAAGATTATTTCATGAGTCAAAAAGAAAACAAATTACTCCCATAAATCTGCTCTCAAACGAGCATTGCAGCCGGGGTATATAGTCATGTGTCCATTGATTTGATGAGGCTCCTTAGTCAGTCAGCACATTGAATAGTTTCTCTTGGTGCATATATGAGTAGCTCATATTTCTTATATCACTAAATGAGAATTGCTATAAACCCGATGGGTTAAATTAGCTAGCAGGGGCTGTTTTAATTTAACTATGAGTTTCAAGTTTGAGACGGCAGAGGTGGGTACTTTAAGGTCAAAAGTATCAACCTTAATGGTTCTTATTATGTCTTAAATTCAGATTAATCTGGGTCTGTTAAGTTCTCTATAATAAAGGGCTAGATTGAGATATTGGTTGCATTAAGTAAAAAAAAAATAGAGAATTTTTAAGGAAACTTGTTATTATTAATTTTTTAGTTGATATTAGAACTTTAGATAATTAAATTTTATATTTGAGATTTTACAATAATTTTTCCTATCATTAATCTCTGATCTCATGGGATGATTGATTCCAGCGATTCCAGCATCAGAGCTTTCAGAGACGTGTTTTTTATATGTATTGTGCAGATTTTGATCAATTTAGGGTTTCTATTATTGTTGTGGAAGTGATGGGTAGAGGATAGGAAACTCTCGTGCATACAGATCATAGACTCAATAATGAATCGGTGGATTAGGTCAACGATACACCATACAAAGACATATGAGGGGGTCAATATCCTTCATTGTATGGCGAAGTAGGTATGTTATGATGCATTTTAATGTATCCTCATGGTTTTGTTCATATAATGATTCCTTTTTGCTGAAGTCGAAACTAAGGACTTGAATTCATCCGTATTGGTAGAACTGTCAATGAACTTCCGACTACTTTGGCTGGGGGGTTTTTACAGAATATTGTTCTCCGGTCCGGGTTGTTTGGTGCAAGGGATTTGGAAGAGATGAGTGGGGAGAGAAAAATTTTCTGGTTAAACTTAAAAAAAAAATACAGAAATGAGGTTATAAAATTTTAATAATAAAAATATGTATGAAAAAAAATTAATTAAAAATTTTTAATCCTACTTTTTTAATTTTTTTAAATCCAACTAAATAATTTTCTTTCCCCTTCCCTTCAAATTTCTCATACCAAACATCCCCTTGTTGAAAGCAATTTAGAGCGGTCATTGTTTGGAAGATTTTGTGAGAATGAGAAATTTATAGTTTTTATGAAATGTAATCCAAACACATTCTTATTGCACCTCTCGTTCAATTCCATGGATTATTTGAAATCTTGATGCAATCTAATGGATAATATATGGATATTTTATACTCTCCATAATGTCATTTATAGCCCCATATTTTGTTGTGATAGAGTTAAAAAGATAATTTCATATGTACTTTTATTTATTGATAAAATATAAATTTCATTCCATGCTTATTTGATAACATATCAAATAAATACCATATAATCAATCATCATTCCAATCCATTATATTTCCTATTATTATATTTCATTACTTTACCCATAATTCATGGAACCAACTGGATATTTATCTTATATTTGGATGAGAAGAAAATTAAAGAAAAAAAAATATTAGAAAGAAAATCATAAGGTTAGTGTTTAGAGCTCCATGGGGTGCATTAATTACATATTTATATAATTTTCACAGATGAAGTAGAGTGTGCTTGTACTAGTCACTTTATGATTATGATAGATTGAACATTGACAATGGAGGGATTTGTGTCGTTTTTGGTGAAAAAAAAAATGAAAACTACTATAGCTTTGTTGAAGAGTAGGGGTTTGTTTGGTACATGACATTTGGAAGGAAGGGAAGAAGAAGGAACCTTTTTATAAGTTAGATTTTAAAAAATTAATGAAACATAATTAAAAGTTTTTAATTAATTTTTTTACTATTTTATCTTATATCATCTCGTTTTTTAAATTTTATAACCATAATGTTTAAATTTTTTAAATTTAACTCGTACAAATTTTCCTCCTCTCCTTTTCAAGTCTCTTATGCAAAACCGCCTCTTACCCAGAAAGGGGTTATTATTTATTTTTGCTGTATAAAATCAACTTAATACTTTGGTTGGAACCCTCAGCGAGGTTCATGTATATATAATCTGAAAATGGTGTTTCCTGGGTGTTCTATTACGTGCTTGTTTGAGTTTGATTTAAACTTAAGTTTTAGCTTTTAGGCCTAAACTTTTGTTTAATTTTTTTTTAAAATAAATATCAATATTTATTTAAACGGATTTTTAAACTAAACTAAAATTTAAAATTAAAATTTTATATAAATTATTAAAAATAATTTCTAGAATAATAAAAGAGTTTATGAAATACTTAATTATTATTTTATTTTTATTTTTTTTATACCCTATCTTATCTCTTCTCCACCTTCTCTCTTCTATCTCTCCTCTTTTTTCTTTTCTCTCCCCCCTCTCCTCTCTCTTCTCCTCCTCCTCCTCCTCCCCCTTTCTCCTTTCTCTCATTTATACTATTTTTAATAAAATAATATATTTTTTAATAATTTATTAATCATAAAAATATTTTTAATAATAATTATTTAAATATTTATTTATTCAGAATTATTTTTTTATAATTTTTTTAAAAGTTATTTTCTAAAAGCATTTTAAAATTTCTTTTTTTTATATATAATTTTTTTTAAATTTTTATTTAAATATGCCTATACGAATGAATCACAAACAGTATTACCGTACAAGAAAGGAATTATATTTCCAAGAGAATCAGCTTTTTGAGAAAGGCGTGTTACTTAATGGAGTGAGGCCGAAGCCAATGTTGCTTACAAGTTTGAATTTTTTTTTTCATCTAATTTACTATAGCTTTATCCCTATTATATTATGACCTGTATCGTGCACCTGATTATAGTAGCTAAATCTCTCAATAAAATTTTTTTATATGTACTAAAGTTTAAATTTAAAATTTTATTTAAGTGATATCAAATTACTTATTATTCAGATTAATTTATGTTAGACTTATAAATTTTAATTCTGAATCAATGGCTTTCATATTTTTTTTTTCCTTTTCTCTGCATGTTCGCTGTAGCAAGCGATCGTGACTCGATGCCATTGAAAGAATCGAGATTTGTCTTCTTGTTTTTATCTTCTTCTTCTTCTTATTATTTGTGTAATTGAATAAGCAAAGTATATAATTTCCAAGAGAGAGGCTCAAGTCAACACGCAATTTGGTACAGTATCTCTGAAGGGTGGAGAGCCTCCTGTCTAAAAGTTTGGTTTGATATGAGGTGTGTGTTTAGATAAATTTAAAAAAAAAATTATAAAAAAAAAGCTCTTAGAGATAGTTCTTAAAAAATAATTTTTAAATAAGAGTTTATAGAAAAATATTATTCTAGATAAATAAGTATTTAGATGATTATTACTAGAAAGACTTTTGTGATTAGTAAATTACTAAAAAATGTATGAAATAAACAAAATTTTCTCTCTCTCATCCCTCTCTCTCATCGAAAGAAGTAGGAGGAGGAGGTATAGGAAGATAATGGTGGTGGAGGAGGAGGAGGAGGAGGAAGAAGATGACAGTGGTAGTGGTGGAGGAGGAGGAGAAAGAAGATGACAGTGGTGGTGGTGGAGGAGGAGGACGAAGAGAGAGAAGAGAGAAGTGAGAAGAGAAGAGAGAGTGTAAGAAAAAATAGGGGTAAAATAGTAAATAGGTAATCCATAAGCTCTTTTACTATTCCAAAATCTAATTTCAGTAGCTTATCTAAAATTTTAGTTTTAAACCATAGTTTGGTCTAAAAGTGCTTTTCGATAAATATAGCTGTTTGTTTTAAAATTTTTCCAAATCAAAGTTTTGCCTAAAAAAGCTTCCAAAACTATGGTTTGGTTACTAACCACACAATGTTGGAGATTGTGCCCTAGGGGCCAACTATTGTATTATGAACATTGTTGATTTATGAATTTCTTAATTATGTTATCACATTATTTGCATGTTTACTGTGATGACCATCCTTGGATAACTCATGATCTTATCCTAAATGTCCCTGGTCGATCATCTATGCGGGAGCAGAGATGAAATAAGACCAATATGACTTTAAAGATATATAGAGATATAAATCAAAGTCATAAGCACATGCAAAGAGTATAAGGTGTTGGACCGACTCGCTATGAGAGAGCTGTATGGGTTAAGTCATAAGCTTCTCTCATATATAAACCATGCCACTATACCCTTTGACTTGAGATCATCATGGATTCTTACATGACAAACGCTCAGCTTTGACTTAGTCAAAAATTACTTTTGACCGAGTGATCATAAAGACTATGTTCGCGGTCAGTGGTTTTTCATGCGGAGAAATGTGAATGGTCAAGATGGAATTTGTCCCTCACATTCGTAGAGAGATATTACTGGGCCCCTCGATGAGCGAGTCTGAGAAATGTATGGCCATACTGTAATGGAAAGATAGTTCCATTTCTATAGTCAGACTACTCAGGGATCGAGAAAGTAACGGTTAGGAATAGGAGAATAACGTTCTTCATGCCTCATCCATGACCAAAATATCGTGTGACAAAAGGGACGTGATATGGTTGTATGAAATGTTACATCGTTCATCGATCCTCATATGATTTGTGTAGTCGTAATGTCTTACTAGAGACTGCTTACGACTTGTGGGTCAGTATAGTAACTGGCATACTCACAACTTCATATGGGCATATAGGGTCGCACACAAAATAACCCAACACGAGCTATGATGCCTAGATTAATTGAATCTAAGACATGTCCAGATTCAATAAATAATCTAGGGTGATTATATATATATTATATATATAAATTCGCATATATATATTATATATAATATAAGAGATATTTGTAAGATTTAATTTATAAGGATAAATTAAATCTCTATCACTTTTGAATTTGAATTTAAATTGATATGATCTATTTAAATTTAAAATTTAAATTGATATGATATCTCAAATTTGATTTATGAGAATAAATCAAATATAATTCTGTCTTATCTTTATTTTAAATTAAATGAATAGATGAATTAAATCTGTAGGACAGTAATATAAACCATATTTATTTAATTAGTTTCTTATCAAATTATGCAATATATGATATTGTATTAATTTCAGAATTAATATAAGATTAATTCTGAAATCCAATATAATTAGAACACCGATAGTATCATATATATTTGATAATAGGGACTAAGGTTCTGAATGAGACAAAAGGGGCAAGGAGAGTGCAAAAAGTTTGCAGATAAGAAACGGTCAAAATAGAGACGGTGAGGACGGATTCTTGAGAAAGCCCTAGAGGGACAAGAGGTGCTAGCACGTCGTTCGTGGTTGTAACGCTGTTCGTGTGGATACCGGTAGAGAAAGCCGATCTGAGTTGTCGACTTCTTGCGATCGAGGAGAGAGCACCAGGTACGACGACAAGTTGGACGCGTAGACACTTAGGTCGTGACCATACAGGCGTCCTGAACGTCAGAAAATCGAAAAGAGACGATAGGTCGCGCCTAGAAGATGAGGAGGTCACGACTGAAAACTCCAGAGGCAAAGAGTCGCTACTAGTGGACACGGAGATCGCGACGATAGTTCGAATACCGAAGGTAACACTTCTTTCTCCTTAACTTAAATATACTCGGTAGATCCGGGTAGGGAATGGAAAAATTTTTAAAGTTAATTTTCGCTGCGTGTCTTCCAATTTCCTTCACACAGGCCCAAAGATTCATTCACAGATTATTTAAAAAAATTAAAAAAAATAAAATTCATTAGTACTTCTAGTTTTACTTCATTTTTAATCATTGTTTTTTAAAATTTAGGTCCTTATAGTTTTGTTAGTTTTAGTCATTAGGGTATGTTTAGATTAGTGATGGTAGAAATAATTTTTTTCCAATCTAAATTTTATAAAAGTTATATTAGGTAATGTGATTTATATTTATATTGACTTTTATAAAAAAATTGTTTGGATGAAAATTAAAAATAAGAGAAAAAAGAAGTGAAGATGAAGAAATTAAAAATAAAAAATAAGAAGTTAGAAATAACTACGAGTTGCTTTTAACTTTTAGTCCAGAAATCTATCAATCTCGAAGTAATTTCAAACATGTTTTTAGATAAAAAAAATACCTTATTAAGGGGGAGAAGTAGCTTTTCCCCCTTCCACCGTAATACAAACACACCATCCATTAACTAGAGCTGATGTGAATATTTACTAAGCTGAGATATAAGTTTTCACAAAATATAAAATAAAGAAGATAGTTTCTTAAAATAAAATGTTGTAATAAAATTTAGAGTAAATGTGCAAAAACACCCACACATTTTTTCCAAAAGTACCCCCAATACCTTAGGCTTCTTAGAAGCATAATACTCATAAATATTCAAAATGAAAACAAAAATACCATGATCTTAAATATGACATAACACCATTATTTTTTGTGGTGAGATCCAAATTATTTTTTTAAAATACTAGTAATAGTGTTAGATCATGTTTAATGATATTAATATTTTTGCTCCCATTTTAAATGTTCATGTGTATTTTTACATCTCCAAAAAAACCTATGATATTGGGTACACGTTTAAAAAAGTACATGGATATTTTTGCACATTTATCCTAAACTTATTTATAATCAAAGTAAAAATAAAAAATATTATGCTCATAATCATCTCGCATATGAAATCTATAATCTAGTTGATTCTAATTTTATTTAAATCTATTTAACAATATTAATTCAGGTATCTTTTGAGTAAAAACCATGCCACTATCGTTCTTTTTTTACAAATTAACGGATTGCAAGTATAAAACTAAAACCTGTAATTAAGGAAATTATAAAGACTCAAGACAAGAAAAACAAACTTCTAAACACATGATTAAAATTGAGATAAAATTATAAGGAGCTGCATATTAATTTTCCTAAATTAGAATTAAATTTTTTATTTTTATATTTATTGTTGTTGTTGTTGATCGTAAAATATGAGATAGGCTAAACAACGTAAAATATCCTGGAATGCTTTGATTTGTAAGCTATTTAAGTGTAAATTTATTATGAGTAGAATTAGAATATCAAAAGTAATGTAAATATTTGAACTTTATAATTACTTTTGAGCATTCTATGGATTTAGTCATTTAGATACGACAGGAATGCAAAATGTTTTCTTCAAATACAGTAATTTCCAAAAATAATTTTGGAAGCATAATCAATAAAAGATTAATAGTTGGACTTATATTACGTGCTTAATAAGCTGTTTTACCAAGAAATATAAAAAATAGAAAATAAAATAAAAGTAATTGAAAAATACATATATTTTATATTTTATCTTTATCGGTAATTTTTTTTAACGACCTTATCAAACAATAACTTAGGGCTGTTCAAGAAGACCAAGTCCCACCAAATCTGTCCTTCTTCCAATCATGTCAGGATGGATCGAGTTTGGCCTAGTTAACACATTAGATTCCCTAGTTAACTTTGTGAAACAGCTCGATAACACGTTAGGTTCAATGATTAAGATGTTCACAGAAGCAAGACTCAGATTTCTACCAAGTTCGTTAACACATTAGATTGCCTAGTTAACATGTTAATATAAACAAAGAAGCACATCAAGACATTATAACTGAATTAACACTTTAAGTGCAATACTTGATGTGTTAAATGTAGTGAAAGATTCAAAACCAAGTTTTCAAAAAGATTTGTTAGCGTATTAGGAAGAATGGTTAATGCATTAAAAACGTTGATTCATCTCTTTTTGTCATCTAAAGCTGCAAGAGTTGTCCTAATCCCATCCCTACTATTTCTCATCCAGTTTAAGATAGGGACATCCTCAAGACAGGACATGAAATGGGTTAGAAAAGTTAGCCTGTATTTCTTACTGGGATGGGGCTCTCCAAGTCTCATCTTATTCCATGAGCACCCCAAAACCAACCTTTTGAAAAAATTGAGTTTGATTTATTTATCATGACATTTATAATTAAAATCAATCTTGTATTTTACATGGAGTGATTCTATTTGTTCATAATTTTTTAATAATATATTTTTCTATAATTATATACTATTATGTATACATATATAGAGAGAGATTCATGAGCCTGTTTCTGGATCTCTACTTTATAGAAACAATATTATTTTTGATGCCATTATTCCTACTTCCTTGGCTATAAGTTTACGTTTTTACCTGATATGGGAAGTGGCATCCGTTGATAAATAGTTATACAATGACGTTTTTATTAACTAATTGTTCTATACTTCTTACTTAGTATAGCGTGTTATATGGAACTTAGTTTTCGTTTGGGTATGTGCCTTTGGATTGTTGTTGCATATTCAACTTCTATTGTAGCTGCTATTGCTATTTTCTTGATCTATCCAATTGGTCAATGAAGCTTTTTTGATGGTATGCCTCTGAATTTTTGGTACTTTCAACTTTATGATTGTTTTTGAGGCTGAACACAATATTTTTATACATCCATTTCACATGTTAAGCGTAGTTGGTATAGTTAGCAGCTCCCTATTTAATGCTATGCATGATTTCTTGGTAACTTTTAGTTTGATCAGGGAACTCAAAATGAATATGCTAATGAAGGTTACATATTTAGTCAAGAGGAAGAAACCTATAATATTGTAGTTACTCATGGTTATTTTTGTGAGTTTAATAGGTGGTTTACCAAAAATATAATAAAATGGAAAAAATAAAAAGTAATTTGATATAATTAAACTTAAAATATTCATTCATTTTGTATATATATAAAATAAAAAATACTAAAAAGTTCTCTAATGATCTTATAAAACAATCTATTAGTAAAACGTGTGTTCAATATATCCCTTATAACATAATAATAATTGCCGGCATATTGCTATATAACGAAGAAAATGAAATTTGCAACAGTACATCTGAATCTTTATCAAGTAATCCCAAAGCTGAAAATTTACTTATGTTTATACTGTATAGCTATTTAAACGAGTTATTATATTTAAGTATTGTCAGATCTAATTAAAAGTATCTCTTCTGAAGATATTTTTTGTATTCATACAAATTTAAATTTAAGACCTTATATTTAAACGACTAAAGATCTTTCTATTAAGATCAACACATGATAATAAATTTATTTATATTTCGTCATTGGAAGATATCTACCTTAAACTCTCTGAAAAAATTTATACAGTAGAAGGTCCGTGCATTTACATAAACATTCAAATGATTTATGTTACTCATAACTATAAGTAGTATTTTGGAGGAGAAAGAAAAATATTTTTAAGATATAAAAAATTCCAATTTAGGACCCAAAATGGCCTGACTATCCTTAAGTTACTAGGGACAGACTTGGGATTAAATTATGAGGTCAAATTACATGATAACTTTCATTTAAAATATAACAAAAATAGAGAAATAACAACAATTTAACAAATACTTTTAATTTATTAAATGATAACAACAATTAAGGCAAATACAACTAATTTCACAAAAAAGTCTTGTTGAATATCAATGACAACAATAATTTTATGAGTAATAAATTTTACTAATCAAATTATAATAATAATTATGGCTGTATTGACTAATTTTACTGAGGACAATTAGGTTATTTAATAAATAATTTAATTCCAGAATAATTTTTAAAAAATTTATAAAAATTAAGTTATTTTGAGGAGCTATTTTAAAATTTTCATACCTTGGGGATCCTTGTATTTGTTTCTGCTAAAGCATGTAATTAATATATATTTATTTATTATATACTTGTATCCTGCATCTATTGTACACGTGTAAGGCCACGATTGTTCACTCTGCACTATATAATAAAGAATATACGAATTGTATCCCTGAATATTCAATCAATTCTTTCGGCTGCTTTTGCTCTGTTTCTTCCTAGTATCTTTTCGTGAATTTTTTATTTTTAATTATACGCATCTCAAATCATTCTACTGGTTGAGAATTACGGCCCCTAACCGTATGTTTGCTTGGAGGGAAATAGAATGAATCTTCTAAATTTTTTTTATTTAGTATGATATAAATTATTTTTATTTTTTAAAAATTAAAATAATATAAATAAAAATAAAATTTTTTAGACCATTTTATCCTATTTATAAAATTTTTAGATAACTTTAATACTTCCTAAATTATAAAAAAATATTTTATATCATTTTATTTTAAATTATAAAAAAATATACATCAATTCTATATTAACTTTTATTTTATTAAATAAATTTTTAAAATTTATTTTTAACCTAATTTTATATTTATTTTTATTTTTTTTATTTCTATAAAAAATTCTCCTACCCTCTCAAACGAAACCTTAATGAATTGGTACTTTGTTGTATATAACACATGTGAACATGAGTTGGTGCCAAGTAGTGTGAATTTGCGGAGACCTTTTCATCCCTACTAAAGCTGTTTCTACCCCTTTAGGATAGGACCGTCGTTGGTGTTTTGAAAGAGTTATGATAACGGCGAGTGTAAAATGTTATAGGTATGTGTGGATTATATTATAAAGAATAGATTATAGGTAAAATAAATTTTAAAAAATAGATTAAGGTAGAATATATTTTAAAAAATAGATAATGGCTTTATAAGTTCTTTTGGCAAAACCTTAATTTTGGGAAAATTTTAAAACAAACATCCGTATTTATTCATAAGTGTTTTTAGGTAAAACTATAGTTTAAAATTATGGTTTTGAATAAGCTATTGAAACTAGATTTTAGAACAGTAAAAGAGCTTATAAATAAATGTTTGTATAGTTATTTTTAGAATAATTTTTTATATTGGTAAATTGCTAAAAAATGTATGATTTGATTAAAAGTATGAGAAAGGAAAGAGGGTAGAGAAAATAGAAGAAAGAGGGGAGATGGGAGACCGGGAGAGGGGAGAGAGGGGAGATGGTAGAGAGGAGATAGGAGAGAGTAAGAGGAGAGATGAAAGAGGGTAGAAAAGAGAGATGAGAGAGGAAAATTGATTTTGGCTAAAATCTCGGTTTGGAAAATTTTTACACAAACAACCATTTTTGTTGAAAATTGATTTTGGGCAAAACTTTGGTTTCAAACCTAGGTTTTGAATAAGCTACTGAAAACAGCTTTTAGTTTGAAACCTAGGTTATGAACTATCCAACTACTATTTTACCCCTATTTTTTCTTACACCTTCTCTCCTCTCTTTTCTCTATCATCTCTACTCTCTCCTCTCTCTCCTCTTATCTCTCTTCTTCACTCTTCTCCTCTCTCATCTCTCTTCTCTACACTCTCTTCTCTCTCCTCTTTCTTCTCTATTATCTTTTCTCTCTCTTACTTTTAATCAAATCATACCCTTCTTAATAATTTACCAATATAAAAAGTAATTCTACTACTAATCATCCAAACATCTCTATTCCTAAAATATATTCTTTCCAAAATCTATTCTTCCCAAAATCTATTCTCTGAAATCTATTCTTCCTAAAATCTATTCTCCAAAAGCTAATCCAAACACACCCTTAGATTAATTCATATGACCATAAAAGACGGTAAAACTCTAACACCAAAGATTTACAGTTTTTTGAACCTAGCTCACTTTAATAAGAGGATTTATCTGAGTCCATATTAATTTAGATTGAGTTAGGTAGGACCACAAAAAGACTAAAAAGCTCTAAAAGTATTTTCTTTTTAAATGCTTTAGTATAGTTGTAAAGCTTTTTCACCCGTTGTGGTCATATATGGATCAATTCATATCCGTTTGGGTTTTTTATAAATCTTTTAGTCGAAGTGAGGTAAGTACAAAAAATTGTATGCTCTACAAAACATTTTAGAAAATGGTTTAAAGCTCCTCAACAATTTTGTATCCTGGTTCATATTTAATTTTAAATTCTTTATAGCATAAATGACCTTTTGGATTAATTTGGATGGCCAAGATTGAGGACGCTGAACCACGCTGAGGAATGCGCCGCTACTAGGAGCATTCACTTCCTTCCCATGACTGAAACAAAGTCTTTGGTTTTTACTAAGCATATGTACCATTTTATTGGGGCAATCTTATTCGAGACATTATCAAACACTAAATATGGGCATATTTTCAAGTAGGGATTAAAATATTATTTTATCATATTATGAGGGATTAACTCATTCGTTAGACCCAACCCCATTGGTATTAGAAATAATCCTATTTGAGTCAATGTCCGGCACTAAATATGTGTACCTCTCTAAGGCTTTTTATTTTTATTACAAGAATTTTTTGGAAGGAGGTTGGGTTCACCCACGATCCAAGTGTAGAACAAAATCTCATTTCCTCTTAGACGATACTAATATTGGGTAGGGCAAACCGTTATTTACCCTCAGGCGTTTGTAATGTTGAGCAGGGCCCAAGTGATGTTTCTAATTAATTGCTGATTCATGTGTTGTTGACATTAATTATCATTTTGGTACCAATGAGAGTTAGCACAAATGGTAAAGAATGGGCTCATATCCCACAAGGACACGAGTTTGATTTTCGTTGCCGTTGTGAGGGCTCATTTAGTAGTCAATCATATAAGTATCTTGTAAGCACTCTCTGAGTCCTGGAACTATACCCTAACTTTAGTGAGGGACTGGTATCGAACCTACCTAAACTTTTATGTAACAAAAAACAATTATCATTTTAGTGTAGCTCCTATCGCACAATTCCATTAGTGTTACTGGGAGTAACACCAAAAGACTTGAAAAATCTTTGTCATCACTCGTCATCGTCATCGTCAACATTCCCATAAGAAAATGATCTCTGCCTTTTCAGCATGGTAATGAAAATTTAATTTGTCATTGAACCAATTTAATTATAGCTGAACTAGGGTAAACTTAATTATAATTAAAATAATATAATTTAATTAAAATATACAAAAATATTCATATATATATTAGGGGTGAGCAACGGGCGGGACTAGCTGGCCCGATGGTTAGCTCGTGCCCCCCGTGCACCAGCCCGTTTAAGCCCATAATAAATAGGTTGGGCTAAACCCGTTTAGGCTAAAGCGGGCATGGGTAGCCTGTTTGTCTAAGATGTAAACAAAATTTTTGTTTCAGCCCATTTGAAGTTCATAGTGCATACATGATATGATTATTCATCCTAAAATCACAAAAGAAAATACCATAATCATAATGTTCATAAATTATCACTACAAGTTTGTAAACACACAATCCACAATGCACACATAATATGATCATTCATAATCTTCATTCTTCAATTGGATTAGGATCATGCATCATCTTCATCAAATTCACTTGTGATAGTTGTAGATAGAGCTGTCTCTACCTTTACATAACAAAATTGAAAAAGTATATTAGCATGTAATAAAAAAGAGCAATACAAGTTGAAAATCCTATTGAAATTATCAGCAACAAGACTTGTTGACTACACAAAATTATCAACATCAAACTCCTGCAATTTAGGGGGAGTCGTATGGAGTCAATTTTGAGCATATGATTCCCTTGGCCGTGCTTGAGGATAAAGAGCTCCTAAAAGTATCGATGACTCGACCCTTAGTACTAAAAGCCGATTATGAAGACACTGTAGAGACTGGAGCAGCCAACAAATCACAGGCAATCAGACTTAAAACTTTGTACTTGGAAGAATGTACTTTTCACCATGCCAAAAGGTCAAATTTTGATTCACAATATTCAAGTAAATCAGCTTGAAGATATTCATCCACCTCTAAAATTTGTTCAACCATTTTAGTCACCGTCTTTGCATTGGCTAAAAACTTCTTAAAAGTGGGATCAATGGCGGACAATGACATTCCAATGTCAATCTCTGGAACTAGCATATTCTCAACACAAGCATTGGCATTAACTTGCTCTAATGATGGCTCAGACTGAGATGTAGAGCCTTTATTACTAGAATGAGTGAAGTTACTTGCATAATGATCTTGTAATCGATACAAGACATCCATAATCTTCTTCAACTTTGCTTCCCGCTTAATCAGATCAGGAAAAATGGTTTCAAAAGCAACTTTGACATATGTCAGTTTGTACCTAGGGTCTAGTATCATTGCTATAACATAAAAATGGATTCAATTTCTCCAAATTTCCCCAGTACTTATCATACTTAATTACCATCCTTCTAGCCATGTCACCCAATAGAGAATAGGAACTATCTGCACTTGTAGAAAGGTTTGATTACATGGCGACTATATGTTGAAAATAATCATTAGTCGTCACATAATGTGAGCCAAAAAATTTTAAGGTCATGGAGTAGAACAACTTCAAAAAGACAAGAAATTCCTTCACAACACCCCAGTCATATGCACTAGGAGGTTGAACTATAGGTGCAGTAGTTGTATTAATGGCATCATCATCATCAACAGCCTAACCCCAATCACCATAGTGTGTTGAATCAAGTTTAACTTATTTTTTTGAAGTAATCCTTGTAATCTGCATCTTCTTTTTCCATCATAGTGAATACTTTGATGAACTTAACTGTACTTCCAACATAAGGTATGTCGAATTCCACCTAATAACAATAAAATAAACAAAGCATGAGTAATTAACTAGCTCTTCAAACAAAGCATGAATAAAACAATTATACTTCACAACTATAACAATTACCTTGTAGGACAATCCAAACATAATAGGTTCTTCGAATCAATTCGCTCTTTTTCAACCAACTCTTTAAATTTGCGTTGTCTTCCTGAAGAAGATCTAACAAATTTAATCGCATGCCGAATGAGCTCAATGGACTTGTTCATTTCTTTTAGTCCTTTAGAAACAGTTAGATTTAAAATGTGAGCAGCTCACCGTTGTAATAACTCTATCAAGTACTAGACTATTCAACTCCTTAAACGTTTTTTCAAATAAGCAACTGTAGTATCATTGTAAGAAGCATTGTCAACTGTAATGATAAAGACTTTGTCAATGCACCACTTTAATAAACAATCCTTAATTTGCTTGCCAATTGTATCCCCTTTGCGATTCTCAATGACACAAAAGTTTAAGATTCTTTTATGTAAAGTCCAATTATCATCGATCCAATGAGCAGTCAAACACATGTAGTTTGAGTTTTGAACTAAAGTCCAATAATTTGTAGTAAGGGACACACGGACTTTGGATCGTTTAAAATATTTTCTCAAATTTTTTGCTTCTTCTAGATACAACTTGTGGACACCGTTTGCTCTATTCGGATTTTGCGGACACCGTGCCAAATGTTGCCAAAGTTGGTTTGTCCCATGCAGAGTAGGATGACTTGCGTTATCTGCACCACAATAGTTACACTTTGCCCGGTGTTTACCTTTTGTTTCACTTAGTGGCATCCTAGTAAAATGTTTCCATGCATCAGATGTTTGCCTCCTTTTTTTCTTCCTTGTGCTTGAGCTGTCCCTTCCTTTTTTGGTGATGTGGCAGTAGCTTCAGTTTCATTCACCTTTTTCATAGCTTCTTCCATCATTGTGATTGGAGATTGTTCTGAGTTTATTTTCCTTCCTACTCAATAGAAGCAATACAGATAGATTCAAACAATAGACAATAGAACCAATACACAATATAGACAATAGAAGCTTCTTCTAGCAATATAGACAGTTGGTTCTGAGCTTCTTCCAACAATACAGAGTTACAGACAATAGAAGCAATACACAATATAGACAATAGAAGCAATACAAACAATAGATAATACACAATAGACAAAGATTGACAGCAATTCATGACAGCAAACCAATAAAAGTAATACTGAATAACAAAACATGGCAGCAATACACAATATCATTCTTGTTTCAAAAGGATGACAACAATTTAACCCAGCAATACATGGCAAAAATAACCACGAATGACAGATTCAGATTTATATTAAAAGGCAATCTAACCCATCTACTCAGAAATAACCACGAATGACGTATTCAAATTCAATTCAAAGTCAATCAGATTCAAATTTGAGGTTCTAATAGCATATAAATTCTCTTGGTGCGAATTAGAGGAACAGAGAAAGCCCTGTCACAGAAGATTAGAGGAACAGAGAAAGACCTGTCACACAACGAACAGAGAAGATTAGGTTCGAATGTGAGAAACCCGACAGTGACGGTGAGATTCTGAGATTGAAGGAAGAATCAATAGGTGAAACCGTGTAGAATAGAGGAAGGTAGCTGTCGCTCGTCTCAACATCTCTCTCTCTTTGACTCTTTTCTTGCTTCAAGCCAGACGGTGACACAATGACAGTGAGATTCTAAGATAAGGACGGGAGCAACAACGGTAAGATCCAAAACTATAGTGCACGACGGTGACACAGGGAATAACAGAAGAAGAACATAAAATCAACAGGTGATGAGATGACGTCGTGAATAATAGAAGAAGGCAGCCATCGGGGACCACTGCCGCTCGGGGAACTCGCCAACTCGGGGACCGCTGCCGCTCATGGAATGAGAAATGAAATCACTCACGGAAGTCAGAACGAAACCTCACCTATCTGAAAACTGAGGTGAAATCTAAACCTAATGAAATAAAGCAAATAATATATTTAATTAATTAATAATAACAAAAATATACGGGCGGGCTACGGGCTGCCTGATGGTCAGCACGTAGCTTGCCCGTATATTTTACTATTTTAGCCCATTTAAACCCGCCCGTTATGGGGCTATTTTGGGCGGGTTCAAAACAAACAAGTTGACGCGGGGGTCGGGCGGGTGTACCGGGCTGCATACACCTTGCTCACCTCTAATATCTATGAAAAGAGTAGTATTTAAATAAATAATAAAAAAGATATTAATTCAAAAATAAATAAAATATTCATATATAAATTATACATAACACAACAAAATAAAGTTACTAAAATATAAATACAATGGACTGTTATTTTTATTTAATTTTAAAAAATTGTTTTAAGCTTAATAAATTGAGCAAAAAATGTAGAATCTAACAATGTTATTTCGTTCAAAAGTCTTAATCAAACTAACTAAAAGTTTGTTCATTGGTCTAATTAAGTTATCCAAATTGAGTTTTCAAACAATTAATGAAGCACTCTCCTCTCAAATCAATCAATTTGGATTAGCCACACAATAAGTGAGAAAATTTCCCTTTGCTTCAAACATCCCTGAATACTCCCATTATTTTCAACCATATATTAAAGTAGCTAACAGTTGTGTCGATTGGCTTGTACATCATGCATGTTAGCATAGTCTTAAAATCAACTTGTTTGGTTTACCCCATTGCAAGCTTGCAGCGACAATCATTGATTACAGTACTAACAAATGGATATTTGGTTACTCTTTAGTTTGATAATATAGTTTACTATATTAACGATGGTTACAGAAAACTGGTAATTCCTATTAATATCTTCCACCTATTCTGCATATGAATACTCGTTACCATTAATTGTATGTTTGAAAAACTTTCATTTACCTTGTAGTCTTTTTTTTGTAGGGCATCTCCTTCCACTACCTTTGTGCCACCACCACCACAACCAGCTCGCTATTGTCATCGCCCCCGCCCACAGCCACCTCTGCCACAACGATTGCCTTCACCGTCATCAATAAATATGGGAAGGACTGTTTTTCTTTTTATTTTTTGATTGAAGGGTATTATATACTTTTAATTATTATTTTTATTTGATTAAATATTTTTTTATGCCCATTCTTCTTGATAACATACCAAACATATTGATAGTATTAAATATTACACGATGTATTACCATGTCTAAAGATATGGGAAACGAACAAAACTAGCAAGATTTTCAACGATGCTACCTTATAGTGTAGAGAGATCTAAACACATATTTTATAAAATTAAGGGACCAAAAGAAAATTTTAGGTCAAATAAAGGGATAAAGATACACTTTTGTCAATTTGAAATATTTTCTAAATTAATGGTTATTTGAATACTTATTTAACATTTCTTTATACTCAAGGAAGCTTTAACAAATTAAAAATATGAAAAAGTTGTTAAATATTTATAAGTTAGCTCTTGGGGGGAATTTTTAGCGACGTTTGAAAATTTTTAGCATGAAATTTAATGATACGAACAAAAAAATTCGCCTTCTACACATGTTTGAAACTCAACATTTCAATCTCAAGTGATCCCTTTTATTATCTTGAAATTTGATATTTGGCTATCTTTTATTTGGTAGCCTTTGGCATCCATATTATAATGATTCCAAAAAGAATTATTAGTGGATACTATGAGAGTGACATATAAATTTATATTATGATCAATAAAAATAATCTTTTTTTGGGCATTAATTAATAAATAATTTTGACTAATATAGAGTTGATTTAGCGGTATAAGGCCCTATCTCTGTTAGATTCTTCTAGGTCTAGAATTCAATTCCTAGATAATACACTTATGTTAGGAGGGGAACAGGCAGTCATGAATCCTGAAACTATAACACATGATAATAGCATTCAATTAATATTATAAAAAACTATTTTGTATCTTTTTAAAGCACTCATTTTCTCCCTCTCATTTAGATACTTTTCTTTTCACTTTCTTTCACCATATTTAATCTATTATTAACGAAATATGACATGAGAAGTATGTAATTAATTAATAATCTCTCATGTCTTGAACACGGATCAGACTCTATATGTAACTTCTATTTAAATTTTTTTTGTCTATGACTCTTTGCTAATGAAGGAAGAAACACAACGCAAAATTTAATTTTTGGACATAAATTCTTAACTCTAAAGAACGTTTTATTACACATCAAAGAAAATGATGAATATTCTTTTTATTTATATTTTTGCCCTATGTAGGCTTAGATAAAGCCTATAAATGGCAAACATAGTGGGGTTAAAAGAATTGAGTACTAAGGAAATGGCGTCTCACAAGAAGTACTGTTGTTTCCTCTTTTCTTTTAATTTGTTTTAGCTTTCATCATCTTCAACCATTGGAACCGCCATTGAAGAAGAAACAGAAGCCATAGGAAACAATCCATGGCTAACTTTTCTATCTCTTCTCTCTTGCCATCGTCCACTTGCTCACCTTTCATAGGTTCTAATATTCATGCTCTCTCTCTCTCTCATTCATGAGTCACAATGTTCATAGCTCATGAAATGAGCGTTTGTTGGAATTTTTATATTAGGTTTTAGATATTTCATTGGTCATATATTTTCCGTCTCCCACGTAAAGCTTTATATATATATTTGTAGATGTAAAAATGAAAGGTAGTCAAACCTAAAATATTATAATCCCTTGGAATTTTAATATAAGAGCTAATAACTTTTTTAGTTAGATTAAAAAAATTAAATAAATCAGTTAATTATGACTAAATTCAGCCTCATACATATTATATACTCCTTAATTTACCTAAATTAGTCAATTAATTCTTATATTAGTTATGATTAACTAATTTATTTGATTTTTATAATTTATTAAAAAAAGTTAATTTTTATATTAAGGACCGGAGATAGTATATATTTGTCTTTCTCTATTATAATAAACTCTAATTATTGAGAATATCTATATATACAGATATAGTTATAACATGTGATTTAATTTATGTATATGGTACTTCGATTCTAAATTTAGGGGTTAATTAGGGTTTTTATTTTGATCATAAATATAAAATTTCAGTCAAATTTATTTCTCAAATTTATAACTCACTCCCCAAACTTTCTCTATTAATTGCACATATTAAAGAGTAGTTCTAGTGTAAATGACTAAATGGAGTATTTGAGGGAAATAACGGCAGTTTTTACAGTACCTAAAATAGTTAATTTCTTTCATCTCTATAAATTAATTATCTAATTCCTATATTAAAAGTTAGAGGAGTACTAATTAATTTTACGTTTACGTGCAAATTAACTTCAAGTTTTAAAGTTTATTATTTATATATACAATGGCTTTAAGCCTTGAAAACTACCCTAAGTACAAGTCAATAAGTGATACCATTGATGAATCAGGATTGAAGAGGAATTCAAGCCTGCAAGTGATACAAAGACATGGCCCATGTTATGAAGCAGAGACTAAATCTCCAACACACATTACTGATATGCTGAACGAAGATCAATTAAGGGTCAATTCCATTCACTCCAAGCTCTCCAAAAGGTTATTCAGCCATGAAAACATGAGGCAACTAGATTCTGCAAACATACCGCTGACGTCCGGCCTGCTGATTGACACTAGTGGCTACATTGTCACTGTCGGCTTGGGTAGCCCTAAAACGAACGTGTCGCTTATTATTGATACTGGAAGTGATCTCACTTGGACTCAGTGCAAGCCATGTATTGTGAAATGTTACATCCAACAAGAACCAATCTTTGATCTCTCCAAATCCACAACTTATTCTCACATTAATTGCTCTTCTTCTTCTATGTAAAATCAGATTATGTCTGCAGGAAGTAAATTAACTCATCCTTAATTATTATAGTTTTTCTTTCATGAAATAATCTAGCTATCCATATATAATAGTCTCACTCATTGATATTTTTTTGCCTTCTCACACAATGCTATATAAAAAGGAGGTTAAGAAATTAACTTTTAATAATTCTTTTAATCAAAGTTTTGGAGGGTGTTTGAAAATTAACTATAAATTGCTGATACACAGACCATATTGTGTATTTTTTTGTTTAGATAAACTATAATAATTGTTGAAAGATCCCCGATTGAATATTTATTGCCTAAAGATACTAAAGGACTTAAATTTTTGAGTAGGTGCAACTACTTTTCCTCAATTGTGTGTAATATATCTTCAATTAGGTGCTAATGTGTTCTGATTTACACATAGTTAAATATATATTATATAAAACCGAAAAAGAATTGCATCTATTGAAGATATGTTGTACTAGAATTTTTAAATAAATTTCAAGTATTTTTGATGATAAATTTTACAAAAGAGGAATTTTTCAACAAATTTCCCTATTCAAATTATCTTAAAAGGATTCATATACTCCAAAATTTATTTTATAATATAATATAATATACCAATAAATATGAATGTAAAGAGTAATAAAAAATAGTGTTCAATTGTTTATTAGTATTTATTGAGATAACTTTTTTTTAACCTTAATTTTCCCCTATCCAGGATATCAAGAATGTGCTAATTCTATCACAACATGAATATATTAGGTTCATTACGCTGACACTGTGAGATATTTATTATTATAATATAACCTATTTAGATATTAATTAGGATAATTAATAAATATTTTTGAGTGTGGGCCGTAGTCATTTGGGCCCAGTTTAAGGTGGGTTATTGACTCAATTTATTAAAGTTAATTTTCTGATAGTGAAAATTAATAATTTACAGTTTTATCGTGCGATAGTTTCTGAAACCTAGTTTCTCTATCCACTCTTGAAGGTTCCTCACTGGTGACGACAATACACAAGTTGTCATCACTGTGCCTAATCATCAGTTGGAAGAACCTGTTATTTATCTTATAGTATTTTCTGATTGACAGGTTTCTGTATTAAGCTCCAGTTCTTCTCAGAATAGTTAAGCTAATGGTGAGAGGTATTTATATGTCTTTCGCTGCATCTCATATATGTTTTATACTTATATATGTTATACTCTGGATTGATTATATCATATATGAGATGTTTATATTCTAACATGTGGTATCAGAGCCTTATTTGAGATTTCCCTTGCCTTACTTGTTGATCTCTAATCTTCATGACTCATGAGCAACAATATGAGATAGAATATGGGATACAGAGATCTTTAGAGATAATAATTTGTTGATTATTTGACCGTAACCCATTTGTTTGTGTTGTATCTTTGAGTGAGAGAATGAACCAAGTACTGGAGATTTGTCGTGAGAGTCACTGCGGGAAGTCACCGTCGCGCCTCTAGATCCAAAATACCCATCGTGTTCTAGCTCCTCCTCGATGAATTCAAGGTGACAGGAGTGTTCGCAGCTATTTTTTGGTCATGTCGCACCTGGAACCGTCAGAAAAGGAGCCCTGGAACGCTGGTTACCGCTCGCCGAAGGTCGTCGGTGTCGACTGCTGCTCAGGCTGTCGCGGTCGCTACAGCTCCTTCTAGTCCTCGGGTTGCTAAGTCGGGTTGACCTAACCCAGCTCAGTGAAGAAGACACCCAAAACGGTGCGTTTAGGCCTTGCTCCAAAACGCACCATTTCACTAAAGGCGCTGAGCTGCCATTTTTTTTAAAACAATTTTGCTGAGCCGTCGGTTCAAAAAAATTGTTTTGGACGCCTGTTAGGCCGCCAGAAACAAATTTTTATTTTTCTTTGAAAAACCTTTCTAGGCCATCGCAGTTTGGGTCATTGAATATTTTTTTAGAACTGTTTAAACTTTCTACGTTTTTGGGCCGTCAGATTTTTTTTGCTATTGCTGACTGGGCTGCATGCATTGGACATGTATTTTTCTATTTGTTTGTTCTGCTTGCGCATTTGGACCTCAGTTTTTGGGCTGAAAAAATATTTTTAATTTTTGGTTGCTTTTGGAAAATGCTTTGGGCCTGAATTTGTTTTTGTTTTTATTTCTAAAAATATTTTGGGCTTTATTTTAGACTTTTGTGTATGGGCCATTTAGTTTTATTTTTAGAAAATTATTTTGGGCTATTTAATTTGATTTTTTAGAATATATTTGTTCAAATTAAATTAAATTCATTTTAATTTTAATATGTCCTTTTAATTACTATTACATATACTGTAAATATTTAAATAAAGAAAAAATAATTTTTTTCCTTATTTTGATTTTTATTTAGAAAAGGTGTTTACAAATTTTAATTTTTTATGTTATTTAATTGCTTATTTTGTACATTAATTTATCCTTTAGCAAGTAAATTAACTGTTTAATTTTTTGTAAAAACCTTTTGAGTTAAAATTAATTTATCAAATATTTTTTGGGTGCATAAAATAGTGTGAGAATTTAAATTAAATTATTTAGTCACATTTGTTGATTAAATTAATTTATTAAATGCTCTATTGTGTTATGCATATTTGGATAATTGGATTTATATGCAGATTAATGATATTTATGATTAGTATACAATTTTTTAAGGAGTAGCCATAGCATCCTTATTTATTGAATTTTATTACATGCCTTAATTAATCACATATGAATTTAAAATATTAATTATAATTAAATGTATAGTTATAATTTATCTTTACCCACAGGTAGATATCTCATAATTATACATTTAATTATAGTGAGAATTAATTGCTCTAATAAGTTATGCATATTTAGATTTTTAATACACATGAATGATATTTATGATTAGCGTGCAAATCTTTGAGGAGTATTCACAGTATCATTGTTTATTGAATTTGTTGCATGCATTCATTAATCGCATATGGATTTGAAATATTATTTGTAATTAAATGTATAGCTATGATTTATCTTTTTCCACAAGTAGATATCTCATAATTATATATTTAATTAGGGTGGGATAGAATGTCTGTATTATTTTTTAAGTAACCCACAGTTTCTATTTAAGATTTTTGGTATAAAAGACATGGGTGAGACATTTTATGTCATTAGTATAAAGATCCATAGAAATAGAACTGAATGTCTTGTAGGCTTATCTCAATAGGCTTACATTGTCAAGATTCTTGAACGAATCAGAATGCAAAATTGTTCATCTAACGTGGCTCCTATTGAAAAGGGAGATAAATTCAATCTAAAACAATGTCTTGAAACCAAGTTTAAAAGGAAATAGATGGAAAAAGTCTATAAGCCTCTACGGTGGGAAGCTTGATGTGTGCACAAGTTTGTACAAGACCTGACATCGCTTTTGCTGTGGGTATGTTGGGAAAATGTCAAAGTAATCTTAGGAAAGCACATTGAACAACTGCAAAGAAGGTGTTTAGTTACCCATAAAGCACTAAACACTACATGCTTACATATAGGAGAATAGATAATCTAGACGTAATTGGATACTCAAATTTAGATATTGGAGGATGTGTATACATGAATAAGTCTACATCTGGTTACATCTTCCTATTGGCACAAGGAGCTATATCGTTGAAAAACGCTAAGCAAACTCAAATAGCTCATTCTACCAGTGATGCTGAGTACATTGCGTGTTTTAAAACAAGTTCACAAGCTATTTGGATAAAAAAAATTTATTGTTGGGCTTAAGATTGTGGATTAAGTCTCTAAGACAATCAGAATATACTGTGATAATGCAGCTGCAGCGGCCATAACGAACAACAAAAAGAATAAAAGTCGAAGCAAGTTTGTTGAACTTAAATTTCTTTGCTTGAGAGAAAGAGTCAGGATGGCCAAGTTTCTGTTGAACGTATCAGTACATTGGATATGTTGGCTGATCCTTTGACGAAAGGATTGAAGCCGAACATTTTTATCACACATGTACCTCATATGGGACTTCGTCCTTCTTTTGACTAGTGGAGGTATGAGCAATGGAATAAGATTTTGTAGTTTATCATTTCAAATTTTGATTGTATACATTTGTGTTATTGAAATTGATAAATATTGAGACAAGAACCGAATGAATATTGAGTTCATGTATAACGTGATACCCATTAAGTGATGATACTACATGTAATATATGGAAGGTAATACTCGTTAGAAAGGGACTTATCGCCATGATTCTTGTAGCATGACATCAATTTACCTAGGCAGGGTAATGACATTGAGTATACGTGCCAAGTGGGAGAATGTGAGATATATATTATTATAATATAACCTATTTAGATATTAATTAGGATAATTAATAAATATTTCTGAGTGTGACCCATAGTCATTTGAGTCTAGTTTAAGGCGAGTTATTGACTCAATTTATTAATATTAATTTTCTGATGGTAAAAATTAACAATTCACAGTTTTATCGTGTCATAGTTTTTGAGTCCCAGAGCGATAACCTAATTTCTCTGCTCACTCTTGAAGGTTCCCCACTGGTAACGGCAGTACACAAGTTGCCATCAATGTGCTTAATCACTAGTTGGAAGAACCTGTTATTTATCTTATAGTTTTTTTTTATTGATATGTTTCTGTATTAAGTTTTAGTTCTTCTCAAAACAGTCAAGCTAATGGTAAGAGGTATTTATAAGTATTTCACTATATCTCATATATACTCTTAATTGATTATATCATGTATAAGATGTCTATATTCCAACAGACCCATCTCTTCCGTCGGCTTTCTCAGCAAAGAAAGGCTCACCGTCGCCGCCGGTGACACCTTCGACAACTTCTTGTTTGGTTATGGCCAGAGCAATGGTGGGGATACCTCAGGAGGCGTCGCTGGCATACTTGGCCTTGGCCGCAGCCCGATCTTTTTCGTCCAACAAACAGCCAATACATATAACAAAGTCTTCTCCTATTGTCTCCCTTCCACCGCCCAATACACTCTGATCACCACCAGCTCCAACTTAGCCACGTTAGGCATCAGCGTCATTGGAATCACCGTTGGTGGAATAGAATTATCATATGTTTCTTCTACACTGTCGTGGGTCAGAGCAATCGTCGACTCGGCACGACCGTCACCAGGCTTCCGCCGTCAGTGTACGTTGCCCTGAGATCGGAGTTCCAACGTAAGACGGCGATGTATCTGATGGCGAGCGATTTAGTAATACTAGACACGTGTTATGATTTAAGTGGGCACGAGACGGTGATGATTCCAAAGATAAACTTGGTGTTTGGTGGTGGGGTTAAGATAAACTTGGATAAGAGTGGTATAGTTTATGTTGCGAGTGGGAAGCAGGACGGCTTTTGCTCCAAATATGAGTGATTAGGATATGCTTATTCTGGGTAATCTTCCGCAGAAGACAATCAAAGTGGTGTATGATCTTAATGCGGAAAGGCTTGGATTTGGGCCTCCTGGTACCTGCAATTGATACAACCATTAAAATATTAATTATGAAAAAAAACTGTTAATATTTACAATCTCAATTTGTTATAAATATTAAAGAAAATGGATGTCCATAACCACCAATCCTTAGGATTCATTTTCTCTTAACGTCCTTAACTTCATAACGTCCTCAATGAATTGCTTGGAGGAGTTTCTTGTTGTAAAATATCATTATGTTACCATTTATTCCTTTGTAACCTTTGTATTAGTTTTAAGGGTTGGAGGTCTATAAATAGAGGCAATGTAGAAGAGAAAAAGATACCTATGTGAATGAGAAAATACTCCCTTTTGCTCTCTCCCCCAAATTCTTGTCTTGTTGTCTTCTTTTCTTCTCTAATTTTCTTATTTTTATAACACGTTATCAGCACGACATTGCTCTGAAAAATTTAAGGTATAAACTTCTTGTCAATTCATATATTATTATACTCAATTATATACAAATGTTATTAGTTTTCTCTTTATCTAATTATATATATGTGTGTGTATGGATTATCTTTATTATATTTTATTCTTATGTAAAATATTATGTTATTTTTTTCTTCTTTTGATATATTATTATGACTGATTCTTTATTTATATGGGTGTGTATTATTATTTATATTTTTAATTCCTCTTTCCTATATGTTGTTTATAGTTCCAATTCTCCTGCCTATATATTCATTAAATTACTTATATTATGTTACTATTTATATATTAGATTTATATTATTTTTAATTCTATATATTGTAACATATTATTTATGTTATTTATATTTATGCATATTTCTTTATATTATTTAATTTATTTTGTTATATTTATTTATTTATTTTATTTATTTATGTTTATATTATTTATTTTATTTATGTTGTTTCTATTGTAGCATTATTTTCTCTGTATTATTTATGTTGTTCTAATTATATATTATTTTATATTGTTTATTTAATTGCTTAGGTGTTACTATATATACATTATATTTATTTATTTATTTATTTTATTTCTTTATTTATGCCATTTATATTTTGTTACTTTTATTGAATTTATATTTATTTTGAATATATAATGTTTATTTGATTTACGTTTTTATTATCATATTTTTTTTCAATTAATTTTATCATGATTCTAATTGTTATTATTATTATTATTTTAGTTTGATCCATGGCTAATTTTACCAAACTCGAGTTTACTGCTCTTGATATCTCAGAAAAAAATTATCTGTCTTGGGTTTTAGATGCTGAAATCCACCTAGATGCCAAAGGTATAGGGAATGCTATTTTACCTGAAAATGAAGCAAGCAGTCAAGACAAGGCTAAGGCCATGATTTTCCTTCGTCACCATTTACATGAAGGGCTAAAAGCTGAATACCTAACGGTGAAAGATCCGTTAGAGTTGTGGAATAATTTAAAAAAACGATATGATCACCAAAAGACGGTAATCTTGCCCAAAGCTCGTTATAAATAGTTGCATTTGAGGCTACAAGATTTTAAATCTGTATCTGAATATAATTCAGCTATTTTTAAAATAAGTTCTCAATTGAAATTGTGTGGTGAGAAAATAACAGATGAGGACTTATTAGAAAAAACTTTTTCAACCTTTCATGCTTCAAATGTGCTCCTGCACCAGCAATACCGTGAGAAAGGTTTTAAAAAGTATTCTGAACTAATCTCATGTCTTCTTGTGGCTGAACAAAATAATGAACTATTGATAAAAAATCATGAGATCCGTTCCACTGGATCAGCTCCATTCCTTGAAGCGAATACGACTGAACGTACTAATTTTCATGGCTATAGTCGTGGTCGTGACCGTGACCGTGGCCGTGGCCGTGGTAGGGGACGTGGCAATTACCGTCATCATGGTCGGGGGAGTAATTATAATCCGAATACCCACCAAAAGAAGAAACATAATGAAGGGCAGAAAAAAGATAAGGGTGGTCCCTAAAAAATTGTGAAAAATTTATGTTATAGGTGTGGAATGAAGGGGCACTGGTCGCGTACCTGTCGTACGCCTGAGCATCTAGCAAAGCTTTATCAAGCCTCCATAAAAAAGAATTCAAAGAACATGGAAGCAAATATGATTTTCCAAGATGATGATGTTGAGGCAAATTTTGCATATAAAAATGATGATACCAATGAGCTAGATGATAGCCTTGATGCTATGGCACATTTAGACGTGGCTGATTTCTTTGAAAATCATGATTAGATAAATAAATTTAACAAAAAAAGAATAAGATTAATGTAGTTTATATTTTATTTATATTTTATCCTAATTTAGTTTATGCTTTATGCTTTATTTATGTTTACTTTTATTTTCTTGTTATTGCTAATAATGTATTTTGATATATTTATTTTCTTTTAATGAAGAATATGGATATTTCTCTCTCTTTTATTGGGCACAAGAATGAAGATATATATCTCATAGATAGTGCTACAATACATACCATACTCAAAGATAAAAAATATTTTTCTCATTTGACAATGAATGGTGCAAGCATCAATACTATAGCGGGTAATACAAACCTAATTGAAGGCTCCGGAAGAGCAATGATAATATTTCCCAAAGGGACAAGATTTGTTATTAATGATGCTTTATATTCCTCTAAGTCTCAAAGAAATTTGTTAAGTTTTAAGGATATCCGCCGAAATGGATATCATATTGAGACTATATATGAGAAAAGTATTGAATATCTACATATTATAATTGTTAGACATGGAGAAAAATGTATTCTTGAAAAAGTACCTGCATTATCTTCTGGTTTGTACTGTACAAATATTAGTATAATTGAAACAAATGTTATAGTAAACCAGAAGTTTACTGATAAAAATACATTCATTGTTTGGCATGATCGGTTAGGCCATCCCGGATCAACTATGATGCGAAGAATTATTGAAAATTCACATGGACATCCATTGAAGAGACAGGAGATTCTTTAATTTAAAGATTTCTCATGTGTTGCTTGTTCTCAAGGCAAACTAATTACAAGACCCTCATTAACAAAAGTTGGGGTAGAATCCCCTGCATTTCTAGAACGTATCCAAGGGGATATATGTGGACCTATTCATTCACCATGTGGACCATTTAGATATTTTATAGTTTTAATATATGCATCTACAAGATGGTCACATGTGTGTTTGTTATCTACACGTAATTTAGCATTTGCTAGATTACTTGCTCAAATAATTCGATTAAAAGCACAGTTTCCAGAATATGCAGTTAAGACAATTCGTCTTGATAATGCGAGTGAGTTTTCATCTCAAATGTTTAATGATTATTGCATGGCAACTGGAATAACAGTGGAGAAATCTGTTGCTCATGTCCACACTCAAAATGGTTTAGCAGAATCATTAATTAAACGCCTCCAATTGATTGCTAGACCAATGCTTATGAGAACAAAACTTCCCATTTCAGCTTGGAACATGCAATTTTACATGCAGTGGCAATTATACGCATCAGGCCAACAAGTTATTATAAATTCTCCCCGTTACGGTTGGCTTTTGGTCAGGAGCCAAATATTTCTCATCTTAGAATTTTTGGATGTGCGGTATTTGTCCCAATTGCTCCACCATAACGCATAAAGATGGGACCTCAGAGAAGGTTAGGAATATATATTGGTTATGAATCTCCTTCTATAATCAAGTATTTAGAACCACTAACAGGAAATTTATTTACGGCACGTTTTGATGATTGTCATTTTGATGAGACAAATTTTCCAACATTAGGGGGATATAATAAGCATCTGTATAAAGAAATCATATGGAAAGCATTATTGTTGTCTCATTTAGATCCTCGAACACAACAATGTGAACTTGAAGTTCAAAAATAATTCATTTACAAAATATTGCAAATCAACTGCCAGATGCATTTATTGACCCCAAGAGAATTACCAAATCTCATATTCCAGCTGAAAATGACCCAATTAGAATTGATATCCCAGCAGGACAAGTAGCAAGTGCAAATGAAACTAAACCACGCTTGAAGCGTGGTAGACCTATCGGTTCCAAAGATAAAATTCATAGAAATAAAAGAGTAAACAATCAAGATGGTCAAGTTGAGGAGGTTGGTCTTATAGGAGAGACCCATGACGTAACAAATCAAAAGACCCTATAAGAGGTCTAGGTACCTGAAAATAATGAAGAGATCTCGATAAGTTATGTCACTACGGGAAAAAGATGGAACCGAGAAAATATAGTCGTCGACGATATTTTTTCATACAGTGTTGCAGTTGAAATAACTAATCAAAGTGAGGATCTTGAACCTAAGTCAGTTGAAGAATGTAGACATAGAAATGATTGGCCAAAATGGAAAGACGTAATTCAAGCAGAATTGAATTCACTTTCAAAACGTGAAGTTTTTGGACCTGTAGTCCAAATACTGAATGGTGTTGAACCAGTTGGGTATAGATGAGTTTTTGTGCGAAAACAAAATGAGAAAAATGAGGTTGTTAGATATAAAGCACGACTCGTGGCACAAGATTTTTCGCAAAGACCTGGCATTGATTATGAAGAAACATATTCTCCTGTGGTGGATACAATTACTTTAAGATATCTAATTAGTCTGGCAGTGCATAGAAGACTTGATATGCGTCTAATGGATATTGTTACAGCATACTTATATGGTTCTTTAGATACTGAAATTTATATGAAAATCCCCGAAGGATTTAAATTGAATGAAACATGTAAGAATTCTCGAGAAAATTATGCAATTCGTTTGCATAAATCCTTATACGGATTAAAACAATCTGGAAGAATGTGGTATAACCGTCTAAGTGAATATTTGTTAAAGGCGGGTTACAAAAATGACTCAATCAGCCCATGTGTTTTTATAAAAAGGAATACATCAGAATTTGTTATAATTGCTGTCTATGTGGATGACTTGAATATAATTGGAACTCCTAAAGAGCTTCAAAAAGTAGTTGATTGTTTAAAGAGAGAATTTGAAATGAAAGATCTTGAAAAAACAAAATTTTGTCTCGGTTTACAAATCGAGCACTTAACAAATGGAGTCTTTCTTCATCAATCAGCTTATATTGAAAAAATATTAAAGCAATTTTATATGGATAAAGCGCATCCATTAACTACTCCAATGGTTGTGAGATCGCTAGTTAAAGAAAAAGATTATTTTCGCCCTCAAGAAGAAAATGAAGAACTTCTTGGTCCAGAAGTACCATATCTTAGTGCTATAGGGGCACTAATATATCTTGCTAATTCAACACGACCTGATATTGCATTTGCTGTGAGTTTATTGGCAAGATTTAGTTCTTCCCCAATAAGAAGACATTGGAATGGAGTTAAACATATATTTTGATACCTTCGAGGGACAACTGATATGGGATTATTTTATTCTAATGAATTTGGATCACAATTGATTGGTTATGCAGATGCAGGGTTTTTATCAGATCCACATAAAGGTAGATCTCAGACAGGATATTTATTTACTTGTGGAGGTACAGCTATATCTTAGCGTTCAATAAAGCAAACTTTATCAGCTACCTCATCAAATCATGCAGAAATAATTGCAGTTCATGAGGCAAGTCGAGAATGTGTTTGGTTAAGGTTAGTAATCCAACATATCCAAAGAATGAGTGGCCTACTTCCAAAATAAGAGATTCCAACAGTATTATATGAAGATAATACAGCATGCATAGCCCAACTAAAAGGAGGATATATCAAAGGAGATAAAACAAAACATATTTCTCCAAAATTCTTTTCACTCATGATCTTATGAAAAATGGTGATATAGATGTTCAGCAATTCGATCATGTGACAATCTTGCAGATTTGTTTACCAAGACACTGCCAACTAAGCCATTTGAGAAGTTAGTGTATGGTATTGGAATGCGCAGATTCAAAGACATAAATTGACAATGTTATCAGGGGGAGTAAACAAGTACTTGCTATACTCTTTTTCTTTTAAGAATTTTTTTATTGTGTACTCTTTTTCCTTCACTAGGTTTTTGTCCCAATGGATTTTTCCTATTAAGGTTTTAACGAGGCACAATATTAATTATTGACATCCAAGGGGGAGTGTTATAAATATTAAAGAAAATGGATGTCCATAACCACCAACCCTTAGAATTCCTTTTCTCTTAATGTCCTTAACTTCATAACCTCCTCAATGAATTGCTTGGAGGAGTTTTTTGTTGTAAACTGTGATTATGCTACCATTTATTTCTTTGTAACCTTTGTATTAGCTTTAAGGGTTGGAGGCCTATAAATAGAGGCAATGTATAAGAGAAAAAGATACCCATGTGAATGAGAAAATACTCCCTTTTGCTCTCTCTCCCAAATTCTTGTCTTGTTGTCTTCTTTTCTTCTCTAATTTTCTTATTTTTATAACACAATTAATGTTTTACACTATTTGAGTTTTTTTAATAAAAAGACCAATTTATTATTACATAAGATAAAATACTATATGTGTTTTCTTTACACAATAGTTTGAAAAATAAGTCCACTATTTTTTTAGAAGTGCTACTTGAAGTGGTTTTTGTTTTAATTTTATTTTGATATGTTGATAATATTTATATTAACTTTACTTTTACAGCAAAAATTTTTAGTCAAGTTTTTTATAGTTCCAATCATTCTTAAACTGGATTAAACCTCCTAAGATTAGGATTTTCTCGCACTTAATTGAGTTTATCCTTGTTAAGGCATTTAATGCATTTGTTGAACATATAGTGTTAAATCTTATTTTAGAGTTATTTATTAGAGTTGTTTAACTTTTTTTTTGGTACAACAATTTTTAAAAATAGGTTGAGCTTACCCACGATCCAAAGGCAGGGCGAAATCTCCCTTTCTCCTAAGTGATACCAATGTTGGACAGAGCGACCGTCTGTTACCCTCAGGCGTAAACCTAGGAATCTAGGAACTATGTTGCCTCCTCAAACGCCGTGATTGGAACCACAACAAAGTGATACTCCCCAGAGATCGAACACGTTCTAAATAGTCATATGTCTCACTCTTTCGCTTGTTAAACCCACAGACTATTTAATAAGAATCACTTGCAACTCAATTTATACCACTAGAAAGACCAAGTATTTAAAACTTTTTTCTTTAAAGCTTGGGTACAAAATAAAATTAATTTTCTTGAAAACTTAAAAATTTGTAATTAAATAAATTTAACTCTAAAAATAGTTATTGAAAGCTCTATTTTTAGATTTTGAAAAGCTAGTTTTAAGAAAAATATGACATTGCCCTTTCTATACCCACCTATTTTTAAAATTCCCTTTTTCCAAAACTGAACAGTGAACTTTTGAAATTATTTTAGGTCAACTTTAAAAAATCACATCTTTTAATATGCACATCCAAAAAATTATTATCTTAGGCTTGTTGGAAATCTTTGGATGTGTGCACTACAAAAAAATTGATTTTCAGCGGCGATTTTTGTCACCGCTGAAAGGGTAAAAGTCGCCGCTGAATACATTGAGCGGCGATATTTTGTCGCCACCTATGAGATGTCGCCTATTCGCATTATTGTCGCCGCTGAAAGTCCAGAATCAGCGGCGACAATACATCGCCGCTGAAAGTTCATAATCAGCGAAAGTAAGGAGTTCTTAATATTATTTATTTAATTTTTTTATATAATTTCTTTGATATAAAAAAATATAATTTAATAATAAATAATAAATGATAAATAACTAAATAAATCAGAATCTAATAACATTGATAAATATACAATATCAAATTAGTTCAATAACTTAAACATATTTAAAATTAAAATAAAATTATTTAGTTTATACATAAATTTTATATAGAAGGACCAATACTATGACTAGAAGAAGTAGGCGCATGTTATTGCCCCTTATGCATCAAGGCAGTGGATTGAGCTTGTTTCCTTTGCTCCATTTGTTCCATTAGTCTTTGCTCGAATTGCACACGCTCTTGTTGCATCTTTTCACGCTCTTCTTCCATCTTTACATGCTCTTCTTCCATCTTTGTACGCTCAGCCTCCATTTTTTCTCTTTCCTCTTCAAATTTTTTATCAAACTCTTCCTGTAATTGGGCACGCACACTCTCAACAACTAAACTATCTGTAGATTGAGGGCGATTTCTCTTCCTTGAAGGCTCCGCTCCATACCCTTTCCCTCTTACATACCCTGACCTCTCACCAAGAACTGTCGCTAATATTTTTTCTGACGTCATTCAAGCATCACTATCTAAATCTTGGTCTTGTTGTTGAGAAAGCTCGTGCATACGACTCTATAATAAAAACATATAAAACTATTAAATTTAAAATAAAACTAAATCAAAATAAAGTATTAAACAATAATACGTACATAAAGCTGTTCAGAGTGTTCGTCAGCCCATACTACTTGTCCATCTAATGTCTTCCTAGTATGCGTTATCTCCCACAGCTGGTCAGGAGGGATAGGTTGTCCAGTAGTAGGATCTTTCTATAAAATAATAACATACAAGAAAATGCAAACAATAGATTTTATAATAAAAAAAAGGATTGAAAATTTAAATTATAATAGTGATATATTGAACTTACTGTAGCATACTCAATCTCTGCAAATGATCGAGGACCACAAGTATGTTTAGTCATTTATTTTTCTCGATTTATCGTGTTTCTTGCACTTTTGTTCTACAACAAAATGTAGTAAGTAATAAGAATTTAATAATTGAAACGAAAAATATAATTTCTTTAGAAGGATAGTCAAATACCTTAAACATGTCAGACTTAAAATATATTAATAACCACTCCCAATCTTGAAAACTAATAGTTTGAGGAGGATCAGCCAACCTATCCTCATCAGTCTCATATTTCTTGTAGTGAGAGTGCAAATTATTCTTCCAATTTCTGAATGCATTTTGTAAAATAATTGATATAGCAATATGAAACTTTTCTTCAGTAATTGCATCAGCAGGTTCAAATTTATCCTAAAACAAATAATCATAAACACTTTATATAATGAAATAAATAAAGTAAAATAAGTATAAAAAGTTGACATAAATAATACCTTTATTTTTAAAATCATATCATGACCATATTTTTCAAAAATATTCTTCCAACTACCTCCACCCTCCCTGAAAGAGACTGTGGTTCTAAGAGTTAGACCACAATAATTAGAAAAGTCTCTTGCTTCTGCACCGATTGCTCTTGACATGGAATCTGAAAATTTGACTTGAATCTTTGCTCCTTGTGCAGTCCTCAAATTAACGTTAATAGACTTATAAACTCCTCTGCCCTTGTTGATTGCAGTAGAAGATCCTATCATTAAAATTTAATTACAATTAAATATTACATGCGATGTAAATCAATTATTATAAATTTGAAACAAACTTACCTGCACTACTATTTTGAGTATGGGGAGTAGGAGGAGAGTTGATAGGCATTTTCTCAAGTTGTTGTTGCAGTGATAGCGGTGAAATAACAGGTCTTAATTGAGGTGTAGAGCATGTACCTCGGCTATTTGTGTTGTCATTAGATGTAACAGAAATATCTTTCCCACATGACCTCTCTTTAATACTGACATATCCTACAAAAATATACATTTTATTTAAGAAATAGCAATCAATCAAACAAGAATCAATGTAGATATTAATAAAATATACCATATCAATTAATTTCATTCAATTGAATCTTCCGTTGCACTATCACTTAAACTAATGTCTTCTGATTCATCTGTTTCTTCTATCTCAGTTTGTATGTCACTTTCTTCTTTAGTATCGCTATCAAAGTCATCAAGAAGATCCTCTTCATTAGGGGTGTTCATGGGCAGGGCTGGGCAGGGCAACCCCCCTGCCCGGTTCCCTGCCCGAAAAAAATATGGGCTGTATTTTACAGCCCGATGCCCGGCCCTGCCCGGTAAAAGCCCTAACCATTTTGGGCTGAGCATGGGCGGGCTGGACGTGGGCGGGCTAGGCATGCCCAAGTTGTGATGCTATGCTCATGTTGTGAAAAAAATCTGCAATTATAAACTTCTAAAATAATATCATATTCATATGTCTTCAAGAGTTAAATAATATCTATAATCCACTAAAAATAAGGTAACAAAAAGATAATAATTAAAGTTTTGAAATTTATTGCATATAAAAAAATATTGAAGTCTAAGTAGTTTATAATTATAACTTTACATCAATTTTCCAAATGTTGACAATGATGAAGTATCTAAAAAAAATAAAATAATTAATTATAATTTATAATGTAATCATATTATGATTAGTAAAGTTAAAAAAAATTAATATAGTTATAAATATTAAAAGATACAACTTACGTACTGAACTACTTATATTTCTAAAATGACCCTTTAGTCACTAGTAACTATCATATTCTCCTTTCCAAGTGTAGCATCTAGGGAGAAAATTAAAAAAAATAAAAAATGGGTGCTCATGGGCAGGGCAACCCCCTGCCCGGTGCCTAGCCCGAAAAAAGCATGGGCTGCATTTTGCAGCCCGATGCCTAGCCCTGCCCTATATTTATCGGGCTGGGCAGGGCTTTTTTTTGCGGGCTCGGGTGGGCATACCGGGCCGCGGGCTTTATGAACACCCCTACTCTTCATCACTAAATCCAGTATTAATTGCATTACTTTTATGTATTTGTGATGGTTCTCCTTGAGCTAAGGGCTGCGTTTATCCATCTTCTCCATATAAGTTAATGATAATATCATCAAGTTGTGTAGGACTTGCATGGTAAATATTTAAGTCTACCGCCAACTGTTGATAAGGTTTTGTGTCAACTATAGGATCATGGACCCCACTATCATCAATATCACTGTCAACTGGTACATTAAACAAGTCGCGTGGGTTTGTTTTGACAACAATGAGCCAACTGGGTGCAACAATATCATCCACATAGAAAACTTGCTCAGGTTGAGATGCTAGAATAAATGGTTCATCTATTTGTAATGAATATCGCGTGTTGATACTTATGAACCCGTACTTATCAATCTTATATCTTTTGTCATAATGAGCAACATCCCACCAATGGCACTTAAACAAACATACTTTTCGGTTGCCTATGTAAGATAACTCATAAATATGCTCTAACACACCATAATATTCTTTGTCAGCATTAGTGTCATCACCCTTAGCCAGGATACCACTGTTTTGAGTTTTTTTTCCTGTTGCACGGTCTTTTGTGTGAAAATGAAATCCATTGCCTATGAACATGGAATAACGATTCACAATCGTCAATGGGCCAATTGATAAACTTATGAGTTCATCACTAACATGGCTCTGTGTAGATAATGATGTCACCTTTGAGGACAAAAGTCATGTGTCAGATAAATTACATATAAATGTAATTGCTAAAAATACTAAGGCTGAAAATGTTATAACTTACTCGTGAACGAAACCATTGAGGAAACTCATATTGGCTTTGCTCACTCCTTGATCCATGGGCTTCAAGCTCTGTTGTATATTCCCTACAAATTTTCATAGCAAATAAGAAAAAATTACATTATGACAAATAAATTTTCTCTTTAAGTCAAACAACTTACTCCATAAATGGCCAAACTTCTTCACAATTTTGTAGCACATACATTCTTGCTTGACAGTATTCTTCATAGGGAAGAGAAATTGACTCGCAATGTCCCCTAGCTTGACCATTTTTCTTAAATATTGTAAACTCAGGGTTGATATCATCATTGGTATCATCATTCCTACGTGGCACATTAAATTTTGTAGGAAAATCTTTCAGATATCTTGAGCAGAACGTGAGACTTTCATCTGCCAAGTATCCTTCTGCAATTGATCCTTCAGGCCGAGCTTTATTGCGAACATACGATTTTAGTGTCCGCAAATACCTAATGCATTAAAATTAGTTAACCTTATATAATTATGAATTATAAATATACAATGATATTGACGCATGTTACCTTTCTATTGGATACATCCAACGATATTGAACTGGTCCAGCCACTTTTGCCTCCCCTGCCAAGTGTATTGGCAAGTGAACCATCACATCAAAAAAAGCAGGTGGGAAGATCGTCTCCAACTTGTATAATGTCAATATTATCTGACTTTGGAGTTTGTCAAGTAGTTCACAAGTCAAAGACTTCGAACAAAGATTTTTGAAAAATCTTCCCAACTCTATAATTGGTTCACACACTTTAGAAGGTACCCACGTATTACAATTGAAAATATCTCTTGCAACAACACATGGTGATCATGACACTTCAAACCAAACAAGTTTCGCTCCTGAATGTTGACACATCTTGAAATATTGGATGAAAAAGCATCAAGGACTTTTAAGTTAGCCAAGAATTGTAAACATGATTGTTTATTTTTAGGGGACAATGTGTAAGGAGCAAGAGGAATAGAAATACTATTACCATCTTCAATTGGGTACATATCACTCCTAATACCCAAGTCCATCAAGTCGTATCTACTTTTAATTGTATCCTTCGTCTTTCCAAACAAATCCATCACCGTGCACACAATGTTATGAAAAACATTTCTTTCTATATGCATCACATCAAGATTATGTCGTATTACCAAGTTCTTCCAATAAGGCAATTGAAAAAAAAATACTTTTTTCCTCCAATTGTAAGCATTATTATGTGTATGACGCTTTCGCTTTGTACCCTTCCCAAATGACACATCACCCAAGTGTTCTAGTTGCGTAAGTACTTCATCTCCGGTCAATGGAACTGGTGGATCCATATGCTCTTCCTTACCATCAAATGATACCTTATTTTTATGCCATGGGTGATTTTGCGGAAGAAAACGCCTATGGCCCATGTAAGATAACTTGCTCCTTATCAAAGTACAATGTGTGTCCTTGTGGCAACATAGACATGCAAGTTTACCTTTAGTTGACTACCCTGAAAGGTTTCCATATGCGGGAAAATCATTTATAGTCCACAAGATTGCTGCATGGATGATAAAATTTGATTCAAAATATGCATCGTATGTCTGTACCCCTACTTCCCAGAATTGTTTCAGCTCCTCAATCATTGGTTGGAGGTAAACATCTATTTCATCACCTGGACACTTTGGACCAAGAATAAGAAGTGTCATCATGAAGTACGGGCTTTTCATACAAAGCCATAGTGGCAAGTTATACGGTAGCAAGACAACAGGCCATATACTATGATTAGTACTCATATTCCCAAAATGTTGAAACCATCACTTGCTAAACCTAATCAAACACTTCTTGGATCAACAGAGAAGTTAGGGTATTGATGGTCAAAGTGTTTCCAAGTTAAAGAATCAACTGGATGTCTCAGTACATCATCATTTGAGTGTTTCTCCTTATGCCACCTCATTTCTTTAGCTATATCTCTTGACATATAAAGTCTTTGTAACCTAGGTGATATGGGAAAATGCCTCAAGACTTTATGTGGAACCTTCTTCCCTTTCTGTTTGCTTAACTTCCATCTAGGCATCTGACACTTAGGACATAATTCTGCATTTGTGTGCTCTCCCCAATACAATATGCAATCATTCTCACAAGCATCAATTTTATGGTAATGTAAACCCAGATAGCGAATTATCTTCTTAGCTTCATAAAATGAGTCTGGCACTAAAGCCCCTTCTGGGAGAACTTCTTTTAACAAGCCCAACAACACATCCATAGATTTATTACTCCAATGGTTAAGGCACTTCACTTGAAGCAACTTTACAATAAAAGAAAGTTTAGACATCTTCACACAACCTGGATAAAGTGCAGTTTCAGCATCTTTTAATAAGTCAAAGAACCTTTTAGCCTGAACATTAGGCTCTTCCCTCTCATTGTCGCTAGTATTGGTATAATCCACACATGGAACTCCATATGCATCACAAACCATCCTGACAAAGTTGTCATTATCAGTATCATTTTGAATGTCATGACTGGAAGTTCCATGATCCGTCTTAAATGTTATAATTTCCCCATACAAGTCCCACACGTCGTAACTGTTCCAAAAACCCTTGCTCAATAAGTCTGTCCTAACATCTCTTCTCGCTTTAAATATAACATTCATGCATCTTTTACAAGGGCAACGTATTTGATTTACCACGCCAGGTTGACTAAATGCCCATTATAGAAAAACATCCACTCCTCTAATATATGATATGTTGCCTTTATCTTTAATATGTAACTAACTTTTATCCATTTATATTCCCTAAAAAGTTAAACCAGGAGTCAATTTATAACATTAAATGAGAATAATAACTTTTAATATTGAAATACCATAAGGAAGCTATGAAAAGAGGGAATGAGAAGTGTTGTACCATGAACATAAGAATGTTTTCAACCTCATAATTATTAAATGCAGAAGATTCCCTTGCAAACAATAAACAATAAAGAGCGACCTAAAACTTAAATGATTTAAGGAGCTACGTGTTCCCTCTTTGTTTTTCATATACACAGCTATGTTATGATCATTATTATTACATTGGGAAAAAATCAACTATTTCCTTAAACTAAGCAGAATAGGATATCAAGTTGTTTTTCTGGGTTCTTTCTTTTAAAAATTACATATTGATATTAATTATAACATGTTCTATCCAATATACTAATTTTTTTTATCTAAGATCACAACTAGATATAAAACTTTTTTACTAATAATTTTTATTAGGAGCAATTTTGAAGTGGGCTTACAAAAACAATAATAATCAATAGCTGAAGAAAGTGTATTAAACGAGTTGGTACGATGACATTCTCAAAAAAATTTACAAAATTCCCTTTGGATTTTTAGTTGTATTTGATTTAGACATTTCAAAATATAAATTAAATATCTTTAAAGATAAAATTACAAAAAGACTTAACTAATTCATTAAGATTTTTAGTCCATAGTTAAAACCTCAATAAATATAAATTGTATAATTAGCAACTTTATTCAAATTTAAATTTGAAAATTAAAAATTGAAAATAAGTAATAAAAATAGAATAAAGGCATAAAAAGATAATATTTAGTTATATAGAGTAATTAAGTAGAAAGAAAATATTACAAATGCCTCAATCGCTAAGTAGTTTTTCATACAATGAACATAAGTAATAGTCGACAAACGCAAAGTAGGTGATCTTACATAGTAGAGCTTTCATTCATCTCCCTCAACAGACAAGAGGTTGCATATTAAACAAGTGGTATAGCTTATCATCATTATAAATAGGAATGTTTTGTTTTTGTTTCTATTTATAAAGATAGAGAAGAATGTATATAATATGATAAAATGTATAAATTAACTTCTTTTGATTTAACCACTCATAATGAAATATATATATATATAAATAGTCAAGGGAAAGAAGCCTACACAATCAGTTAGCACTTAGAAATAATATTTTCCCCCAGCTGAAATGACATGTTTGGAGTCATTAGTACTCTGGACCCTAAAACAGATTGAAACCAAGTCATTAAGACATGATCATACATAAGTAGTTGAGCACACATACATAAGAAGTTGAGAACTATAAGTGGTTTAGACGTTTCATCAAATTACTTGCTAAATTACTTAAATCTTATACTTTTTTTATGTAAAAACTTATCAAAATTGAGATCAAATCCTTCAACTATATAGCAGAAAATATTAATTATATATATATACATGGTTTATCTCTTAATCAAGCTTATCAAACACAGTGTGTGTGTGTGTGTATATGCATGTATGATATATTTCTTTGGGTATAATTCAAAAGTTATTAGTCCTCAAATATTTAATATAAGAACTACATAATTGAACTACTATAACATAACAGTAGCTCCGTTTCAATTTGAATACCATAACAGTACCATTTCAT
Source organism: Leucaena leucocephala (assembly GCA_037074615.1). NCBI lineage: Eukaryota > Viridiplantae > Streptophyta > Magnoliopsida > Fabales > Fabaceae > Leucaena > Leucaena leucocephala. Next base: position 12,265,191 of record CM073540.1, on the reverse strand, counting down.
AGAGTCAGACCACATCAATTGAACGGAAAAATTAGGGGAAGAACGAAATTGGACAGAAACCATGATACAAGAGCTAAACTGACAAATGAAGACAGATGAATAAAGAAAATTTAGAAGGCAAGAACGAATTTCCAGCTTCTGGACAGAAGCTCCCCCTTTGGTAAAATTCTTCAGACATGTTTGACATCATACAGCAGCGACATTGGGAGATTAAATCTTCATTCCACATTTTTAAGCTTCATTAATTACTTAATCAGACATTTAATCTCAAAAACCAAATTTCAACATTTACAAACCCTAAAACACATCGACACAGTAAATCTACTAGCAACCCTAGCGTCCAAAGATTTTGGTTCGGTTTGAAGTCAGAAAACTCAAATATTTACTCATTTTCACTGATCAACCAAAAGCTACTCAAAATCTTGAGTTTAATCGGTGACCCACCCCATAATCGAAAGAAAACATAGGAGAAAACAGACGCGAGAAATTGAAGATGGACTCAGAGAACTCACCTCTGATGGCTGACGACGTCCCAAGCTCGATCTCTGACCTCCAGTCGGTCCTCAAACGTCACAATCCTCAAGTCGTTCCCTCGTGCTCTCCCTCTCCCGCTCTCAATGTTTCGCCTTTCCTTTGAAGCAGAATCGTGACGGTGAGAAATGAAGAACAGAAGGGGAAACCTAAAATATTAAAACGTATCAGCGGCGACAAAATAAAGTCGCCGCTGAAAACACTTTCAGCGGCGACTTTTTTATCGCCGCTAAAACATACTTTCAGCGGCGACATTTTGTTGCCGCTGAAAGGTTTACTTTAACTTAATAATTTTTAGAAATAATCCTCTTAAAATATTAAATATGTTTTTCCTCTAATATCTTCTTCAAAACATTAGGGAATTTTTATAAAATTTTCTGAGCAAATAATAATCTCTAACTATTTTTCTTAAATGTTTTAAATAAATAAGTCTTTCATTCTAGAAAAATAGCTATGAAATCTCTTTTGGGTAAATAAACTCTTTCATAATTTTTTAAACTCCCAAAATACTTATTTTATAATTTTTTCTTATTTTTTAACTCAAAAATATTTTTAATGATTATTCATTAGTTTATTATTTTTCTAAAGTTTCACTTTTGATACTTTTTAATTTCAGAAAAATATTATTAAACTCAATAATACCTTGTAAATTCTTTTTATATAAGTTAGGATGTTATATAAAATATAACAATATAGGGCATATGCAACAGTAACTAAAAATATATATACGTTTGTATTTTACGTCTATTATTTCTCCTTATCTCTCTCACACACATCTCCCTCTCTCTATCTCCTCCCCTACATTATCTCTAACACACACATATTAACTCTCACTCTCATTGACACACATTTATAATATCTCTCTCATAGATATATCCCTGTTTCATCTCCTCTTTTCACATGCATCACATTATTGTTTGTATAATCTTTCTTTAGTATAATAACATATGAAATTCTTTTATTTATTATTTAAAATGACATTATTCAATAATTTAATTTTATATATTATATAGTTGTTTAAAATAACTTCAAATGAGAAAAAATGTATAATCACTTTTAGCGTTGACAATCTATCTAATACATTAATTAAATTTAAAATTGTAAAATTTTGAGCTTCTGTGGCGACCAAGAAGTCGCCGCTGAAAAGTCGTCGCTAAATATATTTTTTTTTGTAGTGATACTACTTCGCTACAAAATCTCAAGGTCTAAATTGCTCACCTGCACTGTCAACTTTCATCCACAAATTTATTGAGCCATAGGAGTCACTTCTATGTGGAAGCGTAATACTTTAGTTATTTAATTTTATTTTATGTATTTCCTATTTATTAAAAATAAAAAGGAAAAATCTAATAAGGGTTGATTGTGGCTGCCACATATGATCAAGCAAGAGGGTGGAAAAGTGAGTTCTTATTTTTCTCTTGAAAATTCATGCTGTTTCTATTTTTCAATTTGTACAACCTTTAATCATAGTAACGATTGAAATGTTATATTTCAATCCGATCAGGCTAAATATTTTGTGGAGGTTCAAATCCTAATAAATAGACACATATAGATAGATTAATACACGTTATTTGTATGCATTATTTGTGTATAAATAGCTTCTCCCTTTACTCAACTCTTAACTCTTCAAATTTGACTCTTTTAACTTTGTTTTTTAAACTTTAATTCTTCCATGTATTTTTCTCTTAATTCAAAATTCACTACTCATGCTAGCCCTTTATAATTTTACATAAGGAATCTATTTTCAAATTACAGCTCCTTCCCTATTTTCCCCGCTAGGCCAAGACATGCATATATGTATTGAACTCCCTCCATTATCTCTTCATAGGTACATGACTGGGGGCACAAGAGATATGGAAGTAAATTGGGTGTGTGCTCTGCGTGTGATGCTCTCATCTTAAAAAACATATTCTCTCTTCTCCTCTCTAATGTGTCTTTATTGTGTACCAGAGACTCGAGTATAGTAACGATGTCGGATTGCTGTGTGGATATATGAAGTAAGTGAATCGATGATAGGTACATCCAAATCTTACAAGTACAAAAATACCATTTTCACTTTAATTATTCCAAGCTTATTCTAAGGGTATTACCCTACGAAAAAATCCATTGGAAGCTTTAAATTTAAGAAAACTCAATCCCAACATGCTCAAACAGTCCAGCCAAAACAGGGAAAAAGGGAAACAAACTTGAATTCTATGATCTATTCCATTCAATCATCTCATAGGGGACATCTATGTACTTAATCTGTATATCAAATTTTTCAATATAGAATAATTTTAACATATTCTTTGGGCGTGGTCAGCACAACACTCTCATCTACAACCCCAAAAGTTTTGAACCATCATTCATGCTACACCAACGTTCATCATATAAGGCACTAAATCACTATGTACTAGCTTCCATTTATGTATAGATAAGCTTTATCATACTTTTCTCTCCTGCTCTGGAGTTTATCTCTCTAAACTCCAACATTCAAAAGCAATCTACATACAAAATACTCAGCCACCAGATAAATCAAGAGTAGGATACTGATTTAGGTACTTCGACTTACATATGATATTAATTAATTTTTATGGGCTTCAAAAATACTTTAGAAACCTAGTTTCTATTTTTTAAGATTTTTCTAGAATTTTATTGTATTTTAGGCATATTTTCATATTTACACTTTTTGTCCAAAACTTCTCTTGTTTACACTTTTGCTCAAAAATTTTCTTTTAATTACATCTTTTGCCAACTAACTTTTCTTCTTACTTTGCCTTTCTATAACTAGTTGCTACTCTTACTTAGCTCTCGAATGTCTCAATTTCTTTTATTTAATCAGTGTACAAAAATATCGGATTTGAGAGATGGATATTCAAAGTAACAGATAACTTCACGTGTCTAACGGTTACTTTTTTCCATCAACCTCTAAATCATAAAGCAGTTCATTTATAATGGATGAGAAGAGTTATTATGATTGAAACTGCTCATTTACTCATTTATCACTTCAGTACTTATTACATGTCACTTGTAACTTATTTTCACATTCTAAATGAATTCATTAAATAAATTTTAAATTGATAAGATTGTTCAAGTTTATCTTTACCAAAATTCTCTCTCTCTCTCTCCTTGCATTTTTATAAATCATTCTCACCTTTCATTCCTCTTTATTCCCAACGGGGAATTACATAGGGATAAAATTTGAAAACAATCATAATAAATCAACAAATTACTTATGTTTTTGTTGAAAATTTTCTCCTATAAATGATTTATAATAAGGATCGGAATAGTACTTTTAAAGCTATGAATGCTCAATTACCCTGTTTTTGAGTGTGTAATATTTACTCATTCAAGTTAGGCTTTATTATTTGATCAATTAAGATTGGGCAAATTTTGAGTGGGATAATTAAATACCTTGTATAATGGGGAGTTCGAGCCATATAAAGTTTGAGATTTGACCAAATAAAAAAAACCTGAGAATTGTAGACCTATAGAGCCATTTTAAATCCAGAGATAGTGAAATTCCAAGTGGTATCTGGGGATTGGATGTAAATCACATGAATTAAATTGAATTAAGCATAATGTTGTCTTTGTTGAATTTGACTGTATGTATCACCTGAGAGGAGAATGAATTGGGTAATTTTAATTTTTTTTTAAAACTTTAAGTATATTAAATAAATTCAAAGAGTAGAGTTTAGAATGATATCACTGAAGGAAGAAGATGATGAAGAAATATTGCACAGAGTCGATTTATACTAGTTCGACCCAATTTATTTAGCCTATGTCCAGTCCCCAATACTCCTTTGAGTGTTCCACTATCTTTCAAAATTAGTCAGACTATTGGTGCCTCAGTACAATAACGTGAGAATCACTCTCACTCCTCCTTACAACCCGTAAGGTAATCACCAGTGATGATCCCTCTCACTCCCCCTTACAACACGTAAAGTGACATTATGCTCAACATACTCGCTTGAACAAAATGGAAATGAAATACAGATTTTTAAATCTCTCTCTCAACTAGAGAAATTATGATAATCACTTAAGCACACACTATCCAAGTTTCTCTCTTTAAAGAATATATTATGCTCTGAACCAAAGAAAAGAAACAGAGTGAAACAAAGACTATTAGTAGCTAGAGCTTCTTATGATCATAATGCATGTGTATCTCTTTTGGCTCTTACGTCTCTCAACTTCTTCCACTTTCTCTTTCTGGCTTCTTCTTCTTTTCTAGTTGATTCTTCATAAATCAATTGAAGTAGCCGTTGATGAATATAGCCGTTATTACTGACATATGCATTTTGACTTTTTGCTCTTTAATTGATCTCTTCGTTAAATCTTGTCTCAGCCTATAAATGATCTTGAAACATACTTTAGTAAAGATATATAATTAGTATATGTATATAGTAATTGTTTCCAAATGATTTAGATTTAAAGATCAAGATATGATAAAGTCTGGTTTAAAAATATTTTCTCAAAATAGCTTAAATTGTCGAAGTGATTATCGAAGATAGCCCTTATGGAAAAGGTCTTTAATAAATTATTGAAGATTTATATTTGAAACAGTTTAAATATTATCGAGTAATACTTCGATAACCAGTCTTATCAAGAAGGACTTCGATAAATCTTCAGTGAATTTTATTCAAATAGTTCTGAATTTATCAAATAGGATTTTAATAAACATCTTTATTGAATAGCTCTTTGAAAAATATTCTTTCAAAAAATACTTTCAGACTTATCGATATATTTCACAATACATTATTTATTGAAGTTTTCTTCGATAAATAACATATTTAAATAGCTCATCGATAAATGCTCAAGAGCATTCTTTCAAATAGACTTTCAAACATTCTCTGATCTTTTCTCATGTAGTGTATTTGGAAATAGAAGTTTATAAGATCATTTATCAATTCAGGTGAAGATCATCATGAGCACATCAGAACAAATCACGAGATTATAAGCTCGACTAAAAATATTTAGCATATCAGAACAAGTCATAAACTTAAAATATTTTAATATATGATCAAGATATAAATTCATGAAGATCATTTATTCAATCAAATCAAAGTAATTCATGAGCTCAACAAAGTCATTCACAGGACTATAAATCAAATATTCAATGTAATTCAATTTAGGCTTAACATAATGATCTTATCAAAGATCTCTTCGACAAATAGTCTAATTGAATAGTTCATCGATAAGAGCATAAAGAATAAGACTTTGAATCTTTCATAAATAATCTTATCTTCATAAATTCAAGATATTTCAAATCATAGATGATTAAAACAAATCAACAACATTATAAGAAATGAATCATCATCAAAACATTTATTAAAGCTTCAGTGTTTTGAATTTAAAAATATCTTATCATTTCTTTCTCAAATATTGATCTTATTTGTAACTCAAGTTTTTATCAGTCATTTGAGAAGAGAATAATTCAATCAAGTCACTGTCAAAAATCATTTTCCAAATATCAGTCTTCAATTATTTATTTGAAAAAGGATTAGTCATAAACAAACTTTAACGATACATTTGGTAGGATGGTAAAGTTTTTGATAGAAATGGAAGTGGAAATGAAAATGGAATTAGGCTAAAAATGAGTTTTAAAAATTTGTTTGGTAAACTAGAAATGAGCATGAAATTGATTTATATTTTTTTTTTAAAATGAAAAATGTATGAAAGTAAAATAAAAAAAAACTTCTTTGCCTTCATTGTTTGCCCTCATTTTTCTTGTCTCTCTTCCTCCTCTTTCGCTCAAATCTCTCTCCATTCATTGAAGCCGTCTACGAAGTTGAAGCCATAGGAGGAATAGTCGTTCGGATTATAGTGGATGCTGAATTGAGCCAGAGACGTCGGAATTGTATTGCTGGCATCGTTGCACTCGAGGCGACCACTACAGTGGCTAGTACAGACCCCATACTCAAGGCAACTACCACAGACCACCACGCTCGAGGCAACCGCCAAAGTCGCTGGTGGTGCAGAGGAACTAATTACCACCACAATCAGATATAGGGATGGAGGTGTAAGTGAGGGGAAGGAGAGCTAAGCTGCCGCAAGCGAGGACAGGGTGACCAGTATTTGTCAGGTACGGGGATGGCTTCAACGAGAGTGACAAGGATGAAGAAGGGAGCCATGGCCAGTGAGGGGTAGCGTGTCGAGGAAGAAAATGCCATTTTGTTCTGATTTAGGAAAGGGTAAAATTGTATAGGAATTTCATAAGTTAGAGTAAAATTGTCTAAAATATTTCACTTCTATATAACCCATCTCAATTCTCAACTTTCTGGATGGAACTAAAATAGGGCAAAATATTAGAAGTGGAAGTAAAAGTGAAACCGATTTCCATGATACCAAAGAAGAAAAATGTTTGATTCAACTTCCACTTCTCAGTTCCCACTTCCATCCTACCAAACATGCTCTAAGTCTTTCTATTTCAAATTTTGTAATCACAAGTTATAAATTATTTTGAGAAGAAATAAACAAGATATCATCTTATCAAAAGTAAATAGTAAGATATATTCAAAGTAATTTATTAGTGCTTTCTATAAAACATAAAACTTTCTCTTATTTATCGAAGAGTTCTTCGATAAGTACTCTTATCGAATAGTCCTTCGATAAATTATCTTTGAAATCGGAATTTCTTCCTTTTGAAACAGAGTTTATTGATCAAAATTTTTATCGATAAGTACCTTGATCAATTAACACTTCGATAAAGAATTTTGTAAAAATTCTTTTCCAAATTGAGTGTACTATACTTATCGAAGGCTTCTTCGATAAATCTTCTTATCAAATAAGTCTTTGAATAATTTTACTTCAAGAGAAATGACTTAGAATTTTCTAAAACCAAATGCATATTAATTTATCGATGACTTCATCGATAAGAACTATTTTCGAATAGGTCCTTAATAAATACTTTTTAGAAATCATATTTTTTTTAAAAGTTCTTTCTTATTTAACGAAAAACTTATCGAATAAGTACCTTATCGATAAACTTATCGATAAATACTCCTTATTAATTAAAAAATACTTTTTAAAATATTCTCTCAATTAATTATCATCATCAAAATATTATTATTAGAGCCTAACAGTTTTCTTTCTGCTTAATTACTTACGGTGATATTCTTCCTTGTCTCAACTTATTATTTATTATTTCCTTCCAGATTTATTTTTGCAAAAAATTGTCATCACATAATTTACTGAAGTTACTGTTATTCTAACATGGTTTTGACGATTTCATAAGTCACCCACCAAAATAAGCTCTCCGTGGAATCGAAACCTTAACAACAAGAAAAAAGAGATTTTTTTAATTTTTTTTAAAATTTGCTTTATTGGTGGTGTTATAAATTTTATTTTATTTTTCTAAATTTATGGCTGTTTGAATACTTATTTAAAATGTCTTCATACTTAAGGAAACCTTTCGCGGATTAAAATTGTGAAAACGTTGTTAGATATTTTTAAGCTGCTCTTGATGGCAACTTTTAGCGACGCTTAAGATTTTTTTTAGGGGGAATTTAGTGATACGAAGAACAAAATTCAACTTTTACCCATGTTTAAAACCCAACATTTCAATTTCAATTGATAAGTAGTGCATTTTATATATGACCGTGAAATTTGATTATTTGGCTATTTTTTATTTGGTAGCCTTTGGCATCCAAATTGTAATGATTAATAAAAGCTTATTATTATTAATGGATACTCTGAAATTGAAATATATAATAATATAATATTATGATTTATAAAAATAATCTAAAACAACGTAACAATAGCAAACCTAAATTAAATTAATAAATGATTTTTTATCTGTTTAAAGCACCTATATTCTCCCTCTCGTTTAGATACTATGCTTCTCACTCTCTTTCACCGTATTTAAATTATTATTAGTGAAATATGACATGAGAAATATGAAATAATCTCATGTTTTGAACACTACGGATCAGATTCTATGTAACTTTTATTTATTTATTTATTTTCTATGACTCTTTGGTAACGAAGAAAGACACATGACAAGATTATAATAGATCCAAATTAATACTTCTTATACATAAGACGTGTATTTTTTAAAAAAAAATATTTCCCTGTAAATCGTTTAGTATATATGGAGAGTAATTCAGCTATATCGCAAAGAATCGATCAAATGAACAGAAATAAATTAAAACTATCTTACAAATAAAAAATAACCAATTTGTTGAAAGGTTGATAATTGTATGGTATTAATATATATTCCATATTAATGTTATTACGTTAAGCATGCATATATATAGAGAACATATATAATTAATATATATTTCATAATAAATATTTTTTTAGATTTAAACATTTTCCTGTATATAAATAAATAATAAGGGAATAAAATAAATAATTTTAATTTTATAAAATATTTGAATTATTGGTTGAATATATTCTTTACACATTAAGCCTTGAAAATAATTATACCCTGACTAAATAAAAAAATATAAAAATCCCCCCTCCACCAATCCTCCAAGGTATTTATAATTTTTTTGGGTTATAAATTCTTAACTCTAACGTAGCGTTTTATTCCTCAAACAAAATGATGAAATATGCTTTTTAATTTTATAATTTTGCCCCTCGATATAGTCTAAGATGATATAAAGCCTATAAATGGGAAACATAGTGGGATTGAGAGAATTGAGTACTGAGGAAATGGCCTCTCACAAGAAGTATTGTTTCCTCTTTGCTTTTGTTTTAGCTATCAGCTTCTTCAACAGTGGAACCGCCATTGAAGAAGAAACAGAGGCCATAGGAAACAATCCATGGCTCACTGTTTCTCTTTCTTCTCTCTTTCCATCATCCACTTGCACACCTTTCACAGGTTCTCTATACTCTCTCTATATATATAGTTTTTTTTATAAACATATGTATATTTCTATTGAAGACAATTATATTTGAGGTACTACCAAGTACTAAACGTGGACATCTATCTTAGTGAGATTCAAACTTTAATTTGTCATATTATAAAATACTAGCTCTTTCTGATATAATCAACACCTGGTTCTCTCTTAAATGAGTCATAATATTCGTTGTTCATGAAAGGAGAACTTTGTTGGAGTTTTTATATTATGGATAGATATTTTATAGGTTATATATTTTCCATCTCTCACCAAAAGCGTTTTTATGAAAAAGAGAAAAGTAGTTAAATCTAAAATTTTATACATCTGTGATTAAAGAATTGGATTGGATTGGATGATTCGATCAAACTAGTTAGAGCGTCGATCAAATTTCTTAGTGCCTTGATTTTGACTTGAAAAACAATTTTTATAGTTGAATCAGGTTGGATTGAAGTTAAGCTGCAAAGTTTGAAGTTAGATCAAGAACTGAAATGGTTATTAGAAAATTGACCGAGTTTTGGACATTACACAAAAATACTTAAAAAATTGACCCTCTAAAAAAGTGCAATAAATCTTTAAGGTGGTGTATATTAACAATTAGATTTATTATGAATTTATTTTTTATACATATTATACGTATACTTATTTTTATTTTTATTTTATTACTCCCTCTAATCCTAGATATAAGAGTTAGATAGAGTCTACTTTAGTCCTAAATATAAGACTCCAATCCACGTTGTCTCCTAAAATTATAATCTTCTACCTAAAGTATCCCTATATAATTTCACATATTAAAGAGATTTATATCTAGGGTAGTTTAAATATATATAATTAAATGATGTCTTTTAGAAAAACTAATAGACAATCATTATAAATAACTAACTCAATTAATTATTTGATGTCAAATAGATGGTAAAAAACACTTGTCAAGTGGAATTTATTACTTGTCTTTCTCTCTCTATAATAAACTCTAATTATTGAGAAGATTAATATGTATAGTTATAACATGACTTATGTATACAATTGATGAATCAGGATTGAAGAGGAATTCAAACCTGCAAGTGATACAAAGACATGGGCCATGTTATGAAGCAGAAACTAAATCTTCAACACACACTACTGATATGCTGAACGAAGATCAATTAAGGGTCAATTCAATTCACTCCAAGCTCTCCAAAAGGTTATTCAGCCATGAAAACATGAGGCAACTAGATTCTGCAAACGTACCGCTGACGTCCGGCCTGCTGATTGGCACGGGGGGCTACATTGTCACTGTCGGCTTGGGTAGCCCTAAAACGAACGTGTCGCTTATTATTGATACAGGAAGTGATCTCACTTGGACTCAGTGCAAGCCATGTATTGTGAAGTGTTACATCCAACAAGAACCAATCTTTGATCCCTCCAAGTCCACAACTTATTCTCACATTAATTGCTCTTCTTCTTCTATGTGCAATCAGATTATGTCTACAGGAAGTAAATTAGGTAATCCTTAACTTCTTCTTTTTTCTTTCTTTCATGAAATAATCAAGCTATGCACATTCTCAGTCTGTGATACAAAAAAGGGGGTTAATAAAAAAGATTAACTATAACTAATGTCTCTTAATTATGTTTTGATTGGAAGATAAAATATTGCTGATACGCTAACCATTGTGTATGTTTTCTTGAGATAAACTGTAATAATTGTCCGGAATTTTCAACAAAACCCACTCCTCCACAGACAAATTATTATTTAAGTTTTTACCCATATTAAATATACCTTATTTCAATAAAGTAATAGTTCTTTTTGCGAAACATATAAGTATTGATTGCAAAAGAAGAAACTGTTTTACAACTTTTATTCATTGTTATATTGTTATACATGTAAGAGTAAAATCCTACTTTACTTAACAATACTTACCATTGCTATTTTCTTATGAAAAGTGTTAACTCTCTATAACAAATTAATATGATATAATTTTTTATTTAAAAATCAATGTAGTACAACTAATTGTAATTATGTTTTTTTCATTACACAGGATATTTAAATTATTTTAAAAGGATTAAAAATTAAATAATTTTTATATGCTATGATAAATATGAATATAAAAAGTAATAAAAATAGTTCTCAATTATTTATTAATATTTTATTAGAACAAATCCTTGAAAAACAATCTAAAAATTTGGTAAATCTGACTTTAAATATTGAAAATAATAAAAAAGTGTCAAAATCTAAATTAGAATTTTAAAATTCAGAGCCAAATAATCACAATACCCCTTGTTTATTAAAGAAAAAGTCAACAATATTTGATGTTTGGACCATTTTGGTCATTATGCTTTAAATTTCAAAATCTCAATTTAGATCTTTACACTTCTCTATCCTTTATAATATCTAGAGTCTCAATTTAAAATTTAACAATTTCAAAGTCTTTTTAGGGATTTTTCCTAATATTATTTATGAGTTAAACTTTTTTTTTCCTTGCCCCTATCTAGGATATCAAGAGTGTACTAATAGTAATTCTACCACACCATGCGTGTATGAGATTCGTTACCTTGACAACTCCTCCAGCGTCGGCTTTCTCAGCAACGAAAGGCTGACTGTCACCGCCAGCGACACATTTGATAACTTCTTGTTCGGTTGTGGCCAAAACAACAATGCAATTACCTTTGGCGGCAGCGCCGGAATACTTGGCCTTAGCCGCCACCCGATCTCCTTCGTCCAACAAACAGCCAATACTTATAACAAAGTCTTCTCCTATTGTCTCCCCGCCAACCCTAGTTCCGTCGGCTACCTGACCTTCGGCAGCGAAGAAATTCCCAAGAATGTCCAATACACTCCGATCACCACCATCCCCAACTTAGACACGTTATACGGCATCAACATCATCGGAATCACCGTCGATGGAACGCAACTATCATCTGTTACTTCTACACTGTCGTCAGCCAGAGCAATCATTGATTCCGGTACCGTCATCACGAGGCTTCCGCCGTCGGTGTATGCTGCCCTGAGATCAGAGTTCCGGCGAAAGATGGCGATGTATCCGATGGCCAGAGAGATACTAATACTGGACACGTGTTACGATTTAAGTGGGCACGAGACGGTGATGATTCCAAATATAAACTTGGTGTTTGGTGGTGGAGTTAAGCTAGACCTGGACGAGAATGGGATATTTTTTACTGTGAGCGAGAAACAGGTGTGTTTGGCTTTTGCTCCGAATATGAGTGATGAGGATGTGCTTATTCTGGGTAACGTTCAGCAGAGTTCCATACAGGTGGTGTATGATCTTAATGCTGAAAGGCTTGGATTTGGGCCTCCTGGGGGCTGCTAGGGAAATAATAACCGTTAAAATTAATTATGAAAAAACTATTAATATTTCACAATCTCAATTAATGTTTGACATTATGTATCTGCATTACATACAAGAGTTTGAAAATAAGCCCAATGTTTTTTTTTTAATAGTGCTACTTGTAAGTGGTTATAAATAATGTTCAGTCTCTCAAGTACAATGGTTTTTTAATAGTTATAAATTCAGTCTCTCATTACTAGTTTTTTAATATTTACAATATATATTTTTAATATTTTACAATATATATGTTAGATCATTTTACTTTATTATATAAATCTCACTTCTTTATTGTAAATAGTTATACATATTCAAACAATAAGCTAAAGAAGTATACATATTCAATCCTTTAATTTATAATAAATTTTAATTTAATCCTTTAAATTTATAAAGTATATTTTCAATTCTTTAATGTTAATATCATTAGTCTCATTAACAAATGATGGCTTCGCAAATTTAAATGACGACTTTATAATTAAATGGTGACAAAGCATGCTTAAAATTTAAAAAGATGGGGGGTTGATAGTTTATATTAAACTCTGATTTCATTATATTTTTATTTTAAATATTTTTTAATTTATAAATTTAGAATTAAAGATTAACATATCAGTATTCAATTGTAAAGTCATCATTTAAATTTGTTGAGATCAATATTTTATGTTCATAATATAAATTTAGAGGACTAAATGTATATTTTAATCTAAAGAATACGGTAAATTAATTATATATATCAAATTAATAAAAAGTCACAATTTCGTTCATAATTTTATCCATAAAGAATGAATTAAAAATTTTAATAAAAAATATATTTGATTTTTAAATAATTATTGTATAATAATCAAATTGAAAACTGAATTAAATTAAAGCTTTTAAAGTTTGTGATAGATTATAGAGTAAAGAAAAGAAACTTATTTGCAAAAGGAATTTTTCATTACTTGAAAGAGTATTGATTTTCGAATTTTTCTTTATAAAACTGACACAAGAAAAGTTTTATAGTGTTTATGACCAAGGTATTAAAAAGTTGGTGACCAGACTCGGTAGGAATCTAACCCAGAGCAACTCGGTATAAACAGATGTAAATCAGAAAAAACCTGGGTTACCCAGGTCACTTTTTTACATGCCTGAAAAATACAAGAACTCCATAAAGGGGAAGAAAGTTACAGGAAAAAAGATAAAGAGAGGAGAGGAAGAGGAGAAAGAAAATAGTATAGAAGATGCCATAAAAACAAACTTGCTATCAAAGAAAACTCCTGAGTAATTGATAAAAAATGAAGAGAAGAACCATTCTAGAGTAGAAAGCATGGAAGAAATAGAAGCCCTCTCGTTTCATGAACTCCGGTGGCGGTTGTTCCATGCTTCAAGACCGGAAAATGAGTGAGAGCATAGAGACGAAAAAGTGACTTTTGCTTTACCTGAGTCTTACAAATTAAAGTTAGAGAAGGTTTATTGTAAATGATTTTTATAAAGTGAGTTTGTTTTGTTGATATGTTAAAAAGTAGGTCTTTATCATATTATAGTCTCTTTTTTCTGTCATGTTTTTAATCTCACCACGATGGCAATTAACTTTTTTTTTTTAGAAGTATCTCAAATTAATTTTATTTTTAAAGTTACTTATTGTCTATAAGTCAGATGAGATGAAAGTCATACATACTAAACACTCAACCCTAACCTAAAGTTATTTTTTTTCTTGTGACTTGTGAGAAGTCAGTTAAAGGTTAAAAAAAATTCCAAACAAGCACTTAAATTACAAAGAAGAAAGAGAAATGTGAATTTTGACTTTCAAGACGACGGGATCAAATCCTCATATTAACATTTTTCTCTTCCTCTCTCATAAGCAAATCATCTTAGCCATTTCAATCCATCCAAGGGCTGAAAGAGAGACACGTCATAAACTATTTAAAATCTCATTTTAACCGTCTATCTATCTTGACCACCCATATTTGATATCTTTAAATATTAAAACAACAGCAGAAGCAATTCGACGTTCTACTGGTTGAGCTTGGCAGGAAAGCTTCACGCAAGGTAATCATCTTCTGCAAGATAATATGATTAATCGAGTTGCATCTAAAAGCTTTACGTAACATAATCTTGTTCATCTATTTTCAAGATAATCTGGTTCATCTACATATGCTGATTCCTGAGGAGAGGGTAATCTCAATGTTCATTCCAAGAGGCAAGGTATAAAAATAACTAATTTTTTATTTTTTATAAAAGATGGTATCTTTGGGATTTTTTGATAGCCAATGTCACAAAAATCTCCATTGTAGTGCCTCTTAATGCTAACTTCGCTCCATTTAAAATAGGTTTTTTTAAATGAAGTTAAAGATATCATATTATCATTGTTTAACATTATAAAAGATTTATTTGTTATCTTGATGTACTGATGATTGATTATATAAAATCAGAATGTTGTATTTTTATTGCTTGTATAGTCTCCTATTTTGTTTATTTGCTTTTAATATTATGGATTCTTTAATGCGTAAGCTCAATTTTGTTGCATTTGTTATAAGGTGTTTATTGATAAACCCTTTAATAAATAAGAACAAAATTTAATTGTAAAATTTATTTTAAAAGATATTTATTGAAGCATTTATTGATAAATACTTTGAAAAATAAGAAGAAAACTTAGTTTTTAAAATCTATTTTTGAGAGGCATTTATCAATAAGGATGTTTATTAATAAGCCCTTCGATAAATAAGAATAAAATTTAATTGTGAAATTTATTTTAAAATGTATTTATCAAAGCATTTATCGACAAATACATCAAAAAAAAGAAGAAAACTTAGTTTGTAAAATCTACTTCTGAGAGCCATTTATCTAAATATTTATCAATAAGAATGTTTATCGAAAAACTCTTCGATATATGAGAACATAGTCATTGTAAAATCAATTTCAGAATGTCATTGGTCGAAATATCAACCGATAAAGTATTTTATCAATAAACATTTGGATCAATAGAAAAGATCCAGTTTAAAACTGTTACATGATTTTAAAATTTTGTAATTAATTAAAGAACGATCTTGCTTTGAAAAATGATCTTATAAAATCTTGATCTAAAATATATTACATAACATTTGAAATGAGATTAGAAGAATCAAAGAAATTTCAAGGCCAGACCATTGTTCTTCATTATCAAGCATTTATCAATAAGTTATTCGATAAACTTATTTATCAAAAGAATACTTCAATAAACTTATTTATCAAACTTAAATATTCTGGAATAAATGTTTTAAAAAAACTTTTCTTGATAAGTATTTTCATAAGCTTAAACCAAGCCTCTGTTATAAAAGGTTATTTTTTAAAAGACATTTCAATAAAGCTAGTTATCAAATTATTATTCGATAAGAGCTGTTATGCTTAAATTCATATTGTTTGATATTTATTGAAGATCTTTTTGATAAACATTTTGATAAATCTAATTGTTCTTCAAAAATATTTTCAAACTAAAGTTTGATGTTTCAATCCAAAAACGTTGGATATTAATTGATCTATGCTTAAGCTCTTTTATATCATTTATATAACACATTTTTAGATTAATTGTAGGCAGAAACAAGATCAAATAAAGAAATTCATCAAAAAATAAATTTATATCAAAATGTAGCTTCGATTGTCAGAAACCAACGGCTTTATTCTTGGACAACTACTTCAATGAGTCTAACAGTTATTCAATTGATATAAAAGAAGCTACAGTAAATGCTGAAGTAAGAAGAACAACAAATACAAACGAACAATATTTATTGAAGCATTATATATTTCTACTCTATTTTACTCTGCATCTCATTCTTTGAACAAAGCATTTTAATCTTTGAGAAAGAAATTTAGAGAGCTTGATCTTCAGTGTTTACATCATCATTCTACCAGAGAGAGCTAGAAATCTTTATTTATTATCTGAGATATTGTGATTATAACCTTACGGCAAGTAAGGAGGAGGGAGAGAGGTAATCTCTTATTGATATACTGAGATATCAAGAACTGAAGAATCTTAGAGAATAGTAGAATACTCAGAAAAATTTTAAGGACTAAACGTAGGTTGAACTGGACCAGTATAAGTTTGAGGAATTCACCCTATATTTTTATTAAAATTTTAAAATTTTTAATATTACACAATTCATCCTCTTTTTGGATGAGACTACAACAAAGATTAAAATAAACTTCCACCTTGTAATTGCTCATTATCCTAATTTACTCAATCCAACCAATAAATTAAGAACAGAACATTCAAATTAATTAGATGAAAGTGATAAAAAAAAGAAGAATAAGAGGAAGCATAGTTCCGAAAGGGATGGAAAAGAAGGGGGAACATATGGAGGATGAGTAGTAATATAGATACAGATCAAATAAGTTGCTTTTAGAAGAGTGATGAAGATTCTCTCATAGCATCCAACGGTGGGCAACGACAGAGCCACTTCTTGAGTCGCCGATTAGATGGGAATTTGAGAAGAAATTAAAAAAAAGTTGTTCGTTTAGGCTACATTATAATATAAAATTTAATAAGCTGTCAAGATTATAAAGAGATAAACAGTTAAAATGAGATTTTTGTTATAAAACTAGCAATAAGATTAGAAAGAGAGAAAAGATGGAGACAAGAAAATGAGAGAAGTATATATTCTATTCTTTCTCCTTTCTTTACAATACAAATGGAATGCCCTATTTATAGGCATAGAAGTTGAAGATGAAGAGTCTAGTAATTAATGGGGAATAATGAAGAGTCTAGTAATTAATGGAGGAGTAATGAAGAGTCTAGTAATTAATGAGGAATAATGAAGAGTCTAGTAATTAATGAAGGAATAATGACCTAGGGAATTTGAAGAGGTGGAGGGAGATGGAGATGGACATCTATATTCTAATATTCATAACACTCCCCCTTAGATGTCCATTCTTTTAATAATGTGCCTCATTAAAAAAACTTTAACTAGGAAAAACCCTGTGGGATAAAAACCTAGTAAAAGAAAAAGAGTACACAATTAATTGATACACTTACAGAGCTGCCTCATTAAAAACCTTGCTAGGAAAACCCAGTGGGACAAAACCTCAGACAAGGGAAAAAGAGTACAGCGTGTATCGACTCCCCCTTTTTGTAACATCAATTGATATCTCTGAATCTGCGAAGTCCGATATCATGTACGAGCTTCTCAAATATTTTTGCTGGAAGTGACTTAGTGAACAAATCTGCTAGATTTTCTTTAGACCGGATTTGCTGGATATTAATCTCACCATTCTTTTGAAGATCATGTGTGAAAAAGAATTTTGGAGAAATATGTTTTGTCCTGTCTCCTTTGATGTACCCTTCTTTTAGTTGGGTAATACATGCAGTATTATCTTCATATAGAACTGTTGGGATCATTTTACTAGATGACAATCCACAAGTAGTACGTATATGATGTATTATCAATCTTAAACATACACATTCTCCATTTGCTTCATGTATCGCTATTATTTCTGCATGATTAGATGATGTGGCTGATATGGTTTGTTTCATTGATCGCTATGAAATAGCTGTACTATTACATGTGAACAAATAGCCTGTTTGCGATCTACCAACATGTGGATCAGACTGAAATCTAGCATCAGCATATCCGACAAAGTCAGTCTTATGTTCATTTGAATAAAATAATCCCATATTCATAGTACCATTCAAGTAACGAAGAATGTGCTTAACCCCATTCCAATGTCTTCGTGTTGGTGAAGAACTATATCTTGCTAATAAGTTAACAACAAATGATATATCTGGTCGTGCGTGACTAGCAAGATACATAAGCGCACCAATTGCACTAAGATAAGGCACTTCTGGGCCAAGTAGTTCTTCATCACCTTCTTGAGGTCTAAAGGGATCTTTATCTTTCTCCAGAAATCTTACAATCATCGGAGTGCATAATGGATGTGATTTATCCATATAAAAACGTTTTAAGACTTTTCTCGTGTAAGTTTCTTGACACACGAAGATCCCATTTTTCAGATGTTCAATTTGTAGTCCAAGGCAAAATTTTGTTCTTCCCAGGTCCTTCATTTCAAACTCTTTCTTTAAGCAATTCACCGCTTTGGAAATCTCTTCAGGAGTTCCAATGATATTTATGTCATCGACATAAATAGCAATTATAGCAAATTCATTTCCAGATCTTTTTATAAAAATGCATGGACATATCTGATCATTCTTATATCCTTCTTTCAATAGATATTCACTAAGTCGATTATACCATATGCGCCCTGATTGCTTCAATCCATATAAAGACTTATTTAACTTAATTGAGTACCGTTCTCGAGAACTTGAATTATATACTTTTGGTAACTCAAATCCATTAGGGAGACTCATATAAATGTCATTGTCAAGTGAGCCACACAAATAGGCTGTAACAACATCCATTAGACGCAAATCGAGGCCTTCTTTTACTGCCAGACTAATTAGATATCGAAAAGTAGTTGCATCCACCACTGGTGAGTATGTTTCTATAAAATCAATACCAGGTCTTTGTGTAAATCAACAAGTCGTGCTTTATATCTTACTACTTCACCATTTTCATTTCGTTTTCTCACAAAAACCCATTTATATCCAACTGGTTTTACATCTTCAGGTGTAAGAACCACAGGGCCAAAAACTTTTCGTTTTTCTAACGATTTTAATTCAGCCTCAATTGATTCAGCCTCAATTACGTCTTTCCATTTTGACCAATCATCTCTTTGTTTGCATTCGCTAATAGATCTTGGTTCATGATCCTCATCATCATTTATTACATCAAGCGCTACATTATATGCAAAAATATTGTCAACGTTGACTTTATCTCGATCCCATCGTATTCTATTGACAACATAATTTATTGAGATCTCATTATTTTCATATATTTCAGGTACCTGAATGTCTCTCGAAATTGAGACATTAGTGTTGTCAAAGGACTCTTCTGGAGTCACTAAATTTTGTTGAATATCCTCGACCTGGCCATCTATATTTATAGCTCCTTTTCTTTTTCGAGGATTTTTATCTTTAGAACCGATGGGCCTGCCACGCTTCAAGCGTGCTTTTGATCCATTAGATTGTCCAATAGGGACATCAATTCTGATAGGAGCATTCGCAGCTGGAACATGTGATTTGGTCACTTTCTTGGGGTCAGTGAATACGTCTGGCAATTGATTGGCTAAACTCTGTAAATGAATTATCTTTTGAACTTCTAGCTCACATTGTTTTGTACGAGGATCAAGATGAGATAATGATAATTCATTCCAACTAACTTTATTTTCCAGCTGTTTATTTTCTCCCCCTAATGTTGGAAAATTTGATTCGTCAAAATGACAATCAGCAAATCGAGCCGTAAATAAATCTCCTGTTGTTGGCTCTAAATATTTTATTATAGAAGGAGATTCATATCCAACATATATTCCCATCCTTCTTTGAGGACCCATTTTAGTACGTTGTGGTGGAGCAATCGGAACATATACCGCACATTCAAAAGTTCTTAGATGGGAAATATTTGGTTCCTGACCAAAAACCATTTGTAAAGGGGAGACCTTAAGATAACTAGTTGGCCTGATACGAATTAACATCGCTGCATGTACAATTGCATGTCCCCAAGTATATATTGGGAGATTTGATTTCATAAGCAATGGTCTTGCAATCAACTGTAAACGTTTAATTAATGATTCTGCAAGACCATTTTGTGTATGAACATGTGCTACAGGATGTTCAACATTGATTCCCAGAGACATACAATACTCATTGAAAGCTTGTGAAGTAAATTCACCAGCATTATCTAGACGTATTTTCTTAATAGGATAATCTGGAAAATGTGCTCTCAATCTAATTAGTTGAGCAAGTAATCTCGCAAACGCCAGGTTACGAGAAGATAATAATCAAACATGTGACCATTTTGTTGATGCATCAATTAGAACCATAAAATATCTAAATGGTCCACATGGTGGGTGTATCGGCCCACAAATATCTCCCTGTATACGTTCTAGAAAAGTGAGGGACTCACTTTTTATTTTTATCGATGAAGGTCTAATAATTAGTTTCCCTTCAGAACATGCAGCACATGAGAAAATATGAAATTGTGGAATTGATTCTCTTCTCAACGAATGTCCACATGAATTCTCAATCATTCTTCGCATCATTATTATCCCACGATGGCCTAACCGGTCATGCCAACTATTAAATTTATTCTCACTTGCAAACTTCTGGTTTGCAATAGCATGTGTTTCAATTGTACTAATAAATGTGTAGTACATTCCAGAGGAAAGAGCATGGTATTTTTTCCAGTGTGCATTTTTTTACCAGAAATCATATCTGTGATAACGAGATATTCCTGGTTTTCTCTATTTGTTGTTTCAATATGGTATCCATTTCTGCGGATATCCTTGAAACTCAACAAATTCCTGTTAGATTTGGAGGAATAAAATGCACTATCAATGTATAATTGTGTTCCTCCAGGTAACAATATATTAGCTCTTCCAAACCCCTTAATCATCTTTATACTTCCAAAACAATATATAAGAAAATAACACATATGACTATAATAAAAATATATTAGCAAATATAATCATAAAAGAAAATAACTTCATTATAGCAAAAGAAAACACACATAATCATAAAAGTTTAGCTTATTTTTTTGGACACTCCCATCACCAATTAGGTGATCAATTCTTTCGTTAGGATCGGCAAAGAAATCAGCAATATCTAAATGAGTCACATCCATGTTACCATAATCAGAATCGCTTTCTTCCCCAACAAAATTTGTTTCTATCTTTGGCTCTTTGCCTTTATTTTTATTTTTCCTTTTGAGCGATTCTTGATATAATTCAACCAAATATCTTGGTGTACGACAAGTACGAGCCCAATGACCTTTGCCACCACAACGATGACATAAATTTTCAATATAATTATCATTCCCACTAGTTTCCTTTTTGTGGTTATCATCATTGTTTGCCCACCTCGAGTGGGAACCACGACCACGACCACGTTGACCACGGCCTCGTATATAGCCACGGCCGCGTCCACGTCCACGTCCACGTCCATATCCCCGACCACGGGATGATTCATTTGTTACTACATTCACTTCTGGGAATGCAGTAGAGCCAGTTGGACGGGATTCATGATTCCTCATTAAAAGCTCATTATTTTGTTCAACCACCAAAACGCAAGAAATCAGTTCAGAATACTTTTTGAAACCTTTTTCACGATATTATTATTTCAAGAGCACATTGGATGCATGAAATGTGGAGAATGTTCTTTCTAACATGTCATCATCAGTAATTTTCTCTCCACATAGTTTTAGTTGAGAACTAATTCTAAATAGTGCAGAATTATATTCACTGACTGATTTAAAATCTTGCAAACGTAAATGCATCCAGTCATAACGAGCTTTTGGAAGAATCAAGTAAATGCATCTAGTTTCCAGAATAGATAATTCTTTCCAGTAATGTCAAGAGCTACAAACTCAAGTTTTGTAAGATTCGACATGATGATATTATCATAAAATATAACAAAAGTTGAATGGAGATTTAGGTTAAGAAGGTTGAGTAATTAGAAAATAATCAAACATGAAACTACAATTCAACATAAGAGTGATATAGAAACTCACCTTCCAATGATAGATCTTACAATAATATCAGTTTGCTAGAGCGGTCGTGCTGATAACGTGTTATAAAACTAGCAATAAGATTAGAAAGAGAGAAAAGATGGAGACAAGAAAATGAGAGAAGTATATATTCTATTCTTTCTCCTTTCTTTACAATACAAATGGAATGCCCTATTTATAGGCATAGAGGTTGAAGATGAAGAGTCTAGTAATTAATGGGGAATAATGAAGAGTCTAGTAATTAATGAGGAATAATGAAGAGTCTAGTAATTAATGAAGGAATAATGACCTAGGGAATTTGAAGAGGTGGAGGGAGATGGAGATGGACATCTATATTCTAATATTCATAACAATTTTAAATAGTTTATGATATATCTTTTTGTCAGCTCTTAAATGGATTGAATGGATAAGATGAGACTTATTGCTTGTATTCTGCCCTTTTCTTTTATGATTTTCAAAGCTGACATTGGATAGCGTGCTCCATTTATGAAAACAATTAATATAATATTACACATTCTTCTATGTTATATTAGGGCGGTACATAATGCCCATAGGCCGGTATGTGTAACATCCCAATTTTCAGGCCTTGAGACAAGGAAATAGCCTGAGAATGAGAGGCTACCAGACCCCTTTTGAGCAGAAGTCCCAGAGACATAAGAGAGTTTTTAGGGACTAAGCTGCGAGTAAGTAAAGGTACGCGAACTTATGTGCAAACAGTGGAAGTCCCAAGGGGTAGAATGGCCATTTGGGGTGATGTAAAGGTCAAAGGTTGAAGAGTTACGAGCTGACCGTTCTGGTCGCGACTAGAGTAAAGCATGGTCGCGACTAGTGGTTACAGAAAGAGCTATACGCGACAAGAAAGCATTATGGTCGCGACGTAAAAGAAGTATGGTCGCGACTAGAAAGCAATGATATCGCGACTAATAGTGGCAGAAAGCCTTAGACGCGACTAAAATATGTTATGGTCGCGACTAAAATGTGTTGTGGTCGCGACGATAGAATGTTTTGGTCGCGACGAGAATATGTTTGGGTCGCGACTAATGTACACAGAATTGTAAGGTCGCGACAAGATGATGTTGAAGTCGCGACTAGTGACTAAAGTGGCGCTAAGCGTACGGGCCAAGAGTGGTGAAGGTCCAAGAGAGATAGTTACCCGGTTGGAGATAGACCGGAGGCAGGATATCAGATACAGGAAAGGTTATCTGGAAACCATGAAGTAAACTGATAAGGTATACTCATGGGTCCCACAAGATGCCACATGGTATTAAAGTAATGATTCAATAAAGTAAAGTTACTCGGTTGGCACAAAAACCGAGGAGGCACGATAACCGAGGAAATGATCAGATAAAGTCAGGGACTTATCTGGGTGGCATTGGGAAGCGTGCAAGGTCTCTTCCAGTCGCCACATGGCATTAGTCTGCAGAAAGCAGATAAAGTTGAGGGCACGCATTACGAGGCAAGAGACTGGACCGGTGAGTCAGCATGCTGAGGTGTCCCGGGAATTCAAGCATGTGAAAAATGAGGCGCTGAGTCAGCATGGTGAGTTGTCCCGCTGATGCAGTAAATGAGAAATTAAAGAAAATAGGAAAATCCAGGAAAAACCAGGACCGCAGGATCAAAGTTCATGGAAACTACGATTGTGCCATTGAGCCCTATTATAAATACCCCCCTTCCCCCATTCCATTTGCATCCCGCGGAGGAGGAGAGAATGAGAGAGAAAGAAGAGAGAGAAGGAGAAGGAAAGGAAGAGAGAAAGGAGAAAAGGAAGTAAGGAAGTTCTGGCGGAGCTGGAAGCAGAATAAAGAAAGTAAGGTTCTGCTAAGCTAGCCAGGTAGTAACTAATCCTAGCTTCTATGTAATGGCTTTGTGATTTGATGTGCTATTGTTTGGTTGGATTGTTGTCTTATATGTTATGTCTGAAGCTCTGCTATAATGCTATGGTCATATGTTATTAAGCATGGAAGCACGCAGCATACTTATCTGTACACAATCACAAGCAAGCACTGTCAAACCGCATTACATATATTGTTATGATTGTTGCTACTGAGATTCCCCTGAATCTCATCCCCATCCATAACCCATTACAGGGAGGTTATGCTGAAGTGGATTTAGAGAATCCTAAGAGACGCCGTTATGCTGCCGGAGTAAAGACTGAACATCAGTATATGATAAGTACTGTGTACGTAGTGCTGTCTAAGGAGGCTAGAAGTGAGTGGACCTAGCCGGTTCATCTAGTCTTTCCTGGGTACTACGTAGAATGGTAGTTCTCATGAGGGAATTACCGAATCAGTACGGTTCAGTTCTTTGTACAGATGAAGTGTAGCTGTTATGCTGCCAGAGTTTAGGCAGAAGAAGAGCTAGTATAGCTTCCGCAAGTGTACTCTGAGGGCTGTATGGGAGGATGTTTCATTTTGGTATCAGAGCAAGAGGTTCTGGCACCAACCAGAAAGGACTCTGGTTCAGAGCATAAGATTCTGGCACAGAACAGAAGGTTCTGGCTCAGTGATGCTCTGATTTAGCCCTTGAGTACGACAGAATAGCACTCCGGTCGCGACTAACGTGGTTTATGTCGCGACTGGTAGCCTCAATGAGAGGTTTAGTCGCGACGCATAAGTTTATAGGTCGCGACGGTTATTCACAGAAAGATTTGGTCGCGGCGAGTATGTTCCTAGGTCGCGACGTTATTTAACAGAGAGCTAAGGTTGTGACGAGAAAAGTTTAATGTCGCGACTAGAAATGGCTATGGTTGCGACGTGAAGAGACATATGTCGCGACGAGAAAATATACTGGTCGCGACGGTAGAGGAGTTGAGTCGCGACGTAGAAAGGTTAAGGTCGCGACGACAGAAGCTTTAGGTCGCGACTAGAAGACAGAAAATGTTAAGGACGCGACGTCTGAAGCTGTAGGTCACGACTAAAGAATAGAAATGATAAGTCGTGAGGAGTTAAGGGTAATGAAGAATCATAGAGGCTATGAGTAGCGATTACCCAATACTCATATCGCGACGGAATGACAGAGATGTCCTGGTATGACATTAGAAGATTCAGATCGGGACTATTATGGGTTTAGAAGAGCCCGTGGAGATAAAGCTCCTAGATGGAATAAGAGGTGTTCATGTTTCATTGTAAAGGAAAAGACAGGTGAACACAAAGCATGAACATAGAGCTTGAGTGGAGAAGCCATGCATAGAGGAAGTTGGCAACTCCAATAAGCAAGTCATCCTTGCTAGGTAGGATAGGCCGCAAAGGATGATAAAGATAAGTTAAGATGAGCTAGCTAGATGAGATAGCTAGAATGAGACAGATCCTCCATGTGATTACGAAGAATAGATCTACATGGTAAAAGTCTTATTCAACCTAGTTGAATAAAAGACTTGAGAGCTAGAATGGGATAGCTAGTATGAAGTTTGCCTCGGAGTAATCCTAGGGCATAGCCTAAAGGCTAGAGATATGATGATGTTTGATATGGCCTAAGGCTAAGGCTAAGGACGTGATGGTTAATAGGTAAAGAGTTAAAATTCCCTAAGCAGAGGGATTCCATCACAGAGATCTAGGGTGGAGTACCCTAAAGAATAGAAATAATAGTAAAAGATAATGAATGAGATCTAGGCGACTGAAGTTCGCTAGGATTAAGAGAAAGATGTGTTTTCAGGTGCTTAAGGGCTGTGGCTCGTGTGTCTGGAAAACAAAACCGTGACCTCATGTGGGCACCAAGCCTACCTAAGGGGAAAGCGGATAATATCTTTGTAAAGGGGTTCTAGGCTGTTACAGTAAAGGCCGATAAGGAATCACAGTCTGGTCAAGAATAGACTGAGACTGATAGATAGACAAAAGAAGAAATGAGATAGTAGAAGGTAGCCACAGATTACGGGATACAGTGACTCCCCTATGTAAGAAAGAGTGATGAAGGGTTGAGTCTGTACCCTAATAAGAGGGTAGCGTGGCAGCCTGAGATAGACAGATGTTTCAGGATGACTGACCAAGATATGATAGGCAATATGATAAATAAAATATGCCTTGAGGTTTAGTTAGTCTGATGGATGGTTGAGCAAAGTATGATGATGATATGGCTTATGATGCCATAAGTTATGATAGTTGCATCTCCTTGCAATTGTCATATGATGACATGCATGTTAGAGTATGCCATGATGAATGAATACTCCATTTTACAGTGCATGAAGGGTAGAGTATATATGAGATGAGAAAGTATGTTGCTCCCATACCATATGACATGTAATGAGATATGTATTGAGGATGATAGATAGTCTCAGTTCATGGGACAATAAGTTATGATATTCAGATATGTTTGAAGTTACTCGGGTAATTCTGCAGACTTATGAATATAGTACTCAGGACCATTTCTGTTGAAAGGAATGGTAGACAGAAAGAAAGCAGATAAGAGTAAAGAGATTGTTTTTAGATCACTCTTCAGATAAGAGTTGGATCTGAAACAGATGGCTCTCAGATAGAGCTAGATTCAGATGAGTATAGATCACTCTTCAGATAAGAGTTGGATCTGATACAGGATGCTCGCAGTTGGAGCATGGTTCAAATGGTTCACAGTTAGAGCACAGATGAGTTATGATGAGGCCATAGCAGTAGAATGCAATGGCAGGTGGTTAGACCATGATGGCACAAGCCAATGGTAAGCCACAGTAAAGTAAGAAAGATGAGAAGGAACTCCTGAGTAAGAGAGGAAGTAAGTAAAGTCTGGGTAAATGATGTGAGGCTATAAAATTTTTATGGAGTTATCAACAGGTGGAAGCAGTTAACCTTATAACTTAGTCTGTTGGTTTAAGATCTTCGGGAGATATACAGTACAACAGAATCGCAGTTAGATTCTGGAGGGTCACAGTTAGATCCTAGCATGGCTCCAGGGTCGCAGTTAGATCCTAACAGATCCAGAGTCACAGTTAGATTCTGAAGAGGCTAACGGTTGATCGTAGTTAGATCCCGAGGTCGCAGTTAGACCTAGCCTAAGGAAAGTAATGAGCCATGAGACATGAGTACGATGTAGTATCTCTTTGGGAAGATGAATGCCAAAGACGAAGTTAAGGTAAGGAAGTTTCACTAGTTGATAAGCTGACCCAGAGAAATTGTTTTATAATGATTTTCCTCAGGTAGCCTCTAGTCTACAGACTGAACTTAGCTTTCCCTTAAACGAAGATGGAGTCCAAGTTTAAATCTGAGTACTGAGATTCAAAGTTTTGTAGAAGTATGCCTGAGAAGCAGAGAAGAGAATCCTCTGTGTAATGAGAAGCAGAGAAGAGAATCCTCTGAGAAGCAGAGAAGAAAATCCTCAATGTAATAAGAATAGAAAAGTATGAGTAGATAAAGATTACCCAGATGAGGGGTAAAGAGATTAAAAGGCTAGAGAAGACCTAGAGAAGAGGGTCTAAGGCAAAGCTGAGATAGAACACAGTTCTATGAAAAAGAGAAAGCCAGTCTTATGTTAGTCTTGTGATAAGACAAGATAAGTTATGAAAGGGTGAAATACACCATGAGATAGCTAGAGTGGGCTAGATATGCCATGATAACGTATCAAAGGCATGTAATGAGATACACGGTAGTAAATGTGTAATATGACACGCACCTAGAGATGTGCATTGTATGAACAGACAGAGAGGCTCCCTGTTTGGTAGGAATCAGATGTTTGAATGTTATGCTATGAAAGAGAATAGAAAATGAGAGCTTTCACTCTTTGCATGAGATGTCAGGCTTAATGTTATGCTAAAACTATGCAAGCTCCGAGTGTTAGAGCTGTGCCTAGTTAGAACAGGAATGCTTAAGCTCCGATGTTAGAGTTTTGCATTCATAAGCAGGTATACAGTCCTGCAGTATGTTGGCCAAGCATTATGCATATTAGAGTAGGTGCTTTTGTTTAGCAGCAAAGTAAAGAAAGAATAGCTGCGTAAGTCCTCTCTCTGTATGATGTTAAGTGCAAAGAAAGATGAAATGTTGCAGATTTTAAAGCAGTCTGCGAGATATCAAGAGAAGTAGTAAGAATATGATGCTTAAAGTATGATGAGTAGTTAGAAGAAATTCCCGAATACAGTAATATTCGAGAGAATTTCATATGAAAGAAATGGACACTACTCATAAGTGCAGTAAGTGGTCCATAAGAGGAAAGTAGATTTCAGCTCTGATTGGATTAACCCAGAGAAAGAAAGGCATGTTACGAAGAGACGTAAAGTCATGATGAGTACTTTGCCAGATGTTAAGTTAATTTGGCTATGGTACTAATTAAATTTCGAGGACGAAATTTATTTAAAGGGGAGGAGAAATGTAACATCCCAATTTTCAGGCCTTGAGACAAGGAAATAGCCTGAGAATGAGAGGCTACCAGACCCCTTTTGAGCAGAAGTCCCAGAGACATAAGAGAGTTTTTAGGGACTAAGCTGCGAGTAAGTAAAGGTACGCGAACTTATGTGCAAACAGTGGAAGTCCCAAGGGGTAGAATGGCCATTTGGGGTGATGTAAAGGTCAAAGGTTGAAGAGTTACGAGCTGACCGTTCTGGTCGCGACTAGAGTAAAGCATGGTCGCGACTAGTGGTTACAGAAAGAGCTATACGCGACAAGAAAGCATTATGGTCGCGACGTAAAAGAAGTATGGTCGCGACTAGAAAGCAATGATATCGCGACTAATAGTGGCAGAAAGCCTTAGACGCGACTAAAATGTGTTATGGTCGCGACTAAAATGTGTTGTGGTCGCGACGATAGAATGTTTTGGTCGCGACGAGAATATGTTTGGGTCGCGACTAATGTACACAGAATTGTAAGGTCGCGACAAGATGATGTTGAAGTCGCGACTAGTGACTAAAGTGGCGCTAAGCGTACGGG
This sequence comes from Leucaena leucocephala, assembly GCA_037074615.1. Lineage (NCBI taxonomy): Eukaryota > Viridiplantae > Streptophyta > Magnoliopsida > Fabales > Fabaceae > Leucaena > Leucaena leucocephala. Next base: position 12,236,119 of record CM073540.1, on the reverse strand, counting down.
CCAAGAGTGGTGAAGGTCCAAGAGAGATAGTTACCCGGTTGGAGATAGACCGGAGGCAGGATATCAGATACAGGAAAGGTTATCTGGAAACCATAAAGTAAACTGATAAGGTATACTCATGGGTCCCACAAGATGCCACATGGTATTAAAGTAATGATTCAATAAAGTAAAGTTACTCGGTTGGCACAAAAACCGAGGAGGCACGATAACCGAGGAAATGATCAGATAAAGTCAGGGACTTATCTGGGTGGCATTGGGAAGCGTGCAAGGTCTCTTCCAGTCGCCACATGGCATTAGTCTGCAGAAAGCAGATAAAGTTGAGGGCACGCATTACGAGGCAAGAGACTGGACCGGTGAGTCAGCATGCTGAGGTGTCCCGGGAATTCAAGCATGTGAAAAATGAGGCGCTGAGTCAGCATGGTGAGTTGTCCCGCTGATGCAGTAAATGAGAAATTAAAGAAAATAGGAAAATCCAGGAAAAACCAGGACCGCAGGATCAAAGTTCATGGAAACTACGATTGTGCCATTGAGCCCTATTATAAATACCCCCCTTCCCCCATTCCATTTGCATCCCGCGGAGGAGGAGAGAATGAGAGAGAAAGAAGAGAGAGAAGGAGAAGGAAAGGAAGAGAGAAAGGAGAAAAGGAAGTAAGGAAGTTCTGGCGGAGCTGGAAGCAGAATAAAGAAAGTAAGGTTCTGCTAAGCTAGCCAGGTAGTAACTAATCCTAGCTTCTATGTAATGGCTTTGTGATTTGATGTGCTATTGTTTGGTTGGATTGTTGTCTTATATGTTATGTCTGAAGCTCTGCTATAATGCTATGGTCATATGTTATTAAGCATGGAAGCACGCAGCATACTTATCTGTACACAATCACAAGCAAGCACTGTCACACCGCATTACATATATTGTTATGATTGTTGCTACTGAGATTCCCCTGAATCTCATCCCCATCCATAACCCATTACAGGGAGGTTATGCTGAAGTGGATTTAGAGAATCCTAAGAGACGCCGTTATGCTGCCGGAGTAAAGACTGAACATCAGTATATGATAAGTACTGTGTACGTAGTGCTGTCTAAGGAGGCTAGAAGTGAGTGGACCTAGCCGGTTCATCTAGTCTTTCCTGGGTACTACGTAGAATGGTAGTTCTCATGAGGGAATTACCGAATCAGTACGGTTCAGTTCTTTGTACAGATGAAGTGTAGCTGTTATGCTGCCGGAGTTTAGGCAGAAGAAGAGCTAGTATAGCTTCCGCAAGTGTACTCTGAGGGCTGTATGGGAGGATGTTTCAGTATGCCCAGCCCAGCCAGCAATAAAATAGCCCTGCCCAGCCCGATAAATATAGGGCAGGGCTGAGCATCGGGCTACAAAATCCAGCCCATGCTTTTTTTGGGCTAGGCACCGGGCAGGGGGGTTGCCTGCCCTGCCCTGCCCATGAGCACCACTTCTTTTATTTTTTTTATTTTTTTCCCTAAATGCTACACTTAAAAGGGAGAATATGATAATTACTGGTGACTAGAGGTTCATTTTAAAAATATGAGTAGTTAAGTATGTAAGTTGTATCTTTTAATATTTATAATTATATTAATTTTTTCTTTTTTTCTTTTTTTTAACTTTGCTAATCATCATATAATTACATTATAAATTATAATTGTTTATTTTTTTCAGATACTTAATCTTTGTCAATATTAGGGAGATTGATACAAAGTTACAATTACAAATTACTTAGACTTCAAGATTTTTTTTTACATACAATGGATTTCAAAAATTTAATTATTATTTTTTTGTTGCTTTATTCTTAGTGAATTATGGATATTATTTAAGTCTTAAAGACATATGAATATGGTATTATTTTATAAATTCATAATTGCAGATTTTTTTCACAACATGAGCATGACATCAAAACTTGGGCATGCCCAGCCCAAAATAGTTAGGGCTTTTACCGGGCAGGGCTGGGCATTGGGCTGTAAAATGTAGCCCATACTTTTTTTGGGCAGGGCACCGGGCACGAGGCCTGCCCTGCCCAACCCTGCCCATGCACACCCCTATGTTATATCAGCGCCTTGTCCCTATATAATTATAATTATAGTGAGTGTTAAAAAAACTCTAAATCATAATTTAAAAAAAAATTAACTTAAATTTTAGTTTAAAATTTTTTAAAGTAAACAGTCATATTTATTCAAAAAAAAAAATTAGACTAAACTATAGTTTAAAACTAAAGTTTTGAATAAGCTACTGAGACTAGTTTTTAGAATAGTAAAAGTATTATAAACTACCCAATTAATATTTTACTTTTACTTTTTTATACTATCTCTCCTCTTTCTTCTCTAGCATCTCTCCTCTCTCATCTCTCTTCTCTCTTCTCCACCCTCTCTCCTCTCTCTTCTCTCTTCTCTACCCTCTATCATCTCTCATATTTTTAATAAAATCATATTTTTTTTAGTAATTTACCAATCATAACAGTCTTTCTGCTACTAATTATCTAAACACTCATTTTTTCAGAACTATTTTTTTCTATAAACTTTTCTCCATAATCCAAAAATATTTTTTTTTATAAGTCATTTTCTAAAAATATATCCAAACAAGCCAATAAATATAAAAAAGGACAATATGGCTCCTTTGTTAATTATTACAATACATATTATTTTTTATTATAAAATTAGTAACAAGATTAAGAGGAGAGAAAATATGAAGATAAAAAAATTAGAGAAGCATATTGTATTCTTTTAATTGCTTTATAACACAAATGACATACTCTATTTATAAGCATAATCTTACACTTAGTTACACACAAATTTAAATGACAAATAGTGAGCGATAAAAATTATGAATGATTTAGTGAAAGTTATAAGTTTAATATAATAATGGAGGAGTAATAGATTAGTGGAAGTTACTTAGTAAAGTTAAAGAGGAAGAGGGACATAGAAATCCACATTCTAATATTCATAACACTCCCCTTGGATGTCCATTATTTAATAATGTGCCTTATTAAAAAACTTCAACTAGAAAAATTCCGTGGGAGAAAAATCTAGTGGAAGAAAAAGAGTACACAATTAATTGATATACTTACAATGCTGCCTCATTAAAAATCTTGTTAGGAAAACCTAGTGGGACAAAATCTTAGTCAAGGGAAAAAGAGTATAACGTGTATCGACTACCTATTTTGGCAACGTCAATTAATATTTCTGAATCTACGATGTCCGATATCATGTACGAGTTTCTCAAATACTGTTGCCAGAAGTGACTTGGTGAACAAATCTGCTAGATTTTCTTTAGAACGGATTTATTGGATATTAATCTCATCATTTTTTTTAAGATCATATGTGAAATATTTTTTTGGAGAAATATGCTTTGTCATATCTCCTTTGATATACCCTTCTTTTAGTTGGGTAATACACGCAGTATTATCTTCATATAAGACTGTTATGATCATTTTACTATATGGTAATCCACAAGTTGTACGTATATGATGTATTATCAATCTTAACCATAGATATTCTTGACTTGCTTCATGTATCGCTAGTATTTCTACATAATTAGATGATGTGACTGATATGGTTTGTTTCATTGATCGCCATGAAATAGCTATACCACTATATGTGAACAAATAGCATGTTTGTAATCTACAACATGTAGATTAGACTGAAATCCAGAATCGGTATAGCTGATAAAGTCAGTCTTATGTTCATTCGAATAAAATAATCACATATCCATATTACCCTTCAAGTAACGAAGAATGTGTTTAACCCCATTCCAATGTCTTGATGCTGGTGAATAACTATATCTTGCTAGTAAGTTAACAGCAAATGATATATCCGGTCGTGTGTGACTAGCAAGATATATAAGCACACCAATTGCACTAAGGTATGGTATTTCTTGGCCAAGTAGTTCTTCGTCACCTTCTTGAGGTATAAGGAGATCTTTATCTTTCTCTATAGATTTTACAATCATCGGAGTGTATAATAGATGTGATTTATCCATATAGAAATATTTTAAAACTTTTTTCATGTAAGTTTCTTCATACATGAAGATTTTATTTTTTATATGTTTAATTTGTAGTCCAAAGCAAAGTTTTGTTCTTCCCAAGTCCTTCATTTCAAATATTTCTTTAAGCAATTCACCGCTTTAGAAATCTCTGCAGAAATTCTAATGATATTTATGTTATCGACATAAACAACAATTATAGCAAATTCATAGGCATATTTGATCATTCTTATATCTTTCTTTTAAAAGATATTCACTAAGTCGATTATATCATATGCACCCTGATTGCTTCAATCCATATAAAGACTTATTTAACTTAATTAAGTAATTATCTCAAAAACTTGAATTTTATATTTTTGGCAACTCAAATCTATCAGGAAGACTCATATATATGTCAATATCAAGAGAGCCATACAAATAGATTGTAACAACATCCATTAGATGTAAATTGAGGCCTTTATTTACTGTCAGATTAATTAAATATTTAAAAGTTGTTGCATCCACTACTGGTGAGTATATTTCTACAAAATCAATACTAGGTCTTTGTATAAATCCTTGAGCAACAAGTTGTACTTTGTATCTTACTTAAGGCTGATAATTCGGGTTGGGTCCGCCAACCTACCAAAAAATGGCGATTAGGTTGCAATATTTGTAACCCATTTTGGTGTAGGTCTTTTTGACCCGTCAGGTTGGCGGGTTAGCCCATTTGTTTTTTGCTTTATTTTTTTTATTATTTACATTGCACATTTGCACTTTACTAATTTGAGAGTTTTAGCCAAACAAGGGACATTACACTTAATTTATATTAACTTTATCTCATTGAGTCATTTCTTTATATATATTTATTTTATTTTATTTGTGATAGATTTATCTATGGATTGTGATAAAGTTGACTAAATAAATATTTTGACAACTTCAGATATGATTTGAATCCAATTAATACTGACACATATGAATTTTTTTTAAAAAAAATAAAAGTTGGCATATATATGTAAAAAATTTTAAAAAAAAGATGGCGGGCGCGGGTTGGTATTATACCAACCCGCCTCTAACCCAACCCGCGGCGGGCCAATCCGTATTTGGCAGGTTGACTAGTTTTACCACCCCTAATCTTACTACTTCGCCATTTTTATTTCATTTTCACACAAAAGCCCACTTGTATCCAACTGATTTTATACCTTCAGGTGTAAAAATCACAGAGCAAAAAACTTTTCACTTTTCTAATGATTTTAATTCTACCTCAATTGAGTCTTTCCACTTTAGCCAATCCTCTCTTATTTTTGTTCTATCACCAAAAGACAAGAAATCAGTACATAATACTTTTTAAAATATTTTTCACGATATTGCTGCTACAAGAGTACATTAGATGCATGAAATGTGGAGAATGTTCTTTCTAACTTGTTATCATCAGTAATTTTTTCTCCATATAGTTTCAGTTAAGAACTAATTATAAATAGTGCAGAATTATACTCCCTGACTGATTTAAAATCTTGCAGACGTAAATGCATCAAGTTATAACGAGTTTTTAGAAGAATTACAGTTTTCTAATAGTCATACATTTTTTTTTAGGTTGTTACAAAGAGCAAGTGGATCTTTGACAGTTAAATACTCAGTTTTTAGTCCTCCATCCAGGGGTGGCGGAGAAAGATCATAGCCTTGGCTTTATCTTTGTTGAATTTCTGATTGCCTTCCTTGATAGTGTCTCATAAACCCATGGCATCTAGATGGATTTCCACAGCTAGTATCCAGGATAGATAATTCTTTCTAGTAATGTCAAGAGCCACAAACTCAAATTTTGTAAGATTCGATATGATGATGCAATCATAAAAGTGTAACAAAAGTTAAATGGAGATCAAGATTAAGAAGGTTGAATAATTATGAAATAATCCAATATAAAACTATAATTCAACATGAAATTAATATAAAAATTCACCTTTCGATGATAAACCTTATAATAATGTCAATTTCTAGAGCAGTCGTGCTGATAACGTATTATAAAACTAGTAATAAGATTAAGAAGATAGAAAAGATAAAGACAAAAAAATAAGAGAAATATATTGTATTCTTCCACTTGCTTTATAACACAAATGACATGCCCTATTTATAGGCATAGTCTTACACGTAGGTTACACACAAACTTAAATGACAAATAGTGGGCAATAAAATTTATGAATGACCTAGTGGAAGTTACAAGTTTAATGTAATAATGGAGGAATAATAGATTAGTAGAAGTTATTTAGTAAAGTTGAAGAAGAAGAGGGAGATGGACATCAATATTATAATATTCATAACATTTTATTATTTTAAATATTATTTTTATTAAAATATTTTTTATAATTAAAATAGGAATTTTTTATATATTTTAATTAAATTAAATTATTTTAATTAAAATCAATCTGACTTCGAATTAAACTTGATCTGACCCACTAACCCTTAAACCCCTATCTCAACTAGAGCTATCAATAAGGGTCAACCTAACCCTAAAGGGATAGCTAGGTCAGGGCTTAAAAGTCTCGACCTTGTAGAGCCTGCATATCATAAAATAATCATAATTTTAAAGCTTGGCCTTTGAATGTGCGGGCTCAGAGTTGACCTTACCGGGCTTTCATGTTATTTTATTAAATTTTTTTCAAAAACTATTTTGAAATATAAAAATAAAATAATAAAAATATCTTAAAATTTTAAATTCAAATAATAAATATTAATAAAATAAAATGTTAAACTATTGTTCAAATTTTTAAAACTAGTACTTATCAAACGTCAAACATTAATGGTGGGTAAAAAAACCTCAAGCACTAATAATTGTTCAGACTCAAAAATGACTAAAACTAGATAAAAACATATAAATAAAAAAGATAGAAAGAAACTAAGTAGCTAAACATAGTTTTAAATTGGTAGTAACAATTATGATTTTTAGTTCATAAATTTTTAACATTAAAAAAATAATTGGTATTAATAATTTATAATTATTGATTCATAAAATTTTAAATTTTTAACATTAAAAAAATAAAGAGGCTTAAAAGGCTAGCCTTTTTATTTGTGAGCCCTTAGCCCTTTTAAGCTCAATGTTATTTTTCACCCTCTAAATCTCAAACCTGACCTTTCACTTAAATAAATTTAACCCATTTTAACGGCTCTAATCTCAACCGATTTATTGACCAGTCCGATTTTTAATACCTTGTTTATAATAATGGTTAACTCATGTCAATTTCATGAAAAGAAAAATGTATCGAGGTTTGATAACTTTTTTAAGAAAAAAATAACTTTTATTAGAATTTGAACAAAAATTTGAATTGAATATTTAGTTGGTCATAATTTTACTTGAGACAATTACTTTTCAGCTAATGATATATATTGGTGTTTGAGACATATTAAAATAATATGGGATAAAATTTCTCTCACATATTTATCTCATAGTAAAAAAGTGCATTTATTTACGCTAACCCAAATGGGCTACAACCCAGTTATCTGCAAATTGGCCCATCTTTGGGAAAAACAATGCATATTGGGCTATTATGAAAATTTGCACATCAACGTAATGGAATTTTCATTTTCATTTAGACATTGATGGCTCGGTCAATAATTAGGGCCATGCTTCATATGGAGGTTTGATTAGAAACTTCAAAAGAACCCATCCTCGGTGGGTTTAGTTAGTGAAAGAATGCGTATTCGATTTGTAAGGAGTATCATTTTATTATAGTTCCAATTGTGGAGTTTGGGGAACTCCTAGGTGCCTAAATTTACGCCTGAGTGTAATTGACAACTCACTCTACCTAATATTGGTATCGCCTAGGAGGAAAGGAGATTTTACCCTACTTTAGATCGTAGGTGAGCCCAACTCCTTTTCAAAATTTTTTATATCAAACAAAGAAAAGAAACTCCAAAGGAGAATGGCTATTAGGATTGCAAGAAGAAAAGAATGGGGTGTGCTCAGTGAACTTCTGTTGAGCTTTTTGGCCTTTTAACTATGTCAGAATCATAGATTTAAAAAAGATCCTTACTTATACTGATTCTTTAGAAGCCTTTCAACTGATAATGAAAAATGGAAGGTCTCAGTACCGCTAAGTTCAGAGGTCATTGAAGTTGGAAGTTTGACCATCTTAGATTAGGATATTGAAATTCAGTATGCACCACATGAAGTTATTCAATGTGTAGATTATCGGTTAAAGAAGCTTACAGTCTAAATGAGAACATAGGATGTATTTGGATTAATTTTTAGAAAATAGTTTTTGAAAAAAATGACTTTAGTGAGAATAGTTTTTGAAAAAAGAAAAAAAAATTGACTTCATGGAAAACTATGGTTTTATCCCTTGAAACCATGGTTGTGACATAGATAATCAATTGTTAAATTTTGTGAGGTATTTGGATGTTTTTTTTTAAACCATGATTTTCTTAAAACGACCAGATCTAGAATAAGGAGACGCCGACGATGGAGGAAGAGGAAGAAGGAGAGGAGGCGGACGAAGAGGAAGACGTCGTCCAGATCTGGTCGTTGAAGCCTCTGTCGCTGCTCGCTATTCGTTGCTCGCTGGTGGTCTCAGTGAAATGAAGATGATGAACAGTAGATCTGATGATGAACGGTGATATTTAATTTAATTTTTTTATCTCGTACACTTTCTGATAATTTACCAATCACATAAGTCATATTAATAATAACCATCCAAATATTTATTTATTTAGAATCACTTTTTTTTCCATAAGCTCTTCTCCATAAAAGCTTATCCAAAAGCACTTTAAAATCATTTTTTATAAGTTCTTCTCTAAAAGTCAATTTAAGCGGGCCCTTAATCACTAGTGAAAAATAGGCTTTTTAAAGCCTCATTTTTAAACCGGTTACTGTGGAGATGGTTTAAAAAAATAACCGGTGGCACTTTTATAAATAAAATAAAATATTTACACCGGTTATAAACATGACTGGTGTAAAAAGTCATGACCGGTGTAAAAAGTTATGATCGGTGGTATTTTTATAAATAAGATAAAATATTTATACCGGTTGTACACATGACCGGTGTAAATATTTCATCTTATTTATAAAAATGCCATAGGTCATTTTTTTTAAACCGGTTCCGCAATGAACGATTTAAAAATGGGGCTTTAAAAAGTATATTTTTAAACCAGTCTTAACTACAGCTGATAGAATTGCATCCGGTGTAGAATGTCTTTGCTATTAAAAATCTAACAAAAAGCGTTATTTTTTACGATCCCCTACCTTCACAAATCATATCATCGTCCATAGAGAAAACTAGACAAGGGAGAATACATAGTGACAGGAAGCTCCACCTTCGTAACACACCGTCTAAAGCTCGCCGAAAAAGAAGACCTAGATATGCGATGACCCATACCTGTACTCATCGTTCTCTATTGTTGAAGTTAGTCGTTGTAGCCTCTAAAGCTCGTCAAAAAAGAAGACCCAGATCTGCGATGGTGGGTGTCTATTTTTTTATTCATTTCTTTCTCGATTTTGTTTAAATATATTTCTGTTCACTTTTAACTGGGTAAGTCGGAGGAATTGTGACGATGTTTCTGTGATATCTTCAATTAGGTAAATGCATTTCTAGGTTTTCGTTTCTGTGTATATATTTGGGTTTTTGTCTCATTTATTTCTGGGTTCTGTTTAAATATAATTTTGTTTACTTTTGAGCAGGTAACCCAAAGGAATTGTGACGATATTTTTGTGATATCTTCAATTAGGTGACGACGTTTATGGGTTTTTATTTGTGTGCATATATCTGAGTTTTTGTTTCTTTCATTTCTAGGTTCTCTGGCTTTTTCTTTCTTCCTCTTTTTTGTTCTCTGCTTGCATTTTACAGGTACCTATTCTTCTTCATCACTCTCCTCCTCCTTCAGATTTGTGACGAAGAAGAAAATAATTTCGGACCTAGAGTTTTTTTATTCTGGATTTTTTTTTTATTTTGATATTACTTTTTAAACCAGTTGTATAGAATAACCGATTTAAAAAAGCTGATTGTTTACACGGGTCATATACAACCGGTGTAGAATATTAAATTCTTTACACGGGCTGTTTCTACACTGGATCAAAGTCCGGTGTAAAAATCTATTTTCAATCGATTTAGAAAGCCTATTTTCTACCAGTGAATATTTTACAAGACCCCCAACTTGAATGCAGTTCGAGAGAGGATCTTTTAAAGTAATTTTGTTTAGTTTGTTCCAGTTTGGTTTGTAAATTTGAAGTTGTAACTTGTCTCTCTTTAAATTCCAAAAAAAAAGGGGTCAAAAAAGTTGTAATATGTGACCAAAAAACACTTTTTTGATTAACTACTAATTCTCACTAATACTACTCATAGGATCCGATTTGTTTCATGTTTAATTTTAACTTACACAAAGCATGAGGACCATTTATTTGACATATATTGAAACCATAAAGACTAAATAATACCAATTAAAACATAAGGAATAAAATTAATAAGTTATTAGTTAAAATGGTAAATAACTTTACTCCTATAAAGAGAATAAAATTTAAATTTTAAGAAGCGCACTTATTAAAAATGATAAAAACTCTTTATGTTTTAAGTTTTGAAAAGTATTAGTTGCAAGCCCAAAGTAAATTTGAAGTAACTTGGAAAATACTCTTGAGTAAATTAAAAGAACACAAGAAACAAAACACAAATTGGGTGAAACTTTAGGGATTAAAAGGCTTTGTTTTTCCTATAATTAATTTCTGACTTTCGAATATTATAACTCTTTATAAAATAAAAAATATACAAATATCAAGATCAAGTTATAAACTAATAAACTATTGATTGATATGGTCTCTATATAAAGACATGAAAAAAATTTATACTATAAACCTCAAAAGAATAAGGATATGATTGACTAAATAAAAAAATTCAAGTTATAACTTATAATGGTTTAATTGCTAATGAGGAATCAACATACTTCATCTAGCACCATCTGCCACAAGAGAGAAACTCTAGGTATGTCAAATTTAATTAAGATTTTACAAAGCATGATATTGTAGTACTAAATGGCTTATTAAACGTATTGTTTTGAACCAATAGCCTCATAGTCTAGTGACATAGTTTTATAATCCAATGGCATAAGAATTTCCTCATAAATAGAAAATTACAAATTCAATCCTCAACATAACTTTAAGTTATTAATGTCTATCTTTATAATTCAAGAAAAAAAATATATCCGTTCTGTATTCATGTTAAATAGGACCATATTGTACATCATCTGTGGTTTCACCTTCAATTTTCATGTAATCCTTTTTCAGTATGAGCCTGTTTGGATAGACTTTTAAAAAAAACTTATAAAAAAAATAGCTTTTGAACAGTTTTTAGAAAAGAACTTTTGGAGAAGAGCTTATGAAAAAAAGTGGTTCTAAAAAAATTAGTGTTTGGATAATTATTAGCAGAAGGACTTTTGTAATTGGTAAATTACTAGAAATGGTATGATTTTATTAAAAATATGAGAGAGGAGATAGGGCGGAGAAGAGAAAAGAGAGAGGAGAGATGGCAGAAAAAAGAGATGAGAGATGAGAGATGGCAGAAAAAAGAGAGGAGAGAGGATAGAGATGAGAGATGAGAGAGTGTCTAAGAAAAAATAAGGATAAAATAATAATTGAGTAATTCATAAACTCTTTTACTGTTCCAAAAACAAATCTCAGTAACTTATCTAAAACTTTAGTTTTAAACCATGGTTTAGTCCAAAAAATTTTTTGAATAAATATGACTGTTTGTTTTAAAATTTTCCCAAACTAAAGTTTGGACCAAAAACTCTTTTAAAACCGTAGTTTTCTTATTTGTCGAACAGGCACTATTACATTTTTATTAGAAAATATATGAAGTTGAGAATTTTATTCATAAAAAAAATAAGATTAAAAGAAAAGAGGGTTATTAACCCATAAATTGCTGACAAATCTCAATCTAACACTATATGAGAAAACTATCTGATGTGGGTAATAACATAAAAGGTCATACACTCTTAATTCTCCATATTAAGAACGGTTCAAAGAGCCAAAAAGTGGGGTTTTAATAGGGCAGACACAGTCACATAAATTTTGATGAAGATCCTCAGTTGCATTCTAAAGATTCATGTAACTAATGCTAGGGCTCTGAAGTTTTAAGGAAACACAATTCAAACTATTCAACTTCATTCTTGCAATCACAGTATCTTAAATGGATCACAAACTTCAAGGAGCTAGGGCTGAGTAGAAGCACACTTACTCAAAGGTATGATATGGAACAAAAGAAGAAACAAGATACCAATTACATCATAAGAATGGAAAATGAAAATTCTAAAAATCAGACTCTAGGGTTCCACCGTTGTCACCTGTTGCCACTCCCCATCCACGGCTTCCTTCCATAATGTCACGATGTTGTTCCCATCAGCAACAGCCAATATGTTTCCGGTCAATGACCATGAGACCCTCCAAACAGGGGTCTTGAAATCATTCAAAACCTTGCCTTCCCACTGATCACCATCTCTGGCCACCGTCCATATAATGACTCTTCCATCTTGTGATGCGCTGGCAATGGTTGACTTGGGAAGTCCCAGGTTAGGCGCCCACGCGACATCCCGAACCCAATCAGTATGCATTTGAAGAGCTGGGAAGCAGTCCATCTTCCAGTTCCCATTGTAGAGCTTCCATACCTTCACAGTATTATCGCAACCGCCTGAACATAGCTTATGCACAGACTCGAGCAAACCAGAACCAACAAGAGCACCGGGTGCTGAGGAAGGGGCCCATGAAACAGAAGTGACACCAACCGGGTGGGCTTGGTCAATCCTCGAAGTGTCCCAGCCACCATCTGCTCTTGCAGTGAAAACTGAGATATTCCCATCTGATGAACCACAAGCCAAGGAAAGACCCAACTCATGAGGAGCCCAGGCGACCGAATTAACAGATGATTTGTGGTCATCGAAAACATGAGCCTGGGTCCATTCATTTTGATTACCCTCCTTCCATATAATGACGCGCCCATCGTAGGAACACGAAGCGAGTAGAGATCCAAATTTGGGGTGAGCCCACGCTACTTGCCACACAGGTCCCTGATGACCAGTCAGAGTTGCTAGATGGTGAGAGGCTGTGTTGCTCACCCCAATTATCTTTATAGTATGGTCAGATGAAGCTGTAGCCAGCCGCTTACCATAGTAATCCATTGCCACATCATGGACCGTGTCTTGATGACCCGTTTCAACCTTTTGAGAAGGCATATTTTTCTGCCAGCAATATACCAATAAATTCAACAGTAAGCCTCAAAATCGATTTAGATTATGAAACTAAACCTACTATTTCTTCACTACAGATGTTATAAAACCCAACTTTCACTAAATAAAATAGAGGGTCTACCAATAAACAGGTAGTAATATTGAATCATAGACCCAAGAATCGTTGAGACCACCATGCATACGAAAGCAAAAGTGATAATTTATCCTAAGTTTAGCTTTCAAGTGCAACTGCAATAGATATATTTAGAAGTTTTCTTTTTATTCATGTCACTAGTCAAACTTCATATAACGATTCAAAGAGGACGATAACTGCAAGGAACAAGTAAAAATAATGATAACAGTAATAAACCCCCAAATTGCCACAATTCACGTATTGCAAGAATTAAAACAGGGAAGGAACTAATCCGATCATCCAAATCCCTGAACCGTCCCCTCACCACAATAGCAAAATGACTCAGCGACAGCATTTTCAGTAATCAGTTCAAACTCAAATGAGAGGCAATCAATGTCCTTCACCAATTCACCGTGATAAAATTGTCCATTTACGAAAACCCATAAGGAACATTACAAGGACTGAGTAAAAAGCAATTCGCATACAACAAATAGAAAACCCAGAGAAAATATTCTAAAAAGAAAACGCGCCATGGGCAGAAAGGAGTTCGATCCAGAACCCAGAAAATCAAATAACCGAAACCAAAAAAAAAAAAAAAGAATGCAAACACTCCAACTGGCAAAAGAAAATAATAGGGAAATATACGAATAAGCATGAAATGGAGACAAAATCTAAATATCAAGTTTAAAATTCGACAGATCGAGTGGGCCAAGGAAGCACCTATGAGGCAGGAGAGAGAAGGCGCGTCACGAAACGGCCAGAGCTGTCGTCGACGGTGAAGGTAACAGTCGGCGACCAGTGAAGAGAAGGGAGAAGACGGAAGATTAGAAATGAGAGGAAGAGTTAGATCTAGTTTCTGAATCGTGGATCCAGATCGAGGGAAAGCACGGGGGAAGACAATACTATTCACCAACGACTTGTCGTTTCGTGTCGTTGCCATTCTCTTATTTTGTATGGGCTTTAAGCCCAAGCATATTACCCCATAACTGAAAACCCGAACTATAAATATAAAACGTATATTATTCAAAAAGAAAATATAATATCTTATACAAAAAAAAGAAAATATAATACAATTTTAAAAAATCAATAAATGAAATATCTCATTTAAAAGACCATATGTGAATGTGTTTATGTGCTAATAAGAATATGAGTTCACATTCTGCCATGGATTTAATATTCTCACCAAAAGTATCACAATAAGCATTACATTTTTTGGCCAAAACAATAAACGTTACTCGAGTTATGAAATATCACAATAAATTTCTATTTATTTAAAAAATACACTCTTTTAAAAAAATTTAATTTTATTTATAAATCACATCATTCAATTATTTTTATATAAATGTATAATTTTTTTATTCATTTATTAGTATATTGGCTTTATTCTAATTAGGAGCGTACAAATCCTAATCCTGAACATATTGGGAGGGAAGGGACAAAAAATGGATTGAAACATGACGGGACATTCATAATTCTCATAGGTATAATGTTTACTAAAATAGGATAAAGTTATAAAGTTTTTAAATTTTAAATCAGAGTTAATGAAATTTAAAAAACAAATATTTGTGTTAAAATATGTTAAAAGTTATTTATAAATAAGAGCATAGGAGTATATGTGAATGAAAAAAATAAGTGAAAATAAAATACTCTTTTCAATCCTATATATAAGTAGGAATAAAAATAAATCGGGTTAAATTAAACTTTTGTTAAATAGATTTGAGCCTGTAACCAGAACCTAAAGTTTAAACATGGGTCTACATAGGGGTGGAAACAGGCCAGGCGGCCTGTCAGGGGCTTGTGGCCTGGCCTGCATTTAGCCTATTTTAAAAAATACACAGGCTCAAGCCTGTATAGAGTTTTGTTTTACTTAACAGGCTCAGGCTCTATAAGAAGCCTGTCAAGCCTGTCAGGCAGCCTGGGCCTGTTATTTAAAATAAATATAGTATGCTAATGTAATAGGTGAGTGTCGAACCCCCCACCTATTAGACAATATTCAACAATTAGACCAATAGACTAAAGCTTATTATTATAAGTTTTATTCTTAACTTATAATTTTATTCTCAACAAACAATAGAATCATATATGATATATGTTAACCCTAATTTCCCTCTGCCCCTTCATTTCATTTGCAGTTTCAAATCACTCAGATAAGTTCCCACGGCTTGCGGCTTCAGACTTCAGGCATTCACCTTCGTCGCGACTCCACCGTCGTCGCGTCTCCACCTTCTTCCACTGTCACCATCGTCATTTCTGGCACCTAATCGAGTTTGTCTCTTCTTCTCTTATTCCTTCACTAATTTAATGTTCTTGAATCCTCTTCGTGAGCTTCGGTGTTATGATTTTGTTGCCATGAATGATTCGTGAGCCTCTGTTTTGTAAATGAAGAAATTGCCTCAAACTATTTTAATATTCTTGAATGCTGGTGGTCTGGTGGTCTGGCTGTGCATGTACCTTCTCTGTTCTGGTTTAAAGTCTTAGAAAAACATAGGCTTGTTTGGTTTGGTTAGAAAAACAGAGGCTTGTTACAGGATATTGCGTTATGGGTTTTTGAAACAGAGCATCTTATTTTTCCTCTCCTTCTCTCTCTCTCTCTCACAGATTTTCTCTTATTTTGTGTTTGTGAGTGAGAGAGATTAAGATTAAACAAGAAAACGCACCAAAAATGCCAAACATGAAATGTGCAACGTTTTCCATGATGAAGAAAATATGCAGAGAGAGAGAGACAAGCAGAGTGCAGAAGGATACATGGTATGGGAAGGGGGTGAGAGAGATTATATATACAGGAAAGGTGACCACAATGCCTGATGAAGAAAATATGCACAGAGAGAGAGACAAGCAGAGTTGAACGGCGCTGTCCTATATGCAAGTTGAGTGGGAAGGTATATTCACACAATGCCTGATGACTTTATATGAAATGATCTTAACTTTCATAAAATACACACATTTTGAATCTTATTCATACATTGCTTGGATTCCTTTTTAGAGCCACAATATGATTGGACTTATATCATTTCCAGGATAGTTTATAACTTTTTGTCTTTCGTTGTTGAGTATTTGAATTTTATAAGTGATAAAGTGGGTTTTTGAAATATCAAAGCAATAATTGTGAAGTTTGATATATGAGTTTGTATTGAAGATTTCAAGGTATTTGAGCAAGAGGAAGAAATTATATTGAAGATTTTATGATATGTGGCTAATAGTTTTTCTTTGATTTGACTTAGATTATTATACTTGTATTCTTGTAATGACAATTGTTCTATTTGTTTGGTATTGTCTTGATGGTTGATTCAATATTTTTCAATTTTGAATTGATTAATATTATGAAAAATTTATTTGTAGTTTTTTAAAATGTAATATACAAAAAAGCTAAAGGGCCTATTTTGGGGCCTGTTATGGAGGCTTGTTCAGGAAGCCTGTTATGAAGGCCTGCAAGTAATAATTATAAAACAGGCTCTTTTAACAGGCTTCAGGCCAGGCTAGGTATATTTACAGGCCAGGCTTATGCGAGAAAATTAGCCTACAACAGGCTACAGGCTAGGCTCGGGCTAGATTGTTATTTAACAGGCCTGGCCTGTTAAAACTGAAGCCTGGCCTGGCCTGGCCTGTTTCCACCCCCCTAGGTCTACATACATGTTTTTTTTTTAAGTTCAAGTTTAAACCTTCAAAAAGCTTGGCCTGAAGCATTTTTAAAGAGGAACTTACAATATAGATTTTTGAAAAGGCTTCATATTTATATAGGCTTTAGTAAGTTTAAAGCCTATATAAACATTAGCTTTTGACACACTTAAAAGTCTACATATTTTAAAATGAAGTTTAAAAACTATTCAGGGTAGGGTTTAAATTAAAGAGCCTAACTTGTTTACCTTAAAAAAAACTCTAAATAGGCATTAGACCTAGCATCTTTGCTAAACATGTTAAGACATACCAGGCCCTAGTCAAGTCGTAAGCCACTGATAATGGCCTAGTTTATTTCTATTCCTATATATAAGATGCAAATAATAAAATTACATAGATAAAAAATTAGTTAAAATTAATTAAACCAATAAATATATAAAAAATATATTTTATTTTTTAAAAACGTCTTTATTTATAGGGGTGTGTGTGTATAGTGTGGGATAATTAATGTATTGATATTACATAGGAGAAAAAAAGTTTGTTAAAATTTCATACATTCTTTATGTATATCTTAGAAATAGATTCATATCATTTTCATTTCTAAACTTTGTATCTTAGATAGGATGGGAAGGAGTATTTGTTCTAAATAGTTAGAACATCTATATAGTGTGTGTTGGGATAGAATTTTAGAAAATGATTTGTGAAAAAAAAAATTGGACAGTTTTTACAAAAAGGGCTTTTGAAGAAGAGTTTATAAAAAAAATAGTTTTGAATAAATGAGTGTTTGGATAGTTATTACTAGAAAGATTTTTGTGATTGACAAATTACGATAAAGGGTATGATTTTATTAAAAATATGAGAGGAGAGAGGGTAGAAAAGAGAGGGTAGAGGGTAGAGAAAAGAGAAGAGAGATAGGAGATGGTAGAAGAGAGAGGGGAGATGGTAGAAAAGAGAGGGGAGCTATGAGAGAAGATGTAAGAAAAAGTAAGGATAAAATAATAATTGAGTAGTCCATAAGCTCTTTTACTGTTCTAGAAGTTAGTATCAGTAGTTTATTTAAAACCTTAGTTTTAAACTATAATTTGGTCTAAAAGCTATTTTGGATAAATATGACTGTTTTAAAATTTTTCTAAATTAAAATTTGGATTAAAAATCTTTTTAAAACTATGATTTGAAAAGTTTTCAAACATGCCAATTGTGAGAGGTGGTTTGGAGTCCTTCAAACAGTCTAGGCTTATGGGTCCAAACTAATGAGACTTTTAAACATTTGGAAAGGAAAGCAATATCTACTTCAGATTGATTTTTTCATAAGAATTCTTTTAAAGAAATACCCTATAGTATAGCAGATTATATCATGACAATAATATTTATTCGTATAATCCCAGCCTTCAGTATTAAGTGAGATCGAAGAATTAGATAAATAAGGCAAGTAGCGATCCTTATTAATCAAGGATGAGTTATTGAAAGGCACCATCAAGAGATAATTTTATAAGAGGAAGTATTAAGTTGCTTCTTTGTTCTGATCGGGAAAAAAAATGCTTCTTTGTTTTATATGCCTAAATAGTAAATATGATAGTTTTTTTTTTTCATATTTTGATTAGGAGAAATTGATTATTCATTTGACACGATCTTAATTTTTCCTTTAAAATTTTCTTTTATATAACTTTTTCTTACTAAATAATCAGCTCAAAATTTAAAATTAGAAGAAAATATTGATCTTTTCATAAAATTTGTGGATAACATTATCTCTCATTCGCCTATCTAGTTTTTTGTTATAATGAAAAATTGAAAACTAAAATGTACTCCAACTAGGTATTTTCAATAGCTATTTAATGTAGTTTCTCAAAATAATTAGCACCATGTTTTATTTTTACATCCTGGTTATCAAATTTTTAAAATTAGAAGAAAATAGTGATTTTTTTTTTATAAAATTTGTGGATATCATTATCTCTCATTCACCTATCTAATTTTTTATTATAATGAAAAACTGAAAACTAAATGTACTGCATATAGGTATTTTCAATAGCTGTTTTAATGTAGTTTCTCAAAATAATCAGCACCATGTCTTATTTTTAGTATTTTTATTCAAAATTATAAAACTCATGTATTTTTCAGTAATTGCATATCTAAAAGTGCTTTTTTATTGTTGGCAAAAATGCTTTTTCTTATGTCAGGCAAAAAATGATTTTGAATAAAATCAATTGAGGAGAAGAATATAATCTTATGACTCCAAAAAGATATAATCTTAAAATTTTAATATTAACAAGAAAATTGATTTTTTTTTAATAAAAATCTAGAGCACGTAAGAAAAATCGAAAAGGAATTGATTTATTTAAGCTTACGTAAAATAAAGTATATTCATACATTTGTATGTATGTGTTTTATCATGTATCCAAAAAATTTGATTCTTCATGAGGGATTAGTTTTAGTATCTTTCTTCAGTTTTGGTGATAAAAGCTAATATATGCTAATTATGAATGTACATATATTTGTAATGTTGAAGAAATAAATTCCATTTTAACATAGGTATTTTTGTAATATATATTTATCCAAGGAGCCTTTATTTAAAAATTTAACAAAATAAAAATCTATAATTGATTTTACTGTAACAGTAGTGTTTATGTTGTAGGGTTCACTTTAAAGTTTAAACCCAATTTATTGTACAATTTTTTTTAGTCTTTTTTGCTCTACATAATAATAATATAATATCTTTAACATATGATAAATATAAATATGATCATTAAACATATGCATGGGTTATAATCTAATTTTTTTTATATGACTATATGATTATATCAGCTTCAAATATTATTAGGCATAATTAGAGATAACTCTCAAATATATTTTTTATATTTACACAGACTCAAGTTTAAAACTTCCTGTTTAAACGGTCAAAACTCATTTTACTAAGTCCAACACCCACCATATGGAAAAAGATTTCACTAGTTGTTTCAAATTCAATTATAGTATAAAAGAGATTTAGCAAACATTTGAAAAAGCTACTATAGTTGTAAAAAAAAAAAATTAACTGTCAAAAGGTTAAACGTCTGCTATCGCAAAGGTTGTCATGGTTAAAATAAGCTTAATTCAAATCTTTAAAAGGCTAATCAAGATAAAAAAAAAAAAAAAGGGCTTGTCATACAATAATCAAAGTTACCATGGTTATTTATAAAAAGTTTATCATGAATAAATTAAAAACTTATCGACATATTTATGATAAAAAAGACTCAAACTCACACAATGCCAAAGTATCATGGATAATAAAAGAACTTTTCAAATCATTAAAAGTATCTATATTATTAGAAAAGAAACAAACTCATCAAATAAGGACTAACATAAACAAAAGAATTTCACTAAAATTTTTATATGTAAAACCATGCTAGAAATTGCATAACCTTCTAACATTTTTATAACCTACTTTTTAAGAAACCAAATCATATGCCTTTATGATTGATTTTTTAGGCTATACAAATTGACAATTGGTTGCCCTGAGTTTGGCCACTTGTTAATGTCTGATTGGATTTTATCCAAAATCAATTATTGTTGGAAAACTATGACATTTAAAAAAAAAAATCAAACTCCCCTTAAAATGCCAAAATTAGTTTTTAGCCCAAAGCCATGGTTTTGTTATAAGCCATTTCATAACAAATAAATAAAATTTATTATCAGAATCAAGATTATAAATAAATTTTATCTAAAATATATTCTTCTTGCCACTAATCCAAATAGCCCTAAGCAGGTATCCCTTTCAGTTTTTCCACTTGTGAAAAAATGGCGACCATTCAAGACGCGCAATATGCACTCCCAACTTGTCCTACACAAAGGTCACTTGAAAAAGACACGACAAATTGTTAGAGCTAATGCCAAAAAGCATCTTGTGAAGGAAAACATGCGAGAAAAGTATCTAATGCTATTATTATTGACCCCTTAAAAAGTTATTGAGCTTACAAATATTAAATCAAGAAAAATTGCTTATTGGGTTAAGGCACCTTAAAGTATTTTAGTAATAACACTTGGTGTCCTAAAATAACTTTGATGCAATTTTATTTTTAAAATATTTTTTAGCAATCAATTTTAAGTGCAATTATACCTTTAAAAGTATTTCTTAATAACAATGAGCACCCCAAAAATTGCATGCTGAATACTTTAAGGTATTTAATTCACAACTTTACCCTTGGTTTACTTAGCGCATTTTGTTGATAAGAATATAAATGTTACTATTTATTTATGACTTATTAATAGTTTAATTTAGTATGAATTTTATTATATATAAATATACGGATGATAGAACATATCATAAAATATTTATTGCGAGTTGTGTAGATTAAAAATATGAATATGATAAAATACTCTTTCTATCTTTAGAACAAAAATGCTATTGCACAGTAATAATAAATATTATACATAAAAATTATTTTTATTTAGAATTTAAGACAAACGTATTTTTGTCTTATTTAAATTTGGTGTCATTATATTCAGGCTTTCAAACAATAGAAAAATCCTACATAAATACTTCTTAAATTTTAAAATTTTCAAATCAATTTTGTTTCATACATTTTAATAGTAATATTGACTACACTTGATAAACAATTACATTTTTGTAAAAATTCCTAATCTGAAATTTTAAAATTTAAGTGATATTTTATTTAGGATTTTTTCCTAAGAACAATCAATCACATGACAGAACAATTTGAAATATAGATTATAGAGGTATGAATCAGACGCATAAATATCAAAAAAGAAAATGACCATAATACAAATTGTGTCTACCATGGAGAATTGCAGTCATTCACTATTTCACTGTTAGGAACAAAACAAAAATAATACATTGCAACATCCTCGCACCAACTCTTTCATGGCTGGCTATCATAAAAGTCAAACTTTTTGAGATTTACTTGATTAGAACATTTCAACGCAAGGAGCTTCATCTGCTAGCTAGCCAACTTTGAAGAGTGCTCTCAAGGACCAACCAGGACTAGATGATATTTTGAACTTATAGCAGTTTAATATTACCAACAGTAAGGGAATTGCTATGTGATCCCAAAAAATAAATTTAATCAACAAAAAATCCTAAGTAGCATAAACTACTTATTAATTTCTATATTATAATTTATCATTGTTAACTCTTCCGTTGTCATCAGGACTTTTGGTTAATTGAGTCTTTTATTTGAGTCCTTTGTCATTAGAATAGATTTAATCGAATCGAATCCTTAGAACCAAAAACAAGCAAGTATGAATTTAAAGGCAAGTTCTCATAATATCAATCAAAACCATAGATAGATCACAATGGTAGAGCACAGGAAAATACTTCAAAATCTACTGTGGACAGTGGAAGAGTTTTACTTTTTCAAGGGAACTAATGGGTGAACACAAGCAAATGAAGTACATAAGAATATGCAGCAGCCCCCTGGCCCTGCTTAAAAGCATAATTATTGAGTGGAATCAGACCGATAACTCGGTCCGGGAGATGAGAATCCCATCAGTATCTGCATAAAGCCATTCGCCATCGCAGATCCTAGTCCCAGCAATAGTAATAGGAACGTGCTTTTCCCCCATGCCTTTCTTGTTGGCTTTCATGGGATGCGAAGCAACTGCTCGCACCCCGATATCACAACCATTAATCTCATCCACATCTCTTATACATCCATTCACAACTATACCTGCCCATCCATTGTTTTGTGCTTGTACTACAGGATTGCCACCCAATATTGCACACCTCAAACTCCCACCCCCATCCACAACAAGAACTCTACCATTACCTTTTTCTTCAAGGAACTCGCGAACCAACACGTTGTCTTCAAATACCTTCAGGGTAACTATAGGTCCAGAAAACACCTGTCGACGACCATAAATCTGAAATACCGGCTGAAGGGCCCGGAGCTCCCCACTCAAAATTAATTGAGGATTTGCATCACATACTTCAGCAGTTGTTACCAAGGCCATTTACTCCCCTATACTATTATAACCTATTCATATATAACAAAAAGCAAAAGTCATGTTTATGCTTGATTTGCACGCTTGTGTCTCTACTCTATAGGCATGAGATATTAGTTTTCATATTATATACACCGAATAAAGGTCAGCGCAGTGCTGCTATTTCTCTATTACGCGACCTGATTATAAAAGTGAACTGGTATATTGCAAAAGAAAAGGATAAATAAAATACACTTACACTGGAAAATACGTACAGAAATCACTTTAGAATGCAGTCTCTCCGCTAAACTGTCACAGGAAGTGGGAAAATGACCTCTTCTTCAAGCAAATCTTGTTCCACTGCTAAAAACAATAGAATGCCAATACAAATGTTAGGAATTCAAGCTTCAACAGACACGAAATAATTTTAAGCTTCAAAAATATGGCTTTTGAAGGAACATGAAGTTAGTTTACAGCAAATACTAAGATAAACAATTCATCCAAATTACTAAATAAACACAAGACAAACCAATATTACTGATATCATAAGTAGAGTTTCTGAAGCCCCAATGAATGAAAAGTCATAATCGATAAAACTGTCACATGAAGTGGGAAAATGCATATAACTTCGTTCTCCACCCCTAAAAAGAATAAAATACAACAGAAAGGCCAAAAATCATTTCCACAATTTGAAATCAAACTTCATAAGCCACCCCCTTGCTCACCGATCAAGCCCTCATTTTACTTCCCTCTCGCTCACCACTAGAATATAAATATTTAATTAACGGTCTCCACACTCCAGCCAAGCGTAAATTAGATAATTGAGACGAGAAAGTGGAAGGATCGAAAACATTCACAGAGAGACGTGATCTACGCAAGTAAATGTGGCAGGGCCTCTATTGGACTAGAAAGATTTGTCGAACAAAAAGATCAAAATTATTGCAAAAGGATTAATTAATAATCATTGGCGCTGGATTTTGACAGTAATAATCTGGAAATGGAAGAAAAAGCATCATGATCCAACGGAACGGCAGAAATGAAATGAAAAACCAGTTACCGAAACAGACGAGAAAATAGCATAAACCTAGAGATTACACAGAGAATAACAAGCAAAAGGGGCAAAATAGGACAAGTGGTTGGATCAATTTATTCGAAATCACGAGATTGAATCCTTGAGGAGAAAGAGAGGCTGCACTTACCAGATGGAAGAACAAGACAGATAGATCTGAAGCGGGACTCCAAGGGTGATGGAGCATGGGGGTTGGGGAGTATATAGCTGCCCGTGCTCGTTGAATAGTTTTTTAATTTCATGCGGTGGATTTTTTTTATTAAAAAAAATAATAAAGGTATAAACAAATCATACCTCCCCTCAAAATTTCTAGATTCTTCTTTTTGTCAAATTTTTTTTGCCTACCCAGTTCACCGGAGCTTTGTCCCGATTACATCCGGATCTGACCAGCGTCGCGCACTTGGCTATGATAGGTGAGTCTCCCAACGGAAATTTTCTGAGTATGCCAAAGCTCGAATTTGAGACCTCGCTTAAGAGATACCGAGCTGCTTACCACTCGGATCAACCCCCGTTGGTAAAAATTATAAGGCGTAGAGATTATCAAAATTATTATAACTAAGAAACCTAATTTTTATAAGGTATAGAGATTATCAAAATAAATTTTATTTTTTTTAATAAGGCTTTTTATATACACATGACATAATTTAAACTCAAAATATCATATTTAAGCTTTCTATCGATTGTGTCAAGTTTTAGTTTTAAATTTATAGATTATTAATATAAGAGATAGATAATTTATTTAAGTAGATTAAAGAAATTAGTTATTTATAATAAAAATAGTTTATTTTTTCTAAGATGTCATCTTTCATTATAATTATTTTTACATAGAAATCTCCTAATGTATACAATTAATATAAATATTTTAAAAAAAAATATAAATTTAACGGATAAATTAAATTTAGATATTATATTTAAAACTAAATTTAATAATCAAATTAACTCTTTTATTAAAGACAAAAAAAGAGTACAAGTTAGATAATTAATTCTCAAATTTTAAGAAAATTTGTTAAAGTTGGTTATTTGTATATAATGTGGGTAGGTTTTCTTAAAGGACCTATTTTGATAGGATTAAATGCATTAGTGATGGTATGGTTGCATATTTAAAATATTTATTTTAATTATTTATATTAAAATCTACAATAGAAAACCACTTAATATATATAATTAATAAAAAATTCTAGAGAAAAATTATGAATTTAAAATACAAAACGGATTAAAATCTTACGTTTAGAAATAAAATAAACTCTTCTATTAATTCTTATATTTAGGATCACGGGGAGTTTTAATTTAATAACAATGAAGTTCTAACAAAACTCTTTCTAAAATTACAAATTACATTTATCAATTTAGATTTGTAATTGAGATTCTCATTTAAAATTCTCTGAATTAATATTTATAAATCATATTTTAAAAAATCTTATTAGAAATATAAGTATATAACTGTTATGAAATTAATATTTTAGAATCTAATTGTCATTTTCTTTCCCAATATTTTACGTTTACTTACATATTATAAATGGGAGGACTGCTAATTATAAATTTCTTCTCTTCCACCCCCAAGCAAGGTTTAGTTTTATTACCCTTTTGTTTCTTAATGTGCAATTTTCCTTCCCTAAAAAAAAAGTTTAGTTTTATTTACTTTTAAAAATATAATATAACTTAGATCTCAATAAAGTCACATAGAGTGCTACTGCTAACTAAAAGATAAAGCATGATGTGTTGGAAAAGCAAAGGATAAAGCATGAGGAACTGATGAAGTTGGAAGAGAAAAAAGTATAAAGAAATTTCATATAAGGGAAATCTGGTATATTGAAGTAGGGCTCAATATTTTATTTTTATTTTTATTTTTGGGAGAAAACTTTCAATACTAAAATTTAATATATATTTTTTCAGAACTCATAGTATTTTTCCAGTAATTAGTTGAGAATTTAAAAAGTGAACAGATGAATATTAGTAAAATAACATGGAAGTTTGCAAATTACTTTGAATTTTTAGTAAATTAAAGCTATCTCACTTGGAAGTTATTTTAAAGTGAAAAAGTGGTATTGAAAGAGATCAAAAGTGCTTGAAAATATTTTGAGAATTAGTTAGAAGTAGTAGTTACTTAAGTTGGAAGTTTTTTATAAAGTGAAGAGATCAGTATTACAAAATTCACAAGCATTCTGAAAAAAAAAAATCTAAAATTCAGCTGAAAAAAAAACTGGTAACTCAATTGATTTTTTTTATAAATTGAAAAAATGAATATAAAAAAATCAACACTGGTTTGGAAAGATTACAAAATTCAGTTGAAAAAAAAAATAGGCAAATCATTCAAATTTTTTATAAAAAATGAAAAAAATGAGTACTAAGAATTTAGGAAAATTTTCAACATTGATTTTAAAAAATAGATAACTTATTTGAAACTTTTTTCTTCATATTATATAAATAGATTATTATTAACAAAATCAAAGATAAAAAGAAAAACTTAAGGTGAGTACTTAAAACTCATATTCACTTTACAAATTATAACTGAGTACTAAGAAAAATTAAAAATTAGTTTTTAAAAAATCAAGGTGACATACTAAAAACTATTTTGAAAATATGATATAAAAAAAATCAAAGATGACTTGACAGGAAGATAATTTTTGTCCACTCAATAAAAATAATATTTTCCAAAAAGACGTTAATCTTTTTCAAAATTTTTAGAATTGACGTTTTCTAATTATACTTACAAAGTTTTAAGGGGCTTAAATGTCTTTTCCCCCTATAATGTTTCGGTATAAAATTTCAGAGCTAACAAACAAGGTCGAGACAAATGAATGAGTATATCAACTGCGTCATAACAACGCAGTGTTGGTGATGTGTTGCATAATGCGTGGTGAATGCGTACAAGAAATGCGTTGAATTTCCTTATTTCGTGAAAATAATTATAAAAAAATTTCAGTGAATAAAAATAATTATAAACGTTATCAAAATAAAATTATTTTTAACTTTGCATTGTACACTCTTCTTTTTATATAGTAACAACATGTATTCAATACTTTTTTTTAATTTTATTATTACATATTTAATTAACTAATTCAATTTTAGTATTTATGACTGTTCCTGTCTATACAAATATCTTTTTTAAAACTTAAAATTGAGATCTAAAAAATTTTAATTGGGCTTTACATCGATAGATTAACTTTATCTTAACTGTGTGTATCCTCTTATAAGGGTCAAGATCAAAATAAAATCTATTTTTTAATAGGAAACTCTCGACTTTAATATTTTTCAAGAGAAACGATATATAATACTTTTTTAATTTTTAATATAGGATATATTTAATTTATTTAGTTATATTAAGAAAGTTAATTAAATTAGTTAATATGACTTATTTTTTCTAAAATATCTCAATCATATTTATTAACTCCCTCCCTCCCTTTTTACTTGATTATTATTGAAAGAGTATTAATAGAGGTAATTTAAAATAAAATTGATAAATATAGAAAATAAATTTTATATGTAAGACAAAAATTAACTTCTCAATTAGATGATATATTAACAAGTGGTAATTAACTCCTGCATAACAAACTCTTAAAAGATGCATCCTCAAGAGAACAAATGCAGAAGGATTATATTTGATGGTGGACATAACTAATTCAGACACTTCAAATTTTTTATCTTTATTTTTTTATTATTTATTAAATCATATTATCATGTATATAATTTTAGAGTCTGTGAATATTTTTTTTAGCATAAGTTTAAATTTTTAAATACTCCTATAACAATTGAAGTCAAGACTTAAAAAAAATTTATATTACCTTATATCACTATATTAATTTTATATTAATCTTTTGATCTCTCTGTTAACAAATATGACGGCACATTGGTTTTTCTAACCATATTTGCAACTGAATATAAGCATTTTCTATCATTTTCCTTCAATTTTTCATCCTATTTGATCCGATGACAGCCCTTTGTGTGTTATATCTTGAAATGGCGTCATTAAGCTATTCCAAACCTCAATCTATTCTATGAATTCCCTTCCTAATGCCACTAAGTCCTATAGGTTAAAATTAGAATGTTACACTAAAGATTAAAGAATGGCTTGTTTTCGTGCAAAAATATGTTTAAAAAATTGGGATAGGATTAATTTCTAGGTCGTTTGATCATAAAGGGGTCGAAGTCAAGTCACTATTTAAAGAAGAGTAAAGGTACATCCAGTACTCTAAATTAATTTTGGAGGAGCAATTAACACCTTAAAGTATTTAAAGGTGTAATTAGCACCCTAAACTAATTTTGGAGGTGCAACCAGCACCCTAAAATATTTAAAGGTGCAATTAACACCCTAAATTAATTTTAGAGTTGCAATCAGCACCCTAAAAAAATTTAGTGTAATTTATTAAAATAATATTATACATATGGCTTTTAAACAATAATGTATCCAAAAAAAAATTTATGTGATATGTATTAAATGAAAGTAAGTATTTTTGTTAGTGAAATGGTAAAATTGCACCAATTTAAATATTTGAGGGTGCTGATTGCACCTCCAAAATTAGTTTAGGGTGTTAATTGCACTTTTAAATACTTTAGGGTACTGGTTGCACCTCCAAAATTAGTTCAGAGTGCTAATTGTACTTTTAAATACTTTAGAGTGTTAATTACTCTTCCAAAATTAATTTAGGATGCTGGATACACCTTTATCCTTTAAAAAATGGTGAGTTTGGGATAGCGTGGGGCCATCCTAAACACACATATGAGGGTTGAAGAGCACGGATACCTAAAACTTTTGAATATAAGAGTTTAAAAAATTATAAAAAATAATTTTTAAATAGCTTTTAAAAAATTATAAAAAAATAATTTTAAATAAATAAGTATTTAGATAGTTATTGTTAAAATAACTTTTATAGTTAAAAAATTATTATGTACGATTTTATTAAAAATATGAGATAGGAGAGAAGAAAGAGAGTAAAAAAGAGAGAAGAGATAGGAGAGAGAAAAGTAGGTAGAAAAGAGAGATGGGAGATGAGAAATGAGAGAAGAGAGAAGAAAGAGGAAAGAGGAGATAAGAGAGATAGTGTAAAAAAATAAGGGTAAAATAGTAATTAAATAATTTATAAAATATTTTATTATTCTAGAAACTAGACTCAATATTTTATTTAAAATTTTAATTTTAAATTATAATTTATTTTTAAAAAAAATTAAATAAATATTATTATTTATTTTAAAAAAATTTTAAACTAAAATTTAGGCTAAAACTATTTTTAACACTATGATTTGCATACTTTCTAAAGGCACTTCGTTTGGGATAGCTTTATTAATGAAGCTCTTTTATTCCAAAAGCATTGTCAAAGCAAAAGTAAGATTTTATGGCTACTGATGTGCACAGTGCGGGGTTGCACTTTAAAAATTAATCTACTCAAATTGCCCTTATAGGTCTCCCTTCTTTTTTTTTTTTACGTAATTCGTAAGGTGCTATTTACTCACATTTCGAATTGGAAAAAAGACAAAAAAAACCCATGTGAATTTAAAAATGACAATTTGGGCATTTGAATATCTAAAAGGACAGATTGGGCAGGAAGCTCAATCTGTCTTTTACAAATTTGGATAAAAATACCAAATTACCCCTGGACTAAATGACCATATCGACGCCACAGGTGCCTTCTCTTCCTGCAGAATTGAAGTTGACGATCACGCAGGGTCAGATATGATTTTGGCGTCGGGGTGTGTATTAGAAGACGTTGCGGGTCCTCTATTGGAGTCTTCAGGCGGCTATTCTGTTGGCAGCAGCATTCTTTTCAGCTATGAGCCCCAGGTACGAATTCTTTTCAACCACCATAATCACGAACTTTTAGAACCAAATCAAGTTTGATTTCTTCCTGCATACAGAACTATTTCAGATTCAGACAAAAGCTGAATCCTGATGTATGCTAAAACTATGATTTCTGTCCATCAAATGATGCGGCTTATGGAGCTTGAGAAGTGTGTGAAACCTGGATATCTTCCTTTTACTGAAAAGGATGTGAGGAATTTACTTCAATCATTTAGGAAATTAGAACCAGAAGAGGTAAGCATAGATTTACTAAGAATGTGCAGAAATATTAAGGAGAAATACCTTAATTTCAAATTTGAGTTCACCCTTGATTCGAACAGCTGTTTGGAGAATATGGCCTGGTCATATGCCTCATCAATACAGTCATATGATATCTTTGGTGATGCAGTAGTATTTGATACAACACATCGCCTGACTACATTTGACATGCCATTGGGTATATGGGTTGGAATGAATAATTACGGAATGCTTGCTTTTTCGGCTGTGTGCTTCTACAAGAAGAAAACTTACGGTCTTATTCCTGGGCATTGAAGGTAGTGTGAAGGTGCTTTTTGCATCTATATGATTTCACTTTTATTTCTGTATTTGTTTGTGTCAGCTTCTGTTTCCTTCGTAATCTTTTGTATCTTTTTGTTGATATAACTACCTCACACACACCAAGATAATCATTAAAAGTTAGTTGGCGTATGATAAAACCTTACAGTTTTTTCAAATTTTCACTCATTAAATACACTTAACCAAAAGCAACTTCCCATGCATTGGACAAAATATTTTAATAGGTCAGCAGACCATGGGTCCAGTAATTTTTAAATCTTAGGAAGTCATTTATGTTAAAAGCAGTTTCATTAGTGAAGCAAAGAGATTCCAACTTTGAGCTGGTAAGTATATTATGGTCAAAGACTCTCCACCTTGGTCTCTCTTAACAGATATCTTACAATTCACCCCTTTCTTGATAACTCTCAAACAGGAGTCCTAGCATTATGGGTCATTTGATTTGAATAAGTCCAACATATATAGCTGTTGCTGTTGTATTGTTACTTAATATGGGATATCTTCAATGTTATTGCCTAATCTTGGTGTTTTTTATCAACCATGATAGGTGGAGGGGGACCAATTTATGGGCTTTGAAGGGCCTTATTGAAGAGGGTTTGCACCCCCACCTTTACTTTTTTTGTATACATGTTATGCATGCTGCTGTTTATTTAGCAACTGTTGCAAGTTGCAATATGAGATAGCTTTTGCCTTTTCTTTGTGATTAGTGATAATCTCTACCTTTAGAGTGTTTTTTTTTATCAATTTGTTCATTTGTTGTGGCAGTCTTCTATTTCTTTAGATGCATATCCAGTTTTTTGAGTCTACATGAATACATGATATTAGTTGCTTTCATCTTTTCCCTTCAAAGACAAGTGCACTAGACAAAACCTATGGATTTGTTTTAAGATGAGAGAGGAGGTAGATTAGAGAGTGGATACTTTGCTCACTCTTCCATATTCTGACCACTTAAATTTGATTTGACTACATTATGAAAACAGCAAAGGTCTTTTATAATGTTGTCTCTCAAATACAGACTTTTTTTTTGCATTTATACCTACGTGTCCAATGAAGAATGATTATGATTCTGTTCATAATATTTTGCTCTGGCAGCTATTTTAATCTATTAGAATACATACTGATTGTTTGTATGTGTTGTGGAAGGAAGAGATTGAAGCACCTGGGTGGACACAATTAAAGCTTCCAGGTCAAGCTCCTTCTCCTCGATGTGGTCATACAGTTACACCTGGAAAATAAAATATAAACACAATCTCCGCAATCCTCATTTTTAGTTTTGCTTAGTCTGTGAATTTAGAATTTTATGCTGTTCCAACTCTTTCATGGAGTGGAACAATGAAAAGGGTATTCATTATTGCAAATTAGCTTTGCTAGTGCAGTAACTCCATTGACCAATGGCTCAATGAGCAAATTGATTGTGGTCGGGGATTGTTATGTGATTCAAGAACTATGGGATGTTGTTTAATGCCTGGGTCATGAGGTTTCCTTTTGTGGTGCTGTTGTGTTGATTATTATATGCTCTTACAAAATTTCCCTTGGGTTTGGTTTCTCTTTTCTATTTTTGTGTCTTTCTTAGTTTTATTTCTTTGTTTTTTAATTATTTTATCATCGTCCAGTTCTCTAGTATGCCCAATTATGTATCTTAAACTATTTTGCTTATTAGCATGTAATCTATATTTATTACCTAGAATTTTGAATATCAATATTTAGTCTAAGGGTTTAAATTTAAAAAAATTGCTCCCTTACATTGATTCATAGTTCTTGTTGTTTGTGCTGAAGCTTTAGTAGTTTTAGCAATTTAACTTGAAGTCTCATTTATTTGTGGGAGGGGCTTGCAGCTATTGATGTTTGGAGGGCATGGTACTGGTGGGTGGTTGAGTTGATATGATATCTATTATAATGATTGC
The DNA here is from genome assembly GCA_037074615.1 of Leucaena leucocephala. Taxonomy (NCBI): domain Eukaryota; kingdom Viridiplantae; phylum Streptophyta; class Magnoliopsida; order Fabales; family Fabaceae; genus Leucaena; species Leucaena leucocephala. Next base: position 12,203,982 of record CM073540.1, on the reverse strand, counting down.
ATTGTTTTAGACAGAGGTGAGAACTTACTATCTTTCTTGATACTTATTGGCTCTCTGTAATCTACATATGGTTATATTTTTAAGGGAGTTTCTACTGTTTTTTTATGAAAATGGAGTTTTTATTTTGGATATGCAGAGAGATTGAGAGCTTCGCTCCATCATTGAGTCTGTTTGTTTTTCTCCCCTTTTCTTCTTTCGTTGTTTATTATTTGGAGGATACCTTATCTTCCCTCATATTTGTAATTCCATCATCTTCAATAAAATATCTTCTTTTGTTAAAGAATAAAAATAAAAAGGAAGAAGATGTATTGATCATAATTAATGAATTTAAAACTATTAAATTGGTTATGCCTAAGTAACTTTGTTCAACTTAAAGCTGATTACTTATAGTATGTGGCATGGTTGTGTTTCTCATAAAACAAAAGATTTAGTTTGGGAGACTGCTAATGATTTTGATATAAAGAAATATATGACCTAAGTCAGCTGCGTGGAGAGTCTTTTGCTTATTTGCAGTTGTATAGATACTCAAAGATTATTGACTTAGAAGCTTATGGTTGTTAGTGACAGTTAACATTCATGTTAAACAGCAAATTTTCGTCCTTTCATGAGCACAGTCGGAGTTCCAGTGGGTGGATGGGCATCAATTCGATTCGTTGCTGATAATCCAGGTATAAAAATGTAAAACAACTATCTTATTTGTTTTTTTAACTATTTGGTTTAACATTTCTGTCATTTTTCTGCAGGGGTATGCTATATGCCTTGTCACATTGACATACACTAGTCATGGGGACTAGGAATGGTTGAAAACAGTAGGCTCAAGTGGAATATTAATGTATGTTTGTCATTTGTTCATATGTAATGTAATTGCTGTCATGGGTAGGATGATTTTTTGTAAGTGGCCTAAGTTAAGTAGTCAATGTCATCAATGAAATTGTGCAGTACGTTATGGCTATAAGTTGTAAATCCCATTGTGAGACTTGCAAATCCCATTTTGGAAGTTGTAAATACCATAGCAGGAGTTACAACCCTCATTAGCAGAGTAGCATACCAACTGCATTAGTTGTAGCCCTCATAAAACGAGTTACAAATCTCACTATCAGATTTGCAAATCCAATTGTGGGACATGCAAATATCATTGTGCCATAGTTGCAAATACCATCGTGGAAGTTGTAAATCCCATTGTGAAAGTTGCAAATACCATTGGGGAAGTTGCAAGTTCCTATTGTCGGAGTTGCAAATGCCATTGGGAGAGTTGCAAATGCTATTGGGGAAGTTGTAAATCCCATTGTCAGAGTGGCAAATTCAATTGTGAAAGTTGTAAATCCAATTGTGAAAGTTGCAAATATCATTATCGGAGTTACAAATACCATTGTAAAAGTTATAAATCCCTTTGTTAGAGTTGCAAATCCAATTGTGGCAGTTCTAAATCCAATTGTAGGACTTGCAAATATCATTGTGCAATTAGTTGCAAATCCCATTGTGGAAGTTGTAAATCCCATTGTGGGAGTTACAAATACTATTGTCGGAGTTGCAAATCCTATTATCAGAGTTGTAAATCACATTGTTAGAGTTGCAAATCCCATTGTGAAAGTTGTAAATCCCATTGTTAGAGTTACAAATCCAATTGTGGCACTTGCAAATATCATTGTGCAATTAGTTACAAATACTATTGTGGAAGTTGTAAATCCCATTGTGGGAGTTGCAAATCCCAATGTGGAACTTGCAAATACCATTGTGGGAGTTGCAAATACCATTGTCGAAGTTGTAAATCCAATTTTTCAAAGTTGCAAATCCAATTGTGGTAGTTGTAAATCCCATTGTGAAACTTGCAAATACCATTATGGGAGTTGCAAATATCATTGTCGGAGTTGTAAATCCAATTTTCAGAGTTGCAAATCCAATTATGGCAGTTACAAATCCCATTGTGAAACTTGCAAATACCATTATCGGAGTTGCAAATACCATTAAATTTTAGTTCCAAGAAACTTCAAAATAAACAGTTATATTTATCCAAAAAAATTTTTAAATTAAATTAAAATTTAAAATTAAAATTTTAGATAAGTTATTGAGAATAACTTATAGAATAGTAAAAAAGTTATATATTACTCAATTATTATTTTACTCATATATATATATAACAAAAGCAAATAAGATATATTTGATAAATAAGAAGTAGAAGTGAAGGTGGACAGTAAAAGTAGAATATTCTATTTTTTTTATTGGTATAATAGAAGCCACATTTATTTTACTTTTACTTCTATTTTTAATATTTTGAGTCATTTTAGTTCCATAAAAAGGGTTAAGAATTAGAATGATAGAAATAAAAGTAAAATTTTGTAGATTATTTTATTTTAATTATAAAATTTATAGATAACTTTAATTTTTTTTAAATTATAAAAAAATATTTTAAATTATTTTATTTTTAATTATAAAAAAAAATACACATAAATTTTATAATTATTTATATCATATTAAATAAACTTTTAAAACCTATCTTTAATCTAATCAATTTCTACTCCCACCTCCACTCCCGTTAAAAACCTCTGCTTGTGTGCTTTCGCTTGCCACTTTCGTCTGACTTGCTCGTTCACAAGTCACAACAATTCCCCAATTCCGTTGTGATTATTTGATCTCAGTTGTTCTGCTTTTCTCTCTATTGCTATTCCTCTGTAGTTCCGTTGCCATGTTTGTCTCTAGGGTTTTCTCCCGAGTCTCCAGGAATGTTAGCTGGAGCTACATGCTTCTTCCTGCATCGCAATCGCCGGCACGTCTTCCTTCCGCGGGTCTTCAATCTTCCGAAAATGTACGTTCTTTGAATAATTGGAATTACTGATCTTTGTGCTTTATTTTTTTAAGGTTTTCTTAGGGTTTTAGGATTACTGTAAAATCTATGTTGCTGTTGGCTAGCGATCTTTATTCCCTTGTTCTTTTAATCTCCCAATAAATTACGCTGCTAGAATCCGGTGAAAAATGTAATAACTTGCACTTTTTATTCAGAAGGGTATTACCAGGGTTTTATGATTTACACAAAAAAGTGATCATCTTGTTTTAATTCCAGTTCAGAATTCAGTGCATGCGAAACTAGTGCTATTGTATGGTAAAATAGATATTGAGTGACAATATTCGAGCACAAAGTTATGCATTTGCTTCCAGAATTTTGTTTAAATTATTATTATTATTATTAGAGATAACAAAAGCAAATACTCTGCTAGTGTGCTTTGCCATACCATTTATCTGTTGATCTCATTCACAAGTCACACTAATTCCTCAATTCTGTATTGTGATTCTATGATTCTCATTTTCAGTTCTTCATGGTTTGCCTTTCTATTTACTGCTATTATTCTGTAGTTCTGTTACCATGTTTTTCCAAGAATGTATAGATTTTACATTTTAATTTATATTATTACTTCTTTACATTTCAGCATGATATATTTGACTTTCAACTTAGTTAAATTGTTAGAAAAATCTAAAGACTCTTCAATTTGACGCATATGTATCACTTCTCTTTGTTGAATGCAACAAATTGTTGCTGGGCTATTTATCTTAATATATTAGGTCTTCGAGTTCTTTACTTATTTTCATTACCCCTTTATAAGCGTTTTAAGAATTGTAATCTGTTAGTGGGTTGATGCATAAAACTGCCTTTTATTCATGAAGAGGTAGTAAGTCGTGAAAATTTCTCGTTTCTCTAGTTTCTCTACTGTTGGTGACTCTATAAAATTGCAGTACATAATTATTGATGTCCTATTCTTCCAGATCCAAATCTTCCCAAAACATTCTTTATATGGTAAATAATTGTTGATTACCAAATTCTCATTAAGTGCCACACATGCTTTATGATATTCCAGTTGGTTCCAGTTCCAGTCAACTTGTTGCATCTGACAATAAATGCATCCTCAACTCCAAGAGCTTTATTTTTTTCAACCTCATTCACAAAAACTGACTCAACAAAAGCAAGTGAAGAAGCAAAAGGTAGTATTGAGACTGAAAGTTCTTCCTAGGCTGGATCCGGTTATAGTTTAGAATCTGTCTCAGTCTTTTAAACGAGGGGAGTTACTAAATGAGCTACCTTTTCTGATTCAGGCTTAGGAAGTGAAGTGGATTTCTCCAAGGATGGACGAGACTTTGTTGTGGAGGTCTATATCTTATCCTCTTGTTTTGCACTTAAAATGCGTTCCTCTAAAATATTTCTTCTTCAACTTTGTGCTTATTGGTTCCAAATATGATCCAGAATTTTGCAAAGGGTTTGCTAGATGTGGTGGATAATTTGAGAAGGACATCATTCATTGGAAATGATAAGTTTTCAAAAATTGACCCTTCTAAACCAGTTCCACAGACACCATTTGCGTTTTCAATAAATGACCCTTCTAAGGGGTTAAATGGAGCAGTTGCACTTCTGAAAACACTTCATGGATGTCTTGAAGAGGCTGAGAAGCAAATTGCTGAGGTAAAATATTTTGAATCTCTTTGCTCTATGAGTGCGCTACATGCTATTAATAACTATGATAGCCTTTGAAGAAACTTTTGCAACCTAGGGTCCTGTTTGGTTACTTGCAAGGAAATTGATATGAATGAATATACTGAAATACTATGTTGACTATTACCTACTTTTGTTTGGTAAACATGTGAACCGATTTATTTGTTATTTTTAAATTATTCAAAAATATTATTGAAAAGAATGAAATGCCTTTTGATGTATGACCAAATTGGCCTTATGTTTTACATTATTAAATGTTTGAAAGTAATATGCTTCCTGAATCCAGAGGTATGGTGAAAGTGCATAAACCTATAATATTTTTTCTTACAGGTGGTTAAAAAATGTGATGAATTTGATCCTGAACGTGATCCTTGTGGTCCAGATAGAGATGGTGCCATATTCGAACTTCAAGTTAGTTCCCAAACTCCAAATTTTGCTAATATTGAAAGTTTGCTTTGATTAGTTATTTGGTTCTGAAGGTAAATTTGCCTGACTTGTGCTGCAGAATTTTGCAAAAAGTTTGGTAGATGTGGTAAATAATTTGGGAAGGGCTTCCTTGGTTGCAAAGGACAATTTTTCAAATATTGATGCATTTAAGAAGTCCGATGAAGCTTTACCCATCCTGAAATCACTTCTAGAAGCTGTTGAAATGACTGAGAAACAACTTGATAAGGTAGAGTGGTCTAATATGTGTTGTGTCTGAGTAGTTCTAAGTCAAGGATGATATAGCATATACTTATTAATTATTGATAGTTTGATGTAGCTCATGAATGTTATGGTTCCTGACACTATAGATGTGTAGGCTTGTAAATCTCATATGGCTTTACTGTGGCTGCGTTATATGTAGCTGTAGCTCATGCCCAGGCTTTACATATAAATAAGTCAACAATTATTTTAATTGGTTTTGCAAATGCCTTCGCTAAATATCACCTGACCCATTTTTAGACAATTATAGAATGATTTAGTGTTCACTAACAATATGAGGAGCATGAAAAGAGGAAAATGTTAACCTTAGAGAGGAATAGTTGATGAATTTCTTGATGATGTTTGCATTCGATGAAATAAAGGATTTGATTTACATATCTTAGGATAAAGTTTAGGCTCAAAAACATTGTTAGATATTGATGAATTTTTTGTTTCAAAAACTTGATGCTGTGATCTATGGATGATTAATATGTTAGATTTTTTTTTTTTTGAGTTTAATTATTTGCAAGCAATTACAATTATAATGTCCTACATATCCATGAAGCTTTGACAATGCTATGTGCTACGCAATATAATATTTTGGAGACCTTTAGTGTTACAAATGCACCACATGCTCTCAATAATTATGATATTGTATATAAACGTTTGTTTGTGTCATACTGAAGATTAGAATTACACTTGTTAGATCCATAAAGTGCTTATTGTAATCTAATTATTAGTTTTAGTCTATGAAATTGTTTTTGCAGCTTGTGTTTTCCATTATTGTGTGATTAAGGTTTGTGCTTCCACTTGTAGTGAAAGTGCTTAAAGCCTATATTGCTTTTGCTTTCAGGTATTAGAAAAAATTGGCTTGGAAAAATTTAATTCTAAACATGAGCCCTATAATCCAGAGAGGCATGATTCCATCATCCAATTTCCAGTTAGTTCCCAGCCTCCAGGCACTATTATTGCTGTTTTGAAGGTAAGCTTACGTCACATTTTGTTGAAGCACCATATAATTCAGTTTGCCGATATTTTTTAACTTTCTTTATTCATTTATTCAATTCTGAAGATAAATTTACACAATTATTCACTTCTATTTCTCATTCATGATTTCTTTTAATGATGGCATGATTGTATTGTAAGATTATGTTGCCTATAGCCTAAAAGTTCCATAGATGTTTGCTATCCCGTGTTTCTATGCTAAGAACTTAACATGGAAGGACACATACTCACCTGCTCTATTATCATATATTATGTCTTTCTCGTTAGTTCGTTTAGCATATTTTCAACATGGGCTAAAAGCTCTACAATGTTTTTGTATGCAGGCCGGATATATTCTTCATGGTCGTATGTTTCGTCGAGCTGAAGTCGCCACAACAAGGGAAGTGACTGATCAGGATAGAGATGAAGATGCCATAATCCAAGGAATGAATGATGATTACGGTGCATCTGATAAGGAAGAGTCCAAATCTCGAGCACAAAGAACTGGATGAGTGGGTTCTCGTTGTCTTCATTTTGAACAGAGATGAAATCTTTGTTATTTACTATGTGAAAGCGTTATGATTGCTTCTCCTAGGGCACTAGTTCTCTCTTGTTTAGGCACTACTCACCACTCTAATGATTAAATAAATATATGAACATGCCAAGTACATTGTTTTAGTAAAGTTCACTAGGAGTATGGCTACATATTTTTGTGAGGCAGCAAGAGCCACTGCATTTTGTAGAACAGATTTATTTAGAATCTTACGATTTTTATTCCTAAAGGGTATATATCCTTACATCTTGATAGTTGCATGCATCAATCGTTGCAAAATTTGATATTCATAGATGGAGCTTATGAATGAGGAAATTAGCTTTTGCGTTTTTTGCCAGTACTTGTGGCTTGGGTTTCTTTAGTAAAAAAAAATAAATTAAAAGATTACTGCAGAAAAATAAAAGTACTGAAAGAAAGGAATGATGAGTGCTGAAAGTTTAAAATTGAGCGCTGAAAAAATTATAAAGATGATATTGAAAAAAGAAGAAAAAATTATAGTTGAGTACTAGACAAAATTAAAGATGAGTACAACAAATTAGAATGAGAAGGGGCATTTTTGTCAACTCGGATTTTTACTCCGATGTATTTTATAAAAATTGTTACTCTTAACTGTAATTAATATTCCTCGAATGTCCTCAAATGTATTTTTCTAAAGGCTAGACAGGTTATGAGCATTTTTGTATCACTATTTTAAAACTTTTTTTTTTACCAAATATTTTAAAAGTTTACAGTATTTGGCCAACCCCTTATTTTTTATAACTACTTTCTCATTAAAGAAAAGGAGCTTCTAGTCTTCATAAATTTAAGGGAAAATTAGAGGGAATATTATTTATTAGGGAGGACTATAAAAATTATAATTATTTAAAAGGACTAATATTAAAATATAAATTCTAAAATATGAAGTTGCCTCTGGTCATCATCTATCCTCCTTTTTAAAATATCAAAATTTTTAAAAACTAAAGCTAAAATCTCTCATCATCTATCCTCTTTTTTAACTTTTATTTTCCAATAAGATCCATATCATAACGTTAATATATGATTTAATTATTAATATTGGTGTTTATTGTTCTATATCATTAAGCTTTTTTTTTCTTGATTTATATTATTAACATTGATATCAATTACCCTCACTTCATCAAAACGAAAAGTTAAACTAAATTCATATCTAATTAGAATTAGTTGTGTAAGCTCAAGTGATAAAAGTAAAATATTACTTAAATAGTGTCAAAAATTGTGACATTTTAATATCTTAAAAAAAATTGATATAATCTCAATATCAATTTTAAATTTATAATGTGTCAAGAACAAATTAATATAGATCTCGTGAGATTATGGGAAAAAAGAGCCATATTATTTATAATTTATAGTTTATAAATATAATATTCTATCTGGATTGTTTTAATTTTATTAACACATCACATGGATTTTTTAATTTTTATAACCCATAAATTTCTTCTAAAATAAAAATAAATTATACAAACTTTTTATTTAAATTCCTTAAAATAGCGCAAGTTTTAATTTTATCTTCAAGATATACACCTTTCTTTAATATATGTAATAAATTATAAAAGATCTCAATTATTATTAAAATGATATAATTTTTATTTTTCATAAAGTTTTTTATTTTAAAAGTAAAATTTTCAGTAGATATTTATGCAAATTGTAAAATTTGAGGAAAATTTTGTTTGATTAGTGAAATTTAAAAATTCATATTAGTTTTAAAAATATAATGTATGAGAAAATGTAGGAAGTTTGACTACTATTTGCTCTTTCTAAATAATTATAATTTTTACTTGCAATAAATAATATTTTTTTAAGTCTTATATTTAAAATTAAAATTTATTTTTAAATTAATTCTTATATTTAGGATTAGAGGAGAATTAGTTATATGAATTGGGTAGTTAGAATTTTAGAGATCTTTTAAAATATTCACTGGGTTTCTTGTATTGATCAGTTTGTGTTCAGTCTGTTATGCTCATGGGCCTATACAAAGAGGTGTTAAACTATTATATTTTTTAAATCCATATTAAATAAAGTTTCAGTTCATTATATGCTTGGGTTTGTCATTTGACACAATGGAGTCAATGAGCACATCATAGTATGGGCATTATTGATCAAAAGAGGATATTTATCGATAAATTCAAGGGAAAAATCAATAATGCAAACAAGAGAAATACTCATAAAGGAATTTGTGAACTTTTCTAAACTTTGAACATAAAATTGGAGTTTTGAAATTACTTGAGAAATATTTTAATCTAAATTTCTCAGCCACCTTATAAAGGTTGATTGAAGGGTGGAGAAAGGGGACTGGCCTTTGAGTTTATAATTTTTTTGACTATTGTACATGTACTCCTCAGTCCTTAATATGATCTATTTAATTAATTTGATTAAATTAAAGAAGTTATTTAAATTAGTTAATATGACATATTTTGTCTAAAATACCCAAATCATCTTTCTTAACTCATTCACTCCATCTTTTACTTAATTATTATTAAAAGAATATTAATAGGGATAATTTAAGAAAAATTAGATAAATATATAAAATTAGTCTTATATTTAAGACTAAGATTAACTTTTCAATTAAATTTTATATTAAGGACCGAAGCAGTATTTTATATTTCAAGTCTCCTAAGATTTATATAAACTTTGTAGTGCATGTGCCTTTTGATCTAGCCCCTCTCATTCTTAACCTTGGCTCTAGTCTTGAAAGATTCATTTACTATGACTTAGAACTTATGATAAACTACCAAGCATCGTTAGTTTTAATAAAAGAATTTTAGTTGTTTAAATATAAGATATTGAGTTCGAGTTAATGTAAATATAAAAAATATTTTTGGAAGAATACCTCCAATTCAGCCCTAACAATCCTACTATTTTAATTAAGCCTAACAATACTCAAATTTGACCAGTTAAATAGTTATGTATATATGGAACTTATGATAAACTTAACATAAAACTTTTAACTTATTAATCTGGAAAACAAATATTTCTAGTATTTGTTATCATTAGAATATACTCTTCTAATATTTAATATATGACATATTTAATTAATTTGATTAGATTAAAAAAAATTAGTTAATATGACATATTTTTTCTAAAATATTATAATTATTTTTTTTAACTTTCTCTCCTCTTACTTGATTATTTTTTAGGAAGTATCAATAGGGGTAATGTAAAAAAAGTTAATAAATATAAAAAATATATTTTATATTTTTAATTAAAATTAATTTTTTAATTAATTCTTATATTAAGGACAGGAGGATTATCTAACACTTCGAAAAATGAGCCACACATTCATGAGTTGATGGGTAGGGTAAACTCCTCGGTTCCATGCATTAAAAATGTGTGCATAAGAAAATCCACCCAGCCGGGGCTAGTAAAATTATTCATGCAATTGGGGTTCCAAATAAAGAATTTTTAGGCATTCTAGACCCAACAACTTTCTATGATTGTTAAAATAGATGCCTTGGAAATAGATTTTGGAGGATATAAATAAAAAAGGTTATCAATTGTTTGATCTATTTCGAAATTTAAAGATGATTATTTCCTTTTGGGATCTTGTACAGGAGCAAAATGTGAATGCCATGTGTGATGGGGAAAAAGCAGCTTTAGGTTGTTTTGATTTTCAAATCGATTTCCAATGAAAAAGGAAAAAACCCTTATTTTCTTAAAAAAGGCAAACACTTTTGTCAGAAAAATATTAGCAATATATGTGATAAGGTGAGTAAAGAAGTAAAAATTATCACAATTTAAATTTATACTTAAACATTTAATAAATTTCTAAGGTCTAATTAGAAATTTATGAATGTTGTTAAAAGACCATAATACCTCTCTATAGTTAAAAAGAAAAGGTGAAAGTAGGTGTAGTCCTTATTTAATTTTGATTATTTCAGCTAAATCTAATTAAAATTTAAGAGCAAATTCCTAGAGAACTAGGTAAGCCCTCTATCATATTTCTTTAATATATAACCCAAATTTTTTCTTTTCCTCGAGGTAATATTATGGTGTTAGACGCATATACACGTAAAAAATTAATCAGTAGATTTGGATCTTAATCCTTCTTTTTACATTCAAATCAATTTATGTGACCCACTGATCAACAGTTCTTTTCTTTACGGCATACACAAAAGAATTACATTGTTCAGCGAACAATTTGCCCATCAACACCAATGTAGTGGGGTAAAATCTTGGTTAATTGAATCCTATTGATCTTCTAGGGTCTAATAAGCTTCAATCGCATATTTAAATTACTCCTTTCAATTTTATTTATAAATTTTAAATTTGCGAATGAGCGTGGTCCTTTTTATGAGCTTCATTTTGAGTTTGTCTATTGTTTTTTTTCCCTTCTAATTTTACCCCTAGATAATTATATATATATTTTATCTCTTTTTTCTACTCGTTTTCTCTCACTTATACTCCTCATAAATAAAGGTATAGTTAAAAAAAATTATTTTTTTATATATTTATTATTTTTAAGTAATTTTAACTAATTTATTGATCAACATAAATTAGTTATTTGAAGCTTATAGATAAGACTGGAGGGAGTATTTATTAACCCATGCATAAAAGATCCCCATATCACCAACACTAACATTATTAAGACATGACACGCAATTCAGACCTCAAAAGCTAATTAAACCATCAAATAATCACTCTTAAAAATCTGTACCGAAGAAATTATCTCGTGGTGCGTGTAGGTGACTTCTAAGTAACAAAATGAAATATTCAAAGGTTTGGATACAAACCAAATCACAACATATTCGCAATATCCATTTACATCAAAATGGAGCAGTAAAAAAAAAAAGAAATGCAAAAAGTATCTATTCTGACTTTACAAAATACGGGGCAAATTCAAGCTCTCCCACTATTTCGAGGCCACACCCTGGGCACAAATAGTATGTCATAGTCGGTTGCGTTACAAAAGACCATAGTCAAAGAGTAGTACAAGTGGTTGAAAAAATTCCAGTCAAATGCATAGTCCCGAGTACTTATTATACCTTCCCCTTTTACTAACGCAGATTCAGCCACCACCACCAGTTTTCCTTCTACTTATTTTTAATTGCCTACCTTTAGTTATAAATCCCTTTATTCTATTTGATAATGCATACCTAGTTATTTATATCTATAAGAGTTATTAATTCTTTTACTTTTATTGTTAATAGAGTTAGGAATTAGGGTCAATTTTTAAAAATCATCCAATTTTTTAAAGCCCGGCCCTAGAGCATGGGGCCTGCTAGCCCTACAGGCTTAAAAATATTATTTTTATTTTTTTTTCAAATAAATAAAGATTAAATATAAAAATTTATGATTTTAAATATAAATATAAATACATTAAAGAAGAAGAAAAATATGTAAGATATTTATTATAATTATATAACCTATTTAGATATTAATTAGGATAATTAATAAATATTTTTGAGTGTGGCCTGTAGTCATTAGGCCCGGTCCAAGGTGGGTTAGGGACTCAGTTTATTTAAGGTTGTTTTCCTGATGGTGGAAACACAACACACAAAATAATTGATTCAGTACTGCTTTCTCTGAGTCCAGAGCGAGACCTAATTCTCAGCTCCCTCTCGAAGGTTCCCCACTGGTGACGGCAGTTTCCACAGTTGCCATCACTGTGCCTAATCACCAGCTGGAAGAACCTGTTGTTCATCTGACAGTGGTCTCTGATTCACAGGTATCCCTGATTCATTCCAGATCTTCTCAGAGGTTAGATCAACAAAGCAATGGCAAGAGGTAATTTAATGTTTCCGCTGCATCTTGTATTTGTGTATATGATAATCTGGATTGATTATTATGCATTTGAGATATTTATTTTCTAACATGTGGCATCAGAGCCTAGTTTAAGATCACCTTGTCTTGTTTATTGATCTTTATTCCTTATAACTAACGATCTGGTAAAGAATAAGGGATATATGGAACTCTAAAAATTATAATTTTTATTTCCTTTTGACCTTTGACCGTTTCCTTTTCCTTGTGATGTCGAGAGGAGAGCCTGCCGTGAGAAGTTCGCCATTCAACTCGCTGAGATAGAGGGTTGCCGTGACGGTACAGATCGCCGTGAGTGTCACCGTGAATTTGCCTGTTGCAAGTCTCTCGGATCGCTGATGACTACCATCAGACTTGCCGTGAGAGCCGTCGGATATCGCCCGTGAAGCTCGCCGGCGTCGACTGCTGGTGTGACAAGTCGCGGCAATTATAGGTCTCTCGGAGCGCCGTCGTGTTGCCGTGAGAGCCGCTGTGAAGTGTCGCGGCAAGAACCACCGCCTTGGAGCCCAGATCGCCGGCGACAAACCCTGAAACAGAAGGGCAGGCGTCGACCTGTCCAACAAGTAGCGGCAGATTGGGTTGTCCTCTGCTTCGGGTCGTGAGTCGGGTTAGGTCAACCCGACTCACAGTGACACTGCCCGAAACGGTGCGTTTCAGTCTCCACTGAAACGCACCGTTTCACTTAAGTCACCTGGGCCCTTTATAAAAAAAAAAAATTGCTGTAGACTGGGCCGAAGCCTTCTGGGCCGCTGGCAATTTTTGTTTTTTTTTGAAAACTTCTGCTGGGCCGTCATCTTTTTGGGCTGCAGTCACTGTTCATTTTTTTTTTGGTGTTATTTCTGGAAAACGTTTTTGGGCCTAGATTTTTCTGGAAAAATAATTTTGGGCTCTATTTTGGACCCTTTGAGTTAGAGCCATTTGGTTTTATTTCCAGAAAATTATTTTTTGGCCATTTAATTTGGTTTTTCCAGACTTTTTTAAATACTATTACATACACTATAAATGTTTAAATTAATTTCTCTATAATTTTAATATTTGGAAAATGTGCTTACAAATTTTGATTTTTTCTGTGTTATTTAATTGCCTATTTTATATTTTAATTTCTCCTTTGGCAATTGAATTAACTGTTTAATTTTTGTGAAAACCTTTTGAGTAGAAATTAATTTATTAAACATCCTTTGGGTGCATGAAATAGTGGGAGAATTTAAATTAAGTTATTTAGTCACATTTGTTGATTAAATTAGTCACATTTGTTGATTAAATTAATTTGTTAAATACTCCATTATGTTGTGCATATTTGGATTTATATGCACGTTAGTGATATTTGTGATTAGCGTGCAATTTCTTGAGGAGTAGCCACAGCATCCTTGTTTATTGATTTGTTGCATGCATTAATTAATCACATATGGATTTAAAATATAACTTATAATTAAATGTATAGTTTTGATTTATCTTTGCCCACAGGTAGATATTTCATAATTGTACATTTAATTAGGGGAGAATTAATTGCTCCATTACGTTATGCACATTTGGATTTTCAGTGCACATAAATGATATCTGTGATTAGCATGTAATTCCTTGAGGAGTAGCCACAGCATCCTTGTTTATTGAATTTGTTTACATGCATTCATTAATCACATAAGGATTTAGGATATCAATTGTAATTAAATGTGTAGTTATGGTTTATCTTTGCCCACAGGTAGATATCTCATAATTGTACATTTAATTAGGGTGGGATAAAATGGCCTTGTTATTTTCTAAGTAGCCCACAGGTATTAGTTAATTACAAATGCGTTCTAGTCCCATCACTTGAGATAAATACATGCTATGCTAATGTCTTTGCCCACAGGTAGACATTGGTGATACGTATTTATATTGCTTGCGTGCTACATTTGAGTTAAGCATGCATACATGGCACAGTGACTTGTGATTGCTTCAAAAATTTTACTTGTGAGCTTATTTGTATATTTGTCTGTTCTATTTTTGCAGATCCAATTGCTACCTCTAGGATTATGGCTGATGTAAGCAACAAAACAATCTTAGATGGCAGCATCAACTATGCTGACTGGAGAGATGATGTTTTGCTGCAGCTTGGTTTCTTGAATTTGGATTATGCCTTGAGGTGTGAACAACCTCCTAGACCTGATGATGCTTCCAATGATAGAGAGGCAAAGGAAAGGTATAATTTGTGGGAGCGGAGTAACCGCTCATCTCTTCTGTTTATGCAACAAAGGATCACCAGAAGCATTAGGGGAGCAGTCCCTAAGTGCGACACAGCCAAAGGATACCTGGAAGCCTTAGATAAGCAATTCAAGCTGACTGACAAGCAGATGGGTGGTGCCATCGTGTCTGATTTATGTGCTAAGAGGCTTACAGGTATTGGCGGTGTGAGGCAACATGTAATGGAGATGAGAGGTATGCTTTCATCGTGTGTTACTTTTGAATCTAATTTTTCTAGCGTTAATGATGACACTTGGTGGATTGACACTGGTTCGATGATCCACATTTCGACTACCATGCAGGGCTTTCTGTCAAGCAGGCCTCCACATCCCAATGAGGAAACTGTCCTTTCAGGCAGTGGGAAGGGAGACCCTGTGAAAGCCGTTAGAACTTTTCGCATAACCTTTTCAAATAATCATGTTTTGGAACTTTATGATGTGTTTTATGTTCCCTCTTACAAAAGGAATTTGATTTCTATGTCAAAACTCATTCCATTTGATTATCATTTAGTTCTTTCTAAGAAACTCATGACTTTGAAAAGGGATTCTGTTTTTATTGCAAATTTAGTTATGATTGATGGCTTATTTAAAATTATTTCTGACTCGCCTCAATCTTTTACTGTTTCGCGTGGTACTAAGAGAAGTGTCATCGATGAGAATTCTTATATCCTGTGGCATAGGAGATTGGGACATATCTCCGTTGACAGAATCAAAAGGTTAAACAAAGAAGGAATTCTTCCATCTTTGAACCATTCGGAATTTGATTCTTGTGTGGACTGCATTAGGGGTAAGCAGACCAATAAGTCACATAAAGGGGCTAAGAGAAGTTCTGAATTGCTAGAAATTGTACACACGGATATTTGTTTCCCTGATTTGACTGCGCATGGTCAAAAGTATTTTATCACCTTTATTGATGATTACTCACGATACATGTATGTCTACATGCTTTATAATAAAAGTGAGGCACTAGATGCTTTCAAAAAATATAAAGCGGAAGTAGAAAAACAGATTGAGAAACCAATCAAGATCGTGAGATCAGACCGTGGTGGTGAGTACTATGGCAGATACACTAGTGAAGGACAAGCGCCAGGTCCATTTGCTGATTTTCTTCGAGAGCAAGGTATAGTAGCCCAATATACTATGCCTGGATCACCTGACATGAATGGTGTAGCTGAGAGAAGAAATAGGACCTTGCTGGATATGGTTAAGAGCATGATGAGTAGCTCCAAACTACCATATTCTTTGTGGAAGGAAGCACTCAAGACAGCCACATACATATTAAACAGGGTTCCAACAAAGGCAGTGTCTAAGACACCCTTTGAAATCTGGAAAGGATGGAAACCTAGTTTAAACCATTTTAAGGTATGGGGTTGTCCTACTGAAGTAAGAGTGTATAATCCACAAGAGAAGAAGTTGGACCCCAAGACTATTAGAGCTTACTTTGTAGGCTATGCGGAGAAGTCTAAGGGTTACAAGTTTTATTGTCCTCCACCTTCTAAAAGGTTTGTTGAGTCTAGGAATGCCAAGTTTCTTGAGAATGATGTGATTAGTGGGAGTGATTGTCTACTAGATGATCATATAGAGCGAACCACTGATGTCATTTATGAGGGGACATCGATAGTTAATGATCATCCTACAGTTGGGATTGACATTCCTACTGTTAGGATTGGCATTGAACGTGATGTAGACCCTGTAGCTCAAGTTGACGATGCTGAACAAGATGGACACATACAGGATGGTCAACCTATCACACAAGTGGAACCACCACAAGATGTGATAGAGGATGTCCTTATTCAGCAACCTGAATTAACCCAAGCGGTTGAATTGAGGAGGTCAACTAGAGAAAGGAGATCGGCATTACCTGATGACTACGTAGTGTATTCTGCTGAAGTTGACTGTGATGTCAGTGTTGAGAATGATCCTTTATCGTTTACTCAGGCTATGAAGAGTGTGAACTCTAAATTGTGGCATGATGCTATGATTGATGAAATGAATTCCATGGCAAACAACCATGTTTGGGAACTTGTAGAGTTGCCTAGTGGGTCTAAGGCCATTGGCTGTAAATGGGTTTATAAAACCAAGAGAGACTCACAAGGTAACATCGATAGATACAAGGCTAGGTTGGTTGCTAAGGGATTCACTCAAGTGGAAGGAATCGATTACAGTGAAACCTTTTCACCTGTATCTAAGAAAGATTCATTCCGTATCATCATGGCATTGGTTGCACATTTTGATCTGGAGTTGCACCAAATGGATGTGAAGACTGCTTTCCTCAATGGTGAACTGGAGGAAGAAGTCTATATGAAACAGCCTGAGGGATTTGTTGCAGAAGAGAAAGAACATTTGGTATGCAAGTTGAAGAAATCAATATATGGTCTCAAACAGGCTTCGCGGCAGTGGTACTTGAAGTTCCATGAAGTAATCACATCATTTGGTTTTGTTGAGAACATCATGGATGACTGTATATACCACAAGGCTAGTGGGAGCAAGATCGTATTCTTGATTTTGTATGTGGATGACATTCTACTTGCTACTGGTTTATTGCGTGAGGTGAAGCAGTTTTTGTTTAAGAGTTTTGACATGAAAGACATGGGTGAGGCATCTTATGTCATTGGCATAAAGATCCATAGAGATAGAACCCAATGTCTTGTAGGCTTGTCTCAAGAGGCTTACATAGTCAAGATTCTTGAACGATTCAGAATGCAAAACTGTTCATCTAACGTGGCTCCTATTGAAAAGGGAGATAAATTCAGTCTAAAACAGTATCCTGAAACCGAGCTTGAAAAGAAACAGATGGAAAGGGTCCCATATGCCTCAGCGGTAGGAAGCTTGATGTATGCACAGGTTTGTACAAGACCTGACATCGCTTTTGCTGTGGGTATGTTGGGAAGATACCAAAGTAATCCTGGGGAAGCACATTGGACGGCTGCAAAGAAAGTGTTTAGGTACCTACAAGGCACTAAACACTACATGCTCACATATAGAAGAACAGACAGTTTGGACGTGATTGGGTACTCAGATTCAGATCTTGGAGGATGCGTAGATACGAACAAGTCTACAACTGGTTACATCTTCCTGTTGGCAGAAGGAGCTGTATCATGGAGAAGCGCTAAGCAGACTCTAACAGCTCCCTCTACCGGTGATGCTGAGTATATCGCGTGTTTTGAAGCAAGTTCCCAAGCTATTTGGATAAGGAATTTCATTGCTGGGCTTAAGATTGTGGATTCAGTCTCTAAGCCAATCCGAATGTACTGTGATAACGCAGCTGCGGTGGCCATAGCGAACAATAAAAGGAATAAAAGTCGAAGCAAGTTTGTCGAGCTTAAATTCCTTTGCTTGAGAGAAAGAGTTCAAGATGGCCAGGTTTCCGTTGAACGCATTAGTACATTGGATATGTTGGCTGATCCTTTGACGAAAGGATTGAAGCCGAACGTCTTTGTGACACATGTACCTCATATGGGACTTCGTCCAACTTTTGATTAGTGGAGGTATGAGCAATGAAATTACATTTTGTGGTTTATCATTTCAAATTGTGATTGTATACATTTGTGCTGTTGAAATTGATAAACATTGAGATAGGAACCGAATGAACATTGAGTTCATGTATATTGTGACACCCATTAAGTGATGGTGCTACCTGTAATACATGGAAGGTAATACTCGATCATAGGGGACTTATCGCCATGATTCTTGTAGCATGACATTAGTGTACCTAGACAGGGCAATGACATTGAGTATACGGGCCAAGTGGAAGAATGTAAGATATTTATTATAATTATATAACCTATTTAGATATTAATTAGGATAATTAATAAATATTTTTGAGTGTGGCCCGTAGTCATTAGGCCCGGTCCAAGGTGTGTTAGGGACTCAGTTTATTTAAGGTTGTTTTCCTGATGGTGGAAACACAACACACAAAATAATTGATTCAGTACTGCTTTCTCTGAGTCCAGAGCGAGACCTAATTCTCAGCTCCCTCTCGAAGGTTCCCCACTGGTGACGGCAGTTTCCACAGTTGCCATCACTGTGCCTAATCACCAGCTGGAAGAACCTGTTGTTCATCTGACAGTGGTCTCTGATTCACAGGTATCCCTGATTCATTCCAGATCTTCTCAGAGGTTAGATCAACAAAGTAATGGCAAGAGGTAATCTAATATTTCCGCTGCATCTTGTATTTGTGTATATGATAATCTGGATTGATTATTATGCATTTGAGATGTTTATTTTCTAACAAAATAATCTATTAGAACTTAGAAGATTGTCATGCCTTTATGAAGCTTGGAAGTCTTAGAAGATGGTCATGCCTTTATGAAGCTTGGAAGTGCAAGAAGAGGCGACTGGCGAGATTAATGGCAACTAACCAACTAGTTGCACGCAATGGAGAACATAGTTGAGAGAATAGATCAATCGAGAAGTCAGGAGGGAGAGGCTTAGAGTCCAGAGAATAGATCAGTTGAGAAGTCAGAAGGAAGAGGCTCATAGTTGAGAGAGTGGAGATAGCTAAAGATGGGAGAGTCGAGAAGGGAGATACTTTTTACAGCTGAGAAGTGACAATGAGAGGAAGGAGAGTCTATGATTTTGTTTTTTAAGACTCAAATATTACTGATAATTGTAATTTTTTTTTAAATAATAAAAGGGTAAAAAAGGGTCAGCCCTCAGCCCAACAAGGATGGCCCTTGTTTTTTTTTCCCTAACTCTAGTTGTTAATAGCTTAATTCTTGTTTAAAACCCTTTTTCCACTTGTTAATACAAACTTGGACACTTATATTTATGGGAGTTATTAATTTCCTTACGTTTATTATTAATCACATAATTTTTTTTATAAATTTTTTTATTCCACTTCTTAATATAAATTTAGGCAATTATATTTATGAGAGTTATTAATTCCCTTATATTTATTATTAATCTCCTAATTTTTATTATAAATTTTCTCATTGTACTTGTTAACATAAATATAGATACTTGCATTTGTTTTTTTACTTATACTATTTTTTGCTCTGCATAAAGGCTTGGATGGTTTAGTGGGCACTATCCTTTTGGTGTGCCAATGGGTCATGGGGTTCCCTTGGCTTACCTTCTTTACAAAAAATGTTTTCTGGTCATCAAAGCTCTAGTTGACCCTCCTTCATCTTTTAAAAAAAATGAATAAAGGGCACCGATGTATTTTTACCTATAGAATTTAATGTCATTTAAGTCCAAGGAGACGAAGTGAGGTTTCAGAATTAGTAATGGGAAAAAAAAAAAGAAAAATGGTACTAAAAAATTCAAATATGCTATTTGTATATCAACAATCCTTTAAATTCTCTTATACATAAAGATTAAAAAGAATATTATACAAGGGAGAATTATAATGAGATCCCAAATAAAGAATTTAATTACTCAAATTTTTTAATAACAACTGAAAAGTTAACAATGATAAGTTTTAGTATATGAATTAATAACAAATTATTATTTGAATCTTTTAGTAATTAAATTATTTTTTGAGATTTTATAATAATTCTCTTAATAAAAAGTGCTTACGAGGCTACAAAAGTTGAAGCTCAAGTACTGATAAAGCAGAACTTAGAAGTATAACAAAAGAAAGAAGAAAACAAATTGATCTCGTTATTTTATTTTAATTAAAAATATGGTCGAGCACTAACAAATACCTCAAGAGAAAAATCTAGAGAGAGCTACTTAACGAGTAAAATCTCAAAACTTTCTTGAATTGTTTTGATTCAGAATTTTGGAACTTGGACATTTCAAGAGATAGTGAGACATAAATTCCTATAAATTTCAAAAAGCGTCCAACTTGGTTCAATTAAGCGCAAGTAAATAAGAATTTTTGTCCTCACACAATGTATAAATGATAATCAAGGACAAAGGAACGTTTCTAGCATTTCTCAAATTTGCATGACCTTTTTGTCAATAAGTTTCTTAGCAAAGACCAATTTGTCATTTTTCCTTTTCCCTCGTAACTCTTTTTTCTCCTAATCAAGCCTTCTAATATCTGTAAAAAAACCAAGTGTGAAACTGTGAATGCAATATTCCAATGAGGATTCTCAGTTGAAAGATCAAACTACATCAATTATCAATTAGTCCTTTCATTGACCAAACAGATAAGTTTCTCACTAATTATTGACCATAATGCCTAGAGAAGCAGCAAACACACTAACTGAAAATTAATTTTTTTTTTGGTACAAAATTTTTTAGAAAAGGGTTGGGCTCATCTACGATTTAAGGGCAGTGCGAAGTCTTCTTTACTCCTAGGTAATAATACTAATATCAGGTAGAGCGAGCCGACTATCACCCTCAAGTGTAAACCTAGGCACCTAGGAGTTAGGATACATTTTCAAGCGTTGTGACTAGACCCATAACAAAATGGTACTCCCTAGAAATCGAACATACTCCAAATAGTTGCATGTGTCACCTCTTCGCTAATTAAATCCACGGAGGATGGGTGAAAATTAAACTAATTGAAATTGAAATGTAAATCCATCATAGCAGATGAACAGGAAGTGAAGCATCATGCACAACAAATTATGGCACAATCAACTAAGGCCCAAAAGCCTTTTATACCTAAAACTCCCACTTTTCAAGGCTGGGCCTTTAAGAAAGGTGTAACAGGTAGCCCAACCGACTCAACTTTTAGAGTTTTTTTTTGATACAACTTTTAGAGTTAAATAGCCTTAAGTTTTTGAAAACGAGCTATAGATACCTAGAATTTTTGTTTAGAAATGTCACCCTAGAGGTGACAAAAATATGGAAATGTCAACCTACCCTAACATATCCAAATGGTCAATTGGCTTGTTATGCTGAGGGGGCATTCCCACATGGCATTTATGTCACTTTTTTTTTCTGGGTTAAAGGGTACTTTTACCTAAAAGTTTCCATAGAAATGTTGCAGGCACAAGGAAGTTTTCGAGTAGCAATATCACCCTTGAAGTTGTAAAATCATAACAATGTCACACTGACCTAACGAACTCAAACGATTAAATATTAATTGACTAATTATGCTGAAGTGGTATATCCACATAGCATACACCTCACTTTTTTTCAAGTAATAATTTTTTGCCATATGTGTTTTTTCAAGTAAGATTTACAAGTTAAAATAATTAAATAATGGAGTTTGAAGATTGATATATGTGGAAGAAGATGAACCCTATAAATTGTTGTCATCTCATTCTTCAACTCCCAATCTTGCTTCATCTTTCGGTTTGCCTTGAAACGTCGTCTTTTGCATCCTCAACTAATGGGAAACACACTAATTGGAGGGTTTAACAATTGCTGTCTTCTTCATCCTTCACCATCGGTCTTCCTCTGTGGCTTTGTTGGTTCTTGCACCATCGTTCTAAACCTTACCGATAACAGATCTGGGTGTGCTTCACAAAACAAATTTGTGAAGTGTTTTCCAATGAGTGGCATTCTCCTTTTCTGTCTTCTCCGTTTTCTTCCATTACAACTTCTCGTTTCCTGAAGTGAAAATTTCTGTTTGCTTTTTCTAGACTTAAGGATTTTCTGTTACACTTATGATTTTGAGTTTTTTTGGTTTATGGGTTTCTTTGCTCATTTATATTGGTTTTGATTTAGGGTTAATTTTTGTTAATTTTTCAATTTCTTTGATTTTGAGTTTCAATTTCTTTGATCATTTGGTGCTTTATGGCGGCATTTAATATATGAAATAAATAAAAAAACAACCATCTTATGAGGCATTATTATCCCCCAAAAACTTCCTTGGAGCTTACAATTATTCTTAAGAAACTTCTAGGGCAAAAATGCTCATTAAGAAGAAAAAAAAAGGTAACGTGGATGCCACCTCAGCATAATCGGTCAGCTAATAGTTGACCGTTTGAATCTATTAGGATAGGGCGATAATATTATGATTTTGTAACTTTCGAGGCGATATTTAAAAAAAACAAATTTCGGGTTCTCACAGCTTTTTTTTCAAAAACTTCCAAGACAAAAATACTGTTTAACTCTGACATTTATTACCTCTTCAACAAGGATCCAATTATAGATTATCCTCAATGACAATGAGCCCGTTTGTATAGACTTTTAGAAAAAAAATTTATAGAAAAAAAGACTTTGGCAACTTATGAAAAAAATAATTATAAATAAATGAGTGTTTAGATGATTATTACTAGAAGGACTTTTGTAATTGGTAAATTACTAAAAAAAGTATGAGATAAAAAAAAATTATCTCTCTCCTCTTCTCTCTCTCATTCTCAAGAATCTACAATTGAAGGAGGGAGGATCTGGCGAAGAAGATGATGGTGACAATGAAGGAGGGAGGAGAAGTGGCTGGGGTTTGAGAAGAAAGGAAGCACAGAGAGAGAAGATGAAGAAGCAAAGAAGAAGCATAAGGAAGGAAGGAAGGAATCAATGAAGAAGAAGCAGCGAGAAAGAAGTAGAGGAGAAGGAAGATGACGGTGGTGAAAGAGAGAGAAGAGAAGAGAAGAGGGAGAATAGGAGAGAGAGTGTAAGAAAAATAGGGGCAAAATAGTAAATGAGTAGTTTATAAGCTCTTTTATTATTTCAAAAGTTATTTCCAGTAACTTATTTAAAACCATAGTTTTAAACTATAGTTTAATCCATAAGTCTTTTTGGATAAATATAACTGTTTGTTTTTAAATTTTTTCAAACTAAGATTTTAGCCAAAAACCTTTTTGAAACTTAGGTTTCCTCAATATCCAAATAGGCACAATGTAGTTATTGCCCAATTATAAAACAATGATGGATAAATATGTAGGTTGGCTAGTATAACTCAAGAGGCATGAATTGGATGAATAAAAAATTTGTGCAAAATTATGAGGAGACAATGGAAAAACACAAGTCAACTGCTAAACTATGTAGAATATAAGTGCAAGTGCATTAAATAAAGAGTAGGAATAAGAGATGCAAATGATGCAATTGACCCTGGTTCAGCTCACAAATTGAGCGTATGCCTAGTTCCCAAACTCCTCACTTGAGATTTTCCCACTATCTCCCACAAGTTTGATTTGGGCACTTATGAAGCTACAATAGTGGCACTAATTTGATCTGAGCTAGTAAAGTCACAATCTCAATTACACACCCATAATCATCAAATTATAATGAAAGATAACCCAAATGATCATCACAATAAAACCTCAAAAGGGTCGGATGTATACCAACTGAAACTTTAATGTTTAGTGAGTGGTTAGTATGATATCCAATGAACCTCATAACCAACAAAATTTTTGCACTTAATATTATCAGAGGGTTGTTATTGCATATTTAAACGCAGTTCCTATATACAATTTTTCTCAACAAATAGATGTTAGCACATAATCTAAACGTTACACACATAAACTAACCATTGGGTGAGCATTTAATACACTTATAAGAGAAAATGGGTTAAGGTGCAAATTTACTCTAGAAAATTTCACTCAGGAGCTGTGAGTATCTGTAAGTCTTTTTAAGTGCGATGTTGCCTCGAAAGTTTTCAAATCATAATAATATCACCTTAATTTTTATAAAAAATTTAATCGCTAGTTGAACAATATGCTGATGTGGCATCTTCTTTATTTTTTATTGGGTTGAGGTACAAAAATTCCCCCCAAAGTTTGTACTCAAGAGAGCTGAGTATCAAAAATTTTTTTTGATAGGTTCAATGTTATCCCGACCGTTATATAAGTTATGGGGCAACATAGATAAACGTCAGTATAAATTGTCATGTCTTTGGATTCCTCGTTTTTTAAAAAAGATGCCTCCACCAAGGGTCATTTTCAAGTACCTTAAGATTGTGTAGATTGCCTCCATATGGTGCTCCCATGGTCCATTAGAGAATTGACTTACTATTCCTACTGCATAACTTATATCAGGCTTGTATGGGCTAGATAGATGAGTTGCCCACTAACCTCTTATATCTCTCCGAGTCAACTGGTACTCCATCCTTCTTGGAATTTATATTAAGTGAAGACTCCACAGGTGTTAGTGGGGGCTTAGATCCTAGCATACTTGACTCTTTAAGAAGATCAAGACTGTATTTTCTTTGAGAAACAAAGATTCCTTCTCTTGACGTTGCAACTTCCATACCCAAGAAGTATCTTAAACCACCTTAAGACCTTTATCTCAAATTCATGCCAAAGATCTTTTAAGTATTTCAATCCCTTCAACCTTATTTCCTGTGACAACTATATCATCAACATATACAATTAAAATGAATATCTTTGTACATGAATGTTTTACAAAGACGGTATTGTTAGCCTGGCACTGTATATAACTTGCATTCTTCACCACTTTTGTAAGTCTTTCAAATTAGGCCTTTAGTTATTACTTCAAACCGAAGAGTGATTTGTACAATCTACATGTCAAACTTGGTGTTCCATATTTTGCAATTCCTGAAGGGTCATGCATACCTCCTCTTCAAGGTCTCCATTTAGGAAGGCGTTTTTCACAGTCTAGTTGATGAAGTGAAAAATCAAGGTTGGCGGCCAAAGATAGTAATATTTGTATAGTATTTAATTTTGCAATTGATGTAAAGGTCTCTTAGTAGTCGATGCCTGAGAATATTCTTTTGCCAGGCTTTAATTTGTTTATAGTTCCATTTAGATTGTATTTGATGATGAAGACCCATTTGCACCATACAGATTTCTTTCCTTCTAGAAGTTTCACAATCTTCCATGTCTTATTTTTAGTCAAAGCTTTCAACTCTTCATTAATAGCTGCTCTCCATCTAAGATCTTTGATTGCTTCCTCATATGTTGAAGGAATTCTCTCTTCTTCAACCTTGGTTACAAAACTTCACATACAAGGTGACATGTTATCATAAGAAACAAAATTACTTATTGGGTGACAAGTGCTGCCTTACGCCTTTTCTGAGAGAAATTGGCCAACCCAGATCATTAGGATCTAAAGGTGGCGTTGACTCTTGATGTTGCCTTGAACCTGGTTGATTTGCACTGTTTGGAATTAACTAACGAACAGCCATTTCCTCATGTTCACCTGTATCTTCCTCAAATTCACTTGCATCTTCTCCCGTTTTTATAAAATCCTCCTAAAATATAACTATTATTAATTATTTTGACGTATTTTATACTCAATATAATTTAAAAATAAAAATAATAATATTATAAATAAATTTATTTTATTTCAAAAGAGTTAACCATAATAGAAAAGAGTTTTACTAAAATATAAAAAAAGCTCTGCCATGGTTATAAAAAGATTTTTTTTAAAATATAAATAAAATAATATGATATATGAGTATGCAAAATAAAACCTATTGTGGCACTATACAAATATTCTACACATACCTTCAAAGGGGAAGGTTATATAATTAATATAGCTTTAATCCAACCTCTGAATTTTTTCCTAGGGTCCTAAGATGAGAATATCACCTGAAAAATGTTAATAAAATTAGGGTGAGACTAACGTCTCAGTAACCATCAATTCTACTCATCATGAGTACTAACATGTGCTTATGAGACGTCAAATGGGACCAATCACAAAATACAATATATAAAAAATAATGTATTATCATAATAAAATCAAATGGATAATCCAACCAAGTTCTTCCCATCAAACCAACCGAACCGCCTTATTTTCGCCGACCGAACTCATGGGCTAGTGGTACCTACCCCTCGAACAGCTAACCGATCAAGTGATATGGATAAACCAAAATTCACAGAGCATTTGATCGGACCATGGGTCCATTCCCCCTCAGTAAACAGGTAGGGGTGTCGCAACCCCTCGGTAAACAGGTGGAGCACATCCCTCAGTAAACTGGTGGGACAAAAGTCATCCATTGAGCTCCAATGGAGGCTATACCACGTGGTAGAAATACAACTCTATCATCACCCATCCCCAATGTATAATTCTCAAAATAATCATATTAAATAAAATCTCAATAACTTGATAAATATCATAAAAGGGTTTTTCTGAAGATAATAACTTTCTTCAAATTTCAATATTGAAATATAACAAGTTTATAGTTTTAAAACAAACTTTTTAAATTAAACTTTAAGTTTCATAAAACTATTTTAAATAAAAATAATCAAACAAGTTTTCTCAATACAATTATATCAATACCAATAGCTTTATATATATATCAAATCACTCTCAAACATCACATTAGCACACACAATGAGTAGAAAGTGATTACCTTATTTAGGAATAGGAAAGGGACTGAGAGAGAGGACTAAAAAGAGAAGAGCCGACTCAATAATCAAATTTGAGGAATAACTCATGGTCTTACCTTTATTTATAAAGTTATAATAATAATTCAAAATTCAAATTCATATCTTATATTTATTAAAATCTTATCAGATATAGTAATTTAAAATTTAACCTATATTATCATTATAGTATAAATATATATTATTATATGTATATTTAATCAAAGATATAGGTATATTATTATTATTTTTATTAGAATTCTATAAGCTATTTTAAAATTTAAATCATCTTTTTAAAATAAAATTGTATATCTAAATCTGAATCCAAATCCTAATAAATTCCTAACTAATAGTAGCAATCAAATCATAATATTCTAAATAAGATAAAATAGGATAATCTATATATTATATCATATTTTATTAAAAAATATTAAATTATAATAATTTAATTAGATAATATTTTTAAATTATTAATAAATAATATTTTAAATTTTACTTAAATATAAAGATAAAAATTGGAATGTTGCAGTTTTACCCACTTCAAATTTCTATATTGTGCTATTAGGCACTGTTTCTAGGCTACTCATATCTTTAGATTTCCTAGGTGAGTTTAAGTTTGTTTCACTTCTGTTTGGGTCTGTCTCAAGTCTGTTTTCGACTGTTGTAGGTCTCGCTGGTGTTAAAAGGATATAATCAGGGCTAGGTGTGTCTATTTCTGCACTATTTGGAGCTATGGTCAGTATGTTTTCAAGTAGTTGAGGCTCTAAAAACTCCCATTCACTTACACTCCCCCTAAATAGGAGACGAGGTGTAGTACCCCTGGTTTTCAATAAACGTTACATCCCTACTAACAAAAAACTTTTTGAGAGGAGAATAACATTTATACCCTTTTTGGAATCAGGAATAACCAAGAAAAATTCATTGATGAATTTAAGAGCTTTGGGGTCTAGTTTGCTACCATGGTTATTATGAACATAGAGCTATAGGCAAGGGTAGTGGTCGGGTAAGACTCAACGAGAAGAGCTAATGGGGGTTTGATAATTGAGTTTTTGAGGGAGTTCGATTAATTAGGTAAGTAATATTTGGGATGGCTTCTCCTGAATAGGATTTAGGGACATGATTGGTGAACATTAAGGCTCTAGTTACTTCCAATAAGTGCCTATTTTTTTTGTTCGGGTATACCATCTTGATAACAGGTGTTGACACAACTGATTTGGCATATGATCCCATAGTCTCTTAGAAATTTTTGAAAGGCAAAACTAGCGTATTCCCTCCCATTGTCACTTCCCATTGTGAGGATTCAGGTTTGAAACTGAGTCAGAATCATTTTATGAAAGTCTATAAAAATTGATGGTACATCTACTTTGTTTTCCATGAGGTAAACCCAAGTTAGGAGTGTGATCAACGATAAAAGTGACGAGCCATCTTGCATTTGTAAGTGATATAATCCTAGTTGGACACCAAAATATTAGTGTGGATCAAATTGAACAGTTTTGAAGGCTGATGAGAGTGATGTTTATATTATAATGATTTGGTATGCTTTGGAAATTGATTAATCTCGTAGATAAAAGAGGAGTCACTTTTATTCATAAGATGGGGAAATAATTTTGACCTATAATGAAAGTTAGGATGGCCTAGCCTAAGGTGCCAAAACAACACATTTTTATTTGAGGAATTAGTAGATAAAGCAGACGAAAATTTTAATTGTTGATACTGTGATTCCTTCCAGATTTGTAGTTCCAAACAATAGAGACCAAGGGTAACCCACACAGAATATAAGAGAACTCATATTTCTATAAGCCTTTAAATATATAATGAATATAATAATAATCTTAGACATACATAAGCAATTTTTTATTTTCACCATATATAATCATATCTGTACATTCCAAAAAGATAAAAACGAGACAAAAATCTTGGCCATAAATTATGTGGAGCGTCTACAAATTTTGATTAGCAATGAGGGCCTTATTTGTTTCGCTGGAGGTGCAGGGTCAGCAATACCATTAATAGAAATAAATCAAATATAGAAAGAAATAACTAAAACATATTTAACTTTGAATAATAAGCTAGATGATAAATCTCAATTTCTAAATTATATAATTATAGCAATAATGAAACTATATAAAAATTATTAATCAAATCAATCAAATAGCCAGTAAAACATCTTATTTAAGAAAATCAGTTTTAAAGATAATCCTCAAATCTCATCTTTTCGTAGGACTCCAATAAAACGAATTAACAAGCGTGGACACACAGTTTACGAGGGAAACTAATCATTCATGCTCAACTTGAAGCCACGAAAACAGGCGTGGAAACACAGTCCACGAGGGTAATTAACCATTCCGGCGCAGCTTGAAGCCATGAAAATAGGCGTAGGTACAAACGAGTCCCACGAATAACAAGCATGAGATTTAATCCCACGAATATCCGGCATGAGTACTGTGCTCACGAATATCAAACGAGGTCGATTTCAACCATGGAGCACCAAGGCTAACAATAATGCTATTATTAACTAATGTTATGTGTTGAGTCCTCTCAAAAATCTATTTCTAAGCATGCGTATGGTCAATTTAACATTTATAAAGAATACGACATTTCAATACTGAAATCTTATAAAGAATATTCCATAATCAAGGACCCCAATATGAAAAAATCATTGCACAAATTTTCCTTTAAATCCTCATGCATACAAATTTGTAAAGAATAAAATAATGCAAAACACATAGGTAATTAAAGTCATTTAATTCAGCTAAACATTCAAATATCAAAGAACAACTATATAATTCCAATGAACATGATTTTAGAAAATAATACTTAAAAATTGATACCTTAAATAAAATATAACAAGTTGCAAGATATTATTAAAAATATTATTATCATGGAATGTTATTCATTCACATGTTACACTCCCATTTATATATCACTCTCCTATTTATCATCTTCCAATCATGTACACTTCTCAATTCCCTAATATCCCAAAAACAGAACATTAATACTCCAATTATAGTTGGCTTAAAATCTTCATATCTCATTCAGTAAGACTTTTCATTCTTAAGTTATATCCCATCCACATTTCAAAATGTTTATACAAGAATAAACGAACTTAACCATTAGATTCACCCAACACTATTCTTTCAACAGTATCATATACATTTATCATGCTTTCCAAATTCAATTCTTCACCAAGTTTCACTGTAGTAATTTCATTCAATATACTAACATCAACGGATTTCATTCCGATTTCCATACAGTTTCCTTCCCAAATATTGAATCACAAACTTCATACTCATTCCAAAAATCAATTTAATAACATTAAATAGTCTAAATTTTAACCCAATTCCTCTTGTATCCCTTTCTACAAACACCTTGCGTGCATTTCTGAGATCAAGTCACAACATCACTATTATCTTATTAATTTCAAACACCCTTATTTAATCACGTCATATAAATTAAATTATTAACATCATTTGAGTTGTAAATAAATCCCATGCTTCTTCTCTTGCAACCTTTAAAAATTTGGTAAAATTCACTTTTAAATAAGCTTCCTTCTGCAAGCATTTAAGCAAACACATTATATACATTCCAAAGGCTAACAAAATATAAATAAACTCAAATCCTCTTATAATTACAGGTCAAACTTCAAATAACAATCTTTAACAAGATTTCACCTTCTTCGCATATTAAAACTTACCTCAACTTCCAATATCCCCATCAACATTTTATTTCCTCATAGAAACCAAATATACATCTTTTGACAGCATTTTATAAATTAAAACACTGTTACAGCACTCACTGCCGCACATAAGTATATATATACACATTGGCAGCCCATATTACTATATATATTTACATATATACTCTTCAGTTTCAAAACCAAAACAATAGCATCCGCCTCCCTCTGAATTTGAATTTTAAACAGCACACCAAACATTCTTATATCCCTACTACATAATCACCTCTTAAGCTTCAATCTTTATCATTCAACAATCATCTATAACTTATAATCTGAAAATTTCCAGCCCTAAAAGCATCATTCCAAACGTCATTTAAAGCTTTAAAATATAATGTAATAGTTTAAAACATCAGTTCATCAACCAGTTCAGTCTCTTGACAGCATCAAAATCACAACCCAGATTAAAGAGCCTCTGTTTTTGACAGCCTCAGCTAAAAGCAAAGAAAATCATTCGGCAACCAAACTTGCCAATTTAATCTAGATTCCAAGTTATTAAGTTTAACTCTTAGCCTCTCTTCACTGATTAGGCACTTCTCTTTGCTTAAGCTCAAATTCCAACGGTTGAAAATCCTTACAAAGACAGAGCAACTAGAGAAATTACATACATAAGCCGAACCCACGATTTGCTACTGATTTAGTGACATAAAGCTTGCAAATTTAATTTTCTTTGAACTTAATCAGTGATTTAATCTAAAAGCCCCAAATTCTAACCGGTTAAATCACCTCAAAATCGTATAAATAGAGGAGGTTCACATACTCTGACCAAAGCCCGCGATTTCAGTTTTATTTCAAGTGTAAAAGCTCAAATCCTTACTCATTCCCACTTAATCGACCAAAAATCACCTAGAATCTCAGCTTAATCGGTGACCCAACCTAGAAATCGAAAGAACAGAGAAGTCGGAGGCGCAAACGGAGTCAGATAACTCACCTCAGCTGGTCGACAGCGTCACGAGCTCATTCGTCCTCCTCTGGCCAACCCTTCTGACATTACAAACTCTGGTCGTCGCTCCATCTCTCTCTCTCTCTCTCTCATCTATCACTCGCTTGCTCGCTCTGTTTGAGGAAGAAGAAGTTAGTGATGAATGAGAGACTGAGTGGAAGGGAAGAGGAGGCACGCCCTTTTGATCAAATTTATTTCCAATTCAATTTTTTCTATATTTTTTAAGGCATTTAGAAATTTATAGAAATTAATCTTTTTTGTAATATAAAAATTTTCTTCCTTCAATTGCTTGTCTAGCTCATTTGGTAATTTTTTTCTTAAATTTCATCTCAAAAAATAACCTCTAGATATTTTCTTGAATTTTCTAATAAAATAGAACATTAAATTTTAAAAAATAGCTATTGAATTATTTATTCCTCTTTTGGGGAAATAAATTTTTTCAAAATTTTTTAGATCCCTAAAATATCTATTTCATAATTTTTCTTAATTTGTTTGAGTCCCAAAATATTTTTAATGATTATTATTTTCTTTACTATTTTTCTTGAAATTTAATCTTTAAGACTTTTTAATTAAAAAAAAAATACTCTTGATCTTAACCACTTCTTATAAATTTTTTCTATCAAAATTTAAAAGATGTTACTCTTCAGGTCCTTAAACACATTCAACAGAGGAAAAATTAATATTACAGCCCTGACCTTGAGTCATTGTTCTCATAGATAAAATATTGCATTTTAAACCAAGAGCATAGAGAACTTATGAAGGGTTATATCATCAGAAATATAAGCACAACTGATTCCTTCAACTTTGAAAGCTTTACCATATGCCACTTTGACACATATATATATTCATAGGCTATGGTTTAATGTCTGTTAGCAATTCTTTGTTATTAGTCATGTGATATGTGCCATCAGAATCTACAATCCACAGTCCCTGATTACGAGCTTTAGTATGTAAAGTGAGTATGGTATTATTTGCGTGAGCTATATACCCTAGTGCAATGGTGGTTTTTTACGCATCATGTTTATTCAGAATCCTCCTTAACAGATCTAACTCTTCTCTGTTCAAATTTGGATTGTTTTGCCCCTTAAAGGTTCTGGTGTACCCTTGGCCTTCTTGTCTTCCCTTCTTTTGGGGTCTACCATGAATTTTCTAGCAGTTTTCTTGAGTGTGTCCCTTCCTTTTACAACGATCACACAATCTATTATGTTTGTTTTTGTTTTCATCATGGTTTATCTCCCTTGGAGATTAGTGCACTGGGCTATTGTATTTCATTTGGGATTGCTGAACCTCCATTGACAAGCTGCTTACGACATTCTTCATTTTTGATAATGAAATATACCTCATGCAGAAAAGGCAATTGATCCATCTTCATTATCTTTGCCGGAATATCTTCATAAGATGCATATAGGTTGAGAAGGGATTTGAAGATTCTCTTCTCTTCCTTTATTTTTGTATAGACAACATCATCTCTAGGGCATAACCACTCGTCCGATTCATACATATCTAGCTGCTGCCATTAAATAAATAGGTAAGTATAATACTTAGTCACAGACAAGTTACCCTTTTTGAAGTCATGGAGGAAGCATTCTAACTCGAGGACAGAAGCAGTATTGTTAGGAGGGGCAAAGAAGTCTCTAGCGGCATCCCACATGTCTTTGGCATATTGAAAGAAGGAGAAGTGTTCACTAATTTCAATGGTCATCAAGTTGATTAACCATGCTTGCACCATCGAGTTTTCGGCCTTCCAGGTGGCGTACATTTCATCATTCGTGGCTGGCTTCTTCTCAGCTTCAGTCAAGTAGCTACTGTTGAGTTTGCCTTGGATGACAAACGAACACTTTAGGACCATTGGATATAGTTGTGACCATTCAGGTGATGAATGGTGATTACCATCGAACTGGATTTAGCATGACTTTGTGAACTAGTCAGGTTGTTTGCTGCAAACCATGTGGTCTCCAGTCTTTGCTCCATATGATCGTTCTGGCTATCTTGGAGAACCCCATGCTGGATCAAATCATGGTGGCTCTAATACCATGTGCTTTTGATATTATAAATATTACTTGTATTATTCAAAGTGAGTTGCTAATTAAATATATACAAAGTCACAATTATAAGAGATTGTAATCACAGCTTGGTAGGATTGTGCCAAGATACTAGGAATCAGCTTTAAAATTTAAAATTCAAGATACTAAATAATATCTACTGTAATTAGTATCTATGCTAGGATAACTACTCTAATAATGACGACAGTAACCTATATGGTTATCTTAGGGTTTTAGGCCTAATCCGCTAACATCCTAACATATATAAAAACTCTTATGAGATAGGTGTCTACAGATTGAATTAAATTAAAATCTAAAAAATGAAGCACAAGTATAGTTGCAAATATAACTTTAGATTCATCAACATGTGACCTTCAAGTATTTACAAAAATGATTAGCAGTATAATAAAATAACCAATTGACATGAAATAGGAAGGGAAAAGGGGAAGATAGAAGAGAAATGAGTGAAGAGAGAAAAAAAGAGAATAGAGAAGGTTGGGAAAATAGAGATTCTTATTCAATTAATAATCAAAGCTGAATACAAATAGAACCCTAGATCTATTTATAGAGCCCTATAAATAATAAAATGATAATAATTCAATTATAAATCAAAATCAAATCCTAATTCTAATTTACAAGATAATAAAGATAATATTATCTAGATATTCTAGGATAATGTAAAATATTAAAAGATAAATAAATCTTAATTCTAATGGATAAATATTCTTATCCAAATCCTAATAGATAACCCTAGACATTTAATTAAACCCCAATTATCCCTTATCCAAAATTTCATCATTTCTCCCCTACTTGAAGAACTCCTATGAGTTAAAAGTGACGCAAAAATCTAACGAGGGAAAGGCGGGATTGGATTAATATTTGAAATGATACTTTGATATGGAAATCCATTCCAATAAGTAAGGTACCAAAAGAGGAAACTTCGGGGGAAAAAAAGTGCTGCTGGATCTTGGAGAATAGATGAAAATCCTTTACAATAGACAAGATACTAGAGGAAACTTTGGTAAAAAATGAGCGGCTGGATCTTGGAGAATAGATGAAAATCCTTTACAATAGACATGATACTATTGAAGTGGTTCGTTCAGCAATGGGGTGCAACTTTTTGAGAGGTGTCACTATATGATGAGTAAGTTGATCCTTGCAGGCCACAATTTGAGAAGGATTCACTTTTATAATTACAGGTGGTCAACTTGATCACAAGCATACTCTTTGGTATTATAGTCAATAGGATCGACATCCTTAATCACAGGAGTTTTTGTTGAAGCCTGCTGGTGGGGCTATAGCAATGTCGTGATTAGGTTCCAGATGAACTGTCGGCAACAATTCAATTGGCTTTACAACCTCATCTTCTGGATTTGAGGAAGGAGCTTAGCAGTTGGCTTGCTTGTTTGGAGAGACTTGTCCATTTGATTCTTTGATTCAATAAGCAATTCCATGAGCTTACTGATTCCCTCATCGATTCTCTTCTGAAAATTGTCAAACACACGGTCCAGTGCTTGCTTCCAGTGGTCCAATTTATCCATGAACTATTCTACCCACGCATTTACTCATATTGAGTGAAGCTAGAATCTTTATGTTAGGGATAACTTGCTTCATCGTATTAAAGCTATGTAGCATGCTCATGTTGACACGGCTGACATATCCATATTGACCTTCATACTTGAGCTGACAGTGGCAAGCATATTCGTGCTTATTGCTCAATATACTCATAACGATAAGCATACTCAGGATTAACATAGTGGCTAGCAAAAAATACTCATCACAATAACATAACCATATTGTGAACAGTGGAGACTAGTGTACTTGTCATTGATAAAGATTAGCATACTCGCACCATTGACAACTAGCATACTAGTATTGTCTATGGTCTAAATAGTCTTATTGATACTTATCATCTCCATAACTTTGTCAATGTCGAGATAGGATGCCATATTCATATCAATACTCCCTATATAGAAATCCTTTATAACTCATTCACAGTTGACATCAGAGCCCAGTTCTCGCTTCCATGCTTTGGCTTTCCATAACCACCAAACACGCCCTTAGTTCCAATGCCATTGTCAACTTTCGCTCCCCAATTTCCCAACAACGGATCACCACAACACCACCATTGTTTGAATCTCATCGAGGAACACAACCAAACCCCAAGAGATCGTGGCCGGAATCCTCTGGATGCACTCACAAGTGCTAACCGAAGTTCTGCACACGTGAGTGCAGCCATTCCTTTCTAGAGTGCAAAACTTTTCATGTCAACAATTAGATAGAAGAATAATTCTCTCTAAGCGTCCGTGAATTTAAATATGCATGCCACAGCTATATCATAGTTTCTTTAAAAGTCTAGGTTCAGTTAACGGTCGATTATATCCATATAGATGACTAATGAAGCTTATCCTATAGAGCACTTAGTATAGACGCACATAAGTGAAGAACTTGTCTGTGAATAGTTTCACCATTAAATTCACAATATTCAACTATACTAAGGTAGATGATTAACTCAGTTCTTACAAATATTGCTCTAAGAATTAAACCATTCTATAAACAACTATCTTGTATAGACGGACGTAATATCAATCAAGAAATTATCAGCAGTGTTAGTTGGATATAAAAATATAGGCAAATACTATGACTCAAATGCTTCATATTTCATAGATGACTTGACTTCAAATGCTTCAAGAATGTAACTAAATTTTCTCAACTCCTACCTAAATACATGGATTAAAATCCACCCAGGACTCTGAAATAGTTAGAAATGCATTAAGCACCCTAAAATATTTTGTAGGGGACTTTTATCCCTATGATATTAAAAATTAAGCAATCCCATCCCCAACTTAACACACCTTAACGTCCATTAGGGTACAAAAAATATTTACTTTTTTTTTCCAATGTCTTCTGCGATGCAGGAGAACGTCTTACAAACAGAACAGGGGCTTCAATATTCAATCTTTTTTTCATCCATGATGTCCAACAATTGAAATGTATCACGAGGCCCCTCACAACAATATAAGGTGAGGTGATTAACAGTATTAGTGGCGAGGCAGAAAATGTCAGGCCTAAACCGAAGACAAAGGTTTCTGGTTCCTAAACCGAAGTATTGGACATTGACATGATGAGAAACTGGCGAAAACGCCCATGCGATTAATGGAGTAAGACGTTGAATGAGGGGTAAAAGATGATCAAGTCTCTTCTGCACCTATGACGCTTTTCAACAGATCTAAGCAAGAGGATATTTGAGAGCTGATCCATTTCTTCATCTCCATTTGCATCAAATTTGCCTTACCGCCCCTTCTTCGAAGTTCATCTTGTTTCTTCTTCTCCAACAATGATAGTCGACGTAACTAATTCACCTCTTCCGTCGTCTCCGTTGACCTCTGTTGTTGCTTGCCTTCGATGGCCATGGGTTAATGATGTTGAAAATAGAAATTAAGGTCTGTTAGGCTAGGGGTGGGACGGCGTTAAGGGCAAAATTATACCATTAAATATTTTGTGCTGGATGAATATTTTAAAGTGCTAGATGCACTTTAACCCTAAACATAATCCTTGTACATCACATTCTTCATCATTTGAAGCTTCTGTTGATTTGTCCAATTCTAACGCAAGCTTTCAAGATGTATAAAGCTTTCTAATGATCTTTCCTGCTCAACAGAAGCTTCAAAGTTACGATATCATCAAAATTATGATAACCCACAAAGAAACCAGATCAACATAATTATAGAGAAAGAGAAGATCAAGAGCACAAAATTTAAGAACAAACCTGAATTGTCCTATGAAGAAATTAAAGGACCATCAACTACGTCCACGAACAAAACATCTCATTTACATATTAAGTACGCAAAAGTTAACTAGTGCACCCCAATAGATTGTGCCAATTGTAACTACTCATTGAGCCTCCCTGCTGAGTGATAGCGGGAATTTGCATTATGAGGATGCATAAAACCCCTCGAAGAACCCCCATATCCAGGTTGTGGCAGCGGGCCTCCATATACAGGCTGTGGAAGCGGGCCTCCAAATATAGGCTGTGGTGGCAAAGCTCCATATCCAGGTTGAGGCGACACACGAGGATCAATGTTGCCATTTCTACCAATTATTGGTAATTCTGACCCTAAAGTCCTTGTCCTGTCATAGTTTGATCCATCTAGGCGAGGTGCATATCGTTGCATAGTAGATGTCAAGTAAGATGGCGTAGGATCTGAACTAAGTTGACCATAGCTAGTTCCCGCAGGGCCAAAA
Organism: Leucaena leucocephala; assembly: GCA_037074615.1. NCBI lineage: Eukaryota > Viridiplantae > Streptophyta > Magnoliopsida > Fabales > Fabaceae > Leucaena > Leucaena leucocephala. The sequence continues at coordinate 12,166,217 of CM073540.1, read as the reverse complement.
GCAGGATCATCACCAGACTGATACCTACTTCTCATATAATCTGGCTCCTGAATCCCATACACGCGAATTTGCTGCCTAATATCTGCTTCCATCCAATATTGTTCATCCCTGAAGTGGGGTCTATATTCAAAGCTACCGGGGCTATCTAGCATAAGCCTATTATGATGTTCCTCAAAATTCCTAGATCCATAATTAGAACGGGAAAAAGCATAAGTTGGCCGATTTTTATTTTCAATCCCACGATTGGGTCTTTTAGATGTCACGTGGAAGCGAGAGGTGGACTCATAATTCTCATTAGCATTACCATTACCATTGACCTCATGTGGAGACACTGGCATAGACAGAACACCTTCCTCTACCTGTCTGTCACTGAATACTTTCTGTTTATTGTGTTGCATCACTTCATCATAGGCATCATTTACTACTTGTTTGTTGGTTGGTGAAACTACATCACATCGTTTACCAACATTCTCTTCAGTTCGCTTCTTTAGTGAAGTCCTGTCAGAATTGCTTATGCTCTTGTTAGACTTGCTTATGCTATGTTCTTGAACCACACGATTCCCATAAGCAAGATTACCATGAGAAAAGTTTTCTTCCTGACCCTCGGTCCTTGAAGCATGACCACCTTCAGGATCATTGTCTAGCTTTGGAACGTCATGACCTTGCATGAGATGATTACCATCCATAATATGATCAGCAGGTGAAATTTCATCAAGCCTCTTTTCTATCAATGCATCATGTTGGTTGGGAACATGACAATGCTCTTGGGCTATCGCCCTGTGTTTATCAGTCCAATCTTGACGGCTCCAAAGATACAATATCGGTGGCGTATTGTTCCAATCATCCATTTGTCTGTCATTAATATCAAGTGATCCAGGCAAATAAAATGACTGGAGGGAAATTCAAGAAAAGGGAATCAGAGACTGCTATCAGGCCACGAAAGAACACTTATTCATGAAAAATTAGTTAAAGTTCACGACAAGAATTACTAAAGGAAATTATTAATTTACCTTGCCTGACAGAAAGTTCTCATCCTCCCAAACAAGATCATAAGGGGGTCGTTTATTATCTAGCCTGCAGAAAGGGGAAGAATGTGACAAATAGAACAGAAGGCTTGTTTTCTTCAGTATGAAAGAAAACATTATCTGTCTCACCATGTTTATTGGAAAGGGAGAAAAGTGGGGGATCTTTTTCTTTTTGGTTGGTTTTTTTTTGGGGGGGGGGGCGCGGGCAGGGTGTTGAAGACAAATAAATACCTTTCCGTCTCTCGCGGAACGGTAAGAATAAGGAGCTTTGGTTGAAACTTAAGAGCCTTATTGATGAACTTGTTAGCGAGCTCTCCATTAACACCGAAGGGGGGATTGAGGCCCATAATCTGTTCAAGCATAAATGGAAAATGAGAAAAGAAAAAAAAATTGCAAATGACTCTTATGAATTCACACATTGAACCATGTGATGCAAGAATTCTCACCAATTGTGAACCTTTAGGCAGCTCCTTCGGTTTGACTTCCATCCAATCCCTCATTTCAAAACAAAAATCATTCTGGTAGAACAAACACAAAAAAGATGATCAAGAACTCAAAAGTATCATAAGGAAAACCTAAAGACAGATCCTAGATTGCCAACCAATGTAGAGATGTGATAACTTTTTTATGAGATGGTGCTCATACTACACACATACAAATGAAGTTGAGCTACGATATCTAACTCATGCATCCACCAAATTAAATGCAGAAGGTCCATGTTGGAAGTAGGGCTTTAAGACCCAAAACTCTATGGCCTAATAGTTTTAGCTTAATTTATTATTTAAGGGTATTTTAGTTTATTTATTTTTCCATATATCTAATTGAGTAAATAAGATAGATTAGATATGATTATCATTATTTAGGATTTGATTAGATTTATCCTAGTCCATCTTTGGGGAGTCAGAGCCCTATATATGATGTATCTTTTTGCTAATAAAAAAAGAGAGAGCAAGCTGAGATATCAAGAACTCAGCATTTCATCAGTTCACATTGACATGAATCATTTTGCACGGTTAAAAAGGAAAGGGTCAATCCCTCGAGATGTGAAGCATTGACACTTGACGGGATAAGAATTTCCAACATCACTCCCCATAAATATTTTCTGATGGGGTAGACATTGTACCTAATTAATACCAGCCCAAACACGCCCACAGAAAGTTGAGTATCAATAAGGACGTTCAAAGTAGAAACTAGTACAGTTCACTTGTAGCTTCAACAAGAATTTAGCTATGTTGAAAGAGTTTAGGATACTATTGATAGCATTAATATGTACGTGCATAAAGAATAAGAATAAGACAGGAGAGGATGAGGGACCAGCTAGAATGATCGGTCACGCACTTAGCTACCTTGTCAAAACGCACATGAATATGTGAGAGAATTCCATTAGGGAGGCAATTATATGGGCTGGGAGTTTGTCCGAAGCTCAACATCATTTGGCATATGACAACTTATAGCGTCTCAAACACTAGAGAATCCTTTTTCTTTCCTGAAAGCATTTTCTTCTTCCATTAATTATGGATACCAATTGCCAACCCCTTTACATAACACAAATATTGGCAACAATTTTCATCATATAGAGTTAGAGAGAGAGAGAGATGATATGAATTTCTTGTTTTATTCCATGATCAGGAAAGGGGTATTATATAAAAGCCTAGGTATTAATAGCTCATAATGATGGAATAATATCCTAACAAAATAATATCCGATTCTATAACAATAATACAAATAACATTACAAACAAGAGGAAGAGAATATTCTAATTTATTTACACTATCCCTTGTTGGAATATAGATATTAAGCATGGCCAACTTGTTACAAAGATAGTCAACCCGAGCTCCATTATGAGCATTTGTAAATACATCATCCAATTTATCTCCAATCTTCACATATCCTATAGAAATAAAGTTCTCTTGAATCTTATCTTGAACAAAGTCACAATCAATCTCGATATGCGTTTTGCATTCATGAAACAGAGTTGAAAGCTATGTGTAAAGTAATTTGACTATCACACCATAGCTTCACTGGGGATGAGGTTTTGAGGTCAAACTCCATCAATAATTGATATATCCACACAATCAAGCAAACAAATTGTGCCATGATTATATGCTGACCCATCTTTTTCTTTTTAAAAAACTATTCACTGGATCCTATTATCAAGCATCCAGTTCCAGAGTTCGTGACTGCCCCTCTCAGTATAGGTGTCTCTTCTAGGAATCAAACTCAAGACCTAGAGGAATCTAGTAAAATCTTATACCGCTAAACCAACCCTAAGTTGGTCCATCATATTTTGATTCTTACTACCAAATTTTCACCCATAAAGACATAATATCCCTTAGTGGATTGTCTAGCAATTTGGATCCACCATAATCTGCATCAGAAAAGGATTCAATACCCGTGTGACCAAGATTCATATATAGTGTACCACGGCCATAGGTTCCCTTTAGGAAATATAAGACATGCTCTAAGGGTCTCTTTGGTTTGAGGGAAATAGAGAAGGGAGTGATTTTGCTTCCCTTACCTTGTTTGGCAACCTAAAATTGTTGGGAGCTGAGGGAAAATTATCTCTCCCCTCCCCTCCTAACCCTTCCTTGTAAAATTGAGGGGATTTAGAGGGGAGAGGTAATTTTTTATCTTGTTTAGACTAAATATACTCATAATTATTTTTAATATTCCAAGACTACCCTTCTATCACCCTCTTGCTGTGCAGTCTCCAGCTTCATCTCCCCAAGGAATTGGCAACTCCTTCAATGAAGAAATCTCTGTCCCTACCTCTCCATCTTCCACCATGATTCGACCTACTGCTATTTGTCCATCTCTGTGGAGAGTGGGAGCTTTCTTCCTTCATCTACTGCATCTTCTCTATCACCAGTTGGCATTAATTATAAAATTACAATTTTATATTAAATGTTCTTTATAATTATATTTTAGAGTAAATATGCACCCAACACCTTGAACTATTTTTTGAGGTGTAGTGTTCAATTTCGCCACTTCGCTAACAGATTCAAAATATCCATTAATGCCACTGAGTATAAAAAAAAAAACCTCCTTCTATGCTTTTTCTTGCTCTTTTTTGGAGCTACTCGTCACGGTTTCACTTCCCTTCTCTATCTAACACCCAACTTCTTTGATTGCAACCTCCTCCTTTAAACACTACACCTCCCAATACTCCCATATCTTCTGCCCCAAACCCCCCTTCCTCAAGAAAAGTCTTTTCGCCACACGCAGCCACAACTACCACACCGACACTCCCCGCCACCCTCTCGACCCCCTACCTAGCCATGAATTCTAGTCTGATGTATCCTCTCTTGCTATCCCTTCCTCAAATCCTCCTCTTATGATCACAACTTCCACCTAGAAGCTTGTCAAGAAATGAAAATTCATCGACCCTCGCTTCTCCAGAAAAGCCTCCATCATTGCTCGTGTCAACAACTCCTACACGCTTCTCCTCACAATGGATGTGATTTTTGAACCTAGCAATTGCTAATCAGATTGCGAAACTGCAAGTGGCACATCAATATTATGGCTCGTTTAAAAACACCATCTCCATTTTCATGTGCTTTATTGACATTTGGGTTATGGGAAGTCTTCTCAGTAATTTGTACAATATAATTTGTAGCTTGAAGAGATTTTCTAAATACGAGACGAGATAAAATATTTTGAAGGTGTTCGTTAATTATAAAATATAAATGCTCACCAATTAAATAACAAGCAATTAAAGGAATTTTTTCTAAAAAATTTGGCTTTTGTTGGAAGGTGTAATATGGTGAAATTGGTGAATGAGACTCTGATGAGAGAACGAGGCGCAGGAGTAGGCGATAAACATTTTGCTTAAAGAATATTTTTGCAACCCATTGTTTGGAGGAGAGGTTGCAGTGAAGAAGTTGGGTGTTAAAGAGAAAAGGGAAGTAAAGCTGTGACAAGCAGCTCCGAAGAAGCTCTGAAGAAGAGGAAGAAGCCCAAAAGGAGTAGGTTTTTTAATACTCAATGGCATTAATTGACATTTTGCATCTATTAGACAAGGGGCAAAATTGAACGAACTTTATACATTAGGGAAAAAATTGCACCACTAGATACTTTAAGACAAAATTGCCCCTCCAAAAATAGTTTAGGATGTTGACTGCACCTTTACCCTCTATTTTATAAAACATTTTTGAAAGTAACAAAATTAAAGAAAATAAGGGTAAAGTTGTCCATATAAAAAAAATTCATTTCTCTCTCCTCCAAAACCAAAAAATATAACATTAAAACCCTGCTTACCCCTCCCCTCTGATAAGTCCAAACAAGATTATATCACAATCATTCTCTTCTTCTCTCTCCCCTTCGGCCCCAAAAAAAAATTCCCTCCCCACAAAAAATTAAAATCGAGGTATTAGTACCCATTGTAGACGATATTATATTTAAAATAGAGATTATAGGAAATTAGATGGAATCATAATCTGATTTGATTTCCTAATTTTATTCTATAATTCTGTAAATCACATAAGATCCGATCATCTTTATTGATGGCAGCTCTCTTATGTATATATGTAACCTAGCTGATCGATGTACAGACAGAAGATTATTCCTTATTTGTTACCATTGCACATGGTATCAGAGCCGAACTAAGAATAAGTAAATTCTTCTGCAAACAAGATGGAATCGAATGTTTAACCACAAGAAATCCCAAAAAATGGGTCCTTGAAAACTGTCCCAACCGGCCTCGAAGGGTTGGGGATTCTAATCGTGTTGGAGAGACTTACCAGCGACAATTACCAAGAATGAGCTTAGTCAATGAAGCTAGCCCTCAATGGTTGGGATAAACTCGACTATATCAGTAGCGCTGCGTCAACTTCCAAAGATGCATGGGTCCAGAGATGGCAGTTCGATAATTCACTTGTTTCTTCTTAGTTTATTAATGTGATGGTCCTAGGCATTCAGAAAAGCTTCATGCTCCTTCCCTCGGCAAAAGACATATGGGACTTTGTAAGAGAAGCATACGAAAACAGAGCAAATGCCTCTTTGGTGTTCGATGTCCGTACGAAAGCCAAGGGAAATCAAACAGGGCAACCGAATGTTAAATGAGTATTATCTCGAGAAATCTGCACTGTGGCAGGAACTTGACTTAATGAAGGAACGAGTCTAACACTGCACCTAAGACACCACTAATCATAAAAAGCAATTGGAAGAAGAACGCCTATTTGAATTACTAGTAGGCCTAAATCCCATATATGATGATGTGAGAAGTTGACTTCTGAGCCGAGAACCTCTGCCGTCTATCCGAGAAGCGTTCACAATATTGAGGGACGAAGAATCAAGGAGACAGGTCATGCTGAAGGCAACATAAGTCCCTTGACCAGTGCCCATCGAGGCTTCTGCACTTGTTGCTCATGTCACGAACCAGAGGAATACTAAGGAGCATCCAATTTGTAATCATTGCAAAAAGGTGGGGCGCACAAAAGAAACATGCTGGGACCTACATGGTAAGCCTAATGATGTGTCTGATCATAAGACTCAGGTGGATAGTAGACTCAAGTGCTTTTGATCATAAGACTAATGATGCGTCTCTGTTCTCTACCTATATTCTTGCTAAAACTCCACTCAGTTAAAATTGTTGATACCTCTGATTCTTTTGTTGCCACTATTGGGAGTATCAAAATTTCCATTACACTTGCACTAAATGTTGTTCTACATGTTCCAAAGTTAAAAGCAATTTATTATCTGTGAGCCAATTGGCAAGAGATGAAAGGTGCCATGCTGACTTCTTTGCCACTTATTGTCTTTTTAAGACCGTTAACGAGGATGAAAATTGGCGTTGCTAAAGAGTTTAATGGGCTCTATTACTTGAATGATTGAGATGATCAAATTCTTCGATTTTGCAATAAAGTGTCTCCCTAGGAATAATGAGTTGGAGTTATGGCTAGGACACCCAAATTTTCATTACATGACTCAAATGTTTCCTTTACTTTGCTAATAAAGATTCCTCTAATTTTCATTGTGATTCATGTGAAGGTGTTAAACATCATCGCACTTCGTTTCCTCATATTCCTATCGTGCTTCCAAACCTTTCGCTACCATCCATAATGATTTTGGGGCCCTTCTCGTGATCCAAATTGAAACTCAAAATGGTTCATAAGTTTTATTGATGACGACACCCAAGTAAGTTAGGTTTTCCTTTTAAACGATAAAACAAATGCTTACCAAACATTTATTTTTACCATATGATCCACACGAAATTTCAAACAAATATCCAAATCCTTCACACCGATAATGGAACTGAATACTTTAATAAATCCCTCTCTACCTTGAGAGATCATAGCATACTTCACAAAAGTTCTTGCCCCCACAGTCCTCAACAAAATGGCATCACTGAACAAAAAAATAGACATATCTTTAAAGCTGCTAGGGCAAACATGTTTAGTAGCCATGTTCCAACCTTTTATTGGGATGATGTCATTCTTACAACTACCTTCCTCATAAACAGGCTACCTAGCAAACCTATCTTTCCAGACACCACTCCAAGTCCTTCACAAACACTACAATCTTCCCTATCTTCATAATACATTACCTCTAATATTGTTTGGTTGTACCACTTACGTTCACCTCCAACATACCCACAAACTAGAACCTAAAGCTATCAAATGTATTTACCTAGTGCTAGCAGGGTCACAAAAGGGGTACAAATGTTATGACCCAATCTTTAAGCACATATATGTCACCTAGGATGCTACATTTCATGAAAATTTTCCCTATTATTCTTAACCTTAAATTAGGGGGGAGAGCTTGAGTGAATCTCATACTAAAAAGGAATTTGAACTAGAACTCACCTTTGACACTATACCTATTCTTGGGGAGCCTATTTATGAGGAGCCTATGAGTGCGGAAGTACCTAAAACAAGTGAAGAGAATACTAGTTCAGGGGGAGACGCCAACAAATAGGGTCAACCTACACAAGAAGACATGACAGGTAATGCCCCTCATACGACTCACATAACCCAAGAGTCAGAACCAAAAGCATGTTAAGAAACACAAGTTGTGAATGAAAATACTAAAGTAATGAATAATCTTGACTAGCCTATTGCTGTATGAAAATAGCCCAGATCTTGTACCAGATATCCAATAGAAAGGTTCGTCTCATATCAGGCCCTTTCCTCAAAATATTGTGCTTTTGTCTCATTTAAATGATATCAAGATCCCAAACAACATTGATGAAGCTCTAGGTGATCCTAATTGAGAAAAGCTATTATGGAGGAAATGAATGCATTAGAGGCAAATGGCACAAGGGAAATAGTTAATTTGCCTAAAGGAAAAAAACCATTAGGTTATAAGTAGCTGTTTATCCCTAAATATACAGCAGATGGTGATATTGATAAATACGCAGCAAGACTAGTTGCAAAAAGGTTTTCACAAGTGTATGGCATGGATTACACAGAGACCTTCACACCAGTGGCAAAACTAAATACAATCAAAATCATGTTTTCTCTAGCCGCAAATTTAGAATGGCCTTTACAATAAATAGATATGAAAAAAACCTTTCTAAATGGAGAACTCAAAGAAGTGTATATGAAATTACTTCTGAGTGTCCCTGGTAAACAAGCAAGTCAAATTTGCAAACTGAAGAAATCGTTGTATGGGTTAAAACAGTCCCTGCGAGCCTGGTTTGAAAGGTTCATCGAAGTCTTGAGAACACAAGGCTACATACAAGGGCAGAGTGATTATACTCTTTTTTAGACACTTGAAAGGGAAAATAATAGTATTTGCCAGATATGTAGATGATATTGTTTTCACTGGTGATGACCCAATGGAAATTGAACGCATTAAAGGAGCATTAAACCAAGAATTTCAAGTTAAAGATCTTGGAAATGAAGTACTTCCTCGAAATAGAAGTGGCTAGATCTCAAAAAGGGATCTAAATCTCATAGAGAAAGTATGTCTTGGATCTTCTAAAGGAAAAAGGTATTTTGGGTTGTACACATAGTAACACTCCTATACGGGTTCACAAAATAAGCAATGATGAAGATTTGGGAAAAACAATAGACTTGGGAAGGTACCAACGCATGATAGGAAAACTGATTTACCTATCACACCCTTGACCAGACATAGCTTTTGTAGTCAGTGTGGTAAGCCAACACTCCCATGATCCTAGACAAAAGCATCCAAATGAAGTATATAGAATACTCATATGCTTAAAGGGGTCACCAGGTTGTGGTCTTCTCTACAAGATTCAGATCAGAGGAGTGTGGATATGTTCACAGATGTTAACTAGGCAGGGGATCAATATGACAGAAAATCAACCTCGGGATACTTCACTATTGCCTATGGTAATCTGGTCAACTAGTGCAACAAGAAGCAATGTTGTGGCTAAGAGTAGTGTTGAAGCCGAATTCACAGCTAAACTCTTGGTATTTGTGAAGGTATTTAGGTGAAAGGGGTACTTGAAGAATTGCATATGCGAGTGAATTTACCTATTAAACTCTATTCGAATACTATGGCAGCAATAAATATCTCTCAACTCTATCCAACATGATCGAACCAAGCATGTTGAAATAGATAAGCACTTTATCAGAGAAAAGATTGATGATGGGATTATAGAACTCAAGTACATTCCTTCTCGAGAACAAACAGCAGATATTCTCACAAAAGGCCTAGCCTAAGAGAAATTTGAGTACTTTATAGGCAAGTTGGACATGATTAACATCTATACTCCAACTTGAAGGAAAGTGTAGAAGATAATAGATTTATAATAAAGAGAGATTATAAGAAATTAGATGGGATCATAATCTGATTCTATTTTGATACGATCTTGCTAAAAGAATAAGGAAATGATAGAAGAAGAAGAATTCCAGTAGAAAAGACTTAGAGAGAAAAGAGTCAGAAAGGAGATTTAAGAAGAATGAGGCGGGAATCTGAAGAATACGAATCTGTTACTCAATTATCACTATTCACACCACAATCTGTTATTGGGTTTCCTATTTATAGACTATGGAAAATGGTCTTATTCTAACTATCATCAGTAATTACCGCAGTGACCTTGCAGTAACTATTGATTAATGGAAACTTTATAACAATACCCCCCCCTTAAACAACCCTTGTCCTCAAGGGTTATTGACTGGAAACTCCGGGAATTGTTGTTGGAAACTATAGAGAGAGGTCCAGGAGGCGTCTTCTTCTGGGTACCCTTTCCATTGGACCAGGACTTCAGTGATAATGCGCTTTTTCTTCCTCCCAACTCTCGTGGCCAGTATTTTCTCAGGATACAGTGACGAAGGGACAGTGGGATAATCAATAGGAGGGTGCCGCTGCTTTACTCCAGGATCAGGACATAATTTCAGCAGGGAGACATGGAATGTAGGGTGAATCCTAGATTCAGGAGGTAATTCCAATCTGTAAGCCACAGATCCCACCTTTTCCTTGACTTGATACGGACCATAAAACCTAGGGGCCAGCTTCTGTGTGCTCCGAGCTGCTGCAGAAACTTGCCGATAAGGCTGTAGCTTCAAAAAAACCCATTGGCCAATCAAGAACTCCCGGTCAGACCTCTTGGAATCTGCTTTCTGTTTCATGGTATTAACAGATCGATGCAAGTGATGCTTTAGTACTGCCAACATCCTTTCTCTTGCTTCAAATCCTCGATCCACTGCTTCAATGACAGCTGACCTAGGTATATAAGGAGAATAGATAGGGGGTTTCTGACCATACAGCACTTCATATGGAGTTGCTTTGGTAGATGTATGAAATGTCGTATTATACCACCATTCAGCCAAGGGTGTCCATCGATCCCATTCCTTGGGGTTCTCCCAGCACATACATCTTAGATAAGATTCCAAACATCGATTCAAGACTTCAGTTTGGCCATCAGTTTGAGGGTGGTATGCAGAAGACAGCTGCTGTTCAATCCTTAAAACCTTGAGGAACTCCTTCCAGAAATGGCTAACAAAAATAGGATCCCTGTCACTTATAATTTCTGCCGGTGCCCCATGCAGTTTGTATATCTGATCAAGGAATATTTGAGCAAGAGAGGAGGCTGAAAAGGGATGGGCTAGGATGATGAAGTGGGCATATTTACTCATTCGATCAATGATGACCCAAATTACCTCCTTCCCGTTAGATTTAGGAAGTCCTTCAATAAAATCCATTGAAATGCTCTCCCAAACCTTGCTGGGAATAGGGAGAGGTTGTAACAATCCTGGGGAAGCTATAGTTTCATACTTACACCTAGCACATGTATCACAACCCTTCACATACTCTTCAACTTCCCGATGAAGGTTCTTCCACCAAAATAGCCCACGGATTTTTTGATACGTTGCATTGACCCCTGAATGGCCCCCTTGAGCACTGGAATGGAGCCACTCAAGAATCCTCTGTTTTGTAACAGCAACGTCTCCCACTACAATTTTCCCATCCTTGCGCAGAATAGACCCATCCCAGGAGAACCTTCCTAAGATCCCTTCTGTTTGCTGTCTGACATCAGTCAAAACTGCTGCTACTGCCACATCTGCCTCCCATGACTCCTTTATTAAGTCCAGCAATTCTGGCGATGCAGTGTCAAGGGTGATCTGTAAGATTTGAGAGCCATGCAGCCTAGAAAGGGCATCTGCTGCCGAGTTATTGCTCCCACTTTTATACTGTATCTCATAATCGTACCCCATCAACTTAGCCATCCAGTACATCTGGAAAGGAGTTTTAAGTTTCTGTCCCAACAAGAATTTCAAGCTTTGCTGATCAGTTTTGATACAGAATCTAGCTCGTTCTAGGTACTGATGCCAATACTCAACTGCCAACACTACTGCCAACAGCTCCTTTTCATATATGGATAATCCTATATGCTGCGGAGCCAGTGCTTTGCTAAAAAATGCAAGCGGCTGTCCTTCCTGCATGAGGACAGCTCCCACCCCTGCTCCACATGCATCAGTTTCTACCACAAACTTCTTAGAAAAATCTGGAAGAGCAAGTACTGGGGCTGAGACTAATAGATTTTTCAGTGTTTGGAATGAAACGCTTGCCTGTTCAGACCATTGAAAGGCATCTTTACGTGTGAGTAAGGTCAAAGGACGGGCTATTTCTCCAAACCCTTTAATAAACCTTCTATAATACCCAGCCAGTCCAAGAAATCCTCTTAATTGCTTCACGTTCTTGGGCTCGGGCCACTCAACAACTGCCTGAATCTTCTTGGAATCCGTAGATACCTTACCTGCTGCAATTACATGCCCCAGATACTCTACACTCTGGGCTGCAAAGGTGCACTTACCTTTCTTGACAAAGTATTGCTGTGCACGTAGAACTCCCAAAACAGTCTCCAAATGCTGGACATGCTCATCTATAGAAGGGCTGTAGACCAAAATGTCATCGAAAAATACTAATACAAATTTACGGAGGAAGGGTCTGAAAATATCATTCATTGCCCCTTGGAACGTGGTTGGTCAATCCAAAAGGCATGACCAACCATTCATAATGGCCTGAATGAGTCTTGAAGGCTGTTTTATGGCAATCTGCAGGGACCATCCTTATCTGGTGGTATCCAGCTTTCAGATCCAGTTTTGTGAACCATCTAGCCAGGTGTAGCTCATCCAACAGATCTTCCACCAATGGAATTGGGTACTGGTTCTTGATGGTGCACTTATTCAATTCCCTGTAGTCTATGCACATCCTCCAAGTCCCATCCTTCTTTTTTACTAAAACGATAGGGGCAGAAAAAGGGGAGGAGCTCTCCTGGAGAACCCCGTGCTGCAGCAGTTCCTTAATTTGTTCTTCAATGATATCTTTTTGCTCGGCAGAATAGCGATAGGGTTTGAGATTAATGGGGTCTGTCCCCTCTTTCAGCACTATGGGGTGATTATGGCCACTCCTCAAGGGTGGCAGCTCCTTGGGTTCCCTGAATACATCCTCATACTCAGCTAATGTAGACTGCACCTTCTCCAAGACAGACCCAGTTTCAGTTTGGATTGCACAATATTGAGGTTCCTCCTTTTCTGGAGGTCGCAGAAGTTGGATTAAGAACATTTGTTGATCCCCCTTCACCTGGCCATTCAAACGAGATACCATCCTTACATCTAGTGTCTTAGGGCCAACTGCTTGTAGTTTGCACAGCTTACCCTTGTACCAGAAATGCATAGTCATTCGGTCATACTCCTAGTAAGCGTTTTTGATAGATTTCAGCCACTCCAGACCCAGTACAATGTCATAAGTGTGAAGGTCAATGATCCTAAGAGCACACTCAAACTCCATACCCTGCATCTTCCATCTGAACCCTTCCCAAATTCCTTGCACCTTCAGTCGACGTCCCCCAGCCACTTGCACAAAAGAGTGGTCCTCACCTTCCCCCTTCCAGCCCAATCTTTTAGCCAACCCGAGATCGAGGAAATTGTGAGTACTCCCGTTATCGATTAGCACGTAGATGTTCTTCTTCCCTATGCTAGCTGCAATCTTCATAGTTCTCCCTGTTTCATCCCCGTTTATGGCATGTGGTGAAATTAGGGGAACAGAGTCATTAGGTTCTGCCACCCCCGTGTCACCGCAACTGACCTCACCGTCATCATCCTCAATGGCGATAAAGTGTAACTGTAGCTTCTGCCTTTGGGCACAGCGGTGATCGCGGGAAAACGGCTCGTGGCAAAAGAAACACAAGTTCTTGGTTCTGTGCTCCGCTTCCTCCTCGGCAGTCAGCATTTTAAGGGGCCTAAAGTATCTTGTTGGGTTCTTGAGACTGCTACCCACGTCTAGAGATGCCGACTGTGAAATATTGCTGCGTTGGGCGATCCCGCTTCCTATCAAAGCGTTCTTGTAAGAGGGGCCCGTGGTTGCTGACGGCCCCGCCCCTTGTCGCCCACTCCGTTCGCTGGTGCTCTTGTTCTGGCGATGGTTAATCGCAATTTCTTGGATTCTGGCGAGCCGCCTTGCTTCCGCTAGCGTCTGGGGATCGAACATTTGTACAGAATCATCGATCTCCTCCTTCAACGCCCCTACATAGATATCCACCAAATATGTCTCGGGTAGGTCTACTTTGGCTGAGATGGTGTCGAACCGTACGTTGAACTCGGCCAGAGTACCCGACTGTCGAAGGTGGGTCAATTCGGACATTGGTTTCTCATAGGGCGGGCCGAAGGTCTTCCTCAAAAGCTCCGTATATTCGGTCCATGACGGTCGATAGTCCCCCCACCGTCGTTCAGTCGCCAACTGCCACTCGAAGGTATCCCCGTCTAAATTGACTACTGCCGCGTCCACCTTATCTTCTTCGGGGATGATTTCCATTCTGAAGTAACGTTCACACCTGAGTATCCACGAGTGGATGTTTCTGCCGTCATATTTTGGGAAGTCCATTCTTGGGGGACGGGTTCGTCGACGTTCGTCACCGTGGTGGTTACCGTTCCGGTTGGGTGCTCCTTGGGCGATGTGGCGCATTTCTTGCGCCATCGTTTGCATTTCTTGACGGACAGCTCGGCCCATATTTTGGATTTCGTCGCGGAACCCCAAGACTGTTTCTTGTAACTCATCAACACTCTGCAACCGCTGTTCAATATTCTGTACTCGAGCGTCCATCTTCTTTGCGCCTTCCTGCCTCCTCGTTTCTACCATCCAGCGTCAATCAACGGAAGGTCCGAGGAAAGCCAAGCTCTGATACCACTGATACGATCTTGCTAAAAGAATAAGGAAATGATAGAAGAAGAAGAATTCCAGTAGAAAAGACTTAGAGAGAAAAGAGTCAGAAAGGAGATTTAAGAAGAATGAGGCGGGAATCTGAAGAATACGAATCTGTTACTCAATTATCACTATTCACACCACAATCTGTTATTGGGTTTCCTATTTATAGACTATGGAAAATGGTCTTATTCTAACTATCATCAGTAATTACCGCAGTGACCTTGCAGTAACTATTGATTAATGGAAACTTTATAACAATTTCCTGATTCTATAAATCTCATGAGATCCGATCATCTTTATTGACAGCAGCTCTCTTTTGTGTATATATGTAAATTAGCTGATCAATGTACAGACAGAAGAATTATTCATTATAATGTCCCATAATAATGTCCACAAAGGAGAGACTCAGGGAGAGACTCAAAGCCATCAACAAGAAGGAAGATCCTCAACGAGTGAGAAAGCTAACACCAATTCACTGTTCGAAATTACTTTTGATGAAAGGAAGATCCTGAGGTTACCACAGGCGGTGAACCTAAAAGTGAGGTTGAAGGAGATCCCAAGGACCTCGATTTCTCACTCGAGTCTATTGTGATCCGCATTTATGCTTGCGAGAATCATGAAGACGGCGCCGAGTTGATGCAAACCCGATGCTTCTTCTTTAGTAAATGGCAACTACACGGTGATAGGGCAACACTATTGACAAGTGGCTTCTAGACTTCAATTACAACTAACACATGGTGATAGCGCACTGAGTTGTTGTGTGGGTAGAACTTGCCATCATGGAAGGGGGTAGAACTCTATAGTGGACAAAAGGAGGAAACGTTTGCTTATGGACAACATAGGAAATTGTGAAATATTACAGGGTCAATTTGGTCAAAAATGTTCAATCACATCTTATTTTCCAATATCAAGGGGGTGGTATTGTGTAATCTTCAAGCAATATTTCTAAAGGAGTTGCAAATGGATTTGCGGGCTCACTAATCAATAATGGTTATAGCACAGCTAAGCCTATGTTAAAAGCAATAATACCTAGAATTACTACTGAAAAAATATATAAAAGATCATTGGACCATGCAAGTTATCCATAATAATTATGACCTATTGATGATAATGGAACTCTATGCTATTCTTTCCTCCAGGAGACTCCACCAAGTGGTTCTCTCACATAATTTCACCCGCCCATCCTACTTTCGTGCCAAAGGAAATGGGATTCGAGCCCATGATACAATCTTCTTGTATGTCAATTTAGCAAACCAATGCCTCAAACCACTCAATCATAACTTAAGATGTGATTGGGATTGAATTCCTCAATACTAGATACCGAACATGAAAACTTGGTATTGCCCAATCTCAATCCCACGTATAAAACAAGGCCTAAGGTTTAAATACTAGCAAGGTCAAGGGTCTTTACCTTCTCTTGCATTGCTACATGCCAACCCTAGTGAGCTTAGGCTTTGCTGACGGTTAACAGAGGAATAGGGGACAAGTGATTATAAGAAACAAAGGATGAAATAAGATAAGTGCAAGTGTATTTACCTTTTCAAAAGGAAATGGGCAAATCTATATACATCTCCAAATGGTCTAAATAATTCTTCAATATCTAAAATCCACACCTAGTAAATGATTCTACTTTAAGAAAGGGTCATTAATTGTTAGACTTGGTGTTTTGATGATAACAAAAGAGAATAATTTGTTTTGCATGGATTATATAAAAAAGGAATTTTTGTAATTTAACCAGAATGTTATTCAAGTCAAAATTCCTTTGTATATTTGACTAGAATGCTATCCGAGTCATCCCAAGATTCTTAGTTACATTGCATATCATTTGACTCACATAGACCCCAAGTTTAGTGAAAATCAAAATCACCTCGAGTCACACCCAAGTCATAGCATTTTATCTTAAGCCTTTGCCTCATATATCTTCCAAGTTCGGTGCAAGTCAAAAAACCCTCGAGTTACATCCAAGTTACAATGCTATATTCTAGTTATTTGTCTCGCATATCTTCCAAGTTTGGTGCAAGTAAAAAATGACTCTAATCACATCCGAGTCAAGCATTACTTTTCACATTGTATTTTACCTAGTTGACTACATAAGCTAAAAGTTTGTTCCAAATCATTTTTGCCCCCAGTTCCATCTGAGTCTGATAATAAACTATTTTTGGATTTCCAAATGATCAATGAACATCAAAGTAAAAGAGTGTCTTAAGCTTAAAATTATATTAGAATATATATTAGCACTCTTTGCAAGAGATCAAGAGAAAATTTGAACTCCAATGGGAAGATTAAAGATCAAATCAACTTTTGTTAGAAGCTTTAAATGCGGCCAACTACTTCAGACTCAAGCACTAATTGGATATTCATTTAATGCTACACCTACCTCACATAAACTTCCACAGGAAAATTATTTGTATCTAACGGATAACATCATAGATGTTCTATAAATAGAAGATGCATTGAATGCAACCATTTTCTAAAAAAATTATTGTGCTTTAATGTAAACTACGAGTCGCTCAAGGTTGTGCAATCCTGAGTGGGATATACTCTTAAAAGCTTTAAAGAAGAGTCATTGCCTCAATGTTGAGGTGTTGCCTCAGGTTAAGGGGGTTGATGTACTATGGCACCAAAAGCTCATTGAAATCTTAATATAGTGAAAACTCTCAAAGATGTTCTTGGGACTAGACATAGGTCAAGTGGTAAATTGAACCAGTATAAATTGTTATGTATTCCCTTTATCGCTTTCCCTCAAGCGATAGGTGATATCTCTTCCACTCTCCTCTATCTAATTTAAGATTGGTCATTTTAGTTGCAAATTTTTTTTACATATCATCCTATTCACTCCCCTCGAGTGAAACCATGTCTAACATTGACAATGGTGGAAATGTATAGAGGAACTTGAAGTCAACATAGATGAACTAGTCAAGCTTTTTTTGACAATCGGGCTAAAATCAAGTGGAAAGTGATACTAGTCAAGTTGTGGAAGAGCTTATAAATTGAAATACCATTCTCAGTCGTCATTTGCAATTTGTAAAAATTAAGCAACTAGTGGGAAGAGAAAGGGAGGTGGTGTTGAAGCACATGAATAACGAGGGCAATAGATGTGCTAACAAGCTTGCTAAGTTGGCAAGTAGACTATCTGGACAACTCCACTTAAGGATGTCATTGACATACTTCAAGAAGATATTGCAGGAGCAGGAATACCTAAAAGAATTTAATTTAACTTGGGCATAAGCCTTCCTCTATATCACCCAAAAAAAAAAATGATAGTAAAAAGTCTTGTCCATCATGATAGGACAAAACATGTGGAGATTGACCATCACTTTATCATTAAAAAGGTAGAGGCATGGATGGCTGAGGTGTTATATATACCTTTCAAACCTCAAGTAGCCGACCTACTCAAAAAGAGTCTTCCCACCGAGGAGTTTGAAACACTAATTGGCAAGCTGAGCACGGTGAATATCTGTAGCGCAGCTTGAGGGTGAGTGTTGAAAGTCAAAAGCCCACTGCCCATGAAAAGTCAGCCCACTTTCGCTAGGGTTTTAATACGTTGCTTTTGTCCTATTTAGTTGATAGAATTTGTGTTATATCCTTTTATCCTTTATTTAATCAAGTTTTATTTATATTATTCCTTTTAGAGATAATTAGGTAGATTTAGATTCAATTATACACTATTTTAATCAATAATAGTAACAGACTTAGAGAATCATTATTATTCTCAGCTGATTTCATCGAGATTTATACTAAATTATAATAACTATGCCATAACAAACTTCCAAATGTATATTCACCTTTGTTGGAAGCAAATCATAGTTTTTGTAAAAGCATTCCTTCCTAGTCTCTTCGAGCTTTTTCTTCATCAGGATGCTAAAATCATTAGCACCACAACTGAAGTCCACAATCTGAACATCAATAAATATTAATGAGATATTCAACATTAAGTAATAGTAGTTAATGCGCATGTGCATTCAAATAAAAGAATAAAAGAGGCAAATAAAAGACAACTGTCAGATTTACAATAGAAGAAAAAGATCTCCACCAGACTATTTAAACTAACAAAAATCATGTCAACTGTCAACCGAACAGAGGATGGTTATAAGTCAATAGCACCTACTCCACGCGCCCCCACACCCCTCCCCAAGAAAAAAAAAAGGTCTGAAACCAAAAGAAAACAATTGATCTACAACTCAAAATGAAGATACAGTATTATAATGTCAGGTCCTCCAGAGAGTTAAAGTAAGAACCACACTAGTAATTTCAGATATCTAAAACCATTTTGGAAAAGGGAAAACCCACAAAGTAATGGTTTAGTGAAGAAAAATCTGATTATGGCTATAGGATAAAACAATGCATATGAAAAAAAAAAGCCAAATAAGCACACCAATAAAAAATTTACCGTATCACCACTTTGGACGTACCAATGGAGCCTATCAACAATCTGCACACAAAAATTAAGCTTTAAGCAGTATTTAATAGATATTTCAAGAAAGATATTGCAGGAGCAGGAATACCTAAAAGAATTTTAATTTAGCTAGGGTGTAGGCCTTCCTTTATATCACCAAAAAAAAAAGATAGTAAAAAGTCTTGTCCATCATGATAAGACAAAGCATGTGGAGATTGACCACCACTTTATCACTGAAAGGGTAGAGGCATGGATAGCTGAGGTGTTATATATACCTTCTAAACCTCAAGTAGCCGACCTACTCAAGAAGATTAAGCTTTAAGCAGTATTTAATAGATGTAATTATGAATTATAAAATTTTAATGAATGTAACGACAAATTTTAAAAGGCAAGTCTAATGAAAGAAAAATGCAAAGTATTACAAACATTCGAACAATTCTGTTCATTCTGTTTTTTATTGGCCAAAAATTTCTGTTCATTCGTACAAAACCAGTTTCATGCTGAAATCCATATTCTTCAGAGTGACAATGCCAAAGAGTACCTATGCCTTAGATTGGTACTCAAATAGCCATGGGATTACTCAACAAAATTTTTACGGCGATACACCATAACAAAATGGTATCTCTAAGCATAAGAATAGTCATTGCTTAAGGTTTTTACATCTCTTATGCTTACAACCAATGTTCCTAGTCACTTATGAGGAGATGCTATTCTTGCTTCTACTTTCTTGGTATGCCTTCAAAACCATTGGGATTCATTTACCCCATATCCTTCTGTTCCCTATATCGTAACACTAAGGTGTTTAGGTGTTTTGCCTCTGTGCATATATACAATGAAGGGCACTACATGTAAATACGATAGGAATTAGATTTTAAATGAAATCTGATTGTATATACCCTGATTTATCGACCCCGATTTACTTGGCCAAGATTCCAATTACTATATATATATATATTCCTCGATTGGAATGAATAGCAAAGCGCGCAAGAATTATTCTACATTTTTTTATTTGATCAAGGGTATCCCAAGACACTTTGGACTTGAGATTAATCCATTTCAAGGCTTAAAATGCAAAGGGTTATTGCTTCTACCAACAAGTGCACTTTTTGGGATTCGAACTTGTGTTCTCCTTACCGGGGTGAGACAGCATACGACCTCAACCAACAGCTTGTTAATGGAAGAATTATCTCATTTGTCCTAGCCTTCTTCATGGTGTCAGAGAAGGACGGAAATACCATATTCTGCTTACACGAGATGGAGTTGAACCCTCAACCAGAGCAAAATCCACGCCATATGATGCATGTGCTTCAGGGATCCTCCATTGAAAATGGGTCCTCGCAACTCATCTCTACTAAGCTTGACAACTCACTTGTTTTGGTTGTGCCAAAGATGCTTTCCAACAAGAACTAATGGTAGTAAGCACAACCCACGAAGCTCATGCTTGATGCTCAAGGAAATTAGGGCATAACAAGTCAACTGCATCTCCATAAACAAATCTAAAGGCGTGGAAGGTAGGAAGTCTAAAAGTGTATGGTATCTTCATGGCTAGTTAATGCAACAGTACCAGTCATCAAAAGAAGTTCTATGTTCCTTCTACACATGGCATACAGGAGGCCGTACGTGAAGCATATAGTGGTGGTGAGAACATCTCACAAGTTTTTGAAACAAAAGCAAAATTGTGGCAACTAAAACAAGACATCCAAAGTTTGAATGAGTATTATCTCAAGAAAACTTCACCATGGTAGGAGTTGGATCACATCAGCGAGAAATTGGCGTTGCTCTAAGGATGTTGCTAAATACAGGAAAGGTGGAGAAAGAGCATTTGTTTGAACTCTTTACAGGTCTTAGTCCTATATTTCATTATGCTCAAGAGTGAATTTTGAGTCTGGAACCTTACCTTCTATTAATGAAGCATTTATCTTAGTTTATTCATGGTTTTCAATGCCCTGTATATGTACTTTCTTATAAGTCAAATAAGACAAGCAAATCATGACATTAATCACTCATCCTTTCATCAGACAGAAATATGAAAGCACAAACACATTAATTAAAATTAAGTTGCAAAACTGATGAGAATAAGTTGAGTAGAAGCATAAGTACATACCCCTTCGAGTTTTCCCACTTGTATAAAATGGCGACCATAGGATGTGTATCGATTACCATGCAAAATGGGTGCAAGATACACTCTCAATTTATCCTAAAAAAACTTGAAGAAGTTATGACAAATTGAGAGCCAATGCTGAAAAAGCAAAATCTTCATAAGGGAAAGCATGCAAGGGAAAAAGAGGGACAGAAGTATCTATTGCAATTATTATTGACCTCTTAAACAATCAAGTGCAATAAGAACAACAAAGAATATAACATTTGCTTAGTGAAATAATAACCAAACACATAAATTAACTAATAGCAGATCATTACACAAGCAATCACATGTTATTTTGAGCATTCTTCTAATACCCATCTCTGCACAAATAAACATAATAAAAATCCCCAAAATAGTTGCACTTAACCAATATTAAGGTCCTTTTTAACAACAAAGAATGAGTTTCCCACAATCAAAAGCTGTAAACATAGGTTCAAACTTTAAACCTCCAACCTATAAGGATAGAGGAAGGAACACTACAAACATTCCAACATACTTTTACTAATAAGCACATAACTGTTATGCTTAAAGCAAAATAATCATATATTATTAAATTGAGCTTTACCAAAATGAACAAAACCACAAAAACCAACAAGCAAAATAATCATTCTGTTGAAAGAATTAAGGCCCATGTCCACTACACTGAGTTTCATTTCAACTTATCCTATTATTTTTATCTATTGTGTTATTTATTATTGGCAAAGCTCATGTTGTAAGATGACGCATAGCAAAAGGGCTCCCATACTCTTAGTTTAAGTAGTTTATTATTATTAAGTGTATGTTACGTCTTTTATCTACTATCTAATTAGTAGACTAAGTAAGATATTCATATTAGATAGAATTTATTAGATTTAACCTAGATATGCTGACAACTTGAGGAAGTATAGAGCTTCGGTGTCCTATATATGTACCCTTTGATCAATCAAATAAACCTCAAGCTGAGTTATCAATTGCTTAGGCGAACTACATGGTATCAAAGCAAGGAAAGTTCCCAATCGCGCATGCATGTGTAGAGCATGATCCCAGAAGTACTCATAGTCCTACATGCATTCAATTCACAGTCCATTTTAGTCAGACAGTTTTACATAGGGGCTTTGGGACGAGGAAAAAGAAGGATTTTGCTAGTGTCAGGAGAGATTCCAAGCCTCTCAAAAGCTTGGGGACTGTTTTCTTTCCCTTTCCTTGTAGTTTACTATTTTTGTGTTTCTGGTGCAGCTATATTTGCGAGGTGCTGCTGTTCATGCTTATCTTTTCATTTTATCAGGTTAAATCTGTAGTAGGATATTTTAGTTCTATTTTGTCTTGGGTTCCATCAGAAGGTAAAAATAGAAGTAGAAATTATCTTGCATAAAAATTGTAAAAGAAGACTGATCATAAAGAGCTTCAGAACAAAAATCATCAAGAAAATTTATATGAAAATAGCTGAGTACCCTCCATTTAAATATCTGATTCAATATATCACGATCACAAACAGATGCGGCATCCTGAATACTTTTTCCTTCATCTAGCCTCTTTAGAGCTGTTCGGGCAGCCTGCACATACACGAGACACAAGCTTAAATAAGAATGAAAAAAAATAAAATGCGACCAATGTTATAAGTATATAAAAAGTTAACTACATCAACTGAGCCCTCCAACTTCCCAGCAGTAATGGTCTTCTCCACACAAGTTCTTAAGGAAGAAGCATGAGTAGATGCAAATTTGAGCTTTTTTGATACATCATCCAAAGAAATTGATGATTTAGCTTCTTTGAACAAATCTAACAATCTACACAAAGAGGAAAACGCATAAGTATCATCATAATTAATACCACATAATGTGGCACCTCATGTTTCAACTAAAGATCCAAGAGAATTCCACCATATTGTCAAACTTATAATTTTAAAATAAATTAAAAGCCAAGAAGAAGCCAACAGCAATAGCAGCATCAAGAAGGTCAACCAAGAACTAAATTGTCACCTCCTCTCTGTATCAGAGTCTAGTTGAGCGGAAGTATTACTCAACTCCTTGTTAGTACGCTTCACATGGAGGGACTTATTAGCTCCATTAACCTCACGCTCCCTAGACTCTATTTTCATAGAACCCTTGGTCATGGAAGCATCACACGGTCTTTGGCCCAATGAGACTTGACTCTTCTTGCCATCGAGGATTTTACTTTTCTTAGGGATTGAATTCTTCTTTTCATTCAGATGCCTCCGTACCGCATCATTTGCTTTTCGTTTCCTTGAGACATTTGATCCAGAAATGATATGTTCAGACTCTTTCTTTAAACTAGCTCTCTTAGAAGATGATTTCTGAATCAGTGTAGAGCCTGCAGGATTAGTTCGTTTGCATGTAGAATCATCTTGGTCAACATTATTTTTGTTTGACAGAAATCTATCTTGTGTTGAAGGCTTTGTCTCTTCCCCTAAGGAAGAATCAATTTCCCCAACAGCATGTTTAACCTTGGGAAATCGGATATGATCTCTTATTGGAGTTCCAAGTTCCTCATCAAGCTCATGTTCTCTGGTCCAATTAAAGAAAAAGATAAATAAAATAAACAAGGACCTCAACGTAGATAAGTAACAATAAGAACTGCCATGTTTGGTGCTTACAAACAATATATAAGTATGCGGTTATTTGGTAATAGGTTTTCCCAAGCCCTTATCGGAATATCCTCTTCGTTGTCTTCAAAAGCAATTTCCCTGATAAAAGCAACTTCAGCATCAATCAACTAGACACTTTACAATCAGAACCACAAAATGCAGAATAAAAACATATGCAACAGTGAAAAAGAAAAATAACCTTGGTAAACATTTGCGATGATATGCTATAGGACAACGCCTACAAACAGCAAATTGAAATTCATGTTTCTTCTTATCTTCTCTTTCCTTACAGACGCAGCACGAATGAATAGGACAAATAAAACTTTCTCCATCAGCAATATTTTTCCCAAGTTCTTTTGCAACACAGTGTAGATGGTAAAAGTGACCACAAGTTGCAACATCACATTTAAAAACCTAACAGAAAAATTTCAAGGGAACATTTAGTTACACATAACACAAATAGGTTCCCCATAAAACCTCCAAAGTCATGCTTCATTCAAACAGAGAGTAGATCAAAAGGCAATATATGTGTAACAGAACATATGGGAATATCAAGAACCAAATGCCAAATGACACTTAAGGACAAGGCATATAAATGAACTAATCATCAAATAAAGAGAAGTTCAAAATCTTGCACATCCATACCTCTGCACGCGAGGATTTATTAGAGTTTCCTAACTTGCCACATACAAAGCATTGGTGCTGGTTATATTCACAATTTTTGCATATAAAACTCTGGATCTCCTGCCAAATTCCATCCCAGACAAACATGATATAGAAAGAACAAGGAAATAGGAAAAGATAATATAAAGACATAAATGATAACAGACACATACATCGACTTCCTCCTGAGTAAAACCAAGAGAGTCACAATCTGCATCATCCTCTGCACCATCCTCCTCTGTTGCATGGAACGACCTCATGCATATTCCGTCACAACTATATTTATAATTTGAAACTTCATTATGAGAAAAGAAACCCAAATAGAATTCAATAAAAAAGGTGAGAAAATTTGCATATTGAGCACAGAAACAGAATATTTTAAAAGACTGAAATTCATACCACAACAATGTACCACCATTGTCACACAATACACAAACAGAATCAAACAACTCATCATCTTTATCTGACTCTTCATCAGCTTCATAAATTATATCATCAGCTTCATCAATGGCATTATCACCAACTATAAACTCTGGCTTTGCTAAATTATCAGCTTCCTGAAATCAATTTGAGTATAAAATATTGAAGATTATTTAAAAACAGTTCAAATGGAATATCTAAAACGTGCTGATGGAACAAATATAACAGAGAGAAACAAATAATTAACATTAAACAGACCTCATCAAGCACTTTGACTTTCCCCGGATTCTCAAGAACCATGAGTAAAAGCTGTCCGAAGCATGTAATTGTCATTAGATCGTTATATATGTGACATTCCCTGAAAATTAATATGCTTCTAACAACTAACAAAATTAACATACTGGTAGATCATGCTCTACTTATTTATTATTAATTAATACAAGCCTTGTTCCACTAAGTGGGGTCAACTACATATATCACAGAACATCATTGTGCTATGGTAACACAATAAGTCAGTCGAGAATAAATGCAATTACTTAGAAGGATCCTTGAGAAACACAATAAGTCAGACTCTACACTTAAGGTAAATTTGGTACAGTTAAGTAAGTCTATTATAGCACCTAAATGCTATGGTAACAAACGATAGGATTGTTGATTCAAGAGCTACAAATCATGAGAAGAAATAGGATAAGAAAGTTAGGTTCTCGGTAGGGAGGATAAGAAATAGGATGAGAAGAAAAGAGTGCTTTGTACAGAAGGAGAAGTATGCTTCAGCAATTAGTTTAGCATTAAGATCAGTGGAGTATAGTGCATCTAAATACTCTCATGTTGCTCTGTTTTTTTCCACAATAGCAAGAGAAGACATATATAGTCTTGGCCAGTGCATGTGTTTAGCCAAGATAGGAAAATCTAGGTTAAATGTAATCTAATACCTAATTAAGATAAAATAATAGAGGATAAGTGTTACGTGTCATTAGAATTAGTCAGAGGATTATTACTTAGTTAGATACGACTAATAGTATAAACAGGGGTATTAGGGAATGGATTAACTATCTTGTGAAATAATAAAGTTCAGTTCCCTTTACTATTCTCTCTCTCTATTGGGCAACTCTGTACCAAAAAGACAAAATACTAGAAATAATAATAGCAAAAACAATTCTATTAAACAATAAACTAAATAGAATAAATAATTATTTAGGCTTCCAACTATGATAATTATTTGTTATACTCTCAAAATCTCAATCACTAGTATAACTCAAACCACTCATTTCTTGGCCATGAACATTTGCTGTATTCTTAAAATCAATTAAATCAATATTTGTGCCAACAAAGGTAGAATATGTGGCTTTTGAATTTCAACTTCCTCCATCCTCCAAAGTGCACCTTCTTTTTCATGTAACTTTATTGAAACATAATAAAGGAACATTGGCACACTGAATTACCTCTTTTACAACTTAAGTAGGCACGCCTACTCTAGAATTGTTTCACACCTTTGAACTAATACAACTCTTGCCGTAAATTCTTAACTCATTTCCAAAACTAACCCCCTGCTTGACTATTATTGTAATTACACAGTTCCCATTGCTATAACTTTTTATCTAACTGCCCCACTACTCCCCAATTGCAATATGGCCTAGTGTAACTGCCCCCACTACTCCCCTATTGTTGTAACTGATAATGTAACTATCCCTACTTTTGCACTATTGCACGTTTCCTTGTAACTCTACCCCAACTGCTGTTTTTTTATTTAAGACTTCTTTTAACTTACATGATATGTTAGTACACACAGCCTCTCAATTACAGACTCCTGTATCCAGTAACACAACCCAGGCATGTTTAGTCTTACATCCCAAGGCAACAGTTTAATAAGAAATAAGGTTATTCTTCTATCAAGCAGCAATTATTTTAACTAGAAAGAAAAGCAAATGAATCTAATTTCAAACCAAAATTACGTAAGTGGTTCAAAACTGAGGAATGCGGAGGCGAAGATCAAATTGTAATTTTTCACCGCCAAATTTTATATGACAAGGGAGAGTAAAACCTGGGACTTATTTAAGATGGCATTCCTTTTAACAGCTTCACCAATTAAAGGTAAGTGGTTCAACAAATCGTTTTGTGAAGGCCTAACTTCAAAATAGCTGCAATTATTTCATTGAAAAGAAATACAAATCGTGAGTGTCCAATCACATGAACCAAACAGAAAAAGAACAAACAAGTCCAAAGTCTGAAAATACCTCAAATCCTTAGACAAGTAGCCCCACAAAGATTTAGCAGATGTTTCAGGATTTTTCTGCACATAATGTAGGAAGTGAATAGTGATTAAAACCGTCCTTATGGTACCCTCAAACCACTTCTTTGGCTTCTCAAGTTTGACCCATTGTCTACCCTTTAATAGCACTGATATCTCAGGTTTTTTACCAGAAACATCAAACTTCCATGCAACGACATGCTTAAATACTTTCTGCAGCCCATTATCTGCAAAACCGTCAAGGAATACTTGCCCACTTCCGCCATCTATATCCTCAGATTCACTCCATTGAACTGGCAATTCAGAAAATGAAACAGGCACTTGCTCATCATCTTCAAAATGGTAATTTGACACAGATTGTGGATGAACTTCGGCCTCATCATCCGAAGACGCCATACGCTATTCACCCCAATTCTCTCTGCATGCATAAGCAAAATACTAAAAATTAACCATTCGGCCAAAAAAACAAGTAACCCTTTGTAAACACCACTATCTCCCTTTGAGAACAGATAAACAAGAACATATGTAATCCACAACCATAGAAGTTTACAATCAAATCAAAGCCCTCCCCGGAAATTAAAAGCTGTAAACGACGATAATTGAACATATCAGTCAATGGCATCACTGTAGGAAATAAAAAATAAAATCGGGCCGAGGAACGAGAAACATTCATAAACCTAGAATCATCGAACCCAACATTCGAAACATTTTGGGAGGAATTGAAACGCATGCATGAACCGATACGTATGAAATCAGCAATTCAACGACTCTAAAACAATTAATATTTCTGAAGCGCTAGGTACATACAAGAGAAAAAAGCCAAAGGCGAATACAAAGTGGGATTGTATACTGTACCTTGTAGTAATACCACCAAGCTAGACACCCTAACAGAACGAAGCCCCTGCAGAATTTGGCTACGTGTTTGATTCTTCTGTGAAGGAGGAAGAGGGTTTTGATTCCTCAGTGTTATTCAAGTCGAAGCAGACTTCCGCTGCCGAATGAAGGTAAAGGTTGTAAATAAAGTTTAGGCTAAGTAATTCTGCGTCAAATTTCATTTTAATTTTTTAATTGTAAAAAATACATATCAGATCATTAAAATTGAACACAGCTAATTTTACTAAAAGAAAATATTAAATTAATCAAATAATAATTATATAATTAAATGTTATCAAAAAATATTTTTATTTTAATTTTTTAATATAATATTTTAATTTTAATTTTGTAGTCATCGTTTAATTACATAATTATTATATTAGATTAAGATAAAATTTTTAATATAAAATTTTTATTTTAATCTTACAATCATTATTTAATTTTATAATTATTATTTTAAATTTATTGAATCGACATTATCTATAAATAAAATTAATGATATTAAATTTAAAATATTAAAAATATTTTTTTTAAATTTAAGAATAAAATGATTTTTTACCAAAATATAAATTGATTCAAGTCATATGTATATATTTATATGATTTAATTTTTTTTAAGGTAGTTGCGTACTCCAAAAAATCACTTGTAATGCATTAGTTGGAACTCTTTTGTAAAAAGGGGAGAACATGTAGAAGACGGTCAGGAATCTTTTTGATAAAATGCTTGCTAAAGGTTCCCTAAAACGATAAAAGGTTAGATTCTTGTGTTCATGATAAAATTTTTAATAATTAAATAATGTTTGCGTCATTTAGGTGAAAGTTATTACTATATCTAATCATAATTATAAAATCATTTAATTAATTTAACTAAATTAAAAATATTAAATAAATTAATTATAATAAATATACCTAATGTTATCAAAATATCATTATATCAGTTTTTTTGTTAAAAGTTCCTTATTGAGCGAAGAGCCTGTTAGTAAGCCTTAAAACTATAATTTTAAAAGCTCTTTTGGGCAAAACCTTAGTTTGAGAAAATTTTGAAACAAACGGTCATATTTGTCCATAAGTGATTTTGGGTAAAACCATAGTTTAAAACCATGATTTTGAATAAGCTACTGAAACTAGCTTTTAGAACAGTAAAAGAGTTTATATACTATCTAATTACTATATTACCCCTACTTTTTCTTATATCCTCTCTCCTCTCTCCTCTCTACCTTCTCTCCTATCTCCTCTCTTATCTCTTTTCTCCACCCTCTCTTCTCTCCCCTCTCTCCTCTCTCTCCTTTTTCTTCTATTTTCTCTACCCTCTTTCATTTCTCCTACTTTTAATCAAATCATACCATTTTTAATAATTTACCAATATAAAAAGTTATTCTAAAAATAAATATCCAAACACTTATTTATTCATAATCACTTTTTTTTCATAAGCTCTTCTCCAAAAGCCTTTTTTCATAAGCTGTCCAAAAGCCCGCTTTTTCTATAAGCCCATTTTTAAAATATTATCTAAACACGCAGCAAAACTTGTGTGGTCCTTCTGCCTACACAATCCCTTTCATGTTCTCAAAGAATCACACCTCTGTTTTTCTCCCAAATACGCCCTTATTTTAATTCACCTAAAGCTAAGAATTATCTTTCAGATCTTTTGTGGTAATTATTCATATATTTCGGCGAGAGGTAACCACTTTCTACTCGTTGTGTGTACTAATGTGATGTTTGTGAGTGATTTAATATATATATAAATATATTGATATTGATATTGATATTGATATGATTGTATTGAGAAAACTTATTTTATTATTTTTATTGAAAATAGTCTTGTGGGACTTAAAGTTTAATTTAGAAAGTTTGAGTTGAGATTATAAACTTGTTATATCTTGATATTAGAATTTGAAAAAAGTTATTGTCTTGAGAAAAACTCTTTTGTAATATTTATTAAACTATTAAGATTTTGATTAATATGATTATTTTGATAAGTATTTATTGGAGATGAGTGATGATAGACTTGTATTTCTATGATGTGGTATAGCCTCTATTAGAGCTCGATGGTTAGCTTTTGTCCCACCAGTTTATCGAGAGATATGCCCCACCTATTTAACGAGGGGCTGCGACACCCCCACCTATTTATCGATGGGGAATGAACCCATAGTCCTGTCATTTGCTCTGTGGATTTTGGCCTATCTATACCACTTGACCGGTTAGCTTTTTGAGTGGTAAGTTATCACTAGCTCATGGGTTCGGCCGGTGAAAATAAGGCAGTTCAATGGTATTGATGGGAGGAACTTGGGTGGGTTATACATTTGATTTTATTATGATAATATGTTATTTTCTATATATTATAATTTGTGATATCCTATTTGACACCTCATGAGCACATGTTAGTATGCATGATGAATAGAATTACTGGTTACTGAGAATTTTATTAATATTTTTCAGGTTATATTCTCATCTTAGGACCCTAGGGAAAACTTCAAAGGTTTGATTAAAGCTATATCAATTATATAGCCTTCTCCTTTTAATGTATGTATAGAATATTTGTATATTGCCATAGTATGGTTCATTATGCATAGTCTAATATTATATAATACATTATTTAAATTTGATTCTGAGAGTTCTCTTGGGGATAATATTCTAAATATTCATGATAAAGTCTTCTAAATTATTAATTATTTCTTCAATTTTATTAAAATTGCATAAACTCTTACATTATTTTTATATACACACTTTAATCTATTTTTTAATATCTTTAAAAATATTTCATAAAAGATTATATAATTACCGTTTTATTAGTTAATATACATGTTTATAAAAAAAAGTGTAATATTTATATTATAAAATCAAGTATACTCTAATATCTATCTAGTTGTAATATACAATTTATAAAAGATTCAGCAATTTATATGTCATAAATAGTTTAATTCATCTTATTCTTTTTCTATCATAATTATTTGTCTATTAAGAAAAATCTTTTTATAACCATGGTATAGTTTCTTTTAGATTTTAATAAAGCTCTTATCTACCATAGTTAACTCTTTTAAAATAAACCAAATTCATTTATAATATTATTTTTTATTTATATTGTGTATAAAATGGGTCTAAATAATTAACATTACTTATATTTTAGGAGAATTTTACACTAGCGATGCTCCAAGCCACTCTATGCAAAGGAGGGGCAGAAGTGAGACATTATTACTAAAGACAGGAAGGAAGGAAAAATACTACCGATTGAGTTTGATAGATATTGGAACCCAATTGGTAAACAGAAGACTAAGTACGTAAGTTATGTCAGCCTCCTAGCACGCAACAAGCCTAACATCACCATACAGACTTGGGATACTGTTGATGATCGTGTGTAGAATCAAATTTAGGACGCTATCCGGGTATATAAACTTACTATTTTATATTGTATGGAGAGCAATACCAAACAACATAACTATTTGTTGCTAACTTTACTTTCAATGGCAATTATTACGGGTCACTTATGATGTTCCAAACAATGAAATCTTGAAGAATAAGAATCTTATTGTGGTGAGTGTTGGAGGGCATTTAAGACACAACTAGCTCGTACTTATGTGTATGGCCGGGACAAAGATGGTCAACCTCATCCTTCTCCATGCAGTAAGTATCAATTTATTGACGAAGCTAGTTGGGAAGAATTTGTTAAGCTTCGGACTACCCTAGCAGCTATGGTAAGTTGATCCATCTTAAAGTTCATTCCCATTATGGATTATCATGTGTATTGATTTTAACCACTTCAATTCTTGTAGGAAAAAAGGGCAAAAGTGATTGAACACGCTCTCAAAAATGATTGCCCCCCCACAATGTCTCGAGGGGGTTACGCGAATGCTGAAAGAGACTTGATAGCATCCTAGTGGAAGAGGTTAGAAGAAAATACTGAGTCGGAACCTTCTATTCTTTTTTCTCCCCCATCTCCAATACGTCGCTAAGATAAATGGTTGTACGCTCACCAAATAAGGAGCGGATCATATACAAGCTATTACGCTTGCATGATTACGGAAAAAATTATAAGTTCTACTTCTATTACTTTTTTTTAGTAGACTAATTATATTATTACTTATGTTTGTTCTTTATATGTTATAAACCGATCTTAAAGAACAAGAGACCCAGGGATCCTTCAAGTTAGAGGGAAGGAATGCCATCTTGACTGTTGCTACAACAAAACAAGAGTATGGGGGCTGTGTCAAGGGAGTTGGAGGAGGTATGTGTGTAAGAGATTACTTTGGAGCATCTTTACGATATTCCCTACATGTGTTGTCGAAGGCAGAGTTGGAATCGTTGTTGGCCATTGTGAGGGTGGAGGCTAGGGCAGAGGCAAAAGCTTCACTTGAGTCAAGATTACAAGTGGGGTTGGCAAAGCTCAAGGAAAAAATATTGTCCATGATGACATCAAGGCAATAGGAGCCAAGTAACCCCCTATATGTACTCATCTGCAGCCCGTCATGCATTAAAGGGAGTTGTTGCATTGTCGAGTTGGCGGCAAATAATTGTTCAGATCTGGATGTTGAACCTTGTGATCTATTTGTCGAGGATCCTCTTAGACGGTTAGTGGCATATGGTTCCATCCATAGCTTAGGGGCAGCTGTCCACCACATCCAAATTCAGGACGATCAATTAAGGGTGACAGTTCAAGACGTGGTAATTGAAGATGCTCTTGTCCCAATTCCAACTGATGAGGTGAAGACAATGAGTTAGGCGAAGGGAACTTTCATATTGTGGCCAAAGTATCTTGTTTCGAATCACTTCGCTTCATCCCGGAGCCAACTTCCAACTCCTCCCCATTAGCCAGATGCACCTCCTACTTTGAGTGTCATACACCGTGTGATCCTATTGGCATTTGACAAAATGTTTAGGATTCAATTGTGGGCGACGTGGGGGCACTAACCTATCTTGACTATGCAGATATGGCATCTTTTATCACTCCTAAGGATAATTGATCGTCAGGTGTATCTAAGTATTTTTGAAGTAAGTCTAATTTAAATGTAAATATATATAATAACAAAATTAAACTCTTATAACTAACGTCGTGTTTGCATTAACTGTAGGTATATGCAAGCTGAGTTGGTTTCCAAGGGCAAACAAGGTAAATTTGGATTCTTATGCCCAATTTAGATTTATGCAAAAAAGACCTCTCAAGCTTTGAGACTTCAATACATTTTAAGGAGGCTTGATGAAACTGATATTGATTGTTTCTTCGCACCATATATGCATGAATAAGAATAATAATATTTCATTTTATTTTTATACTATTTTTGTATTTGCTTAATGATAATACTCATTCTGTTTTAATTTCTACAGCAACCATTAACAATTGGTCATCCTATATAAGCACAATTATAAAGTTGTCTTCTTATGCCCCCTCATTACAAGCCATCGGGTGATGTCAAGAAAATTATGAACACATGAGTTTTCTTCTACAGAACAATGGTCTTTGTAATAAATATGGTCTTTGTAATAAATAGGTTAATAACTTTATAACTTTAGTCATAGGGCTATGAGGATGTTCACAATTGCAATGGGTCTTAAGCACGCCAACTCGGTGAGGGACCCTGAATGAATCACAATGAAGGTAATAAAAGCATTAAGTATTAGACTCCATATTTTGATGATGACAAATAATTTTGGTCATGTTAATATTACAGAGTCGAAGGAAACCTAGAGAAAGTAACTTGTGCGGCTTATACATAGTTAGACACATGGTCAATATTATTGTGTCAAATAGGACTGACCTGACTGAGGAGGTAAAATTATGTTTTTAATGATTTTATATTTCTTGTCAATTTAATATATATTAGTAATGCCTTAATTTCTTTGATTTTAATTTGATATTTTAGATATTTTATCAACTTGACCCATTTTCTGAACAAGATATTGAGGACCTGCGTAATCGTTAAGCTGAGTTTTTTGTTCAATTCATTCTTCTTAATAGTATTTATGTTTCACTCAATACATTTTTTTATTTTCTGTTCAAATTGTTTCACCTTTTGTATTGAATTTTATTAAATGAATAATGAGCAATTGAATTCTGTCTCTGTCATCTTGAACTCTGTCTCTTTGAGTCGTATATTTAGGCAGTTTATTTATGAAGCTTCAAGGGATGGGGTAATGAAATAGTGAACGGGTCGTATTTTAAGAAAATATTTAAACTAGACAAAGAATACTGGCAGATATAGAAACAATATAGAAATATTATAACATCTATACCGGTTGTGTGCAGGTGAGGTGTAGAACATGGATTCATCTACACCAGACGTAATCACAATCGGTGTATAAAATTCATTCATCTACAGAGGATGTGCTCAAAACTGGTGTAGAAAATGCATTCATCTACACCGGATGTCCTTACAACCGATGTAGATATTAGCAAATTCTACACCTAATATCAAAAGGGATCGGTTTAAATGTTAAGAAAATAAGCATTCTATATCTCATTTTCAAACCGGTTTAGAAAAGATTTATTCTACACCGGGGTACCGCCCAGTTTAAAAGGCGTACACTTTCTACACGGTCTGTATCTACACCGGATCATTGTCCGGTGTAGAATACCATTTTAAACCGATTTAAAAAATCTTTTTTGTATTAGTGTGTACGACATTCATCAATCAAGGATAGAATTTAAAAGAAAGTGAAGATCTCAAGGGGTTTAAGCAAATGATTTAATATTTATGCGGGCTATTGTTTGGTCAAGATGGCTTTGAAAGAAATGCCCTTATCATATTCACAATTCCAAGAGCTAATGTGCTTTTGAATCAAGAATTGATACAAGTTCTACGAAGTTACCAAACTAAATGGTGTCACACAATATTAAGGAGTATATATTGGAAGCTCAAAATCCTTCCATTTGGCTTACTCATCCTAATTCACTCACCATGACCAGATTGCATGAATCTTAAACTTAATTCATGAGACTAATCATTCATGATGCATAGTTTCTAGCAGCCAATCAATAAAATAAGCAACTCACACTTAATCAAATTTGTCAAAATTCACAGATATGTGTTCAAAATCCAAGTTAATTTCATAATAGCATAAACAATCAAGAAAAACAGCCATATAATCAGCATTAGACATAAATTTTTTTAGCTGAAAGGCACTTTAGTCACGACATAACGAGCACCAGGTCACAATTAATATACTCAGAAAGTAGACTCAGAAGACAAAAATATTTGGTTGCAACAAGGATTGAAACTAGTCGCGACTACAAATTACAGAGAGTAAACTTGATAAACACACATTCTCTGGTAACGACGAAAAATGACTTTAGGTTGCGACTACAAATCACATAGAGTAAACTCTCGAAAGAAGGAAGTTGGGTTGCGACCAAGTGTAAATCAGGTCACGACTAAAAGCCACAGAAACTCTCCAGTAAGACAACGATTGTCTGATTATCATTAACTCACACATTTCACACACTTAAGTCCATTCTCCCCGACACTTAATTTTGTTATTGTCCTCAATGTGAAAATATAATGAATAATGTGCATAATCCAAGCAGTAAGCAAAATAGAAAATGAACCAGAATTTGAGCCCAATCCATGTGAAATGAAATTGTTTATCTATCCTTACTGACTTGGTCTCCTCCCCCATACTTAATCAAAATATAATAGCTCAAATAGTGTAAGGAAAACTGAGTAAAACATACTATTATAAGTGGGGAAACAAGGAATGACACAACATGAATATTAGGGAGGTTGAAAGTTCTCATTGTACAGCTTTAATAAATGGCTATTGACCTAAAATTTTGTACCATATGCTTCATCTAATAGTTCAATAGTTCCATAATCATCACTACTGAAAAATAGGCTTTTTAAAGCCCCATTTTTAAACCGGTCACTGCGGAGACGGTTTAAAAAAAATGACCGGTGACATTTTTGTAAATAAGATGAAATATTTACACCAGTCATAAAATATGACCGCTGTAAAAAGTCATGACCGGTTGCATTTTTGTAAATAAGATGAAATATTTACACCGGTCGTAAAATAGGACCGCTGTAAAAAGTCATGACCACTGTAAAAAGTCATGACCGGTGGCATTTTTGTAAATAAGATGAAATATTTACACCGGTCATAAAATAGGACCGCTGTAAAAAGTCTTGACCGGTGTCATTTTTGTAAATAAGATAAAATATTTAAAAATGGGGCTTTAAAAAGCATATTTTTAAACCATTCTTATCTACAGCTGATAGAATTACATCCGGTGTAGAATGTCTTTGCTATTAAAAATCTAACAAAAAGCGTTAATTTTTTACGATTCCCTATCTTCACAAATCATATCGTCGTCCATAGAGAAAACTTGACAAGGGAGAACACATAGTGACAGGAAGCTCCACCTTCGTAACACACCGTCTAAAGCTAGCCGAAGAAGAAGACCTAGATATGCGATGACCCATACCTGTGCTCGTAGTTCTCTATTGTTGAAGTCAGTCGTTGTAGCCTCTAAAGCTCGCCAAAGAAGAAGACCCAGATCTACGATGGTGGGTGTCTATTTTTTTGTTCCTTTTTTTCTCGATTTTGTTTAAATATATTTCTGTTCACTTTTAACTGAGTAAGTCGGAGGAATTATGACGATGTTTCTGTGATATCTTTAATTAGGTAACGACGTTTCTAGGTTTTTTTTGTATATATATTTGGGTTTTTGTCTCATTCATTTCTGGGTCATGTTTAAATATATTTTTGTTTGCTTTTGAGCAGGTAACCAAAAGGAATTGTGACGATATTTTTGTGATATCTTCAATTAGGTGACGACGTTTATGGATTTTCATTTCTGCGCATATATCTAAGTTTTTGTTTCTTTCGTTTCTGGGTTCTCTGGCTTTTTCTTTCTTCCTCTTTTTTGTTCTCTGCTTGCATTTTACAGGTACCTATTCTTCTTCATCACTCTCCTCCTCCTTCAGATTTGTGACGAAGAAGGAAATAATTTCGGATCTAGAATTTTTTTATTGTGATTTTTTTTTATTTTGACATTACTTTTTAAACCGGTTGTATGGAATAACCGATTTAAAAAAGCTAATTATTTACACCGGTCATATACAACCGGTGTAGAATATTAAACTTTTTACACGGGCTGTTTCTACACCGGATCAAAGTTCGGTGTAGAAGTCTATTTTTAACCGATTTAGAAAGCATTTTTTCTAGCCGTGCATGGACCTTAGTTACCACATAGGGGTCATCCCATCTAGTAGCAAGTTTTCTAGGTTTGGATGTATATCTAGCTTTAAATATCAAAACTTTGTCACCAACCTGAAAATTCTTATGCATAATATGTTTATCATGAATAAGCTTGGCTTTCTCCTTAGATCCTGAAATTCTCATAAGCATCTAGCCTTATTTCTTGTAATTCCTAAATCTACAACATTCTTTCTTCTCCAGTAGTGTCAAATTCCAAGTTGCAAGCCTTGACAGCCCATAATGCTTTATGCTCAATTTCTACTAGTAGATGACATGTTTTCCTATAAACCATTATGTATGGAGACATCTCAAGTGGGGTCTTATGTGTTATTCTGTATTCCCATAAGGCTTCATCTAATCTAACACTCCAATCTTTCCTTAAAGGTATTAATATCCTCTAAAAAATCCTCTTAATAGCCTTATTGGAATTTTCAGCTTGACCATTTGTTTGGGGGTGATAAGTTGTTGAGACTTTGTGTTTGATTCCAAACTTGGCAAATAACCCCCTTAAAATTTAATTACAAAAATGAGAACCCTTATCACTCACTATAGCTTTTGGCACACCAAATCTTGAGAAAATGTGTGAATTTTAGAACTTTGACACTATCACTGCATCCTCTTTTCTTGTTGGTATAGCCTCTATCCATCTTGAAAGGTAGTCCACAGCTAGCAAAATGTATGTATAGCCAAAAGATGGTGAAAATGGTCCCATGAAGTCAACTCTCCATACCTCAAATACCTCACAAAAGAACATAAGATGCTGAGGCATTTCATGCTTCTTAGTCAATCCACCAAAGCGTTGGTACCTATCACAAGCTTTGCAAAATTCATAGCAATCCTTGATTAGATATAGCCAGTAAAAATCAGTTTCGTATTCTTGGCACTAAAATGACCTCCACAAACAAAGGAATGTCATTTTGTAAAGATGTTGTCCACTTCTTCACTTGACACACACCTTCTTATAACTTGATCACTACATATTTTTCATATAGTGGGTGGTTCCCATATGTAATATTTCACCTCGTGCTTGATCTTTTGGCCCTGGAAATGAGATAGATAAGGTGAAATCAGACCAGTAATTATATAGTTCACTACGTGGCAATACCAAGGTGCAATTACAGAAATTACAGAAATAGAACAATCTCTAAATTCATCACAAATGAGATTAGATTCTAATACTCCCCTTGTGTTTTTAGGCAACCTACTAAGATGATCAGCCACCACATTTTCTGCTTCAATTTTATTCCTTATTTCCACATCAAATTCTTGGATTAACAACATGCATCTCAAGAGTCGAGGCTTGGACTGAGACTTTTTAAACAAGAACTTTACAACAACATGGTCATTGTATATAATCACCTTAGAACTCAAAAGATAAGATTTGAATTTGTCAAGTGCAAACACAACAGCAAAGAGTTCTTTTTAGTAGTAGTATAATTCTTTTGAGCACTATTTAATATCTTAGAAGCATATAGAATGACTTTAGACAGCTTATCATCTTTTTGTCTTAACATTGCACCTATAGCTTTATTTGATACATCACATGAAAGTTTAAAATCTAAATGCCAATTAGGTGCGGCAAGTATAGGTGGTGTGGTAAGCATAGCTTTAATAGTGTCAAATGCTTTCTTACAAGTATTATCAAAATATAATTCTATATCTTTTTGCATGAGTTTAGAAAGTGGAAAGGCAATCTTACTAAAATCTTTTATAAATCTTCTATAAAATCCAGCATGTCA
The DNA here is from genome assembly GCA_037074615.1 of Leucaena leucocephala. Taxonomy (NCBI): domain Eukaryota; kingdom Viridiplantae; phylum Streptophyta; class Magnoliopsida; order Fabales; family Fabaceae; genus Leucaena; species Leucaena leucocephala. The sequence goes on along the minus strand of CM073540.1, from coordinate 12,127,327 downwards.
TAGAAATGGCCTTATCTCCTTTAAAGATGTGGGATAAGGAAGATAAGAAATAACCTCAATCTTTGCTTTATCTACTTCAATCCCATTCTTAGATATTAAGTGTCATAGAACTATGCCTCTATCTACTATAAAATTGCATTTCTCAAAATTCAACACAAGTTTTTTTCTCAATGCACCTTGCTAAAACTTTCTCTAAACTCTCTAAACATTCATCAAAGTCCTTACCATACACTGTAAAATCATCCATGAATACCTCCATGTTGCTTCCCAAGAACCCGTTGAATATAGACATTATAGCTCTTTGAAAGGTTCCGGGAGCATTGCACAAACCAAATAGCATCCTCTTATAAGCATAGGTGCTAAATGGACATGTGAATATGATTTTCTCTTGGTCTTCGGGTGCAATTGGAACTTGACAATACCCTAAAAATCTATCAAGGAAACAGTAATTAGTTTTTCTAGCAGTCTTTTCAACATTTGATCTATAAATGGTAAAGGAAAATAGTCATTCTTAGTTGCATCATTCAGTTTTCTATAATCTATACATACTCTGTCATGACTTTTACACTCTTGTAGCAATTAGTTCATTTTTTTTCATTCCTTACCACATTTATAATGCTTTTCTTTAGAACCACATGAACTGGATTTACCCATTTACTGTCTGAAATAGGGTAGATAATGCTAGCATTCAAGAGTTTAGTTACCTCTTTCTTGACTACATCAGATATCAAGGGGTTTAGCCTTTTTTATTACTATTCAATAGGCTTGGCTTCATGATTTAACAATATTATGTGTTCATACAGTAGAATCTATACCAGGTATATCAGCTAAGGCCCGATCTATTGCTCTCTTATGTGTTTTCAAAATTGAAACTAACCTCTCTTTTTCACAACTCCTAAGTAAATATAGGGTTTAAAATGCATTAGCATCCTAAAATATAGTTAGAGATGCATCAAGCACCCTAAAATATTTAGTAGTGGACTTTTATCCTTACGATATTAAAAATTGTCCAATGTTTTCTGTAATGCAGGAGAACGTCTTACAGACAGAAAAGGGGCTTCAATATTCAATCTTTTTTTCATCCATGATGTCCAACAATTGAAATGTATCAGGAGGCCCCTCACAACAATATAAGGTGAGGTGATTAACAGGAATTAGTGGTGAGGCAGAAAATGTCACGTAAGAATCACCGTTCCTCCTACCATGAAATTAGAATCTGGATGAAGAGAAAGGTTTCTGGTTCCTAAACCGAAGTATTTGACATTGACATGGTGAGAAACTGGCGAAAACGCCCATGCGAGTAGTGGAGTAAGTCATTGAGAGTTTCGTCTCCGTTGACCTCTGTTGTTGCTTGCCTTCGATGGTCATGGGTTAATGGTGTTGAAAATAGAAATTAAGGTCTGATAGGCTAGGGGTGGGACTGCATTAAGGGCAAACTTATACCATTAAATATTTTGTGCTGGATGAACTTAAAAAATATTTTAAGGTGCTATATGCACTTTAACCCTAAACATAATCCTTGTACATCACATTCTTCATCATTTGAAGCTTCTGTTGATTTGTCCAATTCTAACGCAAGCTTTCTTATAATCTTTAAAGCTTACCAAATGATTAAATATGTCTAGTGCAAGCTTTCAAGATGTATAAAGCTTTCTAATGCTCTTTCCTGCTCAACAGAAGCTTCAAAGTTCCGATATCATCAAAATTATGATAACTCACAAAGAAACCAAATCAACATAACTATAGAGAAAGAGAAGATCAATAGAACAAAAAATTTAAGAACAAACCTGAATTGTCCTATAAAGAAATTAAAGGACCATCAACTATGTCCACGAACAAAACATCTCATTTACATATTAAGTAAGCAAAATTTAACTAGTGAACCCAAATAGATTGTGCTAATTGTAACTACTCATTGAGCCACCCTGCTGAGTGATAGCGGGAATTTGCATTATGAGGATGCATAAAACCCCTCGAAGAACCCCCATATCTAGGTTGTGGCAGCGGGCCTCCATATACAGGCTGTGGAGGCGGGCCTCCATATATAGGCTGTGGTGGCAAGGCTCCATATCCAGGTTGAGGCGACACACGAGGATCAAAGTTGCCATTTCTACCAATTATTGGTAATTCTGACCCTAAAGTCCTTGTCCTGACATAGTTTGATCCATCTAGGCGAGGTGCATATCGTTGCATAGTAGATGTCAAGTAAGATGGCGTAGGATCTGAACTAAGTTGACCATAGCTAGTTCCTGCAGGGCCGAAAGCAGGATCATCACCAAACTGATATCTACTTCTCCTATAATCTGGCTCCTGAATCCCATACACGCGAATTTGTTGCCTAATATCCGCTTCCATCCAATATTGTTCATCCCTGAAGTGGGGTCTATATTCAAAGTTACCGGGGCTATCTAGCAGAGGGCTATTATGATGTTCCTCAAAATTCCTAGATCCATAATTAGAACGGGAAAAAGCATAAGTTGGCCGATTTTTATTTTCAATCCCGCAATTGGGTCTTTGAGATGTCACGTGGTCTTTAGCATTACCATTGATCTCATGTGGAGACACTGGCATAGACAGAACACCTTCCTCTACCTGTCTGTCACTGAATACTTTCTGTTTATTGTGTTGCATCACTTCATCATAGGTATCATTTACTACTTGTTTGTTGGTTGGTGAAACTACATCACATCGTTTACCAACATTCTCTTCAGTTCGCTTCTTTAGTGAAGTCTTGTCAGAACTGCTTATGCTCTTGTTAGACTTGCTTATGCTATGTTCTTGAACCACACGACTCCCATAAGTAAGATTACCATGAGAAAAGTTTTCTTCCTGACCCTCGTTCCTTGAAGCATGACCACCTTCAGGATCATTGTCTAGCTTTGGAAGGTCATGACCTTGCATGAGATGATTACCATCCATAATATGATCAGCAGGTGAAATTTCATCAAGCCTCTTTTCTTTCAATGCATCATGTTGGTTGGGAACATGACCATGCTCTTGGGCTATCGCCTTGTGTTTATCAGTCCAATCTTGACGGCTCCAAAGATAAAATATCGGTGGCGTATTGTTCCAATCATCCATTTGTCTGTCATTAATATCAAGTGATCCAGGCAAATAAAATGACTGGAGGGAAATTCAAGAAAAGGGAATCAGAGACTGCTATCAGGAGACTAAAGAACACTTATTCATGAAAAATTAGTTAAAGTTCACAATAAGAATTACTAAACGAAATTATTAATTTACCTTGCCTGACAGAAAGTTCTCATCCTCCCAAACAAGATCATAAGGGGGTCGTTTATTATCTAGCCTGCAGAAAGGGGAAGAATGTGACAAATAGAACAGAAGGCTTGTTTTCTTCAGTATGAAAGCAAACATTATCTGTCTCACCATGTTTATTGGAAAGGGAGAAAAGTGGGGTTTTTTTTTTTTGGTTGGGGGTGGGGGGTGTTGGAAGACAAATACCTTTCTGTCTCTCGAGGAACAGTAAGAATAAGGAGCTTTGGTTGAAACTTAAGAGCCTTATTGATAAACTTGTTAGCGAGCTCTCCATTAACACCGAAGGGGGGATTGAGGCCCATAATCTGTGCAAGCATAAATGGAAAATGCGAAAAGAAAAAAAATTGTAAATGACTCTTATGAATTCACACATTGAACCATGTGATGCAAGAATTCTCACCAATTGTGAACCTTGAGGCAGCTCCTTCGGTTTGACATCCATCCAATCCCTCATTTCAAAACAAAAATCATTCTGTTAAAACAAAAAAAAAATAATGATCAAGAACTCAAAAGAATCATAAGGAAAACCCAAAGACATCCCTAGATTGCCAACCAATGTAGAGATGTGATCACTTTTTTATGAAACGGTGCTCATACTACACACAGACAAATGAAGTTGAGCTACGATATCCAACTCTTCAAAGAAGAAGTGTATATGAAATTATCTCCGGGTTTCCCTAGTAAACAAGCAAGTCAAGTTTGCAAACTGAAGAAATCGTTGTATAGGTTAAAACAGTCCCCTTGAGCCTGGTTTGAAAGTTCACCAAAGTTTTAAGAACACAAGTCTACATACAAGAGCAGAGTGATCATACTCTATTTTTCAAAAACTCGAAAGGGAAAATAGTAGTACTTGCCGTATATGTAGATGATATTATTCTCACTGGTGATGACCCAATAGAAATTGAACATATTAAAGGAGCATTGAACCAAGAATTCCAAGTTAAAGATCTTGGAAAAATGAATTACTTCCCCGAAATGGAAGTGGCCAAATCTCAAAAAGGGATCTACATCTCATAGAGAAAGTATGTCTTGGATCTTCTAAAGGAAACAGGTATGTTGGGTTGTACACCTAGTGACAACCTATACGGGTTGACAAAGTAAGCTATGATGAAGATTTGGGAAAAGCTGTAGTTTGGGAAGGTACCAGCGCATGGTAGGAAAACTCTATTCGGATAATATAGCAGCAATAAATATCTCTCACAACCCTGTCCAACATGATCGAACCAAGCATGTTGAAATAGATAAGCACTCTATCAGAGAAAAGATTGATGATGGGATTATAGAACTCAAGTACATTCCTTCTAGAGAACAAACAGCAGATGTTCTCACAAAAGGCCTAGCACAAGAGAAATTTGAGTACTTTATTGGCAAGTTGGACATAATCAACATCTATACTCCAACTTGAAGAGAAGTGTAGAAGATACTAGATTTAAAATAAAGAGAGATTATAGGAAATTAGATAGGATCATAATCTGATTTTATTTCCTGATTCTGTCAACCCCATGAGATCCGATCACTTTTATTGACAGCAGCTCTCTTTTTTGTATATATGTAACCTAGCTGATCAATATTCAGACAGAATTATTCATTATTTGTTACCATTGCACACCCATAATAACGATGTCCACATTTATGATTTGGAGAATCATGCTAGCATATGTTCTTTAATAACACAAAAAAGGTCACACTTTACTTTTTTCATACCAAATTTCTAAACCACAACACTAAACCTATCAAGCTAAGCACAAGCACTTTGCTATAAGCCATATAAGGTAAGAATTTTCTTCCACGATATACTTTCCCACACTCCTACGCAACAAATCCTGGCAGTTACTCCATGTAGATTTTTTTCATGAAGATCACCAAATAAAAAGGCATCTTTGATATCCAATTGGTTGAGGTCCTAGCCAAGAGTAGCCACCATAGAGATAAAGAGGTGAACATAGGAGTGCTTTGCCATGGATAAAAGTGCTTATCCATGGATAATAAAGGTTTAGTGTAATCAACCTATAAATTTGAGCATAACCTTTAGCAATAACAAAAGTACTACAACCCTTGTTTCAACAATAAGCACCTACTTACACCCAATGACCCCCAAAAGGTAAATCCACTAAAGCTCTGTTTGGTACACAAATCTGAATTTTGAGAGATTGGGAATGCGAATGAGATTGGAAATGGGGCTTCAAATTATGGATGGTATCAAGAAATATTTGAACAGAATGATTTCATTAATTTTATTTTATGAGCCATTAATTGTGAAAAGCTTGAAATAACAATCACCCAAACTCCCAAAAGAACCAGATGCAACCTTCTCTAACATTCACCCAAACCACTTTCTCCATCCCAATTCCAGCATAGGCTACTTCGAGATCACCTCGTGTCACTTGATTCTAGAGTTTCTATCACTTCCTATTGAAGAGAAACTCGGAGAGACTTAAAGCCATCAACAACAAGGGTGATCGCCTCCACCTCAATGGTCTAAGTCCCTCAAAAGTGAGAAAGCTAACTTCATTGTTAAATTACTATCAATGAAAGAAAGATCCTGAGGTTGCCATATGCAGTGAACCTAAAAGCGATGTTGAAGGAGATCCCAAGGACCTCGATTTCTCACTCGAGTCTATTGTGATTCGCATTGATGCTTGAAAGAATCATGAAGAGGGCGCCGAGTTGATGTAACCCCGATGCTTCTTCTTTAGCAAATTGCAACTACACGGTGACAAGGCAACAATAATGACAAGTGGCTTCTATACTTCAATTACAACTCGCAGATGGCGACAGCACACAGAGTAGTTGTGCGGGTAGAACTTGCCATCGTGGAAGGGGGTAGAACTCTATCCTGGACGAAAGGAGGAAAGGTTTGCTTATTAACAACATAGGAATTTGTGAAATAGTACAGGATCAATTTGGTCAAAAAATGTTCAATCGCAACTTATTTTTCAATATCAAGGAGTAGTGGTATTGTGTAATCTTCAGGCAATATTTCCAAAGGAGTTGCAAATGGATTTGCGGGTTCCCCAATCAATGATGGTTCTATAACAGCTAAGCCTACGTTAAAAGCAATAGTACCTAGAATTACTACGGGAAAAATATATAAAAGATCATTGGACCATGCAGGTTCTCCATAATAATTATTACCTGCTGATGATAATGGAACTCTGCGTTATTCTGTCCTCCAGGGGACTCCACCAAGTGGTTGTCTCTCTCACATAATTTCACCCGCCAGTCCTACTTCCATTCCAAAGGAAATGGGATTTGAGCCCATGATACAATCTTCTTGTATGTCGATTTAGCAAACCAATACCTTATGACACTCAATCATGCCTTAAGATGGGATTGGGATTGAATTCCTCAATACTTGATACCGAACATGAAAACTTGGTATTGCCCAATCTCAATCCCACGTATAAAACAACGCCTAAGGTCTAAATACTAGCAAGGTCAAGGGTCTTTATCTTCTCTTGCATTGCAACATGCCAACCCTAGTGAACTTAGGCTTTGCTGACAGTTTTACGCACTGGGATAGTATCTAAGGAAGCAACAAAGGAATAAGGGGCAAGTGGTTATACGAAACAAAGGATGAAATAAGTGCAAGCGTGTCTACCTCTTCAAAAGGAAATGGGCAAATATAAAATGCTCTACATAATTCTTCAATATCTAAAATCCACACCTAGTAAAGGATTCTACTTTAAGAAAGGGTTATTGACTGTTAGATTTAGTGTTTTGATGATAACAAAACAAGAGAATAATTTATTTTAGATGGATTATATAAGAAAAAGGAATTTTTGTAATTTAACCAAAATGTTATTCTGGTCAAAAATCCTTTGTATATTAGACCAGAAAGACTCTTAGTTACATTGCATATCATTTGACTCACATAGACCCCAAGTTCAGTGAAAGTCAAAATCACCTCGAGTCACACCAAGTCATAGAATTTTATCTTAAGCCTTAGACTCGTATATCTTCCAAGTTCGGTGCAAGTCAAATATGCCTCGAGTCACATCCAAGTTACAATGTTATATTCTAATTATTCGACTCGTATATCTTCTAAAGTTTGGTGCAAGTAAAAAAAGACTCTAATCACAACCAAGTCAAGGCTTACTTTTCACGTTGTATTTTACCTAGTTGACTACATAAGCTAAAAGTTTGTTCCAAATCATTTTTGCCCCAAGTTCCATCTAAGTCTAGGTCGTTGCCCGTAAGTAACGCGCTGTATGGCTCGAGTACAGTGAGAAGTGAGCAAGGGCCGCTGCATCGTCGCCCGGATGTAGTGTTAAATGAGCAAGGGCTACCGCTCTCTTACGAACGGAGGCGGCTAAAGAAGCTAGTTCAGGAGAGAAAGATCAGATTTGGCACGTGGAATGTTGGAACTATGAACGGAAAGGCGTGGGAGGTGGTGGGAGTAATGGTAAAGCGAAAGATTAACATCTTGTGCCTTCAAGAAATTAAATGGGTCGGAGAAAAATCTCGGGAAATCAATGAGTTCAAAATTTGGTACACAGGTAAAACAGGTACAAGGAATGGGGTTGGTATCATTGTGGATAAAGAGTGGAAGAAGAATGTGGTGGGTGTTAGAAGGATTGAGGACAGAATTATATCTTTGAGAATAATTGTTGAAAGGGATACAATTAACGTTATTAGTGCCTATGCACCTCAAGTGGGAACAGAAGCACATCTTAAGGAAAAGTTTTGGGAAGATTTGGAGGGTTTGATTCAAATCATACCACATACTGAGAAGATTTTTATTGGTGGAGACCTTAATGGTCATGTTGGTAAGGAGACAGGGGATTATGCGGGGGCGCATGGGGGTTTTGGTTTTGGAGAGATTAATAATGAAGGACGATCTATCCTAGAGTTTTCCTTAGCCTACGATTTTAAAATTGTCAACACATGCTTTAAAAAGCGGGAGGAGCACTTGATCACTTACAAGAGTGGGGTTCACAGGTCACAGATTGATTTCTTTTTGGTAAGGAGTTATGACAGAAGGCTTTGTACAAATTGTAAAGTGATTCCAGGGGACGGAGTGACTACCCAGCATAGGTTAATGGCCCTTGACGTACGTATTAAGTGCAGCAAGGAGAAGCGCCAACATGCTTTAAACACAAGAGTTAAGTGGTGGCAGTTAAAGGGGGAGAAGAGGGAAACTTTTAAAAGAACTATGTTAAATGAAGGGGTTTGGGAGGTGCAGGAAAATGCTAACATCATGTGGAAGGAAATGGCTGAAAAAGTCCAAACAGTTGCTAAAGTAATTTTGGGAGAATCTAAAGGTTTTGGTCGACGAGATAAGGAGACTTGGTGGTGGAACGAAGACGTGCAAGATAAAGTTAAGAACAAGAGAGACTGTTTCAAGGCTACACACTTATGTGATAATACTGAAAATTGGGATAAATATCGTTTAGCTAAGAAGGAAACGAAGAAGGCGGTGAGTGCGGCTCGTTCTAGAGCTTTTGAGAAATTTTATAAGGAATTAGGGACAAAGTCGGGAGAACGAAAGATTTATAAGATTGCAAGAGACAGGGAAAGGAAATCGAGGGATTTGGATCAAGTACGATGTATTAAGGATGAAGAAGGCAAGGTCTTGGTTGCAGATGGTGATATTAAAGAACGGTGGGAGACCTATTTTTACAAATTGTTTAATGACGAGGGAGGAGGGTCGAGTTATGAGATAGGAGATTTATCACGAGAAGTTGAACCAAATTTGGCATTTTACCGTAGGATCCGTGTTGGCGAGGTTAAAGAGGCGCTTAAGAAAATGGAAAATAGTAAAGCGGTTGGACCTGACGGTATTCCTATTGAAGTTTGGAAGTGTTTAGGCGAAACGGGGGTGGTGTGGCTTGCTAAACTATTTAATGTGATCTTAAGTTCTAAGAAAATGCCCGATGATTGGAGGAAAAGTACTTTAGTTCCTATTTATAAAAATAAAGATATTCAAAATTGTGCAAATTATAGAGGAATAAACCTTATGAGTCACACTATGAAGTAATGGGAAAAGGTAATTGAACACAGGTTGAGATTAGAGACTGATATTACGGAGAATCAGTGTGGTTTCATGCCAGGTAGGTCTACAATGGAGGAGATTTATTTATTAAGGGGGTTAATGGAAAGGTACCGGATCAAAAGAAGAGATTTGCATTTGGTCTTCATTGACTTAGAAAAAGCATATGATCGAATGCCAAGGGAGGTGCTTTGGAGAGCTTTAGAAAAGAAAGGTGTGCGTATGGCATATATCAAAGCAATAAAATATATGTATGAAGGGGTAACTACTACTGTAAGAACGTCTGGGGGCGAAACAAAGGATTTTCCCATAAAGATTGGTCTACATCAGGGATCATCATTGAGTCCTTATTTATTTAATCTGGTAGTGGATGTTCTAACTAAGCCTATTCAAGATGAAATCCCTAAGTGCATGCTTTTTGCGGATGATATAGTTCTTATGGCGGAGTCAAGAGAAGAGATTAATTTTAAACTTGAGTTATGGAGAAGTACTTTAGAGTCGAAGGGTTTTCGTCTGAGTAGAAGTAAGACTGAATACATGCATTGTAATTTTTCTAAGAGGCAAGTTAGAAGTAACTTGGAGGTCAGATTAGGAGATCAAGTTATTCCACAAATAGATAAGTTCAAATATTTGGGATCAATTATACAGAAAGATGGTGAAATTTTGGAGGATGTTAATCATAGAATCCAGGCTGGGTGGTTTAAATGGAGAAAGACTACTGGGGTTATATGTGATCGGAAAGTACCAGATAAAGTAAAAGGAAAGTTTTATCGTACTGCTATAAGACCAGCAATGCTTTATGGGAGTGAATGTTGCGCTTTAAAAGGACAGCAAGAGCATAAAATTGGGGTAGCCGAAATGAGGATGTTGAGATGGATGTGTGGGCATACAAGAAAAGATAAGATTCGCAATGAACAAATACGGGGAAGAGTTGGAGTGGCACCTATTGAGGAGAAAATAGTGGAGAACCGTCTTAGGTGGTTTGGACACGTACAAAGAAGGCCAAGGGATGCGCCGGTGAGGAGGGTGGATCAAACGGATTGAAGTCCGGTTAAAAGGAGTCGAGGAAGGCCAAAGAAAACGCTTAACGAGGTCATTGAGCGGGATCTCCGGGTCAATAACCTATCTAAGGATTTAGTTTTTGACAGAGCACAATGGCGTCGTATGATCCATGTAGCCGACCCCATTTAATGGGAAAAGGCTTTGTTGTTGTTGTTGTTGTTGTTGTTGTTCCATCTAAGTCTGATATTAAAAAACTATTTTTGGATTTCAAAATGATCAATGAATATCAAAGTTTAAGAGTGTCTTAAGGTTAAAATTATATTAGAATATATATTAGCACTCTTTGCAGGAGATCAAGAGAAAATTTGAACTCCGACAGGAAGATTAAACCTCAAATCAACTTTTTTCAGAAGCATTAAATGCAGCTAACTACTTCAGACTCAAGCTCCAATTGGATTTTCATTTAATGCTACACCTACCTCACATAAGCTTCAAAGGGAAAATTATTTGTATCTAACAAATAACATCATAAATGTTCTATAAATAGAAGATGCATTTGAATGCAACCATTTTCTAAAAAATTTATTGGCCTTTAATGTAAACCATGAGTCACTCAAGGTTGTGCAATCCTGAGTGGGATACACTCTTACAAGCTTTAAAGAAGAGTCATTGCCTCAATGTTGAGGTGTTGCCTCAAGTGCTGACGTGGTTCATATACTATGGCACCAAAAGCTCATTGAAATTTTGAAGAATATAGTGGAAACTCTCAAAGGTGTTCTTGGGACTAGACATAGGTGAAGTAGTAAATTGAACCTGTATAAATCGTTGTGTATTCCCTTTATCGCTTCTCCTCAAGCGATAGGTGATATCTCTTCCACTCTCCTCTATCTAATTTAAGATTAATCATTTTAGTTATTTGCAATTTTTTTTACATATCATCCAATTCACCCTTTCTTGAGTGAAATCCTATCTAACATTGACAAGGATGGAAATGTATAAAGGAACTTGAAGTCAACATAACGAACTAGTCAAACTCTCTTTTGACAATCGGGCTACAATCAAGATAGTAAAAATTAGGCTACCATCAAGTGGAAAGGGATGCCAGTCAAGTTGTGGAAAAGCTTATAAATGGAAATGCCATTGTAGTTCGCCATTTGCAATTTGTAAAAATTAAGCAACTAGTGTCAAGAGAAAAGGAGGTGGTATTGAAGCACGTGAATCACGAGGGCAATAGATGTGCTAAAAAGCTTGCGAAGTTGGCCAGTCAAAGCTAAAGAAAGACTATCAAGACAACTCCACTGAAGGATGTCATTGACATACTTCAAGAAGATATTGCAGGAGTAGGGATATCTAAAAGAATTTTAATTTAACTAGGGAGTAGGCCTTCCTTTATATCCCCCAAAAAGAAAAAAGATAGTAAAAAAGTCTTGTCTATCATGATAGGACAAAGCATGTGAAGATCAACCACCACTTTATCACTGAAAAGGTAGAGGCATGGATAGCAGAGGTGTTATATATACCTTCTAAACCTCAAGTAGCCGACCTACTCAAAAAGAGTCTTCCCACCGAGGAGTTTGAAACACTAATTGGCAAGCTAAGCATGGTGAATATCTATAGCGCAGCTTGAGGGGGAGTGTTGAGAGTCAAAAGCCCAAGGCCCATGAAAATTCAGCCCACATTCACTAGGGTATTAATTCGTTGCTTTTGTCCTATTTAATTGATAGAATTTATGTGTTATCCTTTTATCCTTTATTTAATCAAGTTTTATTTATATTATTACTTTTAGAGATAATTAGGTAGATTTAGATTCACATATACACTATTTTAATCAATATAGTAACGGACTTAGAGAATCATTATTATTCTTTGCCGATTTCATCGAGATTTATACTAAATTATAAGAATGCCATAACAAACTTCCAAATGTATATTCACCTTTGTTGGAAGCAAATCGTAGTTTTTGTAAAAGCATTCCTTCCCAGTCTCTTCGAGCTTTTTCTTCATTAGGATGCTAAAATCATTAGCACCACAACTGAAGTCCACAATCTGAACATCAATAAATATCAATGAGATATTCAACATTAAGTAATTAAGTAATAGTAGTTAATGCGCATGTGCATTTAAATAAAAGAATAAAAGAGGCAAATAAAAGACGACGGTCAGATATACAATAAAAAAAAAAGACCATACTATTTAGTGTGTTTGGGACCATGGTTTGAAAAGCCCTTTGGGCAAAACTTTGGTTTGAGAAAATTTTAAACAAACAACCATATTTGTCCATAAGTTATTTTGGGTAAAACCATGATTTGAAACCATAGTTTTGAATAAGCTACTGAAAATAGCTTTTGGAACAGTAAAAGAGCTTATGAACTATCCAATTACTATCTTACCCTTACTTCTTCTTACACCCTCTCTCCTCTCTCCTCTCTCTTCTCTCATCTCTCTTCTCCACCCTATATCCTCTCTCCTCTCTACACTCTCTCTTCTCTCCTCTTTCTTCTCTACCCTCTCTCCTCTCTCTTACTTTTAATCAAATCATACCTTTTTTGGTAATTTACCAATATAAAAAAGTGATTCTGCTACTAATCATCCAAACATCTCCATTTTCAAAATCTATTCTTCCCAAAATCTATTCTCCCCAGAATCTATTCTCCAGAAGCTAATCCAAACAGGCCCTTAAACTATGAACAAAAATCATGTGAACTGTCAAACGAGCAGAGGATGGTTACAGGTCAATAGAAACTACTCCCCGAGCGCAACCCCACCCCAAAAAAACAAAAAAGGTAAAGTCAAAAGGGTCTGAAACCAAAAGAAAACAATTGATCTACAACACTCAAAAAGAAGATACAGCATTATAATGTCAGGTCCTCCTGAGAGTTAAAGTAAGAACCACACTAGTAATTTCAGGCATCTAAAACCATTTTGGAAAAGGGAAAATCCACAAAGTAATGGTTCAGTGAAGAAAATTTTGATTATGGCTATAGGATAAAACAATGCATATGAAAAAAATCCAAATAAGCACACCAATAAAAATATTTACCGTATCACCACTTCGGACAAACCAATGGAGCCTATCAACAATCTGCACACAAAAATTAAGCTTTAAGAAATATTTAATAAATGCAATTATGAATTATAAAATTTTAATGAATGCAACTACAAATTTTAAAACGTATGTCTAGTGAAAGAAAAATGCAAAGTATTCCAAATATTCAAACATTTCTGTTCATTCTTTTTTTTTCTTGGCCAAAAATTTATTTTCATTCACACAACCAGTTTCATGCTGAAATCCATATTCTTCGGAGTGACAATACCAAAGAGTACCTCAATCATGCCTTAGATTGGTACTTAAATAGCCATAGGATTACTCAACAAAATTCTTGCGGCAATACACCATAACAAAATGATATCTCTAAGTATAAGAATAGTCATTAGCTTAAGGTTTCTAGATCTATTATGCTTACAACCAATGTTCCTAGTCACTTATGAGGGGATGCTATTCTTGCTTCTACTTTCTTCGTATGCCTTCAAAACCATTGGGATTCCTTTACCCCATATCCTTCTATTTCCTATATCATAACACTAAGGTGTTTGGGTGTTTTGCCTTTGTGCATAAATACATGAAGGGCACTAAATGTAAATATGATAGGAATTAGATTTTAAATGAAATTTGATTGTATATACCCTGATTTATCGACCCCGATTTACTTGGCCAAGATTCCAATTACTATATATATATATATTCCCAGACTAGAATGAATAACAAAGCGCGCAAGAATTATTCCATCTTTTTTTATTTGATCAAGGGTATCCCTAAGCCATTTGGACTTGAAATTAATCTATTTCGAGGCTTAAAATGCAAAGGATTTTCGCCTCCACCAACAAGTGCGCTTTCAGGAATTCGAACTTGTGTTATCCTTACAGGGGGTGATCGCTTACCACCTCAACCAACAGCTTGTTTATAGAAGAATTATCCCATCTGTCCTTGCCTTCTTCATAGTGTCGAGACAGAAATGTCATATTCTTCTAACACAGAGATGGAGTTGAACCCTCAGCCAGAGCAAAATCCACACCACATAATGCATGTGCTTGAGGGATCCTCCATTGAAAATGGGTCCTCGCAACTCATCACTACTAAGCTTGACAACTCACTTGTTTTGATTGTGCCAAAGATGTTTTCCAATGAGAACTACAAGTAGAAAGCACAATCCATGAAGTTCACGCTTGATGCACAAGGAAATTGGGGCATAATATGTCAAATGCATCTCCATCGTCGGACATCAAGGCGTGGAAGGTTGGAAGTCAGAAAGTGCTATGGTATTTTCATGGCTAGTTAATGCAACGGTACCAGCCATCAAAAGAAGTTCTATGTTCCTTCTACACATGGCATACAGGAGGCCGTCCGTGAAGCTTATAGTGGTGGTGAAAACATCTCACAAGTTTTTGAAACAAAAGCAAAATTGTGGCAACTAAAACAAGACATCAAAAGTTTGAATGAGTATCATCTCAAGAAAACTTCACCATGGTAGGAGTTGGATCAGATCAGCAAGAAAGATTGGCGTTGCTCTAAGGATGTCGCTAAATATAGGAAAGGTGGAGAAAGAGCGTATGTTTGAACCCTTTACAGATCTTAGTGTTGGAAATTGTGCCCTAGGGGCCAATCATTGCATTATGAACATTGTTGATTTATAAATTTCTTAATTATGTTATCACATTATTTGCATGTTTACTGTGATGATCATCATCGGATAAATCATGATCTTATCCTAAATGTCCCTGGTCGGTCATCTATGCGGGAGCAGAGATGAAATAAGACCAGTATGACTTTGAAGATATATAGAGATATAAATCAAAGTCATAGGCACATGTAAGAGTACAAGGTGTTGGACCGACCCGCTATGAGAGAGCTGCATGGGTTAAGTCATAAGCTTCTCTCATATACAAATCATGTCATTATACTCTTTGACTTGAGATCATCATGGATTCCTACATGACAAACGCTCAGCTTTGACCTAGTCAAAAGTCACTTTTGACCGAGTGATCATAAAGACTGTTCGGGCTCAGTGGTTTTTCATGCGGAGGAATGTGAATGGTCAAGATGAAATTTGTCCCTCACATTCGTAGAGATATTACTGGGCCCCTCGATGAGTGAGTCTGAGAAATGTATGGCCATACTGTAATTGAAAGGTAGTTTCATTTCTATAGTCAGACTACTCAGGGATCGAGAAAGTAACGGTTAGGAATAGGAGGATGACGTTCTCCATACTTCATCCATGACCAAAATATCGTGTGACAAAAGGGACGTGATAAGGTTGTATGAAAGGTTACATCGTTCATCGATCCTCATATGATTTGGGTAGTCGTAATGTCTTGCTAGAGACCGCTTACGACTTGTAGGTCAGTATAGTAACTGGCCTACTGCCAACTTCATATGGGCCTACAGGGTCGCACACAAAATAGCCTAACATGAGCTGTGATGTCCAGATTCATTGAATCTAAAACATGTCCAGATTCAATGAATAATCTAGGATGGATATATATATTTTATATATATATAAATTCGTATATATATGTTATATAATATAAGAGATATTTGCAAGATTTAATTTATGAGGATAAATTAAATCTCTTTCACTTTTGAATTTGAATTTGAATTGATATGATCTATTTGAATTTGAAATTTAAATTGATAAGATATCTCAAATTTGATTTATGAGAATAAATCAAATATAATTCTGTCTTATCTTTATTTTAAATTAAATGAGTAGGTGAATTAAATCTGTGGGACGGATTTAATATAAACCATATTTATTTAATTAGTTTCTTATCAAATTATGTAATATATGATATTGTATTAATTTCAGAATTAATATAAGATTAATTCTGAAGTCCAACCCAATCAGAACACCGATAGCATCCTATATATTTGACATTAGGGGTTAGGGTTCTTAAGGACAGAAAAAGGGGTAAGGAGAGTACAAAAGGTTTGCAGATAAAAAACTGCCAAAATGGAGACGGTGAGGACGGAATCTCGAGAAAGCCCTAGAGATACAAGAAGCGCTAGCACGTCGTTCGTGGTTGGAACGCTGTTCGTGTGGATACCGATAGAGGAAGCCGATCTAAATTGTCGACTTCTTGCGATCGAAAGAGAGCACCAGGTACGACGACAAGTCGCGACTCACAGACACTTAGGTCGCGACCATACAGGGGTCCTGAACGTCAGAAAACCGAAAGAGACGGCAGGTCGCGACTAGAAGCTGACAAAGTCGCGACTTACAACTCCAGAGACGAAAGGTCGCGACTAGAAGCTGAGGAGGTCGCGACAGAAAACTCCAGAGGCGACAGGTCGAGACTAGAAACTGAGAAACTGAAAACTCTAGAGGAGAAGAGTAGCGACTAGTGGATACGGAGGTCGCGACTACAGCTCGAATACCGAAGGTAACACTTCTTTCTTCTTGACTTAAACACATTCGGTAGATCCTGGCAGGGAATGAAAAATTTTTAAAGTTAATTTCCGCGTCTTCCAATTCCCTTCACTTAGTCCTATATTTGATTATGCTCAAGAGTGAATTTTGAGTCTGGAATCCTTACCTTCTATTAATGAAGCTTTTATCTTAGTTTATTCATGGTTTTCAATGCCCTGTATATGTACTTTCTTATTAGTCAAATAAGACAAGCAAGTCGCGACATTAATCACTTAGCCTTTCATCGGACAGAAATATGAAAGCACAAACACATTAATTAAAATTAAGTTGCAAAACTTATGAGATTAAGTTGAGTAGAAGCATAAGTACATACCCTTTCGAGTTTTCCCACTTGTGTAAAATGGCGACCATAGGATGTATATCGATTACCATTCAAAATGGGTGCAAGATACACTCTCAATTTATCCTACAAAAAGTCACTTGACGAAGTTATGACAAATTGAGAGCCAATGCTGAAAAAGCAAAATCTTCATAAGGGAAAGCATGGAAGGGAAAAAGAGGGACAGAACTATCTATTGCAATTATTATTTACCTCTTAAACAATCATGGGCAATAAGAACAACAAAGAATATAACATTTGCTTAGTGAAATAATAACCAAACACATAAATTAACTAATAGCAGATCATTACACAAGCAATCACATGTTAACAATAGATGTTTTGAGCATTCTTCTAATATCCATCTCTGCACAAATAAACATAGTAAAAATCCCCAAAATAGCTGCACTTAACCATAGTAAGGTCCTTTTTAACAACAAAGAATGAGTTTCCCACAATCAAAAGCTGTAAACATAGGTTCAAACTTTAAACCTCCAACCTATAAGGATAGTGGAAGGAACACTACAAACATTCCAATATACTTTTACTAATAAGCTTAAAGCAAAATAATCATATATTATTAAATTGAGCTTTACCAAAATAAACACAACCACAAAAACCAACAAACTATACAACATTCTGTTGAAAGCCTTAAGGCCCATGTCCACTACACTGAGTTTAATTTCAATTTATCCTATTATTTTTATCTATTCTGTTATTTATTATTGGTAAAGCTCATGTTGGAAGATGACGCATAGCAGAAGGGCTTTCAGCCCAAAGGCGCAGCCCAATACTCTTAGTTTAAGTACTTTATTATTAAGCGTATGTTACGTCTTTTATCTACTATCTAATTAGTAGACTAAATAAGATATTCATATTAGATAGAATTTATTAGATTTAACCTAGATATGCTGACTTGAGGCAGTATAGAGCTTCGGTGTCCTATATATGTACCCTTTGATCAATCAAATAAACCTCAAGCTGAGTTATTAATTGCTCAGTCAAGCTACATGGTCTCAAAGCAAGGAAAGATCCCAATCGCACATGCATGTGTAGACATGATCCCAGAAGTACTCAAGTCCTGATGGTGCCTACATGTATTCAATTCACAGTCCATTTTAGTCAGACAGTTTTACATAGGGGTTTAGGGACAACGAGGAAAAAGAAGAATTTTGCTAGTGTGAGGAGAGATTCCAAGCCTCTCAAAAAGCTTGGGGAGTGTTTTCTTTCCCTTTACTTGTAGTTTACTATTTTTTTGTTTCTGGTGCGGCTATATTTGTGAGGTGCTGCTGTTCATGCTCATCTTTTCATTTTATCAGGTTAAACCTGTAGTAGGATATTTTAGTTCCATTTTGTCTTGGGTTCCATCAGAAGGTAAAACTAGAAATACAAATCATCTTGCCATAAAAATTGTAAAAGAAGACTGATCATAAAGAGCTTCAGAACAAAAAGCATCAAGAAAAATTATATGAAAATAGCTGAGTACCCTCCATTTAAATATCTGATTCAATATATCACGATCACAAACAGATGCGGCATCCTGAATACTTTTTCCTTCATCTAGCCTCTTTAGAGCTGTTCGGGCAGCCTGCATATGCAAGAGACACAAGCTTAAATAAGAATTCAAAAAAAAATGCGACCAATGTTATAAGTATATAAAAAGTTAACTACATCAACTGAGCCCTCCAACTTCCCAGCAGTAATGGTCTTCTCCACACAAGTTCTTAAGGAAGAAGCATGAGTAGATGCAAATTTGAGCTTTTTTGATACATCATCCAAAGAGATTGATGATTTAGCTTCTTTGAACAAATCTAACAATCTACACAGAGGAAAACGCATAAGTATCATCATAATTAATACCACATAATGTGGCACCTCATGTTTCAACTAAAGATCCAAGAGAATTCCACCATAACGTCAAACTTATAATTTTTAAAATAAATTAAAAGCCAAGAAGAAGCCAACAGCAATAGCAGCATCAAGAAGGTCAACCAAGAACTAAATTGTCACCTCCTCTCTGTATCAGAGTCTATTTGAGCGGATGTATTACTCAACTCCTTGTTAGTACGCTTCACAAGGAGGGACTTATTAGCTCCATTAACCTCATGCTCCCCAAACTCAATTTTCTTAGAACCCTTGGTCATGGAAGCATCACACGGTCTTTGGCCCAATGAGATTTGACTCTTCTTGCCATCGAGGATTTTACTTTTCTTAGGGATTGAATTCTTCTTTTCATTCAGATGCCTCCCTACTGCATCATTTGCTTTTCGTTTCCTTGAGACATTTGATCCAGAAATGATATGTTCAGACTCTTTCTTTAAACTAGCTCTCTTAGAAGATGATTTCTGAATCAGTGTAGAGCCTGCAGGATTAGTTCGTTTGCATGTAGAATCATCTTGGTCAACATTATTTTTGTTTGAAAGAACTCTATCTTGTGTTGAAGGCTCTGTCTCTTCCTCTAAGGAAGAATCAATTTCCTCAACAGCATGTTTAACCTTGGGAAATCGGATATGAACTCCTATTGGAGGTCCAAGTTCCTCATCAAGCTCATGTTTTCTGGTCCAATTAATGAAAAAGATAAATAAAATAAACAAGGACCTCAACGTAGATAAGTAATAATAAGAACTGCCATGTTTGATGCTTACAAACAATATATAAGTATACGGTCATTTGGTAATAGGCCTTTCCAAGCCCTTATTGGAACATCCTCTTTGTTGTCTTCAAAAGCAATCTCCCTGATAAAAGCAACTTCAGCCTCAATCAACTAGACACTTTACAATCAGAACCACAAAATGCAGATTAAAAACATATGCAAAAGTGAAAAAGAAAAATAACCTTGGCAAACATTTGCGATGATATGCTATAGGACAACGCCTACAAACAGCAAATTGAAATTCATGTTTCTTCTTATCTTCTCTTTCCTTACAGACGCAGCACGAATGAATAGGACAAATAAAACTTTCTCCATCAGCAATATTTTTCCCAAGTTCTTTTGCAACACAGTGTAGATGGTAAAAGTGGCCACAAGTTGCAACATCACATTTAAAAACCTAACAGAAAATTTTCAAGGGAACATTTAGTTCCACATAACACAGATAGGCTCCCCATAAAACCTCCAAATTTTAACAAATTGAAACAAAAGCATAGAAAAAAAAAATATTAAGCAGAACTCTGGCTTAAGGAATATGCTAACTCTGATTATTCAGGTAATCCTTGAATTGGAATCATTAACACAAGGGGTCACAATAAACATCAACAAAGTCATGCTTCATTCAAACAGAGAGTAGATCAAAAGACAATATATGTGTAACAGAATATATGCGAATATCAAGAACCAAATGCCAAATGACACTTAAGAACAAGACATATAAATGAACTAATCATCAAATAAAGAGAAGTTCAAAATCTTGCACAGCCATACCTCAGCACGCGAGGATTTATTAGAGTTTCCTAACTTGCCACATACAAAGCACTGGTGCTGGTTATATTCACAATTTTTGCATATAAAACTCTGGATCTCCTGCCAAATTCCATCCCAAACAAACATGATATAGAAAGAACAAGGAAATAGGAGAAGATAACATAGAGATATAAATGATAACAGCACATACATCCACTTCCTCCCGAGTAAAACCAAGAGAGTCACAATCTGCACGGTCCTCTTTAACATCCTCCTCTGTTGCATGGAAAGACCTCATGCATATTCCGTCACAACTATATTTACAATTTGAAATTTCATTATGAGACAAGAAAACCGAATAGAATTCAATAAAAAAGGAGGTGAGAAAATTTGCATATTGAGCACAGAAACAGAATAGTTTAAAAGACTGAAATTCATACCACAACAATGTACCACCATCGTCACACAATACACAAACAGAATCAAACAATTCATCTTTATCTGACTCTTCAGCAGCTTCACCAATTATATCATCAGCTTCATCAATGGCATTATCGCCAACTATAAACTCTGGCTTTGCTAAATTATCAGCTTCCTGAAATCAATTTGAGCATAAAATCTTGAAAATCATTTAAAAACAGTACAAATGGAATATCTAAAAAGTGCTGATGGAACAAATATAACAGAGAGAAACAAATAACTAACATTAGACAGACCTCATCAAGCACTTTGACTTTCCCCGGATTCTCAAGAACCATGAGTAAAAGCTGTCCAAAGCATGTGATTGTCATTAGATCTGACATTCCCTGAAAATTAATATGCTTCTACTAACTAACAAAATTAACATACTGGCAGATCGTGCTCTACTTATTTATTATTATTAATTAATACAACAATAACAAGCCTAATTCTACTAGGTGGGGTCAGCTACATAGATCACACAGGATCATTGTGCTATGGTAACACAATAAGTCAGTTGAGAATAAATGCAATCACTTAGAAGGATCCTTGAGAAACACAATAAGTCAGACTCTACACTCAAGGTAAATTTGGTACAGTCAAGTAAGTCTATTATAGCACCTAAATGCTATGGTAACAAACGATAGGATTGTTGATTCAAGAGCTACAAATCATGAGAAGAAATAGGATAAGAAAGTTAGGTTCTCGGTAGGGAGGATAAGAAATAGGATGAGAAGAAAAGAGTGCTTTGTTCAGAAGGAGAAGTATGTGCTTCAGCAATTAGTTTAGTATTAAGATCAGAGCAGTATAGTGCGTCTAAAGACTCTCATGTTGCTTTGTTTTTTTCCACAATAGCAAGAGAAGACATATATAGTCTTGGCCAGTGCATGTGTTTAGCCAAGATAGGAAAATCTAGGGTAAATGTAATCTAAAACCTAATTAAGATAAAATAATAGAGGACAAGCGATATGTGTCATTAGAGGTAGTTAGAGGATTATTACTTAATTAGATACGACTACTAGTATAAACAGGGGGAATTAGGGAATGTATTAACTGTCTTGTGAAATAATAAAGTTCAGTTCCCTTTACTATTCTCTCTCTCTCTTCGGCAACTCTCTACCAAAAAGACAAAATACTATAAATAATAATAACAACAACAATTCTATTAAACAATAAACTAAATAGAATAAATGATCATTTAGGCATCCAACAATGATAATGTTATAAAGTTTTACTGTAGGTAATTACTGTTGATTACTGTAGGTAATCACTGTTATTACTATGACAATAGTCTATAAATAGTAGCATACCTATTGTAACAGGGATATGAAATGAGTTAGTAAATGAGTACAGTTACTTGATTTCCTATGTCTTTTCCGTTTTTCTTCTCTTCTCTTCTGATTCTCTCTTCTTCTACCTACCTTTATCTGATTTCTTCTCTCCATTCCTTCTTTCTTCTTAATTTCTGATCATCGAGCGCATCAATGGCATCAGAGCACTCTTCCCTGGACTCTCCACTGTGCGACACTGATTGGAGAAAAAAAAACTGTCGGCAAGAAAGTGCAAGAAAGATGGACTGCAGGCTACATAACGTGGAGCAGCAATTGTTCAAGGTAGATGACCTGCAAGAAACGATATTGGGCTTCCGGGAGGAGAGATGCAAATAATGGGTCGTTCATTTTGTCAAGAGTTACAGACCATGGCGCAAGAGATGCGTGATATCGCCAATGGTGCTTCCCCCCTTAATGGACACCAGAGAAACAATGAGAATACTGATAACGGGCGTTGGACCCAACTGCCCAGAAGGGAATTCACGAGATACGAGAAGCCCATGACAGAATTAACACGTCTCAGGCAAGCAGGGGTGCTGGCGGAGTTTAACATCATGTTTGATACAATCTCGGCGAGACTAGACCTCCCAGAGATGTATCTGGTAGATGCGTACGTGGGAGTGTTGAAGGAAGACATCGCCGACTCGGTCCGGTTATTTAATCCAAGGACCATGCTTGAAGCACACCGCACGGTCTAAGTTCAAGAGCTTTCTTTGCTATGGCGGAGCAAGAAAAAAATGATCCCACCGATCAAGAATGAACCGCAAGGAAAATCCACAGAAAGACAAGAACGCATCGTAATGCAAGAAGAAGCTAAGAAAATGCAAGAATCTTTTAGTCAAGAACCAAGCTTCTGTAGCAGGCAAAGATTCTATTCTTCAAGCTTTCCGAAGTCAGAGGCTGGGTGTGAGGAAAGTAGTGTAGGAAATTCAAGAAAATTTATTGCTTTTTCTTTGCCTTCCCTGCCTCTGTCCTTACAAGTTGAGCGGCGGCAACAAGGAGTTCCGTTGCCAAGGAATAAACGAACCAGGCGTTCTCATGTTGGGTTGCACAACACGCCTTCAAGGCCGGCGCCGTCAATAATTACTACTGTTTCCCCAATGTTGGTGGATGCTATACTCCGTGAGCCGCTGAGTTTCTTCCCATTACTGTTGTCTCTGTTTCGGTCGCGTGTTCAGAAAACTCCACAAAGTGGAGATAATGGGCAGACTTCAAAAAATAAGGAACAGCTTATGGATTGTACGCAGAAGTTCACGTGGTTGCAAAGATCTCAATTTGAAAAGTCAGATTTACAACTGGATAGCAATTTTGTTAAGCTTCAGCAATATTTTCGAGGCTACACCGGAAGTTGCAATACCCAATGGGCTTATGGACTTGGTTGGAATAGTAAAGAGGATAGCCCAATGTTATTGCAATTGTGTTTCACAATTCCTTTGGGTATCATCAATAATGATGGATTATTTCAGAAGTGGGCTTCGTTCCTGAACTTTATTCCAACAAGAATTATGGTATTAGAATGGTTTAAGGGAGAATTTATTACAAAGCTTTTTGGGAGGGTTTGCTCTCTAAGTAGGAAGAAAAGAAGGAAGTGAAGTGTGCAGCGCCGCAACCAAATACAATCCTCTAGATCCAAGTCTTAGAAACTTCTTCACTGACTAGCAGAAGTCTTTGTCAGAATTTAAAGCCTATATTTTGCTTTCAGATTTGTAATTTTTGATCTTGCTTGATCCTTGGGGGCAAGGATCTCTTTGGGAAAGGGGTATTGTTATAAAGTTTTACTGTTAGTTTTACTGTAGGTAATTACTATTGATTACAGTAGGTAATCACTATTATTACTATTACAATAGTCTATAAATAGTAGCATACCTATTGTAACAGGGATATGAAATGAGTTAGTAAATGAGTACAGTTACTTGATTCCCTGTGTCTTTTCCGTTTTTCTTCTCTTCTCTTCTGATTCTCTCTTCTTCTACCTACCTTTATCTGATTTCTTCTCTCCATTCCTTCTTTCTTCTTAATTTCTGATCATCGAGTGCATCAGATAATTATTTGTTATACTCTTAAAATCTCAATCACTAGTATAACTCAAACCCCTCATTTCTTAGCCATGAACATTTGCTGTATTGTTAAAATCAATTAAATGAATCTTTGTGCCAACAAAGGTAGAATATGTGGCTTTTGAATTTCAACTTCCTCCATCCTATAAAGTGCACCTACTTTTTCATGTAACTTTGTTGAAACATAATAAAGGAACATTGGCACACGGAATGACCTCTTTTACTACTTAAGTAGGCACGACTACTCTAGAATTGTTTCACACCTTTGAACTAATACAACTCTTGCTGTATGCGCAATTCTTAACTCATTTCCCAAACTAACCCCCTGCGTGACTATTATTGTAATTACACAGTTCCTATTGCTATAACTTTTCATCTAACTGCCCCACTACTCCCCAGTTGCAATATGGCCTAGAGTAACTGCCCCCACTACTCCCCAATTGTTGTAACTGATAATGTAACCATCCCTACTTTTGCACTATTGCACGTTTCCTTGTAACTCTAACCCAACTGCTGTTTTTTTATTTATGACTTCTTTTAACTTACATGATATGTTAGTACACACAGACTCTTAAAATTTCAGTCCTGTATCCAGTACCACAACCCAGGCATGTTTAGTCTTACATCCCAAGGCAACAGTTTAATAAGAAGAAATAAGGTTATTCTTCTATCAAGCAGCAATTATTTTAACTAGAAAGAAAAGCAAATGAATCTAATTTCAAACCAAAATTACATAAGTGGTTCAAAACTGAGGAATGAGGAGGCGGAGATCGAATTCTAATTTCACAGTTCACCACCAAATTTTATATGACAAGGGAGAGTAAAACCTGGGACTTATTTAAGATGGAATTCCTTTTAACAGCTTCACCAATTAAAGGTAAGTGGTTCAACAAATCGTTTTGTGAAGGCCTAACTTCAAAACAGCTGCAATTATTTTGTTGGACAAAAAAATACAAATCGTGAGTGTCCAATCACATGAACCAAACAGAAAAAGAACAAACAAGTCCAAAGTTTGAAAAATACCTCAAATACTTAGACAAGTAGCCCCACAAAGATTTAGCAGATGTTTCAGGAATTTTCTGCACATAATGTAGGAAGTGAATAGTGATTAAAACCGTCCTTATGGTACCCTCAAACCACTTCTTTGGCTTCTCAAGTTTGACCCATTGTCTACCCTTTAATAGCACTGATATCTCAGGTTTTTTACCAGAAACATCAAACTTCCATGCAACGACATGCTTAAACACTTTCTGCAGCCCATTATCTGCAAAACCGTCAAGGAACACTTGCCCAATTCCGCCATCTATATCCTCAGATTCACTCCATTGCACTGGCAATTCAGAAAATGAAACAGGCACTTGCTCATCATCTTCAAAATGGTAATTTGACACAGATTGTGGATGAACTTCGGCCTCATCATCCGAAGACGCCATACCCTATTCACCCCAATTCTCTCTGCACGACGCATAAGCAAAATACTAATAATTAACTCTTATTCGGCCGAAAAAAAAAAGTAACAATTTGTAAACAGCACTATCTCCCTTTGAGAACAGATAAACAAGAACCTATGTAATCCACAACCATAGCAGTTTACAATCAAATCAAAGCCCTGCCCGGAAATTAAAAGCGGTAAACGACGATAATTGAACATATCAGTCCATGGCATCGCTGTACGAAATAAAAAATAAAATCGTTCCGAGGAACAAGAAACATTCATAAACCTAGAATCATCCAACCCCTACACTCGAAACATTTTGGTTGGAATTGAAACGCATGCGTGAACCGATACGTATGAAATCAGCAATTCAACGTCTCTAAAACAATTAATATTTCTGAAGCACTAGGGACATACAAGAGAAAACGCCAAAACGGAATACGAAGTGGGATAGGCTAAGCTATCCACACCATAGTTTTAAGAGTGTTGGCCAAAATTTTTAATTTAAAAAAAATTAAAATAAATAATTATATTTATTCATAAATATTTTTAGATAAAATATAATTTAAAATTAAAATTTTAAATAAATTATTAAAACTAATTTTTTGAACAGTAAAAAAATTTATATCTTATCTCTATTTTTTCTTACACCATCTTTCCTCTCTCATCTCTACCCATATCCTCTCTCCTCTCTCATTTCTCTTCTTTTCTCTCTTTTTCTACCCTCTCTTCTCTCTCCTATCTCCTCTCTCTTATATTTTCTCTACCTCTCCTCTCTCTGTTATTTTTAATCAAATCATACCCTTTTTAGTAATTTACAAATATAAAAAATTATTCTAAAAATAACTATCCAAACACTTATTTATTCAAAACTACTTTTTTTTTCATAAACTCTTCTCTAAAAGCCATTTCCATAAACTATCCATAAGCCCTTTTTTTTATAAATCCTTTTTTAAAATCCTATCAAAACAGGCCCTAAATAATTTTGCGTTAAATTTCATTTTAATTCTTTAATTTTAAAAAATACATATTTAATTATTAAAATTGAACCCAACTAATTTTATTAATAGAAAATATTATATTAAAAAATTTAAAATAATAATTATATAATTAAATATTATAAAAATATATTTATATTTTAATTTTATAATTATCATTTAGTTATATAATTATCATTTTAAATTTATTAAATTGATATTATTTGTTAGTAATGTTTACGATATTAAATTTAAATGAGTAAAAATATATTTTTTTAATTAATAGACAAAAATAAATATAAAATATTAATCATATATTTTAACTTAAATTTTATTTTTATATATTTACCAAAATATAAAATGATTGAAGTCAAATATATATATTTATATTATTTAATTTTTTTTAGAATATAGTGGCATACTCTGAAAAATCACTTGCAATCATTAGAACTCTTGGAAAAAGCTGAGAATGTGTAGAAGAAGACGGCCATGAATTTTCTTGATAAAATGCTCGCTAAAGGTCCCCTAAAATGATAAAAGGTTAGATTTTTGTGTTCGTGATAAAAATTTTAATAATTAAATTATATTTATGTTATTTAAGTGAAATTTATTTTTACTTATAATTATAAGATTTGTTTAATTAATTTAAATAAATTAATTAATTCTAATAACTAATACTGTATGTTCTCAAAATACCCTATATAAGTTTTTTAAGAAAAAACTTATCAAAATTTGTGTGGGCGTTCTGCCTTCACCAAACATGGCCTTGAGAGCAAGTCAGTAATCGCATTGATTCTAATTTTCAATTTTCGATCTATGATCTCAGATTTCTGTCGAAATTATGAACTTCTGCCGCTTCAATGTCTTTTCGTTGAATTCAATGTGTTCTTTCAAAACTTCATCAACATATTTTTGTCTTGATGGTCATTTTGCTTGATCTGAGTGCTGCCGCGATAGGAGTTAACGCCACTCTTCATTGGCTTGCTTCATCGATTACCAATTCCTCTATCTGGAAGTGAATGTGGCATTCCGACTTGCTTGTTGTGGACCTATAAAGTGACCGGCGTTAAAAATAATCAAACACCATGCCCATAAACTTGGATTTGAACAGTGAAGGAACATGTGATGGCATTAAACTTTATAGCTTATTATCTTGATAAGTTAATAACGATTCTAGGCATATGATAAATCACTAATTCAATTACTAATCCTTTGAGAGAGATCACTTTTATGTGGGTTTCTCTTGGACTTGAACAAACTTCCAAGTCCCTTTCAAGAGGTGGAAGTTTACTCACTGGAAATATCAGACCCTGAACATGATGTTGAACAACAAATAGAAGAGGAACATGCATATAAAATTAATGGTAACCAATTAATCCTGCCTAAACAGTTCGCATAACTTGGAGTATTTTTTTATCTGTATTTCTTTTATATACAATAATTACTTGCATATATAAGCTGCTACCTCATATTTGAGTTTTAATTTTATATGCTTGTTATCATGTTAATTATTGATTATACCTTCCAATTATATATATGTATATATATATATTTCTCACTCCTTGTACGTCTCCCAAATTCATCTGACTTTATTCCTTTCCTTTGCTCTCTTTGTCTGTCCTTTTTCTTTCCCGCTTCAAGGAGTATAGTTCTATACTATATACAACCCCTTCGATGTAAGTATGCTATATAATCTTATTATTATTAAACAATGTCTAGTCAATCATAGATCAATGGCTTCCTTGTGTGCAAATCTGTCAAGTAGAACTGTACAAAGTTGCAAAATCTACTTTCATGTTGCCTACAGATTGAGCACTAAATTTCCCACTTTAATTTGAAATATTGTTCCTATTTGTATTGTTTGGTCCTGTCTTCAACTTTGCATACATGGATAGCACCATGAGATTGCAAAAGAGGCAGATAGGGTTGTGTATAAGATAAAAACAATTGGAAAAGAAGAGGTGAAGCTGATAGGTCTTTGTTACAATCTCTGCCATATGTAGTTGTCCACATGAGGATAAAGATAGACTACTAGAAGATTCACTGTAAAAAAGTAGAGCAAAGATTAACCACAAATCAAATCTGTAGTAAACAGAAGATAATTAGAACGGGTGCATCTAGAAGTAGTATTGATGGCATTGAAGGATTTTGGAGCCTGAATACTGCTTTGATTTTATTCATTAGAGCCTACTGAATTTATAGAGTACAATCAGATAGAAGATAACAATAATAATATCCTAGAATATCTTAATCTTATCTAAAATATAGAAGATAATAATAATATCCTAGAATATCTTAATCTTATCTAAAATTAATCATCCTAATATCTCTCCTATAATCTCATAAAATCTTAACTGTTTACAATAATTAATTATTTTCATAATTACCACATTTCACCTCAAGTTGGATCATAAATATTGATCATGTCCAACTTGCCTACAAAGCGTTCGAACACATCTTCTAGTAGTCCTTTAGTAAGGATGTTGGCCACTTGTAACTTGGTGGGAACATACGACAGGCTAACGATCCCATCTTCAACTTTTTCTCTAATAAAATATCTGTCCACATCCACATGCTTGGCCCTACTATGTTGAACAGGATTCAGTGCCATACGTAAAGCTGCTTTGTTATCACAGTAGAATTTTAATGGAGAATCAAACTGAAAATGAGCTTTTTCTGCCACTCTTTTCAACAATAGCCCCTCCATAATGCCTTGAGATAGGGTTCTTAACTAGGATTCTGCACTACTCTTGGCAATAACTCTGCTTCTAGCTTTGCCAGGTCACTATATTACCCCATACAAAGGTGCAATATCTAGACATAGACCGGCTGTTATTCTGATCTCCTACCCAATCTGCATCTGTAAAGATTTTAACATCTCTGACATTATTCTTTTTAAAGAACAATCCCTTGCTAGGTGTACCTTTAAGATATCTTAGAATTTTATAAGTTGCATCTAGATACTTCTTAGGATCATGCATGTGTTGACTGGCTACACTTACTGCAAAGGCAATATCTGGCCTAGTATGCGAAAGATATATAAGCTTACCAACTAGTCATCGATATTGGCCTTTATCTATTGATGCCTCATTTGCCTCCTGTTTTTTGTTTTTGGGCTGCTCCCTTTTTTTTCCTTAGTTGGTTTATTTTTAGTACAAACAAGTACTTTGCTTGGCCGACACCCAATCATTCTTGTTTCCTTGAGAAGGTCCAATATATACTTCCTTTAAGAAACATAGATCCCTTTTTGAGACCTTACTACTTCCATACCTAGGAAATACTTCAATTTTCTAAGATATTTTACTTCAAACTGTTTATTGAGGGCAATTTTAACTCTCTCCATCTCCTTGATTTTATTCCCTGTGAGAATAATGTCATCCACATATACAATGAGGATAGTTATAAAATCACCATCTTTTGACACAAACATGGTGTGATCTGACAAGCTTTGTTTGTAGCCTTCACCCTTGAATGCTGTAGAAAATCTGTCAAACCAAGCACGTGGTGATTACTTTAAGCCATAAATTGATTTTTTTAGTTTACATACCTGACTGTATTTCCCTTTATCAAATTCGGGTGGGATACTCATGTAGACCTCTTCCCTTAATTCACCATTAAGGAACGCATTTTTGATGTCAAGTTGTTGGAGTGGTTAGTCGAGATTTATAGCAATAGAGAGTAGAACCTGAATGGTATTTAACTTAGCAACAGGGTAAAATGTTTCATTGTAGTCAATTTCATAAGTCTGGGTGAATCTCTTGGCAACTAGCCTTGCCTTATACTTATTTAATGAACCATTATCATTAAATTTTGGTGTGAACACCCATTTGCATCCCACGGGTTTGGTTCCTTTTGGTAGTGTAGTGAACTCCCATGTATTATTCTTTTCTAATGCTCTAATTTCTTCCATTACTGCATTTTTCCATTATGGACTCTCAAGAGCTTCATATATAGTTTTAAGGATTTGAATTCGATCAAGATTAGTAATGAAGCTGTAATGCTTCTCAGAGAGAGTGGAGTACGAAACATACTTTTGAATAGGATGCTTGGTACATGTTCGAGTTTTCTTTCTAATGCAATAGGAAGTTCTTCCTCTCTTGTCTCTGTTGCTCGAATATTCTCATCAGCATTCACGGGACCTTCCACCGGTGATGAGATTGGGACCTCCTCGGGTGTGTTAGACCCAACTACCTATTTATTTCTACGTGAGTAAGTATTATCAAACTTTTGAGCTTGGACCTTCTGGAATACACTCAAACTGAAATTCATTCCAATTCTCCCCCTGAGTTGAAGAAGTGGTGAAGTAGGGTTCATTTTCTGCAAAGGTAGCATCTTCGCTGATGAAGAGGCGTTTAGTGATAGGATCATAGCACCAGTATCCTTTCTAGGAATTAGAAAAGCCTAAGAAGACACACTTGATAGATCTAGGATCAAACTTAGATGGTAGGTGATGTTGATGGACAAAGATTGAGCAACCAAAGACTCGAAGTGGTAAGGAGTATTCAAGGTGAGTGACAGTGTGGGTCTTATGAAGCTTATCTGGTAGTGTAATGTAGGACAAAACACGGCTAGGAAGATGGTTAATTAGATGAGTAGTCGTGAGTATGGCATCCCCCCAGAAAAAACTTGGAGTATGACAGGTATGCAAGAGTGCACGAGCAACTTCAAGAAGTTGTTTATTTTTTCGTTCGACAATATCATTTTGTTGAAGACTGTAAAGACAACTACTTTTGTGCATAATACCATTATTTTAAGAAAACTCTTAAGGGATCAGTTAAAATATTCTATCCTATTTTCTCCATCTCTCGAGGAGATGGAGAGATAGCGTTTACCAACCAAGAGTAGACCAATAAATCATTTGTTTTCCATCAGTTCATGGCTATAGGATCAGATGGTGCTGGTGTGTCTCCAGTTAAGTGACCAAGCTTGCCATGACCACCCACGGCGAACTGAATTACTTGTGCTCAATCCCTATAATTTGTGAGAGTGAGTTTTTCTAAAACAATTGACATAGGCGAATCATCAAAGGTAGATATTGACCCCAGGAAACCTCCAGTTTTTGGAGAATCCATTTTAAAAGAACCCTGGAGAGACGTGTCTATCAGAAATAAAGACTCCGTTTACTGACTTACGCAGCACAGAGGACGCTCTATTTTTGCACAACGCTGGACTGTGACCGGTGCCGGCACACTTTCAGACTATGGTGGCTTTGATACCATGAAAGATTTTGGAGCCTAAATACTACTCTGATTTTATTCATTAGAAGCTACTGAATTTATATAGTACAATTAGATAGAAGATAATAATAATAATATCCTAGAATATGTTAATCTTATCTAAAATATAGAAGATAACAATAATAATATCCTAAAATATCTTAATCTTATCTAAAATTAATCATCATAATATCTCTCCTATAATCTCATAAAATCTTAACTGTTTACAATAATTAATTATTTTCATGATTACCACAGGCATTCTTTGCCTATAATATAGCAAAAAAATCAAATGGTCATATGAAATGGATCACTAATATGTATGATGCAAGTCTTGAATGTCTTTGTATTCGAGCAAGTTCTTATATGTCCCCTAAATGTTTAATAGATGGGTGAGATTGGGTCCAGACATGTGGAACCTACTTAAGGATGCGGTCTCATCCATTTATTTTATTGGGGAGATAGATTTTTAGGGAGGCTAGGAGTGGGGTCTACTTCTGACTGCTGGCGCTACATTTGTGTCTTCAACTCTATCTATTTAGTAATTGTTCCTCCATATAAACATTCCTACATGGTTATCATCAATCTGTAGTTAGTTTGCTGCTTGTAAGCTTATTTGGCATGATAGATGTTTTATTATGCTTAGTCTCTTTTGTCTTTACTACTTAATAAGATCTGCAAGTGCAATTGGGTATCATGGAATAGGAAACCAACGTAAGTTGTTCAGTAATGAAAAACGTAAAGCCATCTCCCATCTCCAATTGCAGTATAGTTGAGATAGGAAACTAATTAGAGGGGCTATAAAGAAGAATGCGTTAATGTATGTTAGACTCCAAAGTTTTTATATTTTAATGATGAATATTAATTGAGAAAAGTTTTGAAAAAAAAAACCTTAATTGATAAAGAGTATTTATCGATAAACTTATAGTTCTTTGATAAATGAGAAATAATTTTTGAAGGAAAATTGATTTCTGAAAAGTATTTATCGAGGATCTATTCGATAAGGTTTTTATCAATGAAGACATCGCTAAGTCAATATAATTTAGATTATGAAAATTTTGAGTCATTGTTTTAAAACTGGAATTATTCAAAGACCTATTCAATAAGTGAAATTATCGAAGAAGTATTCGATAAGTTTTATAAAAACTCAGTTGGGAAAAGAATTTTATAAAAGCTTTTATTGAAGTATTGATAGAACAAAATATTTATCGATAAAGACTTCGATCAATAAATTCTATTCTCAAAAGAAGTCATTCTGTTTTCAAATGCTCATTTATCGAAGGAATATTAGATTAGGGAAGTTATTGAATAACTCTTCTATAAATAAGGGAAAATTTCTAACTGAATTGAATGATTTTTTCACATAACTTGCTTTGACAAAGATATTATATTGCCTTGATAAATATGTTTCTTTCCAATATGATTCATAAAAACTTATGATCAGAAAAAGAAAAGGTTTAAATATTTAAAAATATGATAATCAGGGTGTTTTTCAAAGTTTATCCAGGTCACTAAAACTTCTATTTTGAAAAGTAATTTTGAGAGTGATTTATCTGAATTAGTTCTCTTCTCAAATGATTGATGAAAATTTTACAAAACTTTAGAAGATCAGTTTTTTTTAGAAAGAAAAGTCAAGTTGTTTTCAATTTAAATCAGTAAAGCCTTGATCTTCATAAATAATATTGATGATTCATTGCTTATAATTATATTGATCTATTTGAATCATCTATGGTTTGATAAATCTTGAAATTATGAAGATAAGATTAATCTTGAAAGATTTGAAGTCTGATTCATGTTACTCTTATCGATAATCTACTCAATCAGACAACTTATCGAAGATCTCTTAGATAAGATCTTTCTGCTGAGCTTAAAATGAATTCAGTTTTTGAATTATTTTGAAGACTTGTTTGATGTCTCTGTGAATGTTTTATGTTGAGCTTAAGACTTTCCTTGATTAATTAAATGACTTTTATGAATTTATAGCTTGATTTTCTTTGATGGATAATTATAAGTTCATGACTTATTCTGATATGTTAAATCATTTTAGTTAATCTTGACCTAAATTGCTAAGTGATCTTATGATTTCTAAATATATTACATGATTTGAGAAAAGATCGGAATGCTTGAAAGTCTGCTTGAAAATTTTAATGGCTCTGAGAAATTGGCAGATGTAAAATCACGTTAGCAAAGAATATATATATATAAATTCATTGCAAAAAATTTAAATGAGGAGGCAGTAGCTGAGTGGTTGTAGGCGCTGGAGTGGTGGTGAGGTCCCGTGTTCGATTCCTGGAAGCTTCAGAAGGTGGAGTTTTATTTTTCTTCAGGAGTGTGAAATTACGGAAATACCCCTCTTCTTTTTTTCCCTTCAGACATAGTACGCCTTTCCTCATTTCCTCTGAAAATCCTCGACGGCGCAGGGGTGATCAGCGGGAGCGTAGGGAGGGAAGCTTCACACAATCAATACAGTATGACCAGTCGCTGCTTCTGTCAATTTCTCCTCCTGAGTTGTCGCGTTGAAGCCATCGCCTCACCTACAGTTCCTGTCTGTCCGATAAATGGAGCGTGAGATGGAGAAAGAGTGGAGGGAAATTTTTGAGAAAGCTTCACATCGATGTGCCATCTGCTATTGCTTGGACGAGTCTCCGTTGTCTAGCGTTCGTCAGGTCGGGTTTGGTGTTGCTACCGTCAGAGTATTTTCTCTCTGGTCGCCTCGTCCTCAGCCAAGAACCAGAGCAAGATTGGGGGAATTTTAGCCGTGAGTCGTTGAAGGCGGAGAAGGATGTTCACCGGCTGATTTGGAATCATGTTGCCGGTAGTCTCTGTTAGTGGTGGTGCCGTTGGCCATATCAAATTACTATCGCCATTGTCCTATGCCCTGTAACTGTAACATCCCGATTTTTGGTCTAGGAGAACTGGGAAGTAGTTTGATATGGGCAGGCTGCTAAACCCGTAGTCCCAGGGTAGTAATCTGATATGGGCGGATCACTTACCTGTATTTTGTAAGAATCCGAGGGATGACCTAAGTCCTTTCGGATTTAAAGATGAGTTAAATCTTTAACCTACAGAATTGGGACAGTTCACCTAGGTTCAAAATGAGGAATGTGAGGAATATCCTAAGTTTTAGGCCTAGGAATTCTGCAGGTAGCTTGATATGGGTTGGCTCCTGTGTAAGATAACCTGATATGGGCGGGTTGTCGAGCTTTTCAATTAACGATGACTCCTGAAGAGTTTAGGGGATGAGTTATTGAAAGAGAATTTCTAGAACTTAAGATGAAGGATAAGAAGATGAGAATAGATGCCAGAAAGAGTATGCAGGGGCAAAATCGTAATTTTGAGAAAGATCAGGCTAGTAGCCGATGAGTACCATATTTTGCCAAAAAATAGAGAAAATTATGCTGATCATTTCACTGAACTATGAAATGTGCATATGAGGTCTCTATGTGTATAAAAGAATTAGAAATGTGACCAGGGGTAACATGGTCATTTTTGAAAAGTGTGCGCGTGAGCGCTTTTTCATGCCAAAACAGCCCGGTCCGGATAAAATATCTAAAAATACTGGGAGATAGAGAAAAGGATTCCGGGTTGAATGAGGAGCCATGGAATTTTGATTTGAGGTCCCGATTTTTCTGTAAAAATTTCGGAAGATGGGAATTTACAGTTCTAATCGGTAAAGGAAAAGCAGTCCCGATAGGAATGATCGGACTGTGGCCAGGGGCTGTATAGTGTTTCTAAGGCCTTTAGTGACACCAGGGAAGGCCCAGGCCCATTAGATCAGTCCAGTGGTAAAAGGGGCCGGTGTCCGGGAAAAAGGTGCGAAATGACGAAAATGCCCCTATGTTATAGAACAGTTGAAGAATGAGTAAAGGGTATTTTGGTCATTTGCCTAAGGTTAGACAGTTCAGGAAGTTATCTGGATAGTTGACCAGGGTCAAAGAATACTCTGGTAAGATGGGAAAAGACAATAATGCCCCTAGACCTAATAAAGTAAAGAAAGAGAGACTAAGGGCATTTTGGTAATTTGCCAAGGGGTATTTCTTGGGAATCATGGCATCAGAGTACTTGGGCTGGATCAGAGATCCAAGATGATATTTCCAGGCCCAAAAACGCAGGCCCAGTGATTCAGGGGGAAAAGTGACATTAAAATAATGATTTAATGACTTTTCAGTAAAGTAAAGTTACTCGGTTGGCACGATAACCGAGGAGGTGATTAGATAAAGTTCGGGACTTATCTGGATAGCATTGGAAGGCATGAAAGGACCCTTCCAGATGCCACATGGCGTCATCTTAGAGGCAGAAGAAAAGTTAAGGACACGTGGCACGATCTCAGCCGTTGATTCCGGTGCAAGACTCTGGAACTATCTGGAAATGCTGAGTCAGCTGATGAGGTGTCCTGAAATTTAGACATGTGAGAAATGTGCTGCTGAGGTGTCCGCTGAGGTGTCCACTGAGGTGTCCTAGATGATGCAGTAAAAAGGAATAAAAGAAAATAGGAAATTCCAAGAAAAACCAGGACCACAAGTTCATAAGGCTTCAAAATTATGAAAATGCCATCGAAGGAAACTATAAATACCCCCTCCCCATTCATTTGCATCACGGTTTTGGGCAACAAAGAGAGAGAAAGTAGAGAGAGAAGGAGAAAGAAAGAAGAAAGGAAGTTCTGGCGGAGCTGGAAGCAGTATAGAGATAGTAGAGTTCTGCTAAGCTTTTGAGGTAGTAACTAATCCTAGCTTTTATGTAATGGCTTTGTGATTTGTTGTGCTATTGTTTGGTTGGATTGTTGTCTTATATGTGATGCTTGAAGCTCTACTACAATGCTATGATCATATGTTATTGAGTATAGAAGCACGCAGCATGCTTATCTGTACACAATCACAAGCAAGCACTGTCACACTGCATTACATATATTGTTATGATTATTTACTACTGAGATTCCCCCGAATCTCATTCCCCATATCTAACCCATTACAGGGAGATTATGTTGAAGTGAATTCTAAGAATTTTGAGAGACGCCGTAGTGTTGGAAATTGTGCCCTAGGGGCCAATCATTGTATCATGTTATCATATTATTTGCATGTTTACTATGATGACAATCCTTGGATAACTAGTGATTTTATCCTAAATGTCCCTGGTCAGTCATCTATGCGGGAACAGAGATGAAATAAGACCAGTATGACTTTGAAGATATATAGAGATATAAATCAAAGTCATAAGCACATGTAAGAGTACAGGGTGTTGGACCGACCCGCTATGAGAGAGCTGCATGGGTTAAGTCATAAGTTTCTCTCATATACAAGCCATGTCACTATGCCCTTTGACCTGAAATCATCATGGATTCCTACATGACAAACGCTCAGCTTTGACCTAGTCAAAAGTCACTTTTGACCGAGTGATCATAAAGGCTATGCTCGGGCTTAGTGGTTTTTCATGCGGAGGAATGTGAATGGTCAAGATGGAATTTGTCCCTCACATTCGTAGAGAGATATTACTGGGCCCCTCGATGAGTGAGTCTGAGAAATGTATGGCCATACTGGAATGGAAGGGTAGTTCCATTTCTATATTCAGACTACTCAGGGATCGAGAAAGTAACGGTCAGGAATAGGAGGATGACGTTCACCATGCCTCATCCTTGACCGAAATATCGTGTGACAAAAGGGACGTGATATGGTTGTATGAAAGGTTACATCGTTTATCGATCCTCATATGTTTTGGGTAGTCGTAATGCCTTGCTAGAGACCGCTTACGACTTGTGGGTCAGTATAGTAACTGGGCCACTGCCAACTTCATATGGGCCTACAGGGTCGCACACAAAATATCCCAATGCGAGCTATGATGTCCAGATTCATTGAATCTAAGAGATGTCTAAATTCAATGAATAATCTAGGGTGGATATATATTTTATATATATATAAATTAGTTTATATATATATTATATAAATAATATAAGAGATATTTGTAAGATTTAATTTATAAGGATAAATTAAATCTCTATCATTTTTGAATTTGAATTTAAATGGATATGATCTATTTGAATTTGAAATTCAAATTGATAAGATATCTCAAATTTGATTTATGAGAATAAATCAAATATAATTCTGTCTTATCTTTATTTTAAATTAAATAAATAGGTGAATTAAATCTGTGGGACGGATTTAATATAAACCATATTTATTTAATCAGTTTCTTATTAAATTATGCAATATATCATATTGTATTAATTCAGAATTAATATAAGATTAATTCTGAAGCCCGGCCCTATTAGAAGCCCGATAGCTTCCTATATATTTGACATTAGGAGCTAGGGTTCCACACACAATATAGATCTCTTCACACACATTCAGTCGTGAGAAAAGGGGGCAGGGAGAGTGCAAAAGGTTTGCACATAAGAAACTGCCGAGATAGAGAGGGTGAGGACGGAATCTCTAGAAAGCCCTAGAGGGACAAGAGGCGCTAGCACGTCGTTCGCAATTGGAACGCTGTTCGTGTGGATACCAGTAGAGGAAGCCGATCTGAGCTGTCGACTTCTACGATACGACCAGACACGAAGCAAGGTCGCGACCAGAACACGCTGAGGTCGCGACCATACGGGCATCTGAACGTCAGAAATCCGAAAAGAAGAGGCAGGTCGCGACTTGAAGCTGACGAGGTCGCGACTACAAACTCCAGAGACGTTAGGTCGAGACGAGAAGCAGAGGAGGTCACGACTAAAATGTTCCAGAGGCGAAGAGTCGCGACTAGTGGACACTGAGGTCGCGACCAAAGCTTGAAACCGAAGGTAACACTTCTTTCTCCTTGACTTAAACACATTCGGTAGATCCTGGCTGGGAATGGAAAAATTTTTAAAGTTAATTTCCGCTGCGTGTCTTCCAATTCCCTTCACGTAGGTGCTGTCTAAGGAGGCTGGAAGTGAGTGGACCTAGCCGGTTCATCCAGTCTTTCCTGGGTACTTACGTAAAATGGTAGTTCTCATGAGGGAATTACTGAATCAGTACGGTTCAGTTCTTTGTACAGATGAAGCCTAGCGGTTATACTGCCCAAGTTCGGGCAGGAAAAGATGTAATAGAATATGAGAATTTTGTGTATGACTTGTTGTATGACATTTTATTATTTAATAATAAATATTGTTTGGCATGTTCAATTTGTGAATGGGGAATTAAGGGAGAAATTCGCAGGTCCTGAGATAGCAGTGTTTTGACCTAAGTTTGACCTAGTAAACGAAGGAGTTTGGCCACGAAATTTAGTGGGCCGATTGTACACATCTGGGGCATTACGTGGATAGGTAATAAGCCTTATTTGGATGTGTAGAATGAGATTAATCAGTTCTCAATTTAAAGGCTCAGATAAGGAACTTAAAAGTAGAAATTTTAATTTCTGGGCTTAAGTTAAGATATTATCAAGCTAATATTGCTGCCGTAAGTGTACTCTGAGTGGTCCAAGGGAGGATGTTTCAGTAACACTATAGCAATCTCAGGCCTGTGACTTTCTTCTTCCGGGTTGCTTGAATTTTAATAGTGAGGGGAGTGTTGCATCACCCTGCTGCTGACAAATTTTGATGTTACCACTGCAACAACCTTTGATTTCCTTCCTTCTGGTGCTGTGAAATTTCTACCGTGTAAGCCTCATACTTCTCTTTCTCCATTGATTGATTCTAGCATTGAGTTGGGTGATTAGGATTTTTTTACTCTAGTCACCGAGAATGCGAAGGAAGTGAAGATTATCCTTGAGTTAATAACCTTACTCTGTATTGTGCTTAACCAGAGTATATGTGTGTGTGTTTTGCTATTCTAAATTTTGGTTTCTGAAGGAATAAACTTATGTTTTGTGTGGTTGCCTTGTTCTGGGTTCAGTTTGTTGGAAATTGTGCCCTAGGGGCCAATCATTGTCTTATAAACATTATTATTTTATGAATTTCTTAATTATGTTATCACATTATTTGCATGTTTACTGTGATGACCATCCTTGGATAACTCATGATGTTATCCTAAATGTCCCTGGTAGATCATCTATGAGGGAGCAGAGATGAAATAAGACCAGTATGACTTTGAAGATATATAGAGATATAAATCAAAGTCATAGGCACATGTAAGAGTACAGGATGTTAGACCGACCCGCTATGAGAGAGCTGCATGGGTTAAGTCATAAGCTTCTCTCATATACAAACCATGTCACTATGCCCTTTGACCTGAGATCATCATGGATTTCTACATGACAAACGCTTAGCTTTGACCTAGTCAAAAGTCACTTTTGACCGAGTGATCATAAAGGCTATGTTCGGACTCAATGGTTTTTCATGCGGAGGAATGTGAATGGTCAAGATGAAATTTGTCCCTCACATTCGTAGAGAGACATTACTGGGCCCCTCGATGAGTGAGTCTGAGAAATGTATGGACATACTGTAATGGAAAGGTAGTTCCATTTCTATATTCAGACTACTCAAGGATCGAGAAAGTAACGGTCAGGAATAGGAGGATGACGTTCTCCATGCTTCATCCATGACCGAAATATCGTGTGACAAAAAGGACGTGATATGGTTGTATGAAATGTTACATCGTTTATCGATCCTCATATGATTTGGGTAGTCATAATATCTTGCTAGAGACCGCTTACGACTTGTGGATCAGTATAGTAACTGGCCCACTGCCAACTTCATATGGGCCTACAGGGTCACATACAAAATAGCCCAACTCAAGCTGTGATATCCAGGTTCATTGAACATTCCAGTTGACATTCTGGATATTCATGTACCAAATCTTAGATCGGGGTATGACACTTGTCAGCCTCAAATTTTTGCTCCGTACCTCCCTGCCAAAATCGGGCAAGAGATTGAGAAGATCTATGGCCTTGGTCAACGAGATGACAAATCGACATGGCAATGGACCCTTCTAGTGAGTTTACAATTCGTTCAGGGGTGTTCATGGGATAAAACAAGATCGAGATAACCTTATCTCGTGTCCCATCCCAAAATAGTATATATCCCACCCCATCTCAAAAATGTCATATCCCGTTGAGGATCAAAATAGGACCGGACATCCTGAATTTTATTTTTTTAAAACAATAAACTACTAGATATTTTATACACAATCTATTTATTAGTAACATATAATTAGAACATAAAAAATAATAAAAAATTAAATTCTCCTTATTATGATTATCAACTTAAAACAATAAATACCATTAATTATACTACAAATATAATTACTTTTTCAATTTTTTCACTTCACCAATTGAAGTTACTATTTCATCTGCAAATAAACAAATACATATAAGGAAGAGAAAAATAAAATCATCTAATAAATAATATGATATAACTAATACTTTTTTATTTCTATTTTTTTTAAAATATAAATAAAATAAAAATATTTTTTATTTTAAAAAAAATATTCTGGATAGGATGGGAGTCCCGAGGGTCAAACCGAGACCCATCCCGTCCCGAACCTTCCCTCGTGCCATTCCAGTTTATCCTATCCCAGCCCTCCGTCCCGTCCTGAATTACCCAGTACGAGAAAATTTGAACACCCCTAGTTTAACATAAGAGAGTCTTCGTAGTAGTGAAAGCAATTCTTGCACTGGCTTATGGAATCATATATAGAAACTTAACGTCCCACGGTGCAAGACGTTTCTGTGGCTCATGGGTCGAAACAGATTGCTTACAAATGAGCTACGTGTGAGATATTTATTATTATAATATAATCTATTTAGATATTAATTAAAATAATTAATAAATATTTTTTAGCGTGGCCCGTAGTCATTTAGACTCAGTCTAATGTGAATTATTCACACAGTTTATTAAGGTTAATTTTTTTATGGTAGAAATTAACTATTGAAAATTATTCGTGCGATAGTTTCTAAGTTCTAGAGTGATAACCTAGTTTTTTTGCTCACTCTTAAAAGTTCTACACTTATAACGACAATACACAAGTTGCTATCACTATGTCTAATCACCATGCTTAATCACCAGTTGGAAGAACTTGTTTTTATCTAACAATATTTTCTGATTGACAGATCTCTGAGTTGAGTTCCAGTTCCTTCTCAGATCAGTTAAGCTAATAGTGAGAAGTAACTTTAAATCTTCCGCTGCATCTC
The DNA here is from genome assembly GCA_037074615.1 of Leucaena leucocephala. Classification (NCBI taxonomy): domain Eukaryota; kingdom Viridiplantae; phylum Streptophyta; class Magnoliopsida; order Fabales; family Fabaceae; genus Leucaena; species Leucaena leucocephala. The sequence goes on along the minus strand of CM073540.1, from coordinate 12,085,295 downwards.
ATATAGGTTTTATACTTATATATGTTATAATCTAGATGGATTATGTTTGAGATGTTTATATTCTAATATGTGGTATAAGAGCTTTGTTTGAGATCCCCTTTGCCTTGCTTATTGATTTTTAATCCTCATGAGTAACAATATGAAAAAGAATATAGGATATATATAGAACTTTAGAGATCATAATTTATTTTATTTTTTATCTTTGACCATTTATTATTGTTTATCACGAGAGAGAGAGAGAGAGACTTTGCTGCTTCTGACCAAAAGCTTTCATCGAGAGGCAACACGAGAGAGGCTCCAAAAGATTTGGCGCATAAGAATTAAGAAACTTATAAGAGGGACCAATCATAGACTCATGGGATATTGTTTTTCAGCGAGTTGGGAATAGTATTTTTTTGTTGGAGAGATGATGTTTTGTTGCAGTTCGATTTCTTGGACTTGGATTATGCCTTTGAGGAATGAAAAATCTTTGAAACTTGATGATGCCTTTGATGACAGAAAGGCAAATGAAAGGTATAATATGTCGGAGGGGAGTAACCGTTTATCAGGGGTGAGCAACGGGCAGGGCAGGCTGGCCCCACTTGTGTATTTTTAATTAGGCACAGGCTAGCCCATGCCCGTGCACCAGCCCGTTTAAACCGTAATAAACGGGCTGGGATGAACCCGTTTGGGCTAAAGCAAGCATGGGCAGCCCGTTTGTCAAAGATGGGGAAAAAATTTGTTTAAACCCTTTTGAAGTTCTAATAACAATGATAATAAAATAATAACAGTTCACACATGATATGATTATTCATCCTAAAATCACAAAAGAAAACACCATAATCATAACTACAAGTTTGTAACCACACAGTCCACAATTTTGAGCACGTATTTCAAATAACTATGTAAGCAATTTTTCTGAAGATGTATTGACTATAGAAAATACCTGTCAGAAAGCTACTCTTCACAGAATGCAATATCTGGGTATAACAGAGACTATAGAGCATCTGCCTCCCAATGTGCCTCAGAACAGAATTTTCTTTTTCTTTATTAAATTACAAAAAGAAGCCTTGAAGCAAATAAGGATTCCTGCCAGGCCATAGAGTATATGGGAAATTTTAGATAGTTAATGCCAAGAAGTGAAAATTACAGCAACTAGATAAAAAAATAATGTAATCTCTTTAATTGAAGATGTATTATCTATTGGAAATCCATGTTGTAGGAATGCTACTCTTCACACAATACAAAATCTACAAAACTAAGAGACTGAAGATCCATTGCCTCCAGTTGTACCTCAAAAAAAGATTTTGAAAGAAAAAAGGCCTCTAAGAAAATGAAGGATCCTGTCAGGCAACATATTATAGGAGAATATGCCAAACTTGGCACAAAACAGCATCTTGCTATCAAACAATCATCTATCTCTCAAAGGTTCTAACTGTATGTCCATTCTTGAAGAAAAGACTAAATATGCTTCAGCAATTGCCCTGGTTGGGCTCAAGAGATCAAGAGAATCTTCTGACTCAAGAAGGCACATTTAAACATAAATCAAATACAGATTAAAATTAACCCATTCCTTACATTTAAATATAAATCAAATACTTCAATTCGAAAAGCAAAGAAGGCACATTTCAATTCTAAAACTACACAAGCATGCACAACTTCAACAGTAATGGAACAAAATTAAATATAGATTCAAAGCTAGATGTCTCACCAAATTTTTGGAGAAATCAATCTAAGGAGATGAAGATCCAAGGAGAGATAGAAGTCTGACGGCGTGAACAATGAAGGCAAGTCTGACGGTCGATGGGTGAGGGAGGAGGCTGGACAGTGAGAAAGTTCGTGATAGCAAGAGGACTAGGGTTTATGTCACGATGAGTTTCACTTTGAGCATCGGAGGATGACAAGAAGAAAGCCAATAGCGATGACGGTAAGAGGTGGAGGTGAAGGTGAAGGCGTAGTTATGGCTATGGAGCAAACTCTGGCCTAGGGATGGAAAATACTCTTCCTGTTGTCTTTGGCCTAGGGATGTCAGCATTCTTAGGGCAAACTCTGGCAAAGTGGCCCTTCTCACCACACTTAAAATAACTGTCTTGCCCTGCTCGACACTCCCTTGTGCCATGGTTCTTTCCACATCTTTGACATCGCTGCTCTCCAACCTGATCCTCACCTTGATCAGTCCCCTGCCTAAACTGTTGCCTCTTCCTCTTGTTACTATTATTATTGGCTTCATAACTTGAGCTACCTCCCAGAGTGCTCCTAGCCAATGCTTCTTTTCCTCTTACCTCCGACTTAGCCACTTTCTTGCTCCTTACGCTGTTCCCGGTTGCTGTATGATTGTTCATACTTCTTTCTGTCAATCTGTAGACTTCTACAGCTCTATTGAACTGCGTAAGTTGCTGAGGAATTATTCTTTCCCTTAGGGCACTACTCAGACCCTCTACTAATCTCTTTGTCGACCATTCTTCGTCCTCCATTCTTCTAAGGTATGTGGAATAGTATGACAATCGGAGATACTTAGCCAAATACTCATCGAATGGCTCTTTCTCTCCCTGCTTCAAAGTAAGGAACTCAACTTCCTTCGCGTCCCTCACTGACTGGGGAACGTATTTTTCCCTAAACTGGGCCCAGAAACATTTCCCATGTAACTGGGATTCCTTTTGCTCGAAGAATAAGCTCAGTATTCCTCCACCATCTTCGCTCATCCTTCTCTAGCTTAAAAATGGCCAGCCGGGCTTTTCTTCCTGATGGGCAATCCAGCACCTTAAAAATCTTCTCAAGCTGATCTATCCAATCCTCAGCTACTTGGTCGTCAAATGTCCCCTCAAACGCCTAAGGATTGTACTTTTAGAACCGCTCCATCCACTGCTGAATACTGTTAGGATCTACCACTGGATCCTCTATTCTCGACTACCATTATTCGGAGGAATTCCTGATATCCCTTCTGCTGGTCTATCAGGGGTCCTCAATTGATTAACTATAGCTGTAAGAGTAGCTATAGTGGCATCTCTTTCCTGATCTCGGCGAACTTATTCCCCCTTCATCTCTTCCATCATCCTCTACTGCTATTCTAGCCTAGCAAGGATAACTTGCGTAGGATCTACCTCATTGGAGTTGCCAGCTTCCTCTACGTGTGGCTCCTCCACTTGAGTTCTACGTCCTCGTCTTGTGTTCACCATCTGGTTCCTTGCCAATCAGCAAAAAAAAAGTGAACACATAACATCGTATTACTTACTCATCTATGGGCTTTACCTCCACTGGGCTTTTCTAAATCTCTATGTACTCTAGGGAAATAACCTTTCTAAATCAGAGTATCACTAAGCCAGAACCTTCTGTTCTATGCCAGAATCTTATACTCTGAGCCAGAATCCTGTCTGGTTTATGCCAGAACCTATTGCTCTGATACCAAAATGAAACATCCTCCCTTAGACTCCTCAGAGTACACTTGCGGAAGCAATATTAGCTCGATTATATCTTAACTTAAGCCTAGAAATTTAAAATTTCTACTTTTAAGTTCCTTATTCTGAACCTTTAATTTGAGAACTGATTAATCTTATTCTACACATCCAAACAAGTCTTATTACTGTCCACGTAATGCCCCAGATGTGTACAACTGGCTCACCAAATTTCGTGGCCAAACTCCTTCGTTTACTAGGTCAAACTTAGGACAGAACCCTGCTACCTCACGACCTGCGAATTTCTCTTTTCATTTCTCATTCGCAAATTGAACATGCCAAACAATATTTATTATTAAATAATAAAATGTTATACAACAAGTCATACACAAAATTCTCATATTCTATTACATCTTTTCCTGCCCGAACTTCGGTAGTATAACCGCTAGGCTTCATCTGTACAAAGAATTGAACCGTACTGATTCGATAATTCTCTCATGAGAACTACCATTCTACGTAAGTACCCAGGAAAGACTGGATGAACCGGCTAGGTCCACTCACTTCCAGCCTCCTTAGACAGCACCTACGTACACAGTACTTATCATATTCTGATGTTCAGTCTTAAATTCGGCAGCATAACGGCGTCTCTCAAAATTCTTAGAATTCACTTCAACATAATCTCCCTGTAATGGGTTAGATATGGGGAATGAGATTCGGGGGAATCTCAGTAGTAAATAATCATAACAATATATGTAATGCAGTGTGACAGTGCTTGCTTGTGATTGTGTACAGATAAGCATGCTGCGTGCTTCCATACTCAATAACATATGATCATAGCATTGTAGTAGAGCTTCAAGCATCACATATAAGACAACAATCCAACCAAACAATAGCACAACAAATCACAAAGCCATTACATAAAAGCTAGGATTAGTTACTACCTCAAAAGCTTAGCAGAACTCTACTATCTCTATACTGCTTCCAGCTCCGCCAGAACTTCCTTTCTTCTTTCTTTCTCCTTCTCTCTCTTCTTTCTCTCTCTTTGTTGCCCAAAACCGTGATGCAAATGAATGGGGAGGGGGTATTTATAGTTTCCTTCGATGGCATTTTCATAATTTTGAAGCCTTATGAACTTGTGGTCCTGGTTTTTCTTGGAATTTCCTATTTTCTTTTATTCCTTTTTACTGCATCATCTAGGACACCTCAGTGGACACCTCAGCGGACACCTCAGCAGCACATTTCTCACATGTCTAAATTTCAGGACACCTCATCAGCTGACTCAGCATTTCCAGATAGTTCCAGAGTCTTGCACCGGAATCAACGGCTGAGATCGTGCCACGTGTCCTTAACTTTTCTTCTGCCTCTAAGATGACGCCATGTGGCATCTGGAAGGGTCCTTTCATGCCTTCCAATGCTATCCAGATAAGTCCCGAACTTTATCTAATCACCTCCTCGGTTATCGTGCCAACCGAGTAACTTTACTTTACTGAAAAGTCATTAAATCATTATTTTAATGTCACTTTTCCCCCTGAATCACTGGGCCTGCGTTTTTGGGCCTGGAAATATCATCTTGGATCTCTGATCCAGCCCAAGTACTCTGATGCCATGATTCCCAAGAAACACCCCTTGGCAAATTACCAAAATGCCCTTAGTCTCTCTTTCTTTACTTTATTAGGTCTAGGGGCATTAATGTCTTTTCCCATCTTACCAGAGTATTCTTTGACCCTGGTCAACTATCCAGATAACTTCCCTGGACTGTCTAACCTTAGGCAAATAACCAAAATACCCTTTACTCATTCTTCAGCTGTTCTATAACATAGGGGCATTTTCGTCATTTCGCACCTTTTTCCCAGACATCGGCCCCTATTTCCACTGGACTGATCTAATAGGCCTGGGCCTTCCCTGGTGTCACTAAAGGCCTTAGAAACACTATACGGCCCCCTGGCCACAGTCCGATCATCCCTATCGGGACTGCTTTTCCTTTACCGATTATAACTGTAAATTCCCATCTTCCGGAATTTTTACAGAAAAATCAGGACCTCAAATCAAAATTCCATGGCTCCTCATTGAACCCGGAATCCTTTTCTCTATCTCCTGGTATTTTCAGATATTTTATCCGGACCGGGCTGTTTTGGCATGAAAAAGCGCTCACGCGCACACTTTTCAAAAATGACCATGTTACCCCTGGTCACATTTCTAATTCTTTTATACACATAGAGACCTCATATGCATATTTCACAGTTCAGTGAAATGATCATCATAATTTTCTCTATTTTCTGGCAAAATATGGTACTCATCGGCTACCAGCCCGATCTTTCCCAAAATTACGATTTTGCCCCTGCATACTCTTTCTGGCATCTATTCTCATCTTCTTATCCTTCATCTTAAGTTCTAGAAATTCTCTTTCAATAACTCATCCCCTAAACTCTTCAGGAGTCATCGTTAATTGAAAGGCTCGACAACCCGCCCATATCAGGTTATCTTACACAGGAGCCAACCCATATCAAGCTACCTGCAGAATTTCTAGGCTTAAGACTTAGGATATTCCTCATATTCCTCATTTTGAACCTAGGTGAACTGTCCCGATCTGTAGGTTAAAGACTTAACTCATCTTTAAATCCTGAAGGACTTAGGTCATCCCTCGGATTCCTACAAAATACAGGTAAGTGATCCGCCCATATTAGATTACTACCCTGGGACTACGGGTTTAGCAGCCTGACTATATCAGACTACTTCCCAGTTCTCCTAGACCAAAAATTGGGATGTTACAGTTTCTGATTCGCCTCAATCTTTTTTTGTTTCGCGTGGTACTAAGTGTTATCGATGAGAATTCTTATAGCCTATGGCATAGGAGATTGGGACATATGTTGACAGAATCAAAAGGTTAAATAAAGACGAAATTCTTCCATCTTTAAATCATTCAAAATTTGATTCTTGTGTGGATTGCATAAGGGGAAAGCGGATCAATAAGTCACATAAAGGGCTAAGAGAAGTTCTAAATTGCTAGAAATTATACACACAGATATTTGTTGCCCTGATTTGACTGCGCATGGTCAAAAATACTTTGTCACCTTTATTGACGATTACTCACGATACATATATGTCTACATGCTTTATAATAAAAGTGAGGCACTAGATACTTTCAAGGAATATAAAGTAGAAGTAGAAAATTGGAAAACCAATCAAGGTCGTGAGATCGGATCATGGTGGTGAGTATTATGGCAGATATACTAGTGAAAGATAAGCGCTAGGTCTATTTGCTGATTTTCTTCGAGAGCAAGGTATAGTAGCCCAATATACTATGCCGAATCACTTGACATGAATGGTGTAGCTGAAAGAAGAAATAGGCCCTTGCTGGATATGATTAGGAGCATGATGATAGACTACTAGCTTAGCATATTTGGTCAACTAATGGTAAAACTTAACCTAGATAACGTTCGGGGCTAAATTGTTACGATTTAAAAACTTTTAAGGTGAGATTGAACCTAAAAAAACTTTCAGGACGACATAGCTCTAACATATAAACATCCATGACAATATAGCTCTAACATGTAAACTTTCAGGGGGAAATAGGACATTAACCCTAGATTTTATTGATTATATTGAAGTTTTTATTGAAAATATTTTTCAGACTTACGCACAAGTATTCTCCCATATAAGTAATCATAATGACCACTTTCGCATAAAAAAATTAAAATTTTGATAAAATTGAACAATGATTGTGTTATTTTTTTTCAATAAATATCTACGTAAGTAGAGGTAGGAAAATGGGCCAACCCGCAGGGTGGGCTGTACGTAATAAAAAAATTTAATAAAGTTTTTTAATATCATATTAGTATAATCAAAAAAATTGTTAATGTTATACTTTTAAAAATTCTTATTTTTTATAAAAAAATACCAAATTTTATAACTATAAATCTAAATAAATATTAATAACATAATATCAATCAATTACAATATGTCAATACATATTAACAAATAATTAATTATTTTTACTAGTATTCGATAATGGGAGTATTTAAAGTAATATATGAGTAATATAAATAATAATATTATTAAATTTAAAATAAAACGGTTGGCGGGTTGTATAACCTACGAGTTAAGCCCGTTTTACCAGTTTTATACGTAAGTTGTAACTATCGAGAAAATTTTGGTTTAATTTATAAAAATTTAAAAATTCATATTAGTTATAGAAATAGAGTGTATGAGCCTTATAATTTTATGTAATGTGATATACAAGATTATCACGAAGGTGATTGCTAACAGGATAAAGCCTCTTCTTTTGTCCCTTGAAGGCGATATTTGGATGCAATTTTGTGATATACAAGAATATCACGAAGCTGATCTCTCCTAATCAATGCAATTTTGTCCCTTGAAGACATAGTAGTGACAATATCATTGTCACTCAAAGAAGTTATCTATTCGATACGCTTTATGAAGGGAAAAAAAGGTTTTATGGCTATAAAGATCGAGTTAGAAAGGATTTATGACTGGGTCATCTGGAGCTTTCTTTTAAGCTGCCTTGCGGAGTTACGACTCCCTCAATAGATTAGAGACATTATTTCTCATTGTGTTGCGGAACGGGGACAAAATAGAGAAATTCTTCTCTTCAATGTAGGCATCAACACCTATAAACAGAGAATAAATAATAGGATTTGTGTCAAAGGACACTATCTTAAGAGTTATTCGACAACTGATAAGATGAAGCAATACTCCCTATAATTAAACGAATTATTCTTGTATAACAAGGGAATAGAATTTGGTAGAAACAAATAAACTTAGAGATGAATAAGCAAGAGAGAAAGAGCACAAGTGGTGAACAGAGCAATTGCTATACGCTACTTTTATAGGTCTGAGAAGGCACTGGTTATATCTGGAAGAGACGACCCCTCGTGGGCCCGAAACAGCATGAAGCCAAAAGGATGTTAGAGTAGCGTCTCACGGTCGACAACAGTCACCCAACAGTAAAAAAGGTCAACTTCTAGATTTTATTTTGGTAGTAGGGATTTGAGGACTTTCTATTTAAGCATATTTTAAAAAAATATTTTTGGCATAATTTTTTTCATAAAAAATATTCAATAACACGCTCTAACTCGTGCGCAAGGGCGGGAATCGCCAGATTTTAAATGAATTTCCCATTAATAGCCCATTATCGTGAGCGCGAGTCCATCTCTTTTCTAGATCTATTTTTTAGCTCATAATTATATTTTATTATATATATACTTGAGCTTTTACTCTTCTAAGCGATGTAAGACTTTAGTTTCTTTGACACACCCACAAAATTATAGATCTCACAACATTCAAGGGGTGTGAGGCAAGGGGATCCTATTTCTTCATATCTGTTCGTGATCTGTATAAACAAGTTAGCGCACCTTATTTAAGCTAGGATGGAGGGGGTGTGGAGACCTATTAACCTCACAAAGAATGGCCTCTCTTCTTTGCAGATAACATTATCCTGTTTTCTGAAGTGTCAATTGAATGACTGCTTGAATGCTTTTTGTGATAGCTCAGGAATGAAGGTAAATTCTTCAAAGAATAGGATGATTTTTTCAACGAATGTTAACCATAATCGTTGTACGGAGCTTAGTGCTATTATGGGATTCATTCAGACCTCAACTTAGGCAACTACTTTGGAGTTAAGCTTCATCATACCAGGGTCTCAAAGGAGATGTTTAATGATATTGTTGATAAAGTAAAGTCACGTATCTCTAAGGGGAGGGTGAGCTCATTGTCCCTTGCTCAGATATGTACCTTTATTATCTAAAAATTAATCCAAACAAATCCTTAATGCTAGAAATCATCTTACTCACCACTTCAAGTTCTTGTCATTGATGAGCTCCATGAGACAGTCCATTAGTACACGCGTTAGCAAGCCCCCCTAGACAACTCAATTCTTTTTTCACTCTATGGACAAGAAGATGAACAAATTGCTTGAGAAGGCTAGGGTTCAAACTTCGTAGCTAGGCATGAGGATGCTACCTTGCCTATTTAGTTTAGAAAATAATTTTATTTTATTTAAAATATATATAATTTGCTAATGAGAGTTGACACAGATAGTAAGAAACGGGTTCGTATCCTATAAGGACGCGAGTTCGATTCCCGTTATCATCGTGAGGGCTAATTTGGTAGGCGATATTATAAATCTTCTTGCAAGTGCTATCTGAGTCCTAGAGTTGTGCCCTAACCTTAGTAAGGGATTGATGCTGAACCTACCTAAATTTTTTATGTATAAATATATATAATTTTATCTAAAATATAATCAACCCCTCTTTTATGATTTTTTTTTCATATACTTTGTCTTTTTGTCAATTTGGGAAGATTGATGCAAATTACTTGGACTTTGAAGTTTTAAATTAATTACAATCCTTTTGTTGACTTACTTTTAAAGGAAAAAGACAAGAAACAACTATATGAATTTGGAAATGACAATTTGGGCATCTGAATATTTAAAAGGACAGATTGGGCAGGAGACCAAATCTGTCATATGCAAATTTGGGTGAAAAGACCAAATGATCCTTGGAAGCATTTGAAGAACAAGCTGGAGAAGGAAACTCAGAACAGAACGAAGCAGGAGAAAAAGTGGGAGAATGAAGCGGGAGATTAGGTTATAACTTTCATCGAACATTGCTCCGAAAATAGAATTTCGGCCGGCGTTAGCAAGGGTACTAGATGTCATTTCAAATACTCTGCCACCAAAGTTAAATTTCACCCTGTCCGAATGAATCCCCATGATTGAGTTTGCTGAAGAAAACAAACAAAGCCAAAACAAAAAAGAAGCAATCGAATTGGAGTTGTCAGGAAACAAATCCCTAAAGAACAGAGGATGTGAAGGAATGATTGATCCCAGAAAAATAGCAAAAAAAATGTGGGAAAGTTGGATTAAAGCAAACTAGTGGAAAAAATAATTAATAAAAAATGAATTAGGAAGGGGATCAAAATCTGGAGAATGAAGGAAGGTTTTTAAATTTGAGAGATTTGGTGAAGAGGGGGGAGAGAGGTTGGGTTTCAGAAACTAAAGAATTGGCACAATTTGATGACTGACCACCTTCTCTCTATGAAATACTCTATTTTTCTACGTCATTATTGAAGTCGCAAATCCCATTGTTGAAGCTGTGAATCCCATTATAGGAGTTGTAAATATTATTAGCAATAGGTTGTAATTTCAGTTGTAAACGTCATCACAGGAGTTGCAAATGCCATTACAAGAGTTGCAAATCCCATTAGCAATATATTGCAATTTCAGTTGTAAATATCATTGTTGAAGTTGAAAATCCCATTGTGGAAGTTACAAATCCCATATAGATCCCATTATCAATAGGTTACACTTTTAGTTGTAAATGTCATTGCAGGAGTTGTAAATTCCATTGTTCAAGTTGCAAATTCTATTAGACAAGTTGCAAATGTCATTATAGGAGTTGCAAATCTCATTAGCAATAGGTTACAATTTCAGTTGTAAATATCATTGCAGGAGTTACAAATTCCATTGTTCAAGTTGTAAATCCCATTAGACGAGTTACAAATGCCATTACAGGAGTTACAAATTCCATTAGTAATAGGTTACAATTTCAGTTATAAATGTCATTGTAGAAGTTGCAAATCTTATTGTTCAAGTTATAAATCCCATTAGACGAGTTACAAATGTTATTACAGGAGTTGCAAATCCCATTAGCAATATGTTACAATTTCAGTTGTAAATGTCATTGTTAAAGTTACAAATCCCATTACAGGAGTTGTAAATCCCATTAGCAAAATATGGTTTCAGTCAAGTATTTTTGTTAATATTTTTCTCGAATTAACCTTATATCAAATAGAAGACCTGCAGAATATACTACCTACAATATTTACTTATCAACAAGCAACTGCTGAAGCTTCAATACAATTGCTGAGTATTCATCTTGAACTCACAATCACACCAATCATATAACTTTCAAAGAAACTTACAGAATTCAGAAATACACTTCCAATCCTAATATGACATATCTTTATTAACATATACATAACAAGATCTCTGTACAATACAAATAACATAAACTTCAAAAGGCCTTCTTCTGCTTGTACCATGTGGTACAGACTAAGTAAATCAACAAATTTAAGAGACTAATTTCAGTAATAAGACAGAAAAAGTAATGGAGATGACCCTCATTCAACTTATCAGGGTTTGCAACTTCAATAGTATTTGTAACTCCTCTAAAGGGATTTACAACTTCAACAATAGGATTTACAACTTTCCCTAAGACATTGACAACTGAAATTACAACTCATAAATAGTTATAACCTACTGCACAATTTCATTCAGTGACATTGACCACTTTACTTATGGCATTTGCAATTGACTAATCTTTTTGTAAATTGCTGTCATGGGTCAGGATGATCTTTTGTAAATAGCATAAGTAAAGTGGTCAATGTCATTGAATAAATTTGTACAGTAAGTTGTGACTATTTATGAGTTACAATTTCATAATTGTAAATGTCTTCGATAGTTGTGAATCTCATTACTGAAGTAACAAATCCCATTGTAAGAGTTGCAAATACCATTGCATGAGTTGCACTCCGAAAGCAATATCTTGCAATTTCACTTGTGAATGTCTTAGGAAAAGTTACAAATATCATTATGGAAGTTGTAAATACCATTGCAGGAGTGACAAATACCATTACAGGAGTTGCAAATCCGAAAGCAATATCTAGCAATTTCACTTGTAAATATCCTAGGAAAAGTTGCGAATCCCATTGTTGAACATAGTCATTACAAAATGTGGTGATAGTCATTATAAAATGTGGTCCTGGTCATTACAAAGTTTAATATTATAAAAGTTGAATACTGAAAAGTGATTACCTAAGTTTGAACATTAGTTAGTCAATAGTTGAACATTACAAAAATTGAACATTACAAAAAATTCAATGTAATATACATTAGCTTCATATATCCTATAACATGTGGGATCATATACCCCATAAATATGCCCAGTTGCTGATGCTTATTTTACAATTTTTAAGTCCTAATCTTTCTCCCAATCCTAAACGCACAGTGAGATTTGACGGTGGCAAGGCGTGTGTTAGCTTTACTTTTCTTGTACTAGATGCTACTTTTTTTGCATTGCCAACTGCTTCCTTTTCTTTCTTTGAGTAGAACTTTTAACTTCATGTTTAATCTAATATTGTGATGGAGTGTCAATAACTCTCATCTTGTCTCTAAGATACCAAAACTTGTAGGATGCAATGGTTTTGTAAAGCAATCAATAATATGCAATTATGTTCGTACATAGTGAATAGAAAAGTAGTTTTGACAAAACCTAATCATGAACATAATGAACATCAATTTCAATATGTAGAATATCATCACATGAGGGAGCACAATGTGAAAAACTAGAATTTGATACTGTTCACAATATTCACCACCCCATAAGAATCTAAAATAGCTTTAAAAGATCAATATTCATCACCCCAATCACTCTGAACAGTTTTGATCTTTGCATCAAATTGATTTTCAGTAATATTCTTGAAATGAACAAAGGCATTTAATGCTGCATCTTTAGTTTTTAAAGGGTATGCCTATGTAAATCGGCTGAAGTCATCAAGAAAACTGATATAGTATAGTTTTTAAAGGGTATGCCTATGTAAATCGGCTGAAGTCATCAAGAAAACTAATATAGTATTTATGACCATTGTTAAAAGTAATAGGTGAAGGTCCCCACTAGCTAGTATGTATTAATTTAAGAGGTTTGCTTGCACGAGATTGAGACAAGGGAAAAGGCAATTTGTGTGATTTTCCAAGTTTACAAGGTTCATAAAACTGAGATTTTTTACTAGATTTTGCAGAAACCTTACATTCATGTAAAATCTTTTGCAATATACGACTATTAGGATGACCAAATCTTCTATGCCAAGATTCTAGAATTGAAAGAAAAGCTTCAGATTTATATTTCTTTTCTAACTCAGACTGACTTGAACCAAAAATAAAATAACTACCAGTAGAAGGTCTTTTTAAAGGTAAGACATCATTGTCAACTCTATAAAGTCTATGACTAGGTATTCTTTGCAGCAGCAACTTACAGTTTCCCTTGTCCTTCACAAAACAACTATGTGAGTGTATTTCAACAAATATACTATGATTATTATTTGTCAACTTGTAAGCACTGATTAAATTCTTTTAAATTTGAGGAATAACAAGAACATTATTCAATTTCAATGATTGAGATGCATTGTCACACAACATATCATAATTCTCAGTAGCTACAACATCTAATGGAGCACCATCTCCTACAATAAGAGATTGAGTACCTGTGGCATTATCAATAGGCTCCACATTGCCAATATTGGCAGTGACATGATTTGTAGCTCCACTATCCAAATACCAAGCTGGGTCAACTATAGTGTTTGACGTGGCAACATATGCAGATGAATCATTTACTTTTCTTAGATCTGAACCTCCCTTGCCTCTGCCACGAGATGGCTGACCATTTTGGCCACACCAATTGTTTCTATAATCCTGCATATTCGACCTCAGAGTAAGATTAGAAGATGCAAATGAAATATTATGTTAAGAGGCTGAGTGAAAGTGTTCAAGATGAGCATCAAATGTGAGCAATGATGTCTAAAAATAATCTAATTTAAATTATCTTTGTTAGACAAATGGATAACTAGATGTGTATACTCAGCGTCCAAGCTAGCAAGAATTAGAGTATGAAGGTCAGATGGAGAAATTGGGCTTCCAGCAAGAGCAAAGTTATCTGCAAGTGTCTTTATCTTGTTGAGATATTCCTCTATTTTTAGTGCACATTTCCTGGTTCTTTGAACTGTGAAAAAAGTGAAATGTTTTAGGCACAGATATGAAGCCTCTAAGACATACCAATAAGAGATTGATTAGAATCTAGATTTTACTAGTAAAATATTCATATCAGCAAAAATAGGTATATCAAGGCAAAGCTACCTTTTGATCAACTTTACTCTGTGACGACCAAATAAAGTTTCAAAACTAGATCACATTTGTACCAACCATGTTTACATTCCATAAACAATATTAGAAGACTTGCAAGCAAACTTTATTATTTTAATTGCAAACAGCATCAAGTCAAAGTTAGGCAATATAATCCAATCGAACCAAGTCGAAGCCCCAAAATTTTCAACATTAATATGATGAAAAATCAAAGTTGGAGAGTCAGATAATCTTAATGATAGCAAAATATTTAAAACCTGGGGAGTATTTAAAGGGATTTGCAACTAGTCTAATGGTATTTGCAACTTCAACAATGAGATTTACAATTTTTTCTCATACATTTGCAATTTTGAAATTGCAACTCATAAATAGTTGCACAAAAAGCAATGGACTGTAGGACACAAAAAGCAATTGACGGAAAGTAATGAATTCACGATTTCTCCTACTACTTTATTAAACTAGTCGAATATACAGTAAAAATTACAGTCTTTCTCCCAAGGTAACCATCAGAATGAACAAAATGATAGTGATTATCAGAGGAGTAAAAGAAGATTTATGTCCAAAATTTACTTACACTTCCTCCTTTCCAGTTTTAGCTCAGCCAAAGATATCTCCCGTAAGCTTCGTCTCCCATACGCGCTAACAATTCCTTCTTTAGATTGATTCCTTAGTTATATATTTCATTTATTCTAGGGGTAATTTGGTATTCTTACCTAAATTTGCAAAAAAACAGATTAAACTTTCTGTCCAATCTGTCTTTTTAAATATTCATACGCCCAAATTGTCTTTTTTAAATATACATAATTTTTCTTTATTTTTTTCCCTATTTTTAATAAATTATGAATGTTATTTAATTTTTGAAGTAGGGAATTTTATTAAGACATATAGTAGTATTTTAAATTTCAAGACTCAGGTTGTAGACTTATTTTAGAATATTCTAAGGTGTGAAAATTGAAATTAAGGAATATATTTGAAGTCCATAGTACTCATACAATTTTTAATATAAAACTTATTTTATAATACAATTTATACTATAAATTAAATCTTATTTTAAAAACTAAAAAAGTAGTATTTATCATGTCTTCATTGAATTTTTTCCATATATGATACGGACAAGGAAACCATCCTGCCCAACTTAAAATGTTTAGAACTTTTAACATATAGGCCACTAAGAAGCTACAAAAAACAACCCATTTATCTTTGTGCCTTCTCTACCCATGTACAACCTTAATAAAATATTAAAATATATTATTTTATTATCTTTTTTTGATAAAAAAATTTTAAAATAGATTCGAACCGTCTATTACCCTCAAACGTAAATTATTATTTTATTATTATTTAATGTTTTAAAAAGCTGGATTGGATGTGTTACTGAAACCGGAAAGGTCATCAATTTACAATTTTTATGATCCAACCAATTAAACCAACATTCAAACATGGGACATGATAATTAATTAAAAATATAATAAGAATAATTATGTGTATATAATATATATATATAATGTATAGTTTTAATTGTCAACTTAATAACACTGTATGTAAAACTTTCAATAAAATAACACCGTCTAACCCCGTCTAACAGCACATAAAAGAATTAACTTCTATTGTTCATATCCCTAAAATTTGACCAGTGAATATCCACATAATAACAACTACAATTAGGAAATGATCAAGAAGGATGTAAAATAAAAACCTATGTTTGTCAGATTTTTTTTTAGCAACACTTAGATCAAATAAATATACTAGTTTGGTGGCCAAATTTTTTTTGGTGTGCCAAGGAGTCATGGCGTCATACCCTCCTTAGCCACCTTCTTTGTAAAATTATTCTCCGGTGGCTGACGCTCCGTCAGACGACAACTGACTTTTCTTTGGTGCAAGCTTGATGTTACAGTCTATAATGAAGCATACAACAGCTGAGGACATAAATGGAATGAGAGAAATAGTTATACAGTATATCGGTAGGTAACATAACGTCCAGCAGTTTCACTTGGTCGGATTATCTTCACAACCTGTCCTCGCTTCAGTCCGTAATATCTTGCAATTGGATCTGTCACCTGGATTCTAGGAAGCTATAACAAATGAAAGAAACATCATCATCACCAGCATCATGAGACATTTTCTCCTGTAATAAAAATGGTGACAACAGGTACTATAACAGAAACATGAAGAAGTTTATCTGGTAAACAAGGGCAGAACAAGTTATGTAGACTACTCAAATCCTAGTATAAAATTAAAACAAGCTTCTAGACAGTAGAATTCAAAGTTAAGAGGCATCAGCAGGGTTCAATCAGAGCCTCTTAAGATATTAATTGTTCTCCATGAAAGAGGGAGAGTTTTACAATCATGCTCCCTCTATTCCTTTTTAAAGAGACAATGTTTTGGTATAACCTGTTTCTTTTTATAAGAGATATTTAGAAGTTGTCTCAAAATATTTTTGTTAATTTCCCACTTAGCTCACATTTATTACTCATATACCAATGAATTTAATTCCCACTTTTGACATAATTCCTACCTCTCTACCACACATTCTCTCCCACATAAATGAGGGTATTTTTAGAAAAAGGGTTACAATTTTTAACTATTTAATGTCTCAAATTAATTTTAACCAACTTTTAGATCGACGTGATTCAGTTAATTATCTCTTATAAAAAGGAAAGGAAGGAGCACTTGTTTGTGTAAATGATTTGCTCAGAACAATTCTGATTTGAAGGCAATTAATGAAGCTACAGCTCTCAGGTCCGCAGTCACTTTCAAGATAAGATACTTTCTCAGGATAGAGATAGCCAGATCCAAGTATATAGACGAGTCAAAGGAAATATGCATTGGATTTAATATCTAAAATGATATTAACGGGTGCTAAGCAGGGGGACTTCATTAGATCCTAATAAGAAGCTTATTTCTCCAGGGTCTAATAATGAGTTTACTGAGTGACCCAGGGAGGTATCAAAACTTTGTTGAGAAACTTAGGGCCTATTTGTTTCTAGTCTCTGCTTTTTTGTTCCCAAAACAGTTTTATAAACTGTTTTTAAAAACAAGCATTAAAAAAAAGCAAAAAATTATTGGTGGTGGCTGGTGGCGGTCGCCAACAGGGTGACATTTGGTGGTTAGAATTTTTTTTTTATAGAAACCAGGCAGTATCCTTAGCCGATAACTTAAAGACTAATATTCTCAAGGCGTAGAGATCACCGAAGTGGACTTTAACTCTCCCAACAAAGTCATTTTCCATGCACACGGCCTAATTCGAACTTCGCACATCATGTTTAAAGGACCTAGTCATCTATTAGTTGTGCAAAGCTTTGTTAAGTTATTTTTTAATTCTGCCATTTTTACGAAACAAAAAACAAGATATGCAAAAAACAAAAACAAGAAAGCATCTAAAAGTTGTTTTTGTTTTTTAGTTTTTGAAAACATGTTTATTTTTTCTAAAACACCTAACTCAAAATAATACACCAAACAAGTTTCTGTTTTGTTTTTAAAATTGAAAACAAACAGGACCTTAACTACTGCACCATGATATGGCCAGACATCAATTTTACAGTTCACAACTTGAGTCAATCTGTGAGTAGTCCTAAATATGTAACTTCTTTATCCTTTTATTAATATCATTTTGTCTTTTTCTAAAAAAGAGTTAGTTGCCCCAAATAGTCAGTGTCATATGGATGCTGCAATCAAGGTAGTTTTGATATCTGAAGACTAACACAGGAATGCGATTGCTTATGTCATCTTCTAGAAAGTTGCGACTCCGAGCATTTTGAGAGCCTGATTGGTTTCATGTCCAAAAACGAGAAGGTCTATTAGAAGGTATCCTGTGATTCTGTGAATCTAGGTGACTCTATCTTGGAGGTTAAAGAAGCAAAACATGGTCTCCAAAGTCCACAGCAAAAGCTAAGCATCAGACAGCAATACCTTTGTACTGTGGTAGTGAAGCAGTGATTTATATTACAACTAATCCTATGTTTCAATCCAAGTTGGGAGTTGTAGGCATATTTAAGGGTTAATACAAACTTTGATCCCTCAAATTTGCCCTCATTTTAGTTTTAGTCCCTCAAGTTTCAAACTATAGGTTTTGATCCGTCAAAGGGCAAAATGGTCTAAATTTTTATTAAATTATAGGGACCAATATTTTAGAAGGAAAGAAACTTGAGGGACCAAAACCTATGTTTGAAACTTAAGGGACCAAAACCAAAATGAAGACGAACTTGAGAGACTAAAAATTGTATTTACCCTTATATTTAATTCCAAATTAAGGGGGAGTGTGGGTTGATGCATATTAGTTATAGTGACTAAATGTAGTTACACTGTTAGTATAGTTAGTGTCACTAAACTGTACATGATGTGCACTATACAAAAACATCCTGGAGAAGTAAAAAAAACACGTGCGCACACGTAGAGTTATTTCCCAGAAATCAGATATGATGTCACATTTATTGAAGATTGCATCAATACAAAGTATCATTTCATTAGGATAAATGCCTTTTTTATCTAGCTTTCATCACACACAAAAAAGATTGTAATGATTTTTTGTCATTTCCTGAAAAACATTTTCTATCAGCTTCACTAATTGTGGGCTTCAATGATAGAGTTAAGAGAAAATGTATTATGGCAAATGATAGAATTAGCATGAGAATTTCGTGAGTAAAAGAAGGAACACTACTAGAAAGGAAGTCAAATGGCAAATGACAAACATACAGCCAGTTGGATAAGTCATCTTCTCAAGAAAAGGAATCAAAATAAAAAGAAAGATTAAGAAAAAGAGACACAGAAGCTCACGTAGATAGCAATGCTCTGTTTTCCATCTGCATATCTGACAAAAGACAATCCCTTAAAACTTCCTTGTGCCTTACTCTATTAGGGCCTGTTTGGTACAGGGGATCTGGAGGGGAGGGGAAATTTTTATAAGTTGAATTTAAAAAAAATTGAAGTTGGGTTATCAAATTTTAATAATAAGATGTAAGATAAAAGGGTAAGAAAAATTAATTATAAAATCTTAACCCCACTTCTTTAACTTTTTAAAATCCAACTCATAAAAATTTCCCCTTCCCCTCCAATTCCCTCATACCAAACAGCCCCCAAAAGGAAGCCATAAACACCATATCCCAACATATCATATGGAAAGGCAAGAGGACGCCCTTTAAAATAAGTGCATTAGAATCAAGTTTGAACCTACTGACCTGTGTTTCTTTCACAGTATATCTCTCAAGCAAGGTTTTCTTCTCTGTGTCATTTAGCACTTGATGTTCCGGAACAAGAACATGCTCTTTTATGTTGACCAACAGTTCCGCCTCCTGTATCAATAGAGTCACTATTAAATTAAAGACAAAGCAGGTTCACTGAATACAAGATAATTAAAATTGTTTCTTAAATATTATTTGAAACATTGGCCGAGCCAGGGGTTTGTTTTGAAAAATAGAAGTCCAAAATCTAAAACTAATAAGAAACATGAAGGGTATTTAAGCTATGGGTAAAGATTGTCACAAACTTATATACCCATCATCTTATTACTTTTCAATGTGGGACTTCTATTATCAACATTCCCCTCTTTTTGTAAGTTAACAGTTTGCAAGGCAATGTAAAAGAGAGAAAGCATGAAACAAATTTAAAACTTGCTATCATTCAAGAATTTTCCTCACAAGAACACTAATAAATCACGTCACCTGAAAAACTTCCAAGTGAAATTTTGAAGATATTTCAGCAATACAGCTCCGAGCAAAGGGAGTCAAATTCTGTTGAACAACCAAGATTGCTCTGGAAACATTTTCTGTTTTCATGCGGTTAGCGTATGTCTTTATTGTCTTCACTCCAACTTTAGCTTCTTCAGGAAAGAAAACATAGATCTGGTACAAACAAAACAAACGAAAAGATAGGGCCAAATAAAAAGGAAAGAATAGACATTTTTCATGTGCTATACCATCTAACTATTATGCTAATTACAGCCTGCATGATGTGAATTACGAACCTAGAACTGAAACATTCAACATGCAAAGTACAGTTCCGTGGTTGTAGAACATAACTTTTATCTTTTTGATAGTGAACTAGCTTGAAGGGTATATAAATAATCTAGAGTCCAGTAGTTAGCCGCTAATCACTAATAACAAAGAGATTATGACATATGGTGTCAGTCAATCAAACAAAAGGGAATAAGGGTGAAGGATCTGCACGTCGAGTGAAAGTGTTCTAAAAATAGCTCTTGTACCATTATTCATGACAGTAAACTGGGTTGATTCAGAAAAAATCATGAGCTTTGTGCAACATGAAATTGGACCATGTGGTGTTTAGGCGGCTGTCCAAGCATATGGGGTCAAGTTCAAAGGATTAATGTTGAACTGAGAAATGATCTATGAGTTCTGCAACAATGGGAAGTTTCTTTCTATTATTTTCAACATTTTGAACTACACCCATAAATTTCTCATTACTGAAATGGCTCCAACCCCAGACGACTTACATCCCTAATATGGTGCGAATGATATGAATAGTATTGTGATTTTCCATTTCATTTCATCTGTACCAAAACCAATTGGTACAGATAAATTGCAAACTCAATACCATTCAAATCATTTCAACCAAGTACATTCTATCTCATGTTTATATTGATGGCGATACTATTGTAGCTTCCTAGCAATATGAACCAACAGACTCGTTATTGTTAACTGACAATTTCTAAGTAACTATTACCTTAGCATCATGCCTTGAGTACAATCACAAACATTAGTCCCAGAAACATAATACTCCTCCAGTCCTTAATATAGGAACTAATGGGGATGGAATTAAGGAAGATGAATGGCTTTTTAAAACATACTAAATTAATTATATTAACTAACTTTGTTAATCTAATTAAATTAGTTAAATAGATCTTATAATAAGTACAGAAGTAAAACACAGCACCGAATAACATTTAAAACAAGCGTTTAACACTGACCTCAATCTCAGTAGGATTCGAAGATTGATGCAAAAGAAAATCTTCTAAAAGCAGAGATTGAAGGAGATGAGGGAATACCTGGTCGGAGCTATTATCTTTCTTAGCTTTATTGAAAACAAGGTCCTCCCTTTTCATGTTCTCAGAGTATTTATGCCTGAAATCACTCTTGGTCATGTTGATTTCGTAGTCTGTAACCAGATAGCCCCTATCCCTCAGCATCTGCATCACGGTCTTCCTGATTCTGTAAAGCCTATTGAATTCTTCCTCTGTAAGAACCATCCTTTTCGCTCTTCTTCCTCTCGCCGAAAATTCTCAAGCCAACTAAGAAGATGGAGGAAGAAGGAGGGAAGTGGAAGTAACCAGAGCCCGACCAATGTTATGCTTGCCCTAAATATAAATTTAAAAATACTAAATTGCCCCTAGCCAAAAGTCCTACATTTCCTCCTACATTATCTCATGCATCCTATTTTTCAAAACTTAGTTTTTAGCGTCTAGACGGTGTGACATTTGTTTGGAGTTTGATTCTATTCTTCCATTTTGCTGATATTTACTGAAAATTGGAGTTAACTAGTTCTATGCTTGGTATTTCAGAACTTAGGTGAAACCAAATTCTGCTATTAAATTTGGGCTGCAATTTGGTATTAGGAGAGATTTTAACTTAGCCTTAATGAAGGTTTTTTTGGGAACCTTGATTACTGTTATAAATTCTCTGGTATACACTTGCCAGTTGACTATGTTAGTTGCACTTGACTTGTTTACAAAATGATTTCATGAGGTGAGAGGCATCAATAAGATCTTATTCAAGTTCTCCAAGTGTGCAATTTTTTTTTAGGTAAACTTAAAGTATTTATCGTCAAAAGTAATAACTAATTTTATTGTATTGTAGATTTTTTGAATGAACTTTAGTACTAACTATAGGTACACATTATCTCTAATTAAATGTCAATTGTGTTAGATCTCATTATCAAATATACAATCTAGTTGGGAAGAACTTTTTTTATTGGTATAAAAATTTTTGAAAAATAGTTAGGCTCACCCATAATTTATGGGCAGGACGAAATCTTTTTTTCCTTTTAAGCGATACTAATTTTAAGCAGGTCGAAGTTAGGAAGAACTTAACATAAAGTTAGAAGTTATAGGTGGTAAGAATAAGAAGGCCCATATCTATGGGTTCGGATCTGAGGCTGAAGATATTGGTTGTGCCTCTCAATGATCATCTTCTTTCATTAATTGTAAAAAAAAAAAAATCTTCTTTCATTAATAATACAGGTATCCATCTTGATATTAAAGATGAATTGTGCAAGAGGATAACAGAGCTTGCACAGGAGAATCAACATATTCGACAACAGAATCAAGTGACTCTATAACAGAACAACAAGATTATGTTTATGTTGGAAGGAATGGGAATTAAACTATCTAAGCCCTTAACAATATGAATGTAGAAAATGACAGTTGAGAACAATTAGTTGTGGCTTTTTTAGTATATTTGTGACTTCTTACATTTCTTGCTCAGACTATTTTTAATTGTGTCTTTTTTTTTATAATTAATTTCAATTCTTTAATATTCAAGAAATCGAATTGACTTAAAATCACAAAAGATAGTAGCTCAGGAAAAAAAATACTAAAATTACTGACGGATTTGCAACAAAATTCAGTCACAAATTTTCATATTTTGCAACGGAATTTAATAAAATTTGTCTCAAATTGGCGACGGAACTCCATCGCAAAATTGCATGTGAATTCTGTCAGAAATTTCGTGGCAAATTTGCTACAGATGGAATACTCCGTTGCACACTTGCCACATAATATTCCATCGAAAAATGCGTCGCCAATTTGCCACGGAAATTCTGTCACAAAATTTGCTACGGAGTATTATGCCGGAAAGTCTCTGGCAAATTTTCAATGGAATTTCCTTCAGAAAATCTGTGGCAAATTTATTATGGAACACGAAATTCCATCGCAACACGATTTGCAACGGCTCTACCAAGGACGTAATGATTTCCGTTGCTAATCTGTCGGTGACGGAATTTCCGTCGCTAAACACAAATATATATATATATATATATATATATATATTTTAGGCTGTTTTTTTTGGTACTGATCTACAACTTTTTGCAATTAGATGGTCTTTTTTGGTTGTTACATTCACTCTTTTTCTCCTAAACGATACTAATGTTGGACAAAACGAGCCGTTTATTATCCTCAGGCGTAAACCTAGGCATCCAGAAGCTAGGATGTCTCCCAAAGCGCCGCGACTGGAACCACAATAAAGTGGTACTCCCCAAAGATGAAACACGTTCTAAATGGTCGCATGTCTCACCTCTTTACTAGTTGAACCCACAGACGATGGGTGCAATTAGATAATAGTCTTTACTCTTCTTAATTATCTCATATCTTTAATATAAAAATTAGTTAATTAATTTAAGTAAATTCAAGAAATCAAATAAATTAGTTCATTATAACCAAATTTAACTCCTCAAAATGAATTCATATTATATAGTTAACTGGCTCTTATATTAAGGATCATATATAATATATCATTTTATAATATAGATAAATTAGTTTAGGGCCCGCTTGATTTGACTTTTGAAGAAACTCTTCTAGATAATAAGTCATTTAAAAGCTTTTTTGGAGAAACACTTATGGAGAAGAGCTTATAAAAAAATAATTTTAAATAAAATGAGTGTTTGGATGATTATTACCAGTATGAGTTTTGTGATTAGTAAATTAACAAAAAGAGTACGAGGTACAAAAAATTGCGATAACTGTTCATCTAGACATTATATCACTGTACATATGTCTGACGGCAACCATCTCCATTTCTCCATTCCATTCCGTTCGCCATCCCCACTCCCCTTACCGTCATCATCCCTCCCTCTGCCATGCTCGAGAGACTCCGAAGCCTCCGCTGCCGTCGATGACGAATCCGAAGAAGGCGACAAATCTAGACGGAGGTTGAAGGAGAAGGCGACAGATCTAAACGGAAGTTGAAGAAGATGGGTGGGGAAGATGGAGTACCGATGGAGCTAAAGAAGATAGAAGGAAGTGACAGAGGTCGACGAACTAGTGAGGACGACAGATCTGAAGCCAATCGTTGTCGTTATCGACGATAGATCTAAAGCGAGGACGACAAGACTGAGCTGGATGATAGATAGCGACTCCAGTGACGACAGACACCGCCGCCAACAATGATGGACAAAGTGCACCAGAGACGAAAGGGAGGAGAGATAAGAGAGAGTGGAAAAAAATAGGAACAAAATAGTCATTCAACAGCTCATAAGCTCTTTTCTTCACCTAAAAGTTATTTCCTTGAGTTTGTCCTAAACCATATTTTGAAACTATAGTTTACTCCATAAACTCTTATAAACATTTGAAGGCTGTTTGTTTAACTTTTGGCCCAAACCTAAAAGCAACCAAATAGACTGATAAAATAGATTAGGGTTTCTAATTTGCTCCTGATCAGAGGTAGTACTTGACAGAAACAAAAATCTTCACTAATCAAACTATTGAGTGTGTTGGCCTCGCAGGGTAAAAAGCTATCCTTGCTGATGGAATGAATCATAAAATGCATACATTCACAGCACTGAGCAATAACTGAAGAAAATCTTCTTTTAAACACCCGCCCCCACAACAACTTTTGGATCATTCCTTTACCCTCTCGATCAATAAGCACCTTTATCCCAAGAACAAGGTAGTTTTGTACAGAAGACAGATTATTCACATTTACTGTGTTCCTTTACATAACTTAAGACCATGAAGGCATTAATTCCTTGTGCTTTTGCTTATTTTTCTTTCCTCTCTACCAAAAAGATTTCACTTTGTATGATGATGATCTCTTGCCACGTGTAAGCCTCATCTCCCACCTATGATCATCTGAAGGAAAAGACTGAAAAACAGAAAGACAAGAGAGGTGAAACCCACCTTGGACAATGAGGTGAGGATCCTATATGGATAACCTGTATTTCTCTCTCTCTCTCTCTTCATTTCAATTGAAGTCACTTTAGATGATCCTCTTCAGCCCCTTCATATTCAAGTTGTGAGGAAACTGTTGTGTCAGAGGCGGCATCATCGATGCTTAAGCTTAAGTTGGAGAATTCGCCGCTGAGGGAGGAGATTTCATCTTCACCGCAAACTGATGGGGCGGGTGATGCATCAGGAGTATTATTGGTGAGGGTGGAAGCCGGGGAAGGGAATGAGTCTGAATCTTCGCCTGACTGTAGCAGACTCCAGTACATTATACTGGCTGTAAGAGTGAGAATCATCTTCTGATTAACCTGCAATAAGATCAAGAAAAAAATTACAAACCTTTGTCAATAAATCAAGGTCACATGAAGATATTAGGATTTAGGAAAGTTAACATTTTAAAGATTTTAAAATGGATGTGATGCTTATCAAATGAAAGGCAACTGTACTTTCTACTTGTTCAAGCAAGAGAAAATGCATCGCAGAAAATGAAGTACCAATAAACTATACAACAAGTCTTATCCTACTAGATGAGATTGGTCTAACTATATGGATCGCATGATGCCATTATACTCTATAAAAAATCAAGTCCTTGTATAAGTACCCATAAACTATGCAACAAGTTAATTAAAACTCATTAAATAGGATTTGCTGGTGGGGGTGATGAGATTCGCTGATACATTCTTCTTTTGGTTTCATGCACCTAGGGATGCAAGGAATGACAAGAATTTCTCTGCAAACACTTGCTAATTTATAGAAGCTGTTGATAGAAGAACCAATCTGGTAGGAAACATACCTGTATAATATCCTCAGGTAACAAAAAGATGGAACAACCTAGCTTTCGAGCAACACTGATTATGTAGGTAGCATTCAACTTCTTTTCATCATCTAAATTTTCAACAATAAAAGTGTAAGACCACAATCCAGATTCGAGGTTGCTATTATTGAAATAAACATTGTCATATAATTTATGTATAAAATGAAAAATGGCCAGCTTTGCAAGAAAACACACCACTTGCACCCTTAGTAACAAGATTCCAATTAACAACCCTGGGCTCTACAGCACTGAGAAGCTCAAGAAAAAAGATCCCATTTGCCAAGCTCTTATCCTGTGACCAACAGCATCCCAGAATGGTCACAAATAAATAATCATATATCAGGGTTGATGGACATGATTGCTGAAAATTAGAAACAGAAAATTATCCTAAAAACCTTAAAACTCTCTATGTGGGAATTTCTGCCTGTGCTCTTCACTTTTCTGTTTGCCCATTTCAGGATATCGGCATCAGTGATCTCCCTTCCTTGGGAATGCGATCTCAAATTTTTCAGTAGTTGAAGCACAGTGAATCTCATCAACTGCCACAAGAAGGCTGAAAAAAAATTACACGATTTTAGTGAGTATGAAAAATAACTATATCCATGAGGACTTGAAATTCAACAGTAAAGCAATAGAATTTCATTCCTCATCATATGCTAAGATTAGATATTTTCATTATGTTCATTACAGTGAACCCTTAAAATTTCTGACAGTTGAATGTGAACTTAACCAAAGACCTTCTTACTGAAATCACAAACAGAATAGCCGATGGATGTGTTAAGTTTTGTCACAGATCCATTGCCAAAACATGAATTCATGATTGACTCTGAAATGAGCGGGAGTTGAAGGCTCTGAGAAAGACACAACTACAAAGGCTACCGACATTTTTCTTTCATCTAAAAACTTTGATATACAGTCTATACCCGTATGTAAGGTAAATATAAGATAGATATTAACAATAAATGAAGGTAAAATAACATAAGTTGTCTACTGTTTGACTCAAGCAATTTTGTTTCAGAGTTGTCACTTAGTTTAACGGTAAGAGGAGAACTGAATTTGGCCTCTTGATGATCTTAAATCTGGGGAGCATGGTCTTTATCATATCAGGTTCTCTACAACGTTACTTCTCTTTCTAGAACCTAAACAGAAAATTCTGTCCATTACAAGTGAATATATATCCTTATATAAGCAGTGTTTACCCAGCCTCCACTGAGAACATGGAAAGGGATACATTGCTTCACCTTCACAAATTAAAAATTGATTCAATAACTGTCCATTGTCATAGCAGATTATAAATGTCAAGCGCCACTTGAAAGTGAACTTCATTCAAAGATTGAATGTGGCAAAATTAATAAAACAGCACTCAAAAGGTAAGGAGAATATCTATGGCTGTTCAATAAGTTGAATAAGTTCACAAAAGTTTTCAATAGCCCATTAAAACGCTGTTATACCAAAGTATCAATTTAGCATGCCAGCAAATAAACAGAATATTGATCTTTCAAGAAGAAACAGACGCCTTCTATCTCTCTCTGTGTTTATCTAAAAGACCACAAGGCCTCCCTCCCTCCCTTCATTTTCTTTCCCCACTCCAAATCAGTTGGAAGGACTTTTAATCAAACCAATGGGCTCAAAACTTGAGACATGAAAATGAACGAGATGCCATAAAAGATATAAATCACATTAAGGCAAATATTGTCCATGATTCCATCTATTTAATTAACTTTGAGAAGAAAGGATTACCAAGAATCAGCTTCTTATTTCCTTGCACAATGTCATTGCCAGCTACATTAACTAGCGAAAACCTCAGTTGTTTCCCAATTTTTATGACCTGATTGCAGTTCTCTACTTTTCTAAATGGCATCTTAATTGGAGGTCTTGTTGCATGTTTCCAGTGAACTGATCCTGGAGAAATCTTGTCTAACACCTCCAGAAGTATCCATCTGTTTGAGAAAATAAAATAAAATAAATAAATGGATAAAAAGGCATTTAAGAATTTAGTGATATCATATACTTAATTTGGATATCCTAATTCCTATGAGTCTCCTGGCTGCCAAAAAAGAAGTAAAGTTAATCTTCTTTAAAGCAATAGTAATTGAAGGCCTCTATGGAATAAGCTGAAAAAATAAATATCTAATAGGTGGCTTTTTCTATTCCGGTGCATAAAAAAATATCTACTAGGTAGCTGATTTCCATTAGATTCAGATATATCATTAAAATAAAATGATTTGATTTTGATTAAATATAGTTTACAAGAAGGAATACATACCCATTTCTGACATCCTCAAATACATTATTTACATAAGTCCCAATTCCAAGACTATTGATCCACAGCCTGAAGCATCTCTCTTCTCTAGATGTTTGCACATCATCTGTCATCATCTCAGCGAAAGATACCTTTTTATTGTCTGTAGATAAGCCACTCCTGCATTGTGTATGCCCCTGATTAACCATAACATTGATGATAAAAGAAATGGAAATAATTAAAACTGACACCGCTAAACCAAACTCCAAATATTTGGGGTTCTTTTCTTTAGGTCATTGATAGAGACTGTTAGTTTAAAATGCTTAATCCCATATTGAATAGTATGAGATATTCTATGGGTATTAAAGGGGGTTGATTCTCTCACTTGAATAGCTAACTTTTGAGAGTGTGTTCTTAACCTCACTTGAGTTTCTATCAATGGGTGGTTGGGACAGTAAGAGAAGGCTGGCCAAAGCAGGGAGGACCATTTTGGATGAGTCTCTGGGAGTGTTCTCGCCTCTTGAAAGCCAGAATCTT
This sequence comes from Leucaena leucocephala, assembly GCA_037074615.1. Lineage (NCBI taxonomy): Eukaryota > Viridiplantae > Streptophyta > Magnoliopsida > Fabales > Fabaceae > Leucaena > Leucaena leucocephala. The sequence continues at coordinate 12,056,516 of CM073540.1, read as the reverse complement.
TCTCTACATCTTTCTTGTTTCTTATTGGTTTGCCAGAGTGTTTTTGGAACCGGGTTCTGATTTATATCAATTCTGGAAATTTTCTTAGCATTATAAAACCTGAACTTTTAATCATCTTATTTATACTTTGGCTGCTTGGGTGGTCTCTCTGTGTGTGAACTGTATGGAAGTCCTATCATATGCATCTATGTTTTTGTTTCTCCATGCATACAGACAAAAACAGCATGCGCTCCAAGAGAACCAATCATGAAAAATACTTAAACTAGATGTATCACTCCATGTGTATGGCAGAACATGCCTGCAGCTTATCCTAACTGAACATTTTTTTTGAACAAAGAATTATGAAGTATATTTCAAACCTCTGCTGAAATATTTGGGCTACAAATGCCAGATTCAGATTTGAGGAACCATCCATGATGTCCTTGGGTGTCAAGTATCTTTTGCAGCCCATTCTTTCTGCATGATCAAGCACAAGTTCTGCTCTTTGAACGGTATCATCAGTATCCAAGGTGGATGGGTTGCAATGTTCAGGAGCGAGGACATTGAGCAGATACGCATAAGCTCTTGCATCCTGTAAATATAAGACCAGAGATAAAAGGAAAGTCAGTTGCTAATACCTTGATTCAATTCAAATTATTAAAGTTATAAACCCCAAGACATTATTGGATTTTAAGCCTATAACTAATAAGAAAGAATGGAAAAGAAAATAGGATGGATGGACATGGAGGAATGATGGTGAATTTCTGAAAGAATAAGCATAAGAAAATTTTGTTTAATAAATAATCTCTTAAAAATACCATATATACTTATGTACATGCAGATAAACGTTCAACCATTCAATCAAACACGCACGTGTCATTTATTAGTCAAATCATTTTAAAATATCACCTTCAATGCCAAGGTCAATAGAGAAGTAGTCGTATACCTTCACATCAGAAGAAAAATTTTTAACAGTTTTATCGTACCCTCCTCTCTGGAGATGAAAATTCATCCATTTTAGTAGAACCTTTTCAGGAGGCAAACTAAGAAGCTCTTCAACCTCCTAAGGCAAAAGGTAAAGCATAGAAATCAGTTAGAAGAAACAGAAAAAGTCATAATTAATTTTATTGAATCAGAATTCCAATAAAACCTTTGACAAAAATAGCAAAAACGAGTGTCTATATCATCACCTGGCTATCCTCCACCAGTTCGACAAGCTGAGGTGTCTTCTTAAGGTTCAGATCTGCCAATAATTGGATCTGAAATTTCCACAAGAGTGAGAGAGAGGATATGAGGAAAATGATCAAGTAATCATTTTCTAAAGCCTATCAGGCCCTACAAAATCAACTCATTCTCAAATTATGGCAAAACTTAGATAAGTAAACCTAAAGCAAATGAATACTATATGAAACTCAAGCGTAAATACCTTTATGATCTGGGAAATCAGCCCTAAAACAAGATGGGGCTGCAATGCAAACAACAGAAGAATAATGTTACTGATACTTGAAATTAAAAGTTAAAAGGCTTCTGCACAAAAAATAAATAAATAATCTGAGCACCAGAAAAAGTCAATCATAATGATAATCAAGAGCCAAGATAACTAAGACTCACTCTTCCTTCAACAAGGTCCTGTGTACCAATGTTAACTACAGTGCAGCCTATAGCCGTCGCAGAATTGAGGCAGAGGGTATGGTTTTCATTCCTCTCCCAAAGATTAAGAATTTTTTTGGCATTGATGGCTCGCTCATCTATAGTCCCAGGCACAGCAACATTGATAAGTTTACTGCATCATGCATGTTATATGTCAAAGTGAGTACATACTACAAGCTTTATGACAAAAGCAAGCAATGCATAATCTAGAAGACCCTGCTTATATACCACAGAAGAACTCCATCTTTTGCAAGATCAATTAAATCATTGGTAGCTGGGTCTAAAGGAAGATATTGACTCAGAAACGGGTCATCACCAAGGTAGCTGTTTATGTGAGCAACATAAGATGCCTTTTCTGATTCACTGATGGTGTGAAGAAGAGTGGTTGTCGCTGCCTTAAGGAATGACGAAGAGTTCTTTGTAACACCTTGTTTTGATGTAGCTAGGCTCTGCAAATTCAAATATGCCTGCATGACAAATGCAATGAATTATCATTAACGTTATAGCATGTAAACTCCTGCATTAATTAATGCAACAGCTTAAGTGTAACATACCAATGACTTACCCTTAAGAAAGATTCAAAATCAATCTCATTGCTCAAGTCAGGGCTTTTTTCACCCAAGACACCCTCAATCTCCTTCTCAGTGTACGTATCTTTAAATGCTTTTAAATTGGCCATTAGAGGTGGCAAGTCTCCAAATGTAACTTTGCCATTCTTATTTTTTAATGCCATAAACTACAGCACAAGAAAGAAACGCCGCATGTGTCACAAACAGAACCACGTAATGCATCATATTTAAATATGAAATTTAAAAAAAAAACAAAAAAAAGATCAGAATGACCGTATATGGAAGCAAAGAAATGGACTTACTTTTGATTTCAGGCTGCGAAGTTCAAACTGCGTAAACTGACTTTGAAGCCATTGATCGGAGACAATAACGCCCGCAAAATTTGACATCTCCGCGTATTACCGACGAAGAATATGAGCCAATCAAGGATACAAATTGTACCCCAAACTAGAAAACTTCCAGAGAAGATACAAAAGATTTGTGAAATAAAGAATTTGTACTATCCAACGACTCGATTCCAGATCCAGTCATATACGTTCAGATTCAAATACTCATAAAGAAATATATAATAACAATGTAGAATCCATAGCCAAGCATGAAGAGGTTTTGCTCTTGTAAGTCACCAGCCTGTCCAACGCAACCTAATACAGAGCACAAACAAAAGAAAAAGCTAATTTAAGGAAAAAGAAAAAAGAACAAAGATAACTGATACACAAAGAAGGAAAAAAACAATAATGGAAGTTCGTTTGTTTGTTAGATTAGTTATTGAAATACCAGACTCAATGTAAAAGAAAACAAAAGACCCGCAAAACATTCCCACCAAAAATAGGAAACAAATGCTCGGTATCCGATAATTATCTTCCAACTAACATTCTTAACAATGCTGCGAAGAACACAATGAAATCGAACAAATTGATCAACAACGAAGCAAAACTCAACAATGCACAAACATTTTTTCCTCGTTCAAAACGAATCTGTCAAAACTAACAACAAGAACATATATACCCATGAAAATCCGAGATGCAAGCTAATATTTTCAACCACCCGTCGTTAATTCAATAGTAGCGCATTGAATGTAGGAAGATAAAGAGGCGGAAGAGGGGGGGAGAGGAACGTAGAGAGAGAGAGAGAGAGGATCGAATTTTCTTCGTGGGAGAGCAAAGTGCGAGAGAGAAGAACGTCGTGGAAGCAATATGTTTTGCCTGGGACCCCAGCGCCGACTGTGACTATCTGAGGAGATCGATTTCCTCTTTCTTCATTTCACATCGATTTTTGTTACGCTTATCACAGACGCGAGAGTACAGAAAATTTCTGTACCCGCTCTAGTTTTGTTACAGCTCATCCTCTTTTGTGTACACCTTTTTGGCTTTTCTGAAACCGATTTGTTATTATCAGGACTTCCTTTTCGGAGTCGTAGGTGGGGAGCAATTTGATGAAACTACACCTGTCATTTAGCAAAGGCAAAAATATAAGATTTTGGAAAATCAATCATCACCATATTTACAAAACTTAATTCTTTATTATTAATATAAAATATATTTAATTAATTTAATTATATTAAAAAAAATTAGTTCAGTGAGTTAATATAATTTAATTTTTTTAAAATATCCTAATCATCTTTAATTATTTATCTCCCTCTCTTGTTTAAAATATTGAAGAAATATTAAGAAAAATAGTTTAAAAAAATTAATAAATATAAAAAATATATTATATATTTAAGATTAATATCAACTTTCGAATTAAATCATATATTAAAGGTTGAAAGAGTATTATATTTATACAAATTGTAGAAGTTAAATTATTTATCAAGAAGGGCTAAAGTGTATCCAATATTTTGAAATATTTTTCTCAAGTGTATCCAATGTACTAAAATATAAAAAATTTCAAATAAAATTTTCACAACATTAATGAGTTTAAAATTAAAAACTAACTCAATTCAAATTATGAAAAATATATAATCAACCAAGAAGACAATACCAAACAGATATAATAATAGTGATTATAAGAATACATGTATGATAATTTAGGTCAAATCAAAATATAACCGATAGCCAAACATCATCAAATTTTTAACGTAATTTTTTCATCTTACTCTAACACCTTGAAAAGAATAAATCAAATGTATATTATTAGATTATAACACAATTTTACAAATAATAACTAAAAAAAATAGTATTATTTTTACAATACAAAATTTGTAACACAATTTAACAAATAATAACTAAAAGAAATAGTATTATTTTTATAATATAAAATTTGTACTTTTGACTTCTTTTTTAAATCATACTTTTTACGAAGCCAATCTCCACAATAAATAAGTGCTTCAACTAATTTTTTATTTAATTTAAAATAATATTTATCAATAACTCTAAAACTAGCACTAAAAATAGACTCTAATATCACAATTGAGATTATAATAAACAGTAGCTATTTTAGATAAAACTTTAAATTGAAGACTATTATTTTTTTACAATTTAAAGAGTTAGAACTACCCAATGTCATGAAAACCACACAGTGGACCCATGAGTTATAATTAAAGTGAAATGCTAAATGTTTAAAATTAAATGCACGCATAGCCTATGTGAAAACTGTGAAGGAATATATAGAATATAACTACTCTAAAGGGATGGCACACAGAGCATGAAGCCAAAGTACAAGGTCCATGAATGAATGCTATACTTCCCCAAATTTAGGAAAACAAAAAACGACCATCCACTAGAATTCAAACATAGGATCAATTACCGAAGGAGGCATCCATTGTCAATAACAGAACATAATCCAAAACAAGTGAGGGGGAAAATCAGCCAAACATGCACAAAGATCTTTCACCGTCAGTTTAATCTCACCATATCAACTATACCAATTAGAGCTAAAAGAAACAGATTTCACCTACAGATTTATTTCGTATATCCTTGTGATTTCTACAGCTCCTTCAATATTTGCTTTCTTTGCTCTTGTGTTTCTTTCTCTACAACTCTTTTTTTGTCTCGCTATTATCTGTTTACTTCTGAATTTCGCTCTCTTCCTATCTCTTTACTATGGAGGACACAGAGCTCTGTTGTGTACAATGCTCAAAACCTTGAAGAGAAAATGGGTTATTCAAACTAGGATTTAGGCCGATTTTTGGCATGTTAAGGTTTAACCGGGGGAATTAAAAAAATAGAGAGAAAGAGAAGATAGACATGAGCAGCGTGAGAGACGGCAAAAGCAAAGTGGTAGCGGGTGGATATGGAGACTGGAGAATGAGCGATAGCGAGTGGAGACCGAAGAGACATGGGTGAAGAGACGAAGATAGACCTGAGCAAAGTGAGCATGAGCGGTGTGAGTAAAATGAACATAAGGGTTATAGAAATGGGTTTAAATTTATAAGGGAAGAATAAAATCAACAATAACAATAGTTCAATAATTTGATTCTTGTATTGTGTTTAATAGGTGGACTTATTATATTTTTATATTGAATATATTTTGATAACAGGTACAGGCCGCCTGACAAGTATAATAGGCTTATTAAGGTGTATAAATCTAGTCTCTTAAGAAAAATAAATTTTTATATAGGCGATAAGCTCTTGACAGGTACCTGACCTGTTTTCACCCTATTAATAGCTTGCCATATATTTCACAAAGCACGTGAGCAAAAAGAGGTTATGGGTCTATGTAGAGGTGCTAATGTGGGCCAACCCGCCGAATACGGGTTGGCCCTCTACGGGTTGAGGTGGAGGCAGGTTGGTGTTACACCAACCCGAGACCGCCATGGCGGGTTGGCGGGCCAACTTTTTTTCCCCACATATATATGTCAACTTTTTTAAAAAAATTACATATGTCAATATTAATTAGATTCGAATCATGTCTGAAGTTGTCAAAATATTTATTTAGTCAACTTTGTCACTATCCATAAATAAATCTATCACAAAGAAAATAATAATAAAATAAAATAAATATATATAAAGAAATAACTCAATGAGATAAAGTTAATATAAATTAAGTATAATGTCTCTTGTTTAGCTAATACTCTCAAATTAGTAAAGTGCAAATGTGTAATATAAATAATGAAAAAAAAGGGCTAACCCACCAACCCTGCGGGTTAGTCCGCCGCGGGAGCGGGCTTGGCGGGTGCGGGTCAAAAAGATCCGCATCAAAATGGGTTGTAAATATTACAACCCAACCCGCTATTTTTTTGCGGGCGAGTTCAACCTATATTACCAGCCCTAACCTATGGCACGTTAATGCAATTATTAATTAATTTAAAATTAATATGCGTAAAACAAAATGTTTAAGCAATTTCCGGATCGGTTTGTTCATGGTGTCACTATACCCTTCCTAAATAAAAACAAACCTCAAAAAATAAATAGTTTCTTTCAATTTTCATGGGTATTCGAGTTTTGGTTCAGATGAGAAGAGAAGACTTAATCAACAAGTAATAGAGTATTATATTGCTTAAGAATGAGGATAAAATTATAGCTTTCTTAGTAGATTAGAGGGAAGAGGAGACAAGCTATTGAAATCTATATACTTCCGTCGGTTTATAAAATTGATCATTTTAAAGCTTTTTGTGTTTTTTAAGAATTTATTTGCCATTTGAGAATTTTAGCAAAGCATTAATTATTTTTTACTAATTCTCCAGTCTTTAATGTTAAATATATTTAACTAATTTGATTAGATTAAAAAGATTAATTAAATTAGTTTATGATATTTTTTTAAAAATATTTTAATCATCTTATTTAACTCCATTCCTTCATATCTTATTTGATTATCATTGAAGGAATATCAGGAATGATAATTTAGAAAATTTGATAAATATAAAAAATAATTCTTATAATTAGGACTAATATAAACTTTCCAATTATATCCTATATTAAGAATCGAAGTAGTATTTATTTTATTTATATGACTATTTGACTATGTTATATTTAAGTATAATCGAGTCTATTAGAAGTAGCTCTTCTAAAAATATATTCTATATTAACAAATATTTGAATTCACTTTGTGTTTAACTAGCTAAAACTCTTTTTATTTAGATTAACACCTATTGATATTATTTTGTACAATCGATGATTTGCGACAAATATTTATTGGTTGTAATGGAAATTCATATTATTCAATACTTAGGATAAAGTAGTTAGAGTTGCAAAGGACTTAATAGGTAAAAGTTTCGTTAGTCCACGGTATATAAGAAATGAAATTTTGAAAACTCTTATTAGGACTATCTTTCTCACACTTCTCTAATCGGATTGAAAAAAGTCATCGTGTAGTTGGAACCCACATCTGGGTTGAGAGTTGGGACAAATTTTAGCAAACAGGACAGCTCCTAACCAATGTTTACAATAAGAAGGAAAATGAGTAAGCAAAGAAGATAAAGATGCATCAAAGATGAAATCATGTTTAGACTGACAAAAATCATATTACCTTATGTTATAATTATAAAAATTAGTTAAATTTTTTTAAATAAATAAAATAAAATAATTAATTATAACTAATAAAATATCTAATTAACTAATATAGATATATTGATAAGTATATAATATAAATTTATCTTGAGTAATTTAATTTAATTATAATTAATTTATTTAATTAATTTTTTAAATTTAAAAAATTTAAATAATTTTTATAATTAGAATTAGAGAAATTATTTATCAATATCTTACCTCATACATATAATCATTAATTAAAGGGCCCATAACTTATTTTTTATTTTTTCTCCGAAATCTTATTTCGTTTTTTAGATTTTTTTTATACAATTGTAGATTTCAAAGTGTCCTTAACTGAAATGCCGAAGCGAAGATCTCGAATTTATTCAACCCAATCAATTTGTAATAAAAAAACCCAAATATTTTATCTTGAAGTATAATATATGGTAGTATTTTATTACTAGTTCATTTCAATATTAGTTTGACCCTTTGGACATAAAGAAATAAGTGTACTTTGACTCATGATCCAATATCTTAAGAACTCCTTTGGTTTAATTTTAAAAAAAAAACTTAAAAAAATATTCTAAAAAAAATAAATATTTAGATAGTTATTATTATAATAATTTTTATAATTAATAAATTATTAAAAAAATATAAAAAAAATAATAATTATATAAAATAAAATTTTTAATTTTTATTTTTAATTTTAGCCCATTAAGTTTTCTTTCTCCCCCAGCTATGAGCAGCATGGGGAAAAGGGACTCGTCGACTTCATCCACTCAATCAAATGCCGTCATGCCATCTCATTTACGCCATTCATCTTTCACCATCTCCACCTTTGTCGACTCCTCTCACCTTCACCTTCCATCATCTTCATCACCTCTCAATAGCCGGATCACGCCCTCTCGATGGCACCCCGTACCCACTACAGTCGACTCCATTGACTCCACTCATCTCCACCACCGTCGACGATAACTGCACAGTAGAGGCAACTGTTCCACCATCTTCCTCCACCCCCATTCCATTCACGGTCTAGATACCTATCATCATAGTGGCCGTCTCCCTTCCAGTCGACAACACTCATCACAATGGAGGAGCAGCAACAACGACAAAGGTCTAGACAGATGCAGAATAACCGCATGACAGCAATAGAACCAGTGAAGGTAGCAGACATAGTGGTCGACAATGGAGGCAAGTGCATGGGTCGGTGAAAGCTCAGACGACACGGAGGAGAGTACGAGCACGAGGAGAAATGGTAGAAAGCAAAGAGAGAGTAGAGGAAATGGTAGAGTCCGTGAAGAGAGAGAGTCCGTAAAAAGGAAAAAATGTAGAGAGAGAGAAGAGAGACCGGAAAAAAAAAAGGCAAAATATTAGCCAATTCAAAAGTTTTTTTCTCTCAATAAACTAATTAATTTAATTTATCCGAAATTATAATTTAATCTATAATTTTTTTAAATATTTAATAATTATTTATTTAATTTTTTGTCCGAATTATAATTTAACTTAAAATCACTTATAAAATTATAATTTTTAAGTTATTGCACAAATTCTGAACCCATTCTCATTGATTAAAGGACACATGTCTTATTTCTATTTATTAAATCACTTGATAAATTCCAACATTTAAGAGACAGAAGATAGATATAAGTATGACGCCATTTTCCCTTGGAGAGGTAATAAAGGTATTTTTATTTCATCAGTTTATATTTTTATTTGGCGTTTTATATTTTTGCTCTTCAAAATTAGATATTTTTAATAAAATACTCTAACCACCTTTTAATTTTATCTTAATTATACAGACATCCTATATATTTAAAAAATATACAATTTAATTTAATTAGTTAACACCGTTAAGAATATTCTGAAAACATTTTAAAAACATAATTTTTAAATGAAATTTATTTTAAAATAAATTTTATTTACTGTTTTACTCTCTTCTATAATAGAATTTAAACTATGTTTTATTGTATTTTTCTTTGTAATCTTAAATTTAAATCTATTGAATCTTATATAGACACTTTTTTTATTTTATGTTGTACATTTCGGCAGAAATTATTTTGAAGAATTTAAGATTTTTCATTTTCCTTTTACTTAATTTGTATTTCCTTATTTTCTTTCATAGTTATTTGTTAATATTTTTAGGCTTCAGTAATTCAACATAGAAAATTTAATTTTTTTCCTTTTAATAAATATATGCTTATCTAATGTATTTATAAATGTTCGCAGCAATTGCATTTAAAATTTTAAATTATAAATTTAAATAAAAATATGTGTTTATATATATAGCCATTTAATAAATTAAAATATATAAACTCCAATGTATATGATGAAAACTTAAAATTATAAAATTTTATAATATAATCAAAATTAATAAATTTTATAACATATCATGAAGTTTCAGAATGTGAATATGTATTGGTAGTATAGATTTTTCTTGGCAAATATGCATGTATGTGTTTAAATTATTCTTGTGTTAAAAGAGGAGTATTTTGGTAAAAAAAAAATTAAAAGTCAAATTTAATGGTTAACTAATAGTTTGGATGGATAGAAATAAAATCTCAAATATACAAGGGATGTTTGTGTAATATATATTTTAATTTTAAAAGAAGTCTATATGAGATTTCAAAATAGAGATGATGTTTATGTAATTAAGACAAAATTTAGAAGTGGTTAAAATATTTTATTTTTATTTTAAATTCATGGAGGATTGGAGTGAATTAGAAGTGGATCCTTTATAATAATTGTAGAAGAATTTTAAAATTGACATGTCATATATAGCATACGTAGCTTAGAGAAAGAATCACACGGTACATACCTTACAAATAATATTATTTACTATTTACTATAATTTATATAAATATATTAATTATAGATTGTTCACCAATAACATTTTTACATCGACAATAAGATTTAAACTTACAATTTTAGATTATGAGTTAACTTCATACATACTAATCTTTGTTGGCTTATATAAATACATTGGTGATTATGAGTGCACACAAAGGTGGTATTCTAATGGGGATAATTCTCTCTAGTTCAAAGTCGTTTGTGCCTTCTATTGAGGAGGAGGTAGATATTCTAATGAGAAGCTCTAAAAAGATTAAGAATGGTGGTACAAAGCTTGCTGAAAATTTATTGCAGGGAAACTGGCCGATGCTAAGTGAAAAAGGGGAATGTTCTAACAAGTTTAAATCCTCTTTTGCTGATAAGTTAAAAGGCATAGATTGTGAGAGCGAGAAGCAGGAAGAGGAGGCTAGACAGGATGTGGATTTCCTTTCAGATGATTACTTATCTGATAGTCCTAACCAGTCAATAGAGCAAGAGGAGGATGAACCATTGGTGAGAACCATAGAGGACCCGGTAAGGAACTTCCCAACTTTCTCATTCTCAGGTGAAATGAAAAAACGTCTTTATAAAGCGTGGAGAAAGGTAGTCATTGTCAAATTGTTGGATAGAAACATTAGGTACAAAGCATTAAACACACGACTCCAAGCTCTTTGGGCAAAGAAAGGGGTCATCAGCCTCGTTAATATTAGATATGGATTTTTTGTGGTTAAATTTTCAAATAGGGAAGACTATCTCAGTGCTTTAACACGGGTACAATGGATAATTTATGATCATTACCTTACGGTTAGGCCATGGGAATCGAGATTTAAGCCAGAGAAAGCCACTATTGATAAGATTGCAGTATGGATAAGGATGCTAAAGGTTGCACTGGAGTATTACGATGAGGAAGCTCTTATTATCATTGGTAATAGAATAGGAGAAACTATTAAAGTTGATATGAATACTTCTTACCATCTAAGAGGTTACTATGCTAGAATTTGTGTCTTGGTTGATTTAACTAAGCAATTGATGCCGGGTTTTTTGTTGGACGGTGAAGAATATTTCCTTGAATATGAAGGCCTGCATATGCTTATGTTCTTCATGTGGAGTATACGGGCATAAAAATGAGACTTGTCCGAGTAAATCTCAACCTGCTGAAATGAATGTACTTTCAGGAAGTGAAAGTGGTGGGATGGCGTGAAAGGTAGTCCTGTGGCACGAGATAACGCTGCGGCAACAGATCCATGGAGGGTGGTTCAGAAAACCAGGAGCAGCGCAAAGCAAAAGACAGAAGAAGCGAGGTTCAGCGTCAAGAAAATAGGGGTCCAAGTTTGGAATCCTTGCGAAAGTGGGAGAACCGGAGGGGAGCATGCAGAGTGAAGATGACCGGAGAACTACAGTGCAGTTGAATCAACCTAGATGGAGAGCAACCACTGTCAGAAGGAGTGCTAACGGTAAGAAAGTTGACGCGACAGTAACTATGACTGAAGGATGGGCTACAGAAAGCGTGATGGAAGAGGGTGAAACAAGACGGAAAAAAGAGAAAAGAATGAGAGAGACGCAAAGAGTGGAGAAAAATGGGGGACAACTAATGTTGACTGTGGGGGCTGAACAGGTGAGCAATAATGATGCCTATGTTAAGGGAGCAGAGAGAAGGATGACAGAGGAAAAAATTGGGCGGGCGGAGAATTTTTTCCAGTCAAGCTAACCATACCAACAACGTGAAATAAAATGATGAAGGAAGAAGAGGCCGTTAGGGCTGAAGACTTGGATCCAGGGGACCCAATATTTGGGCCCATTCATCATAGCCCACTTTGCCTAATGGATGTCGACGGGAATTTAGACTTTGAGTCCATGGTGCTAGAAACTCAAGAAGTTTTTTTTTTTCTGGTTGCCCACCCAGTTCACCGAAGCTTTGCCCCGACTATATCTGGATCCGACCCGCGTCGCGCACCTGGCTATGGTGGGTGAGTCTCCCAACGGGGATTTTCTGCGTACGCCGAAGCTTTGGGTATTTTAAAATTATAGTTTATTGATGGATAAAACATTTTATTGGAATATTAGAGAAGCATGTGGCTCTGGGCTTTTAAGAAATTTGAGGGCTATGTGTAGAGGCCCAAACCCATGTCTTTTTTTTTTTGGTTACAAAGGAATCGAGGCAAACCCATGTCTTATTGTTCTTGCTGAAACTAGATATGAGGATGAAGCTCATCTTGGTCTGTTACAGAAGTTGGGCTTTGATCAACTTAGTTTTGTTCCCAGTATGGAACGTTCTGGGGGATTAGTTGACTAGTTGTTGCATGGGAAAGTAGTATTATTAAGATTCAGGTATTGGAAATTAATAGACAATTTTTTTTATTTTTAGTGTGAATTTCCTGGTGCTATGAAGTTTCTGTTAATATCTATGTATGTGATTCCTCATTTAAATTTGAGGAAAGAGTTATGGTGTAAATTAAATATGTTGTCTACAAATATATTGGTTATGTGGGTGGTATTAGGTGATTTTAATGATATTTTGGATTGTTTAGAGAGAATAGGGGGAGCACCACGCCTGATGAAGAGAGTGCACTGGTTTCAAGAACAGGTTTGTCATTTTGGTCTTTCTGATTTATGTTTTCAAGGTCCAAAATTTAAGAGGAAAGGACCAAAGAATGCTAGGTATTCACGATTATATGAAAGGTTAGATAGAGCTCTGGCTTATACTGAGTTTTTACCCGACTTGCTTAAAAGTATTTTAAAGGTACTTCCTCGTACAAATTTCTCAGATCATAATTCAATTTTACTTCAATTTTATATTGGTACTATTGATAAAGGTAGTAGACCATTTAGATTTGAGGCTATGTGGTTGCAACATGATAATTTTAAAAACTTTCTTGTTGAAAATTAGGATGATAGTAAGGACTTAAGTAAGTCTCTTGATAATTTCACAGTTATGTTAGCTGATTGGAACAAAAATACGTTTGATATGATTTAAAAAAATGGAGATTCTTGCTCGTTTGAGTGGTATACAAAGTTCACAGAATTATGGATACTCTGTTTTCTTGTATAATTTGGAGAAGAAGTTGCAAGCGGATTTGGATGAAGTTCTGAAGTTAGAAGAAATAAAATAGTTTCAAAAGGCCCGAACAGAATGGATTGCAAAAGGAGATCAGAATACTTGGTATTATCATTTAAAAACAAAAATACGAAGAAGAAAGAATAAAATTCTGGCTCTAAGAGATGACATGAGTAATTGGGTTGAGGATGAACAAAAACTGAAAGTAATGGTTTCCAATTTTTTTAAGTCTATTAATGATTTAGATGATGATGCTTCATGTGTTATTAGTACTAATTCAAATTTTCCTAAAGTTAATCATGACTTGTTAAAAACTATGTGCCTTTTTCCATTGAAGGAGGAAATTAAATGTGTGTTTATGTTAATAGCCCTTATAAAGTGTCGGGTGCTGATGGTTTCTCGCCTATATTTTATCAAGAAAATTGGAATAAGGTTGGAAGCTCAATGTGCAGTTTTGTTAGATAGATGTTTATGGGAAAGATGGTACATACTGAGGATTATAGTACTCTAATTTCTTTAATTCCTAAGAGATGGAGTCCAGAAAGGGTAGGCCATTTTAGGCCAATTTCTTTATATACAGTTCACTATAAAGTTATTTCAAACGTTATTGTGAATAGATTGTGAAGCGTGATGGATAAAATTATCTCGCATTTTCAATCTAGCTTTGTTAAAAGGAGGCATATCCAAGATAATATTATTATTGGCCAAGAGATCATGCACATCATGACAAAATCCAAAGGCAAGACTGGGTTAATGACTTGGAAGATTGACTTGGAGAAAGCTTATGATAGGATTCGTTGGGATTTCTTGCTTCAAGTGCTTAAGGATGCCGGGTTTAAAAATGATTTTATTAATTTAATAATGAGTTGTGTTTCATCAGTTTCTTATAATATTTTTTTAGAATGATTTACAATCTGAATATTTTTATCCAAAAAGAGGTCTCTGATAAGGAGATCCAATTTTACCCATTTTGTTTGTTTTGTGTATGGACATGTTATCTCATATTATAAATGATGCAGTTCAGAAGGGAGCATGAAAGCCCATTCGAGTAAGGAATATGGGTCTAGCTATAACTCATCTTATGTTTGTAGATGATTTACTACTTTTTGGGGTTACAACTGAGAGACAAGCTTAATGTATGATGGAAAGCCTTGATCAGTTCTGTGGGGCATCAGGAGAAAGAATTAGCAAAGCAAAGTCTTCTATTTTCTTCTCACTAAAGGTTTCAAAAGGTATTACATACAGGATTAGTGCGAGGATTGGTATTGCTATCTCAGCTGATATTTGAGTTATCTGATCATCAGAGGGAGGAAACCCAAATACACTTTTCATTATATTATTGATAGGGTGAAATTTAAATTACACGCATGGAAGCTAACACTCTAACAGTTGCAAGGAGAATTAATTTAGCTAAATATGTTTTAAGTACAATTCAATTGTATCCTATGCAAGTTGCTAGATTACCTGTATCAGTGTGTTATGAAGTTGAGAGATTACAGGAAAATTTCATATGGGGGCATAATGAAAAATCTCATGGTTTTTGTAATGGCCTTGCAGAAATTCGTAGCAAATAATACAAAGTTGATATAAATCTTATATTTTGCAGAATTGTCACAAGAGTCAGGGTTAACTTGGTGGTTGGAAACGACGTCGCATAACCAGAGGTTCAAGGTTCTAACCCCAGCGCCCGCAGAAGTGAGGTTTTATTTTCTTTTTCTGGCACGCGAAATTACCATTTTGCCCCTCTGTTCTTTTTCCCCCAAGTCGCACCTCCCCTCCCCATTTTCTTCTGCGAGCAGTTGAGCTCAGAGCTGGAGCAGCAGCGCAGGCGATGCCGTGGGGGGAAGAATGGAGTGGGTGAGCGGCGCAGGAGGGAAGCGTCATGGCATGGGAATGGTCTCTGTCATTGCCCTTTTATTCTGGAACTCTTCCTTCCCCATTTCATTTTTCAATCGGCAGATGCACGAGTAAGAGAGAGAGAGAGATAGCAGAGGATTCAGAGAGGCTTCATGATGGTGGTCTGGAGCTGTTTTGAACCACCGTCCCTCGTCACCTGAGCTCGTCACCGGCGCCAGGTTTCTCTATTGTCGCCCTGCAAGCCGTGCATTGTAGACTCTGTAAATCTTCAACCTTCTTTCTTTCTGGTTGCCCTGAGCTCATGTCCCTCCGTCGCCCTGCTCTGTGTTGCTGTTGTCGTGAGCTGCATTTTTTTGTCTCAAGTTCGCCGTCTCTGCCGTCGCCCTTCACGTCTGCTATAGTACCCCGAGTTTCTCCCCTGCCTCCGTTCAGTTGTTTTGGATTTGGCGGTGTATGGAATGAGGATGATTGGATAATTGAAAATTTGAGCTATGGAACCTCCGTGAGATGGAACTGTGAGTGGTAAGTTTTTCATTGTTCCATCTCTTTTATTTCTCATTGTGATGGATGCAAGAATTGTTCTATTTTTTCCCTGTTTGCCGAGCTGTGATGAGAGAATGAGAGAAGCTTGTGGGTGCTGTGATATTGTTCTGGGCAGCTTGTGTGTGTGTTTGTGCGTGGAGTTCCAGACTTGAAGGATGAGATGTATGCATTGATGGTTGTGGGTGATTTGATTTGTGTTCCTCTGTTGATTGTGTGAGTTGCGACTGTGGGAAAGGTTTGGATGTTGCTACTGTAGGTATATATATGTATATACATGTATAGGCTGATGCTTTGGAAAATTGATGGCATGTGTCTGTGTATATATACATATGGTGTTGCTGTCTTGGGAGGTATGTGTGTGGTTGCATACGTGAGCTATTACCTCTAGGCTGTGAAAACAGAAGGGAAAGAAGGAGGAAATTGAGCTGCGCATACTGTTTATATATGTATTGTTACTGCATATGGGTATATATATACATGCTGATTCTGTTGGGAAGCTGAGTGTGTGCATATGCGTGTGTGTTGCTGATTTGGAAAGAAAAAAAGGAAGAGAAATGGGATGCAGGAGAAATGCCGTGGGTTACTGTCTTTTACTTTGTATTGAATTGATGAGTATATAGTGGTTCTTGAGCTTGCTGTTTTGTGTTTTCTCTATTGGGTGGCAATTTCAGAGAACAGGAAAGCTTATTGTTTAAGCTTTATATTTTCAGGTTCCATGAAATTGGTGGTTTCATGAGATAATCTTGAATCTAAGAGCTTGAGTTCGAAACTAAAATTTGAGAGTGAGAAAAAGAAAAGGAAATAGTTGTTGTTTGGTGTTTTGAAATCTGGTTTTAGTGAGAGAAAAGGGAACTATAAGCAGAATAATTATGGAAGGATGTGAAACTAAAAAACTTAGGCAGACAATATATAACATTTCTAATAAGATAATGACACTTTATGTTCAGTTGTTTGGGGTGATTAATGACTTTTGGAAACACGGGAATTTTGCAGATTTTAATTTGAGTTTATACGAAATATGATGAAAGGTGAGAGGTTGCCTATATGTTTCTAGATGAGAGATATAGGTATATATTTGTATGTGTGGCGCTGAAAGCTTGATGAGTATGAACTTTGGAAGCTGAAAGGAATATGTAAGGGGCTTACTGTTTGATGTTTCCAAGTGTTGAGTAATTATTGTAGGTGATTAAATAATGATAAAAGGATTGGTTGGGATATTTATATGTTAATGGGGTTGTTGTAGTTGTGACAAATAAATAGTGTTTAGTATATAGAGAGATGAATAGTAATTTCTGATGAAATATTTTATCTTAGGGACTTAGGTAATTCAAGAGAGAATATTTCTGAAGGATAGAGTAAGAGTAAGCTATATCGGAATAGCACATGTGAGTGAATAACGTTCCTTAACTATGATATTTTGAAACATATTTAATTATTTGACATTTCAGTTAAATGTGAATTTTAGCACGATTTATAAAAAGTGAATTGTGAATTCATGAGATGATTTATTCAAATTTCATTATTTATATGCATTGACAAAATGTTTTGAATGATTTATCGTAAATGTTCATGCTGGGGAGGTTTCATGATTATGAATGATTTTAATGAAAATTGTTACATTGAAAATGTTATGATTATTGAATGCTAAATGGCCCCCATGCATATTTGAAAGGTTTTAAAGGATGGAATACAGAACGCTGGTTACTAACAGCAGTACTGTTAGTCCTTGGTGCACTATGGTTATACTCGAGCTCGACAGTTAGTGGCTTGGAGCCACCAGTTTATTTCATCTGATTCATTCTCGCGATAGTGATTTGGAGTCACCAGTTTATTTCGTGGGATTCATTCTCGTGACAGTGACTTAGAGTCACCAGTTTATTTCGTAGGATTCATTCTCGCGACAGTGGCTTGGAGCCACCAGTTTATTCGTGGGATTTATTCTCGCGACAGTGGCTTGGAGACACCATTTTGGTTAGTTATCCTCGTGGACTATGTGTCCACGCATGTTTTCGTTTTGTCGAAATCCTACGAAAAAAGTAATTATTTCGAAATGATTATTTCAAACGGTTTTCTTGAAAAGAAAACGTTTATCGAACTATTCGTTTTGAATTATGAAACTTTATGATTTACATTTAAACGTATTGAAATCAATTTGTCTCCGTATTTCAAATTATATTTTTTGGACGTTATTCGCGAGTAGATTCTTTGGATTCAGATAGTGCAGTCGACCCTAATCATCCAGCTGAGCAGTGAAGAGCCTCCATGCCTCTCCTAAACAGCATTGGTGGACATATCTTCTTTTAATGTAATTAAGTTTTTTGAGAATACATGTATTATTTTGCTAAAGGTTTAGATGCTCCACCTAACTTATAGATAAGATTCTGGTTGTTTTGGAAAATATTTGTAATTGATTTGAAACGTTCACAGTTCGTTGTAGGGTCTTCGGGAGATCGATTTTATAGACGATCCTGCCAAAAGTCCTAAAGATGACTTGTGTTTTGATTTTTAATATAATTTATATTATGATTATTAATTTGAACGTTTTATTAAGGTTTAAGGCTTAAGGAATATGAATTCATTCATATTTTGTGCCGGTCACGGTTTGAAATTTGGGACGTGACAGTTTTCATCCCATTGGATGGGACCAAATTGTCAATCCTAAATCCCATAGTGGTCTTGGTTTCAAAAAATTGGATAAGCTTAACAGAGCATGCGGAGCAAAGATAGCATGGAACCTTATTTAGGTGTCAAAAGGGTTGTGGGCGGATGTTTTATTATATAAGTATATGTTGCATAATGAAGAGAACTTGCTGGAAGCCATAAAGAGTGATTCTATGTACCTTATGGAAATTTATTTCAGAACAAAAGGAGATTGTTGAAAAAGGAATGAGGTGGCATATTAGGGATGATCATAAGGTTAATTTATTTAATGACAAATGGCTTTTTCATGATAAATCATTAAGGATCTTTGTTTACCAAATATTACCATAGAAGAAGACAATAGTATGGTGGTGGATGGAACTTGGGACTTCACAAGACTAGCTACTCTTGTTCTGAATAATGTCTTTCATAAGTTAGTAACTGTTTTAACTCCAAGGCAGGATGCAGGACCAGATGCCATTCTTGGAATGCAACTGCTAATGGTAGGTTTACGGTGAAGAGTGCTAACTATTTGCTTGAACAACCATTGGACATATTTTAACGCAACATTTAAGGAGATTTGGAAATAGGAAGGTGTGGAGCGCATTAGGCATTCTTGTGAGTTACATTCAATAACTGATTTCCCACTAATACTTGGAGGAATAGGTGGTCAACTTCATCTGCTTTGTGCCAACATTGTAATCAAGGTGTGGAAGATACTTTACATATTTTGCGGGATTATGAGTATGCTAGAAAGTTTTGGTGCCAGTGTATTAGGCCAAATTGTTATGTTCAGTTTTTCTCAACAGATTTAAAAAATTGGTTTGATATGAATCTCAGGAAGAATATGGGTTTATCAAATTTAGAGCATTGGAAGCTGATATGCAGTGTCTGGATCTGTCATTTGTGGAAATAGAGAAATAGATCTTTGTTTGAAATAGATTTCGTTAAACCATAGGAGCCGTTATTAATTTTGAGGAAAGTCTGGTAAAGTTTTGTGTATCAGCAGATACAATTTGAACATAATGTATTAAATATATTTCCTACTAAGTGGGAAGCTCCACTAAGGAGTTAATTCAAATTGAATGTTAATGGATCTCTCACAAAGTTCTAAATTAAAGCTGCTTGTGGGGGTGTTATTAAGGATCATGATGGTAATTGGATTACGGATTTTATGCACACCATAGGCCATTGTAGTATTATTGTAGCTAAATAGTGGGTGATTTTTAAAGGGTTGTCTCTATCATGAGATATGAGTCTTAAGAAAATCATACTGGAATTGGATACAAAAAATATAGTTGACACTATTCGACAAATAGATAATAATCATGTTCATAGTCTTTTGATGACACAGATCTACTCCTTCTTAAAGTGTCTATGTGATGTTCAGATTATTTTTGTTTAAAGGAAGCAGAATCAAAGTTACTGATTTATTGGCTAAACAAGCCTTATCAAGGTTATCATTGTTAGAAATGTGTCCCCCTTATTTGGACGCTTTAGTGGCTAAAGAGTGTATGAGAATTCTTTCCCCTTAGTTAATGTTGTTGTAATTTTAGTATATCTTTCTCTTGTACTAAAAAAAAATTTGAAATTGGCTGCCCTAAAACCCTACTCGATACTAGGCCTAATGAACGCCTTGGGTGGGGTGGGCCGAAACTAGGATGGGTCATATTTCAACTTGGTATCAGAAAACTTATTAAAACATTGTTGTACCAAAAAAAAGATTGAAAAAAATAAAATAAAGAATAATTTTATATTAGCAAAGATATAATTAATTCATACAAGATACAATTTTTATAAAGCACTAAACTTACGTCCAGTACTTTATATTTTAATTATCTAGTTCACCAATGATAATGTGCCATCTGTACTTTTTTAAACACCTCAGCATTAACGTCGTTGCTCTCCCCATCTCCGTTCACGCTCTCCAACTGCAACCCAAAGACAAACCCTAAGACACTATTTCCCGCTAAGCTATAGCGGTGATCATGAAGAGCAGATACGGGGGCCAAGGACAGTTGCAGCGGCCATCAGTACATAGATGGCGAATATTTTAAAAATCATGAATATTTAATAATTGTACATTCTTTTTATGTAATATTTAATTAAGAAATCAATTTAAAAGTAAATTGAATGAAACGTTAAACTATTTCAGTGTCAATGATAATCATAAAGATAATTTATTACATGAGTATATTAAAAAACAACTCCATAAAATCAATCAATATTTAACATTTGAAGAAAAAACAAATATGTTTATAAGTTAACTTGTTGAATTTATTTATTTTCTTTTATGTTTTTAATTTAAAAAATTATGTCAATTCATTTCTAAATTTGTATTAGTTGTAAATTTAGTTCAACTTGTGAGAGTGAATTGGTAAACTTATTGATTTTTTTTTTTACCAATTTGAGCAAGTCAAACCTGTACTTAAGAAGAAGGTGAAAGACCAAAAGAAAGAAGGATAAAACAGCAGATAGCGTGTATAAAGAGAGAGAGAAATTATGTAAGTTTTAATTTTTATAAATGGTTGTTGGTTTATCGCCCGTTTGATTTTTCTTAAAATTATAATTTTAAAAAAAATTTAGTTTAAATTTTAATTTAATTTTTTTTTAAAATAAATAGTCATATTTGTCTATAAGTATTTTTAGGCTAAACTATAGTTTTGAATAAACTATTGAAACTAGTTTTTAAAACAGTAAAAGAATTTATGGACTATCCAATTATTATATTACCCATACTTTTTCTTATATCGTCTCTCCTTTCTCATCTCTCTTCTTTTCTCTCTCTCCTCTCTCATTTCCACCCTCTCTCATCTCTCTACTCTCCTCTTCTCTCATCTCTTTTCTTTTTTCTCTACCCTCTCTATTCTCTCATACTTTTAAGCAAATCATACCCTTTTTGGTAATTTATTAATATAAAAAGTCATTTTAAAAATAACTATCTTAACACTTATTTATTCAGAACTATTTTTTTTCATAAACTCTTTTCTAAAAATTATTTTTTATAAGCTGTCCAAATTTTTTTTTATAAACTCTTTTTTAAAATTCAATCTCTAACACACACTATATTTTTTTAATATTATAAGATATGGACTTGTGGCTTACATACTTTGCTTTTAGATAAAAAAAGAAAAGAAAAGTGAATTACAGTTGAAGAGGCAACTGAAAAAGAAAGAGGCTTGTGAGAATGATTTATATGGATATTTTGAAAAAAAATTATAAAACTACTTTATCTTTTTTTATCATCTAATCCCTCTTCCTCAATAGGTAAACCATTATTTTATTCTTTAAATTTGAGTATGTACACATGCACACCTCTCTTTAAAATCGGAAGTGCTGTGGGGGAGCTCATTTGTTTTGAAAACCCTAAGACTGACGAGCTGTTCTTCCGTCCTTTTGTGAGGATTCGGGTTGAAATTGATCTAGCCAAACCATTGGTTGCTAGTTTATGGGTTCCACGACCGGAGATGGAAAGGGTCTGGGTTTCAATTCGATATGAGAAATTACATAATTTATGTTATACTTGTGGCATCATTGGGCATGATTTTAGAACTTGTGAATCAGAAGAGTGATGTCGGAGGAGAACCCAACTCAACCTATGTTTACGGCGGCAATGAGAGTGAACCCAGTAAAGACGATTTCAACAGTAGTGATGATTCGTGCAGGTGAATGTGCGTCCGTGCAGATGGCGACAACGCGTGAATCCTCGTCTTCTCATAGGAGCGTGGATGAGATCCAGTCACGCTTAATACTGGCGAGGATGATACGTCACTGATGGGAATGGTCACGTCAGCGTGTGTAGAAGGAAAATAAAGGCAGCGTTAATATTTCTGATGGTTTGTCTGCGCAGGGGCTGATGTGTACCTTTTTTATTTTTTTTGATAAATTGACGTGTACCTTTAATGGGCGTGTGATGAATTTTGAAGAAGTTTTTTTTTTTTTTCACCTGTTTACTGGAGTTTTACTCCGACTACATTTGGGTAAGTTATCCATTAAAGAAAAATCCATTAAAAAAAAAAACTATTAAAGAACATAGATTAGATGGAGGAAACCATAATAAAACAGGTTAGCCCAATAGAGAAGCCTAAAGTTAAGTCTAAATTGTTGGAAACTGGAGCTGCTCATGCTAGTTTACGGAAGGATAAAGAGGATGGCCCAAGTAAAAGAAAGTGGAGTTGTACTGGGCCCAAGGATTGTAGGAGGGCCTTATTCCAAGATTCTCCTTCAATTTTGATAACCCAAGGTAAGGAGCGTTATATAGTTGATTAGAACTTTGTCCCGATTATATCCGGATTTGACCTGCGTCGCGCATCTGATTATGGTGGGTGAGTCTCCTAACGGGATTTTTCTGCGTACGCCAAGGGTCGAACTCGAGACCTCGCTTAAGCGATACCGAGCCGTTTACTATTTACACCAACCCCTGTTGGTGGAGGTTATATAGTTGAGTTGCCTGATGACAGCGAAGAAAATAAAGTGCAGTCCACTTTTGTTTAGAGGTCCTTTTCCTCAGTTAACATGCGAGGGAGTGTTAGTGCAGAAATTTGAAAAGGTTAATCTGAAATGAAGTTTAGAAGAGTAAGAGGATTCACCTTCTGCAAAGAGACAGAAAGTTGGTGGCAGTTTAGCTGAGTCCTTTGTTCCAGAAGAAGATATTCAGCTATCATATTCTGAAGGTTTTGGGGTGAATTTAGGAGACAAAAAGAAGAAACAAAAAGCACCCATCATACTCCGTAAGTTCAACTGGCGAAAGGGTGAGACATACGACCATTTAGAGCGTGTTCAAACCCTGGGGAGTATCACTTTGTTATGGTTCCAGTCGCGGCGTTTGGGGAGGTATCCTACCTTCTAGGTATCTAAGTTTACGCTTGAGGGTAATAGACGGCTCGCCCTGCCTGATATTGGTATCGCCTAAGGGAAAGAGAGATTTTGCCCGATCGTGGGTGAGTCCAACCCTTTCAAAAAAAAAAAAATTGTAAAAAAAAAAAAAAAAGCGAAGGTTGCTTGTGCAAGTGAAAGCTCAGGATTGGTTGATTTTCCTGTGGTAGCAGTGGACTCTTGCAGTTTGAAGAATGTGGAGGTTGGTTCTGGGTCGTGTAATTTCACTTTTGCTGCTAAAGGGCTTGGTGGTTAGCCACAATTGACCACCAGGTCGCCATGAGGCTTCTAAGCTGGAACTGTCAAGGGTTGGGGTCGCCCTTGACAGGTAAGAACCTGAGGTTCTTAAATGGTAAGAATAGGCCCTCCCTAGTTTTCTTAATGGAAACTAGGGTCAATATGAATAAAGTGGAGCGGTGTAGAAGAAGTTTGAGATTTCAGAACCAGTTTTATGCGGAGCCTGTAGGCACTGGAGGGGGGCTGGCTTTATGGTGGATGGATAGTGTGCATATTGAAGTTATTATGACTGATAAAAATTTGACTCATATTAAGGTGAATGCTGGATTGGCCAATTAAGGGTTATATGGCGTTGGTTTATGGACCTCCTAAGGAACAATTAAACGGTAATTGGTGGAGAAGACTGGGTGGTTTAAATCCAGGAAGTGGAGTACCTTGGTTGTGTGTAGGAGATTTTAATGAGTTGTTTTACGACTTTGAGAAAGTGGGAGGACGCACTCGTTCTCTGAGATCTTTTGAGGATTTTCAGAACTTCATGACAACATGTGATTTGGTGGACCTGGGTTTTAAACGGATGGGCCTTACTTGGTCTAACAACAGGCTAGAGGAGGCTAATGTTCGTGAATGAATTGACAGAGCTATCTGCAATGGATCTGATCACTCGCCTCTTCTGCTTATTCCAAAATATTATGGCTTTCGAAGTGATAAGGTGTTTAAAATTGAGTTAAACTAGATTGAGCATGCTGATTAGCATTCTCTTATTAATTCAACTTGGGGTTCTGAAGGGGGGACCGTGATAATATTTTGTGGCTGTTTAATTTAAATCTAAATAGGGTTAGAAGGGTTTTAGTGGAGTGTAGCAAGAAAGAATTCCCAAATAATAATAAACTTCTGACTGGTTTATTGGCTGATTTTAAAGTGTTATGAAGGGGTTTGGGATGAATCAAAAGTTAATGAAGCAAAAATTATAGCAGCAAAAATAGAAGAAGTTTGGGGTAGGGAAGAGAAATACTGGTTTCAGAGAGCCCAAATTAGTTGGTTAAAGTGGGGTGATGACTATTCTAAAATTTTCCATGCCATGACTGCACAGCATAGAAGGAGATATAAGATTGTTAGTCTGAAAAAAAGATGATGATCAATGGATAGATGGCATTCATGAATTATGTTCTTGTTTCTCTAACTTCTATAGGGATCTTTTTGCGGATGGGGGTAATAGGAGTCTTGAGTCTGTATTGTCTTGTGTCTCCTGTGATTACCGCTCATTTATATGATGAAGAAATTAAGCTTACTGCTTTAGATTTGGGAGGTCTGAGAGCCCCTGGGCCGGATGGCTTTTCTGGTTTGTTTTATCATCATTCATGGGATAAAGTGGGGCCTCAAGTTTGTCATTTAGTGCGTCATTGTTTTGAGAATGATGGTGGTGTGGATTTGATAAATGAAACTGATCTTATCTTAATCCCAAAAATAGATTCCCCTGAAAATGTAAATCACTTTAGACCCAAAAGTCTCTGTAACTTCAGTTATAAGGTCCTCTCCAAAGTCCTTAGTAATAGGATGAGGAAAGTTCTAGGAAGGATAGTTACAGAACAGCAGAGAGCTTTCGTGCCTGGTCGTTATTGGATAGTTAGAAAAAGGGAAGAAATATGAGGTAGCAATGAAATTAGATATGAATAAAGCCTACGATAGAGGGGTTTTTGGAAGCTGCGTTATTAAAAATGAACTTTAATCCCCGTTGGGTTGGCAGTTGGCAATATTACGAAGTGTGTGTCGTCTGTCTATTTTAATTTGAGGGCGGAAAGGAGGAAAATAGATGAATTTTCTCCTTAATGGGGGTTGAGGCAAGGTGATCCTCTTTCACCCTATCTCTTTATTTTGGTGGCAGATGTTTTGTCAAAGATGATTATTGCTCATGTGGAAAGGGGGGATCTTATTCAGATTAAGCTTGCGAATAGTTGTCCTGTTTTGTCTCATTGTTTGTTCGCTGATGACTCCATTTTTTTTCTTGGAAGCTACTATATATAATTGTGCTATCTTTAAAAGCTTGCTTAAAGAATATTGTGCAGCTTCTGGTCAAAGAGTAAATCTTGGTAAATCCTGTTTATTTACATCTAGGAATGCTCCATCTGAGATTGAGGATATGGTGAGTCTAATATCCCCTTAACCAGTTCTCTGTTATTTAGGGCTCCTTATATTAGATTCTAATATTTTGACGATGACAATTAATTGAGAAATTTTCTTAAAAAATTTTAAAAAAAGTATTTTTAAATTGATAAAAAATATTTATCGATAAATTTATCAGTAAGACAGTTATTAGCTAAGTTATTCGATAAGTCAGAAAGAATTTTTGAAAAAAAATATGATTTATGAAATTGAAAGCAGGGTAGTGGCTAATCCTTAGTTTTGTTAATGAAGGAAGCTTTTTGAGTTAATCCTCATCAGCATTCACTGGGAATTGACATGTTTTGATAATGAGTTAATATATATTATATAGTCACATATATAAAAATTATTTTCTATATAAATATACTAACCATTCTTCAAGAAAAGAAGAGATTTATATTTATGACTGGAGAATAAATATATATCTCAATAAATTTCACGAAAAGATACATGAAGCTTGAGATATGATATAATGAGGATTGTATATCTTTTTTTAACATGTTTTGATAATGAGGATCATCATCTATTCCAATACAAAAGATGCTCAAACACAACAAAGAGAGGAAGGCAATAAGTTTTTCATGGATCAGTTCATGAACTGCCACAACTAAATGAGCATTTCTAAACCCTCTCTTTATAATTTTTGTAATTGAATATATCTAAGCTATATTGATAATAATGTTTCATGATATATGTTTCTATGTGATTTTGATAAAAATATTGGTCTGATGCATTATATTTTAAAAATATTATTCTTAAAAGTTCATGTTTTAAAACATCATACGATTTTTTTAAAGAAGTCATGAATTTATCGAAGAGGTACCGATAAAGGGTCTTATTGATAAAAGCTTCAATAAATATGAGAGAAAAAATGAAGTGTTTGAACATTAAATGAACTAAATCTTTTTAAAAACCTATTTGATAAAGTTATTCATCGAATACATATTCGATAAGAATGAATTATTTTGAAAATCTTGCAAAGTGTTATGTGTTGCTTTTCATCGATGAATTCTTTGATAAAAACACTTATTCAAATGTTATTTGATAAAATTTATGAAAAAGTTTTAAAATTTATCGAATAACTTATCGATAAGGCTACTTATTAGAAACCTATTCGATAAATGAAGTATTTTTAGCAAAATAACTAAATATTCTGATCGAATAACCTTTCGATCAAGGTATTTATGCAAGAATTTTTGGTAAATTTGGTATGTTTTGATTGAAAAAGGTAGTAATTTATCGAATAATTCATCAATAAGGAGGTTTATCGAAGAGCTGTTTGATAAATTTCTTACCGTTGTTTGAAAATTTATCGATAAACACTTCGAATAAGGTACTTATTGAAGGATTTATCGATAAATTATCTACTATTTAAAGAAAATATGACCGTTATTGTTCAATTAATCGAAACGCTCTTTGAAAAATCTATCAGATTCTCTTGATCCAAAATTCATAATGGTTCCCATAACTCCCACTCATTAATTAAAATTATCAGAAATCTTCCCCCAACATTCCAAATTATTTTTTTCATCCAAATCCTCAACTTACCTTCCTTGTCATTGCTCAACCTTCTTTGTTTATCATCTTATTAGTCATCTCAATAGCAAGAACTAAG
Source organism: Leucaena leucocephala (assembly GCA_037074615.1). Lineage (NCBI taxonomy): Eukaryota > Viridiplantae > Streptophyta > Magnoliopsida > Fabales > Fabaceae > Leucaena > Leucaena leucocephala. Next base: position 12,029,105 of record CM073540.1, on the reverse strand, counting down.
GTACTAGAAGTTGGGTTAGAACAGGCAAAGGGAAAGGAAAATGGAAATACTTTGAAGACAACAATGGCTAAAGACAAGAGTTCTTTAAGAGATATAGAATCTTTTGAACAAACACCACAAGTTCAGATACAAGTGCAAGAGAGCATAGTCAAACAAAATATTCAGCAAGGCCTAAAGAGAAAGAAAAGAAATGAGGATACTCAAGGTATTTCTAGACCTCCACCTTTGTCTCCATCTATTGGCCCTATTTTTATTCCTACTCCACCCTCTAATTTTGTGTTACTTTCTGGAAACCTAGATCAAGGGGTGGATAAAGGGAAGCTTAAGACATAATATGCTTATAGAGACTTTTGTCCTATCGTTGTTATGGATTTCGATTATCTAAAGTACAACGACAAGACTAAGTTGGATCTAAGTAACCCTATGAAGATTATGAAAACTGACTAGGAGTTAATCTTTCATATTGCCCTGAAATTGTTAAAAGATTTTATTGCAATATGAAAGTATTTGATGAGGCTGGTGATAATGGAAAATTAATAAGTATACACCTAATCACAGAGTTGAGAGGAAGTGAAATCAGGCTGGATTCAAGTTTGATCAACTTTCTACTGAAGATAACAAACTTTGAAATGAAGCCACAATTATCTATGAGACAAATTTGTGAGATTCTAATGCTGAAGAATAACTTCAAAGGGAATTTAAAATTTGTACCTAAGAACATATGCGATTATCATAGGATAATCCATTACATTTACTAGAAAAGTATGGTCAATAAGTCTGGCAGCTTTACTTATATAACTCAGGAGGATTATGGCTTGCTGGCCAAGATAATTAGTGGGGAGAAAATCAATATTGAGGACTTGATTTATAATGATATGAGGAATTTCTATTTTTTAAAATCTAAGTCTACTCTAATGCCATATCCTTAACTAATTTCCCTTTTCCTTCAATATCATAACATACAATATCTGGTAAAAAGGGAGAAGGAAGTGAAGGTATCAAGATTTAGGAATAAGCAGATATATCAGATGAGGATTTCTCTTCCATGGACATATAGAGGAAAGAAACCTTAGAAAGGGAAGCATCCCATGCAACAAGATGAAGCCCAATCATTAGTTGCTCGTACTGCTCCTACCTCTGCACCTTCTTTTTCTCAGGCAGCAGTTCACAATATGGTTTAGCAAGAACTCAGAAGCTTCAAAGAAGACTTATTGGCTCAACTTCAAACAAGTATGAAGTCTTCTGATCCTAATCTTCCTAAGCTGCTTAAAGAATTTGGACACTCTTTAGAGAATAAGATTGTCTTTGAGGTTGAAAAGGCAATTCAAGTTAACAAGGATCAATCAGCCACTATTCTTCATATTTTTTGTTTGTTGACACAGGCAATTACATTTTTGAGATAGGAAGTGACTGATTTGATAAACTAAATTGCACTTACCCCTTCTAGCCTAAATCTGGAAGGAATTGGAAGACACGCAGCGGAAATTAACTTTAAAAATTTTTCCATTCCCAGCCAGGATCTACCAAATGTGTTTAAATCAAGGAGAAAGAAGTGTTACCTTCGGTATTCGAGCTTTGGTCGCGACCTCAGTGTCCTCTAGTCGCGACTCCTCGCCTCTGGAACTTTCAGTCGCGACCTGTCGCCTCTGGAGTGTTTAGTCGCGACCTACTCTTCTTCTAGTCGCGACCTGACGTCTCTGGAGTTTGTAGTCCCGACCTCGTCAGCTTCAAGTCGCAACCTACCTCTTCTTTTCAGATTTCTGACGTTCAGATGCCCGTATGGTCGCGACCTCAGCGTGTTCTGGTCGCGACCTATCTTCGTGTCTGGTTTGCCCACAAGAAGTCGACAGCTCAGATCGGCTTCCTCTACCGGTATCCACACGAACAGCGTTCCAATCGTGAATGACGTGTTGGAAATTGTGCCCTAGGGGCCAATCATTGTATCAGGTTATCATATTATTTGCATGTTTACTATGATGACAATCCTTGGATAACTCATGATCTTATCCTAAATGTCCCTGGTCGGTCATCTATGCGGGAGCAGAGATGAAATAAGACCAGTATGACTTTGAAGATATATAGAGATATAAATCAAAGTCATAAGCACATGTAAGAGTACAGGGTGTTGGACCGACCCGCTATGAGAGAGCTGCATGGGTCAAGTCATAAGCTTCTCTCATATACAAGCCATGTCACTATGTCCTTTGACCTGAGATCATCATGGATTCCTGCATGACAAACGCTCAGCTTTGACCTAGTCAAAAGTCACTTTTGACCGAGTGATCATAAAGGCTATGCTCGGGCTTAGTGGTTTTTCATGCGGAGGAATGTGAATGGTCAAGATGGAATTTGTCCCTCACATTCGTAGAGAGATATTACTGGGCCCCTCGATGAGTGAGTCTGAGAAATGTATGGCCATACTGGAATGGAAGGGTAGTTCCATTTCTATATTCAGACTACTCAAGGATTGAGAAAGTAACGGTCAGGAACAGGAGGATGACGTTCTCCATGCCTCATCCTTGACCGAAATATTATGTGACAAAAGGGACGTGATATGGTTGTATGAAAGGTTACATCGTTTAACGATCCTCATATATTTTGGGTAGTCGTAATGCCTTGCTAGAGACCGCTTACGACTTATGGGTCAGTATAGTAACTGGGCCACTGCCAACTTCATATGGGCCTACAGGGTCGCACACAAAACAGCCCAATGCGAGCTATGATGTCCAGATTCATTGAATCAAAGATATGTCTAGGTTCAATGAATAATCTAGGGTGGATATATATTTTATATATATATAAAAATTAGTATATATATATATTATATATAATATAAGAGATATTTGTAAGATTTAATTTATAAGGATAAATTAAATCTCTATCACTTTTGAATTTGAATTTAAATGGATATGATCTATTTGAATTTGAAATTCAAATTGATAAGATATCTCAAATTTGATTTATGAGAATAAATCAAATATAATTCTGTCTTATCTTTATTTTAAATTAAATAAATAGGTGAATTAAATCTGTGGGACGGATTTAATATAAACCATATTTATTTAATCAGTTTCTTATTAAATTATGCAATATATGATATTGTATTAATTCAGAATTAATATAAGATTAATTATGAAGCCCGGCCCTATTAGAAGCCCGATAGCTTCCTATATATTTGACATTAGGAGCTAAGATTCTATACACAATATATCTCGACACACACATTCAGACGTGAGAAAAGGGGGCAGGGAGAGTGCAAAAGGTTTGCAGACAAGAAACTGCCGAAATAGAGACGGTGAGGACAGAATCTCTAGAAAGCCCTAGAGGGACAAGAGGCGCTAGCACGTCGTTCGCGATTGGAACGCTGTTCGTGTGGATACCGGTAGAGGAAGCCGATCTGAGCTGTCGACTTCTTGTGGGCGAACCAGACACGAAGACATGTCGCGACCAGAACACGCTGAGGTCGCGACCATACGGGCATCTGAACGTCAGAAATCCGAAAAGAAGAGGCAGGTCGCGACTTTAACCTGACGAGGTCGCGACTAAAACTCCAGAGACGTCAGGTCGCTACTAGAAGAAGAGTAGGTCGCGACTAGAAACTCTAGAGGCGACAGGTCGCGACTAGAAGCTGAGGAGGTCGCGACTGAAAGTTCCAGAGGTGAGGAGTCGCGACTAGTGGACACTGAGGTCACGACCAAAGCTTGAAACCGAAGGTAACACTTCTTTCTCCTTGACTTAAACACATTCGGTAGATCCTGGCTGGGAATGGAAAATTTTTTTAAAGTTAATTTCCGCTGCGTGTCTTCCAATTCCCTACACGACGTGCTAGCGCCTCTTGTCCCTCTAGGACTTTTTAGAGATTCTGTCCTCACCGTCTCTATTTCGGCAGTTTCTTATCTGCAAACCTTTTGCACTCTCCCTGCCCCTTTTCTCACGTCTGAATGTGTGTGTAGAGATGTATAGAACCCTAGCCCCTAATGTCAAATATATAGGAAGCTATCAGGCTTCTAATAGGGCCGGGCTTCAGAATTAATCTTATATTAATTCTGAATTAATACAATATCATATATTGCATAATTTAATAAGAAACTAATTAAATAAATATGGTTTATATTAAATTCGTCCCACAGATTTAATTCACCTATTTATTTAATTTAAAATAAAGATAAGACAGAATTATATTTGATTTATTCTCATAAATCAAATTTGAGATATCTTATCAATTTGAATTTCAAATTCAAATAGATCATATCCATTTAAATTCAAATTCAAAAGTGATAGAGATTTAATTTATCCTTATAAATTAAATCTTACAAATATCTCTTATATTATATATAATATATATATATACTAATTTTTATATATATATAAAATATATATCCACCCTAGATTATTCATTGAACCTAGACATATCTTTGATTCAATGAATCTGGACATCATAGCTCGCATTGGGCTGTTTTGTGTGCGACCCTGTAGGCCCATATGAAGTTGGCAGTGGCCCAGTTACTATACTGACCCATAAGTCGTAAGCGGTCTCTAGCAAGGCATTACGACTACCCAAAATATATGAGGATCGTTAAACGATGTAACTTTTCATACAACCATATCACGTCCCTTTTGTCACACGATATTTCGGTCAAGGATGAGGCATGGAGAACGTCATCCTCCTGTTCCTGACCGTTACTTTCTCAATCCTTGAGTAGTCTGAATATAGAAATGGAACTACCCTTCCATTCCAGTATGGCCATACATTTCTCAGACTCACTCATCGAGGGGCCCAGTAATATCTCTCTACGAATGTGAGGGACAAATTCCATCTTGACCATTCACATTCCTCCGCATGAAAAACCACTAAGCCCGAGCATAGCCTTTATGATCACTCGGTCAAAAGTGACTTTTGACTAGGTCAAAGCTGAGCGTTTGTCATGCAGGAATCCATGATGATCTCAGGTCAAAGGACATAGTGACATGGCTTGTATATGAGAGAAGCTTATGACTTGACCCATGCAGCTCTCTCATAGCGGGTCGGTCCAACACCCTGTACTCTTACATGTGCTTATGACTTTGATTTATATCTCTATATATCTTCAAAGTCATACTGGTCTTATTTCATCTCTGCTCCCGCATAGATGACCGACCAGGGACATTTAGGATAAGATCACGAGTTATCCAAGGATTGTCATCATAGTAAACATGCAAATAATATGATAACATAATTAAGAAATTCATAAATCAACAATGTTCATAAGATAATGATTGGCCCCTAGGGCACAATCTCCAACAAAATCGCCTTAATCCAACTCACCCATCAACCTCTCGACCTACATTCAATATACCTCCTTCTCAAGGTTCCATTTTTAGGACTTCAGGACCCCACTTTTTTATTGATGTCAAAACGGGGGAGAGTAGATGAGTTGTTTTAGTGACTGTTTATTTTTGTTGTGGTATACCAAATAGATACACTGTTTTAGTAACTGTCTATTTTTGTTGTGCTTTTGTAATTGTTTGTTTTTAATATGTTGTAACTACAATATTTGAAATCAATAAAAACTTATGAAAATTTGCTTTGCTTTTGATATTGCTTATGTGTGTGAAATTCTCATGTTTATTGATTCATTGATTAGTACTTAATTCTAATTCAGTGTTTTTCAAAACTTCTCACTTAAGTTTTGACATCATCAAAAAAGGGGAGAAATATTGGACTCAAATGTTTTGATGATGACAATTGAGAAAATATTTCAAAAAGAAGCTTAATTGGCAAAGAGCATTTATCGATAAGGTAGTTATTCGATAAATAAGAAAGAATATTTGAAGGAAAATATGATTTTAAAAAGTATTTATCGAGGACCTATTTGATAAGAGCTCTTATTGATGAAGACTTCGATAAATCAATAAGAAGTTGGTTTTGAAAATTGAGTCATTGCCCTGGAAGTGGAGTTATTCGAAGACTTATTGATAAGGATATTTATCGAATAAGCCTTCAATAAATATGGCACAGACACATTTTTGGAAAAGAATTTTATAAAAAGCACTTATGGAAGTATTAATTGATCAAGCCATTTATCAATAAAGACTTCGATCAACCAATTCTGTTTTCAAAAGATGTCATTCTGATTTCAAAGGCTCATTTATCGAAAGACTATTCGATAAGGAGACTTATTGAAAAATACTTCGATAAATGGAGAAAGTTTTCATTTTATCAAAAGCACTAATAAATGACTTTGCATATAAATTGCTTCCTACTTTTGATAAGATGCTATGATGTCTCAAAATTGATTTTATAAGATCTTAAGGTTAAACAAGGAAAACTTTAAGATTTAAAGCCTGATCATCAAGATATTTTCAAGCTAATTTAGGACACTGTATATTTGATTTTGAAAATGGTTTTGACAGTGTTCATCTGAATTGTTTTCTTCTCAAATTGATCTATGAATTCTTAAGTTATAAATTTATATAAGATCAAATGAAAGAAAGACAAGATAAGTTATTTCAAATTCAAATCACTGGAATCATGATTAATTTTTTATGATTATTTGATTGTTTTGATGATGATTCATTGTTTATAATGTTATTGATATGTTAGAATTATCTATAGTTTGATATATCTTGAATTTATGAAGATAAGATTACTTATGAAAGATTTAAGGTTGGTTTCTTTATGCTCTTATTGATGAACTATTCAATCAGACTATTTGTCGAAGAGATCTTTGATAAGTTCTTGTTAAGCTTAAATAGAAATATCTTAATGATAGTTTGTGAATGATTTTGTTAGCTTATGAATTACCTTGATTTGATTGAATGAATAATCTTCATAAATCTATATCCTAATCTTATTTGCTGGATGAATATAAGCTCATGATTTGTTCTTATTCCGATATGCTAAAATTCTTCAGTCGAGCTTATGTTTGTGATCTTGTGATTTGTCTAATATGCTAAAAAGATGATCTTATGGTTTAGATCTAAATTGATAAATGATCTATTGAATATGTGTTTCCAATTATGTCACAATTCTGAAAGATTAAAGATTATTTGAAAGTCTGTTTGTAAGGTTTGAAAGAATATTTTTCAGCATTTATCGATAAGTTATTCGAAAAGTCTATTTATCGAAGAACACTTCGATAAATAAAGTATTGTGAAATATATCGATAAGTCTGAAAACAAAGAGCTTTTCAATAATGATATTCATCAAATAACTAATCGATAAATCATGAAGTATTTTTGTACAATTCATTGAAGATTTATCGTAGTTCGTTACGATAAGGCAAATTATCAAAGTATTGCTCAATAAGAGTTTAACTGTTTTAAAAGCAATTCTTTAGCAATTTATCGAAGACCTTTTCGATAAGGGTTCTCTTCGATAAATACTTCGATAAGTCACGCTAATTTTTGAAAAGATCTTTAAATTATACTTTATTAGATCTTGATCTTTAATTCTAAATCATTTGGAAATAATTGCTACATGCTTACACTGATTATACATCTTTTCTAAAGAATGTTTCAAGATCATTTTCAGGCTGAAACAAGATTAAATGAAGAGATCAATTAAAGAGACAAAAGTCAGATGCACACACATCTGTAAATAGTTTATATTCATAAACGACTATCTCAATAGCTACTTCAACTGAATTATGAAGAACCAAGTATAAAGGAAGTAGAAGCCAAAATGAGAAAGCAAAAGTTTGAAGATGTAAGAAGATACAACAAATGTTCAACATGCATTTTGATCATATCTAGTGATTGTATCTCCTTTTCACTCTGTTTGTCTTCTTTGGTACAGAGCATACTATATCCTTGAAAGAGAGAAACTCAAATATTGTGTGCTTAAGTGTTTATCACAATTCCTCTAGTTGAGAGATATTTGTAAAATCATATTTTATTTTTTGAGTTGCTCAAGAGTGGGTATCTTGAGTAGATATCACCTTACGGGTTGTAAGGGGGAGTAAGAGAGATTCTTACTAAAAATTACCTTACGGGTTGTAAGGGGAGTGAGAGGAGATTCTCATGTTAATGTACTGAGGTGCCAATAGCCCAATTAATCTTGGGGAGATAGTAGAACTCTCATAGGTGCTTTGGAGATTGGACATAAGTTAAGTGGATTAGGCCGAACCAGTATAAATTGACTTGTGCAATATTTCCTCATCAATTTCTTCCATCGATGATATCATTATAAACTCTACTATTTGATTTCATTTTAATTTTAACAAAAGTTTTCAAAATTTTTAAAATACCTAATTCACCCCCTCTTGGGTGATACATCTATAATCAACAGTTGTTAAAACCTATGATATCACTTCTAGCACTCTTCTCTGCATCTAAACTCATTAAAAAACAAAAATTATCATTTAGAAATTTAGATAAGAAAATTCATCAACATATTTTCTCTAATTCACTTAATTAAATTTTTAGCTTATGGTTCAAAGAAATGCTAGGAACTGAATGCATTTGGCTCCTTGTGAACCGACCAATGCTAGCATCACTTTATTATAGTTTACTTAGTAATTTTTTTGATAGGTAAACGACATGCTTATCAAAATGGTGCTGTTACCAGCGAACCCTACTTGTTAAGATTCCCTAGCAATCCTTTGGGCCTAAAAAAATTAAAAAAAAATATAAAAATATATAGGTAATATGATTTTTCTACTTTACACTGAATTTGTAAGAACCAATATATTATTGTGATTATAATTGGATTTACTATCATAATTTAGATTTTCTTACTACCATTGTATTATTTTAATAGAAAAAAATTGTGCTCTTTTAGTTGATTTCTTTTATGCACATTATGAATCTGTCATTGCTTGCTCATTTTCAATTTCTATAATTTCTGCATAATTAATGCATTTAATATGCTACATGATTGTTGAGTGTAACTTGCATGACCAGAAGTTCTGAATTCTTTCTCTTAAACAAAGAAATAAATAGAATACTTTGGCAAATTAAGAGAGCTAAAACCTTAAGCCAAACCAGTGTTGCATCTACTGTTGAGTCTAGTTCTTTTAGTGAATATGTTGCAGCTGAAATTGATTTTGCATGTGATGATTTCTTATATAATCTTTTTATCATGGAGCATGTTAATGAAGGTGACGATCAAAACCAGAATGTGAATCAAAGTGAGCAAAATAAAGAGAATAATATAAACAATAATAGAAGGGAACGTAGTGTTAGTTCTAGGCAGACACACCCAAAAGGGGATGAATTGGGTGTTTAAAATCTTTTAATATAAATTTAAACTCAATCAAAAAGCAAAAATAAAATCGAGTAAAGTTGAGAGATTTCACTGAGGGAACACAAATCAGTTTATATTAGTTTGGACCAAACTTTTATCCTACGTCCAGTCATCAGAGGCCTTCTGAGATTTCAACTATCCTCCAAGATTTCAATGGGCTCTTGGCGCCTTCAATATAACAATTGACTCCTTCAATTACTCTTCCTTACTTTTCCATAAGGTTATAATCCAAGCTTAAGAGAACAAATCTCTTAAGCAACCAGAATGAAAGAAAAAATATTTATAATCTTTCTCAAGAGTATATATATTAATCACACTCAAGCTCAATAATGTCGAGTTACACAGAGAGTGAAGAAAATTGAGAATATAATAAATTTATAAGTTGATTTAGTCAGTTGGTGGGTTTTTTAATTCAATGTCGAGTCCTTAAATAGCATTTACTTCGATTGTAGCCGTTAGACTCAAATTTGTAACTCTTGGAGTAAAGGCATAGTTAGTCGCTGACGAGTAGGTAAGTATTTAATACGTTGTGGAAGTAGAAAGTTTCTTTTACGTGTAACCTTCATCATTTCGAATTCGTAGCCTTTTCTGAATACACTCAATCAAAAGGATTTGTTAGTCGTTCAAAGCATTAATTGAGTATATGAACTATTAATAAATGACTCATTATTAAAGACTGAGTTTATAATTAAATCCAGATGGCTTTTCAGAAATGATATGATGTATTAATCGATTACCCAATCGATTAATGCTTAGTTAGTGTGTGAGATAGAAAAATAGAGCATCTACTAATCAGATTATTCAAGCATATACAATATAAATTTATAAAGATAAGTTTCTCAAAAGAATTATCATGGAGAATAATGAGAAGCATAGACAAATTATCACTTGGAACAATTATATGAATTAGGAAATCAATTTGTAGCTTAAAATAGAGATATATTTGAAGTTTATGAAGTTAATCAATTAATATAAGTTAATCGAATGCCTAGTCGATTAATGTGTCTGAAAGAATTGAATTGACAAATATTTCAACACAAATTAATCGAACAGTTAATCTATTAATGCAAATTAATCGATTAATTAGTTTATATTTGAATTTCATCAAATTGATACTTCACTGATTAATCGATCAGTTAATAGATTAATATAAATTAATTGATTAACCAATCGATTAATAGCAATATCTTTATTCAAGAGAAAATCTATTTTCAATAGATTAATCCATTAACCAATAGATTAATTTTAATTAATCCATTAACTAATCGATTAATTGACTTATTAATTCTCTTCTAGAAGGCAAGCTCTCGATATTAATGGTCACTCATTAATCGATTAACTAATCGATTAATTAATTTTTCCTTTGTAAAATAGATTACTGCCTTTACATTAATCTATCATTCAATCCATTATTTGATATTGATCGATTAACTCAACTATCTTTTAATACTATTTAATCACATAATCATTTTTGAAAATACTTTAACAATATTTGAGCACAAAAAAGAATCTAACACTTTATTTTTCAAAATCATCCTTTGTCAAAACATATTTTTAAATAAAACTCAGGATGTACCAACAAATGAAAACATTTCTAGTATCCTTAAATCATTCTTAGTATCACTAAAGACTTTTTGATTATTTGGCATCATCAAAACATATTTTCCAATAATTTATCCCTTTTTTATGATGGCAAATCATTAAAGAAAAGTAATATTTTTCTCCCCTATTTGTAATTAGCAAAAAGTTTGAAGTATATCAAATAAGAAGAGCATGATGTAAAAGCATGACGTAAAAAGAAAGAGAGTAAAAGCATTGAAATAAGATTTCAAATAAACAGAGAAAGTTTAGAGATGTTCATTTGATTTTAGCATGATGTTGTAGTAATCTTCTTTTGGACTTTAAGTCTTCGTGCAACTTCTGGCAACCATCTTTAGCAATTTTGAACCATGTATGCTTCTGTTGTTGAGATAGCCACTGCGTATGCTTCCTATTGAGCCATGAGACTAGATAATCACCAAGGAATTCACATTGTCCACTGGTACTTTTCCTATCTATTTTGTATCCTTCATGGTCATAATCTGAGTATGCTACCAAGTATTATGCACCTCCCTTGGGAAACCATATACCAAGATCAATGGTTCCTACTAGATATCTAAATATTCTTTTTATAGCTTCGGCATGGTATTCCTTTGGAGCAGCTTGATATCTTGCACACATCCTGATACTAAATTGTATGTCTAGCCTGCTTACAGTGAGGTATAGAAGAGATCCAATCATACTCGATATTTTATAATATTGAAGTCTTGCCCCTTCTTATCTTTATCCAACATAGCATTTGTGCTTATCAGAGTTGATATACTTTTAGCTTGATCCATTTCAAACTTCTTCAGTAACTCCTTCAGATACTTTGTCTGTAAAATGAAATGACATTTGCTCGTTATTTGATTTGAAGTCCTAGAAAGAAATTCAGTTATCCCATCATGGACATCTCAAATCTCCCTGTATTATCTTGACAAATTCTTGACAAAGATCCTTATTAGTAGCACCGAAGATAATATCATCAACATAAATTTGAACTACTAAAAGATCAAATTTATTTCTTTTGATAAATAAAATATTATCTACTTTTCCTCTTTTAAAGCCTTTTTCTATCAGAAACTTGTTAAGATGATCATACCAAACTCTAGGAGCTTATTTTAACCTATATAATGCTTTCTTAAGTTTATACACATGATTTGGAAAATGGTGATCTTTAAATCCAGGAGGTTGTTCTACATATACCTCTTATATTATAAAATTATTAAGAAAAGTATTTTTGACATCCATTTGATAGAGTTTAAAATTTTTAATGTAAATAAAGGCTAAGAGTACTCGTATGACTTCCAATTTGGCTAGTGGAGCATAGGTTTCCTCTTGATCTATACCTTATTCTTGGTTATAGCCTTTTGCCACTAATCTAGCCTTATTTCCAATGATTACAACAAATTCATCTAGTTTATTCTTTAATACCCATTTTGTTCTGATGATTGGGTAATCATTGGGTTTAGGTACCAATTCTCAAACTTAATTTTTTTTCAAATTGATTTAATTCTTCCTACATTGCTACTATCCAAAACTCATATGATACTGCTTCAGCTATGTTGGTGGGTTCAATGTTAGAAATAAATGCAGAGAAATGCACTTCATTAAACACTTGTCTCTAGGTTTTTACTCCTTCATTGACTTCACCAATGACATGGTTTAAAGGATGATTTCTATTATGTTTCCAGGCTATAGGTGGTATTTTTAGACTCATTAGGCTGACTACTCGATTGATCAACTATGGGTTTGCTTAATTTTAGTGTTTTAAGATCCTGTATTATCTTAACTTTATCATTTGGAGACTTGGAAATTGGCTCTATTTCAAAGAATACTACATGCACAGACTCTTCTATTGTACTTGTTCTTTTGTTAAAAAGTCTATATGCTTTATTATGATGGAAAATACCCTCATCAGATTTAGGATCGAATTTACCCAAGTTTTCTTTGTTGTTGTGAATGAAGCATTTGCTCCCGAAGTCCTCATGTGAGTGAGATTAGGTTTGCGTCATTTGTAGAGTTTGTATAGTGTCTTGTTAAGTTTTAGTCTAATGTAAGCTCAGTTGCATATATAACACGCTGTGTTCATAGCCTCTGCCTAGAACACTTGTGAGACACCCTTGTCATCTATGAGAACTATTTTCTTTCTTTCAACAACTCTATTTTGTTGTGGCATTCTTGGTGCAGAGAAGTTGTGTCGATTCCATAGTTGTCACAGAATTTAGCAAAATCAGTGTTTTTAAATTCTCCTTCGTGATCAGTCATGATAGACACAATAGATATACCTTTCTCATTTTGCACCTTCTTGGTAAACATAACAAACACATTAAAAGTTTCATCTTTAGAGGAAAGATATAAAGTCTAATACACATTAAAAGTTTCATCTTTAGAGGAAAGATATAAAGTCTAATTAAATCTTAAATAGTCATCAACTATCACCAATATAAGTTTCCCCTAAAACTTTTGACTCTTGATGGGCGAACCAAATTCATATGAAGTAATTGGAGTGGTCTTTTAGTTGAAACTTCCTTTTTTGATTTAAAAGAGGACTTTACTTGTTTCCCTTTTTGACAAGCATCACAGACAATATCAATTATAGATTTAACTTCAGGTAAACCAATTACTAAATTCTTTTTAACCAATTTTGAAAGCTGATGCATACACATGAGCTAGTTTCTTATGCCGTAACCAACTTTCTTCTGATTTACTTAGAAAACAATTTTCAGGTGAATTAGAATTAATAGAGATAGTATAATAGCTACTATCTCTTGGAGCATGGAGTTTTGCCTTCAAGCATTTTTTGTTGATTGAGATGTCTTTCTTGCTTACTATTATGCACTCTTTTGAGAAAAAGTAATCCATTTATCTTTGTCAGCAGTTTGACTTACATTAAAGAGATTGTGACATAATCTTTCCACGTAGTACATATCATCCACTTTCACTCCTTTCTTCCTACTTCTCCAATTCCAGCAATATTTCTGGATTGATTTCCTCTGAAATTTACTTTGCCTCCTTCCTTGCAATAAAGCTTGAGGAACTTCTCTGTATCTCCAATCATGTGTCTGGAACATCCACTGTCAATATACCATTTGTTGTTTTTGGATGCTTTCAGAAAAACATGAAACAAAATCATTTAATTTTAGGTACCTAGACTTTCTTGAGTCCTTTTATGTTAGTTTGGATTACCTTAGGTATATAGGTGCCTTTAGGTATCCATTTCAATGTGCTGTAAAGTCCATTCTTCTTTTGATAACAAGAGGCAGTAGAGTGACTCTTACGGTTGCAATATGAACGTTGAGCAAATGTATTTGAAGTATGCACAGAGTGTCTAAAATAATGCAGATATGATTTATTTCCTAATTTTTCTTTACTTTCTGTTTATCCAAGTTAGGATCATATCCTATTCCTGATTTATCAGAGACACATCTCTGATTCCCAAGTAAGATATTGAGCATTTCACTACTTTTAGTAAATTTTTTGAGAGTCTTGGTTAACTCTCTATTTTTCTTTTCAAATCCTTCACAATTAGTACATTTCGATATAATCTCAAGTGTTATCTTTTCTAAACTCTGAATTTTCTTTCTAGAGTTTACTAACTCTTTTGCTAACTTAATGAATTCAAAGTATAATTCATTGTATTTAGAGAGTAATTCATCATAGGTGGGTTTAGTATTTATTAACTCTTCTGTCTCTGATTCGTATTCTTCCTGAGTAACTAGACAAATGGTTGCCTTTTCTTCGTTGTCACTGTCTTTGCTTTCTAATTAGCTCTCTCCCTATATTGATGAGATGAATGCTTTCCTCTTCTAGAACTTTTCTTTGTTTTTCTCTTTGTCTCTCCTGGAAAGTTGAGGACATTTTGCCTTGAAGTGACCTGGATTTTTACATTCAAAGTAGATGATATGATCTTTTTTGTTCTTTCGATGAAGAAGCCCCTTTTGGTTGGAATCTCCTCGTTGCTTGATTCTGGTAGAATTTTTTGAATCTCTGTACTATGAGGCCCATCTCATCATCTTCTAGTTCTTCATCAAAGTCGTTGTCTTAAGCTTTTAGAGCAATCCCTTTTTTGCTCTTTTCTTTTTCTTTGATGTCTTTCTTATACTTTTGTTTGCTCATATTCAGCTAGACTTCCAAACAGAGCAGTGACAGACTTTATAGATTCTCTTTTAGCTTCCTCAATTACAGTAACCTTTGGTTCCCACTCTTTCGTAAGACCATTGAGAATCTTACGTACTTGATCTATTGGGCTATATGATTGCCCAAGTGCTATTAGATGATTGATTAAATGTTAAAACCTTACTTCCATATCCCTGATGCTCTCCCTATCAACTATTCTGAAAAGCTCAAATTCCATTTTAAGTGTAATGACTCTGCTTTCTTTTAAACCAGAGGTTCCTTTGTGAGTTACTTCGAGTACTTCCCACATCTCCTTGACTATTTCCATACTAGATACTAGGAATCACTCCTTCTGACTCAAGGCATATGTTATAATGTTGATTACTTTATCGTTGAGTAGTATCATCTTTTTGTAGTCGTTATTAAATTTACTTTGGTGCTTTTGGATTTTAGCTCCGTCTACAATTTTGGTTGGAATGTAGTTTCTATATTCTATCACATCCCAGAGCCCAGACTAAGAAGCTTTAATAAAGGTCTTCATCCTCATTTTCCAAAATGTGAAATTCTCTTCGTTGAAACCTGGAGGTTTTGTTGTAGAGCTTCCGTCTGGTAATATGTTGTCTCCAAATCCTGCCATAGATTCAGGATCTTTCTTGAGATTGTGATAGGATATAAATTGTATATGGTTTCTATGACATTTTAAGGATTTTGTTACAATTTTACCACTCATTTTATGCATGTAATTGTGCTTTTATGGTAATACATGATTGTGCATGGTAATGTGCTTATTAAAGGGTAAAATGGCAAATTAACTCTTCTAAATTGCATATATATTGTTTTTTAATTAGCTGGACTTTTACAGTGAGCTTTGATTTTCAATTGTAGGTATTTTGTGTTGGAAATTATGCCCTAGGGGCCAATCATTGTCTTATAAACATTATTGTTTTATAAATTTCTTAATTATATTATCATATTATTTGCATGTTTACTGTGATGACCATCCTTGGATAACTCATGATCTTATCCTAAATATCCCTGGTCGGTCATCTATACGGGAGCAGAGATGAAATAAGACTAGTATGACTTTGAAGATATATAGAGATATAAATCAAAGTCATAGGCACATGTAAGAGTACAGGGTGCTGGACCGACCCGCTATGAGAGAGCTGCATGGTTTAAGTTATAAGCTTCTCTCATATACAAGCCATGTCACTATGCCCTTTGACCTGAGATCATCATGGATTCCTACATGACAAACGTTCAGCTTTGACCTAGTCAAAAGTTACTTTTGACCGAGTGATCATAAAGGCTATGTTCGGGCTCAGTGGTTTTTCATGCGGAGGAATGTGAATGGTCAAGATAGAATTTGTCCCTCACATTCATAGAGAGATATTACTGGGCCCCTCGATGAGCGAGTCTAAGAAATGTATGGCCATACTGTAATGGAAGGGTAGTTCCATTTCTATCATCAGAATACTCAGGGATCGAGAAAGTAACAGTCAGGAATAGGAGGATGACGTTCACCATGCCTCATCCATGACCGAAATATCATGTGACAAAAGGGACGTCATATGGTTGTATGAAAGGTAGCATCGTTCAACGATCCTCATATATTTTGGGTAGTCGTAATGTCTTGCTAGAGGCCGCTTACGACTTGTGGGTTAGTTTAGTAACTGGCCCACTGCAACTTCATATGGGCCTACAGGGTCGCACACAAAATAGCCCAACTCGAGCTGTGATGTCCAGATTCATTGAATCTAAGAGATGTCTAGATTCAATGAATAGTCTAGGGTGAATTTATATATTATATATATAAATTTGTATATATATTATATATATAATATAAGAGATATTTGTAAGATTTAATTTATAAGGATAAATTAAATTTCTATCACTTTTAAATTTGAATTTAAATGGATATGATCTATTTGAATTTGAAATTCAAATTGATAAGATATCTCAAATTTGATTTATGAGAATAAATCAAATATAATCCTGTCTTATCTTTATTTTAAATTAAATAAATAGGTGAATTAAATCTGTGAGACGGATTTAATAAAAACCGTATTTATTTAATTAGTTTCTTATATATGATATTGTATTAATTTCAAAATTAATATCAGATTAATTCTGAAGCCCAGCCCAATTAGAAGCCCGATAGCATCCTATATATTTGACATTAGGAGCTAGGGACACACAACATAACTCATAAGAGAAAAAGGGGGAGGAGAGTGCAAAAGGTTTGCAGATAAGAAACTACCGGAATAGAGACGGTGAGGACGGAATCTTGAGAAAATCCTAGAGGGACAAGAGGCGCTAGCATGTCGTTCGTGGTTGGAATGTTGTTCGTGTGGATACCGGTAGAGGAAGCAGACCTAAGTTGTCGACTTCTTGTGATCGAGAAGAGAGTAGCACGACGACGAATCGCGACTTGCATACGCAAAGGTCACGACTAAAATGGGCATCTGAACGTCAGAAATCCGAAAAGAGGAATCAGGTCGCGACTAGTAGCAGAGGAGGTCGCGACTAACAACTCCAGAGGTGACAGGTCGCGACAAGAAGCTGAGTAGGTCATGACTGAAAGTTCCAGAGGTGACAGGTCGTGACGAGAAGCTGAGTAGGTCGCGACTGAAAGTTCCAGAGGTGAGGAGTCGCGACTAGTGGATACGGAGGTCATGACTAAAGCTCGAATACTGAAGGTAACACTTCTTTCTCCTTGACTTAAACACATTCGGTAGATCCTGGCTGGGAACAGAAAAAAATTTAAAGTTAATTTCCGCTGCGTGTCTTCCAATTCCCTTCATTTTGGAGGAGAACCAAGGACTAATGTGAGTAGAAAAGAAATCACAAGACAGAGATGACCAAATCAAGGAAGCCAGCTTCTGTGATTTTCAGTCGCGACCTAAGTGTCCACAGGTCGTGACCTCATTTCTTCTGGGAAGTTTTTCTACATTTACAGATCGTGACTAAAATATGGATCTGGTCACGACCAAAAGGGATAGTTAGTGAAGCTGCATGTTTTTTATTAAGTCATTCTGGAATTAAAGGAAGAAGGAGTAGTCAAACAAGGGAGATTGGATTTTTTGCCAGATTTGGCTAAGAAGCAGTGCTCATTCTCTCTGAATATTCTCTTTACAACCTCCACTCACACCTTCCATTTTTATTGATCTTTCCATAGATTTTCACATTTCTATACCGATTAATCCACCTCTACCATCTTTTTTGTTACCTTTTCATCACCGTTTTATGCACACTTTATGGCATCATTTCTGGGCAGCAATAGGAGCACAATAGGAGCTATAAGAGGCTAGATCTTTAGTCTCTTGGTGATGAACCGTATATCTTGAGCTCATAGACTACACTGGGGAGTTTTCTATCTTAATCTGCACCTATTTCATGTTTTGACATTTCTAAATTTAGGGATTTCATTCTATGAATAAGGATTGAATGTCGATTGATTATTCTCAGATTAGATATTTTTAATTGACATTGGATAATGTGATTGTTGATTTTAATATAAATATTTCAGTTTTGATTTCTGGATAGTTGGACTATTATCAACGATTATTGATGTTTAATTCAATTGCTTAAAGTCTATGGTTATTGATTGATGACTATTTGAGGGCATTATTATCATCTGATTTAATTACACACTAAGTGATTTTCAACATTGCATTAAGAAGTTTTAAACTAGCTTTGACTAAAAGAGTTCAAGAACCATTAATGCATTGGACTCAATTGATTGATTGGGGTTTTATTTAAGACTTAGTGATTTCAAAACTCCCATATCAAATTAAGAGCAATGATAGATATGTCTTCATCATTAAGAATCTTTCTTAACATATTTATTTCATAATCCAACTCATTTTCCTCTTAATGAAAAATACAAAAAAAAATTTACTTTACTGCACTCTTATTTTATTGCATCAATGTTCGATCAAACCCAAAACCCATGTTTTTACTCAGGTTTTCAATGGATGTACCTTTAAGTCATGACCAAACCTTATCTGGGTCGCGACCTTATTACTTTACTGAGGTACTGGATTGCTCTCTGTGATATCCAGTCGCGACTTTTATAACTGTTTGTCGCGGCTAGTTTGAAAGATTTGCTCTCTATGAAATTTAGTCTCTATTGTTGGAGATATTAGCTGCGACCTGAAATCCATTTTCAAGAAATTTTATTCTCTGTGTTCATGAGTCAAACCCTGAACATCTTTCTGTCGTGACCAATTTGAATTTTTCTGCTGTGAAACTTATATGTTTGATTTTGATTGCTTGCTTGGTTGTTCTTGATTGTACCTGTGTTACATGCATAGAAGAACTGAACCATTAGTGCCTTTTGATCCTGAAATTGAGAAGAAACTTAAGAAACTAAGATGAGAATTTAGAGAAGAATGAACTAGTAAAGTTGTAGCTGAAGAAGAGGTAAAATCAATAGAATCAAGTTCATCCTCTAGTGTCCCGGGATCTGAAATTGGATTTAATTTAGAGATTCTATTAGAAATTTCTAATATGGCTGAGATTAATCCTAATGGGCATAATAGACAGGGAGAGAATGAAATACCAAATATGTAGAAGATAATAGAAGTGTGAGGGAAATAAATCATTCTCATGTGAATTATGATCCTTATGGGTTTTACACTGAATAGGCTAATTTTGAAATTAAAGGAGCTTTGATTGCAACCTTACCTAAATTTCATAGTTTTGTAGGAGAATGTCCACATCGACACTTACAAACCATGCATATGATTTGTTCTTCGATGAAGTCTCCAATGACTGCATTAGATGACGTCTTAAGGAGGTGTTTCTATTTCACTATGGAAGGGAAGGCTAAAGAGTGGTTATACAACCTGTCAAATTATTTCTCAACTCTTACATAAGATCAGTTGAAGTTAACCTTTCTAGACCAGTTTTTCTCGGCCTCTAAGATAACTCAGATGAAGAAGGAGATTACAAATATTTAACAACAGGATCGAGAGTTATTACATGAATATTAGACAAGATTTATCAATTTATTGGCTCGATGTCCGCATCACAATATTACAAAGGCTGATTTAGTAGACATTTTCTTTGATGGTATACTTCCTCACAATAAGGTATCCTTGAATGCAGTAGCAAATAGATCTTTGAGAGATAAAACTCCAAGAGCAAGTTGAGAGTTATTCCAAAAAATGGCTAATGAAGACTATCAGATTGAAGATCCAAGGAGAATGCCCACATCATCTTTGGGTAATTCAAAGGAGATTTTAGCAAAAATAGCAACTTTAGGAAATCGAATGGAAAAGAGAATGAATTTACTTGAAAGAGAGCTACATTCTATAAAGCAAGTTCATGTAGTGGGAACCTCACAAGTATTAGTTATAGGATGTAAGTTATGCGGTTCAATGATGCATGCTACAAGTACATGTGATAGGTAGTATAAAGAAGTAGCAATAATGTATCAAAGGAGAGACAATCAATACTAGAAGAGATATCCATGCTCCAACACATATAATCATGGTTGGAGAGACCACTCAAATTTTAGATAGGGAAGTGGGGAAAATAGGCCAAACTAATTCCAAGGATGTGGTGCTTCTTCAAGCAATTACCAAAGTAATGCAATGTCTATGGTTTCTATTCAACTTGATGCTTTAGTAGCATTAAGACCAGATGATACTTCTCAATTGTTGAATATTATGGCTGTACAAATGAACAACATGGATGGTAGAATGACTGAAACATCCTTCTTTATATCTCTCAGAGTACTCTTACTATAGCACTCTCAACTGGATTATATCTCTCTTGCCGAAAATTCTGGTAGAAAATAACTGTACTGATTTGGTAATTCCCCATGAGAACTACCATTCTACGTAAGTACCCAGGAAAGACTGGATGAACCGGCTAGGTCCACCCACTTCCAGCCTCCTTAGACAGCACTTACGTACATAGTACTCTGTATAGTCTATCAGTACAATGGCATTTTCTAGCAAATATCTTTAAAATCTTAACCTTAAATATTGACCTTAAACCCTATCCTTGCATATACTCAATTGGAAATATCTTAGATTGAAACATCCTTCCTTAGACCCTTCAGAGTACACTTACGGAAACAATCTTAACTTTATTAATTCTCTCCTGTCGATAATCCTGGCAGAAAATAACTGTACTGATTCGGTAATTTCCCATGAGAACTACCATTCTACGTAAGTACCCAGGAAAGACTGGATGAACCGGCTAGGTCCACTCACTTCCAGCCTCCTTAGACAGCACCTACGTACATAGTACTTTGTATAGTCTACCAGCACAACGATATTTTCTTAAAAATATCTTTGAATCTTAACCTTAACCTTAACCTCAAAAATATGAATTTTCCATTAATTGTTCCAGCACACATAATGTAATATCCTTAATTTTTTTACTGATTTCTATGTACAGATTAAATGGAATATATGAGTTCTTTTTCAGGAAAAAGATGTGGTCCTTTATGTAAAGAAAATGATTAAATTGCAAAAGAAAGGAAATGAAAGGACTTAAGTGCAATTAAGGAAAGTTTAAGGTTAAGAAAGAAAGGTAGACAAAAAATGTGGGGTCTTAAAGTGTAATTTTAGCCAAATAAAGGGACTTAGTTGAAAAGAAGAAAAGTTTCTGGGGCAAAAGTGTAATTATGAAAACTTGGACCGGAAATAGGCAAAAACAGTGATCGTACTCCGATCAGCCCCATATCCCACCAGAAGGTAGAGCAAGTGACGCCGGGTAATCTATCCTAATACTGGAATTTTTGAAGACTCCAGATAGCCAAAAATGGATTGATCGTCCAAAAGTTATAAAAAATTATACCGGATACCCTAGATTTCATATATAAGTAAGAAATTACAGAATGATGCACCTTTATGGGGCGGATGTCGAAAAACTGACAGAATACCGATAGGAGGTATGTAGAAAAAGTTATTCACAAATTAGAAAATCCAGACGGGAGTATGAGGCCTCCAGGGATCCGATAGGGAGATTTATCGTATTTAAACTAAGACTGAATGAGGTCGGGTAACAACAGTCAGATGCCCGTTATGACCCAAATGGCTGCCCAAACACAGTAGTGCAGTGTATCTGGCAGAAGGAGCCGGTGTCCAGAAATATGTATAAACGGTAAATAATAATAAAATATTCAATGAACTATGCCATAGGAAGATTCCTCGAAATACGTGCCATAAAGGTAGTGGACCCAGAAAGGCCCAATAATAGCGCCAACAAAGGCCCAATAAGACTCTTGGACTGATAGGTGGGCCAGTGTCCGACAGAATCCCAGAAAAGTGCAAAATTACGAAAATGCCCCTGTGTTGTACCAAAGGGGTAATAGGCGTATGAAGGGCATTTTGGTCATTTTGCAGGGGATCTGTAATTGAGCTTAAACCCAGTATTAAAATGTTAATGATATAAAGGGTCTAGATACTAAATATAAGGTCAGAAGACATAATATGGGTTTTCAGAAAAAGTAGATTCAGAAAACGGTCCAGTTTTCGAGGCGATGGACCGGGCCGATACCGGATTGGACCGAAAAGCTTCCAGAAGGCTTTTCCCCTCTCCAAATTTCACCATGTGATCAATGTGTGAGGTGAGGTGTCCCATGAGGTGGCATTGAGTGATGTCATGCATGATGCAGTAAAAGGAATAAAGAAAAATAGGAAATTCCGGAAAAACCATGACCACAGGATCAGATGGCTTCAAAATTACAAGAATGCCAACAAAACTATA
Organism: Leucaena leucocephala; assembly: GCA_037074615.1. Taxonomy (NCBI): domain Eukaryota; kingdom Viridiplantae; phylum Streptophyta; class Magnoliopsida; order Fabales; family Fabaceae; genus Leucaena; species Leucaena leucocephala. Next base: position 12,006,454 of record CM073540.1, on the reverse strand, counting down.
AATACCCCCTAGCTCTTCATTCCCACGGCCAAGAGCAAGAATAGAGAGAGAAGGAAGTTCTTGAGAGAGAAAGTGAGAAAAAGAAAGAAGAAAGGAAGTTCTGGTGGAGTTGGAAGCAGTAGAGAAGTTCTGAAATTCTGCTTTTGAGGTAGTAACTAATCTTAGCTTTTATGTAATATCTTTGTGAATTGTTGTGCTATTGTTTGTTTGGATTGTTGTCTTATATGTTATGCTTGAAGCTCTATTACAATGTTATGATCATATGTTATTGAATATTGAAGCATGCAGCATGCTTATCTGTACACAACCACAAGCAAGCACTGTCACACTGCATTACATATATTGTTATGATTGTTGCTACTGGGATTCTTTTGAATCTCACTCCCATATATAACATTACAGGGGAGGTTCTATCAAAATAAAATTTGGAAATTTTAAGAAACGAATATAGGCTGCCGAAATTCTGGCAACGAGTAGGAACAAAGAAAGGAACTGATACGTACTGTGTACGTAGGTGCTGTCTAAGGAGGCTGGAAGTGAGTGGACCTAGCAGGTTCATCCAGTCTTTCCTGGGTACTTACGTAGAATGGTAGCTCCTACGGGAATTACCGAATCGGTACAAGATTGGTTACTTTCTACAGAAGGAATGTAGCAGATATGCTGCCGGATTTTAGACAACGGAAAATGTAATAGAAATATGAGGATGTTAATCATGCACTGATGTATAACAACAGATTATTCAATAATAATTGTTATCTGGCATGTTTGACTGATATGTGATGTATGTATGCACTAATATGTAAGGTTGGTTGCTGAAAAATGGCCCTGTGAACATTGATGTTTGATAAATCATTAAAAATAATAAATGGTTGAATAAATGTATGATATTTTTATGGTAAATATTAGACATCCTAATATTTAATTTTATATATATAGAGTGCCTCATTTGGATGTATACACGAAAAGATATAAATTGTTAAAGTTGGGACCAGAATGCTGGATTCAGGAGAAAGTCATTGGATGAACAGTAAAGTTGAAATGTTGACCCACGTTGAATTTGTCAAGGAATGGTCAACCAATGATTTTTTTCCTGAAATATAATTAAGTTATCTTAACGTATCAATTTGAACCACTTCATTTCAATTTTTCTAGAATTAGTTATGAATTTTCAAAGTCAGGTCACTCATCTGGAATTTGCCACAGTGAACAGTACCTGATATGAATAAAATTCCTGATTTAGAGTTTAGACTTCAATGACCCTGAAAGTATGTAAAAATAAGGATGTGACACATAACCAATCTCTTTGGACTTTCATACATTCATATACATTATGGGGTTATGCCATAATTATTTGATACATTTATTTCATCATTTACTCTTATACCTTTTCATCATGAACATTGTTGCTCTAACTTGTCATATAACAACATTACATGCAACAATTCGCACATTTATTACATAATATTCAAATCTTCCAATTCCCAACCTCTCTTCATGCCTCTTTATCTTCTTTACTCATTCGTAAACCTGTGGGTTTGGGATTACATGGATGGGGTGAGATTTCTGGGGAAATCTCAGTAGCAAATGCATTAAAGTAAATACTTGTACTTTCTTGTGAAAGTGTAAACATTGTGTAATGTGCATGCTTCCATGTAACATATGAACTACAATTGGCCAAGGTAATCATAGAAACAGAGCTTCAATTATATACACATATGCACACAATTCAACAAAGTCATAGCACAATCAAGCATAACATTCAATACATACAAGCATAACATTCCTTCTTACTTTTCCTTGATACGTGGCTGCCCTCTTTTGAGCACACCAAGCAAATCCTAACATCACATTACCATCCAACCATTACAATCTAACTTCTCTTGACACTAAGCTTACTTTAAGTAACATAACTTCCTTTAATCTTTACCAATTGACTTGACCTTTGAATCAATTGATGTCTTGACCTTACCCTACACAATTTGGCCTTTTGAATCCATTTATGAACTCAAAACAACCAAATTCCAGCAACTATGCACTGTTCTAGACAGATTTGAAAAGCATGCATAATTCTTTCAAAAATTCTCATTTTGATTCCAATGCTTCCATACTTGTTCCTCCACTTTCCCCCCACACAAAATCTCATTTTAAGACCATTGGAAGTATCAAAATCATGAAATTCAAATCACTGTTCATGCGAATGAACAGTAACCGAAAGGAATTTTCAACATTACAACCTTTAATTCCAATGGTTTCCAAGGTTCAAAACCTTTCCAATCCTACACAAAATCATCATATAAACTCAATGGAAGCATTAAATCATTGAAATTCCATCTCTTTCTATCATGAACAGTGCATGAACAGTGCAAACCGAAATGTCCTTCCATGGTAAAGTCAAGAACATCAACTTAATCCAACAACCAACCATGCAAATAGCTTGTTTAAGCTTGTCTAAACTATCTATGACATAAAACTCATGTTCCTCTCACATATACATAGAAATTCCAGCAGCATTTCCCCAAGATTCAAGCCTCAAAACCAACTTAAACTCAAGAAGAAATCATAAGAACAAATTCTAGAAGCAAGGGAGCAACTTACCTTACAAGCTTCTCCAAGATCCTTGCTTTTTCCTTGCTTGAGAGAGAATTTTTCAAGAGCTTCCTAAGGTTCTTGCTCCATGGTTTTGAGCTTGCAAATGGGGGGTATTTATAGCAAAAGTCATGTTCCATTTGAAGGCCAAGATCACCTTGGGAACTATTTGATCTAATGGTTAAAGGTTTGATCTTGGAATGTCTTTTCACTTTTCACTTTTCACTCATGACCTTATCGCCATGACATCACTAGCATGGCCTTACCACCATGACATCACTAGCATGACCTCTCTTGGACACCTAACCCTTTCTCTTTTTGGGTGCCATTTTGAAGTCCTTATGGGTCCCACCATGTGCAACACCTAATTCTTACTTTATTCTCTTTTTTTTATTTTCAAAAATCCATAAATTATTCATTATTGGACTTGGGCTCCAAGATAACTTTTGGGCCTTATTGGGCTAGCCTAGGATGAAATGTTGGGCTTCTTTTAGGTCCAATAGCTAATTGGCACAAATCCCAATGTACTTTCCTTATACCGATATCCTTAAATTACCCTGATCTTAGAATAAATGCTAAACACCTATTTTAATTGTTCTAACATTTTTAGAAATTCATTCTAATATAAAATGAATTCTCTACAAAGTTTCATAATTTTATGAGACCCAGAAGTCCTGATAAAAATTTCATACGTTTCCTTTAACCTTTTATCAGTGTCCGTTTTCACCGTAAATTCCATAATTAATTCTACAGGACTCCTTTTTTACTTCTTTCACCTCCATAATTTCTCATATTAATTATAATAATTTACTATCAAATTTTTTCGAATATCCATCCATTGTGTGAAATGACCAAAATGCCCTCTATTCGCTTCTGGTTTCTTTACTTATCCTTCATCTTAAGTTCTCGAAATTCTCTTTCAACAACTCGTCCCCTGAATTCTTCGGGAGTCATTGTTAATTGAAAGGCTCGACAACCCGCCCATATCAGGTTATGTTACTCAGAAGCCAGCCCATATCTAGCTACCTGCAGAATTCCTAGGCTTAAAACTTAGGATATCCTTACATTCTTCTTTTTGAACCTAGGGGAACTGTCCCTATTTTGTAGGTCAAAGACTTAACTCATCTTTAAATCCTGAGGAACTTAGCTCATCCCTCAGATTCCTACCAAATACAGGTAAGTGATCCGCCCATATCAGATTACTACCTTGGGACTACGGGTTTAATAGCCTGCCCATATCAGACTACCTCCCAGTTCTCATAGACCTAAAAATCAGGATGTTACATAGATCATTGGAATACCTTAAGAACATGAATTTCCAAGAGTTGGGCTTTACGGGTACTGCTTATCGCTACTGTTCACTTAGTAATTCCAGATTACAGCCTAAACTTTGGAAATGCCTAATTAAATCTAGAAAAATCATATTGAGGTGATTCCAATTTCTAATGAAATCTCTTTCATTTAAATTTGAGAGAAAATATGAAAATGAGGTTTCCTTGTCCAGATCAAATCAGTTTATTCGTTAAACTTTACTGTTCATTTGGTAAATCTGGCATTTCCAGTTTCTTTGCCCTATTTTCAAAAATTCATTTCTCCTTGTATACTTATCCAATTGAGTCGAATTACCTATGGATTTATATCTCAAAATGTGTACTTTAAGCTCACCAAAAATATGGAAAAACGCATTCATTTACTATATGAAATTAGCGCATGAACCTCACTGCCTCTGAGCAGTCGTATTATCTTATTCCAGATTTTATCTCCCGACTTTGAAAAATCATAACAATTCGAATTCTTAACCAAATGAAGCGTTCTTGGTGTCCATTTAAATCTATTGATCATATCTATGTTCATGCCAAATTTTATATGAAAAATCGTTTGATAAGTCAATCAAAATACCGATGGAAGTACACTACCTCGGATCGGATTTATGAGTAGCATGCATCATACACACCAAAACATCATCTTGTAATTAAAGTGCACACTCTTTAAGTTATATACAGTCATCCATCAACATTTACCCTCTTGCCTTGAGAAGATCCAGCACCTAGAGCATAGTTATGGGGGGTGAGATTCGGGGGAATCTCAATAGCAAGTAATACAAACTATAAGGTTATGCATGTTTGATTAAATGCCTAACATGTTATCATGCAATGGGAGCTAATTCATGCTTATACATAAGCAAACTCTAACATGCATATTGTCATGACATATATTGCAAGGAGTGGCACATACTCATAGCACATCATCATCATAAACATCATCACATAATATTCCATGCTTAACCAAACCTTCATGCATAACAAGTAAACAAATCAATCAAAGCACATAAGTTTATAGTTAAGTATTCTTGCTACCTCTTGTAGATCCTTGTCCTCCCCTTCTAGCAATGGTCTTTCCTTGCCACAAATGTCAAAACTTAAACATTACAATATAATTCCCAAATTATAACTCCATTCCAAATAAATTCCAAGTCTAGTTTCAATAAGCTCCCTTTTTTCAAAAATTCCTATTTTGGTTCCAATGCTTCCCATACTTGTTCCTCCACTTTACCCCCACACAAAATCTCATTTTAAGACCATTGGAAGCATCAAAATCATGAAATTCAAATCACTGTTCACGCGAGTGAACATTACCGTGAGGAATTTTTAACATTATAACCTTTAATTCCAATGGCTTCCAAGGTTCAAAACCTTTCCAATCCTACACAAAATCATCATATAAACTTCATGGAAGCATTAAATCATTGAAATTCCATTTCCTTCTATCATGAACAGTGTATGAACAGTGCAAACCGAAATGGTAAAGTCAAGAACATCAACTTACTTCACAACCAAGCATGTAACTAGCTTGTTTAAGCTTGTCTTAACTATCTATGACCTAAAACTCATATTCCTTTCACATATACACAAAAATTCCAGCAGCATCTCCCCAAGATTTAAGCCTAAAAAACCACTTAAACTCAAACACAAACCATAAGAACAAAAGGTAGAAGCAAGGAGACATCTTACCTTACTTGTTTCTTCAAGATCCTTGCTTCCTCCAAGCTTGAGAAATATTTTGCAAGAGATTCCTTCTCCTTTCTTGCTCACGGTTTTGGACTTGTAAATGGGGGTATTTATAGCAAAAGTCATGGGCCATTTGAAGGCCAATATCATATTGGGAACTATTTGATCTAATGGTTAAAGGTTTGATCTTGAAATGTCTTTTCTCTTCACACTCATGACCTTACCACCATGACATCACTAGCTTGGACTACTTGGGACACCTAACCTCCTCTTCTTGGCGCCATTTTTGAGTCCATGTGGGTCCCACCATGTGCAAACCCTAATTCTTACTTTATTCTCTTTTCTTTTTTCTTTTCAAAATCCATAAATTATTCCTTATTGGGCTTGGGCTTCAAGATAACTTTTGAGACTTATTGGACTGGTCTAGGACAAAAATGTTGGGCCTCTTTTAGGTCCAATAGCTATTTGGCACAAATCTCAATGTACTTTCCTTATACCGATATCCTTAAATTATCCTGATCTTAGAATAAATGCTAAACACCTCCTTTAATTGTTCTAACATTTTTAGAAATTCATTATAATATAAAATGAATTCTATACAAAGTTTCATAATTTTCTGAGACCCAGAAGTCCTGTTAAAAATTATATATGTTTCCTTTAACCCTTTATCGGTATCCTTTTTCACCGTAAATTCCATAATTAATTCTACAGGACTCCTTTCTGACTTCTGTCAACTCCATAAATTCTCATATTAATTATAATAATTTACTTTCAAATTTTCTCTGATATCCATCCATTGTGTGAAATGACCAAAATGCCCTCCATTTACTTCTGGTTTCTTAGGGCATCACAGTGGCATTTTTGTAATTTTACACTTTGGCTCTTAGACTTTCTTCCTCTTCCAATTAATCCTTTTCTTTACATAAATATGGCCACATCTTTTCTTAAAAATCTTATATATTTTATTCAACCTGTATATACAACTTAATACAGAAATTAGGGATGTTACAATGACCAATATAGATAAGAAGCTCAAAGATAATGATAGTCATAGTATGCAGAAGGATAATGCATATGTGCATATTAAACTTGAGGAGTTAAGTTCTAAGAATGCAGATATTATAAGTCATTTAATTTAAGTTTCCAATATAGTGAGTGGCATCCAAACAAAGAGCAGTGGCAGTATACCTTCAAATACTGTTATTAATCCGAAGGGTCTGAATGCTATATTACTCAGAAGTGGGAGAAAAATTCATTTTAATTAAGATAATATACCAAAGGAGGATATGGAAGATCTTGAAGTTAAAAATATATCATTGTCACAGATAAAGATTGGGAAATCAGAGAGTGTGAAAGAACAATAGCTTATGACTAAGAAAGTAACCCAAGAGGAGAATCCACAAGTACAAGATGTTCAAGAAGAGGAAGAGATAATGCAAAGTGTAACATCCTAATTTTTGGGTCTAGGAGAAATGGGAGGTAGTCTGATATAGGCAGACTGCTAAACCCGTAGTCCCAGGGTAGTAATCTGATATGGGCAGATCACTTACCTATATTTTGTAGGAATCCGAGGGATGAGCTAAGTCCCTCAGGATTTAAAGATGAGTTAAGTCTTTGACCTACAAAATAGGGACAGTTCACCTATATTCAAAAAGAGGAATGTAAGGAATATCCTAAGTCTTAAGCCTAGGAATTCTGCAGGTAGCTAGATATGGGCTGACTCCTGAGTAAGATAACCTGATATGGGCAGGTTATCGAGCCTTTCAATTAACAATGACTCCCGAAGAGTTCAGGGGATGAGTTGTTGAAAGAGAATTTTGAGAACTTAAGATAAAGGATAAGAAGATAAGTAAAGATGTCAGAAAGAGAATACATGGGCAAAATCGTAATTATGGGGAAGATCGGGCTGGTAGCCGATGAGTACCATATTTTACCATAAAATAGAGAAAATTATGCTGATCATTTCACTGAACTGTGAAATATGCATATGAGGTCTCTATAAATATGTAAGAATTATGAAAATTTAGGGACTTAATTGAAAAGAAGAAAAGTTTCCAAGGGCAAAATGGTAATTATGGAAAGTTGAGCCAGAAGTGGCTTAGAACTGCCCGGAAGCATTTCAGTCCCAAATTTTATTAGTAGATAGAGGAAATGATGCTGGTTAATCTGGCTTAATACAGGAATTTTATCAGAGCTGTAGATAGCTGGAATTTATCTAATAGTCTAAAAGTTATCTAAAATTTTTATCAGATCTCCTGGACCTCAGATATGAGTGAAAAGTTACAGGAATGTGCGTCTTGTGGAGACAGAGGTCAGGGAACTGACAGAATCCCAAAAGGAGTTATGTAGAAGAAGTTATTCACTTTTTAGTGAATTTAGACGGGAGTTTGTGAGCTCCTGGGATCCGATAGGGAGATTTAGCAGTAAATAAACTGGGACTAAATGAGCCCAGATGACATAACGTAGATGCCCATAGTGACACCAAGGTTGGCCCAGGCCCATGATATCAGTTTAGTGGTAAAAGGGGCCGGTGTCCAGAAAAAAGGTGTAAAATGACGAAAATACCCTTATGTTGTAAAATAGCTGAAGAATGAGTAAAGGGTATTTTGGTCATTTGAATAAGGTTAGTCAGTCAAGGAAGGTTATCTGGATAATTGACTAGGGTCAGAGAATACTCTGGTAAGATATGAAAAGACAATAATGCCCCTAGATTTATTAAAGTAAATAAAGAGGAACCAATGACATTTTAGTAATTTACCAAGGGATGATTCTTGGAAATTGAGCCATCAGAGTACTTGGGCTGGATCAGAGACCCAAGATAGTATTCCCAGAGTCCAAAAATGTAGCCGAAGGAATATATAAAGTGGCATTAAAAATACTATTTTAGTGTTGTTTCCATAAAGTGGAGTTACCCGGTCGAAGTGATAACCGAGGAATTGATCAGATAAAATTTTGGACTTATCTGGTATCCATGGGATGGCGTGAAAGGTGATATCAAGATGCCACATGGCACTAATCTAGAGGGAGAAGGAAAAGTTAAAGACACGTGGCACGATCTCAGCCGTTCATTTCGGGACAAGACTGTGGAATTCTATGGAAATATTGAGTCAGCTGGTGAGGTGTCCCAAGGGCCCCACAATTACGCCATCTAGCATGTTAGGTGTCCCATGATGATGTCACTTTTGATGAGTCATTATGGAGGATGATGTCATCATGATGATGCAGGCGAAGCTTCTTGAGAAAGCAAGCGATCTGAGCCATTCATTGTGAATCAATCTGGGCCATTCATTTCACCTTGCCTCAAGTATAAATACCCCCTCCCCCTTGCCATTCCATTCATGGCTCAAGGCAAGAAAATAGAGAGAGAAGTGAGAGAAAGAAAGAAAGAATGAAGGAAGTTCTGGCGGAGCTAGAAGCAGTATAGAGATAGTAGAGTTCTGCTAAGCTAGTAAGGTAGTAACTAATCTTAGCTTTTATGTAATGGCTTTGTGATTTGATGTGCTATTGTTTGGTTGGATTGTTGTCTTATATGTTATGTCTGAAGCTCCATTACATAATGCTATGATCGTATGTTATTATTAAGTATGGAAGCACGTAACATACTTATTTGTACACAATCACAAGCAGGCACTATCACACTGTATTACATATATTGTTATGGTTGTTACTACTGAGATTCCCCCGAATCTCATCCCCTATGTATAACCCATTACAGGGAGGTTATGTCAAAGTGAATTTTGAGAATGCTAAAAGACGCTGTTGTGCTGTCAAAATTATGACAGAATGTCAGTAATGAAGAAAGGAGTTGATACGTAATGTGTACGTAGGTACTGCCTAAGGAGTCTGGAAGTGAGTGGACCTAGCCAGTTCATCCAGTCTTTCCTGGGTACTTACGTAGAATGGTAGTTTTTACGGGAATTACCGAATCAGTACGGATCAGTTATTTTTAAAGATGAAGTATAGTAGTTATATTGCCGGATTTCAGGCAGGAAAGATGTAATAGAGATATGATGATGTTGTTCATGCCCTTGTGTATAACAATTTATTTGTTTGGCATGTTCAGCTTGTGTATAAGAAATTAAGAGAGAAATTCGTAGGTCCTGGGGAAGTAGTATTCTGACCTAAGTTTGACCTAGTAAACGAAAGAGTTTGGCAACAAAATTTGGTGAGCCAGTAGCACACATCTGGGGCATTACGTGGATAGGCAATAAGCCTCATTTGGATGTGTAGAATGAGATAAATCAGTTCTCAAAGTAAAGGTTCAGAATAAGGAACTTAAGAGTTAAATTTTAATTTCTGGGCTTAAGTTAAGATATAATCGAGCAAATATCGCTTTTGCAAGTGTACTCTGAGGAGTCTAAGGGAGGATGTTTCACAAAGTCTAGCATACAAAGGGAACTATGTAGAAAGTGGAGTTAAGCAAGCAAGGAGCCTCTATGCCTATAGGTAAGGAGGTAAGTATAAAGGATCTCCCTTTTCTTAAAGCTTACTTTACTGGAAAGAAAAAGATTGACCCTAAATTGTCAAAAGATGCTTATACTTTTTTCAATAAACTCGAAATAAATATTCCTATGGTTGAATTTCTCAAGAGAAATCCTAAGTATGCTAAATTTTTAAAAGAGTTGTGTGCTAATATGAAAAAGTGTAGGTCTCTTGAAAGAATTCAGGTGAGTGCTAATGTGTCATCACTTTTTAAGGCTGAATTACTGATTAAGTACTAAGACCCAGGATCTTACATAATCCCATTCACTATAGGAAATGTTCATATTAAGGGAGCATTATTTGATCTAGGAGCTGCCATTAATGTAATTCCTTGGTCGGTATATTTAGCCTTAGGTATTAAAAATCTTAGAGACATAAGTGTAGTGCTCTAATTAGCTAATAGATCAATTAGGTATCCTAAGGGAATTATTGAGGATATTCTAGTGCAGGTCAAGGATTTAGTGTTTCCAGCTGACTTTTATGTTTTGGACATGTCCAGTGAGCTAGTGAATGAAAGAACTTTAAGTCTAGGCAGACATTTCCTCCAAACTTCTAAGACAATCATTAGTATGAAACATAGTTCTATTACAATAGAAGTTGGAGAACATGTAGTCACTTTCAATATGAATGAAGCAATAAAATATCCTTTTGATAATTATACTTTTGCTGGGTTGAATGCTATTGATTTTGCTGTTGAAGAGACTCAGGATGAGCATGAATTGAGTTTGAATGATGTGTATGATTCTTTGCTGCATAATTCCCATGAAGTACCTTAGGAGCATGTTGATTCAAATTCATCTTTGAGTGCTTATGATGATTATTTTGCATTTCTTCCTTCTATTTATTCTTTTTCTTGTTCTTGCGAAAGTAATGCATCATGTTTCAATTGCTTAGATGTAAATAACATGCTTTTAGTTTTTCAATATTTCTCTTTCTCATCAAATTTTGATTCAATTTCATCATTTGCAAGTGATAATGCTGTTGCAGAGGAATTATTAAGTGACTTTATAGGAATACAAGATATTTTGGAAGCTAGAAGTGGAACAAATGATGAAGGGTCGAGCTTAAGTGATCCCAAGTCATAACGTGAAGATCTTCATGTCGCGACTAGATATCATCTTACTGAGAAAGGACTCTCTGTGAAAAGGAGTTGTGACAAGATGACATTTTTGTTGTGACCCGCAGATGATCAAGTCGCGACTAAAACATCTAGAGACGCTCTCTGTCAAATAAGGTTACGACTTGAAGTTGAAGATAAGCCTAAGAGGTCACGACTTAGAATGTCAGATACAACCAGTGAACTTTAAATTTCTTCAGTTTCACATTCTAATGTTTTGGTTAAAGGGCCAATATGTTCTAAATCTACTGTTCCTTACTCCCCTTCTAAAATTACATCTCATACCTTATGATTTTTGAATGATTTGATCTTTAATAATGATGCAGGTATGAAGCACAACGCATTTGAGTATGTTGTAGCTGTAGACCAACCTCTGCTTGGTGTAACACTTGGGGAAGTAGATGATAAATTAGAGAATCTAAACAAGCTAGATAAGAGCAGCTTCAAAGAATATACAAAGGATGTGAAGGGAACACCACCCAAGTTTGTTGCTGCTATATACTAACTAAAGTTAGGCAAGTTCAAGTTTAGATAGGGAAAATTCAAGATAAGCTTGGATGGACTTCACAATGTAGTCAAAGTGCATGATTTTGGGATACTAGAGTGGAGAGAAAAGACAATAGGGAAGATTTTCCAATCAAACAACCATCTCTCAAAATTTTATGAGTTCCCACCACCTCCATGAGGCCAGGTTATCCCTTTCCTTTTTCTTACTTTTCATATGCTATTATCAATTGCTAATATCTTGTTGCATGTGATGGTTTGATGAGTTTTAAAAGGGATAAACCAGTAGAAGTAGTAGTTAATTTCTTTGCTTAATGTTTCTTAGGGTTTTGAATAAAATTCCTCAGTTATATACTTATTTTATGCTGTTATCTTTTCATCCACACACTCATGTGCATGATTTTAGCTTACCCATCCTTTCATCTTAGTTTTTCTTAAATTGCTTTATATGATTGGAATATGACTGCAAGCTTCATTGTGAAATTTGTATTAAGTTGTGTGTTAGTTTGCTTTGGGAAATGGTTAGGGTTATTTAGGAGAATTAGAAGAAGGTTTGGAGTCTATTAGAGAGTGATAGTTTACATTGGTCATGACTATATACTTTTGAAGGGAATTGGAAGACACGCAGCCGAAATTAACTTTAAAATTTTTTTCCATTCCCAGCCAGGATCTACCGAATGTGTTTAAGTCAAGGAGAAAGAAGTGTTACCTTCGATATTCGAGCTTTAGTCGTGACCTCCATATCCACTAGTCGCGACTCCTCACCTCTGGAACTTTCAGTCGTGACCTACTCAGCTTCTCGTCGCGACCTGTCACCTCTGGAACTTTCAGTCACGACCTAGTCAGCTTCTAGTCGCGACCTGTCACCTCTGGAGTTGTTAGTCGCAACCTCCTCTTCTACTAGTTACGACCTGATATCTCTGGAGTTTGTAGTCGCGACCTCGTCTGCTTCAAGTCGCGACCTGTCTCCTCTTTTCAAATTTCTGACGTTCAGATGCCCGTTTTAGTCAAGACCTTTGCGTCTGTAAGTCGTGACTCGTCGTCGTGCTGCTCTCTTCTCGATCACAAGAAGTTGACAACTCAGATCGGCTTCCTCTACCGGTATCCACACGAACAACGTTCCAACCACGAACGACGTGCTAGCTCCTCTTGTCCCTCTAGGGTTTTCTCAAGATTCCGTCCTCACCGTCTCTATTCTGGCAGTTTCTTATCTGCAAACCTTTTGCACTCTCCTGCCCCCTTTTCTCTTGTGAGTTGTGTTATGTTGTGTATTGTGGAACCCTAGCTCCTAATGTCAAATATATAGGATGCTATCGGGCTTCTAATTGGGCCAGGCTTCAGAATTAATCTTATATTAATTCTGAAATTAATACAATATCATATATTGTATAATTTGATAAGAAACTAATTAAATAAATATGGCTTTTATTAAATCCGTCTCACAGATTTAATTCAACTATTTATTTAATTTAAAATAAAGATAATACGGAATTATATTTGATTTATTCTCATAAATCAAATTTGAGATATCTTATCAATTTGAATTTCAAATTCAAATAGATCATATCCATTTAAATTCAAATTCAAAAGTGATAGAAATTTAATTTATCCTTATAAATTAAATCTTACAAATATCTCTTATATTATATATATAATATATATATACAAATTTATATATATATAAAAAATATATAAATCCACTCTAGACTATTCATTGAATCCAGACATCTCTTAGATTCAATGAATCTGGACATCACAGCTCGAGTTGGGCTATTTTGTGTGCGACCCTGTAGGCCCATATGAAGTTGGCAGTGGGCGAGTTACTATACTAACCCACAAGTCGTAAGCGGCCTCTAGTAAGACATTATGACTACCCAAAATATATGAGGATCGATGAACGATGTTACCTTTCATACAACCATATCACGTCCCTTTTGTCACACGATATTTCGGTCATGGATGAGGCATGGTGAACATCATCCTCCTATTCTTGACCGTTACTTTCTCGATCCCTGAGTAGTCTGACTATAGTAATGGAACTACCCTTCCATTACAGTATGGCCATACATTTCTCAGACTCACTCATCGAGGGGCCCAGTAATATCTCTCTACGAATGTGAGGGACAAATTCCATCTTGACCATTCACATTCCTCCACATGAAAAACCACTGAGCCCGAACATAGCCTTTATGATCACTCGGTCAAAAGTGACTTTTGACTAGGTCAAAGCTGAGCATTTGTCAGGTAGGAATCCATGATGATCTCAGGTGAAAGGGCATAGTGACATGGCTTGTATATGAGAGAAGCTTATGACTTAACCCATGCAACTCTCTCATAGCGGGTCGGTCCAACACCCTTTACTCTTACATGTGCCTATGACTTTGATTTATATCTCTATATATCTTCAAAGTCATACTGGTCTTATTTCATCTTTGCTCCCGCATAGATGACCGACCAGGGACATTTAGGATAAGATCATGAGTTATCCAAGGATGGTCATAATAGTAAACATGCAAATAATGTGATAACTTGATACAATGATTGGCCCCTAGGGCACAATTTCCAATAACTTTATGGTCGTGACTAATGTGGTTTTAGGACACATTGAGCTCTCTGTGTATATTAGTCGTGGCGTGAGTACATGTTAGTCGTGACTATATCTCTGTGTGTTTAAGTCGCGACATGATCCTTTTCTATTCGCGGCCGTGATAAAGTATTTAGCTTTGCTTTTTGATCCACAGACCTTTTAAACTTCACTGGCTCACATACCCCACAACCCTAGTCATCATGCATCACCCTCTTGCTTCAGTTTTCTCTATACTACATAGCGCATCTCTGCTTTTTCTCTATTTTAGTTTACTCTCTATTTCTTCTTTTCTCCTTCCAGCGCCATTCTCTTTATTCCTGAAGTATTTTCATTCTCCTTTTTTTGGCCATATTTATCTCCTGCGTGCTATCAAGTTCTGTTTTAGCCATTTTTGTGCCCTAGCAGTCTTATATTTCTTTTCTGACAGAAGTTCAGACCTTTTCACTATTTTGCTGTAGAGATTAAAGGTAGTTCTTTGTTCCCTTTTATTTTTTTAGTTTTCTTATTCCTTTTATATAGATTCTAGGTTTTAGTTAGTTTTGATTTTGAGGGACATTTGGGAACTTAGAAATGATGTTGTAGCAAGAAGTAATGATTTTTTAGATTTCATATCTATTTTAGTCTGAGTTTTGGTGAGTTTGGTTTAAGTTTGATGAATATTGCTGATATATTTGATGATTTGAAAAGTTTTGTGTTTTTGTCTCAACCTTGGAGTTTTTTTTGTCACGACCAAAAGTTACAGAGCGCAAGGTCATGATAGGTGCTTCTTTGGGTCACGATTCAACACTTCTGACCACTATTTTGAACTCATTTTGCACAAAAATCAGCCAATGTACCATTAGTCTTTGCTAAAGGGATTTTCATTTCAAAGGATAAGGGATGGTTTTGTATTGATTAGTGTTGTTTGATATGTGTGCTTAGATGGCTCGAATAAAGAACCCAACAAGAGATCCCAATCAAAAGCCCCTACCAATTTAAACTGGAAGATGAATGAAGCAATGTTCAACACCTGAGGCATAGTTCAGGAAAAAGAATTTCCAAAAATTGATGAGTTTGATTTTTATAAGTTAGCTTTAGATCAAGGATTTAAGGAATTGATGAAAAAGAGAACTAAAGCTAATGTTACTTTAGTGAGGGAAATCTATATTACTTCTGCCTTAGAGGATTACTTGGGGATTGGATTTAGAGATAAGGAGTTCTTCATTGGTGATTTTGACATTATAGCTTTTTACAAATTGCATACTCTTTGTGAATGTTGATTTCATATTTGAAGATTCATTTAGATGAGGTCCCTTGGGATACGGTGTTGGCTATTTTAGGAGGGGAAAGAGAGGAATTGACTTTTAGGGGCCAAAAGAGATATTTAGAGAGGAAAGTCATGAACGATGAAGCTAGAATTTGGCTCAACTCTATGACTTATAATGTTATGCCTCAGGCTCACATTTCATATATTAATGAGGAGAGAGTCATTCTGCTTTATTTGTTAATGACTTAGCAGCCTGTTAACCTTACCAATATTATTTATAACTTTATTTACCACTGTGTAAATTCTGCAACAGCTCTCCTTATTTTTCCTCACCTAATTACTAATTTGTGTAAGAAGTACATGATCCCTACACTAAAAATGACCTTTTCCTTGACCCTTCAATCACCAAGTGTTATAGTGTTTCAAAGGGTAATAAGAAAGTTAGTGAGTTGAGGAGTGCAAAAAGGGAAAAAAGGGTAGCTGATGGGGATTTGGAGGAAAAGCAAATTCAAGAGGAGGCTACTGAAGGTGACTCTAGTTTGCATGAGTAGCTTGCAGCCATATCAGATCAGTTGGTTGAAGTTACTTCATAGCTGCAAGAGCAGAGGACAATCATTATGAACTAAGAATTTAGAAGATAGCAGTTCATTTATCTATTGGTTCTTAAGATTGCTCAGTCACTTCATATAGCTTTGCCTGCAGGGTTTGACGAGGAATTTTTCAAAGGTAATATCCCTGCCTTTGCTTTCTTTCAAGAGGGATCGAGTGACTCTTTAGGGGCAAGAGCTACAGATACTGGAGAAGATGATGGGGTAGCTGCTGGGGTGAATGAGAAAGACCGCGCTACTAAGGGCGCTACATAGTAGAGAATGTGTAGTCTAGAAGTTGATTGTTTTGCATTTTTCTTTGCTTGTATTTGGATGATGTTGTAATTGAGAAGGATGTTGATGACTGAACCTATCATTGTTGTTATTGCTCTAGCTTTATATATGTATTGATTCTCATTGCTTCACTATTGTGATTGTGTTTATATAACTCTGTTGACAGTGAGTACACTGTCAAGTTTAAGTGTGGGGGAGATGTTCTTGTTTCTGCACTAAAGAATCCTAATTTTTTTCATAAATCCAATCTTTCATCACAAATATTTTTGCGTTAATCTTAATGTGTGATGAATTGCTAAAAATTGGATCCCCATTTTAAACTGTTTTATTGTTTGCTAAAAAGGGTTTAGTGTAAAAGATGTTTTAGGCTTTAAAAATTATCAATTGGTAGTCTCTGTGGAAATTGGTCGCGACCTATGTGTTATATGGTCGTGACGTAAGATAGAATTTTGGACTTAATAAGCTCTTTGTGAAAAGGAGTCGCGACCTACGTGTAGTGTGGTCGCTACTAATTGTTGTAAGTTCAGAGCAAGAACTCACTACAAAATCTAGTCGCGACTTGTACTATTTTTAGTCGCGACCAGAATGTGAAAATGTCCATTTACCTTCTCTTTGCTTTGTACAATGCTGTATATAAGGATTCCTTTTGAGCCACTAAGGTTCTTTTATTGGAGATTGTGCCCTAGGGGCCAATCATTACCTTATAAACATTGTTGATTTATGAATTTCTTAATTATATTATCATATTATTTGCATGTTTACTATGATGACAATCCTTGGATAATTAGTGATCTTATCCTAAATGTCCCTGGTCGGTCATCTATGCGGAAGCAGAGATGAAATAAGACCAATATGACTTTGAAGATATATAGAGATATAAATCAAAGTCATAGGCACATGTAAGAGTACAGGGTGTCAGACCGACCCGCTATGAGAGAGTTACATGGGTTAAGTCATAAGCTTCTCTCATATACAAGCCATGTCACTATGCCCTTTGACCTGAGATCATCATGGATTCCTACATGACGAACACTCAGCTTTGATCTAGTCAAAAGTCATTTTTGACTGAGTAATCATAAAGGCTATGTTCGGGCTTAGTGGTTTTTCATGCGGAGGAATGTGAATGGTCAAGATGGAATTTGTCCCTCACATTCGTAGAGAGGTATTACTGAGCCCCTCGATATGGACATACTGGAATGGAAGGGTAGTTCCATTTCTATATTCAGACTACTCAGGGATCGAGAAAGTAACGGTCAGGAACAGGAGGATGACGTTCTCCATGCCTCATCCATGACCGAAATATCGTGTGACAAAAGGGGCGTGATATGGTTGTATGAAAGGTAACATCGTTTATCAATCCTCATATGATTTGGGTAGTAGTAATGCCTTGCTAGAGACCGCTTATGACTTGTGGGTCAGTATAGTAACTGACCCACTGCCAACTTCATATGGGCCTACAGGGTCGCACACAAAATAGCCAAATGCGAGCTATGATGTCCAGATTCATTGAATCTAAGAAATGTCTAGATTCAATGAATAATCTAGGGTGGATATATATATTTATATATATATAAATTTGTATATATATATATTATAAGAGATATTTGCAAGATTTAATTTATAAGGATAAATTAAATTTCTATCACTTTTGAATTTGAATTTAAATGGATATGATCTATTTGAATTTAAAATTTAAATTGATAAGATATCTCAAATTTGATTTATGAGAATAAATCAAATTTAATTCCGTCTTATCTTTATTTAAATTAAATAAATAGGTGAATTAAATCTGTGGGACGGATTTAATATAAACCATATTTATTTAATTAGTTTCTAATTAAATTATGCAATATATGATATTGTATTAATTTCAGAATTAATATAAGATTAATTCTGAAGCCTGGCCCAATTAGAAGCCCGATAGCATCCTATATATTTGACATTAGGAGCTAGGGTTCTACACACGCATCTCTACACATCTATACGGATGTGAGAAAAAGGGGCAGGGAGAGTGCAAAAGGTTTGCAGATAAGAAACTGCCGAAATAGAGACAGTGAGGACGGAACCTCTAGAAAGCCCAGAGGGACAAGAGGCGCTAGCACGTCGTTCGTAATTGCAACGCTGTTCGTGTGGATACCGGTAGAGGAAGCCGATCTGAGCTGTCGACTTCTTGCGATCGAGAAAAGAAACCAGACACGAAGACAGGTCGCGACCTATTGACACTAAGGTCGCGACCATGTTGGCATCTGAACGTCAGAAATCTGAAAAGAGGAGACAGGTCGCGACTTGAAGATTACGAGGTCGCGACTACAAACTCCAGAGACGTCCAGTCGCGACAAGTAGCAGAGGAGGTCGCGACTAACAACTCCAGAGGATACAGGTCGCGACATGAAGCTGAGTAGGTCGCGACTGAAAGTTCCAGAGGCGAAGAGTCACGACTAGTGGATACGGAGGTCGCGACTAAAGCTTGAATACGAAGGTAACACTTCTTTCTCCTTGACTTAAACACATTCGGTAGATCCTGGCTGGGAATGAAAAAAATTTTAAAGTTAATTTCCGCTACGTGTCTTCCAATTCCCTTCATCTTTTACAAATGATTCATTTCCTTTTTGCTTTAACCTTTTGCATAAATAGTTTTATAGAAACCATTGTCAAACTTGAATTTTTGAAAATGTTGGAAATTGAATTGGAAACACTTAAGTTTTTACTGTTAAACTTGGGATTATTACATGATTCTGACTAATTACTTTGGAACTTTTAATCATCATTTAAGAGGGTTTTCAATTGTGAGAAGTGTTCTAATGCCTAGTGAATAATGAACATTATTTGAGACTTTAGCGTATGAGCAATTTAGATGAAAACCTTAGTTGGAAGGATTCTCAGCCTTAATTTCTATATTGAGTGATTATTCAATTGGTTTATATCCTCTAGAACTTGTCTAGGCTCTGGGTTGAAAATTACTTACATATTTATGTTATTGAATATGATATAGGCATTTGTTTCTAAACCTTTGGGCTTAACCACAAGCCATCAATTTTGATCCATTGTTTACCCATTGGACCTTCATTGCTATTCCATTGTTATCCATTTTTACTTGTGTATAAATTACATTATAATTAAGTCTAGTTCATCTTTTTACTTAAACAAATATAACCTTCAAGGAGCTTATGGAAGTATTGTATGTAAGTTGGTTCAGTTTTGATTTCAAAAAAATTAAAAAGAAAAAAAAAGAAAAAAATTTGTACCATTGTCAAGAAGCTATAGCAAAAGAATAAAAGAAAAATAATTATTCATCTATAATAGAATGATATGGTTTGGGGTATTTAGATGAAATTTTACTTACATTATCTTTAATTAAGACACTCAATTTTCTTCCTTTCCCTTTTCCTCTATATCTCCATCATTTTACCTTTAAAAGACCTCTTGATTTTTTGCATAAGTGTTGTATAGTTAAGGAGATTTAGAGCCATTATAAGCATATGGTAAGTTGTTTACCAATTTGAATTTGAGTGGAAGACCCTTAACAATGAGAGGATATAGAGAGCTAAACACTTACATCCTTATAAAGAATCTATTGCACTCATACAGTTAAGGTTGATTTCATTTAGTAGTTAATTACTTGGCATTGGTCATATTATCATTTTTGTATTCCCAAAAGATGGTGAATTAATTGTTTTAAGGTTTCACTGTGGATTATGTTATTATCTTGGATTTAATAGCGTTAGCTTAGGTATAATTCATTTCTTTATCTAGGAGTACAAAGGTTCAAGTGTGGGGGAATTGATAGGATATAAATTGTATATGGTTTCTATGATATTTTAATAATTTTGTGACAATTTTACCATTCATTTTTTGCCTGTAATTGTGCTTTTATGGTAATATATGATTATACATGGCAATGTGCTGATTAAAGAGAAAAATGGTAAATTAACTCTTCCAAACTGCATATATGTTGTTCTCTAATTAGTTGGACTTTAACAGTGAGCTTTGATTTTGAATTGCAGGTATTTTTTAGGAGAACCAAGGACTTATATAAGCAGAAAAGAAATCATAAGACAGAGAAGACCAAATCAAGGAAGCCAGCTTCTGTGATCTTTAGTCGCAACTTAAGTGTCTACAGCTCGTGACCTCATTTCTTTTGGGAAGTTTTCTACGTTTACAGGTCATGACCAAAATATGGATCTGGTCGTGACCAAAAGGGATAGTTAGTGAAGCAACGTGTTTTTTATTTAGACATTCTAGAATTAAAGGGAGGAGGAGCAGTCAGACGAGGGAGGCTGGATTTTTTGCCAGATTTGGCTAAAAAGCAGTGCTCATTCTCTCTTAATATTCTCTCTACAACCTCCACTCACACTTTCTATTTTTATTGACCTTTCCACAGATTTTCACATTTCTATACCAATTAATCTACTTTTACCATCTTTTTCATTACCTTTCCATCACCGTTTTATGTACACTTCATGGCATCATTTTTAGGTAGCGATGGGAGCACAATAGGAACTATGAGATGCTAGATCTTTAGTCTCTTGGTGATGGACCGCATATCTTGAGCTTATAGACTGCACTGGGGAGTTTTTTATCTTAATCTGCACCTATTTCATGTTTTGACATTTCTAGATTTAGGGATTTCATTGTATGAATATGGATTGAATGTCGATTGATTATTCTCAGATTAGATATTTTTAATTGACATTGGATGATGTGATTGTTAATTTTAATATAAATATTTTAGTTTTGATTTCTGGATAGTTGGACTATTATCAACGATTGTTGATTGTTTATCAACTATTATCCGTGTTGGCGAGGTTAAAGAGGCGCTTAAGAAAATGGAAAATAATAAAGCGGTTGGACCTGACGGGATTCCTATTGAAGTTTGGAAGTGTTTAGGCGAAACGGGGGTGGTGTGGCTTGCTAAACTTTTTAATGTGATTTTAAGTTCTAAGAAAATGCCTGATGATTGGAGGAAAAGTACTTTAGTTCCTATCTATAAAAATAAAGGGGATATTCAAAATTGTGCAAATTATAGAGGGATAAAGCTTATGAGTCACACTATGAAGTTATGGGAAAAGGTAATTGAACACAGGTTGAGATTAAAGACTGATATTACGGAGAATCAGTGTGGTTTCATGCCAGGTAGGTCTACAATGGAGGAGATTTATTTATTAAGGGGGTTAATGGAAAAGTATCGGACCAAAAGAAGAGACTTGCATTTGGTCTTCATTGATTTAGAAAAAGCGTATGATCGAGTGCCAAGGGAGGTGCTTTGGAAAGTTTTGGAAAAGAAAGGTGTACGGATAGCATATATCAAAGCAATAAAAGATATGTATGAAGGGGTAACTACTACTGTAAGAACGTCTGGGGGAGAAACAAAGGATTTTCCCATAAAGATTGGTCTACATCAGGGATCATCTTTGAGTCCTTATTTATTTAATCTGGTAGTGGATGTTCTAACTAAGCCTATTCAAGACGAAATCCCTAAGTGCATGCTTTTTGCAGACGATATAGTTCTTATGGCGGAGTCAAGAGAAGAGATCAATTTTAAACTTGAGTTATGGAGAAGTACTTTAGAGTCGAAGGGTTTTCGTCTGAGTAGAAGTAAGACGGAATACATGCATTGTAATTTTTCTAAGAGGCAAGTTAGAAGTAATTTGGAGGTCAGATTAGGAGATCAAGTTATTCCACAAATAGATAAGTTCAAATATTTGGGATCAATTATTCAGAAAGATGGTGAAATTTTGGAGGATGTTAATCATAGAATCCAGGCTGGGTGGTTTAAATGGAGAAAGGCTACTGGGGTTATATGTGATCGGAAAGTACCAGATAAATTAAAAGGAAAGTTTTATCGTACTGCTATAAGACCAGCAATGCTTTATGGAAGTGAATGTTGGGCTTTAAAAGGACAACAAGAGCATAAAGTTGGGGTAGCCGAAATGAGGATGTTGAGATGGATGTGTGGGCATACAAGAAAAGATAAGATTCGTAATGAACAAATACGGGGAAGAGTTGGAGTGGCACCTATTGCAGAGAAAATAGTGGAGAACCGTCTTAGGTGGTTTGGACACGTACAAAGAAGGCCAAGGGATGCGCCGGTGAGGAGGGTGGATCAAATAGTATGGAGTCCGGTTAAAAGGAGTAGAGGAAGGCCAAAGAGAACGCTCAACAAGGTCATTGAGCGGGATCTCCTGGTCAATAACCTATCCAAGGATTTAGTTTTTGACAGAGCACAATGGCGTCGTATGATCCATGTAGCCGACCCCATTTAATGGGAAAAGGCTTTGTTGTTGTTGTTGTTGTTGTTGATGTTTAATTCAATTGCTTGAAGTCTATGGTTATTGATTGATGACCATTTGAGGGCATTATCATCATCTGATTTAAGTACACACTAAGTGATTTTCAATATTGCATTAAGAAGTTTTTAAACTAGATTTGACCGAAGGAGTTCAAGAACTATTAATGCATTGGACTCAATTGATTGATTGAGGTTTTATTTAAGACTTAGTGATTTCAAAACTCCAATATCAAATTAAGAGTAAGGATAGATATGTCTTCATCATTAAGAGTCTTTCTTAACATATTTCTTTCACAATCCAACTCATTTTCCTCTTAATAAAAAATATAAAAAAAATATTTACTTTACTGCACCCTTATTTTATTGCATCAATGTTCGATCAAACCCAAAACTCATATTTTTACTTAGGTTTTTAATGGCTTTGCCCACCAATTTACTAGGATTCCAATAAAAAGGTTCCTTGAGAAGAATGATAGGGTTGTTCCTTATACTATATTATCGGGTGCACTCATTATTTTGATGGATCGAATGACGATAATCTGAGCCTATCAGATTGTTAGATCTTTTCCAAAAGCCTGCTCTGACACTAAATATTAGTTCTAGGCAAACATACCCAAGAAGGGGGTGAATTGGGTGTTTAAAATTTTTTTAATGGAAATTTAAACTCAATCAGAAAGCAAGAATAAGATAGAGTAAAGTTCAGAGATATTTTATCGAGGGAACACAAATCGGTTTATACTGGTTAAGACTAAACTCTTGTCCTATGTCCATTCCATAGAGGCCTTCTGAGATTTCAACTATTCTTCAAGATTTCAATGGGCTCTTGGCGCCTTCAGTTCAGCAATTGACTCCCTCAATTACTCCCCTTACTTCCTCGTAAGGTTATAATTCCATCTTAAGAAAACCAGTCTCTTAAACAACCAGAATGAAAGAAAAACTATTCACAATCTCTCTCAAGAGTATATATGTTGATACATACTGAAGCTCAATAAATCGGTTTATAGTGAAGAAAACTGAGAATTTAATAAATTCAGAAATTGATTCAATTAGTTGGTTGGTTTCTTCATTCAATGTCAAGTCCTTAAATAGAATTTACTTTGGTTGTAGCCGTTAGACTCAGATTTGTAACTGTTGTAGTGAAGACATGGTTGGTCGCTGATGAGTAGGTAAGCATATAATACGTTGTGGAAGTAGAAAGTTTCTGTTGCGTGTAGCCTTCATCATTTTGAATTCATAGCCTTTTCTGAATACACTCAATCAAAAGGATCTGTTAGTTGTTCAAAGCATTAATTGAGTATATGAACTGTTAATAAATAACTCATTATTAAAGATTGAGTTCATAATTAAATCCATATATATTTTAAAACATGATATGATGTATCAATTGATTACCCAATCAATTAATGCTTAGTTAGTGTATGAGATAGAAAAAGAGAGTATCACACTAATTAGATTATTTAAGTGTATACAACGTAAATTTATAAAGATAAGTTTCTCAAAAAAATTATCATGGAGATATGAGAAACATAGACAAATTATCACTTGAATCAATCATATGAATTAGGAAATCATATGAAGTTTTTGAAGTTAATTAATTAAATAATTGATTAATATAAGTTAATCAAATGCCTAGTTGATTAATGTATTTGGAAGAATTGAATTGGAAAATATTTCAACACAAATTATTCGAACAATTAATCTGTTAATACAAATTAATCGATTAATTGATTTATATTTAAATTTTACAAAATTGATACTTCACTGATTAATTGAATATTTAATAGATTAATATGAAGTAATCAATTAACTAATTGATCAATAGCAATATCTTTGTTTAAGGAAATATTTTTTTTCAATAGATTAATCGATTAATTGACTTATCAATTCTTTTCCAGAAGGCAAGCTCTCGATATTAATTGAACACTTAATCAATTAATAGTCACTCATTAATTTTTTAATTGATTTTTCCTTTGTAAAACATATTGCTGTCTTTACATTAATATATTATTCAATCAATTAATTGATATTAATTGATTAACTCAACTATATTTTTCTTTTAACACTATTTAATCACATAATCATTTTTTAAAATACTTTTTGACAATATTTGAGCACAGAAAAGAATCTAACACTATATTTCTCAAAATCATCCTTTGTCAAAACATATTTTTAAACAAAACTTTTAGGATGTACCAACAAATGAAAATATTTCTAGTATCTTTAAATCATTCTTAGTGTCACTGAAGACTTTTTGACTTTTTGATTATTTGGCATTATCAAAACATATTTTCCAACACGTAGGAGCATTAGAGAACCCACTTCTTCTAATGCAACACGTATGGATTGGCAAGTGAGGGACTTTTTAAACACTTAAAGACTATGCATTGGTTGTGCTCATCCATGAAACCTGTAGGTGCTAATATGGATGCTATGCAGAGACAAGTATTCCGTTTTATACTTGAAGGGAAGGGAAAAGAATGGTTTTACATGCTGCCACATTATGCACCTTATGCCTTAGACTCATGAAACAACTTGAAAAATACTTTCTTAAAAAGATACTTTCCTACTTCCAAGACTGCTACATTGAGAAATGAATTTTTGTTGTAAAACAGCTTGCTCAAGAATCTTTTTATAAGTTTCGGGGAAGGTTTCAAGAGCTTCTAGCTAGATGTCCTTACCATAGATTCTAAATGAGCATTTGGTGTAATATTTTCACTCAGGACTACGCACTTCAGACACATAATTTGGATGCAACTGCTAAAGATTGTTGACTAGGCATATATACCCCAAAGGGGGTAAATTAGGTATTTTAAAACTTTTAACAAAACTTTAAGACAATGAGAATATGAATGAATGAAAAGAATAGGGATCATAAAGATTTCACCGAAGGATAGAAGAATTAACACAAGCAGTTTATCCTAGTTTAGACTAATCGTCTTGTCTTATGTCCAGTCCCCAGAGGCATTCTGAGATTTTTAACTATCTCCAAGATTTGAATGGGCTCTTAGCGCCTCAGTACAATAGTTAATTTCCTCAATCACTCCCCCTTATTTCCTGTAAGGTTATAATCCCAACTTAAGAGAACCAATATTTTAAGTCTACAGAATGAATGAAAAATATATTCACAATCTCTCTCTCAAAGAGTATGTATGATGATAAACACTGAAGCTCAATAAATGTTAGGTTACAAAATAAAGAATTAGATAATGTAATAAATTCATAAGTTGTTTTTTTGTCTATTCACTTTTTTTCATCAATGCCAAGTCTTTTAGATTCAGACTTAAGTGATACCTGTAAAGAATTGGAAGACACGCAGCGGAAATTAACTTTAAAAATTTTTTCCATTCCCAGCCAGGATCTACCGAATGTGTTTAAGTCAAGGAGAAAGAAGTGTTACCTTCGGTTTCAAGCTTTGGTCGCGACCTCAGTGTCTACTAGTCGCGACTCTTCGCCTCTGGAACTTTCAGTCGCGACCTCCTCAGCTTCTAGTCGCGACCTATCGCCTCTGGAGTTTTTAGTCGCGACCTACTCTGCTTCTCGTTGCGACCTGACGTCTCTGGAGTTTGTAGTCGCGACCTCGTTATCTTCAAGTCGCGACCTGCCTCTTCTTTTCGGATTTCTGGCGTTCAGATGCCCGTATGGTCGCGACCTCAACGTGTTCTGGTCACGACCTGTCTTCGTGTCTGGTTCGATCACAAGAAGTCGACAGCTCAGATCGGCTTCCTCTACCGATATCCACACGAACAGCATTCCAATCGCGAACGACGTGCTAGCGCCTCTTGTCCCTCTAGGGCTCTCTAGAGATTCCGTCCTCACCGTCTTTATTTCGGCAGTTTCTTGTCTGCAAACCTTTTGCACTCTCCCTGCCCCCTTTTCTCACGTCTGAATGTGTGTGTAGAGATGTATAGAACCCTAGCCCCTAATGTCAAATATATAGGAAGCTATCGGGCTTCTAATAGGGCCGGGCTACAGAATTAATCTTATATTAATTCTACATTAATACAATATCATATATTGCATAATTTAATAAGAAACTAATTAAATAAATATGGTTTATATTAAATCCGTCCCACAGATTTAATTCACCTATTTATTTAATTTAAAATAAAGATAAGACAGAATTATATTTGATTTATTCTCATAAATCAAATTTGAGATATCTTATCAATTTGAATTTCAAATTCAAATAGATCATATCCATTTAAATTCAAATTCAAAAGTGATAGAGATTTAATTTATCCTTATAAATTAAATCTTACAAATATCTCTTATATTATATATATAATATATATATATACAAATTTATATATATATAAAATATATATCCACCCTAGATTATTCATTGAATCTAGACATCTCTTAGATTCAATGAATCTGGACATCATAGCTCGTATTGGGCTATTTTATGTGCGACCCTGTAGGCCCATATGAAGTTGGCAGTGGGCCAGTTACTATACTGACCCACAAGTCGTAAGCGGTCTCTAGCAAGGCATTACGACTACCCAAAACATATGAGGATCGATAAACGATGTAACCTTTCATACAACCATATCACGTCCCTTTTGTCACACGATATTTCGGTCAAGGATGAGGCATGGAGAACGTCATCCTCCTGTTCCTGACCGTTACTTTCTCGATCCCTGAGTAGTCTGAATATAGAAATGGAACTACCCTTCCATTCTAGTATGGCCATACATTTCTCAGACTCACTCATCGAGGGGCTGAAACATCCTCCCTTAGACTCTTCAGAGTACACTTGCAGAAGCAATATTAGCTTGATTATATCTTAACTTAAGCCCAGAAATTCAAAATTTTACTCTTAAGTTCTTTATTCTGGACATTTAATTTGAAAATTAATTAATCTCATTCTACACATCCAAACAAGGCTTATTACCTATCCACGTAACGCCCCAGATGTGTACGACTGGCCTACCAAATTTTGTAGCCATACTCCTCCGTTTACTAGGTCAAACTGAGGTCAGAACACTGCTACCTCAAGACCTACGAATTTCTCCCTTAATTCCCCATTTACAAATTGAACATGCTAAACAATATTTATTATTAAATAATAAAATGTCATACAACAAGGCATACAGCAAATTCTCATATTTCTATTACATCTTCTCCTGTCTAAAATTCGGCAGCATAATTGCTACATTCCTTCTGTAGAAAGTAACCGATCTTATACCGATTCGGTAATTCCCGTAGGAGCTACCATTCTACGTAAGTACCCAGGAAAGACTGGATGAACCGGCTAGGTCCACTCACTTCCAGCCTCCTTAGACAGCACCTACGTACACAGTACTATCAGTTCCTTTCTTTGTCCTTGCTCTGTTGCCAGAATTTTGGCAGCCTAACGGCGTCTCTTAAAATTTCCAGATTTTATTTTGACAGAACCTCCCCTGTAATGTTATATATGGGAATGAGATTCGGGGGAATCTCAGTAGTAATAATCATAACAATATATGTAATGCAGAGTGACGGTGCTTGCTTGTGATTGTGTATAGATAAGTATGCTGCGTGCTTCCATATTCAATAACATATGATCATAGCATTGTAATAGTGCTTCAAGCATAACATATAAGACAACAATCCAACCAAACAATAGCACAACAAATCACAAAGACATTACATAAGAGCTAGGATTAGTTACTACCTCAAAAGCAGAGCTCCAGAACTTCTATACTGCTTCCAACTCCACCAGAACTTCCTTTCTTTCTTTCTTTCTTTCTCCTTCTCTCTCTTCTTTCTCTCTCTTTTCTTGCCAAAAATGTGGGATGCCTAAAATGGGAGGGGAAGGGGGTATTTATAGCTTTAATGGATGGCATTTCTGTAATTTTGAAGCCATCTGAACATGTGGTCCTGGTTTTTCCTGGATTTTCCTATTTTTCTTTATTCCTTTTTACTGCATCATGCATGACATCATCCAGGACACCTCACCGGGACACCTCATCGCCACATTCTTCACATGTCACAATTCCTGGACACCTCATCAGCTGACTCAGCAGTTCAGTCCAATCCAGTACCGGTCCAGAGTCTTGCACCGTAATACGTGTCCTCAACTTTTCTTCTGCCTCTAAGATTACGCCATGTGGCACCTGGAAGGGACCTTTCACGCCTTTCAATGCTATCCAGATAAGTCCTAAACTTTATCTGATCACCTCCTCGGTTATCGTGCTGACCGAGTAACTTTACTTTATTGCAACAGCATTAAAATAGTATTTTAATGCCACTTTTTCCCACATACTCCATGGGCTACGTTTTTGGGCTCTGGAAATGTTATCTTGGATCCTGATCAAGCTCAAGTACTCTGATGGCTCGATTCCCAAGAAACATCCCTTGGCAAATTACCAAAATACCCTTGGGTGCCCTTTCTTGCGCTATTTTAATCCTAAGGGTAAAATCGTCATTTCACACCCTTTTGTACTCTGTCAGGGCATATACTGACTCTAAGTAACTTTTTCTGTATGTGCCTTGGCTCCTGGGCCTGTCCAGAATGACCAAAATGCCCTCATACATCTACTACCCCTTTAGTACAACACAGGGGCATTTTCGTAATTTCGCACTTTTCCGGGGTTCTGCCGGACACTGGCCCACCTATCAGTCCAAGTGTCTTACTGGGCCTTGTTGGCGCCATTATTGGGCCTCTCAGGGTCCATTACCTTTATGGCACGCATTACGAGAAATCTTCCCCTGTTAATAATTATTGAATATTTTATCTATTATTCACCGTTTATACACATATCCGGACACCGGCTCCTTCTGTCTGATACACTGGCCTGCGGTGTTCAGGCATCCCTGTGAGTCATATCAGTCATCTGACCGAGGTTATCCGAACTTATTCAGTCCCTTTTCAAATACCGATAAATTTCCCTATCGGATACCCGGAGGCCTCACACTCCCGTCTGGATTTTCTAATTTGCGAATAACTTTTTCTACAGGCCTCCTATCGGTATTCTGTCAGTTTCCTGACATCCGCCCCATAAAGACGCATCATCCTGTATTTTCTCACCTAGATCTGAAATCTAAGATATCCGGTATGAATTTTTATAACTTTTGGACGATCAGTCCATTTCTGGCTATCTGGAGTCTTCAAAAATTCCTGTATTAAGCCGGATTACCGAGCGTCCCTTGCTCTCTCTACCGGTGAAATCTGGGACTGAAATGCCGTCGGACAGTCCAAACCACTTCCGGCCTGACTTTCTGTAATTACACTTTAGCCCCAAGGAACTTTTCTTCTTTTCATTTAAGTCCCTTTTTATTTGGCTAAAATTACACTTAAGGACCCCACCTTTTTGTCCTTAAACTTTCCATAATTCTTTCATACTCATAGAGACCTCATATGCACATTTCACAGTTCAGTGAAATGATCAGCATAATTTTCTCTATTTTCTGGCAAAATATGGTACTCATCGGCTACCAGCCCGATCTTTCCCATAATTACGATTTTGCCCCTGCATTCTCTTTCTGGCCTCATTGCTCATCTTCTCATCCCTCATCTTAAGGTCTAGAAATTCTCTTTCAATAACTCATCCCTTAAACTCTTCGGGAGTCATCGTTAATTGAAAAGCTCGACAACCCACCCATATCAGGTTATCTTACACAGGAGCCAGCCCATATCAAGCTACCTGCAGAATTCCTAGGCTTGAGACTTAGGACATTTCTCACATTCCTCATCTTGGACCTATATGAACTGTCCCGATCTCCTAGACCAAAAATCGGGATGTTACAGGGGCCCAGTAATATCTCTCTACGAATGTGAGGGACAAATTCCATCTTGACCATTCACATTCCTCCGCATGAAAAACCACTAAGCCCGAGCATAGCCTTTATGATCACTCGGTCAAAAGTGACTTTTGACTAGGTCAAAGCTGAGCGTTTGTCATGTAGGAATCTATGATGATCTCAGGTCAAAGGGCATAGTGACATGGCTTGTATATGAGAGAAGCTTATGACTTGACCCATGCAGCTCTCTCATAGCGGATCGGTCCAACACCCTGTACTCTTACATGTGCTTATGACTTTGATTTATATCTCTATATATCTTCAAAGTCATACTGGTCTTATTTCATCTCTGTTCCCGCATAGATGACCGACCAAGGACATTTAGGATAAGATCACGAGTTATCCAAGGATTGTCATCATAGTAAACATGCAAATAATATGATAACATAATTAAGAAATTCATAAATCAACAATGTTCATAAGATAATGATTGGCCCCTAGGGCACAATCTCCAACAATACTGACTTTCCTACTAAATACCCTAACCTTAACTAATGTTAACTACTTAGGATTAGGGCTGGGAACTATCCTATCTGATGCTAGAAACTTTGTTTTGATATAAAAAATGTAATACCTTACTTTCATATATTTTAGGGATTATTCGGTAGTATTTAGAACCACTTAAACAACCATTGAAGTTCATTTATTAAATCTAGAATTTTCAAGTCTGCTGTTACTGTTCATGTGGTATTTCCAGATTTGGTGACGAACTTCAAAAAATAATAACTAATTCATGAAACATCAAAATGAAGTGGTTCAAAAAGCTAAACAAAGCTAACATAATGAAGTTTAAGAAAAAATATATCTTAGACCAAATGCTCAACCAATCTGTATAGTATTGGTGTCAAAGGTTACTATTTATTTGGTTAAACTTTCTAGAAATATATTATGGTCCCTAAGTTTAAAAAATTAATTCTAAGTGCTGATAAAATATTGTATATTTATTTAATCATTTACTATTTTTCTTATGCAGATACAAATTACTGCCAGAAACTGAATATCTTTCATTCATACATTATATAAGTCATGACATAGCATAAATTACAATCAATCATGCTATCTATCCCCTAACTCCTCTTCTGGTATCTTCATCTTCTATCATCTTTGAAGAACTTGCTGGTGTTGGGATGACATAGAGGGGGTGGGTTAGGGAAATCTCAGTAGCAATGTATGCAACTAAATGCTTAATGTTAAACATGCTTGCTTACTATGACCATGCTTGCATAATGGCATGCTTCCACACTTCATAATTATAACATATGGTTATAGCATAAAAAGAAATAGAGTATCACTTAATCATACATGCTTCACATAATCCAGTCAAGCTATCAGCACATTAACAACACTCAAGCATCAAGTATACAAATTTAGGTATAAGTTCACTACCTCTTTAGCTTGCTTTTCCCTATCCTTTCTCTTTACCTCTTGCTTCCTACTTGCTTCCCTCTTGGCCACAATTGTCCAATCCTAAATATAGGATCATCACATAGAAATAACAATTTAATCTAACAAGTTTTAAAGCTTAGTTCATCTCCAGAACCGATAAACTCCTAACTTTTCCTATTTTCTGTTAATTGTCTTAACCTTTGAATTAATTTATATCTTGACTTTATGTGACATCCTAATTTTTCCCTATCGATATAATACTGATAGAGGAAAGAGATTTTGAAAGGATTGTGATGATGAATAGAAAAGAAAAGAATGAGTAGATGAAGGTTTAAAGAAGAGGGACTAAACTGAAAAGTATAAAAGTTCCATGATGCAAAATGTAAAGTATACATAAACTTTGTGCCATTAAGTATAATTATAAAAAGTTGATGGCTTAAAGCGTAATTTTCAATAGTTTCAGGGTAAAATGATAATTATGAGAAAGTTGAACAGGAAAAGGCCCAAAAATGCCCTGAATCAATTCAGTCCCAAATTTTCTCAGTAAATAGAGAAAAACATAGAATTTTGATTTTGGGTCTTGAAAAATTGATATGAATTTTTAAAGAAAGAAAAATTAATACAGTATACTCTGGACCTCAGAATCAGATGAAATTTGGAAGTAAATTCTTATAATTAATATGAGAATTTATAAATATGACAGAACTCAAAAAGGAATTTTGTAGAATTTATTATAGAATTTATAGTGGATTAAAACACGTGATAAATATGTTTTAGGGAAATTTCTCGGGACTTGAGCCCATAAAGGCAGTGGATTATGTAGAAGGACAAAATGGCTCCTTATAGGCCCAATAATATTTTTAGATAAGTATGTGGGCTAGGGCTAATAAAGACCCAGAAAAATATAAAATTATGAAAATGCCACTGAGTATGCCACTGTGTTGTGTCATTGAGTCAGAGATAGACGAATGGCATTTTGGTCATTTGACTAAGGTTAGGCAGTCAAGGAGAGTTCCCAGAATAGTTGACTAAGGTCAGAAAATACTCTGATGAGGTGTGAAAATATGATAATGCCCTTGAGATATTAAAGTAAATAAAGAAGAATTAAGGGGTATTTTGGTAATTTGCCAAGGGATCTGTGATTAAATTTAGACCCAGTACAAGAATGTCAATGGTAGGAAGAATCCAGATACTAGATTTAAGGTCAGAAAGCATATTATGGAATATCAGAAAATTAGATTCAGAAAACAGTTTATTTTTAGGGAATCGGACTGAGCCAGTATCAGATTGGACTGAAATTTTTACAGAAGCTTCTTTCCCTTGGAATTTTGCCACATGTCCCTATGAGTTGTCCCTTGATGATTTTATGGATGATGTCATAAATAGCTTTTAAGAAAAGTTAAATCCAAGAATAAATGTGAGCCATTAGATCAAATAGTGCACAAAGTGATCTTGGCCATCCATTTTCCATGAGATTTTCTATAAATACCCCCACTATTTCTGCTCAAAACCATGAAACAAGAACCCTTAGGGAAGCTATGTCCAATTGAAAACTCAAGTCAAGACAAAGAAGAATCTAAGGTCCAAAGTTCAAGCAAGCTAGAGATTAAAGGTAAGCAATCTATCCTAAATATTTTTCTTTGATTTGAGAGCTTGAACTTATAGTTTTCATGGAAGAAAGTTGAGTTTTTCCTAGGGTATATGTGCTGTCCAAAACCCTAGATGAAAGGAGAAAGAAGAAATTAAAGTTAGAGTTGTGTGATTAAAGCTTAACAAGCTAGTTAGATGATTGGTTATTGAATCAAGTTGATATTCTTGACTTTGCCATGGTTGAGACCTTTCAGTATGCACTGTTCATGTTAGAAGGAGATGGAATTTCAATGATCTAATGATTCCATTAAATTTATATGATAATTTTGTGGAGGATTGGATAGGTTTTGGAACTTTCGAAGTATTGGAATTGAAAGTTATAATATTTGGAACGCTTCTCTGTTACTGTTTACTCATATGAATAGTGATTAGATTTTCATGATTTTGATGCTTCCAATAGTTTTAAAATGAAAAGTTGTGTGGGATAAAGTAGAGAAACAAGTTTGGGAAGCATTGGAATTAAAATGAGAATTTTTGGAAGAATTATGCATATTTTTCAATTCTATCTAGAACAGTGCATGGGAGCTAGAATTTCATGATTCTAAGCTCATAAATGGATTCAAAAGATGAAATTATGTAGGGTAAGTTTAAGACATCAATTGATTCAAAGACCAAGTTAATTGGTAAAGATTAGAGGAAGTTATGTTAAGTTAAAGTAAGTTTAATGTTCAAGAAAGTTAGATGGTAATGAATGGATGATTATGTGATGTTAGGATTTGTTGGTGTGCTCAAAAGAGGTAGCCACACATCAAGGAGAAGTAAGAAGAAAGAGCAAAGTTAAAGTGAAAGAAAGTCAAGTATATGAAGCAGTAAACTTACCCTAAAATTGTATGTATTGAATGTTATGCTTGATTGTGCTATGGTTTTGTTGAATTGTGTGCATATGTGTAGATGATTAATGCTCTATTTCTACGATTACCTTGGCCAATTGTATTTCATATGATACATGGAAGCATGCACATTACACAATGTTAACACTTTCACAAGCAAGTACAAGTATTTACATTAGTACATGCATTGTTTAGTACCGTTTGCTACTGAGATTTCCCCGAAAATCTCACTCCCATCCATATAATTCCAATCCCAACAGGTTTATGAATAATGAAAGAGGATGATGAAGCATGAAGAGAAGCTAGGGATTAGATAGTATAAATGTTATGTGAAGAATTGCTATATGTAATGTTGTATGACCAGTTTAAGCAACAATGTTTATGATGTAATGAAAAACAGTAAATGATGGAATAAACGTATAAATTTTACAGACATTAAGTTAACATGTCAAGCTTCATGTTGACACCAAGAACACCTTATTTTAATGTTTTTACAAAGAGAATGAATTTTCCAAAGATGGGGACCAAAATCTGTTTTCAGAATTTTTGACCAAATGAACAGTAATCTTTGACGAATAAACTGTATTAATTGGCTAAGTATTTGGCAAAAACTTATTTTTACCTTAAATTTAAAGATGTTAGCTTCAAGTAGAATTTTGAACCACTTAATTCTGATATTTCTAGAATTAATTATGATTTTTCCAAGTTTATCGCCGAATCTAGAATACCATATGAACAGTAACTCGCTAAGAGTAAAAATTCCATATTTAGCTAATAGACTTCAAAAGTCATGTAAGTGGTTCTAAATGCTACTGAATAGTCCCTAAGATGTATGAAAGTAAGGATGTTACAATTTACACTACACAATTGTGCCTTTTGAATTTATTTATGAACTCAAAATTTCAAAATTCCAACCGTTTCCCCTGATATGGACAAAACCGTATAGCACCCTTAATATTTTTCAAAAAATCTCATTTTGATTCCAATACTTTTAATACTTGTTTCTCTACTTTATCCCACATAATTTTTCATTTTAAATCCACTGGAAGCATCAAAATTATAAAATTCTTATCACTGATTACGTGTATGAATAGTAACAGAGAAGATTTCAAATTTTTCCTTTTCTATTCCAACGATTCCAAGGTTCCAAACTTATTCAATTCTATACAAAATCATCATTTGAATTCAATAGAAGTATTAGAACAATGAAATTCAATCTCTTTGGTTCTATACAGTAGTTGGCAGAATGGCCCTCATAAGAGGAAAGTCAAGAATTACAATTTAATTCAATACCAATTATCCAATCTAGATTATCTAATGTGAATTACATGATTCTACTTTAATCTTCCTTTTCTTTCTTCATTTGTAAATTTTGGTCAACAAGGGGATCAAGGGAGAAATCTATTTTCTAACCATTAAAACCTAGGTTTCAATCTTCCAAAACATATATATATAAGTTAGGAAGATTGCTTACCTTATGCCTTAGCTTTCTTGGATCAAAGTACCTTAGATTTCTTCCTTGAATTGCCTTGGTTTGAGTCTTTTATTTTTCAAGAACTTCCCCAAGCCAAAAAGACTTCACTTTGTGTTAAGGAGGAATGGTTTATATAGCCAAAACTTTGACATCTTGGGACTAAAATACCCTTCCATTCACTAATTATTACATAACATTAATCTTAACTCTCATTAGTTGCTTTCTTGCTTAATTATCCTTAATCATTATTAAATTAATTTATATTATTTTATTGCAAAGAAGCACATGGGATAATTCTTTTTTCCTTGCTTTGGTGCCACTTGGTGGATGTGTGGGTCCCAAAAGACACCTCACAAGCCACCTTACACAATATGGAAATTTCCTTTCTTTTCCACTTTTAAAAATCTATAAAAATATCTTGTAAAATTTATTTGACTTCAAGACAATTATTTGACATTATGGGGCCTTAACTTAACATCATTTTGGGCCTAAATTGGGTCCAACTTAATATTTAACATATATCCCAAGGCATTTCTTTTATCTAGTATTCTAAATCACCCTAATTTTTGAGATAAATTCTATAAAATTCTTTTAATAGTTCTGATATTTTTAGAAATTCATTCTACTATAAAATGAATTTTTTACAAAGTCTCATAATTTTTTGACACCCAGAAATCCTGATAAAATTCTATACATTTTTTTTAAATCTTTTATTAGTGTCATATTTTATCTTAAATTTTATAATTAATTCTACAGAACTCCTTTTTGAGTTCTGTCAGTTTCATAAATCCTTATAATAATTATAAGAATTTACTATAAAAGTTCATTTGATTCTGAGGTCCAAATGGTACTGTATTAATTTACGAACTTCAAGAACTAATATCAATTTATCAGGATCTTAATTCATAATTCTGAGAAATATGATTGGCCCAAATTTTGTCCTCTATTTACTGGTAAAATTTAGGACTGTAACATTTACAGGCAATTTTAGGTATTTTCTGATTCAACTTTCTATAATTAACTTTTGCCCCTAGAAGGTTTTAAGCTTTTCACTTAGGTCATTTTTCATTTTCTACCTTCCTTAATACTTTTCATCTTTACAATTTAGTCCCTTTCTTTATAGCCTTTCATTTTCCTTCCTTTCCATAACTTAAACCTTATCTAATCATTATCTTTTCTTTTTATTTATCGTCACAATCCCTTTGAAACATCTTTCCTCTATTAGTCTTATACAGATAGGGAAAAATTAGGATATGACATCCAACCTCTCCAATACTAGCAATCTTCCCAGATTGATTTTCTCCGAAGCTTACTTTACCACCTTCCTTATGATAAAGCTTGATGAACTTCTATGTGTCTCCGGTCATATGTCTGGAGCATCCACTATCAATGTATCATTTGTTGATCTTGGGTACTTCAAGACAAACTTGAAACAAAATCATTTCACTTTAGGTACCCAGACTTTCTTGGGTCCTTTTAGGTTAGTCTAGATTACCTTAGGTACATAAGTGCATTTTGGAATCCATTTCAATGTGCCGTAGAGTCTGTTCTTCTTATGATAACAAGAAGTAGTGGAGTGACCTTTGCAGTTACAAGATGAGCATAGAGCAAATGTTATGTAAAGTATGTCTAAAGTAATCCAGATATGATTTATTGCCTAACTTTTTCTTTTCTCTATGCTTGTCTAAGTTAGGATCATATCCAATCCAGACTTATCAAAGACACATTTGATTTCCAAGTATAATATTGATCATTTCACTACCTTTAGTGAATTTCTCGAGAGTTTTGGTTAACTCTCTATTTTTCTTCTTTGATTCATCACACTTAGCACACTTTGATATAATCTCAGATATAACGCTTATCTTTTCTTCCAAACTCTGAATCTTCTTCTTAAAGTTTACTAACTCTTTTGTTAATTTGATAAACTCATAATGTAGTTCATGATATTCGAAAAGTAATTCATCATAGGTAGGTTCCACATTTATTACCTCCTCTGTCTCTAAGCCATTTTCTCCTTGAGCGACAAGACAAATGATTGATGTCTCATCGTTGTCGCTCTTTTAACTTTCTAAGGAGCTTTCTCCCCAGATTGATGAGATGAATGCACTCATCTTCTGAAACTTTTCTCTCTTCTTTTCTTTATCTTTCTTTAAGAGTTGAGGATATTTGGGTTTGATGTGGCCTGACTTTTTACATTCAAAGCAAATAATATGATGTTTTTGCTCATTTGATGATGAAGCACCTTTCTTTAGTTGAAATTTTCTATTTGCTCAGTTTCTATAGAATTTTTGAGCTCTTCATCATCAATATCACTCTCTTAATCTTTAAGAGCAATTTCTTTTCTTCTATTTTCTTTGATATCTTTCTTGTAGTTCTGTTTGCTCTCGTATTCAGTTAGACTTATAAATAGAGCAGTGGCAGACCTCATAGATTCTCCTTTAGCTTCTTCAATAGCTGTGACCTTTGGCTCCCATTCTTTTGTAAGCCCATCGAGAATCTTACATACTTGATCTCTTGAGCTATATGATTGCCCAAGAGCTGTCAGATGGTTGATAAGATGTTGAAATCATACTTTCATGTCACAGACGCTTTCTCCATCAGCCATTCAGAATAGCTCAAACTCCATTTTGAGCGAAGTAACTCTATTTTCTTTAACACTGGAGGTTCCTCGTGGGTTACTTCTAGGGCTTCCTGAAACATCCTCCCTTAGACCCCTCAGAGTACACTTGCGGAAGCTAGATAGTTCGATTATACCTTAACTCAAGCCCAGAAATTTAAAATTTCACTCTTAAGTTCCTTATTCTGAACCTTAAGTTGAAAACCAATTTATCTCGTTCTACACATCCAAATGAGGCTTATTACCTATCCACGTAATGCCCCAGATGTGTGCTACTGGCTCACCAAATTTTGTGCTCAAACTCCTTCATTTACTAGGTCAAACTGAGGTCAAAACACTGCTACCTCCGGACCTGCGAATTTCTCTCTCATAATTTCTCATACACAAATTTAATATGCCAAACAATATTTATTATTAAATAATAAATTGTCATACAATAGGGCATACACAAAATCCTCATATTTCTATTACATTTTTCCTGCCTGAAATCCGGCAGTATCACGGCTAGGCTTCATCTTTAAAAGTAACTGATTTTGTACTGATTCGGTAATTCCAGTGAGAACTACCATTCTACGTAAGTACCCAGGAAAGACTAGATGAACCGGCTAGGTCCACTCACTTCCAGCCTCCTTAGATAGTACCTACGTACACAGTACGTATCAGCTCCTTTCTTCACTACTGCTATCTTGTCATAATTTCGGCAGCATAACGGCGTCTCTTAAAATTCTCAAAATTCATTTCAACATAACCTCCCTGTAATGGGTTAGACATGGGGAATGAGATTCGGGGGAATCTCAGTAGTAAATAATCATAACAATATATGTAATGCAGTGTGACAGTGCTTGCTTGTGATTGTGTACAGATAAGTATGCTGCGTGCTTCCATACTCAATAACATATGATCATAGCATTGTAATAGAGCTTCAAGCATAACATATAAGACAACAATTCAACCAAATAATAGCACAACAAATCACAAAGCCATTACATAAAAGTTAGGATTAGTTACTACCTGGCTAGCTTAGTAGAACTCTACTATCACTATACTGCTTTCAGCTCCGCCAGAACTTTCTTCCTTTCTCTCTTTCTTTCTCTCTCTTTCTCTTGCAAAACCGTGAAGACAAAGGGAGGGGAGGGGGTATTTATAGCTTCCACCGATGGCACTTCCGTAATTCTCAAGAACTCTGAACTTGTGGCCACCGTTTTTCCTAGAATTTCCTATTTTCTTTATTCCCTTTATTGCATCATCACCATGACATCATCCTAGGGATACCTCAGGGGACACCTAATCTGTCACATGGCGCAAATGAAGGCCCTTGGGACACCTTACCAGCTGACTCAGCGTTTCCAGACAGTTCCAGAGTCTTGCACCGGAATACACGGCTGAGATCGTGCCACGTGTCCTTAACTTTTCCTTCTTCTTCTATGTTGGCACCATGTGGCATCTTGCTGGCACCTTTCACGCCATCCAATGCTATACAGATAAGTCCCAGACTTTATCTGATCACCTCCTCGGTTATGGTGCCGACCGAGTAACTTTACTTTATTGAAAAGTCACTAAAATATTATTTTAATGCCACTTTCCCCCACATATATGCTGGCCTACGTTTTTGCACCTTGGGACTGCTATCTTGGGCCCTGATCAAGCTCAAGTACTCTGATGGCTCGATTCCCAAGAAACATCCCTTGGTAAATTACCAAAATACCCTTGGTTCCTCTTTATTTACTTTAATAAATCTAGGGCCATTATTGTCTTTTCACATCTTACCAGAGTATTCTCTGACCCTGGTCAATTATCCAGATAACCTTTCTAGACTGTCTCACCTTAGCCAAATGACCAAACTACCCTTTACTCATTCTTTCACCATTTTATAATATAAGGGTATTTTCGTCATTTTACACCTTTTTCCTGGACACCGGCCCCTTTTACCACTGAACTGATATCATGGGCCTGGGCCTTCCCTGGTGTCACTATGGGCCTTAGAAACACTATATGGCTTCTGGCCACAGTCCGATCATCTCTATTCGGCTACTTTTCCTTTACCGATTATAATTGTAAATTCCCATCTTCAGGAATTTTTACAGAAAAATCGGGACCTCAAATCAAAATTTTGTGACTCTTCATTCAACCCTGAATCCTTTTCTCTATCTCCCGGTATTTTCAGATATTTAATCCGGACCGGGCTGTTTTGGCCTGAAAGTACGCTCGCGCGCACAACTTTTCAAAATGACCATTTTACTCTTGGTCGCATCTCTAATTTTTATATACTCATAGAGACCTCATATGCATATTTCACAGTTCAGTGAAATGATAAGCATAATTTTCTCTATTTTTTGATAAAATATGGTACTCATCGGCTACCAGCCTGATCTTTCCCATAATTATGATTATGCCCCTGAATTCTCTTTCTGACATCTTTTCTTATCTTCTTATCCTTCATCTTAAGTTTTAGAAATTCTCTTTCAACAACTCATCCCCTGAACTCTTCAGGAGTCATCGTTAATTGAAAGGCTCGACAACCCGCCCATATCAGGTTATCTTACACAGGAGTCAGCCCATATCAAGCTACCTGCAGAATTCCTAGGCTTAAGACTTAGGATATTCCTCACATTCCTTATTTTGAACCTAGGTGAACTGTCCCTATTTTATAGGTCAAAGACTTAACTCATCTTTAAATCCTGAAGGACTTAACTCATCCCTCGGATTCCTATAAAATATAGGTAAGTAATCCGCCCATATTAGATTACTACCCTAGGACTACGGGTTTAGCAGCCTGCCCATATCAGACTACCTCCCAGTTCTCCTAGACCCAAACATCGGGATGTTACACTTCCCATATCTCCTCAGCCATTTCCAAACTGGACAAGCAGAAATACTCTTTTTGACTTAAGTACAAGTTATAATATTAATAGCCTTATCATTGAGTAGTATCCACTTTCTGTCATAATCATTATATTTACTTCGCTCCTTCAGAACTATAGCTTATTCAATGATTTTTGTTAGAACATAGTTCCCATCTTGTATGATATCCTAGAGACCATACTCTGAGCCTTTGGTGAAGGTCTTCATCCTCATTTTCCAGAACATAAAGTTCTCTCTGTTAATGCCTAGAGGCTTTGTGGTAGAGCTTTCTTATAGTAACACGTTGTCTCTAAATCTGCCATAGATACATAATTTCTCTTGAGATTGTTAGATCTTTTCCAAGAGACTTGCTCTTATACCAAACGTTAGACTAGGCAGATATACTTAGGAGGGGTAAATTGGGTGCTTTAAAACTATTAATAGAAATTTAAAACTTAAAGACAACGAGAATATGAATGAATGAGAAGAATAGGGATCAGAAAGATTTCACCGAAGGATAGAAAAATAACACAAGTAGTTTATCCTACTTCAGACTAATCCTCTTGTCCTACATCTAGTCCCTAGAGGCCTTATGAGATTCTTAACTATCTCTAAGATTTGAATAGGCTTTTGGCACCTCAGTACATCAATTGATTCACTCAATCACTCCCTCTTACTTCCTGTAAGATTATGATCCCAACTTAAGAGAACTAATCTCCTAAGTCTACAGAATAAATGAAAAATATATTCATAATCTCTCTCTCT
The DNA here is from genome assembly GCA_037074615.1 of Leucaena leucocephala. Lineage (NCBI taxonomy): Eukaryota > Viridiplantae > Streptophyta > Magnoliopsida > Fabales > Fabaceae > Leucaena > Leucaena leucocephala. The sequence continues at coordinate 11,964,406 of CM073540.1, read as the reverse complement.
CAAAGAGTATGTATGATGATAAATACTAAGCTCAATAAATGTCAGGTTACAAAATGAAAAAATAGAGAACGTAATAAATTCAAAAGTTGATGTTTCGTGTGTTCATTTTTTTCCATCAAAAACTAAGTCTTTAAATAGCATTTACTTCAATTGGTAGCCATTAAACTCATATTTGTAACTATTGGAGTGAAGGCGTCGTTGGTCGTTCGCGGGTAGGTGAGTATTTAATGCTTTGCTGGAAGTAGTAAATTTACATTTCCGTAGCCTTTATTATTTCAACCTCTTAGCTTTTTCTGAGCACATTCAATCTCAAAAGATTTGTTAGTAGTTAAAGCATTGATTAAGTGTTTGAACCATTAATAATCAACTCATTATCAAAGATCAAGTTCTTAATTAAGTTCAGATGGCTTTCAAAAAAATATACTAAATTAATTGATAAACTAATCGATTAATTATCATTGATTTGATCAATGTTTTAATTAAAGAAATAAAAGAAAACAGAGCATCACATTAATCAAAATTTTCAACTATATACAATGCAATAAGTTTCTCAAAAGATATATAATGAAGAATGTGGAGAAACATATATATATTTCATATTTAGAATAATCATATATAGCTCAAAGAGAAATTCATTTAGTTTCAATGTAAACAGAGGAAGATATTTAAAATATATGAAGTTAATCGATTAATATAAGTTAATCAAATACCTAGTGGTTTAATGTCTCCAGAAGAATTAAAATAGAAATATTTTCAACACAAATTAATCAAACAATTAATCCATTAATGAAAATTAATCGATTAACTAATCGATTAATGGATTCATATTTGAATTTTATAAAATGATTCTTCACTAATTAATCGAACATTTAATGGATTAATATAAATTAATCGATTAACTAATCGATTAATAGAGGTTTCTTTGTTCAGAAGAAAAACTGTTCTCAACAAATTAATCGAACAGGCAATCGATTAATTATAATTAATCGATTAATTATAATTAATCGATTAACCAATTGATTAATTAACGTATCTATTCAATTCCAAAGAGCTATCTTATGACATTAATCGAATACTTAATCGATTAATGGACACCCATTAATCGATTAACTAATAGATTAATTGATTTACCTTTGTAGCAGAACACTGTCATTACATTAATTGAACAACCAATCGATTAATTGATACTCATTAATTGATTAGTACCATTAATTGACTGACTAATTGATTAACTTCATCTTTTAACAACATTTAAACACAAACAATTTGTTTATTTTAAATCACTTTTGACATCATTTGAGCACAGAAATAACTTAATTATTTTAAATTCATTTTGACATCATCAAAACATTATGGAATTTAATAGAGGTTCTATTGATGATTTAACTCCTAATAAAGCATGAAACTTGATTGAGAAGATAGTAAATAATGACCAGCAGTATGGGGGCTATGATGTTAAGCAAGTTCATAAATGGAAGCTATGAATGCTATGAATGCTCAAATCACGAAACTGTTGGAAATCGTGCCCTAGGGGCCAATCATTGTCTTATGAACATTATTGATTTATGAATTTATTAATTGAGTTATCATATTATTTGCATGTTTACTATGATGACCATCCTTGGATAATTCATGATATTATCCTAAATGTCCCTGGTCGATCATCTATGTGGGAGCACAGATGAAATAAGACCAGTATGACTTTGAAGATGTATAGAGATATAAATCAAAGTCATAAGCACATGTAAGAGTACAGGGTGTTGGACCGACCCGCTATGAGAGAACTGCATGGGTAACGTCATAAGCTTCTCTCATATACAAACCATGTCAATATGCCCTTTGACCTGAGATCATCATGGATTCCTACATGACAAAACGCTCAGCTTTGACCTAGTCAAAAGTCACTTTTGACCGAGTGATCATAAAGACTATGTTCGGGCTTAGTGGTTTTTCATGCGGAGGAATGTGAATGGTCAAGATGGAATTTGTCCCTCACATTCGTGGAGAGATATTACTGGGCCCCTCGATGAGTGAGTCTGAGAAATGTATGGCCATACTGTAATGGAAAGGTAGTTCCATTTCTATAGTCAGACTACTCAGGGATCGAGAAAGTAACGGTCGGGAATAGGAGGATGACATTATCCATGCCTCATCCATGACCAAAATATCGCGTGACAGAAGGGACATGATATGGTTGTATAAAAGGTTACATCGTTTATCGATCCTCATATGATTTGGGTAGTTGTTATGTCTTGCTAGAGACCGCTTGCGACTTGTGGGCTAGTATAGCAAATGGCCCACTGCCAACTTCATATGGGCCTACAGGGTCGCACACAAAATAGCCCAACACGAGCTATGATGTCCAGAGTCATTGAATCTAAGACATGTCCAGATTCAATGAAAGATCCAGGTGAATGTATATATATTTATTTATATTCGTATATATATAAATTCGTATATATATATATTATATATATGAGATATATGAGATTTAATTTATAAGGATAAATTAAATCCCTATCACGTTTGAATTCGAAATTCAAATTGATAGGATATCTCATATAAGAGATATTTATAAGATTTAATTTATAAGGATAAATTAAATCTCTATCACGTTTGAAATTCGAAATTCAAATTGATAGGATATCTCATATAAGAGATATTTATAAGATTTAATTTATAAGGATAAATTAAATCTCTATCACGTTTGAAATTCGAAATTCAAATTGATAGGATATCTCATATAAGAGATATTTATAAGATTTAATTTATAAGGATAAATTAAATCTCTATCACGTTTGAAATTCGAAATTTAAATTGATAGGATATCTCAAATTTGATTTATGGGAATAAATCAAATATAACTCAGTCTCATCTTTATTTAAAGTTAAATAAATAAGTAATTAAATCTGTGGGACGGATTTAATATTATTTTATTTAATTAGTTTCTTATAAAATTATACAATATATGATATTGTATCAATTCGGAATTAATATAAGATTAACTCCAAAATCCAATTAGGTCAAGTGGAAAAACGCATAGCATCCTCCATATCTGATTGGAGGAGCTACGTTTGAGAATAACACAGAACACAAAAGGCCGAACGGAATCTGCAAAAGGTTTGCAGACAAGAAACTGCCGAAATAGAGACGGAGACTTGTGAAAGCCTTGGAGGGACAGGAGACGCTAGCACGTCGTTCGTGGTTGGAACGCTGTTCGTGTGGATACCAGTAGAGGAAGCCGACCTGAGGCGTCGATTTCTTGCGATCAGAAAGAGATCACCACCCACGTAGAGAAGCTGTGAAATTCGCTGAGCAACACTAAGGGTAATGATTCTTTCCACTTGACTTAAACACATACGGCAGATCCTGGCAAGGAATGGAAAATTTTTAAAGTTTATTTCCGCTGCGTGTCTTCCAATTCCTTACAGAAACTGGATGCTCAATTAAACAATATGAATCTTCAAAGCTCACAATCTCAAGCTTTAGTTGCCCCTAGTTATCAGCTTTGCTCTTCTCCTATACATACTAGTGACAAGTTTCCTACACATTATGAAGATGTATAAGCAATTTACCAAGGAAAGCCAAGTCAGTATCTACAAAAAAATCCATACTCTAACACATATAATGAACGATAAAGGGACCATCCTAATTTCAGAGGAAGGGATGGAGGAGGAGACAAGAATTTTGGACAAAAGAAAATTCAATAATGACAGACACGTAGTTGAATCTTCTAGAGCTATGAAATTACCTGCTACTGCAAAGTATGATGGTATATCTGAGATAATCAAGAGCATAAATTTGATAAACTCAAACATAAATTCAAATTTTATCTCTAATTTCAAGGACTTATGATATACGATGGAGAGCAATATAACAATAACAAATTCAAAGTTTGTTGCCTTGGAGAACAAAATAGAGCAGTGGGAAACTAAAGCTTCAGACTTGAATGATTATGTATCACAGTTAGCTAATTCAGTGAGTGATGTTCAGGCAAGAATTAGTGAAAACCTACCTTCAAACATGGTTGTCAACCCTAAATTTGTGAATGCTATGAGTTTGAGGAGTGGCAAAACAGTGAGGAATATTAGATTTGATGTTAATGAAGGGGCTGATGGAGAGAATGAGCAATAAAATAGATATGAAACTAAAGAGTTAATTGAAGAAAAATCCTCCCTCATCTATAATTAGAAAACAAAAAAGAGAAAAAGACTGTGAATGCTATGAGTTTGAGGAGTGGCAAAACAGTGAGGAATATTAGATTTGATGTTGATGAAGGGGCTGATGGAGAGAATGAGCAATAAAATAGATATGAAACTAAAGAGTTAATTGAAGAAAAATCCTCCCTCATCTAGAATTAGAAAACAAAAAAGAGAAAAAGAATTTGCAGCAGAGAAATGGCCAAATTAAATTGCAAGATATTGCACAATCAACTGACATTCAAAGTGCAATTCAAAAATCAGACAAGAACCAACCTCAGAATGAGCCTAAAGATGCAGAACTAAAGGACAAAGAGGTAAGTATCAAGCACCTACCTTTTCCTAGTACATACATATGTTTAAAGAATTTTTTAAAAGAAAAATAGGAACAAGATATTATAATTTATTGGGAAAACTGGAAGTTAATATGCCACTTTTGGATCTGATTAGAAGTTTACCTAAGTATGGGAAATTCATGAAAGAGCTTTGCACTAATAAGAGAATTTGCAAGCCAAATGAGAGGGTTCAAATAGGCTCTAGTGTGTCATCCTTACTTAAGCTGCAGCTTCCTATTAAATGTGATGATCTAGGATCATTTACAATTCCAATTACCATAGCAAGTTTCAGTGTGCTAGTGTTTTGTTAGATCTTGGTGTAGCCATAAATGTAATGCCAACTTCTATTTATACAACATTAGGCATATGCATAGACTCACTTAAAGAAACTACCGTGATTATTCAACTTGCTGATCGAACCACTAGAAAACTAGAGGGATTGTTAAAAGATATCTTAGTGAAGGTTAAAGACTTGATTATATCTACAGATTGTTATGTCTTGTATATGTCACATAAATCAACCACAGAGGGACTTATTATTTTGGGTAGGCCATTTCTTATAAAAGCTAACACTGTCATAAGTATGAAAAATAGGAGTATTACATAGAAGTAGATGATAATGTCATAAATTTTAATGTCTATGAAGCAATGATACATCCATTTGAATATTACTCACTATTTGGCTTAAGTGCTAAAGATGCATTCATAGAAGAAGCCAATGAGGAACATGAATTGTTGCTGCAAAATTTTGATAAGTCTGATTCTGAGTTGTTTGAATCTGAAATTTCTTCCTCTTCTAAATTTTGTTTAGATAGTAGAGGGGATGTGTCAAGTGTTAACTATATTACAGTTGATAGTTTACTTTCCACCTTATAATCTTTTTCTTTTTATGTTACTAACCTTTTAAATAAAGCTATGAATGCATTTTCTTATGAGCTTTCTAGAGAGAATAAACTGTTAGACACTACTGATGATCATTTGAGCATAGAGTGTGTAACATCCTGATTTTTGGGTCTAGGAGAACTGGGAGGTAGTTTGATATGGGCAGGCTACTAAACCCGTAGTTTCAGGATAGTAATCTGATATGGGCAAATCACTTACCTATATTTTATAGGAATCCGAGGGATGAGCTAAGTCTCTCAGGATTTAAAGATGAGTTAAGTCTTTGATCTATAAAATAGGGACAGTTCACCTAGGTTCAAAAAGAGGAATGTAAGGAATATCCTAAGTCTTAAGCCTAGGAATTCTGCAGGTAGCTAGATATGGGCTGGCTCCTGAGTAGATAACCTGATATGGGTGAGTTATCGAGTCTTTCAATTAACAATGACTCCCGAAGAGTTCAGGGGATGAGTTATTGAAAGAGAATTTTGAGAACTTAAGATAAAGGATAAGAAGATAAGTAAAGATGTCAGAAAGAGAATACAGGGGCATAATCGTAATTATGGGAAAGATTAGACTGGTAGCCGATGAGTACCATATTTTATCATAAAATAGAGAAAATTATGCTGATCATTTCACTGAACTGTGAAATATGCATATGAGGTCTCTATGAGTATGTAAGAATTAGAAAAGTGACTAAGGGCAAAATGGTCAGTTTGAAAAAATGTGTGCGCGAGAGTACTTTTAGGCCAAAATAGCGCAGTCTGGATTTAATATCTGAAAATACTGGGAGATAGAGAAAAGAATTCCGCGTTAAATAACGCAACATAGAATTATGATTTGAGGTCCCGATTTTTCTGTAAAAATTTCTGAAGATAGAAATTTACAGTTATAATCGGTAAAGGAAAAACAGTCCGAATAAAAATAATCGGATTGTGGTCAGAAGCCATATAGTATTTTTAAGGCCTAGATATAAGTTAGACTAAGTCATGGTAGGCCCAGGCCCATGATATCAGTTCAGTGGTAAAAGGGGCCGGTGTCCCGAAAAAGGTATAAAATGACGAAAATGCCCTTATATTGTAAAATAGCTGAAGAATGAGTAAAGGCTATTTTGGTCATTTGACTAAGGTCAGTCAGTCAAGAAAGGTTATCTGGATAGTTAACTAAGGTCAGAGAATACTCTGGTAAGATTTGAAAAGACAATAATGCCCCTAAATTCATTAAAGTAAATAAAGAGGAACCAAGGGTATTTTGGTAATTTACCAAGGGATGGTTCTTGGGAATTGAGCTATCAGAGTACTTGTGCTAGATCAGAAACCCAAGATAACATTCCCAGAGTCCAAAAATGTGGCCCAATGGTTATGTGAGTAAAAGTGGCATTAAAATAATATTTTAGTGAGTTTTCAATAAAGTAAAGTTACTCGGTTGACGTGATAACTAGGGGATTGATCAGATAAAGCTTTGGACTTATCTGGAAGTCATGGGATGGCGTGAAAGGTGCCATTAAGATGCCACATAGTGCCAACCTAGAGGGAGAAGAAAAGCTGAGAACAAGTGGCACGATCTCAGCCGTGTATTCCGGTGCAAGACTCTAGAATTCTCTGGAACACTGAGTCAGCATGTTGAGTCAGTAGGTAATTATGAAAGTCCATGAGTCATCAAGATGACATCACCATGATGATGCAATAAGTTGGATTAAAGAAAATAGGAAATTCCAGGAAAATCGGTGGCCACAAGATCAAAGTTCTTGAGAATTACAGAAATGCCATGCATGAAAACTATAAATACCCCCTCCCCCTCCTATTTTCATTCATCCCACGACCAAGAGACAATTTAGAGAGAGAAGTGAGTTCTAGAGAGAGAAAGAAAGAAGGAAGAAAGTTCTGGCGGAGCTGGAAGCGATGTAGCGATAGTAGAGTTCTGCTAAGCTAGTAAGGTAGTAACTAATCCTAACTTTTATGTAATGGCTTTGTGATTTGATGTGCTATTGTTTGGTTGGATTATTGTCTTATATGTTATGTCTGAAGCTCTACTACATAATTCTATGATCATATGTTATTATTGAGTATGGAAGCACGCAGCATACTTATCTGTACACAATCACAAGCAAGCACTATCACACTGCATTACATATATTGTTATGATTATTACTACTGAGATTCTCCCGAATCTCACCCCTATGTATAACTCATTACAGAGAGGGTACGTCAAAGTGGATTTTGAGAATGCTAGAAGAAGCCATTATGCTGCCGGAAGTATGGCAGAATGTCGAGATGAAGATAGGTTATGGTGAATACTGTGTACGTAAGTACTGTCTAAGGAGTCTGGAAGTGAGTAGACTTAGCCGGTTCATCCAGTCTTTCCTAGGTACTTACGTAGAATGGTAGTTCTTATGAGAACTACCGAACAGTATCGCTTCCGCAAGTGTACTCTGAGGGGTCTAAGGAAGGATGTTTCAGAGTTAGAAAGTTGTAGCTCAGATTCAAGTGTCTTATGGGATACCGAGAGTGAATTCTATTCAAAATCTCAGAACAATGAAGGCCTTAGAAAGAATCAGGCTGAAATCTCCTGATAAGGACTTTGATGAATATTTAGAAAGTTTAGAGAAAGTCTTAACAAGTTGTATTGAGAAAAAACTTGTATTGAATTTTAAGAAATGTCATCTTATTGTAGATAGAGGCATAATCCTAGGGCACTTAATATCTAAAAATAGAATTGAAGTAGATAAAGCAAAGATTGAGATTATTTTTCCCTTCCTTATCCACATCCTTAAAAGAACTAAGGTCATTGTTAGGACATGCTAGATTTTATAAAAGATTTGTAAAGGATTTTAGCAAGATTTCCTCTCTACTTTCTAAACTCATGCAAAAAGATGTAGAATTTTATTTAGATGATAATTGTAAGATAGCATTTGACACTATTAAAGCTATGCTTATAACACCATCCATACTTGCTGCACCTAATTGGTATTTATATTTTGAGCTTTCATGTGATGCATCAAATGAGGATATAGGTGCAATGTTAGGATAGAAAGATGGTAAGCTGTCTAAAGTCATTTAATATACTTCTAAGACATTAGATAGTACCCAAAATAATTATACTCCACTAAAAAGGAACTCTTTGCTATTGTGTTTGCATTTGACAAATTCAGATCTTATCTTTTGAGTTCTAAAGTGATTATATATACTGACCATGCTACTGTAAAGTTCTTGTTTAAAAAGCCACAGTCTAAGCCTCAGCTCTTGAGATGGATATTGCTAATCTAAGAATTTGATGTGAAAATAAGGGATAAAATTAGAGTAGATAATGTGATGCTAATCATCTTAGTAGATTGCCTGGAAACACAATGGGGAGTACTAGAATCTGACATAATTTGTGATGAATTTATAGATTGTTTTGTTTCTGTGATTTCTACAATTGCACCTTGGTATTTGCCACATAGTGAATTATATTATTACTGGTATGATTTCACCTTCTTTATTTTATTTTCAAGGCCAAAATATCAAACATGAAGTGAGATACTACATATGGGAACCACCCATACTTTGGGAAATTTGTAGTGACCAATTGCACGTTGGTATTGCCACAAATTGAATTATATTGTTATTGGTCTGATTTCACCTTTAAGTCATATCCAGGGCTAAAAGATAAAGCATGAAGTGAGACACTACATATGGGAATCACTTACACTTTGAAAAATTTGTTTGTGGAGGCCATTTTAGTGCTAAGAAGACTTCAAAGAAGATCCTTAAAGCTGGTTTTTATTGGCCATATCTATTCAAGGATTGTCATGAATTTTGCAAAGCTTGTGATAGGTGCCAACACTTTAGCGGATTGACTAAAAAGCATGAAATACCTCAACATCCTATCTGTTTTGTGAGGTGTTTGAGGTATGAAGAGTTGACTTTATGGTACAATTTCCACCATCTTTTGGATATACATACATTTTGCAAGCTGTGGACTACCTTTCAAGATGGATGGAGGCCATACATACAAGAAAAGATAATGCAATGACAGTTTCTAAGTTCCTAAAGTAAAACATTTTCTCAAGATTTGGCATGCCAAGAGCTATAGTAAGTGATAGGGGTTCTCATTTCTATAACAAGATTTTAAACAGGTTATTTGCCAAGTTTAGAATCAAACACAAAGTCTCAACAGCTTACCACCCCAAAATAAATGATCAAACTAAAAATTCTAACAAGGCTATTAAGAGGATTTTGGAGAGGATAGTAAGACTTTCAAGAAAAGATTAGAGTGTTAGATTAGATGAAGCTTGTGGGCATATAGAACAGCGCATAAAACCCCACTTGAGATGTCTCCATACATAATAGTTTATGGTAAAACATGTCATTTATCAGTAGAGCTTGAGCATAAAGTATTTTAGGTAGTTAAGGCTTACAACATGGAATTTGATACTTTTGGATAAAAAAGATTGTTGCAGATTCAAGAACTGGAAGAAATAAGGCTAGATGCTTATGAGAATTCCAGGATCTATAAGGAGTTCAAGCTTAATCATGAAAAATAGATTCTGCATAAAAAGTTCTGGGTTCGCGACAAAGTTTTAAGATTTAAAACTAGATATATATTCAAACCTGGAAAACTTGCTACTAGATGGGATGGTCCCTATGTGGTGACTAAAGTCTATGATTATAGAATTATTGAATTATTGGATGAAGCAGATGGTACAGAATTTTAGGTCAATGGCCATTTATTGAAGCTGCACAATGGGAACTTCCAACCTCCCTAAAATTCAAGTTGTCTCATTTATAATAGTTGTTTTAATCAATTTTTCTTACACTATTTAAGCTGCTATGTTTTACTTAAGTGTGAGGGAAGAGACAATGTCAGTAGGGGTAGATAGGCATTTTATTTCACAGGGATTAGCTCAATTTCTCATTCAGTTTCTGTTCTGCTTATTGCCTGCATCTCACATTACTTATTGGAATTTCACATTGAGGACAATGCAAAAAAATAAGGGAAAAAGATAATTAAAGACCTTTTGAATTTCAAAAAGACAAAAAGGGCATCTGAATTTCAAAAAGACAGATTGGGCAGGAGGCCCAATCTGTCATTTACAAATTTTTGTGCAGAGTTGCAAATACCATTATGGGAGTTGCAAATACCATTAGCAGAGTTGCAAATACCATTAGCAGAGTTGCAAATAGTCCTTTGCAAATTTGAGGCAAAATACGAAATTATACTTTTTGCAACTCTGTCAATGGTATTTGCAACTCTTGTAATGATATTTGTAACTTTGTCAATGGTATTTGTAACTCTGTCAATAATATTTGTAGCTCCCATAATAGTATTTGAAACTCCCATAATGGTATTTGCAACTCTGCACAGAAATTTATAAATGACAGATTGTGCCTCTTGTCCAATCTGTCTTTTTTAAAATTCATAAAGCCTTTTTGTCTTTTTAAAATTAAAAAGGTTTTTTTCTATCTTTTTCCCAAAAAATAAGTGTGGGGGAGAATGGATTTAAGCGTGTGAATTGTAGTCTTATTTGTTGAGTTTAAAAACTGTCATGGAATTAAATTGAACTTTGAACACATATCTTTGAATTTTGACAAACTTGATGAAGTGTGAGTTGCTTGTTTCATTGATTGGCTGTTGGAAATTGTGCATCATGAATGATTAGTCTCATGTATTAAGTTCAATACTCATGCAATCTAGTCATGGTGAGTGAATTAAGGTGAGTAAGCTATATGGAAGAATTTTGAGCCTCTAACATGTATTCTTAAATATTGTGTGACACTATTTAGTTTGATAATTTCGTAGAATTTATCTCAAACCTTGATTCAAAACTACATTAGCTCTTGGAATTATGAATATGATAAGGGAATTTTTTTCAAAACCCTCTTGACCAAACAGTAGCCCATATATATTAAATCCTTTGCTTAAGCCCCTTGAGACCTTTACTTTCTTTTAAATGCCATCCTTGATTGATGAATGATGCACATAAGAAAAGCTGAAAGTACATGATTGATTGAAGTGATTTGACTTGGTAATTTCTAATAAAGTAGTTATTTGTTGTTGAATCAATGCCTTAGTTGTTCAAATCATTGTTAATGTTGTAACTATTTATTGAAGGTTTAAATTTAAACTTCAATGTTATTGTCATCCGGCTCAAAGTAGGAAAATGGAAAAGAATATGAAAAAGAGAAAAAAAACAAGAAGAAAGAAAAGGAAAAAAGTGCTATTAAAAAATAAGAGAAAAAGAAGAAGAAAAACAAAGGAAAAAAGAGAGAAACCAGATAACAAGGAAGAAGACCTAATTCAACTTGAATGTGAAGAGATTAGATGATGAATAAGAATTAACTAGTTATTTCCTACAGCTACACAATTGGTACTGTGATCACAATAGAAGAAGATTGAAAAAGGGAAGAATATGTGCAGCACTTTATTTGTCATTGATACTATTTCTATTTCATCATATAGCATTTTCAACAATAAAACCCTTATAAAGACCCTTTGATTCACAACTCTTATGGCATTTAGTTGTGGAGATGTTAGATAGTTACAAGCTTATGGGAAGCCTAAGCTAGATGGTTGAGTGAAAGTAACCCTGATAAGAGAGTAAGTGAAACACTATACCTTGTGAGAAAATCTCAAACCTAATTGCTTACTATGATTTAATTGCATGAGTTAGATTCCTTGATCAATATGAAATTAGCATGGATTGTTGCCAATTGAAGGGAAAGATTGATGATTGCAAGTGCCTTATGCTGAATTTTGTTTTGTCAATTTTGTAGAAATTGTGTTTGAATTTTAATTTTGATCCATAATTTTGTTCAGAGTGCAAAAAGCTAGTGTGGGAGAAATTGATAAATGTATATTTTATTATGATTTTGGTGACTAATTTGGAAGAGTTTTACCATTTATTTGAGAACAAAATCAGTATTTTGGGGTGAATGAATAAAGGAAATAATCTAGAATGAAGATGGGAATAATTGACATTTTTTTCTAATAATTCTTGGATATTATTGGCAGGACGAATAATTTGTTTCTCTTAATTACATTGTAGGACATTGTTCATTAACCATCAAGCCAAATACCAATGTAACATAATAGAATGGAAAATTAGTTATGATGTAACTAGGTGGTTAATTTGACAGCTAGATGCCGTGAGAGAAAGGGGAGTTTTGATTGAAAATTGAATGGGAGACTACATAGCTGACTATCACGCACATCACTCACAGGAGACAGACTCCAAGATGTTATGGAGGGAAACTTCACGGAATGCTCCGTCACTCCCTCCGTGTGAGTTCGTTAAAAAAGAAAATAACATCTTTTTTCTGGTTTTTTCTCTTGGCCGGTCAGGGAATATTCTTGATCTCAGCTCTCTATATTCTATCTACGTTGTAACTTCCTCCGCTCTCATAACTGTAACACTATCACTATAACTTCTGGGGGTTCTTTCTCTGAAATCTTCCTTCTGTTCTAGGCACGAGACCAGAACCTTCTTCTCTTTCATTCTCATAATCCGTCTTCTCTCAACTCACCATGGATCCTGCTTGTTCTCCTATTGCTTCTGCTGAGATCATAACATATATGCAAGGCTAAATACTTGTGTTCTCGAGGAAATGATCGAAATCTGAGCTTTGTTTACACCAGGGAGCTTTCTGTACCTTGAGTTTAATACAAGATTTCATGTGTTTATTAGTGCAAGTTGTAAGAATATGCTACATGGATCCATGATCTTTTTGCTTTACTTGTAATTAGATGCTCTTAAGTTTTATGATATGGACGTTGATGATGAACTGATTGAGGTTCCGAGTTGGAGCTGTTTCTCTTTACGTTGTGATTGAATTACTTTGTTAATTCTTGTCTAGTTGACAATATTAATGAATCAATTCGATCAGACTCAAAGTAATTCCTGGTTGTGGTTGTGAACAAGAAAATTAATTCATCATTATCTCTCCTAATTGTATTAACTTTCAATAGACTTAGCTTCATAAGTTGTGAGGTTAACTCTGGAGATTGACTAGTTGTTTGTCTATTCCTTGTATTCGGTTTGCTCCTCATCTCAAATAGCAATGAAGATCAAAGATAATCTCTTAAAGGGACATTCTAAATTTGTTGTTAAAACCTATGTTATCACTGCCATCACTCTTCTCTGCTTCTAAACTCATTGAAAAACAAACATTATCATTTAGAATTTTAGACCATAAAATTCATCAACATATTTTCTCTCAATTCACTAAATTAAATTATTAACTTGTGGTTTAAAGAATTACTAAGAACTGAATTCATTTGGCTCCTTAAACCGACCTAGGCTAACATTGCTTTACTACAGTTTATCTTAGTAATTTGTTTGATAGGTAAACAACATGCTTATCAATTTACTACTCTAATAATAACTTGGTGCAAGTAATTATGTCGGTGAATTACTACTCGTGTAATAAGATTTATAATTTTTATAATTATTGTGATTACCTTATATAAGACATTTATTACTATATTTAGCAACTTAGTTGCAAGTAATTATTTAGATGAATTACTACTCGTATAATGTGATTTATAACTTTTGTAATAATTTTGACCATATTGAATAAGACATTTAATACTCCATTGAACAACTTACTTGAAAGTGATTACTTGGGTTAATTACTAATCATCTAAAAGGATTTACAACTTTTGTAATGATTTTGACCATATTGGATAAAACATTTATTACCTCGTTGAACAACTTAGTGACAAGTTATTACTTGGGTCAATTTGTACCCATGCAATGGGATTTATAACTTTTGTAACGATTTTGACAACCTTATATAAGACATTTATTACTCTGTATAACAACTTAGGTGCAAGTAATTATATCGGTGAATTACTACTCGCGTAATGGGATTTACAATTTTTGTAATGATTGTGACTAATTTATATAAGACATGTACTACTCTATTTAACTTATATAAGATATGTACTACTCTATTTAACAACTTAGTTGTAAGTAATTACTTAGATGAATTACTACACTCGTAATGAGATGTATAACTTTTGTAATAATTTTTACCATATTGGATAAGACATTTACTACTCTATTGAACAACTTGGTTGTAAGTGATTATTTGGGTCAATTACTATTTATCTAATATGATTTATAATTTTTGTAATGATTTTGACCATATTGAATAAGACATTTACTAATATGTTTAAATATTTAAAGATAGATTTCTACAATCAAAACCTTCAATAATTTTAGGTTAGTCCAAATAACACAGCAAAATGGAAGGGCACCATATAATTGCTGTGCCTTCCCTATTTCTGTGAGTGAGACAATAAAAGAAAAATCACAATCACAAGTACAGTTGTCAAAAGTCTCAACCCTATTTCTATATCCTAACCTTATGATCTCCATAATCTCTTTTGAGGTAAATTCAAAAGATAATAATCATATGAGATGCAGGGGAGCTACAACTTGATAGAATTGATTCACTACTTCATATATCTTGTGAAAGAGAGTTCAAAAAGAATAGTAACATGAAATACCTCAAGACCTATAGATTATTGCCAATAAAATAAGAAAAAGCTCTATAATTTAATATAGAACCTATAGCAGATAAATTAAGTAAAGAAGGAGTGAAGAAGTAAAGCAACCAAAATTATAATTACAGAGAAGAGAGATCAGATCAGGTCAAAGAGCCAAATTAAATTCTTGAAGTATGCTTTGAATTTTCTGCAATGTGCTATCAATTGATATGTCAAAAGCATATTTCTTAGTTTTGAGACCAGGGGAACTATTATGCCTTCTGTAAATAACTCTAGGAATCATCTACAAAACTTTGTCCTTCATCCTCCTAACTCTGCCTTTTGAAATGCCCCGTAACACAGAGAAAATTCTCACCCTTTTAAACACCACATCCTCCTTCGGTATAAACACCAAGAAGCTCTTAAACTCATTCTCCAGCAATTGCTAATCGTACTGTGATTTTGCCAATTAATCTTCGAAGAAAGCTGGGATACATCTAGCCAAAAACATCGAAAGTCGACCTATGAGTCAGAGTATAACCAGGAGTTTGCAGGCAGAAAAGGAAGAGGAAAGAGAGAGAAGGGGAAAGGAAGAATAAGGTATTGTTTAGTTAGAGGTTTTTGAAGGAGAGTGGAGAAGAGGGTAGAAAAAAATTTATTTGGTTTAAAAAATGGAGTGGAGGGGAGGGGAGGGAAAAAATTGTCTTCTGCTCCCCTCCCCTACTGTTTCAACCCTCTAAAAAATCAGAGGTTTTTTAAAGTTTAAAAAATTTTGGACAAAATTGTCCATGATAATTTTGTTATATTTCAAAGCTACCCTCAGTCCATTTTTTCGTTCCCCTCCCCACTACGCACAGCAACCACGACGCATACCATCGGCCCCTCAGTGACGCTGAAGCTCCAACGAGAATCTGTGGGGCTAATACTATAGCTTCCATTCTTCAACTTCGTCCTCTTGCTCTTTCAATTTCTTGTTCCACCACCATAGGTAAAACCCAGAACAATAAATCACCATAAAAACAAGGCATCCAGTGTCGCTGAAGCTCCAAACTAGAAGTCTCTGTGCTTTGCCTCAATTTGTTTTCGATGCAGAAACAAGGAGGAAGAAGAGGTGCGATGGCGGACGGTGAATCGCGTGAATCATAAAAATGACCAAATCAGCAATGGACGAAGCTCAAAGACAATGAGTAAAGCAAGTAAGCCTCGAAAAGAGGGTTGACTAAGAAGAATAAACCTGGCGATAACAATGTGAAGGACTATAAAGTATCAATCTTTCAGTCTTCTACAACCAAGTTCTTAGAAGGAGGGAAAGGGCCTAAAATTGACAACAATGGGGCCATAAATGGGCGAACCAACGGAACGAGACCCAAGAAAGGGGAACGAAAGCAACAAGATGGCGATTATAAAGTTGAAGAGAAAGAAAACGCAAAAATGAATGAGCTTCCGATGAGTCGAATCAAGAGAATAATGAAGGCAGAAGATCCCGATTTACGTGTTTCTGAGTGTTAGAAGAAATTAGTAATTATCTTTAATTTGTATTATTATTTACAGCTGTAAATATCCTACACGTGTTTGCCTCACCTTTTATCTAGGGATTCTGTTATGAATAAGGGGACCACTACCCATACAATTTCTTTGTATTCTTCTGTCTATATAATAGAATCAGGCGGCCATATCATTTATCTGGCCTTTCTCCATATCTCTCATTGATTTCTTTCTTGGTACCAGAGCCAAGGATAATTTTCTAGCCTAACAGTATGTCTGCTTTGAGTGCTATCTCCTCTGGAAATACTGGGAATGATGCTAATAATCTCAAATCCTATTCCCTATTCTCATCCTCTACTCAGACTTCCTCTATCAAGTTGGACAGAGGTAATTATTTGTTTTGGGAATCAGTAGTCTTACCTCTTATTGAGGGTAATCGTCTGGAATCACACATAGATGGCACTAGTTCTGCTCCAGCACCTTACATTTTAGAAGAAGGCATCAAGAAAACTAATCCTGATTACTCAGAATGGTTTGCAGTCGATCGGATGTTAGTTGGGTGGTTGAGAAACACCATGTCTCAAGAGATTAGTGCTCAACTCTTGCATTGCAAAATAGCCTTCGATCTCTGGCACACAGCAAAGGAACTGACCTGTGCTTCCATCAAGGCTCGGGTCATGTCCCTCAAATCTGAACTCTTCACTATTCGGAAGAACACGATGCCTATGGAAGAATATCTCACCAAACTTAAACAGATCTCTGACCAACTTGTCCTAGCTGACGCTCCTATAAGTACTGAATATCTCATCCTTCATGCTCTCCACGGCCTCGATGCGGAATACAACTCGATAGTCGTCAAATTGATCGATGAAGCTGACATCACTTGGATAGGTGCTCAGTCTCAGCTTCTTGCGTTCGAGAGTCGTATTGACCATCAAACCAGATTTGGGAATCTCTCTATCCAACCCACTGTGAATCTGGTGGACTCGTTGCCTCAGTCACAATCAATTTTTCGTGGGTTTGGACAGTCCCATGGCCGTCGGTCGTACAGTAGCAATCAACGTGGTAGTGGTGGCCGTCGTGGAAGAGGCTGACGAGGTGGCTTTGGTGGAGGATATGGAAATCGGTGCCCCTTCTGCACTCACTGTGAATGAGTTGGTCACCTTTAGGACACTTGCTATTCTCGTCTTGATGGTGCTCCTCCGAAGTCTGAGAAAGGTTTCAGCAATCACCACTCACATGGGCCTCCAAGCTTTGGGCCTCAATCATATTTTGCTGGGCCAAGCACTGTGACAGATCCTGCATGGTATTTGGACAGTGGTTCTAATTATCATGTCACCTCTTCAACTGATGGCCTCTCTCAAATTGGAGCTACATGTAACAAGCACTTAATTAATTGCACTGGAGGTAAAGCAAAAATACTGGGCACTGGGTCTGCTACGATTTCTTGTGATAATAATGAATTGTCACTTAAAAATATTCTCATTGTTCCTAGTGCTAGCAAGAAGTTATTAAGTGTTCACAAGTTAATTAAAGACAATTTTGTGGACATCCTTTTTACTGACCGTGGTTATGTTGTAAAGGACAAGGAGACAAAGGAAATTTTGATGCAAGGGAAGGTGGTGGAAGGACTTTACCCACTAATTAAAGATGAATCTCAACCTCAAGCTTATGGAGTAGGAGTATCTGAGAACAATGAAGTTTTTCAATGGCATTGCAAGTTGGGTCACCCTAGCAATGATGTCCTCAGACAAGTTTTGAATAGTTGTAATGTTAAACTTCATGTTCAAGACAATTTTGTTTGTGAAGCATGTCAATTAGGGAAATCTAAATTTTTACCATTTCCAAATTCCACTTCTCATGCCTTGAGTCCTCTAGAACTTATTCATACCGATCTTTGGGGTCCATCTCCAATACAATCAAGTGGAGGACATAGATTTTATATTCAGTTTTTAGATGATTTTAGTAGATATGTGTGGATTTTTCCACTAAGACACAAGAGTGATGCCTTCCATGCCTTCAAGATTTTTAAATCTTAAGTTGAAACTCTCTTCAATACCAAGATTAAAATGCTCTAATGTGATAATGGGACAGAGTATAAATCATTTATTCCTTTTGCTCAACAAGAGGGGATTACAATACGGTTCACATGTCCTTACACCTCTCAACAGAATGGTAGGGCTGAAAGAAAGCACAGACACATCGTTGAGATGGGCCTCACACTATTGGCTCAAGCTAAAATGCCCATTTATTATTGGGTTGAGGCTTTTCAAACAGCTACATATATCATCAACCGTCTACCTACTCCGGTGCTTGACTCTTCCACACCTCTATTTTGCCTCTACAAGACACATCCAGATTATAGTGAATTAAAACCTTTTGGATGTGCTTGCTACCCTTGCTTGAAGCCATATAATGCTCATAAGCTTTAATTTCACAGTCAAAAATGTGTTTTCTTGGGCCCAGCTACTCAACAAAAAGGATTCAAGTGTCTAAGTCCTTTAGGCAAAGTATATACATCTAGACATGTAATTTTTGACACTTTATTGTTTCCTTTTGACACAGGATTTTTAAGCAAACGAAGCCCACAGTTAGCAGAGGAACAAACAATGATTTTTCCTATTTTTGACATGTCCCAAATCAGCCCAATTCAAAATGGGTCAAATTCTGAACAAAGGCCCACTATTGAAGCTTCTAATCAAGATGTGGCATCATCTATCAGTCCGACTCTTTTGCCTGTACAAAACATGCTTTCCCAACAAGCTCCTTCGACCCTGAGCCCTCAGCTTGCAGAAACAGCATCTGAATCTATCAACCCAGTGTCTTCCTCAGATTCGGCAATTGCTCCAATGAACGTTCATCATATGATCACTTGAAGAAAATCTAGGATTACGAAGCCGAGATACCCGTTCACTGGTTTGATGATGATGGAGGATTCAAAATCTCTAAAATCAGTTTCAGAACCAAGAAACATTCATGATGCCTTAACCACGCCTCACTGGAGAAAAGCCATGGAGGAAGAGTTCGTGGCACTTCAAAAAAATCACACCTGGACTCTTGAACCAGCTAAACCAAATCAGAGAATTGTAGATTGTCGTTGGATCTTCAAAACAAAGTACAAGGCTGATGGGTCAATTCTCAAATTCAAAGCAAGGCTTGTGGCAAAAGGTTTTCAACAAACACCAGGTATTGATTACACTGACACTTTCAGTCCAGTAATCAAGCCTACTACCATTCGAATTGTTCTATCAATTGCTATGACATTCAACTGGGAAGTAAAGCAACTAGATGTGAATAATGCTTTTTTAAATGGGTTTTTGAAAGAAGAGGTCTATATGAGACAACCTGAAGGATTTAAAAATCCCAAAAAGCCTAATCATGTCTGTAGGCTGGCTAAAGCCATTTATGGCTTAAAACAAGCACCCAAGGCTTGGTTTGAGAGATTGAAACAAACATTTTTACAGTGGGGCTTTATTAATGCTAGGAGTGACATATCTCTCTTCTATTTACAATCACAAAGTTTGATAATCTATGTTTTGATCTATGTTGATGATATTTTAGTCACTGGAAACAACTCTGCTTATGTCAACAACTTCATTCATAAACTCAATCAAATGTTTGCCTTGAAAGATCTTGGCCCTATCTATTATTTTCTAGGGATTGAGATTTATCGAGACTCGACTGGTTTTTATCTAAATCAAGGAAAATATGTTCTGGACTTACTGACACGATTTGAGATGATGGATTGTGCCCCTGTTCCCACTCCAATGGTAACAAGCAGAAATTTTTCTGCTAGTGAGGAAGTTTTTCTTACTGATCCCTCAATATACGTAGAGCTATTGGGTCACTTCAATACCTTACTTCCACACGTCCAGACATTGCTTTTTCTGTGAATAAATTGAGTCAATTTATGAGCCAGCCCACAGATCTTCACTTGCAAGGTGTTAAAAGGATCCTACGTTATCTCAAAGGCACATACAATTTTGGTTTACACATCTCAGCATTCTCTTCTCCCTGTTTGATTTGTTTTACTGATGCTGATTGGGCAACAGATACTGATGACAGAAGATCTATGGGGGGATCATGTGTATACCTTGGAAATAGTCTTATATCTTGGGCATCAAGGAAACAGAAAGTTGTGTCACGTTCAAGTTCAGAGTCAGAGTACAGGTCACTTGCTGATGGTGCCTCTGAAATTAAATGGATTTCCTCTTTATTATTTGAACTTGGGCTTCATATTCTTCAACCAGTGAACATATGGTGTGATAATTTAAGTGCAGGCTCTTTGGCAGCCACTCCAGTACAGCACTCAAGGAGCAAACATATAGAGATAGACCTTCATTTTGTGAGAGATATGGTAAAGTCTAGAATGATAAAGATCAAATATATTCCATCTTCTCAGCAAATAGCAAATTGCCTCACCAAGGCTTTAACTCAACAACAATTTGATAAACTCAGAAGCAAACTGGGATTGTGTATCACCCCCTCTCGTTTGAGGGGGAATGTTAGAAGAAATTAATAATTATCTTTAATTTGTATTATTATTTACAGCTGTAAATATCCTACACGTGCTTGCCTCACCTTTTATCTAGAGATTCTGTTATGAATAAGGGGACCACTACCCATACAATTTCTTTGTATTCCTCTGTCTATATAATAGAATCAGGCGGCCATATCATTTATCTGGCCTTTCTCCATATCTCTCATTGATTTCTTTCTCTGAGGAAGCCATCTTTGTCATTAGCAAAGCTACGGTAATGTTTCTTCTCTGTTTATTTTTACTTCGAGTTCATTTTTTTTTAAAGTTCCACTCTTTAATGTTAAGCCTTAGATCGACTGTCATGTTTGAAGCAGAGAATGCTTTCGTTTACTAAGTTCCTGTGTAGATTATTACTGGTGTTAAATAGTGAAAGAACAGATTTTTATCATGGCCAATTCTACACACACACATTACTTATTAAGGCCACTTCAAGTGATCACTTGGATATCCCAACAAGAAGTTATTGGGACTCCCTAATATGAATATCTTTTGCGGTTGCTGGTGAAGTTCCTTAAACAATTTACGCGGGAATCTCATGCTTGTTCAGTTCAGGATCGAAGGAAATTTCTTGGTTACCAGCGCCCGTGTAATCTTTTTCTCTGAATGTTTCATGGGATCTGACAGTCTCTGGTTTAATTATTGTAAACTTGTTCTGCTTTCTCATTTTTATTCATGCTGGAATTCTGGAACTTCCTCATAACTCGACGAAAATATGCCATCCATACTATCTGCTTCTTTCTTAAATTATGTTCTTAGATTTGAATTCTCAAGTATAATTAAGATACGAAGTATGCGCATGTGATGCCCTAATGATAATATAGCTTTCCTGGTGTTCTTCTAACTTGTTTCGTCAAAATGTTAGTTTCATGGAGTTGGATAGTAGGGTCTGCAATCAAATTGATTTACTACAAAGTAGGTTGTGGTATGATCAGTGATGTTTGCTTCTCACATGAGGTGTCATAAAGCGTCTTTGGCACCTTTTCCATTGTTCCAAGAATGCGATGTAGGCACTTCTGTTTTTGCAAGCACCAGGCAATCTAGTCAAAGTTAAAGGCAGTTGACTCAATATATAAGAGGTTTAGTGTCTTAAGGGTGACTTTCGACTTTGCCTAATATGGTGTCATTATATAGTCTAAACTCTATTGAAGTAAATATATTTTAAGTTGAAGATTTTCCTGTCATCATTAACTATTTTATCTCTTGTGTGAACACAAATGATTTAGGTTGTTCATCTTTGCCAAAATACAGCAAAGGAACTGTTATATCTCTCATGTCCGTCATTGCTGTTTACTTCAGGATCACTTTGTCCTTCATATTTTGCATAGATTGACTTTTCTTTCTATGAGCAATATTGACTTCAACTTTTCTTTCTAATGGTATATTTATCAATTTTTAATTAACTCCCCTCCTCTCCCTTTCCTTTTTGTACTAAATAAGAAATACTATTTTTTCTCCCCTACCTTTCCATTCATAACATTCCCTACCCTCTCCTAAATTAATTTAACCTATATTCCTTTTCATTGAATTAAATATAGCCTGATGGTTTATAAGGAAGAGAGAAGTGAGAGAAGGAGAAAAAAAAGAAGACTAATTTTGTTATTTCTCAAATATTAAAAAAAAACAGATTGATACTTTCAACTACTTTTTTAGAATTTTTCGCAAGCTATTTTTTGAACTTTTTCCCATAAACTAAACCGAACATAAGGAAAAAAAAAACAAAGCGAAAGAAAAGCCGGAGATATGAAAAGGACACGTGGCGATGTATTATTGAACCTTCCGCAACCACTCAAGCACTTGCTGTGTCCCAAGACTTTCCGAAAAATTGGTTCCGTCATTATCTGTTCGAAACGGAGACAATGAGAGAGAAAGAGAGAAGTCAGGGAGTGTAGAGAGAGAAAGAGAGAAGTCAGGGAGTGTAGAGAGAGACGAGGAAGTAGGGAGAGAAGAGAGAGAGACAGTGTCCGTTAATTTCAGTTAAAAAGGCAAAAGGGAAGAAAAATGGTTACAGACCAGGAGATATCGCAGGCCGTACAATCGCTCTTCAGGGATTCAAACCCTAGAAGAAGCTTCACCACCTTCAACGAAGTTGTGCAGGAGCTTCAGGCCAAGCTCGGCCACGACCTTACCCACAAGCTCAACTTCATCACCGAACAGATCAACCTTTTGTTCGGATCTTACCCACCGCGCCCGCCGCCGCTGCCACCGTCGCAGCAGGCCAGCCACTTGCTACAGCAACAGCATCCTCAACTCGCACCACCCCCTTCGAAGGGCAACATCATCTTTTCTCGAAACCCTAATTTTCAGACCGCTCCTCCTGCTACGATAACTTCTGCATTTCAGAGCTTTACCTCTCATCCTGCAACGGTTAAACCCGATGCTGCTGCCGCCGCTGATGGGACTGGTCGCGAATCTCCCTCTATTTTGGGCACTGAGGCCCCCAAGGAGAGGTAGGGTTTAAAAATGGTTCAGTTTCTCATTCTGTTGCTGTTGGTGTTTTATGTATAGTGTTGAAGTAAATAGCATAATAGAAATGACGGCGAACTCGAGAGAGATTAGGTTTAGTGATTAGGTCTGAGAGTTAGCTCATTTCTTGTCTGGGACAAAATCAGCTAATGGAGTAATTTGCTTGTGTGAAATCTATCCCATTGGCTAACCGGTCTTGTCTCTTGGAGTATCATTGCATCTTTCTACTCTTTATCTAACTCTTCTGGAAGTTAATGAATCAAAATAAAACAAAGAATAGTCTCAAACCTGGCTTTTCCTCTGTTGAAGCATACTGCTGTAGCTGTCTGAACCCTCTGTTTTGTACTTGGAATCTATTTTTAGAAGCAGGTTTGAAGTTGGCAGATGCATTTAAACTTTGTTGCCACATGGTATTTCTCCTTAGGATAAGGCACAATACCGCCAACAGTTTTCTAATCATGCCAAGTTTACAGATGATGGAAATCTTGTTCTTATCTATAAACAGCTTATCAAAATTGTGTCTATTAACAAGATCTGTCGTGATCAAACATGACTTTGATGATTGACTGGCTTATAAGTAATGAATTCTTTCTTCTTACAGTACTCAAACTAAAGCAAAGAGAAGAGGTGGCCCGGGAGGTCTCAACAAACTTTGTGGCGTTTCCCCTGAACTCCAGGTTATTGTTGGCCAGCCAGCGCTACCAAGGACTGAGGTTCATGTTAATATTTTTGAAGTTCATCATTAACTTTGCTCATTTTTATATGTTCCTAGCAGGATTAATAATTTGTGATATGACTGTAGATTGTGAAGCAACTGTGGGCTTACATAAGGAAAAACAATCTCCAGGACCCTAGCAACAAAAGGAAAATTGTTTGCAACGATGAGCTGCGTGTGGTGTTTGAGACAGATTGTACTGACATGTTCAAGATGAATAAGCTGCTAGCTAAACACATCATCCCCCTGGAACCAACAAGTAGGTATCAAGATTATGGGGCATATTCATGAAATTTTGCTTTAGGTCACTGCTTGTGTTCTTAATATTTTTCACTTTCAGAACAGCCAGCTCGAAAGAAGCAGAAGCAAGATGTGGAGTCAGGAACACAAAGTGCTGAATCTGCTTCACTATCTGTAATTATATCAGATACACTTGCTAACTTCTTTGGTGCTGCTGGAAGGGAAATGCTTCAGTCGGAGGTTTTAAGACGTATTTGGGAGTACATAAAGGTCAATCAGCTAGAGGTGAGCATTATGGTAATTGTTGATCAACTTGGTAAATATTCTAACTAATGTAGATCTGTGAACAATAAGGTCTGTTGCAGATTTATGCATTGTCTTATACCTTATATTTACTTTTGCATCAGTATCTTGCTTTAATTCTGTGTTGCATAAATTCATTTCTATTTCACCGAGTATGGTTAAATCTTGAATGAGGCTTGGAATATCACTCTTATATGTGAACCTAACTATATTAGTTCTTGTGTTCTTATATTTGGCAAAAGCTCAAGTTTTGAAGCTTCTATATCAATGAGCAAAGATGATAACATTAATCTTAACATTTGTTATCCAAATTTATTAATAGTTCTGTTACTAGCAGAGTCATTATTAAGTTACCATGTTCTTATGTCCGGTCTAGCATTTGGACAATTGACAAGGAAAAGTTAAACATTCAGTTAGATGTAAACGCTATGGGAGAAGAATCATGCAAGAGTTTGATTTTCCTAAGATTTCTTGGGGGATAAGTTTTATAATGGATAAATTGCAAATTATGTGGTGGGTTGAAAATTGTTGGGAATCAGCATATTGACTTAATCCTGCGATATATTCATAGGATCCACTGAATCCTATGACAATAATATGTGATGCAAAGCTTCGGGAGATCTTTGGCTGTGATAGCATTCCAGCATTGGGGATACCAGAAGTGTTGGGTCGTCATCATATATTTAGAAGATCATGAAGCTGGTAAAAATATATGGTGGGTAGATTTTTATACTTGTGTTTATGATTATTTCTATAAAAACTACAGTAGTGTTACCCTTTCTCATCATTATCAAGTTTCATGGACTCATCATTTAAATTCAATCGCAAGATTAATTGTGTGATGTGTTTCTAAACCTGATGATTCCCTGGATCTGTCACGGTGTGTTCATATTTCAGGGCATTTTAACATGATTTAACTTATTACTTGTATTTAATGTAGTGTAAGCTTTAAAAATATTTTGGAATTTAATTTTCATCATTTTGAAAGTAACTGAAACTTCGTTACTGTAATAATCAAGGAATATAAATAGGTTGTGTCTCATATTCTCTTCTCATCGCCATAACCAGGACTATGAATAAATTGCTCCTTATAAGCTCTACCAGGTTCTAGTTTTTGTGGTTTTGTCTTTCTTGTTTTCCTCTGGGCTTACCAGTTATGTAAAACCCTTTAGAAGTACTTGCTTATGTTTGAACGGTATATTAACCCAAGACTTATGAAGATTGAGGCCATGAGGGAATAGATGAATAATGTAGGAGAAGCAATTTACCGTACTTATGAAGATTCAATTATGATAGTATGAGGTTATTATGAGTGAGGAAGTGAATGACATGTATTTTTACTTCATGAATGGAATTCTAATGGAATATTTGCTTTTGGTTGCAGTCACAAACTGTTTTCTGTTAATTCCAGTACAGTACTTGCTGATTCTCGGAACATGTTGATATGGCTGATTCTGTGAACATGTTGATATGGCTTATGTAATTTGACTGGCTAGATTTTAGTGTTCTTATCTTAGTGACAACTTCTATTTTGATTATGGCTCTGTCACTAGGCTTATGCTGCTTCTGGCTTTTCTAACTTGGCAGTTAGGTTAGAATGATTTATCTAACTTGCTGATACCTCTAAAATGCTTACTGTAGATGATTAAATGATGTAAAGGGTGTTCATATGCTCCTTTAAACATGACTTTGTGTTAATTGTATGTTGATTATGTAATGAAACCTGCCAGATAATTTGTATTTTTATTAGACTCATTTTTATTCCTTTATATGTATTCTACTAGTACAGTTGGATTTCTCAGTTCATTCCTTCCTTAAAATTAGTGGTTTATCTATGGGTTACAATTTATTTAATATCAATTTCTTAATATGTACTACCTCCACTACTTAATATAGGAGTGAGTTAGAGTGTTGGATTTGGTCATAAATGAGGCTTTAATTTATTTTATATATAATATTTATTTATTTTTTTTGAAATAATTTATCAAATTTATAAGCTGATATATAATTAATATTATACATGGGGATTTTAGGGAGATTAAATTATATTATTATAATTTAATTAATATTATACATGAGTATTTTAAATAAATCAAATTATATTTATTATAATTAACTAATTTATTTTATTTTTTTAAGTTACCCAAATTAGCTAAGTAATTCTTAGAGTGTGTTTGGCTCAATTGAGGGAAGAGGAGTGGAGGGATTTTAATGATATGTTTAGTTTAGAGGGGGAGAGGAGAAAAAATATTTTTATATAGATAACTATGAGATGGAGAAAGGATATTTTAGGCATGAGTAGTTTTGGAGGGGAGGGAAGGGATTTTACTCCCTTACCCTTATTTGGATATCTAAAAATTTTAGGAGGGAAGATTTTTTTTTTTTTTTAATTTTTCCTTCCCTCTCAAGCTTAACCTCCCCTTCAAAATTGGGGAAATTTGGAGGGAAGGGGTAATATTTTTATTTTATTATACTAATATGTTCATAATTTTTTAATATCCTAATATTACGCATATTTTATTAAAATATTCTATAAAATAACATAAGGGTAAATTTGTCCATATAAAAATATTTTTCCTCCCCTCTCTTTTTGAACCAAATAAGGTAATATTAAAATATTTTCTTTCCATGTTAAGCTAAATAAGGTAATAATAAAATCTTTCATCTTTCTTTCTTTTCTTTTTCCTTTTCCTCTATTAAAATTCTTCCCCTCCTCTCCTTTCTACTTTCTATTGAGCTAAACACACACTTAAGGATATAAAGTATTATGGATATAATAATTAAAATAAGACATTTAGTTTTCCCTTTAAATTCTCCTAATTTTGGAGGGAGTGTTAGGAGCCTCTTACAAATTTTGTAGTTCCAAAAGAAAAAAAAAGAAGAAAAAATCCCTCTCCTCCAAATTCCTCGTTCCAAACACACCCTTATATTAAACCTAAGTATTATAATTAAATCTTCCAAGGTCAGATTCTCTGATGAACTATGGCTCCATCCATGATTGGTTATGAGTTGAGAAAGCCTGATTAGACCTAGTATAAGGGCAGCTTTGATTCCATCTAAAGTAGAAATGCATTGATTGAATTTCCAACAGAAGGACCTAATTTTGTGTTTTCATAAAAAAAAAGTTCATCAAGATTCAAAGAAATATTTTTTTTCCCTTCTTTTGGAACCATACTTAGGATCAGCAAGAAGAATTTCTCTTTTTAGATGATGAACTTTGATTGCTGAAGAAAGGAATTCTCTTTTTAGAGGGAGACGGAAGAAAAATGTGAAAAAATTTAGATTTTTTTTTTTAACTAAAAGAAATTACTCATATGATGTTTAATATAAAACATATTTAATTAATTTGATTAAACTAAATAAGTTAGTTAATGTATCATTTTTCTAAATCACCATAATTATATTCTTTAATTATCTCTTTTTCTTACTTGATTAGTTAAACTATCAATAAGGGTAATTAATAAAAAATTGATAAATACGGGGAATATGTATGATAGTTATAACTAAGATTAACTCCCTAATTTAGTCATATATTAAAGATCGAAGGGTAGTAAATTAGGTTAAGTGTGAACAAATTTTTATTAGTGAGAAGGACCTGATAAATTTTTATCTACAAAAAATTAGAGAAAAGTTTATTATTAAAAATTTTATTATTGAGAAGGACTTGATAAATTTTCATCCATAGAAAATATCGGTATTCTGCATGCAAACTTTGTACAAACAGATTGCTTTGATTTAAATCTTCCTTACCAAAAATTTTTTCAATGGAGGAGTTTCTTGATAAATAAGAAAATTTATACAGAACAATTATAATATAATATGTATTTATTTATACTTTTAGTATCAATATTAGACATACATATATGTGTGAGTTGCTCCCACACCTTAAAAGTTTTATATATGTTACTAGTTGCTGCTTGTTTTGTCTTCTAGCAAGTATTATTAATATATAGGGTTTTTGTTAACAAGTGATATCAGAGTCTGATTTTGTCCTAATAAGTGATATTAGGTTCTTGTTTTGTCCAGTATTTATGTGAAAACGATGTTGAATCCCGTGAACTTGACTTAATATAGAAAAATCCCATATGGAATAAAATTATTTTTGATAATATATACATACACACACTTAAACTCGATCATTTATTTTGTGGTCATACATATAATTTTCATCCTTAAGAGAGATTTTTTTTTGTTAGTTTAGGATTCGTCTAGTTGGATTCCCCTTGTGTATGAAGCTTTGAGAATTCTATATAATTTGATGAATCCAAATCGTTTTCTCTAATTGATTTAGACAATAATTTATGTTGATAATAAAGAAAAGAAAATGAGTCAAGCAAATCATTTCCCAGTTTCACTTATCAGAATTAGAGATTATGCGCCACATCATGATTTTTATCATATAATAAATTATTTAATTTTTTTATAATATACTAATTCATTTTTATAAATAATTAAGTCGCATTTGTAGTTGTGATGGATGTATTATACATTTCTTGCCATTAAACCTACTTGGTTGTGATGTTGGTCTCATACGTTAAACTAGGTTGCACATAGACAAGATTAGGTAGGGAAAAATCTTGCGGATGTCCAACCCGAGAGATGGACATGATATATTTTTAACCCGTTGCCTTTTCTTACCTATTAAAAGTCCTAATTATTTTAGGTTAGATAAGATTGGGCTGAGTAGGGTGGGCTTTCCTGCCCAAGCGATGACACCTTGCCCATACCATACGTGAAAAAGAAAATTAAATTAAGTCCTGATAAATACTACTATGAACTTCAAATATATTTCATAATTCAATTTCCACACTTTGAAATATTCTAAAGTAAGTCTACAACTTGACTCTTAAAATTTAAAATACTACCATTTCTGATTTGTCTAAACAAATATCCATACTTAATACTTCAAGAATTAAATAACATCTACCACAATCCATTAAAAACAAATCAACAATAAAATTGTAATTAAAGCCTTGAACTTCAAATGATTTGTATCAATCTCCCAAAAGTTGATAAAAGAATAAATCATTTGAGGAAAACAAATAAAAGAGGGGCTAACAATATATTTTTTAGATAAAGTTATATATATTTTAAATAAAATGATTTTTTTTTAGGCTGAGTCAAATGGTCAAGGTAACACCCTTTACTTGATAACCGGCCCTACCTGACAATTAGTCTGGCCCAAGAATCCCCAATTTTTTTTTGTGGCAATTCCTTAAAGACCAGGCTGAGTATTTTTTGGCCGGGCACCATGAATAACCCTATGTCAAACTAGATATTACGTAAAAGGTTGAGGAGGCTGAAGTGTTGCATGATCCATTGCCAAATCCAATAATAAAAGCCCAATAAAGAAGAGGAAGATTCATGGGGCTTATATCATATACCATGGTGGCCCAAGACAAAATTACATAGTTAAAGGACATAAATAGGACAAAAATCTTTACGTATTTAGGCACAAACTTTGTGGTGTTCCCTTGAACTGTAGGTTATTGTTGGCGAACCAACATGAATAAGGACTAAGGTTCATATTAATATTTTATTTTTTTTGAAGTTGATCATTAACTTTGCTCATTTTTCTATATTTCTAGTAAGATTACTTATGGGATTGTAATATATATGTGGATATATATATATATATATATATATATATCTGTGTGTGTGTGGCATTGTAATAGGTGGAAGATTAAATCAATGGCTGAAAAGTATTTTGTTACTGAACCATTAATAAAATGGTATGAACGAGAGGACTAACTTTTTCCTCTCCTTTTTTTTTCTTTTTTTGGATAAAGGAAAGTTTAAGTGGGTTCGACATCGGTCTCCCACCAAGGCTAGGGTATTACCTCAGGTCTTAGAAAACACTTACAAGGAACTTACGAGATCGCCTACCAAATGAGCTCTCATAACGGCAACGGGGAATCAAACTCGCGTTTTTATGGGATATAAACACGTCCTTACCATATGTGCCAATTCTCATTGGCCATTTTTCTCTCCCTTTGACAAAGCTGAGTGTCATCATACACAAAATCTATTTTTTTTTATAAAAAAGTTTATGTGGATTCGGCACCGGTCTCCCATTAAGGTTAAGGTACAGCCCCAAACTTCAGAGAACGCTTATAGAAGACTTACAAGACCTCCTACTAAAAGAACCCTCACAAAGGTAGCAAAAATCAAACTCATATCCTTATAGAATACGAGTATGTTCCTTACCATCTGTGCCAACTCTTATTAGCGACACAAAATCCATTTTGCTAATGAGTTAAGGTGCAAATTGTTGGGTTTGTGCTCCTTTTCTATGTGAAGAAAGGCCCAATATTTGAAGCCCATTTATGTCTCACTCATTTAAGTAGAGAGACGTCAGATTAAGTTTAAAGGAAGAGTTCTATTTTGAGGTTGAGTGGCAGCCATTTGAGATAGAAGAATAGAGAAAACCATTTTCAGATCTTCACATGGTAGTCTCAGTAAATCGGAGTTTGTGCATTCTTTAACATTGGATCACTACAAGAAAAAGGGCTTACAATGGCGATTAAAAGTGACATTTCACGGCAATTTTTTAATCCGCTTGAATTTTACGTTTCGCTACTGTAATCCATGCTTAGTATCATACTCTCATCTTCTTGTTTGATTTTTGAAGCTTTAGGAGGAAGAAGACGATCGATGTTGTAGCAATGTTTTGTAGTAGAAAACTGTTACTCATTATAGTCAAAACGCTGTCTTTGTACTGAAACAATATTTTGTAGCGGTTTACTTAACAACTGCAAAATCATGCACTGCAAAAACAATATTGTAGCAGTTAAGGAAAACTGTTACTCATTATGGTCAAAACGCTACAAACATTTATAGCGGTTTAAAAGGATTTTGTAGAGGTTTTGAAACTGCTACTAACTTCAGGCGGGAAACGAAAAATTTCAGTGTGGTACTAAAATTTGTAGTGGTTCTATAACCGCTACAAATGTTACTGATTTTATAAAAAAATAAAAAATTCTGTTTTAATAGTATGTATGTATATATGTTCATATATGTAGATATATAGATAATTTATTAAATTTGATTGGTTAAAATTTTATTATGATAACTGGGTATATTATTTAGTTGTACTATATTATATAATTTGATATATTTTATTTGATGAGATGTAATTAATATAAGGTAAGTGCACAAGTTGATATTAGGTAGCTAGAAAGTTATGAAAGTAGATAAAAAAATATGTAAAAGAGAGTTGAAAAATGAAGAAACTGTAAAAAATACGATATAGAATTAATTAAAAAGATCTATTAATTTATATAAAAAGGATCTAAAAATAAAATAATACACATGTTAATAAAGAATAAATATAGAAATATAAAAAAAAATAAACTTATAAATCCAAATGATTTTACTTCCATATGAAGAAACAACTAAATAAAGGAAAAAGGAAGAAAAAACATAGGAGGAGAAGGAAGAAGAGAGGAAGGAACACGAGTAAGAATGTGAGGAGTGGAGTGGAGATATTTGTAGATATTGGGTAGAGTTTGAAGTAGTTTTGTGGACATTTGTAACGGTTTAAAACCTCAACAAAGCATAGGAGGGAAATTTGAATTTCATATTTGAAACTTTGTAGCGGTTTTGTGGTTTGTAGCGTGTGTGAGAGGGAAATTTGAATTTTATATTTAGAACTTTGTAGCAATTTTGTGGACAATTTGTAGTAGTTTAGAATTGCTATAAATGTGTCCTAGTGAGTTCGCGTGTGGGAGAAAAATTTAAATTTTATATTTAAAATTTTGTAGCGGTTTACAATGTGAACTTTGTAGTAGTTTTGTGAACATTTGTAGCCGTTTAGAACCGCTACAAAATTCCCTTACTCTTCCCACCTTCTGACGCGAATATTTGTAGCGGTTTGAACTGCTGCAAATATTCGCCATAACCGTTACAAATATCATCGATGACACTGTTCATAGTCAAAGAGATATAAAATCATATCAATTTAGAGTCAAATTATTACAAAATCAAATATTTGTAATAGTTCATTATAATTATAAAATAACTGCTCTCAATTTTTTTTTTCTTTGTAGAGACAGTAATGTCAGCCATTGACCAAGTTCTCAATATTTGGTTAATCTGAACCCTTACATGCCCTTGTAATCTCCTACTTTTATTTTTCTCCTTTTCTATCTCTCTAACTACTCATCCTTTGCTCTCGTTCTATTTCTTCGTAGTTGCCTCCTCAGTCTTCCTTCATGATCGAGTGAGTTTTCCTCCGGCTCGCTTACGCTTTAGGTTCTCTTTTTTCCTGGTAAAACATCTCTCTCACTGTATCACGCACTCATTATAGTGAGTACACCTTTGCCGATGCAGGAATAGATGTTAAACCAATATTCTTTGTCATTATTGGGTTTTGGATTTCATACTGTCCGAGCCATTTCAATCTTATATCATCTATTACTCTTCGGTTATTAATATAAAAATTAATTAAAAAATTAATCTTAATTCTAAATATATAATATATTTTTTATATTTATTAATTTTTTTTAAATTACTACTATTGATACTTTCTTAACAATAATCAAATAAAAGAGAGAAAAAGAGAGTTAAAGCAATGATTGAGGTGTTTTAGAAAAAATATTTCATATTAACTAATTTAACTAACTTTTTTAATATAATAAAATTAATTAAATAGGTCTTATATTAAGGATCGGATAAATATTTTAGTTGTCCATTGTATTTAGTCCCATGGGGGTTGAGGTGACATAGATGGCAAATTTTAGATTAGATAGGTTTGCAATGCCATAGCCTTTGATCGGGCTGAAATTCGTTCTGTAGGTTCAAAACATAATGTGTCATTGTGACCGTTCAGATTTTCGATTCGTTGCCTTGCGAGAGAGATATTAAGTTCGTCCTACAGCCTCTGGTTTGGGTATTTTTTTTTAACTTCTCCATTATCTTTTTATAAGCTCGTTGCTTTAATTGTTTGGCTAATTATTTGCTCCTATTCATGCACCTAATTGAGACTCTTGTATCCTATTTTGATCATAGCAGAGCTTAGCTTCTTTAATCTGGATGATTTGTAGTTTTTACCTTTGAATTGAGGGATTTTCTACATTAATAATTTTAGTCTCTCTTGTGTTATTTAGTTTTTGCCATATATTTGTTTTAGTATTTCCTCATATATTTTTGCAAGTGAAATGATAATTCATTTCTAACTCTTTGACTTGACTTGTTTTTTTTCTTATAATAAATTTATCTTAAAAAAATTTACTCATGAGTAATACTGTCTAAAAATATTTTTATGCTCTGACAGGTTTTATGGATTCAGTATTGCTCTACCAAGTCCTAAAGGTATTGAGAAATGAAAACAAAAAAATCTTCATAAAAATCATACTTTTCACCGGTGAAACATTGATGAGTACCTGTTGTGAAGATGAAGAAAAAGCATCTTCAACCATAGACATATATGCTTTTTCATTCTCACTCTTCCTCGTGTTTCCCTTAATACTCAAGCTCAAAACAGCAATGTAACTTTTTTTTTATAGAGTCCATATGATATTTTTCAATTAATAGCGAGAGACTAATTCTCCTAATACATAAAGATCAACATAACTTTTGCTTAAACTCAAAATGTGTTTTCACAAAATTACCCGATTACCTAAAGTAGAACTCGATGTATTCTTTTACCCACAGGATCTAATATCACTTTGATGCCAAATTTTATTTGAAAAAAAGGAGAGAGAGAGAGAGAAGAGTGAAAAGCCGGGTAGGAAGAAAAACGAATCTCCATAAATAAATATGTTTTTAAAATAAGTTGCATTTCATACGTAGGTTTTTCTTTTACCAAATTTAATCAATTTTATATTTTACATAATTTTTTTATTTATATTTTATAAAAAAAATGAAGAGAGTAATATCTAATTAAAAATAATTTTCTGCATGACCAGAACGCAGGAAACATACTCCAATTAGAATGCATCTCTTCTCGTTTGAAACTTGGGAGGGGATTAGGGTAAGCACTCATTTAACTAAGTATTTAAAAATTTAAAAATATTAAGTAATACATTTGATTCTTTAAATTTATTTTAAATTTTAATTTAATCCTTTTAGTTTTATAATGTGTATTTTTCAATTCCTTAATGTTAATATTATTAATTTTATTAACAAAAAATACTAACTTAATAATAATAAATTTAAATGATGAATTTTTAATATTATTATGAAAATAAAAGAAAATACAAGAGAGATCTGGGAAATGAGAGAAATGAGAAAGATAAGAAAAAATTAGAGTGAAAGAGGGAGTGATTGTCATTCAAATTGTTGTTCTTTCATCTTCCATATGTTTTGTATATAACCTCTATTTATAGGCTTATAACCCTTAAAGCTAATCCAAATGTTACAATAAAATAAATAATAACATAATAGACATTTATAATAAGAAACTCCTACAAATTATTGATTGAGGAGGTTATGAAGTTAAGGACATTAAAAAAAAAGGAATCCTAAGGGGGTTGAAAGTTATGAACATCAATTCTTCAATATTCATAACACTCCCCTTAAATGTCTATAATCAATATTGTGCCTTATTAAAACCTTACTAGAAAAAAATTAGTGGGAAAAAAACTTAGTGAAGGAAAAAGAGTATACAATATATATATTAAAGTTGCCTAATTAAAAACTTTACAAGGAAAAACTCAGTAGGACAAAAACTTAGTGAAGAAAAAAGAGTACACAATATATATATTAAAACTGCATCATTAAAAACCTTATTAAAAAAATCCAGTTGGACAAAACCTTGGTCAAGAAAAAAAGAATGCAGCATAATTTGTACTCCCCCTAATAATAACATCGTTTTTTATCCCGCTGTTGATAACATCGCCTTTTCAACAACTTTCTCAATAGAGTGTACTATTTTTTTTAAGTGGATTATTTTTAATACTTTTTGAGTATATCTTCTTTTTAGCGGAATCATGCACGATACATTATCATCATATGATATTTTTACATATATTTTTTAACATATCTTCTAAATATATCAAAATATTAATATACTCTTCAGTTGCCTTATGTACTATAAAAATAACAAAAAAAGTTATGGTAATTGGGCAATCCATAAGTTTTTTTTTTGTTCCAGAAGATATTCTTAGGAGCTTATCTGAAATCATAGTTTAGCCTAGTAGCCCTTATAGACAAATATGACTATTTGTTTTAAAAAAAAAAATTCAAACCGTCAAAAGCTTTTTTAAAATCATAGTGTACAAGCTATCTAAATACGCACTAAGAGAATATTTTTACTATCACATTTTTTGAAAATTGTGCACTCAAATAATAATTTATTGAAATAATCTTACAAACTTCTGGTTGCAAACTATAATAATCAAATATATAACTATCTTATAGATACATCTATCAAATTTATTGAATACTTGTATAGTTACATGCTAATTAAATGGGCCTATA
Organism: Leucaena leucocephala; assembly: GCA_037074615.1. Taxonomy (NCBI): domain Eukaryota; kingdom Viridiplantae; phylum Streptophyta; class Magnoliopsida; order Fabales; family Fabaceae; genus Leucaena; species Leucaena leucocephala. Next base: position 11,928,355 of record CM073540.1, on the reverse strand, counting down.
TATGAATTTAATATATTTTAAAAAATGTAGATATGCATTCTGAATCATAACTAGTGATATTTTTATAATCAAATTTTTTTTGAGAACAAGTAGCACATATGGATTATTCAGCTATATAATATGTTGGATGTATATGAAGAATCTTCTAGTTCTTCATTGAATGCCAATATATGATTTTTAATAATTTGTTATATCATACATGTGATTCAGGATGATCAAATAATTTATGCCGATAGTAAATATATTTGGATCAGTAAACTTTTGGTTTACTATAACCAATAATAAATTTAATTTTTGTAACATACGACTGATTTATAATCTCATTATGACATCTATTTTTAGGAAATCGATTGAACTTATATAAAGATTTGAGTGAAATTTCATCCAATGTTAACACACTTGTTTTTTTTAACAATATCACTCTCAAGTGTGAGTCATATCAACATATTTTTCTTTTTCATATATTTCATTTGGAAGTCTAGATACTTCCTACCTTATATACAATAATAGATTTCAATCTAATTAAACAATAACTTTTAGACCCTTTAGCGAACCAAAGCTCTAATATAAATCTATAGGTCATAATTTTTATTATTAATCATCCCGTAAAAAATATATATATTAGTTCTACAGAAATTATTTCAATTTTTTTCATATAAATTTTTTTAGAAACTATCATATATTATTACATCACTATATATTTTTACTACTAATTAATAGTATACTTCACTTTGTTTCTTTTGATGCATATTCAAAGCAGCAATTTTTTCTTTAAAAAAAATCCACCACATATTTTCCCATTATCTGCTTGTTGAAAACATAACGACATAAATAAATAGATATTGTAACAATATTAAATAACTATTGAGAGCAATATAACCCAATGCTTGCTATATGCAATTGCAATAAATTGTTACAATGTACATACATGACGCTACAATAATTTACAATGTGTAGGGTGCTCATAAAAATTAAAATACATTAACACATTTATTATTTTAGAAAATAATATTTGTCATCTCTTTAACAATATAATAAAATAATGAATAATTATGATATCTCTATGGCTCAAATTACCCCCAACAATTTAATTTAAGTATCCTAGACTTGCAATATATAGTTTACTCATATTACACCAAAAAAGTATATATTTTTTGTCCAACAAATCTAAATCAACACCAACTATTCATGGCACATAAAATTAAATAAATTCTCTTCCTCCAAATTCAAATGGGACATAAGTATATGATTTTTCTTTTTTTCCTCTCCAATATCACAATAAAACTAATTTAATTCCAATATATATGCCCAATAATTTATCCTTTAAAAAATGAAGGTTTAACATACCTCTCTTAAGATTAGAATAGAAGAATAATAACAAATATATATAAATATATAATTGAACAACTTGTTCTAAACATTTTATTCAATATACTATTTATCACTTTTTTACAATATTCAAAATATGTCATGTGGATGAATTCTTATATATTGTATGAATGCTTAATTTTTATTTCTTAACAAGAAATTAGTTAAAATAAAAATTCAAAAAATTATAATAAAATTTATCATCAATAAATAACAATAAATTCAAACTAATATTAAATAACATCATACAAATAAATAAACAAAATATGTAAAATATATATCATAACACAAATGGTACAATATATTAATATCGATTAATAATTACCTTTTAATTAATTTGATATATCATTTTTAGAATTTAATTTTCTTAACATTTCATATGTATTTGACACAATAGATGAGATAAAAATGACTAAAATAAGTGAAATAGATTTAGTCACCTCGAACACAAATGCTAAGAGAAAACTATAGCGTCAATAATATCAAGTGTTACTTGATAACACAATTGGTCTATTTGGTTTCATACAATTCTTGGAACACTTACAAATATCACAATGTCAATCAAATACTTCAACAAATATATAATCACAATAAATCAAAATAATAATAGAAACTACGAATTAAACATCACACAGCCTTTAAGTTATTTACTTTGGCTTGCCTTTTGGACTTATGATTATTCCTTTTGATATTTTTTTTCACAACCTATTATATTGGGAATATAATTACTTTTGATATTGTCTATAAAATTCCTTAGTCCTTTTGGTGTCATCCCTAATTTTGATATTTAATTTTAATGAATTGATACAAATTTATCCATATGACTTCTTATCACGTTTTAACATTTAATTTTTGTCCATATGACTTATAGTCATATTATAACTTTTTTGTTTATATGACTTGTGGTGATCTTGTAATATTTTCTCATAGGTTTATCACTCATAGTTATGTTTTCTTGCTTTTAATATCACATAATTAATTTCTCTAAATATTGATCTTTAGGACTATAACAAAAATCTTTTAAAACTATAAGCTATTTTATGTCATTTGATGTTTAAATCATTAGCCTTCAATGCTTTTATTTGTAATCATTAGATCATCAAAATTATCATATATCACACGGCACAATATTTTCTTTATCATGCTATTTGTTAAAATCACAAAATAGTCTTTTACCAAAGAATAATTATCAATAGTAGCTTATGGCCATCTAATCATAAAATTAAGAGTTTGTGACTACTAGTAATTTAATATATATATATAATATAAAAGATAAATAAATCTATAAAAATATAAATTAATATATATAGGAGGAGGGAAAGTATTGCAAAATAAATAATTATAAAATAATTTAAATAAAAATAAGAATAATACTATAAAGAACTGAATTAAATAAATTTAAATTCATAATTAAATATAAACAACAAATAAATTCATAATATATAAATCATGTTATTTAATCATATATAATATTATTATGTAATATATGACAAAGGAAAAATGAAGTGAAATAAAAATGACGCATAAACATATAATTTGATAATAAAATTAAAATGTATAAAAAAGACTAATAGATAAATACATAAGAGAATATCATAATACGAAACAAGTGTATAGAAAATAAAAATTGCACATGATAATTGAGTAAAAGAATAATTAAGCAAAGGAAAAGTAATATAGAGTATCATTAGATATGGTATAAGAATATATAAGTTTATAAGAAGTTCATACTAGGGGTGAGTAACGGGCGGGTTGGGCTGGCCCGATGGTCAGCCCGTGCCCGCCCGTTTATATTTTAATGGGCACGGGCTAGCCCATGCCCGTGCCTTAGCCCGTTTAAACCCGTGTTAAACGGGCTGGGCTGAACCCGTTTGGGCTAAATGGGCATGGGCAGCCCGTTTAAAAAAAAATTAAATCTATTTAAAATTCTAATAACAATCAATGCTTACAAATAATATAGTGTATAGTGATAATAAACAATAGTATACACATGATATAATTATTCATCATAAAATCACAATCCTACAAAATATCCATTTAAATATTCTAAATTTAATATTATTATTTTAAAAACTTGACCAACCCATAAAATTTTAACCCAGCAAAACTCCGTCTTCTCTAAAAATAGTGGATAAATATTATAATTTTTGTAATTTAAAATTTCACAACTTCAACAAAAATAGTAAATATTATAATTTATTTTAAAAAATAAATAAATATTTAAATAAAAAATTATTAAAAATATATATATACATAAATGGGCGGGCACGGGCAGCCCGATGGTGTGCCCGTAGCCCGCCCGTTTAACATATGCAGCCCGCCCGTTTAAGCCCGCCCGTTACGAGCTTAATTTGGGCGGACCCAAACCGGGCAAATTTAAGCTGGGTCCGGGCGGGTGCACCGGGTAGCGGGCACTTTGCTCAGCCCTAGTTCATACCTCAAAATTTTAGAACAAATTCATACTATTATGAAAATAAAGAAAAATATAAAAGAGATATAGGAGATGAGAAAAATAATAAAGATAAGAAAGAATATAAGTGAGTCTCATTCAAATTGTTGTTCTTTCATCTTCCATATATTTTGTATATTATTTTTATTTATAAGTCTCCAACCTTTAAAACTAATCTAAAGATTATAATAAAATAAATATTAATATAATAATATTTATAATAAAAAATTCTTCTAAATAATTTATTAAAGAGATTACGAAGTTTAAGACAAAAAAAAATCTAAAAATTTGAGGGTTATAAACGTTCATTATTTAATATACATAACAAATATAATATTTTTATATTCTAAAAAATGATTGATTGATGTTGAAGGTTTAGATACCAGGTCTTTATTAAATTTTATTTTAAAAATTTTTCAAATTACTATTTAAATTTATAGAGTTAATATTAAAAATATATCTTATAAATTTAAAAAAATAACTGAAATTTAATATAAAAAATATGAAATGTATACTTTAACCATTTAGAATTTTAAAAAAAGAAAAAGGGGCATTCGACTGGTCTACATTCAAACTTATTCGTCTAATTTTTCAAACCCATTCTTATAAAAAATATGGACAAAAAAATGAGCTTGACTCTAACTCAAACCGTGCCTTATTTCTTAATGTGATTTTGTATATTTAAATATGAGGACTATTTTTCTTGGGAAAATCCCCATAAAAATTCTGGAAAATAGCAAATACTAGATTAATACACTAACATTTTCGAATGACTTAAAGGTGTGGCTTCCCATTTTAGCATTTTCAAAATCAGTGTGAAATGACCAAAATACCCATTAGATCTGCTCTCTCCTCACTCCCCAACTCTGCTCTTCCTCCATCTCCTTCCGCCGCTTCCCTTCCCTCACCGTCAAACTGACCGCCGCCAAAGCAATGAGTGTCTAGGATTTTATTGGAAAATTCATGAATCTACTCTCCAAAGCATAATCATAGTTCATAAAATAAATTTCATAGAAATAGCATCAATTCCTCGAATTTTCAGCAGTAGGGTACTTCTGGACCAAAGACACTAACCCAATGAGGTCGTGTCCCTTGTTAATTATGAACTCTAATTATGCATTCTTCATACATAAACAAAGAAGAAAAAGATCGAATTAGAGGAAAGGAAAATTATTTGGCAATGGTAAGAGGTTTAATCAAGCGAAAACAACTAGCGTGGTCACGGATCTGGGTTCCCATCTTCTTCTTCGCCAGGTTCCCATCTTCTTCACAGATCTGGGTTCTCTGTTGCTATTTGAGAAAGAAAAAGAAGAAGAAGACGACGAAGACGAAGGTGGCGTGGTCATGGAACTGGGTTCCCATCTTCTTCATGGATCTGGGTTCTCTGTCGCTATCTGAGAAAGAGAGAGAAGAAGACAAAGACGAAGGTTGCGCGGTATGGATCTGGGTTCCCATCTTCTTCTTCGCCTCCCTTCTTCGCGGTATGGATCTGGAGCCTTTTCAACATGCACTCCAGTTCTAGGAGGCGAGGCGTCGGCCGGTTTGACGGCAAGGAAAGGGAAGCGGCCGGAGGAGATATGGGAAGAGCAGGGAGGGGGAAGAGAGAGACATTATGGATATTTTGGTCATTTCATGCTGATTTTGGAAAATGCCCAAATGGGATGCCATACCTTCATTGAAAATATTAAAGTCTCAATTGGCATTTGCTAATTTCCAGAGGCTGTTTGGGAGATTTTTCCTTTTTGTTTTTTCAATTGAAACAACATATTTTTACTGTATATCCACGACCTATTTTAAATCAACGTCATATATATATATATATATATATATATATATATACGTGTGTATATATATATTTATTGGAAACTTAAAAATTTAGCATCTTCAACTAGCTATTTTGACTTTTATATATTATATTCTTCCTATTTTTAATATATAATTTATTTTTATATTTATTAATTTTTTTAAAATTATTTTTTATTAATATTCTTTTAATAATAATACAGAGATAAAAAAAATTAAATTAAATAATTAAAATATTATAAAAAAAATATTATATTAATTAATTTTATTAATTTAGTTAGAAGGAATATTGTAATTTATGAGAGGGGAACAGCTCGAGTTCGTTTGGTTATGTACGTCATGATCCTATAATGTCATACATCGAACCTTTCTCGTGAGCTTCAACAAGGACGGATTCACATGACACAAGTGGATTCATTGGAGTATGAAACCAGGAAAATAATGCAGAATTATTATTGAAGATGGCAACAAAATATCGATCGAAAAAGTAAAATAAAATACAAACAAAATACTACAAATTTTGTCACTTTTGCTACCATATCTTTCAAAAGAAACAATAATATCTTGATGAAAAGCTTCTTTGACACCGCCAAAGGCGTAAATTGAAACTAAAGGCCCTTTTGGTTTAGGTTGGATTGAAAAGAAGGGAATGAATAGAAAATTGATATTTAGTTGGTACTAAAAAAGAAAATAGTTGATAAATTTTTTTATATTTAGTTGGTTAAAAGTGATAAAAAATTATATAGAAAAATATGCAAATGACCTTATTATCCCTAGTGAGTATTTATTATTAAATTCATATTTTAATTTAAAAATTAAAATATTAAAACATTCAATTACATAAGACATAAAAATTATAATTTAAATAAATATAAATATTCAATATAAATATAAAAATTATTATAAATATTAAATAATTAATAATAATTACATTAATCATTTCGCAAAAACTCCACTTAAATGATTATTTTTGTATGCACCTCTTTGAAATACCAACACCATGAAATTGCCTCGAATATACTCAGACTTTCAAACATTTTTTTTTTCAATCTTTAAACCATGTAATATATTTGGAAATAAGAGTACATAAGGTCATTTAGTAAATCAAATCAAGTTATATGCTTATTAAAGAATCATTTGATAAATCTTTAATAATTTCCTGAATTTTCTTTTATTATTGAAGTGCTTATTGAAAAAGGCTTTTATCGAAAATGACTTCAATAAATGGTCTTATTGAATAGCTATTCATAAATATTACAATTTCATATTTCAGAATATCTAAGTTATCAAAGTATTCTTCGATAAATAGGTTTATCGAATAGCTTATTGATAAATTCATTTGAAAAAATAAATTTTCTTTGTAAATTTACTTCTCATTTATCGAAGGCTTTATTGATAAGTAGCATTCTCGAATATCTTATCGATAAATTCACTTCAGAAAATATATCTTCATAAATTTCTTTCTCAGTTATCGAAGGCTTTATCGATAAGTATTCTTATCAAATAACTTATCGATAAATTCACTTCAAAAAATATTTTTCTTCATAGATTTTTTGCTCATTTATCGAAGGCTTTACCGATAAGTAGCCTTATTGAATATGGTTTCGATAAATTTATTTCAGAAAATAAATTTTCTTCGCAAATTTCCTTCTCATTTATCGAAGGCTTTATCGAATAGGATTTCAATAAATTCACTTCAAAAAATAAATTCTATTTGCAAATTTCTTTCTTATTCGTCATTATTTTTTATAGTTATGTCAAACTTGGTATCATCAAAACATAATCAAGGTATGAATTGTAACATGTTGAAGAAACTGAATTATATTACATTTTTCTCAGTCATACTATCATGCTAATATATAGTTTGCCAAAATATGGTTGGCTGCTATTGCAAAGGACACATTGAATGCCTATACAAAAAGAAAATATAACTACATACAAAATATAACAGTCAAAAGCTTCAAACCTTGGAATATGTTAAGTTGAAACCAAAAGCAAAACATGTCCTAAACTTTGTAGCTAAATACATGATATACATTTTAATAGCATCAAGTTGAGAGTCAAACACTGAATTCATTGCCCCAAAGAAAAGAGTAGCAGCATAAAAAAACACAATCCAACAAACTACTACTCTAGTAAGCTCCGAATCCAAGACCTTTTGAATTCTCTTGGAATTTTAAAAAAATGTATGCATGAAGTTCTCATTATCAACAAGCTTCAGAAGTGCTGCATTGAGCTCTCTAATAGAAAGGCCCTCAATGTCCATCAACTCTAAGTACAGGTCTGCGCTTCTAGATTACATATGCGCTTGCCTTCCTTGAGTGGACAAACGGTTGCCAAGATTCTCAAACCCCTATACAATTGTTATGCCAAAGCTTGATACCACTTCACGAAAAACCTCAACCAAAAGGTCAGACTCATTGCTGCGTCATCTCTTTTTTTGTAGCTGAAGACACCTTTGTATGAGCAGCATTTTTCCCATTACCAGCTTGAGACAACTCAACAGTGGCATTAAACAACATGCCACAATATATCTATTATGAATCTTGAATGGGTAAAATGACGGACTACGAAGTATAGCCCATCTCAGCTTTAGTATACCAAAGCACATTTCTATCACATTTCGAGTAGCTGAGTGTTGCATATTGAAACATTCATATGGACTCTGGTGCTGATGTCCTTGCCTCCACTCATTAAAGTGGTATCGTTGGCCTCTGAATGGAGCAATAAATCCTTCACAATTGGTATAACTGGCATCAACTAAATAGTAATTTCCAATTGGTACTTTAATGCCTTATCTTCTCCTTATTGCATCTCTAAGTACCCTCCCATCAATGGCAGAACCTTCTTACCCAGGCAACACAAATATGAATTGAGCATCTGGAGAGCATACACCCAAGACATTAGTCATGATGTCTCCTTTTCTGTTTCGGTAATGACCCTTGTGTTGAGTAGGAACTTAAATACATATACGAGTTCCATTGACTGCACTCAAACATCCCTACCACATGAACATAATCGATTTTAACATCACCAAAACCGATTTAGCAAAATTTGACCATCATGGTAACACAAATATCATAAATAAATTTCAACATAAGAAAATCTATTTCAACATCATCAAAAGAAATTTTAGACATGTTTTACCTTACACCGACGCTCATCTTGTGAATCATCTGGAATGGACTCTGGCATTTTCAACCGATGAGATTACAATCTTAATGTAGCATTCAAAACAACTTTAAAGTACCTTCTTATTGTTTCACCAGACCTTCCAAACTCTATTTGAGTGACTATATTCTTTACATGATGGGTTAAAATGTGCAAAAACATAGCCACTTGCTCATCAACCAATATATTTCTCATAGGTTTCAACCCCCAATTGTGTCTACCATATGACACAATATGTCAAATATAGCCCGGTACATCCTAATTTGGTTGAAGTAAGTTATGACACTGCTATATATCTTTGCTCTCAAATTTTGACATTTTAAATGAAAATCTAAACTGTACGACCTCACGAAAATTGGCCTACTCCTACTGCCATGCCTAGCCAGTGCGACAAATATTGTCAAAAGCATTCTCCTAGCAACTACAACAACAGTCTAAACACACAGCCAAGACAGAAAATAGAGACTTACCCTATTCTTAGTCCATAATGACTCAAAAACAAATAGAAAGGATATATATGGAAGATGGAGAAAGCTGAAACACAAGAGTCCTATAATGCAAAAACAAAGACAAAGGATATATATGCAAGTCCTCCACAAACCCACCTCTCAGCACAAGCTTCGTCAACAAATTTTTGTATCTTGCACACTCCATGAGCTTTGGATAGAGCACAAGCTTACTCCAGCAAGTTCTTCACAGCTATAACCTCAAAGCTATGCTCCCTCAAGTGTGTTTTTTATATAATCAAAGGGCAAATTTGTATTTAATACTTTGGCGCTACAGAGGGGAAATGAGATCCCACCAAAATAGGTGGGATCTCATTTTTTGACCTTTCAAGGAAAATCAGAGGAGGTAGAAAAATTAGTTCTTAGAAAATAACTTAACCAAATATCCACCGCCAGAGAGAAAATTAAATTTTCCCTTTCCCTCATATTTTTAGCGAACCAAACGGCCCCTAAGGGCATCTATGTGTCTTATCTTATATAGGGCTGAGCAAAGTGCCCGCCGCTCGGGCCCAGCTTAAATTTTCCCAGATTGGGCCCGCCCAAATTAAGCCCATAACGGGCGGGCTTAAATGGGCGGGCTGTATATATTAAACAGGCGGGCTACGAGCACACCATCTGGCTGCCCGTGCCCGCCCATTTATGTATATGTATATATATATTTTTTAATAATTTTTTATTTAAATATTTATTTAATATTTTTTTATTAAATAAATCATAATATTTATTACTTTTATTGAAGTTGTGAAATTTTAAATTGCAAAGATTATAATATTTATCTACTATTTTTAGAGAGGACAGAGCTTTGCTGGGTTGAAATTTTATGGGTTCGTAAAATAATAATGTTAAACTTAGAATATTTGAATAGATATTTTGTAGAGTTGTGATTTTAGGATAAATAATCATATCATATGTATACTATTGTTGCTTTATTATCACTGTACACTATGTTATTTATGAGCATTGATTGTTATTAGAATTTTAGATTTAATTTTTTTTATAAATGGGCTACCCATGCCCGTTGTTGCCCAAACGGGTTCAGCCCAGCCCGTTTAATACGGGCTTAAACGGGCTGGTGTACGGGCATGGGCTAGCCCGTGCCCATAAAAATTTAAACGGGTGGGGCACGGGCTGGCCATCGGGCCAGCCCACCCCGCCCGTTGCTCATGCCTAATCTTATATATACATATTATTTTGCCATATGAACTAAAAGATAGTGGGAATGCGGGATGAAATCACGCTTTGATCAATTTTAGCTAAAATAGCTCCACTCATTGGAGCTCTAGTTGTCATCGCTAGAGCTCCGGCCACAAGTGGTAGGAGTTTTTTTTTTTTTTTTTGTATAAGAAGATAATTAATTCATTTTATAAAAAACCTAATTTTAAAATAGTTTTTATAGACTTTATAATAATTAAAACATCTTGAAATATTATATATATATTTCAAAAACGCTAGTGAAATGTCTAGAAAAGACTAATAGCATCTTCATCTCAACTTAAATGGTAAAAACTTTGGACACACATTCACGAGGTCAAAAAATAAAAATAGTGAAGGATCTATTTTGTCAATAATTAATTACTGACGGAATTAAAATTCTGTACCCAATCAATTTGCAAAGATAAAATTATGGAGACAAGTTTTCTATCCGTAATACAATATTTTTTTTGTAGTGAGAATAATTAGCCATTTCACAATAATTTAATTTCAAAATCATCCTTAGAGACATCATAGAATTAAAACATTTTGAGGGACCTTTTCAAGATTCGGAAATCTTTCCCCCCTATTAATATATATATGTGTGTGTGTAGTTTATAAAAAGTTAGGAACTTTCAATTAATATATACTGATAGTACCACTATAGACAAAATTGACAAGGAGACTAGCAAATAGTAACACCCAACTATATTATATTGTTGACGCAAATGAACTTGTTCTTCACAAACTCCTCTCCACTTTCCTCATAATATATAATATACCAAGAAAGCAAAGTAAGTTGAAAATTCTACTCTCCTTCAAAACCCCCATTCCCTTCACAAACCTTTCCTATATAAGAAATGAAGTGGTGATATATATATATATATATATATATATATATATATCTCACCACTTCATTTCCAATTGCACAGATTCAGCATAGAAAGCTAAGAAAGAAGACATGAAGCTCATGAAGCTCTTTCTGGCATTATTAGCAGCAATAATAATATTTGGTGGTGGTGGAGCCGAAGGTGTTGTGCTTTGCAACACAGACTCCACCAAGCTCAACTTGTGTCGTGCCGCAGTGACTGGAAGGAACCCACCACCGCCCTCGCAGGCGTGCTGCACGGTGGTCCGACATGCGAATTTGCCATGCCTTTGCAAATATAGGTCCGTCTTGCCTTCACTTGGGATTGATTCAAAGAATGCTTTGGCCTTACCCTCTAAGTGTGGCATCGTAGGTCAGCGTGTAACTTTATTTGCTTATTTTTATTACTTTTTTGGTTATTTATTATTTATAAACTGTAATACATCATATGAGCTATCATTATTATATTAAATACTTGATTTTTCTAGTGTTAGTTTGTTACATTGGTTCCTATTTGTTTGTAGGTGTGTTTTTACAAATTTTTTGAATTTGTTTGTGTCTTTTTACTAATTGTTCAGTTGTTTTTTGTGTATAAAATAATGTGGGCTATCTTCCTTTATGTTGTATTTTTTCTTATCAAAGAATGACAGGATTAACTGATACTTTTCACACAGGCACAGGTAAACTAAATGGTATTCCCATAGCAATTGGGGTTATAGATTTTCAGTTTATGGGAGTATTCAAGACTTGATTTTTATAGTGTTGGTTTGTTATATTGGTTCCTATTTATTTGTGGATGTTTTTTTATGGATTTTTTGAATTTTGTTTGTATATTTTCGCTAATTGTTTGGTTGTTTTGTTGTTTATGAAATCATGTGGGCTATCTTCCTTTAGATTATATTTTTTTCTTATCAAAGAATGACAGGATTAACTGATGCTGTTCAAATAGGCACGAGTCAAATAAATAGTATTCCTGTATTAAAGACTTGATTTGTGTAGTGTTTAGATTGTTATATTGATTCCTATTTGTTTATGGGTGTATCTTTGTGAATTTTAAAAAATAACACATTGTTATTGGACTTTTTTGTTGTTAATAGGCTTATTCAATACATTGGTTCTTATTGGTTCAATACAATGCTTGTTTATTCATTAAGTCCTATGTTTTTAGTCATCAATACCTTTTGTTGTTAATAAATTAATTTTTCTTTGTGTTTGGTATTTTTGTGTTTTTTTGTTTGAGCAATGTGATTATTATTTAGGAAAGTTATAAATTGAGTTATTTGGTTAACAAGAAACTTGATTAGCAAGTTTGATGGATTTAGTTATCATTTGGGATTGTTTATTGTGTGTAATAAATATTTATTTGACTACTAAATTGATTGCACCATTACTATTTCTGATTCTTATCTTTATTTATTATTTTTTGAAAAGGACATGGACGGTTCAGGTTAGGACAGTTTTAGTTAGTAAGGTTCTGGTCAGTAAGGTAAGAAAAAAGACAGAGGCCCAACTTGTATGAAACGGGTGGCTAAGAGATGGTGGGACACATCCCACAAAGTTACCAATAGAGTTTGGTTATGCATGAAGGAAATAGGTCAAAACGGGGCATTGCTTAATAGCTATATCGGCCATATAGTTCACACTAAAACTATCATTGCATACGCTATTGGAGGGTGGTAGGCCCGAAAGACAAGGATATGGTTTAGGAGGACATTTTGGTACATTTCTAATTTTTTGTTTCACCTATCTATTTTAGTTATTAATAATTTTTGTCCCTTATTGTAGCTTCATTTTATTTGTCTTGTGTACTTCATTGCAGCAACACTTTGATATTCCCTCCACAACAAGTTTGAGACATCGCTTCTTAAAGCAATGTGATGAACGGTAGAGAGACTTTTGTTAGTTTAAAGCAGATAGGCTGGATCATCTAAGAGAGAGGTGAATTGGGTGTTTGACAAATTTTAAAACTTTTGGAAACTCTTTTGAAATATAATCAGTGAAACAAATCAACTTGAAAAACTTTGATAAGATATTGGAAATATATTACTAAAAATCAAAGAGTTAAGGAAGAGAAAAATTGCACAACAAATTTATCCTGGTTTAGTCTTCCCTTAACCTACGTCTAGTCCTCAGCTCTCCACTGAGATTTTCAATCAACTATTTTCCAAGATTACAACGGGTTCTTGGTAGCCTTTACAACTTTAATTTTTATGGCTAATTGAGAACCACTTCAACCTAAGGTTATACCATTCTCCGACGGTAACGCTCCCCCTTATAGAGACAAGAGCAAATCCCACCTTGAATCTCCGATTCCAAGGTTTGCTCTCAGACTTGGATAAGAATGATGAAATATAAAACTTTCTCAAATAGAGTAAATAATACATTATCGTGCATGGTATTTTTCTTTCCCAAGATATGATGATGATAAATAATGAAGAACAGAGAGTTGAAGATTTTCTCAGTCTAAATACTGAAGAATGATATTTTGGCATTATGATGATACATTCTTAGCTTGTATTCTTCATCTTATTGAATGCTCTCTTACTTATAGATGAAGTTCAGCTTTTGACCATTGAGCATAATCTCTTTCTCCGTTGAGTTTTTCTTCTCCCGTTGAGAATATGATTGTTGGAACTAGCAGTTGAAGCTTCTTACACAAAGTGCCTTTTTACTGTTAAGAATCCGTTGGCTTTAATCTTTGTCTAATCTTATTTTAATAATGTCTTTGGATACCTTAAATGAAGTTTGACACAATCAAGAGAAGTTCTGGAAATAATCGTTCAGCACTTGACTTTCTTCCATCTTCTGATTATCTTTGAGTTCAAGACAATGGTCATCTTTTAATTTTCATAACTTCCTCTACTTAACTCCAAACATAGCAAATGTATCCCCAGAAAGCTCTCTATTTGTACTTTCCAATGAATCAAGTTTGACTCCAAAATTCATTATAAACAAAAAGATATGATCAATTTAGTGAGTTAAGGTAATGGCCAAAGCTTTAATCCTATATTTTATATTATAAATGGTATATCTCCCTTATATGAGACTCTTTGGTGATGAAATTGGTGTCATGGAATTGCATTATGAGTCTAGTTTTATATGAATCAAGTTTTACCTCAATCGGATAAATATATCTTGAGATATGGTCAAAATACTCAACCGATATCGAAGTAGAGCAGAACAACGTATTGAAAAATGAAGAATTAATCGATTAATTAAGAAAAAAAAATATATTTGAGTTGTTTTATCGATCATCATCTTCTCCCTTTGCTATTCCTTCACAACTTTGTTTACTCGATCAAGAGTTCAATTAATTCATTAATTCTTGAACTTGATTACTTGAATTTATAGTCGATTGATTCCTTCTTCTTCCAATGCCTTCTTCATAGTTCCTCTGAATCCAATTTCGATTTTTCCACACTGAAAAATACATTGTATTAATCGATTAATTAATTGATTAATCATCCTTAATTCGATCAATGTTTCAATTAATGAGTGAAATAGAAAACAGAGCATCACCTTGATCAGAATTTTCAATCATATAAAATGCAATTTGATAAGTTAAGTTTCTCAAGAGATGTATAATGAAGAATGAAGAGAAACATATGCATATTTTAGGTTTGAATCAAACATATTTGCCTAAGAGAGAGACTCAATCAGTTTCAATGTAAACAGAGAATGATTATTAAAATATATGAAGTTAATCAAATAACTAATTGATTAATGTAAGTTAATCGAATACCTAGTCAATTAATGTGTTTAGAAGAACTAAATCAGAAAATATTTTAACACAGATTAATTGAACAGTTAATCTGTTAATGTAAATTAATCGATTAACCAATCGATTAATTGGTTTATGTTTGGATTTGACAAAATTGATGCTTCACTGATTAATCGAACAGTTAACATATTAATGTAAATTAATCTGTTAACCAATCAATTAATAGCAATATCTTTGTTCAAGAGGAAAATTGTTTTCAACAAATTAATCGATTAACCAATCGATTAATTAAAATTAATCGATTGATCAATCGATTAATTGGATGATTAATTTTCTTCCAGAAGGAAAGCTCTTGACATTAGTCGAGCACTTAATCGATTAATGGTCACTCATTAATCGATTAATTTATTTTCCTTTGTAAAACATAATGCTACCTTTACATTAATCGAACAACCAATCGATTAATTGACATTAATCGATTGACTAATCGATTAACTTGATTAACTTCTTCTTTTAACAACATTTACACATAGAAATATGTTTTGATTGTTTTAAACATCATTTGACATTTTACTGAAAAACTTTTTGCTATTTGTTATTTTGGCATCATCAAAACATACTTTCCAACAACTTTAAGTCCAACCTTGCAAAGGACTACCTCTTTGACGTAAGATAGGATAGTATCCAAAGGACACGTACCCCAATGTTAGTGACAAACCGTGGACACTGTTTCATCAATGGCGGGAAGAGGCTACTTATAAGGTTTGATGTATGTAAACTTATATTTTAATTAACTTAGTTAGTAATAAATGTACATTTTAATCAACTAATTATTCTAGAAAGTAAAATGATAAGAGAGTAGTTACAGGTTGCGCAACAAATGGCTGCATCAGACCCTACTGCATCCATCTAATGTCCATCTCACTAACAAAGATGGAAGGTAACGTGAGTTAAAAGGGAATAGTACATCACTCTAGAGGTTGCTACTGTTATTGAGAGGATTGTAGGCAATTAATTTAAATAGTAAAAATTTATACATTATTACATGCTCTTCAGTTATTTTAACTTTATTACTTGTATGTCGTAGGATGTACTAGAGGAACAAGCAACCCAATGGTCTTTCATTCCTGAAAAAGAAATGGATATTTTGGAGATAGCTATTGGGAGGCATGACCACCCAGGTCAAGTATAAGGGACCCTAAAGAAGTTATCTGAAAAGAGTTTTTTTGGCTCTCATCACAAAGAAGAAGTGCATCCTCCGCATACATGGTGTCTAAAGATGAACTCCAAAAGGTTCGAAATGATCTTACTACTTAACTTACTACACATCATCAAGAGGATGCGTGAGGACATGGATGCCAGACTCTAGCAAGCTGTGGATGCTAGACTCCACCAAGCTATGATGATAATGGGCTTCCCCCCTGTCGACCAATGTTCAGAGGTAAAAAATATTCACTTCTTTTCAATGGACATTTAACATGTATTTTGTCTTGAGTAATTTCTTTTATATTTTCAGGGTTATCATGTGGTGACAAGTGAGAAGGGCAACAATAATAAGAAGGAGAAGTTTGTCTCACAAACATGTAATCCTAACCCTAACCCTAACCAGACCGAAGATAATAAGGAAGTTGGTGGTCTCTTTATTATGACAAATAAAGGGACTACAGCCCTTGCGCTCATGCTACCGTGTACCTGGCCACCATAACAATTCACCAGAAGAGAATTCCACATGGCAGAGCTAAGGTGATAGTACATGCTATCAAAAAAGGTTTTGGCATTATATCGATTCCTTGCCCCACTGACGAGATCCACATATTGGATGATGCTCTAGGGAAGTTTATTCTTTGGCCAAAGAAGAGAATTCCACATGGCAGAGCCAAGGTGATAGTACATGCTATCAAAAAAGGTTTTGGCACTATATTGATTCCCTGCCCCACTAACGAGGTCCACATATTGGATGATGCTCCAAGGAAGTTTATTCTATGGCCAACACATCTGATAAAATTAAGGAAGGGGTCACACTAGAATCGAAACCAAAGAAAGTTCAAGAGAAGCAAACAATTGAGGAGCTGGAACCAAAGAAGGTGTCACAGAAGCCGAAGTTAAAGAGGGCAAAAACATAAAAGCTCCAATCTCTTCATCATAACATATCCTCAAGATATTGCAATATGGCAACTCTTCATACTCTGGCAAATGATATGGAGGAAACACTTAGTTTTAAAATTTCATAAGGGATTTTGAGTATAGAGGAGTCTTATAACCTTTCACGATAGTTTTAGGAAAAAGCCGTCGTGAAAGGTTATACCTATAATGGTGGTTACAAATAAAATCGCCATTAAATGTTAGCTTTCCACGGCGGTTTTAGTATAGCGGTTACAAACCGCCGTTAAAAGGTTGACTTATAATAGCAGTAGAATTCACGTTGCTCACAAAACTGCTAGGAAAAGCCATTTTAAACCGTTGTTAAAGGTTTTTTTTTCTAGTAGTAAAAGCTACAAAGAAAGTTATAGGGTTGCAGTCCAGATCTCTTTCTTTTGTAGGGCGCATCATGCTGGCTCAGTCGGTCTTGTCTTCCATGACACTTTATGTGATGTAATCAATGAGGTTGCCTCAATCCACTTGTGATGACATCCAACGCATTATTTTTAAAATCATATAGGGATCATCAGAACAACATAAGGATGTTCCTTTTGTTCAGTGGGACTTAATGTACCAACTAAACGTTGTGGTATCTATGGACTCAAAAAATATTCAGGGTCGGAAATTCCTACTGAAGCTAGCCTATGCTATTATAACCCAGGCTGATCAATTCTGGGTTAAGATTCTCTGCGCTAAATATCAATGGTCTGGAACTCAAAGCAAGAGGCGCAGCACCAGAAACTCGTCTCACTTATGGAAGTCTTGGTGTTATCTAGGATGACATTACTCTTGGCCTAAAATAGAATATTGGAGATGGATGACAAAATTTGATTTTGGTCTGATTATTGGGTTGGTAATCTTGGGGCTTTATGTCCCATGTCCTTTGCCCCTCTTGATGAATCCGAGCTTTCCAAAAGGCTACATCAATTTGTCACGACAGGTGGAAGTTGGAGATGGAACTATTTTAGCACTGCCCCAAGATACTCTGAACGAGATCTCCAATATAGCCCCTGTCCCGACTGTTTCCACCAGACCAAATAGCTGCATTTGGAACCTTAATGGTCATAAAGATTTTACTACTAAATCTACTCTCCCATCTGATGAACCAAACATAGCCTCAAGGTTTAAAGTGCTGAATATACCTTAATTTAAAAACACAATCATTATTGATGCAGTTCAACTTGCTTTTCGCCAACACAGAAGCTGCTTTACCTCTTTCCGAATGACTAATGCCATTTTCTTTCAAATAAATTATATGTATCCTTTTAGTGCTATGAAGAATGAGAAATAATTTATATTAGTTATAATTTATAGAAATATTATATTTCATATTAATATTGATATATTAATCGCTTGAAGCTTGACAAATAAACTTTATGACTTTCAAGAAAGAAAAAAGAGTTTGATGTACTATAAATTTTATGTTTTACATTCATCCAAGTGTTAAAGTATTAAATTTAATATTCAATATTTTAATATTTGTTTATTCATTCTTCTCTATATAAATCATCACTTGTAGTAAGCAAACAGACTCAACAGACTCAAATTATTTCTAAAGTACACAACATGGGTATCATGATCATAACCAAAGCTTTAGCGCAGTGGCTGGTATTAGCTGCAGTAGTGAGCATGTTTTGTTGTGGAGCCGAAGGTCTTGGGCCGTGCGATGAAGACTTGGAGCGGTTCTATCTGTGTCGTGCCGTCACCACGGAGGGGTGCTGTGTAGCGCTTTGGCATACGTGCGTATGCGATTACAGGCCTCTAGATTTATGGATGGACGAGATATCTAAGTGTGATCATCTTAAATCTCACTGTCCAGGTGCACATTTCTCTCTCACTCTCTTTCAACTTCAATACACATATGGATCATGATTATTAACTTGTCAAAAGTTAAAGGATTAATCATTGGTTTTAATTTATACAGAGAAAAAATTAATTTTAGTTCTAGTAAATTATAACTCAATCTTTTATCTTTAACCAGGGAGAATTCATTTTTTTTTTTAATTTTCAAATCAAATTGCCTGCGACTCACTCAGGCAATTGAAGATGCCAATCCAAACGCTTCCCCATTCAAATACCAGTCAATTTCCACACATATACCAGTCACTTTCCACACATAGCTTCCTTCTCCCACCAAATGCAATTTCCTCGGGCATAATAATGTTTCTGGTAAGGAATAACCTATTCCTAATTTTGGTTAGCAAGTCCTATTTCTGATCCCACACCAACCACCACATTCTTTCCCAATTTTTCCTCCTATCGCCGGAATCGTATCTACACCCCTGAACTGGTCAATTTCCACACATAGCTTCCTTCTCCCACCAAATGCAATTTCTTCGGTGATAATAATGTTTCTGGTTCAGAATAACCTATTCCTAATTTTGGTTAGCAAGTCCTATTTCTGATGCCACACCAACCACCACATTCTTTCCCAATTTTTCCTCCCATCGCCGGAATCGTATCTATACCCTCAGACCCATCCTCCTCCTTTTCAGCAATATCAGAATCTGAGATCTGTTTGATGCTTCCACGATTTCTCTTTCTTTTCTGGAAATTAATTGGAATATAGCCGCTGAACCTATGGAGGCCATTAAGGATTCTGTGCGCCAAGCTGCTTCTCTGGTTGCCGATAAAGATGCGGTTCATGGCCTTCGTCCGTTCTGCCGTCTCCATGTTTACTTCTTATTTTAGATTTTAATTAAAAAACACCCAGATGGAAGCTGAGTTGGAAACACATAATATAACTATTGATCCCGATGATAATAATATAAAAAGTGAAAAGATAAGGTATTGAGTGATAGGCAATTTAAAATTTAGATTGAGTCGCTTTGAGTTAAAATTAGGAGACTGAGTTATAAATGAGTTAATAATTCAAAGATTAAAAGATTAATTTTTCTTTATATATATATACTCTTTTAATATTATTTATAAATTAATTCTAACACGTTTCACACAAACTATGAAAAGCCTTAAATTTTATTAACCTACCTTAAAATTTAATAATTTTTTAATTTTATTCATATTTAATATACATTATATCACATAAGAACAAGATCAATACAATAATAAATAAAATATAAAATTGTGTATTCATATTAAAAATTTAATGATATGAATTATAAATAAAACAAAAAAAAAATCCTTCTCTTTTTACCTTATAAATAGGAGCAAAGTAGTAATTAAATAAAGTAGTAATGAGAATGTTAACTTTAAGTTTATTGATTAAGTTACCTAAAACAAACTTTATTGATTCAATTATATAGACAAATTTGTGATAATAATTAATAGGAAAAATACCAATAACTATTGTTTGACGTAGTGAGGGTTGTTACATTCTTCAGAAGTAAAACATAAGTTCAAAACTCAAAAAGCGCATTTGTTAAAAATGGTAAAAATTCTTTGCTCTATAAACCTTAAAAATGATTAATCTCAAATCTAAAATAGTTTGGAGACACTTTTAATTAAATAAAAAAATAATTTTTTTATTCTTATAAATTTGACTGAATTGTAACCTGTGGTTATAATTTTTCTCTTCCGAGTATTGGTCTACCCAACATATTTAATGGATGAATCAAGTTGAACCAGTTTAGTTCCCTATATTATAGATTTAGAGCATAACTTAATTATATTCTTTTATATGTGTGTGTATATATATATATATTTCTAAATCACCTATTAATTGAAATAATATAATCCAACATTGATAACTATGCATGTTAGTGTTTTGTGACTATATATTTATATCCCTGTGCAGGGAATTGAAGCATTTCATGAAGCTCGTGCCCATTTACGAACGTGTTCTTATAAGTAGCACTGGAAAGATTTTACGAAAAATAACTAATCTGTCCTTAAATAAATAGTAGTAATAAATAATTTACCTTAAGATCATTTCTCTCTCATCGTGTATTTGATATATATTTCATGATGTGTTTATCATGGACTACCTTATTTATCTCTCACAGGTTACTGGTGGCAGATTCCCATTCCCTTTGTTGTTGGTTTTCTGTTTCTTTTTCTGTTAGTTTGTTATACTGTGTACTTTGTGCTCCCAATTTTATCTTGACTGTGGATCAATTGGTAGTTTTGTATATATTGTTTTATCTTTATTGAATAAATTGCCCTTTATTCAAGAAAAATCAAGGACTACCTCATCTGCGATAAGGACATTCGATCAGAAAGAGTTTTTTTGGTCGTGAACTTTTTATTTCATGTGATTTGAATATTTTTATTTTGAACCAGAAAACCAATATATTAAATGTTGGTGCTTCTTTGAACAAAAACTTTTAGATGCATTATAATGTGCACCCGTGCAATTCAGTGGAGTTTTGGGACTGCCATCTCTCCTGATGTATTGGTTATTTTTATTTTGTTAATTCTCTCTGATATTAAATATAAAAATTAAATAATTAATTTATAAATATTAAAAAAATTATTAAATTCGTTATTTAATTTGTATGAAATATGTGTTAGTTTATCTACAATATCCACCAATCATCTATGTTAAAAATTACTTTATTGTTGGAAACTCTCTTAATAGATCAATTAATAAATTAACATAATTTAGAGAAAATAATTATATATTTAAAAAACTAAAGCAAGCCCTTTAACTAGGTTCTTATAGTTAGGATTGAAGAGAGTACATCATATGAGTTCAACTTCTTAATTAACTTCTCTACCAACATTCCACCCTTACCATTTGAGCTAGTCTCAAGTGGCTAATGTATTGGTTGTTCTAGAATAGTTGAAAAACTAAGATTCAAATAACTCAAATTGAATACAGGATTATTAAACCATTTTCAAACTATCAGGCTAATCTATCATAATTAATATTAGGGATAATATAAATTTTAAATCCTTAAACTTTATCTATCAATTTAGTTCCTGAATTTTAACTTAGTACAACTCAATTATTGTAGTTTATTGAGTTAAGAAATCATGAGTTGTACTAAGTTAAAAAATTATATAGATTGAGTATTGTTTCAAGTTAAAAAATTATTGGGATTAAATCAATAAATAAAAAAAGTTCAAGAACCAAAAGTTACATTTTCCTCCTAAGAGGATAATGTATAAATATGGAGAAGAATAAAGAATATAATTTTATTAATTTATTTATCTTCAAATACAGACATTTTTTAACCTATGCAAAAGATTTTAGAATATGGTTACACAATTTCTTAAAAATAAAATGGAATTTTCATGAAAAACAAAGATTTGTGTACTCAAAATAATTGGAATTTTCACATAGGATTTCATTACGGTAATATGATAATTAGTTGGTAGCCTATCAAAATTAGTCAAAGTAGTTGGTCAAAATGGTATTTTGATATTTTTACATTCGTAGGAAATGGCATTACTCCCTTGATATTTATTTATAATTTTGGGGGACTTAATTAATATTAATTTTCTTATAAGAAACTTATTTTAATTTTCAAGGGTCTTATTTGAATTTTCTTTTTCCACTAATTAATGGTCAATACAATGAAAACTTAACATAGGGCAACATTTCTCCATTTTGTATTAGACTTAAGGGACGACACTAAGTCCCCTTCTACTTCAGGCTAACCAGTGCGTGCGTCTTAGAAGAAAAAAGTTCAAGGTAAATTTGCACATTATCTCATAATAAAGCATTACAAAATTTTAATTGATATTTTATTTTTGATTTAAAGATTAATGAGATGCAAAATTGCTGTTGTTGTTATTAATGTTATTATTATTATCTTCGTTATCAAAGGGGCTGACAATACTAAATCACCTCGTTTTGCAGGTTATTCAGCAAACTGATGTTTATTGGATCAAAGTTAGAAGAGTACAAAAGAAGACAATAAGCTTTATAGTATTCAATCTTTTATGTCTTTCGTGACTAAAAGATTCAAGAGAGCTTATTTTCATATAAAAACTAGTCATGCAAATCGTTTTCAAAAGGTTGTAAGTTCTAGCCATCTTTGAGTTGTCAAAACAGAAAGCATTATTTACATTGTTTTTACTTGAGCAAAATCTATTTAATGTGTTAATACTCTTTCCTAATGCGTTAACCATAACTATTGTTTTTATCTTCCTTAACGTGTTAGATCATCCATATAACATGTTAATCATCATGATCTCTGGATATCAATTAACACTAGCTAATCCATTATTCTAATGAGTTAACCTTTTCATTAATCACTTAACTACTATAGAAATATTGATACTTGATGGCTATTTTTGGCCATATTTGACGGTTCGGAACCATCAAATATTCTCTTGGAATAATATTTGACGGTTTTATTTAAGAACTGTCAAGCAATGTTGAATGATTTTTTTTTTTTTTTACATACGGGGGGCTGATTATAGTATCCCCACATCAATTTACACACACACATATTACACAGAAGTAGCAAATTACAGAACCAATTAATCAGCTAAAACAACAGAAACATATATGCACAAGTATATATATATATACACGAATCATTCATGTACATAATACACACACAAACACACATTTGCACGAGTTGTCCGAAACCTAACTTAAACTGTACATATATAATTGGCCAGAAAAAACGAAACCAAATTAGAAGTCAAGAGTACCTATGAATACTAAAACCAGAATTGTCAAACTATATATATATATATATATACTCGCATCAACACTGCATGTATATGGTCTTCACCAACTCTTCGAGGATTTCTTCATTTGATTGGATAGATATTCTTAAGCAAAATCCTCCTTGAGGTACTGTATGCGGAAATAAACAAATTCTCAATATAGATATAAATATATGTAGCTATTCTAAATTTAGTTTTAAATGTATAAATTGAACATAACACGTGTGCATATATACATATATATATATCTTTTCAGGAATTATTTGGTGCTTGATGATGTCCTTCATGTATTTCGTCACGCAGTATCCACAATCGATGCTCTCTTTGGGTTGTTGTGGGCACTGTACAGAAAAATTAATAAACTAGATCAGAAAAATGATGATCTTAAACTCTTCCATGGGAAGACGCCTTCGAAGCGGATGCCGCCTTTGGTCAGCAGGCAATTAAGCTTAGCTTGTGAACTATATACAACCACAAAGCTCTAAGAAGACGATAAAAAAAATTAATCAAAGTGACAATTGAAAAAAATTATGTATATAGTAATAATGTGCAAATTAAATTGATTGTTTAACCAAACATATTCTACTTATTGAACATGATCTTGAGCATAGGCCAGTTGTATGGATTACCGTTAAGAGAATCAAAGTACCAAATCCTTTGCCGCAATGGATTCAGTACCACAAGCATCTAGTGGCCCTTAATTAAGTACAATAATATCAGTGAGAGCAACTAGTAATATACTGTACCAAAGCAATTAAATTTAAAAAAATTAAGTAATATACTCACCCTTGGACGTAACTACCAATAACAAGTCATTCTTTAACACCCTTTTTGTGTAGTCTGCCAAAAACTTCGATTCCTCGTCAACACGCGATTCAGCTATGTCGCCATCACCGTGGGAAATGTCATGGGGACTGATCAACTTGAACAAATGCTTGTACGAGAACCTTAAATGTTGAAACGAACTGTAAGATTTTAGACATACTTTAAATCTTCTCTTGTTCACCTAGATAGCCAAGCGAAACTGAAGCACCTTCTGTAGGCTCACAGTCCGTTTACACAGCAAATAACACTGACGAAAGAGAAACAGGGCGTTAGACGCAGAGAGGAGAGGAGTGGAGGAGAACAGTCACACTGCACCCACGAGAGAATGAAAATGCAGTCTTTTGAATGATGAAAAACCGCACTCATTTTACTGCCTCATTCACATCTAAAATTGTCTGCATTGTGGGAGGAGTGTGTTGATCATGTTGTTGGAAATCGTGCCCTAGGGGCCAATCATTGTCTTATGAATATTATTGATTTATGAATTTATTAATTGAGTTATCATATTATTTGCATGTTTACTATGATGACCATCCTTGGATAATTCATGATATTATCCTAAATGTCCCTGGTCGATCATCTATGTGGGAGCACAGATGAAATAAGACCAGTATGACTTTGAAGATGTATAGAGATATAAATCAAAGTCATAAGCACATGTAAGAGTACAGGGTGTTGGACCGACCCGCTATGAGAGAACTGCATGGGTAACGTCATAAGCTTCTCTCATATACAAACCATGTCAATATGCCCTTTGACCTGAGATCATCATGGATTCCTACATGACAAAACGCTCAGCTTTGACCTAGTCAAAAGTCACTTTTGACCGAGTGATCATAAAGACTATGTTCGGGCTTAGTGGTTTTTCATGCGGAGGAATGTGAATGGTCAAGATGGAATTTGTCCCTCATATTCGTGGAGAGATATTACTGGGCCCCTCGATGAGTGAGTCTGAGAAATGTATGGCCATACTGTAATGGAAAGGTAGTTCCATTTCTATAGTCAGACTACTCAGGGATCGAGAAAGTAACGGTCGGGAATAGGAGGATGACATTATCCATGCCTCATCCATGACCAAAATATCGCGTGACAGAAGGGACATGATATGGTTGTATAAAAGGTTACATCGTTTATCGATCCTCATATGATTTGGGTAGTTGTTATGTCTTGCTAGAGACCGCTTGCGACTTGTGGGCTAGTATAGCAAATGGCCCACTGCCAACTTCATATGGGCCTACAGGGTCGCACACAAAATAGCCCAACACGAGCTATGATGTCCAGATTCATTGAATCTAAGACATGTCCAGATTCAATGAAAGATCCAGGTGAATGTATATATATTTATTTATATTCGTATATATATAAATTCGTATATATATATATATATTATATATATGAGATATATGAGATTTAATTTATAAGGATAAATTAAATCCCTATCACGTTTGAATTCGAAATTCAAATTGATAGGATATCTCATATAAGAGATATTTATAAGATTTAATTTATAAGGATAAATTAAATCTCTATCACGTTTGAAATTCGAAATTCAAATTGATAGGATATCTCATATAAGAGATATTTATAAGATTTAATTTATAAGGATAAATTAAATCTCTATCACGTTTGAAATTCGAAATTCAAATTGATAGGATATCTCATATAAGAGATATTTATAAGATTTAATTTATAAGGATAAATTAAATCTCTATCACGTTTGAAATTCGAAATTTAAATTGATAGGATATCTCAAATTTGATTTATGGGAATAAATCAAATATAACTCAGTCTCATCTTTATTTAAAGTTAAATAAATAAGTAATTAAATCTGTGGGACGGATTTAATATTATTTTATTTAATTAGTTTCTTATAAAATTATACAATATATGATATTGTATCAATTCGGAATTAATATAAGATTAACTCCAAAATCCAATTAGGTCAGGTGGAAAAACGCATAGCATCCTATATATCTGATTGGAGGAGCTACGTTTGAAAATAACACAGAACACAAAAGGCCGAACGGAATCTGCAAAAGGTTTGCAGACAAGAAACTGCTGAAATAGAGACGGAGACTTGTGAAAGCCTTGGAGGGACAGGAGACGCTAGCACGTCGTTCGTGGTTGGAACGCTGTTCGTGTGGATACCAGTAGAGGAAGCCGACCTGAGGCGTCGACTTCTTGTGATCGGAAAGAGACCACCGTCCGCGGAGAGAATCTGTGAAGGTCGCTGAGGAACACTCCGTCGATTTCTTGCGATCAGAAAGAGATCACCACCCACGTAGAGAAGCTGTGAAATTCGCTGAGCAACACTAAGGGTAATGATTCTTTCCACTTGACTTAAACACATACGGCAGATCCTGGCAAGGAATGGAAAATTTTTAAAGTTTATTTCCGCTGCGTGTCTTCCAATTCCTTACAGTGGTATCAGAGCCATGCCGTTTTGTGTTTAAGTTAGGCTTGATTTGTGATTTATATGATATATGTTATTAGTAGCCGATCATATAATAAGCGTTGTATGTGTGACATATATGGAATCCTTGTTGTGTATGACATAAAAGGAATCTAAAAGGAAATTGAAATCGGTGGTGATGCCTTTTGATTTGATCAATCCGCATAGATGGGGTCTAAGAAAACCGAATTCGAATTTGTGATTATTTGTGAAAACCAAATTCAGATTCGTGATTATTTATGAAACAAAAACAAAAAAAAATTTCTTCCGGGGCGCTGCCCCAGAGACCCCGCCCTTCGATTAGATCTGAATATTGATTCTTGAATGTTTGGGTATGGTGAACAATATGGCTCTAGATTGCAAGTGTTGTAATTTTTAAAAAATACGGCCTGCGTGTCGTGCCTTCCTCTATATACTCTCAATGTACCTTCTCCTCTCATCTCACTCCCCTCGAATGTTAAAAGAGGTTTCTATATGTAATTTCTCTTTTCTTACTAGAGAGCTCCTCTCATTGGCTTGAGGGGACTTAGGATAGGTGAGCCATATTGTATCACGTTTGAATTATGCATCTTATGATTAGATCAGCACATGCATATTACTTGTATGAGATACGAACTGAGAAACATGCGTTTTATAAACCAGATAGTTAAATTAGGCCCTCTAAAAGAAATCTTAAGTCATAATGCTGTCAATTTATGAACACTTGTCAAAACCTTGATCGCTCAATTGTGGACTCCACCAAAGTGGGTGCTTTTGAGTTATCTTGGGGAGATAAGCAAAGAGTAATGGTGCTACTCTCATAGGTTCATTATTGTTTGACTTAATTGAGATTAACAAAACGGTTTTGGATCTCAAGGCATTAGATGGGATTAGAACATGCCAGATCATATGATGATAGGATCCCATGAATATCTAAGAGTTACATTTGATGTAATTGGTAAAGGTGTTACCTACCTAAATAACTTAATCTAAGCGTCCTGCCAAAGCGGACTTAAGTTTGAGCCAAATATGGATCTTAGCCCACTAACTATTGCATTGAGGGTTGTTTATTTAGTGGGAGATTACTAATTACATTGCATATTTTAATTGTAGAATCATGACGACTAGTAATACTGCTACATTATCGCTGCGATCTGTCCTTGAGAAGGACAAACTCAATGGGACAAACTTTCTTGACTGGTTTAGGAACTTGAGAATTGTTCTCAAGCAAGAAAGAAAGGCGCATGTCCTAGACCAACCCATTCCTGAGGAGCCAGCCGCCAATGCTCCCAGAGCTCAGAGAGATGCTTATATGAAGCATAAGGAAGACTCTGTCGATGTGGGATGCTTGATGCTAGCCACCATGGTTCCGGAGCTCCAAAGAGATCTGGAACACATGGAGGCTTATGAGATGATTGTGCATCTCAAGGAAATGTTCCAGCAACAGGCAAGGCAAGAGAGGTATGAGACCACTAAGGCCTTACATTCCTGCAAGATGGCTGAAGGTGCATCAGTCAGTGCTCATGTCTTAAAGATGAAAGGGTACATTGATCACCTTGAACGGCTTGGATTTCCCATGAGCCAGGAGTTAGCTACAGATTTGATCTTAAACTCACTCCCGGAAAGTTATGACCAGTTTGTTATGAACTACAACATGAACAACATGGAGAAATCTATTTCTGAACTGCATGGGATGCTTAAAACTGCTGAGCCGAGTCTTAAGAAGAAACCCAGTAGTGTTTTGATGGTTCAGAAAGGAAAGGGTACGAAAAAGAAAGGCAAAGGCAAGGGGAAGGGTCATGGCTCATCAGGTAAGACCAAAGAGTCAGGCAAGCCCGAAACCAAGCCTGCACCAAAGAAGGCAAAGCCTCCGAAGGAAGGAGTCTGCTTCTTCTGCAATGAACCGGGTCATTGGAAGAGGAATTGCAAACTCTACCTCGAAGATCTGAAAAAGAACAAGAAGGATAGCGGGGCTATCGCTTCAGGTATTTATGTTATAGACATTCATCTTTCTACTTCCACCTCATGGGTATTAGATACTGCATGTGGTTCTCACATTTGTACGAATGTGCAGGGACTAAAGGACAGTAGGAAGCTGAAAAGGGGTGAAGTTGACCTACGAGTTGGAAACAGAGCAAGGGTTGCTGCGTTAGCTGTAGGCACTTATGAATTAGTTCTGCCCACTGGGCTTTTGTTAGTTTTGAACAATTGCTATTATGTTCCTGCTTTAAGTAGTAACATTGTTTCACTTTCTTATTTGGATAAGGAAGGTTTCACTTCCATTGCTGGGAATAGTAGATGTTCTATTTATCGTAATGATGTTTTATATGCTCATGGTGATTTGCATGTTGATCATTACATATTAAATTTGGAACAACCCAATCATGGAAATATCTATAACATAACCGCCAAAAGGGTCAAACCAAACGATTTGAATCCCACATACCTCTGGCACTGTCGTCTGGGCCACATAAATGAGAAACGCATTTCCAAACTCCATCAAGATGGATTTCTAAACTCATTTGATTTTGAATCATATGACACTTGCGAGTCTTGCTTGTTAGGAAAGATGACAAAGTCACCTTTCACTGGGCACAGTGAGAGGGCCACTGATTTATTGGGCCTCATACATACAGATGTGTGTGGACCGATGAACACAAATGCCAGAGGAGGTTATTCGTACTTCATAACATTCATAGATGATTTCAGCAGATATGGGTACATCTATCTAATGAAACATAAATCTGAATCTTTTGAAAAGTTCAAGATATTTCAAAATGAAGTACAAAACCAGCTTGGCAAAACAATTAAAGCCCTTCGATCTGATCGGGGTGGTGAATATTTGAGCCAAGAGTTCATAGATCATCTTAGGAATTGTGGGACACTCTCACAATTGACTCCTCCAGGGACACCACAATGGAATGGCGTTTCTGAACGGAGAAATCGAACACTATTAGATATGGTTCGATCCATGATGAGTCGAACAGATCTTCCGCCCTCCTTTTGGGGCTATGCCCTAGAGACAGCTGCGTTCACACTCAATCGTGTTCCATCTAAGGCAATCGAAAAGACTCCGTATGAGATATGGACTGGGAGGACGCCTAGTTTATCTTTCCTCAAGATTTGGGGATGCGAGGTCTATGTTAAGCAACAAGCCTCAGACAAATTAGCGCCCAAATCCTCAAAATGCCTTTTTGTGGGATATCCTAAGGAAACCAAGGGATATTACGTCTACAACCCTGCTGATAACAAAGTGTTTGTTGTCAGAAATGGTATCTTTCTTGAACGAGAATTTATCTCTAAAAGAACCAGTGGGAGTAAGGTACAACTCGAAGAAGTTCGAGAGCTACAAGACACCACAGAACTGCAGATGGAAAATAGAGAAGACTCACAACAAGTTGTTGAGACTCCTCAAGTCACGCAAGGTCCACGAAAGTCTAATAGGACACGACTTCAGCCTCAGAGATATGGATTTCTGATTTCTGATAGTCGTGATGTGTTGCTCATTGAGCATAATGAGCCGACTACCTATCGAGAAGCTATAGTGGGACCAAACTCCGAAAAATGGCTTAGTGCCATGAAGTCTGAGATGCAATCCATGTACGACAATCAGGTTTGGACCTTAGTCGACCCGCCTGAAGGTGTAAAAACCGTCGGGTGCAAGTGGGTTTTCAAAGAGAAAACTGACATGGATGGCAATATAAATGTCTTCAAGGCACGACTGGTTGCAAAAGGTTTTACTCAAACTCATGGTGTGGACTATGATGAGACCTTTTCCCCAGTAGCAATGGCCAAATCAATCAGAATCCTCTTTGCTATTGCAGCATATTATGACTATGAAATATGGCAGATGGACGTCAAGACAGCCTTCCTTAATGGAAAGCTCCTTGAGGACGTGTACATGACACAACCTGAAGGGTTTGTGCGTTCCGAGGACTCTGGTAAAGTGTGCAAGCTTCAAAGGTCCATTTATGGACTAAAGCAAGCCTCTCGGAGTTGGAATCATCGTTTTGATGAAGTAATCAAAGAGTTTGGATTTCTTCAAAACATTGATGAACCTTGTGTGTACAAGAAGGTTAGTGGGAGCACAGTTGTGTTTTTGGTACTCTATGTCGATGACATCCTACTTATTGGGAATGACATTCCTACCTTGCAGATTGTCAAGTCTTGGTTAGGAAAGTCTTTCTCGATGAAAGACTTGGGTGAAGCCACCTACATCCTAGGAATCAGGATCTATAGAGATAGATCTAAAAGACTTCTAGGACTCAGTCAGAGTACATACATAGACAAAATACTGCATAGGTTCAGTATGCACGAATCAAAGAGGGGTTTCATACCCATGTCTCATGGTACTCACCTCAGCAAAGATCTGTGTCCTAATACATCTGATCAGCGAGGTCGCATGAGTAAGGTTCCATATGCCTCGGCCATAGGATCTATCATGTACGCCATGTTATGTACTCGACCGGATGTCTCGTTTGCCTTAAGTATGACTAGCAGATACCAACAGGACCCTGGTGAGGGCCATTGGACTGCTGTCAAGAATATCCTTAAGTACTTAAGAAGGACTAAGGACTTATTCTTGGTCTATGGTGGATTGGATGATGAGCTCTGTGTAACTGGTTACACAGATGCGAGTTTCCAAACTGACCAGGACGACCAAAAATCGCAGTCTGGATACATATTCCTCCTCAATAATGGAGCAGTAAGCTGGAAGAGCTCTAAGCAGGGCACTGTAGCAGATTCTGCAACGGAAGCTGAGTATATAGCAGCATCTGATGCAGCTAAGGAAGCCGTTTGGATCAGGAAGTTCATCACAGAACTAGGGGTGATACCTACCATCTCAGATCCAATAACTTTGCTCTGTGACAATAGCGGTGCTATTGCACAGGCCAAAGAGCCTAGGTCACATCAAAGGACCAAGCATATACTCAGGCGATTTCATCTCATCAGAGAAATCAACGATAGAGGTGATATAAAAAATATGCAAAGTAGCAGGAGAAGATAATGTTGCTGATCCTCTAACAAAGCCGCTTGTGCAGGCAAAGCATGAGCGTCATGTTAGGTCAATGGGAATTAGTCAAATTAATGATTGTACCTAGTGCAAGTGGGAGGTTGTTGGAAATCGTGCCCTAGGGGCCAATCATTGTCTTATGAATATTATTGATTTATGAATTTATTAATTGAGTTATCATATTATTTGCATGTTTACTATGATGACCATCCTTGGATAATTCATGATATTATCCTAAATGTCCCTGGTCGATCATCTATGTGGGAGCACAGATGAAATAAGACCAGTATGACTTTGAAGATGTATAGAGATATAAATCAAAGTCATAAGCACATGTAAGAGTACAGGGTGTTGGACCGACCCGCTATGAGAGAACTGCATGGGTAACGTCATAAGCTTCTCTCATATACAAACCATGTCAATATGCCCTTTGACCTGAGATCATCATGGATTCCTACATGACAAAACGCTCAGCTTTGACCTAGTCAAAAGTCACTTTTGACCGAGTGATCATAAAGACTATGTTCGGGCTTAGTGGTTTTTCATGCGGAGGAATGTGAATGGTCAAGATGGAATTTGTCCCTCATATTCGTGGAGAGATATTACTGGGCCCCTCGATGAGTGAGTCTGAGAAATGTATGGCCATACTGTAATGGAAAGGTAGTTCCATTTCTATAGTCAGACTACTCAGGGATCGAGAAAGTAACGGTCGGGAATAGGAGGATGACATTATCCATGCCTCATCCATGACCAAAATATCGCGTGACAGAAGGGACATGATATGGTTGTATAAAAGGTTACATCGTTTATCGATCCTCATATGATTTGGGTAGTTGTTATGTCTTGCTAGAGACCGCTTGCGACTTGTGGGCTAGTATAGCAAATGGCCCACTGCCAACTTCATATGGGCCTACAGGGTCGCACACAAAATAGCCCAACACGAGCTATGATGTCCAGATTCATTGAATCTAAGACATGTCCAGATTCAATGAAAGATCCAGGTGAATGTATATATATTTATTTATATTCGTATATATATAAATTCGTATATATATATATATATTATATATATGAGATATATGAGATTTAATTTATAAGGATAAATTAAATCCCTATCACGTTTGAATTCGAAATTCAAATTGATAGGATATCTCATATAAGAGATATTTATAAGATTTAATTTATAAGGATAAATTAAATCTCTATCACGTTTGAAATTCGAAATTCAAATTGATAGGATATCTCATATAAGAGATATTTATAAGATTTAATTTATAAGGATAAATTAAATCTCTATCACGTTTGAAATTCGAAATTCAAATTGATAGGATATCTCATATAAGAGATATTTATAAGATTTAATTTATAAGGATAAATTAAATCTCTATCACGTTTGAAATTCGAAATTTAAATTGATAGGATATCTCAAATTTGATTTATGGGAATAAATCAAATATAACTCAGTCTCATCTTTATTTAAAGTTAAATAAATAAGTAATTAAATCTGTGGGACGGATTTAATATTATTTTATTTAATTAGTTTCTTATAAAATTATACAATATATGATATTGTATCAATTCGGAATTAATATAAGATTAACTCCAAAATCCAATTAGGTCAGGTGGAAAAACGCATAGCATCCTATATATCTGATTGGAGGAGCTACGTTTGAAAATAACACAGAACACAAAAGGCCGAACGGAATCTGCAAAAGGTTTGCAGACAAGAAACTGCTGAAATAGAGACGGAGACTTGTGAAAGCCTTGGAGGGACAGGAGACGCTAGCACGTCGTTCGTGGTTGGAACGCTGTTCGTGTGGATACCAGTAGAGGAAGCCGACCTGAGGCGTCGACTTCTTGTGATCGGAAAGAGACCACCGTCCGCGGAGAGAATCTGTGAAGGTCGCTGAGGAACACTCCGTCGATTTCTTGCGATCAGAAAGAGATCACCACCCACGTAGAGAAGCTGTGAAATTCGCTGAGCAACACTAAGGGTAATGATTCTTTCCACTTGACTTAAACACATACGGCAGATCCTGGCAAGGAATGGAAAATTTTTAAAGTTTATTTCCGCTGCGTGTCTTCCAATTCCTTACACATATATCTTCCCACTCCCTCATTTTTCTCCCAAAATAACAATTGTTCCCTCTATTTTTCAAACTCATGGATCTGGGCCTAATCCACCATGGGTGGACTGGCCCATTCCCAACATCTTCCACTCACACTTAGTGGATTAGGTATTGTAGCTCCAATCTCATTCTCTTCTTTTTTTCATACTAGGTGCTTTGTCGTGACCGCGTAGGCATGACGTCTCCTTTTGGGAGTTTGTACTAGAAATCCCTTTTACAGAGACCAGCACAAAGCAACCCTATAGTGCAGCTCGATCATAATAAGTTATGATGCCTTGAATGTCCTCGATTTACCCATATACACTTTTATTATGGCTAATCTAATCCCTCTTGAGTTAGCATATAACTCAGATAGCCTCTACTTATGCATAGTATCTATACTTATGAAATTAATGAAATAATATCACAAGGGATCGATCACAGACACCAGCATGGATGTGTAAATTTTGGCAATCTTTGTTTCGCCCATATATCATTTTGATATGAATCAACCGTTTTCCTAGCATAATACCTTTGGTTCATATATAATTTGACCATAGGACATATACTAAAGTAGCAATCGCTGAAACATACCTCCATTATATTGTCAAAGTCAAAGGACAATAATGAAAGAATGATACCTTTCTGGAACTCACACAATAATGAAGTAGGGATTGATTCATTTGCTTTCCATTTGCCGTTCTTTAGCACATGTGGTATGAATCACATGTTACGGTGTTCCTCTTATCTTATAAGAGTGTACGTCATTTTGATTCTATCAATCGCACCGTACAGACTTAAGTCCAGACACTTATAGTATCTAAACCCAAACTCTTCAATTCTATTCACATAATATGACATCAATTTTGAAAAATTTGTTATATGGAAACAGGTTTTATGGATATGGGTACACATAGTTTGATCCATATCCATACTCACGGATCTCATCTGACTTACTGTACTTTTTAAGCCAAGGCCACATTTAATGTGTTTCTTCTCTACCATATCAGCACTCTTGCTGCTTTACTGGTGAACACATGTCTCATCTTTAAACGCTTCTTTAGCATCAAAGGCAGTTGCTAGTATGAGAGAGCTAACCTTTTCAACTTGTACAATATACTAGACATTTTACACTTTCACCTGGACATATAAATAATAATAAATGACATAATATCATTAATGAAAACAAAATATTACATACAATATGCAACTTTACATTTTTCTCATGCCAATTACATGTTTTTCAAATATTTCTTTGCCTATTGGCTTAGTCAAGGGGTCTATAACCATACATTTGATTGAAATGTATTTTACAGTTACAATTTTATGTGCTATATAATACCTCAGAAAGTTATACTTAATATCAATGTGTTTGGTCTTGCTGTGATACTTAGGGTCTTTGGTGTAGGCTATAGTTGTGGTGTTGTCATAGTGTATCAACACCGGATTGGTACTCTCATTCCCAAATCCTAGATGTTTGATAAATCTCTTTAGCCAAACAACATCTTGCGCTACTGCAGTGCATGTCACAAACTCAACTTCCATAGAGTGTAAAGCAATACACGTATGCTTCTTGCTACTCCAACATATGGTGCCGTTGTTAAACAAGAAGGTGTATCCTAAGTCGATCTTCATTCTTCTTTATCACTGCCTATATCAGTATCAAAATATCTGACTAGGCACATATCACTTTCTTGATAATACAACGCATAGTTAGTTGTGCCCTTTAAGTATCTCAAGATCCTCTTCACTGCTTTCCAGTGTTTCTTACTGGGGTTGGACTAGAATTTGCTAACCAGCCCCATAGCATAACAAATATCTAGTCTTCTACACATCATTGAATACATCAGGCTACCTGACGAGTGCGTCAGATTGTCGCAGTCCGAGCCATCAAAATTAAGTGAATTGCACCCTAGTAATGTAGTATAAGGCACAACCCTATCGTTCTTCTCAAGGAGCCTTTCTAAAGAAATCCTAGCAAATTGGATGTCAAATTCAACGGTAAACCTGAGTAAAGAGTAAATGGTTTTGTGGTTTTGTGGGTGCAGTAAAATAAAGATGCAGTAAAATAGATATTTTTGTGTTTTTGTTTAAGATGGAAAATAGTTGGTTTGTGAAAGTAGTATATGATGATAGGCTCTTGATGATGAAAAATATCTATCCTTGCTCTCAAGGTATACGGAGTTTGAAATCACTAAGTCTTGAATTAAACCTCAATCAATCGATTGAGTCCAAAACCCTAATATTCTTTAAACTCCTTTGATCAAAGCTAGTTTAAAGACTATTATTGAACTGCTAAGGATCACTTAGTGTGTAATTTAAAACAGATGGAAGAATGCCCTCGAATGATCATCGATTGACTAACCCTAGAATTCAAGCAATTGAATCAATTAGCAACGATCATTGACAACCGTTCAACTAGCTTAAACTCAATTGAAATATTGTATTTAAACCAGCATTCAAAACATCCAAAGTAAATTATAATTGTCTAATATGAGAATAATCAATCATATTCAAAACTTGTTCATATGATGAAAAACCCTAAATCTAGCAGCAATCATAATATGACAAGATGCAAATTAGAACAGAAGAAACTCCTCGTTTCAGTCTGTGAGCTCAAGATAATAGATCCATCACCAAGAGACTAAAGGTGTAACATCCCTAATTTCTGTACTAAGTTGTATGTACAGATTGAATAAAATATGAGATGTTTAGGAAAAGATGTGTCCATATTTATGTAAAGAAAAGGATTAATTGAAAGAGGAAGAAAGTCTAAGTGCCAAAGTACAAAATTATGAAAATGCCACTGTGATGCTCTAAGAAACCAGAAGTAAATGGAGGGCATTTTGGTCATTTCATAGAATGGATGGATATCAGAGGAAATTTGATAGTAAATTATTATAATTAATATAAGAATTTATGGACTTGACAGAAGTCAAAAAGGAGTCCTGTAGAATTAATTATGGAATTTACGGTGAAAAAGGACACCGATAAAGGGTTAAAGGAAACATATGTAATTTTTAACAGGACTTCTAGGTCTCATAAAATTATGAAACTTTGTAGAGAATTCATTTTATATTAGAATGAATTTATAAAAATGTTAGAACAATTAAAGGAGGTGTTTAGCATTTATTCTGAGATCAGGATAATTTAAGGATATCGGTATAAGGAAAGTACATTGGGATTTGTGCCAATTAGCTATTGGACCTAAAAGAGGCCCAACATTTCATCCTAGGCCAGCCCAATAAGGCTCAAAAGTTATCTTGGAGCCCAAGTTCAAATAATAAATAATTTATGGATTTTTGAAAAGAAAGAAAAAGAGAATAAAGTAAGAATTAGGTGTTGCACATGGTGGGACCCACAAGGACACAAGAATGGCACCCAAAAAGAGGAAGGGTTAGGTGTACCAAGGGAGGCCATGCTAGTGATGTCATGGTGGTAAGGTCTTGAGTGAAAAGTGAAAAGACATTCCAAGATCAAACCTTTAACCATTAGATCAAATAGTTTTCAAAGTGATCTTGGACTTCAAATGGCACATGACTTTTGCTATAAATACCCCCCTTCCATTCATTCTTCATACCCAAGAGCTCCTTTAGAAAGAGAAGTGAGCTCTAGAGAAGGAAAGTGGAAGAAAGCAAGGAAGAAGCAAGGGTCTTGAAGGAGCAAGTAAGGTAAGTTGTCTCCTTGCTTCTACCTTTTGTTCTTATGGTTTGTGCTTGAGTTTAAGTGATTTTTTAGGCTTAAATCTTGGGGAAATGCTGCTGGAATTTTTGTGTATATGTGAAAGGAATATGAGTTTTAAGTCATAGATAGTTAAGAGACAAGCTAGTTACATGCTTGGTTGTGAAGTAAGTTGATGTTCTTGACTTTACCATTTCGGTTTGCACTGTTCATACACTGTTCATGATAGAAGGAAATGGAATTTCAATGATTTAATGCTTCCATTGAGTTTATATGATGATTTTGTGTAGGATTGGAAAGGTTTTGAACCTTGGAAACCATTGGAATTAAAGTTATAATGTTGAAAATTCCTCACGGTTACTGTTCACTCGCGTGAACAGTGATTTGAATTTCATGATTTTAGTGCTTCCAATGGTCTTAAAATGAGATTTTGTGTGGGGGAAAAGTGGAGGAACAAGTATGGGAAGCATTGGAATCAAAATGAGAATTTTTGGAAGATTTATGTATGCTTTTCCAAATCTGTACAGAACAGTTTATTGTTGCTAGAATTTGGTTATTTTGAGTTCATAAATGGATTCAAAAGGTGAAATTGTGTAGGGTAAGGTCAAGACATCAATTGGTTCAAAGGCCAAGTTAATTGGCAAAGATTAAAGAAAGTTATGTTAGTTAAAGCAAGTTAAAGGTTCAAGAGAGGTAGTCTTGAGTAGTGTTTGAGTTCATGGTCTTAATGGATTATGTAATGAATATGAATGTATTTAGGACCTTGAAACCTCTAAGAAGGTGTTGGGGAATGATTGACCAAAAAGCTTCATGATTGGAAAGGTTGGGAAGCAAGTGCAAGCATAAGAAAGAAAGCTTAAATCCAAGGTAGTAAACTTACCCTAAACTTGTATGTATTGAATGTTATGCTTGATTGTGCTATGACTTTGTTGAATTGTGTGCATATGTGTATATGATTGAAGCTCTGTTTCTATGATTACCTTGGCCAATTGTATTTCATATGATACATGGAAGCATGCTCATCACACTATGATAACACTTTCACAAGCAAGCACAAGTAATTACTTTAATGCATGCATTGTTTAGTACCGTTTGCTACTGAGATTTCCCCAGAAATCTCACCCCATCCATGTAATCCCAAACCCACAGGTTTACGAATGAGTAAAGAAGATAAAGAGGCATGAAGAGAGGTTGGGAATTGGAATATTTGAATTCTATGTAATAAATGTGCGAATTATTGCATGTAATATTGTTATATGACAAGTTGAGCAACAATGTTCATGATGAAAAGGTATAATAGTAAATGATGAAATAAATGTATCAAATAATTATGGCATAACCCCATAATGTATATGAATGTATGAAAGGCCAAAGAGATTGGTTATGTTTTCTGGAACAATTAATGGAAAATTCATTTTTTTGAGGTTAAAGTTAAGGTTAAGATTCAAAGATGTGTACTAGAAAATGCCGTTGTGCTGGGTAGACTATACAAAGTACTGTGTACGTAAGTGCTGTCTAAGGAGGCTGGAAGTGAGTGGACCTAGCCGGTTCATCCAGTCTTTCCTGGGTACTTACGTAGAATGGTAGTTCTCATGGGAATTACCGAATCAGTACAGTTATCTTCTGTCAGGATTTTTGGCAAAGAGAGATATAATCCAGTTGAGAGTGCTATAGCAAGAGTACTCTGAGAGATATAAAGTAGGATGTTTCATTTTGGTATCAGAGAAAAGGATTCTGGCTTAAGAAATGCTCTGAACAGATGATTTCTAGCATTAGTACAGAATAAAGTTAGCACAGAACAAAGGGTTCTGGCTCAGAGCATAAGATTCTGGCACAGAACAGAAGGTTCTGACTCAGTGATGCTCTGGTTTAGTTAGACTGATCCCTTAGACAAATGAGAAATTTGAATGGTTCTCTCCCTAGAGTATGATATAGGGATGTTTTTCACTACTTGGAAAGGTTTAGACAGAAGACAGTGACACCCAGAAGAATTAGACTGTACCCCGAGCTTTTTAGTCTTACGAAGTATAAGATTAGATAGGCTAATCTTAGTCAGTCGATACAGCCGAGGTCTCTTGTTTATTAAAACAATGTGGCTGGACTAAGCAGAATAATGTTTAAGAAGAAATTTCCTCTATGGATAGAGACAGAAGCTGATCAGTTCACGACTAAGGAAGCTGTAAGAGTAGCTTGAGGTATCATTCTGTGACCAGATACTACAGTGAGGATGCCAGATGTCCAAGTTGCGACAAGTTAAGTCATAAATCATGATGAGAGAACACTTTTGGTCACAAAACACCGAGCAAATATTACAGCAGTAGACATGGGGATTCATAAAGTTAAGCTTGAAATATCAGTTAATTAGTAAGACCCCTAACCTGTAATGCTGTATAAAGATGAGGTACACCTAGACTTTAACTTTTTAGGTAGTGAAGAGAGTTCAGATGACAGCATAAGGGACTCAATCAGGAAGGTTTATAGTAAGGCACCCCATGCATATTTTTGTAGACTCAAATTTACAGTCTATAGATTATGAGAAATTCAGTCAGATGTTGTGTATGTACCAGATAATACTGCACTAGATAATGATGGGTCTAGTAATTATGTATAGGATGAGTTTGAAAGAGTGCTCTCGAACCCTGAGGTAAGCTCTCTTCCTTCAATAAGAGGACAGATTACGGTTGAGGAAGCTGAGAACTAAGATTGGATTATAGGTAGGCCAGATATTATTCCTCCTCTACTAGAGTTTGAGGATAAGTTTGATATGAGTAGCCTAAGAACCAGTTACAATCTGTGACATCCCTTCCTATTGTCGCAGTCCAGGAATATATGAGGTTATAGATAAAGATTAAAGGGATGTTCCTAGCCCTAATCCACCTCAGCCTTCTTTATGAAAGACAGACAATGTGACTATACTAGTCTCAAGAAAGGCTGTGGGAAGTGAACTACTTAGTTTAGGTTAAGGGATGGAAGGAAGTAGAAATCAAGAGCAGTCAGTTTAACTGCAGTTCCTCAATGACGTAGCAAGGATGATAAATAGAGATATGATAGAGGGCATTGACCTGGATTAAGTTTTCATATTAGTAGTATGATATGAGATGGCCATAAGCCAGATATTGCCATATACCCTACGTGGCATATAAAGCTAAGTAAGCTTTTGGCAAATGGTTCACAACTGATGTGTAAGGATCGGCCATTACTAGGGTAAAGACTGGACAAGAACATTATAAGGAAATATTTAAAGCAAGTTAGATCCAAGTCGAATGTAAAGCAGTTTGGGACACAACTAGAAGTCCTCAAGAAGTTAGGCCATGATGAAAGGTGACCCGAGGTCGTGACTAAAGAATGTAGAGCTGTCTAGTCATGACAAATAGAATGAGATGATCACAACTAAAGTTCATAGATGCGTTGCGCCTAGTTCATACTCAGGCCACGATGAAGATACGCAGGGACCTGATGAAGGATGAAGATGCCAACCTCACTGAAGGTTATCAGTTGAGGTTTAGCACATGATGTAGGCAAGCTGAATAGTATGAGAAATAGAGATACATGCTAGTCTAAGATGATGTTTAGAAGTAGATCCTCTATGTGACTATCAAGAGTAGATCTATATTTGGAAAGACTTTGTTCAGTTAGTCTTTTATGAACAAAAGAATCAAAAGTTAGGATAAGGCTTGCGCAAGAAATGAGCCTAATTAAATGGTCATGACTAAATAGCTAATCAAATGGTCACGACTAAATAGCACAGAGGCGTGGTTCCACTTTCATTGTCTTTTGATTTCTTTCCTGGTCCTTGTTCTCTTCCAAAGTACCTACAATTCAACATAAAAGCTCACTGTAAAAGTCCAGATCAGTAGATAACCGAATATATGCAGTTTGGAAGAGTTATTTTACCATTCTACCCTTTAATTAGCACACTGCCACACACAATCATGTAATTCATAAAAGTACAATTTAAGGCATGAAATAAATGGTAAAGTTATTATAAAACTCTCAAAATTGTCATAGAAACCTTATACAAAATATGTCTTATCACTACCAATAGCACTGGCATATGGAAATCTTTCTATTTGCTTTTTGTCTAATTCAGTTTTGGGACACATGTCATGTAACATCCCGATTTTTGGTCTAGGAGAACTGGGAAGTAGTCTGATATGGGCAGGCTGCTAAAACCGTAGTCCCAGGGTAGTAATCTGATATGGGCGGATCACTTACCTGTATTTTGTAGGATCCGAGGGATGAGCTAAGTCCTTCAGGATGTAAAGATGAGTTAAGTCTTTAACCTACAGAATCGGGACAGTTCGCCTAGGTTCAAAATGAGGAATGTGAGGAATATCCTAAGTCTTAAGCCTAGGAATTCTGCAGGAAGCTTGATATGGGCTGGCTCCTGTGTAAGATAACCTGATATGGGCGGGTTGTCGAGCTTTTCAATTAACGATGACTCCCGAAGAGTTTAGGGGATGAGTTATTGAAAGAGAATTTCTAGAACTTAAGATGAAGGATAAGAAGATGAGAATAGAGGCCAGAAAGAGAATGCAGGGGCAAAATCGTAATTATGGGAAAGATCGGGCTGGTAGCCGATGAGTACCATATTTTGCCATAAAATAGAGAAAATTATGCTGATCATTTCACTGAACTGTGAAATGTGCATACGAGGTCTCTATGAGTATGAAAGAACTATGGAAAGTTTAAGGACAAAAAGGTGGGGTCCTTAAGTGTAATTCTAGCCAAATAAAAAGGGACTTAAATGAAAAGAAGAAAAGTTCCTTGGGGCTAAAGTGTAATTAAAGAAAGTCAGGCCGGAAGTGGTTTGGACTGTCCGACAGCATTTCAGTCCCAGATTTCACCGGTAGAGAGAGCAAGGGACGCTCGGTAATCTGGCTTAATACAGGAATTTTTGAAGACTCCAGATAGCCAGAAATGGACTGATCGTCCAAAAGTTATAAAAATTCATACCGGATATCCTAGATTTCAGATCTAGGTGAGAAAATACAGGATGATGCGTCTTTATGGGGCGGATGTCAAGAAACTGACAGAATACCGATAGGAGGCCTGTAGAAAAAGTTATTCGTAAATTAGAAAATCCAGACGGGAGTGTGAGGCCTCCGGGTATCCGATAGGGAGATTTATCGGTAATTAAAAAGGGACTGAATGAGTTCGGATGACCTCGGTCAGATGACTGATATGACTCACAGGGATGCCTGAACACCGCAGGCCAGTGTATCGGACAGAAGGAGCCGGTGTCGGATATGTGTATAAACGGTGAAAAATAGGTAAAATATTCAATAAACATTAACGGGGGAAGATTCCTCGTAATGCGTGCCATGAAGGTAATGGACCCTGAGAGGCCCAATAATGGCGCCAACAAGGCCCAGTAAGACCCTTGGACTGATAGGTGGGCCAGTGTCCGGCAGAACCCCGGAAAAGTGCGAAATTACGAAAATGCCCCTGTGTTGTACTAAAGGGGTAGTATATGTATGAGGGCATTTTGGTCATTCTGGACAGGCCCAGGAGCCAAGGCACATACAGATAAAGTTACTTAGAGTCAGTATATGCCCTGACAGAGTACAGAAGGGTGTGAAATGATGATTTTACCCTTAGGGTTAAAATAACGCAAGAAAGGGCACCCAAGGGTATTTTGGTAATTTGCCAAGGGATGTTTCTTGGGAATCGAGCCATCAGAGTACTTGAGCTTGATCAGGATCCAAGATAACATACCCAGAGCCCAAAAACGTAGCCCATGAAGTATGTGGGAAAAAGTGGCATTAAAATACTATTTTAATGTTGTTTCAATAAAGTAGTTACTCGGTCGGCACGATAACCGAGGAGGTGATCAGATAAAGTCTGGGACTTATCTGGATAGCATTGAAAGGTGTGAAAGGTCCCTTCCAAGTGCCACATGGAGCAATCTTAGAGGCAAAAGAAAAGTTGAGGACACGTATTACGGTGCAAGACTTTGGACCGGTACTGGATTGGACTGAACTGCTGAGTCAGCTGATGAGGTGTCCAGGAATTGTGACATGTGAAGAATGTGGCGATGAGGTGTCCCGGTGAGGTGTCCTGGATGATGTCATGCATGATGCAGTAAAAAGGAATAAAGAAAAATAGGAAAATCCAGGAAAAACCAGGACCACATGTTCAAATGGCTTCAAAATTACACAAATGCCATCCATTAAAGCTATAAATACCCCCTTCCCCTCCCATTTTATGCATCCCACATTTTTGGCAAGAAAAGAGAGAGAAAGAAGAGAGAGAAGGAGAAAGAAAGAAAGAAAGAAAGGAAGTTCTGGTGGAGTTGGAAGCAGTATAGAAGTTCTGGAGCTCTGCTTTTGAGGTAGTAACTAATCCTAGCTCTTATGTAATATCTTTGTGATTTGTTGTGCTATTGTTTGGTTGGATTGTTGTCTTATATGTTATGCTTGAAGCTCTATTACAATGCTATGATCATATGTTATTGAATATGGAAGCACGCAGCATACTTATCTATACACAATCACAAGCAAGCACCGTCACTCTGCATTACATATATTGTTATGATTATTACTACTGAGATTCCCCCGAATCTCATTCCCATATATAACATTACAGGGGAGGTTCTGTCAAAATAAAATCTGGAAATTTTAAGACGCCGTTAGGCTGCCAAAATTCTGGCAACAGAGAGGGAACAAAGAAAGGATCTGATATGTACTGTGTACGTAGGTGCTGTCAAGGAGGCTGGAAATGAGTGGACCTAGCAGGTTTATCCAGTCTTTCCTGGGTACTTACGTAGAATGGTAGTTCCTACGGGAATTACCGAATCGGTACAAGATCGGTTACTTTCTACAGAAGGAATGTAGCAGTTG
The DNA here is from genome assembly GCA_037074615.1 of Leucaena leucocephala. Classification (NCBI taxonomy): domain Eukaryota; kingdom Viridiplantae; phylum Streptophyta; class Magnoliopsida; order Fabales; family Fabaceae; genus Leucaena; species Leucaena leucocephala. The sequence continues at coordinate 11,883,653 of CM073540.1, read as the reverse complement.
CGCTGTCAAATTTTAGGCAGGAAAAGATGTAATAGAAATATGATAATTTGGTGTATGCCTTGTTGTATGACATTTTATTATTCAATAATAAATATTGTTTGGCATGTTCAATTTGTGAATGGGGAATAAAGGGAGAAATTCGCAGGTCCTGAGGTAGCAGTGTTCTGGCCTCAGTTTGACCTAGTAAACGAAGGAGTTTGGCTATGAAATTTGGTGAGCCAGTGATACACATCTGGGGCATTACGTGGATAGGTAATAAGCCTTGTTTGGATGTGTAGAACGAGAGAAATTAATTTTCAAATTAAAGGTCCAGAATAAGGAACTTAAGAGTAAAATTTTGAATTTCTGGGCTTAAGTTAAGATATAATCAAGCTAATGTTGCTTCCGCAAGTGTACTCTGAGGAGTCTAAGGGAGGATGTTTCATGTCACAACTCAAGACCACTCTAGTGGCTATAGGGATATCTATGGGATTGCAGTCACTCATATTGAATCGCTCAAGTATCTTCTTGATATAATTCTCTTGTGAAAGAGTGAGGATTCTCTTTGAGAGATTCCTTCAAATCTTGACGCCAAGTATGTATTTTGCTTCACCCATGTCTTTTATATCAAAATTTGATGAAAACCATTCTTTAATAGCTATCATCGAGTAAAGACTATTTCTGGCTAAGAGTATGTTGTCTATGTATAAGGATAATATTACAAAGTTTCCCTCAAACTACTTAACATAGACGCAATGGTCTTTCTCTATCATCTGAAAGTTATATGAGTTTATCGCCTTGTGAAACCTCAAGTACCACTATCTAAATGACTGTTTAAATCCATAAATAGATCTTTTGAGTTTACACTTCTTGTGTTCAAAACCTGTTTCAATGAAACATATTAGTTATTCCATATAGATTTCTTTATATAGATCACCATTTAGGAATACAGTTTTTACATCCATCTGATGTAACTCTAGGTTTAAACTGTTTACTATTACCAGAATAAGTCTTATAGAATTGAAGTGCACAATAGGTAAAAGAGTATCCTCGTAATCTATACCTTCCTATTGTGTATATCCCTTTGTAAATAATCAGGCTTTAAATTTTTCAATTGATCCATCCACCTTTCGCTTGATTTTGAGAACCTACTTGTTCCCAATGGCTTTACGCTATTTTAGTAGATCAACCAATTCCCAAACTCTATTTTTCATCATTAAGTCCATTTCCTCTTTCATTGCTTTCTTCCACTCCTCCTTGGTAGGACCTGCCAATGCCTCATGAACAGTGGGGGTTTAATCATCCCCTTCTAGTAACTAAGGGTGCTGCGCCTTTTATTTGGAAGCTTCTCTTTGGAACACTTTCCATGTTACTCCTTCTGATCGAAGCAACTTGTTTATCTTTTCTTATTTGTCTCAGTCTTTATGTTGATTGTTCTTGGCTCCCACTCAGATTAACATACCTAGAGGATTATGGTCTGTCAATTTGTTTGGCACTATCTTGTTCTTGAGTCTTATAAAGAGATATAGTATGATCAACATCTCCCTTACTAAAAAATTCTATTTTAATGAATACAACATCTCTTGATTCTGTTTCAGTCACTGTCCCATCTTCAATTTCACTTTTGAATACATATCCTTTTGAGGGTTCAGAGTACCTTATGAAAATATATTTCTTCCTTCTAGGACTTAGTTTTCCATGTCTATGAAAACTGTCATGGATATAGGCTTCCGAGGCCTAACGTCTAAGGATGCTTAAATCTAGTTGGCGTTTAGTCCATAGCTCGTAGGGTATGGAAGTGACTGACTTGGAGGGCACACGATTAAGTATGATGTTTTTGTCAATAAAGTATCACCCTAATGTGAAATTAGAAGGTTTGCCTTAGTAATCATATACCTAACCATGTCTAGAAGAGTTCTATTTCTTCTTTCAGCAACCCCATTCTGTTGAGGTGTGCCAGGGATATTTAGTTTTCTAATAATCCCTTTTTCTTCACAGAGCTGTTTGAATTGATCCGAAAGGTATTCACGACCTCAATCAGTGCGTAATGCCTTAATTTTATTATCTATTTAATTTTCTACTTTATTTATATATAGTCTAAAGCACTCTAGTGCCTCAGACTTATTTGAAATCAAATAGACATGACCATATCATGAAAAATTATCAATAAAGGTAATAAAATATCAAGCTCTATGTCTCACCCTCATACTCATTGTACCATAAATATCAGAATGGATTAATTGTAACAGATTTTTGGCTTATGTTCCCTTACTGAATGGTTTTCTAGTAGCCTTACCAGCTAGATAACTTTCGCATAATTACATATTCATGTTAGGGATTACCCCCAACAAGCTGCCAGTTTAATCATTCTATCTTGATTAAAATGTCCTAGTCTAACATGCCAGATATTCATATCAGGATTATTTGAAGTAATAGCAAAACAATTTTGAGCATTAAAATCACCATCAAGATCCAAATAAAGAACTTTTGCAATCAGAAAGCTGAACCATAAAATATTAAGTTGCTATAAATGTCTGCAACTTTACCATGAAAGTTTATATTGAACCCAAAGTCTATTAAGCAAATTACAGAAATTAAATTCTGTCAGATGTCAAGAGCATGTAGCACATCATTTAGCATCAAGGTCTTTCCACCATGCAAAACAAGTTTGTAGGTGCCAATGCCTCAAACCTCGATCCTGGCATTATTGCCAACGTAAAGCCATTTTCTTTGAAATGGCAACTGACGGTATTCTACAAAAGATCCTCGATCTCGACTTACATCATCTATGGAGCCTAAGTCAATAATCCAAGAAAAGGAAATAGGTTCTGTCAGAAAAATAGTACTAGAAACAAATGAGACATGTGAATTCACATAATTCACTGTTACATTTCTGCTCTCAGTCTATTTAGAATATTCACATGCGAAATGTCCCATTTTGTGGCAGGCAAAGCATTTGACCTTCTTTAGGTCTAACTTTTTCTTGACGCCTTTCTTTCCATCTTGTATGTTGCTTGCCTTTCTTGGGTAGAGGACCTCCTTTCTTCCTATTTTTCTGAAATTTCTTGCCCTTTTTAAATTCAGGCTTTGATTAGAAAGGACTAGCACCTTCAGTCAAATAGGCTTGTCTAGTGGCTTTATAAGCCTCCAAAAGTTCATCCTCTAGCTCCAAATGCTTAGCTACATCATTGAAAGTGATGCTATTTTCATTATGGGTCAGATTAACTTTCATATGCTCCCAACTGGTAGGGAACGACCTGATGACAACTTACACTTGCTGCTCGTCAGATAGATTATATCCAGCCTCCTTTAGTTCATGAATCATGTTGGACATCTCTCTTAGATGTTGCCTCATAAGATTATTTGATTTTAGCTTATAGGTATCGAATTTAATTGTCAACCTTCTAACCTTAGTTGTGGAGACTCCACCAAACTTATCCTTTAAGGCAATCCACATAGCTTGTGTCGTTCTTTGTCTTAAACTCACATATCAAATCATTAGCCATTGCACTCAATAGTGTGATTCTTGCTATGTTATTCTTCCTTTTCTAGGACAGGTATGCTTCCTGATCTTTCCAGTGCTGGACTGTATTTTCAGCTTCAGGCTCTATTGTTGTCATTATTAATGGCTCAATTGCATCCTGTTCTTCTATAATATATTGGACCTTTCGGTGCCAAATATCCTAGTTATCCCCGTTGAGTTTTTCCCCTTATTTAATTTTGCAATAATGTTATTTGATACCATTGTTCAATATCAATTATGTGACAAACCTATCCTAGATTAATTTATTGAACCATAGAATATTTAAATGAATTTATATATATAGCACAAATAAAGTATATAATGTCATGTACTTTTATTATTTTTTGAGAAAATAACAACATCACTAGACTCATGATTAGGAGAATATGTTTGTACCTCCTATCACATAGGTACTAGCAACGCCATCACTTCCTATCAAAACTAATATAAGCATTATTCTCATCAAATTTTGCTTTTAGAATACTCATTATCTAAAAGGTTCCCACTTATAAAAATTATACATGAATTATAACTTAGATAAAGAAATAAAATGAAACATGTTTCTCTTGCATATGAGGCATGTAATAAATGGCAAGTCTTTACAAATAAAAAGTAATAAAATATGTCCTTAACAAAGCAAAGAAGTAGAAATCAAATACAAATGTACATTATTTGATATGAGCATTACAGTACTCTAACATAACTTTTCTTAGCTTCTTAAGCTTACGAGGCGGCTTGAGAAGGTTAGATACAAATTCTATTGTTTTAAGCGAATACATTTTGCTTATGGATCCTCGTCTAGGCTTGCTTCTAACCCTAGTTGCTCTCATATACTCCATTATGACTTTTAGGTAGAATTCAGTATTCTCCTTATCTGTCTTGAATTCTATGTAATCACTAATCAAGCTATTAATGCCTTTTATATTTATTAGTTTGGTTGTATCTCTTTCAGCTATGCTCATGGCTAAAGTAGGGGTAAGAGGTTGATTCACTTCTTCTCCACCCTCAACTGGAGATTCATTGTGAAGAGTAGGCACCATCTTGAAGTTTGAATCTGAAGAAACTATGAAAGGCTGCTCAGAAGGGGTTTGATGGGGAATAAAGTTTCTAACTTCAGTCCGAATTATATATTACTTTTGGTTCCTCTTGTGGAACTGCCTCCACCAACTCCTCTAGGTCTTCTTCAGAAGGTTTATCAAGTTCTAATTCTAGATCCTCTTCAAGTTCCCTCTCGGGGTCCTTTTGAAGGTTCTCCTTTGGGATATTGACATCATCCAGGAAAGAGATGTCATCATATAAGCTATATCCCAGGGATTTAGTGCTAGATTAATTTATTTTCACCTAAATAATAAAAAATATTAATTATCATAATTTTTTAAAATTTTTAAACACAAAAAAAACCAGAAAATATATCGAATATTCATAAATAGGTCCAGAATTGCCTTTAAAATTAGGCAAATTATATATCAAAATAAAGATATTGATTTTAGAGATTTTTAGGAACAAACTGCACCTCAATCGGGGGTCCCACACTTCCTCACATGCCCCAAGAAGGAAAAATTCAAAAAAATTAGAAAACTAAACAAAGCCCACTCTCGACATGTGCCAGTTTGGTGCTGCCACTTAGCCATTGTCACGTGTCAGCCACCAGATTTTTTCTTATTTTTTTTCAAATTTTTTTAATTACTAATTTTTTAAATAATTTGATTGTGTGTCCTGGTTGGATCTACTAATCCGACTACCTATACCCCTGTTGTAAAAAAAATACAAAAATATTTTTTTTTTGTAATAGGCTTGGCACAATCGCAGCCAAATTTTTTTTTGAACTGGCCTGCTGCCAACCCAACAAAATTTTTTTCTCTTGGACTGGGCTAAGCCCAGTCCATTAAAAGCCTTTTGTTTGCCTTCTTTTTTTTATAAAGGTACAAAATGGTGCGCAGAGGTCACCCTTGACCTCCAGCTGGGTCACGCCAGACCCGGCAGCTTGGTTCCTTGCACATATGCAACACTATATTGTATGTTAGGTCTATTTACTATCAAATAGAGAAGAGATCCAATCATTCCTCTATACTTCTTAATATCAAAATCCACTCCCTTTTTATCTGCATCCAGTTGTATGGTTGAGCTCATTGGAGTTGACATGCACTTGGCACTTTCTATCTCAATTTTTTAGTAACTCTCTGAGATACTTTATTTGTGAGATGAAGATTCTATTTTTCTTCTGTTTGATCTGAAGCCCCAGAAAGAAATTGAGCTCACTCATAATTGACATCTCAAATTCACCCTGTATTAACTTTGCAAACTCTTGATAAAGATCAGCATTAGTATATCCAAAAATAATATCATCTATAAAAATATGAACTACCAGTAAATCATTTTTGTACTTTTATAAAAAATTTGTATCCACCTTGCCTCTTTCAAAATTTTGATTTAACATAAAGTTATTCAATCGTTTATACCAAGCTCTTGGAGCTTTTTTAAACCATATAAAGCCTTTTTGTGTTTCTAAACATAATCTGGATACTTAAAACTTTCAAAACTATGTGGTTATTCAACGTACACTTCTTCCATTATAAAACCATTTAGAAAAGGGCTTTTCAAATTCATTTGGTATAGTTTAAAATCTTTAATACATGCAAATGCTAAGAGAACACGTATTACTTCCAATCTTGCTACTAGAACATACGTTTTCTCATAATCAACCTTCTTCTTAATTATAGCCCTTTATAACTAATCTAGCTTTATTCCTAATGATGACTGTAGATTCATCAATCTTATTCTTGAATACCCACTTGGTGCCTATAACAAGATGATCTGTTGGCCTGGGTACTAAGTCCCAAACTTGATTTCTTTAAAATAGGTTAAGCTCTTCCTGCATGGCATCTATCCAAAAGGTATCTAATAATGCCTCATCCATATTGGTTAGTTCAATATTTGAAATGAATATAGCAAAACATACTTCATTGAACACTTGTCTTCGTGTTCTCACCCCTTTATTGACTTCTCCAATGACATAGTCTAAAGGATAATCCTTTATATTATGCTAGGCTTTAGTTGATCATCATCATGGGAATCATTTTCAAAAATATTTTCATAATATGATTATGTTGACTTTTTGTTAAGATTCAAATTTTTAAACTTTTGGATAATCTTAGCATCATTATGGGAAGAAAGTTTTGAAAAAAATTTCATTTTCAACAAAAAACAACATGAATGGATTCTTCAATTAGAATAGCCTAGAAACATACCCTCATTAGATTTAGGGTCGAATTTACCAAGGTTTGTTGTTGTTGTGGATGAAACACTTACTCCCAAAAATCCTCAAATGAACAATGTTTGCTTTTCTCCCTTTGTATAACTCGTTTGGTGTCTTGCCAAGTATGCTTCTGACATAGGCTCTATTTGTGATGTAGCATGCAGTGCTCATAACCTCAGCCCAAAATACTTGAGATACATATTTCTCATTTAGCATTGCTCGTACCATATCGATAAAGACTCTATTTTTGCATTTCACTACCCCATTCTGTTAAGGTATTCGAGGAGCTGAGAAGTTGATATCAATTATATTTTTTTCACATAATGTTGTAAAAGCATGATTCTCAAATTATCCTCCATGATCAGTCCTGATAAACATAATGGAAATACCTTTCTCATTTTAAACTTTCTTGGCAAAAACAACAAAGGCATCAAATATTTTATCTTTTGATGGAAGAAACAAAGTCCATGTAAATCTAGAATAATCATTAACTATTACAAGAGTATACAAGTTTTCTCCAAAACTTTTTACTCTCGCAGGACCAATCAAATTCATATGGAGTATTTGAAGTGGTCTCTCAGTCGAGACTACATTCTTTGATGTAAATGATGACCTTATTTGCTTTCCTTGTTGGCAAGCATCACAAACAAATCTTTTCAAAATTTATTTTAGGTAAACTGATAACTAGATCTTTTCTAAATTATTTAGAAACTTAGCTCATATTTACATAAGCTAATCTTTTATGCTACAACAAACTTTTATCAATTTTTCCCATAAAACAATTTTCAGAAAGATTTGAATTGAATGAAACAGTATAGCAATTACCGTCCCTTGGTTCTCTAAGTTTTTCTTTCAACTCGTCTTTGTTTAGGCTCAGATATTTCTTGTTGATAATTAGACATTCTTCCAAGTTAAAGATTACCCAGTTGTCTTTATCTACACTTTAACTAACACTGAGTAGATTATGGTAGAGTCCATCTGTAATATCCTAATTTTCAAACCTAGAGACTCAGAAAGTAACCTGAAATAGATAGACTACCAGACCCCTTTGAGCAGAAGTCCCAGAAACATACAGAGGGTTTTTAGAGACTAAACTGCAAATAGGTGAAAATACAGGGACTTATATGTAAATAGTAAAAGTCTATGTAAATAGTAAAAGTCTTAGGGGTATAATGGTCATTTCAGGAAAGAAAGGGATTAAATTGAAAAAGGAAGAAAATCCAAGGATTTAAGTGAAATTATGAAAGCTTTAAGGTTAAAAGAGAAAGTAGACAAAAATGTGGGGTCTTTAAGTCTAATTTTAGCCAAATAAAAGGGACTTAATTGAAAAGAAGAAAAGTTCCAGGGGCAAAAGTGTAATTATGGAAAGATGAGCAAGTAGTGACTTAGCACTGCCCGGGAGCATTTTAGTACCAAATTTCATCAGTAGATAGAACAAAGGATGCTGAGTAATTCATCTTAATACAGGAATTTTATCAGGACTCCAGATAGCCGAAATTTATCTGATAGACTAAAAGTATAAAAAATTCTTATCGGATATCCTAGACCTCAGATATGAGTGAAAAACTCTGGGAAGATACGTCCTGTAGAGATGGATGTCAGGGAACTGACAGAATACCGAAAGGAGGTCTGTAGAAAAAGTTATTCACAAATTAGTAAATTCAGAAGGGAGTTTGTGACCTCCAGGTACCCGATTGGGAGATTTATCGGTATTCAAACTGAGACTGAATGATCTTAGTTGACATCAGTCAGAGGCCCGTAATGACACAAAGGGATGTCTAGACTCAGTATGTCAGTTTATTTGATAAAAGGAGTCGGTGTCCGAAAAATGGTGTAAAATGACGAAAATGCCCTTATGTTATAAAATAATGAAAGAAAGAGTAAAGGGTATTTTGGTCATTTGGATAAGGTGAGACAGTCAAGAAAGGTTATTTAGGTAGTTTACTAGGGTCAGAGAATACTCTGGTAAGGTATGAAAAGACAATAATGCCCCTATATTCATTAAAGTAAATAAAGAGGAACCAAGGGCATTTTGGTAATTTACCAAGGGATGGTTCTTGGGAATTGAGCTATCAGAGTATTTGGGCTGGATCAAAGACCCAAGATGATATTCCAAGGCCCAAAAACGTAGCCCATGAATTATGTGAGGAAAAGTGGCATTAAAATAATGTTTTAGTGACTTTTCAATAAAGTAAAGTTACTCGGTTGGCGTGATGACCAGAGAGGTGATCAGGTAAAGTCTTGGACTTATCTGGAAGTCATGGGATGGCGTGAAAGGTGCCACTAAGATGCCACATGGAGCCAACCTAGAGGGAGAAGAAAAGCTGAGGACACGTGTCACGATCTCAGCCGTGTATTCCGGTGCAAGAGTATGGAATTCTCTGGAAGAGCTGAGTCAGCTGGTGAGGTGTCCCAAGGGCCCCACCATTGTGCCACCTAGCATGTGAGGTGTCCCATGATGATGTCATGTTTGATGAGTCATTATGGAGGATGATGTCATCACGATGACATAAGCAAAACTTGGTGGGCAAGCAAAGCGATCTGAGCCACTCATTGAGAATTGATCTGGACCACATATTCCATTTTGCCTCCACTATAAATACCCCTTCCCCCTTGCCATTGTGACCCACGGCCAAGAGCCAAGAAAGAGAGAGAAGTGAGTTCTAGAGAGAGAAAGTAAGAGAAAGAAAGAAAGAAGGAAGTTCTGGCGGAGCTGAAAGCAGTATAGAGATAGTAGAGTTCTGCTAAGCTAGTAAGGTAGTAACTAATCCTAGCTTTTATGTAATGGCTTTGTGATTTGATGTACTATTGTTTGGTTGGATTGTTGTCTTATATGTTATGCTTGAAGCTCTACTACATAATGCTATGATCATATGTTATTATTGAGTATGGAAGCACGCGACATACTTATCTGTACACAATCACAAGCAAGCACTATCACACTGCATTACATATATTGTTATGGTTGTTACTACTAAGATTTCCCCGAATCTTATCCCCTATATATAACCCATTACAGGGAGGTTATGTCGAAGTAAATTTTGAGAATGCTAAGAGACGCCGTTATGCTGCCAAAATTATGGCAAAATATCAGTAGTGAAGAAAGGAGATGATACGTACTGTGTACGTAGGTACTGTCTAAGGAGACTGGAAGTGAGTGGACCTAGCCGATTCATCCAGTCTTTCCTGGGTACTTACGTAGAATGGTAGTTCTCACGAGAATTACCGAATCAGTACAAGATCAGTTATTTGTAAAGATGAAGCCTAGTAGTTATGCTGCCGAATTTAAGGTAGGAAAAGATGAAATAGAGATATGGGGATTTTGTTCATACCCTTTTGTATAACAATTAATTAATAATAAATATTGTTTAGCATGTTCAGCTTGTGTATGAGGAATTAAGAGGTGTTATGCATATGTATGTAAAGTTTATTGCTGGGATGAACAATAACTCGTGGTGACACAGTAAGGTTTGATCCGTAATTAAAAATAGTAAATGATTAAATAAATGTATGATATTTTTATGGTAAATAATAGACATATCAAGATTCGATTTGATATATAGAATGCATCATTTGGATGTCTACACATGGAGATATAAATTATCAAAGTTGGGACCAAAATGCTGGATTCAGGGGAAAAACGTTGGATGAACAGTAAGGTTGTAACATTGACCGATGTTGACTTGGTCAAGTAATGATCAACGAGTTATTTTTGGCTGAAATATAATTGAGTTAGATTCATGTAAAAATTTGAACCACTTCATTTCAATTTTTCTATAATTAGTTATGATTTTTTGAAGTCAGGTCACTCATCTGGAATTTATACAGTGAACAGTACTCGATAAGAGTAAAACTCCAGATTGAGAAATTGGACTTCAATGACCTTGAAAGTGATTCTAAATGCTACCAAATAGTCCCTAAGAAGTACAAAAGTAAGGATGTTTCACCATCTACAAGGTAGATATCTTCTATTCTCATGCTATCAGTGCTACCAATATCTCCGATCCTAGTAATTTCTCCAAATTGGTTTTCTCCAAAATTGACTTTTCCCCTTCTTTGGTTTCAGCTTTAAGAATTTGTTAGCATCTCTAGTCATGTGTCTTGAGCATCCACTATCAATATAAGTAACTTTTTGGGTTTAGGTACCCATATCTTTTTGGGTTTAGTCTATCTATCCTTCACTTCATAAGTAACTTTTAGTACCTATCTTAGTGTCCCGTATGTACCTTTTTCTTGTGTTAGCAAGAAGTAGTAGTATGGCCGTTTCGATTACAATAAGTACATTTAGCAAAAGGATTAGAGTTATGAATAGAAGTTCTAAAATATTTTAAATATAGTCTTCCTCCATTTTTCTTTCTACCTTTCCTATTGTCCAGATTTGGATCATATCCAATTCCAGATTTGTCGAGATACATCTTTGATTCCCTAAAATTATATTAAGTACTTCACTACCCTTAGTAAATCTTTAAAGATTTTTAGTCAACTCTTTATATTTTTTATCTATTGTCTTACATTTAGTGCAAAGCACTAATGTGATCTTAGTAGTTTGAGAGCTGATTTTCTCTTCTAGCATTTTAAATTTCTTTTTAGAGTTTACTAATTCTTTAGCAATCCTAAATAGTTCTCTTCTCAAATAATTGTATTCAGAAACTAATTCATCATAAGAAGGGTTAAGATTTAATACCTCATCTGTCTCTGATTCTTCTTGTATAACAAGATATATGTAGGCAATCTCTTCATGATATAATGAGCTATCTCCTCAAATAGAAGATAAGAGTCTCTCTTCTTTTGTAATTTTTTCTTCTTCTCTTTATCCTTTTTTGTGAGTTGAAGACAATCTTCTTTGATATGTCTCGACTTTTTACATTCGTTTAGTTTAAAATTTCCTTCCTTCTCTATTTTTGTAGTACTTCCATAATCATCTTACTAGAAGGCCCATATCCTCATCTTCAAGCTCATCTTCTTCTTTACTCTCTTGAGCCTTGAGTGCAATGCCCTTTTGATGATTTTCCTTCAGATCTTTATTATATTTTTGTTTGCTCTCAAACTCGAATAGACTTCTAAAGAGTGCTATAACATACCACATGTATTTTCCTTTGGATTCTTCGATAGTCGTTACCTTCAAATCTTATTCTTTGGTCAAGCCATCCAGAATCTTTCTTACTTGATCTTCTTGGCTATATCTTTTGCCATAGTAGTTAGGTGATTCATAAGGTGTGAGAATCTAACTTCTACTTCTCTTATCGTCTCCCCTATATTCATTTAAAAAGGTTCAAATTCAGTAATGAGAGTATTGATACTACTCTAGTTGACTCCAGATGTCCCTTCATAGGAAATTTCTAGAGCTTTCCATATTTCTTTTGCAGTCTCCAAACTTGAAACTCTAAAATACTCCTTCTGGCTAAGAGCACATGTCAAAGTATTTATTTCCTTGTCATTGAGTACGATCATCTTTTTATCATCATCATTATATTCTTTTGGTATATTCATAACACTTCTCCTGTCAACTATTTTTGTAGGAATATAGTTACCTTCCTCCATACTATGAAGCCTTTATAAATGTTCTCATTCTCATTTTCCAAAAAGTAAAATTTTCTCTATTGAATCCTGGAGGCTTTGTGGTAGAGCTTCCTTCTGGCAACAAACTATCTCCAAATCTTGTTATTGAGCTCTTGAGACTGTTAGGCTATTTACAATAGACCTACTTTGATACCAAATATTATAATGGTTGATATACCCAAGAGGGGGTGAATTGGGTGATATTTCAAAATTTAAAACTTTTCAGAAATTAAATAAGTAAGTTAAGAACAATTTCACCGAGTATAGTTGAAAGAAAAAGTTGGCACAGTAGATTTATCTTGGATTAGCCTAACCACTTGATCTACGTCCAGTCCTCAAATACCTCTGAGATTTTCAACTATATCTTCCAAGATTCCAAGGGCTCTTAGCGCCTCAATACATTCACTGTGAGAATTCCCTCTTGCTCCCCCATACAATCCGTAAGGATAGTTAATACTTAAGAGTCCTACACTCTTGAGCAACTAAAAATAATAATGGAGAATTAATGAATCTCTCAGGCAGAAAAGATATTCTAAGCATTAAATTACAATAAATTCTCTCAAAAAATTTCTCTGTTCATGCTAAATGAAAATAGAGTATGAACATTGAACACTCATAATAAGAATAAGAATGAATGCATTGTAATTGCTTGCATAGGTTGTTGAGTGTCTTAACTTCATCTTCAATTCACCATGTAATTATAACTTCAACACCAAAGATATCCATTAGACACATTGAGCATTGAGTGGAACAGAGACAAAAGTAGGTAATAGCATTTAATATGGTTTTCTAATAGTTAGCCTTTTAGCCGCAATCTCTTCATTTTGAATCATGCAACGTAAACATGCTAGGCAAACGTTGTGAGTGTAATAGGCAATATTAAGAAACATATAGGAATGATTACACTAAATTTAAACTCGTTGCATCAAAATATGATCATTAAAATTATTTGAAAAACTATCAGCATTTATCAGAGAACTTGAGTGAAATACTTTGTAAAATAGTTCAACCTCTTATAGATAAATGGTCTACTCGAATAGTTTATCGATAAATGCCATAAAGGATCAGAATAAATTCTTTGAATCTAATTTATTGAAGAGGTTTTCAAAGAACTATCCTATCAAATAACTTGTTGCTAAATTGTTACAAATAACATTTTAAAACAAGTCTATCATTAGTGAAATTTTCTCATTCTAATCAAAGAGATCTTCGATAAGTATTCTTATCGAATATCTTATCAATAAATTGAGTCTTTGAAAGATTAACAAACTTTATATTTATCAAATAACTTATCGATAAACTAATAAGATCTTCGAATAAAGTCTCTATTTAACAAGCATCATTTATCGAAGACTTTATCGATAAATTAATTTATTGAATATGACTTTGATAAGTTTTCTTCACAAACATTTTCACAAATCTATTTCTGTTTGAAATCTTTATCGATTATCATTCTTATCTGTAAATGCTTCGATAAAAGCATTCATAAATTTCACTTAGTCACTTTCAAATTTATTGAAGGCTTTATCGATAAATAATTTTATCATATAAGTCTTTGAAAAGAAATCATTTTGAAAATAAAGACTCAGAGTTTTCTTCATAGTCTATTTCTTAAATGTCTTATCGATAAGTAAACTTATGAATAGATCTTCGATAAATATCCTTTAGAAACTAATCTTTTCACAAACTTCTTTTCCATTTATCGAAGGGTTTATCGAATAAGTGTCTTATCAATAAGTTTTTTGATAAATATTCTTTATCAGTCTTAAAAAAACTTTTTAAAAATATTTGCTCAATTGTCATCATCAAAATATTAGAGTTTGATAAGATCAAATTGGATGGAGATATTATTAACTTCCTACTTAAGACTACAAAACATGAGAAAGGGCCAACAGTCTCTAAAACAGATTTATAAAATTCTCATGCTTTCAGATAGATTCAAGGGTGACCTTAAGTTTGATGATTCATTATATTTATTTAAGAAGCATGGTGAACAAATAAGGATACTTCACCTATCTTACTCAAGAAGACTATCTTTTATTAGCAAGGGTACTTAGTGGAGAGAAAATTAATATTGAAGCTTTGATTTATGATGAGATCATAAACTTTTATTTTGACAAATTAAAGGGCACTCACATCCCATACCCTCATTTTGTCTCATTCTTTCTCCAGTGTAACAATATTTTATTTCTAGAAAAGGGAGAGAATGAAGTAAAAATCTGTAATTTGGTACTAAGCATATCCATAGGATGAGGATCACTCTTCCCTTAGTTGATGGTGGTAAGAAAGTTCATAAAGGGAAACAACGTGTAACTAGATGAAGTCCAATCTTCAGCTGCACCTATTGATCTATCTCTACACCCTTTTTTGTTTAAGCTACAATTCAACATCTGATCCAGCATGAATTAAAGATTTTTAAGAAAAATATTTTGGAAAAGGTTTAAGGAAGTTCTTAGTCGACTATCCAAAGTATATCTGAGCTAATTAATGGCCTTGGGATGCCTCTGAAGTAGAACTTAATTTTTTAGGTTGAAAAAACGAATGAGAAGACTCAGACAATAATTACCAACCTTGGAAAGATAGTGAATTTACAAAGACAGGTTATTAGTGTACTTGGGGAAGAAGTATTTCAACTGAAATAGAAGCTAGAATCTAACAACACTATTTTCACAGTTGAAGATTTATTAGGAGACATGTCTACTTTTACTGAGCCAAATCCTCATCCTCCAATCTTTTGACTCAATCTAAGATTCCACGGCCTAGTCCAACTGAATCTATCCCTCTTACCTAACTAAGACTTCTGATCAAGCCCCATAACCAAACCAACCCTCTAAACCCAACAAAGAAAACCAACCTTCCTCTTCCTCTTCTGACTCTATTTTTGAATGATGTCAAAAAGGGGTAGAATTAGGATGAATTGAGTAGGGTTCTTCTTTTGAATTATGTTTTATAAGAAATTGTATATCAAATGTTTCAAAATATAGCTTCTGAAGTTATATTGTTTCTCTGATTGTGTATGTATGTTTACTGCTATGATTTTTCATTGATATGTTTCAAAACTTCTCAATTAAATTTTGACATCATCAAAAATGGGGAGAAATATTAGATTCAATATTTTGATGATGATAATTAATTAAGAGAAGATTTAAAAATTAACCTTAATTGATAAAGAACATTTATCAATAAGATAATTATTCGATAAGTTATTCGATAAATAAGAAAGAACTTTTAAAGAAAAATATGTTCATTTAACAAAGACCTATTTGATAAGGTATCTTATCAATAAAGATTTCGATAAATCAGTCTGAGTCGCTCTATTATGATTCAAAGCTCAATTCGATAAGTCAATTTTTTGAATAAGCCTTCGATTAGTTTTGTAAAGACTCAATTTGTGAAATGCTTTGAGAAAATATTTTATGAAAAGTTTTATCGAAGAATTAATTGAAAAATGGATTTATCGATAAGTTCTTCAATCAATCAACTCTGATTTTTCAAAGAAGATATTATGTTCTCAAAGAATCATTTATCGAAGGATTATTTAATAAGGGGATTTATCGAATAATACTTCGATAAATAAGGAAAAGTTTTTGTGTTTTTCAAAAGAACTTATAAATCATTTTTATTATATTCTACCACTTTGCTTTTGATATTATGTTTTGTAAAACCTTATGATAAAAAATTTGGAAGGTTTACAAGTTTAAAATCTAATCAATAAAAATATTTTTTAATCTAATAAATAATATTTACAGTGATCTAATCAAATTGAATTTTTCTCTTCTCAAAATTGATCTTTGAAACTTTAAGTTACAATTATATAAGATCGAGTTTGAGAAAGAAGAAATATGTTATTTCAAATATGAACCACTAGAATCTTAATACTGATTAATGCTCTTGATGTGATTTGATTATTTGAAATATTTTGATGATGATTTATTGCTTATAATGTTGATTGATCTCTTTGAATCATCTGTGGTTTGATTTGTCCTCAATTTATGAAGATAAACTTATTCATGAAAGATTTAAAGTAATATTCATTATGCTTTTATCGATAAAATATTCAATCAGGTCATTCATCAAAGTGATCTTTGATAAGATCCTTTGTTAAGATTAATCTATCAAAATTATGATCAAATAAGTCCTGGAATACTTTATTGAGATTATGAATTACTTGAAATTTATTAAATAAATGATCCACATGAATTTATAGTTTATAGCCTGATGTTATTGAATGAAACCATATATTGATGACTTGTTCTTATTCTGACCCAATATAATCTTGTGAATTTACCCTGTTGTGCTAAATGATAATCTTGATCTGATTTAGTAAAAGGTCTTATGAATTTCTGTTTCCATGAATGCATTATTTGTGAAAGGATTAAAGGATCAAAGAATATGAAAATCTGTTTGAAAAATATTCTTCAGCATTTATCGATAAGTTATTTAAATAGATTATTCATCGAAGAATACCTCGATAAATTACATATTATGAAATATATCAATAAGTCTGAAAGCATATGATTTGAAAGAAAATTCTTCAAAGACTTTATAGATAAGGACATTTATCAAAGAACTATTCGATAAATCATAAACTATCTCTTTACAATTTATTGAAGATTTATCGAAGTTCTTTTCGATAAGGTTGATTATCGAAGAATTGCTCGATAAAATTTTAACTATTTTAAATGTAATTCTTCAGTAATTTATCGAAGACCTTTTTAATAAGGGTATTCTTCTATAAGCACTTTGATAATTCAAGCCCGTTTATGAAAAGAGTTTTTAAACCAGACTTTATCAATTTTTTATCTTTAATAATAAAATATTTGGTATCAATTTTTATATGCATACATTATTATATATCTTTTCTAAAGCATATTTTTAAGATAATCTACAGGATGAAACAAGGTCAAATGAAGAGATCAAGAAAAAGCCAAAGTCATCTGATATCCAGGTCAACAATAATAGTTATATTCATTAAACGACTATCCAAACAGCTACTTCAACGAAATTATGAAGACAAAGTATAAAAGAAGAAGTCAAAATGAGGAAGAAAGTTTAAAAGAAGAAGCCAAAATGAGGAAGCTGAAGAACTGGGGAGAGACGTATGATAATACAACAACTGCTCAATATGCATTATGATCATACTTAGTGATTATCTCTATTACACTCTCTATTTCTCTTCTTTTAATTCAAAGCATACATATTCTTAGAAGAGAGAAACTTAGATAGTGAGCATAAGTGATTATCTTATCCACTCTATAGAGAGAGTTTGTTTGTAACAATTATTTTCTTTGATTTGCTCAAGAAGAGTTCTTGAGTAAAGTATAACCTTACAATTGTAAGGGAGAATGAGAGAGATTCTCACTGATTCTATACCTGATAGGGTGTAAGGGAGAGTGAGAGGGAATTTTCACGTGAATGTACTGAGGCATCAAGAGCCTATTGAATCTTGGAATATAGTGAAATACTTAGAGGAGCTCTCTGGGGACTAGAAGTAAGCCAAGTGGATTAGGCTGAACTAGTATAAATTATCATGTGTAATATTTCTCTTACAACTTCTTCCTTCAGTGATATCTTTCTAAACTCAACTATTTAAACTCATTCAAATATCTTTAGAGTTTTTCAAAAAAAAATTAAATCACCCAATTCAAACCCCCTCTTGGTTAGAACAACTATTCTAACACTTTTATCATCTTGGACTTATGTAAAAAGAGTAATCATTTATGTCATATCATTCCCAACACACAACTTCAAAATGAGGCCATATAGCTAGCCATTGTATTGTCTCCAAAGGATTGTTCTCCTTTAACACCTTTGCTTGAATCATTTTGTAAAAGACCTGTTGTGCTCATTAACTAGTTGCATATCGCTCTTTCTTGTGTTCATATTCTTGAGCATATTCTTGTGAGCATCTAAGTAAGCAAAACTTCATCTTTATTGTTCAAAATATAAAGATGTGATTTTATCACCACTTCACGAGATATGAACTTCACTTTGGCACCTCTTGTTCCCTTGCCTTTTCTCCCCTGATTATGTTAAGATTGATGAAGTCCAACTGTCTTTACCCTAGCAAGATATGAATTACAAAACTCAATTGCCTTATTAGCTATATATGTCTAAAAAATTGATGACTTGGGTCGATAAAGATTTTTAAAATACCCTTTAAGGATTATCATGTATCTCTCAAATGGGTACATCCACCTCAAATACAAAGGGCCACAAAGTCTAATCTCATGTACCAAGTGAGATATCAAATGGACCACGATATCAAAAAATGCTGGAGGGAAGTGTATCTCCAACTGGGAAAAGATAACA
Source organism: Leucaena leucocephala (assembly GCA_037074615.1). NCBI lineage: Eukaryota > Viridiplantae > Streptophyta > Magnoliopsida > Fabales > Fabaceae > Leucaena > Leucaena leucocephala. The sequence continues at coordinate 11,865,024 of CM073540.1, read as the reverse complement.
TAACTTTCATTTTCCAATTCATCCAACTCAGTAAGATCAATTACTTTGCTACAAACAATATTGAAGAATATATAAAGTGTAGTAATAGTACTCCTCAAATCATCTTTCATAATGGCTCAAAGAGCCACTAGTAGTAATTGTTATATCAACATGTGACAATCGTGGGATTTCATACCTGTTATCTTCAAATCTTGTATTGAAACAAGCTTCCTAAAATTCAATGAATATCCTTATGGAACCTTAATACCATGCAAACACTCACATAGGCTTATTTTTTTATATTTGGATAATATGTGTGTCGCTAGGTACAAAAAAAACTCTGTTACTACACTATCTTTATTGTGGATGTAGAGGTGCTCTTATTCCTATTTAATTTCAACTAAGTCTCATCTAGCATTGACCCCATTCTTACTCTTTCTACTGATATATAGAAGCGTGCCAACAAAGTTCTCACACAGTTTTCCTCCACATGCATGACATCTAGTCTATGTCTCACTTCAAGGCTCCACCAATATGGAAGATAAAAAATGATTGATCTCTTTTTCCATATATTCCTTTCAACTGCCTTTTATTATTTTTACCCAAGGTAACATGAACCACCTACAAACGTTGATATACTTCTTCTCCAGTTAAAGGTACTAGAGCTATTTCATATTCTTGTGAGCCATTAAATGCCATTTTCAACTTATTATAAGGGTGTTGTCAGCTAAGAAACCTTCTATGAGAAAGGTAGACTATATTTCTTTCATGCTTGAGTTGTATTTAATTAATTCCTTTCTCACATATAGGATATGCTTTATGTCCCTCAACACTATATCCTAACAAATTTCCATATGCCAGGAAGTCATTATAGTGGTGAAGATCATGGCTTGTAGTTTAAATATCTCTTGTTTGTATGCATCAAACACATTAACACCTTCCTCCCACATTTTCTTCAAATCAATAATCAAAGGTTCCAAGTACACATCAATATTGTTTACCGGGTGTTTTGGCCCCAATATCATCAAAGGAAACATGATATAATTTCATTTCATACATAATGAGGGAGAAAAATTGTAAATCTCACAAGGAGAACTGGTTAAGCACTATATGTGCCATTAAGATTACCATATGGATCGATTCTGTCCGTATATAACCCAAGCTAAAAATTTTGGGCTCAACCAAATTTAGAAAAATTTTGATCTGTTGTCTTTCATTGAGGATAATCAACTGTGTGACAAAGTTATCTATCATTTATTTTCCCATCGAAATACCATCGTGAGTTCTTTGCATTTATGATGTTAGCAAACATACGCTTAAATTGTGGTATTATTGGAAGATACCATAACCCCTGGGAATGAGAGCCTTTGGTTATCTCATTACAATCATCACCATCTTTCTTCACTTTATATCTTAAAGTACCTCATTTAGGGCACTTATTCAGCCTTTCATACTCATTTCTGTATAATATGCTGTCGTTACGTCACACATGTATCTTGTTATAGGACAAAGCCATCAAACACAACATTTTCTTCGCCTCATACGTTTATTTTAGAAGTGTATTGCCTACAAGTGTATAAGAGAGAAAATGTATATGTTGCAATGGGGAAGGTAAGGTTTTCTTACTGAGTAAGGCACCCTACTTTAGTCTATACTTTTTAAAAAAGATTTTCTATTTAAATCTTCTATGTTTATGTGATAATTTATATCTAGAATTTGATTAGAATTATATGGGAATATGCAAAGAAGATTATGTTGATGTGTACAAGCATCCATAAATGTTATAATCACCCCTAAAAGGATTTATGTGTGAAAATATCAGATAGGGTAAGATTTTTGTGTGCTTGTGGATCCACTCTAGGTGATGCCCTAGTTTTGCTAAGTGTATCTATATTGCGGATGCTAATATTTTTCTATGCATATTCTCAAGTGATTTTATTGGGCAAGCATTAAAAAGGATTTCTTCTTTAAAATCAGCTGGACATTATTAGTTAAATGTTTATTTCTCATCACTCATTTTCTATGTTATGTTCCAGGTGTTGGTCCTAGAAGTTAAGGGTTTAAGTCACTACCTTCCTGATCGTCATCAGATGAAGGATCTGGGCTTCATTTTGAAACCAACCTTCTCAAGCACTAAGTTTATCTTCTTGTTCAGAGGTTAACAAAAGTGGTGAGTATCCTCAGTGCGGCGTCCAAGTATGCTTGTTCACACGTGTACTGATGGATTGTCTCATAAAGCTCACGTGTGGCATCCTAAAGAACTTGAATCAATAGAGTATTAGGATGGCAAACAGAACCAGAGCTATCATAAGATGATTTATGGTGTTTCGACATGGTGATTGAATCGAAATTTGAAAACTGGCTCTAAAATAATAGAGAATTGGTGCTGAGGGCCAAAGTTTAAATAGAGTGAAAGCTAAGTAACCGTCTCTAAAATTTGAAAACATAGTGATTTAAATATTGGTGGGATCTTGTAAAGACAATGGTTTAACTATATTATTGATAGTTGTAAAGTAAGAACCATCATGTATGATTTTGGTCAATAATATGTGACGGTTTGTATTAGTAACTATCAAGTTTTTGTTTAAAATACTTGATGGTTTGTTTTCAACCATCAAATATATGTTCGCGTGATCTCCACCTCGTCATATTTGATGGTGCTTCTTGTTAATCATATTGAGTGTCATATATTGCAAAATCTGTAGTACTTGATCTATGGTTTAAAATTCTATTTATCGCACTAAACATTTTGCCTAATGCGTTAATCATTGATTTAGAACAAACTTGTGCTCTCTGGAATCCCTTTAACGAGTTAATCCTTATGATTAACACGACAATAAGCCAAGGACGTTAACATGTTAACTCCTCTAACTAATGCTTAGTTTGTCTTTGGAACTCCTTTAATGTGCTAAGTTATTTGAACTAACATGTTATTAGACTTATTGTTCAAATGCACTTATTGACAACTATTCCATTTATCTCACTAACCCACATGTCTAATGCGTTATCAAGATTGAGCTTATCTAAATCTTGTACTTCACATTTTGCTTAATACACTAGTCTTTTTATCTAACGAGTGAACAAATTAAGCTTTGCTCTCTTGAACTCCGCTTTAACACATTAACTCTTTTGCCTAATGTGTTATCCAATATGTTTATTATAACATCCCAATTTTTGGGTCTAGGAGAACTGGGAGGTAGTCTGATATGGGTAGGCTTCTAAACCTGTAGTCCCAGGGTAGTAATCTGATATAGGCATATCACTTACCTATATTTTATAGGAATCCAAGGGATGAGTTAAGTCCCTCAGGATTTAAAGATGAGTTAAGTATTTGACCTACAAAATAGGGACAGTTCACCTAGGTTCAAAAAGAGGAATGTAAGGAATATCCTAAGTCTTAAGCCTAGGAATTCTGCAGGTAGCTAGATATGGGCTGGCTCTTGAGTAAGATAACCTGATATGGGTGGATTGTCAAGCCTTTCAATTAATAATGACTCCCGAAGAGTTCAGGGGATGAATTGTTGAAAGAGAATTTCTAGAATTTAAGATGAAGGATAAGAAGATAAGTAAAGATGTTAGAAAGAGAATACAGGGGTATAATCATAATTATGAGAAAGATCGGGTTGGTAACCGATGAGTACCATATTTTACCAGAAAATTATGCTGGTCATTTCACTGAACTGTGAAATATGCATATGAGGTCTCTATGAGTATGAAAGAATTATGGAAAGTTAAGGGACTTAAGTGAAGAGAAGAAAAGTTTCCAAGGGTAAAATGGTAATTATGGAAAGTTGAGCCAAAAGTGGCTTGGAACTGCCCGGAAGCATTTCAGTCCCAAATTTCACTAGTAGATAGAGGAAATGATACTAGATAATCCAGCTTAATACAGGAATTTTATCAGATATGAGTAAAAAAATTACAGGAAGATACGTCCTGTAGAGACGGATGTTAGGGAGCTGACAGAATACCAAAAGGAGGTCTGTAGAAAAAGTTATTCACAAATTAGTGAATTGAGACAAGAGTTATGACCTTCGGGTATCCGATTGGGAGATTTATCGGTATTCAAATTGAGACTGAATGAGCTCAGATGACATCAGTCAGAGGCCCGTAATGACACAAAGGGATGTCTAGAGTCATTATGGTAGTCTATATGATAAAAGGGGCCGGTGTCCGAAAAAAGGTGTGAAATGACAAAAATACCCTTATGTTATAAAATAGGGAAATAATGAGTAAAGGGTATTTTGGTCATTTGGCTAAGGTTAGAGAATACTCAGGTGAAATATGAAAAGACAATAATACCCCTAGACTTATTAAAGTAAATAAAGATGAACCAAGGGCATTTTGATAATTTACCAAGGGATGGTTATTAGGAATTGAGCCATCAGAGTATTTGGGCTGGATCAGAGACCCAAGATAGCATTCCCAAGGCCCAAAAATGTAGCCCAAGGAATATGTGAGTTAAAGTGGCATTAAAATAATATTTTAGTGACTTTTTAATAAAGTAAAGTTACTCGGTTGACGTGATAATCGGGGAATTGATCAGATAAAGCTTTGAACTTATCTGGAAGTCATGGGATGGCGTGAAAGGTGCTATCAAGATGCCACATGGCACTAATCTAAAGGGAGAAGGAAAAGCTGAGGACACGTGGCACGATTTCAGCCGTATATTCCGGTGCAAGACTCTGGAATTCTCTGGAAACACTGAGTCAGCATGGTGAGTCAGCAGGTAATTATGAAAGGCCATGAGTCATCATGATGAGTCATCAAGATGACATCACCATGATGATGCAATAAGTTGGATTAAAGAAAATAGAAAATTCCAGGAAAATCGGTGGCCACAAGATCAAGTTCTTGAGAATTACATAAATGCCATCTATGAAAACTATAAATACCCCCTCCCCTTGCCTTCCCATTCACGGCCAAGAGCCAATTTAGAGAGAGAAGTGGTTCTAGAGAGAGAAAGTGAGAAAAAGAAAGAAGGAAGGAAGTTCTGCAGAGCCGGAAGCAGTATAGAGATAGAGTTCTGCTAAGCTAGTAAGGTAGTAACTAATCCTAGCTTTTATGTAATGGCTTTGTGATTTGATGTGCTATTGTTTGGTTGGATTGTTGTCTTATATGTTATGCTTGAAGCTCTACTACATAATGCTATGATCATATGTTATTATTGAGTATAAAGCACGCGGCATACTTATCTGTACACAATCACAAGCAAGCACTATCACACTGCATTACATATATTGTTATGGTTGTTACTACTAAGATTCCCCCGAATCTTATCCCCTATATATAACCCATTACAGGCAGGTTATGTCGAAGTAAATTTTGAGAATGCTAAGAGAAGCCGTTATGCTGCCAAAATTATGGCAAAATATCAGTAGTGAAGAAAGGAGATGATACGTACTGTGTACGCAGGTACTGTCTAAGGAGGCTGGAAGTGAGTGGACCTAGTCGGTTCATCCAGTCTTTCCTGGGTACTTACGTAGAATGGTAGTTCTCACGGAAATTACCGAAACAGTACAGATCAGTTATTTTAAAAGATGAAGTATAGTAGTTATACTGCAGGATTTCAGGCAGGAAACATGTAATAAAGACATGAGGATTTTGTTCATGCCCTGTTGTATAACAATTTATTATTTAATAATGAATATTTTTTGGCATGCTCAGCTTGTGTATGAGGAATTAAGAGATGTTATGCATATGTATAAAGATGATTGCTGGCATGACCAGTAAATCGTGGTGACACAGTAGGGTTTGATCCGTAATTAAAAATGGTAAATGATTAAATAAATATATGATATTTTTATAATAAATAGTATACATACCAAGATTTGATTGGATATATAGAATGCCTCATTTGGATGTCTACACATGGAGATATAAATTATCAAAGTTGGGACCAAAATGCTGGATTAAGGAGAAAAACGCTGGATGAACAGTAAAGTTGTAACGTTGACTGATGTTGACTTGGTCAAGGAGTGGTCAACGAGTTATTTTTCCCTGAAAGATAATTGAGTTAGCTGCATGTATCAATTTGAACCACTTCATTTTGATTTTTCTAGAATTAGTTATGATTTTTTGAAGTCAGGTCACTCATCTAGAATTTACACAGTGAACAGTACTCAATAAGAATAAAACTCCAGATTGAAAAATTTGACTTCAAAGACCTTGAGAGTGGTTCCAGATGCTACCAAATGGTCCCTAAGACATATGAAAGTAAAGATGTTTCATTTATCATGTTCTTGCTTTTTGGGTTTTTATGTATTGCACTAACATTCACCTTTAATTTATTAACCACTTGTCTAACGTATTAACGAGTCTTCTGACAAGAATTAAATACAGTGGTTGAAAAGTACTGTTTAGACAACATCTATATTTGGTTTTCAATTGTTATTTTGATGTTTCTAACATCTTTATCTTTAGAAAAAAATATAAATACTACCACGTTTAAGTTGGTAGACATCATATTATCTCTTGTATTGATTATTCATTCATTTTTTATACTACTCTTTATTAAAAGTTCTCATCCTCTGTCCCTAGTGAACTTCAGTGTTATTGTGTCTACTCTTTGTGAGTTTACTTGATCAATTTTGTATTGACTCTATATTTCTTGAGAGTTCCTAAATGTGATATCTTTATAAAGAGATTGTGAATATATAACAATACGTTAGAGAAGTTGCAAGACTAGCTAGTATTAAGTCTTGAGATTAATTGTAATGACAACATGTGTCTTGTTTCAAAGACATTGGAGGTAGGCCAAATTGTTAGGCAAAACTATTATAAATCTCTTATGCATAACCCCTCTTCTACTCTTCTCATCTTATATTTCAAGCTTGCATTTGCTTACTCTATTATTATTCCATGTTAGGTTGAGTTTTTTAGTTTGCAAAATTTTATTAATCACTCAATTCACCCCTTCTTGGGTGTCAGCCTATTCCAACATTTGCTATAAAATAAAAGTCTCTTGATCAGTCTTAAACCAACTAAAAGGATCCTATGGTCAGTGGTGATTCATATGACTATGGGCTACCTAAAGGTTTTCCCATCAATGTGCCACCATATCTAGATGGTGTATCCCTTTGATTTTGGAAAGCAAGAATAAGATTCTATCTTGAATCTCTTAATATTTTCATGTAAGGAAGTTATTGAGAACAACCTCAACTTCAAAGGAACTATGCCCCGAAAACAAGCATAACAAAATGACGTGCAACTAAAATTTATTTTGAAATTTACAATTGAACATGTATTGAAAAAGACAAAGAAAAAACAATTCATAGTCTATTTTTTACCGGTCCTCTCAAGGTTACAGCTAGTTCTCAGAAATTTACAATTGAATAGTCTATTTTTTACCGGTCCTCTTAAGTTTACAGCTAGTTCTCAGAAATTTACAATTGAAATTTTGTCATTTACAACTAAAACTTTTTGATTTACAACATGATAGTATGAAGTTGAAGGGAACAATGTGAAAACACTTCATGTTCATTTTTTACCCTTCCCTTCATGTTTACAACTAGTCCTCACACATTTACAACTGAAATTTGGTCATTCATAACTAAAATTTCATGATTTACAATTGAACAAATATGAAGTTGAAGGGGACCATGTAAAAACACTGCATGGTTAATTTTTTACCTATCCCCTCATGTCTCTGGTGCTCACACATTTACAACTATGATTTCATGATTAACAACTCAATAGGTATGGAGTTGTACGTAGGGAACATTGTGAAAACACTTCAATTTAATTTTTACCCATCCTCCCATGTTTAGAATAGGTCCTCACACCCTTACAATTGAAATTTCATGATTTACAATTGAGCAAGTATGAAGTTGAAGGGGACTGTGAAAACATCGCATGGTCTTGTTTTTACCCGTCCTCTCATATTTACAATTGAACATGTATGAAGCTGAAGGGAATAATGTGAAAACACTTTTTGGCCTTTAAGAACTCATCCCCACTCATATTTACAATTGGTCCTCGAGAAATGACAACTAAAATATCACTTTTCAAAACCAGAAATATGAAAGTTGCATTTTGTTGAACATATCCAATAAACATACAATCAAAGTTTTAGGACCATTTTTTCTCTTTTTAAGATCATGTAATAGAACTTTTGTAAGGCACTTCCACACTTACAAATATTTAAGATTGGGTGAAAAACCTTTCTACAATTTATAAGGTGTTTTATTTGTTTTCTTATGCGGTATTCTGTTTTGTGAAAAACAAGAAGAGAATAAGGTTCACCCTATAAGTTGTTTGGTGCATGAGAACTCACAAGAATAACATTCATCATTTATTGTAAATTTCTTTTTTTTGTTACACCATTAAACTCAAGTAAATATGGAAGAGTTACTTTATGAATAATTCCCTTTTATCACAAAAATCATTTAACAAGTCATTCAATCCCCATCCTCTATCCAACCTTACTCTTTTAGTCCTTTTATTTAATTAATTTTCTACCTCTGCCTTGTACAAAAGAAATTTTTCAAACACTTCATCTTTATTTCTCAATAAATATACTTTAGTATAGCTTGAAAAATCATCAATGAAAGTAACATGATACTTTTTAACACCTCTAGTCATAGTTTAAAATCACCCAGATTGATGAGTGTGTATTAAAGATAGCAATTCAATTTATTTTTGTATAGAAAATGATATTTTTTTAGTTAATTTATCTTCTACACACACTTCACACTTGTTAAAGGCATTGATAAACCCATATTTTTATATATTTATTCATATCACTTTTGTGATTTTTGTCATTATTTTAGTCCTTAATTATATTATTTATGCACTATTTAGATTAATATACCTTACATTGAATTAGTGCTTAATAGGGCATAATTGTCATATTTTTTTGGTTTCTCCCAAACAATCTTTTTGGAACAAAATGTATTACATTATTATGATCTTGTATTTCAAAAATTTAGGAGAAATTAGAATTTACAAATGATAACAAATGACTATTAATTCAGAAATTACTTTGAAAGACCCATAGGTCAAACCTTACGATTTGGCCTATTAGTTTTTTTCAACCTTTTCTTCATCAACTTTTAAACATGACCACAACCATATAGATAATATGCGGCTTCCATACACTATCATCCTCTCCCACTCTCATCATACCCCTCTGCCGCTAGAAACCTTCTCATCTCCTCTCCATTCACGCCGTCATCACCCTTCCATCATCATCTCCATCCCACGGCCTTCCTCCATTCACACACACCATGACTGCACGGTGGATGACACCTCTCATCATCAACAGACCTCCAATCTTTTGCAGCAACCATAATCTCCATCTCCTTCCTGATACAGAACTACTATAGCAAGCACGGACAGTGACGGTGAACATGGGTGGACGTGAGAACTTGATGCTGTCATCTGTTTCCATGGGAAATCATGGCTAAAGCTTCTTAATCCTTTGATTCAATGGAAAAAGGCATGAGCTTGAGATCTCAAAAGGAAATTTGAGTTACTCTAATCTTCTACCCATTAATTATATTATGATTCCTAGGTTTAGGATAATTTTATAATTTTTTAGAAGTCTTATAATAATTTATTAATAATTATTGAGGATTATTGTGACTAAATTTTTGCTTAACATTTGACATTATTCTTTAATTAACTTTAATTTTATTTACTTTGATCTGGGTCAGACTTTGTATTGAGATTATTGTGAACATTTAGTGATTGTCTAATGTGGCTTAGATTATTGATCATTTTGTCATTTGTTAGCTTTGATTCTTTCCATTTTGAATATCTGAGTTATTTTTAAACATTAGTCTCTAATATCCTTAATCCTATTTTATTATTCTGGTGATAGTTAATAGATTGGGACTTTGAAAAATATTTTATAACAATTCGAGATGGCTCATTTGTTGGATTAACAAATTAATTATAATTTTTTATTCATTATTTTTAACTCAAATATCTATTGAAGCTATGATTACTTGTGCTAATAAATTGGAGGATTACTTTTATTATTAGTTAGCACTTTTGCTTTCATTCCGTTCACTCATTATCATTCCTTATAACTATCTTTAAATTAAAAATACCAAAATATTTTATTTAAATTTATTTTTAATTCATTGCATTTAATTGTTAATCAATCAATACAAACCCCATTTTATAACTTAGGTTGCATTATATTTAGTTACTTAGGAATTTAATTTCATTTTTTGTTCCTCAAAGAGAACGACCCGAGGTTACACTATATGCAATCCTTAGTTAAATTTTTGAAGTAACCCCAAGGTGACATCGGATGTTAGATTGTTTCAAGTAGCACCGTTGCTAAGGAGCCAAGAAATTGGTTCCCTAGTAACTAAGTGTCTTGTAACATTGACTGTGATTTATTTGTTTGTTGAGACTATCTTAGTTAGTTTGCAAACATTTGCATTCACATTTTCATTTGCATTTATTTTTTTAAAAAACAACAAAATTAGGTTCATTTTATTTGGTTTATTTATTTATTTATTTTCTATTTATTTGGTTCATTTTTTTTATTTTTTTTGGTTTTCTTTTATTTCAGTTTTTTTTACTACTATGTTTATGTCTAGGAGTGATAGGGCTTTACCTTTGATTCCCTTCAATCTTGAAATTGAAAGGTTTATGAAAAATATTAGAAGAAAGAGGAGAATGGAGGCTACAAGTCAAATTATTGTAGGGGAGGGGCATATTTCATAGGAGTTAAGTTTGTCATATAGTGAACAAGAGTCTAGTGAGAGAGTTATCTCTAGTGAACACATATCTGTTAGTAATTTTGAATTAGAGAAAGAAACCATGGATGGTGCTAATAGTAATAATGGTTATAATGGGCTTAATGGGAACAACGGACATGGTGATAACAAATTAGGGAATAATGGTGAGGATAATAGAAGCATGAGGGAGATTAATAATTCTAATATTGATTATGATCCTTATGGCTTTTATACTGATGATGTGAACTTTGAAATTAAATGAGCATTAATTTCTTCCTTACCTAAATTTCATGGCTTTGCAGGTGATGATTCACACAGGCATTTGAAGACTGCATATGGTGTGCTCTTCCATGAAACCACCCACGGTAAATCTTCAAACTATATTGAGGAGAGCATTTCACTTTACTTTATAAGGCAAGGCCAAAGAGTGGCTTTACACATTAACTCAACATTTTACCACATTGACCTAGGATCAGTTGAAAGGAATATTCTTAGATGAATATTTTCCTACCTCTAAAACTTTCAAGGCTAAAAAAGGAGATAACTAGTGTGGTACAATGAGATAATGAATCCATGCGCAAGTATTGGACCAAGTTCATCACACTTCTAGCTTAGTGTCCACACCACAATATTTTAAAGAATGATATGTTCAACTATTTCTATGAAGGGCTACTTCTACATCATAAGCCCTCAATTCATGCTGCTGCAAATGGTTCTCTCAGAGAATTGAATCCCAATGTCATATAGGACCTACTTCAAAAGATAGCTACCAATGACCCTCAATCTGGAGACACAAGAAAAGGGTATAATACCTCTTCGGTTTCTTCCCAATAATTGTTATCGATATAAAGAAGTTTCTACCCTCTACCAAAATAGGAATGGCCAATATCAAAAGAAGGATCCCTACTCTAACACCTATAATCCAGGTTAGAGAGATCACTCTAACTTTAAATGGGTTAGTAATCAAGGCAACACTAAGAAAATTTCTCAAATCAAGAGGCATCGTCTTCTTTTTCTAGAGGTAATGAACTTGCTATGATTGTGAAAGGCATTGTCAAACTTAATTCAAAATTTGACTATCAAAAGTCATAAACTGAGGCTAAGTTACATGCGATGGAGAATAAGATGGACTCATGTCTACAAAATGTGTTCTCTAAATTGGAGTAAATGGAGACTAAGTATAAGAACTTGAAAGCTTTTATTAATAAAATCTCCAACAACTTGAGTAAACAACAAGCAAAGAGTAGTGGTTCTATACTTCTAACACAGTGATAAATCCTAAATCTTTGAATGCAACCATACTGAGAAGTGGTAAGAAAATTGGTGCTAAGAATTTGCAATTCAAAGAACATGAAGAGGATGAAGAGCTAGTTGATGAGGAAATAGAATTTAAGTCTCCTCCTGCTAAAACTACTCAAGATACTTTCCAAGTTGAGAAAGAAGCTTATATCTAATCTAAAGGTTTACAAGAAAAGAAGCTCTTGGAAAAGTCTCAAAAACACATAGTGGTGCAAAATGATGAATGGGAAACAACATCATAAAAAAACCAGTGGAGAAATGATCACCTTTAGACTCCAAGGGTGATAAGGTAAACATTCGTGACTTGTCGTTTCCAAATTCTTACTTGGTTAGTAAAAAGATTGTTGAAAAGAAAAATAATGATGAATTGTTTGAAATGTTTAGCAAACTTGAGGTTAATGTGCCATTGCTTTAGTTGATTAAAAAGATGCCTAAGTGTGTTAAATTCTTGAAAGACCTATGTACAAACAAGAGAAAGTATAGGCATAGTAAGATAATCCAACTGGGGTTTAGTGTTAGTGCTTTATTTAAGCCACAGTTGCCCATTAAATGCAAAGACCCAGGTTCCTATACTATCCCCTGTATCATAAGTAAAACTATAATTTCTCATGGCCTACTCGACTTAGGTGCAATAATTAATGTCATGACAACCTCTGTTTATAAGACTTTAGGTATTAAAGCTCTAAAATACACTAATGTAGTGCTTGGCCTAGCTGATAGGACTATGAGATACCCTAAAGGCATTCTTGAGGATATCCTTGTGCAAGTCAAATGTCTTATTTCCCCAGCTGACTTTTATATCCTTGATATGACTAATGATCTACCTACTGAGAGAACGTTGATTCTAGGTAGACCATTCCTTATAACTATAGAACCATAATTAACATAAAAAAGGATACTATCACTATAGAAATTGGGGATCAAGAAGTGCTATTTAATATTTCAGAAGTTATGAATCATGATTATGAAGATTGTTCTTATTTAGGTAATAGTTCGATTGAATGTCGTGATAATGATGTAAACTACTCACATGAGACTGATTTTGCACTTGATAGCCTTCAGGAAAGCGTGTTTCTTGATTTTGCAGGAACTAATAATAAGGGAGTATTCTACAAGCTATGAACGTAGTTTCACTGTTGAGTAGTGCTAGAACATTAGAAGAGGATAGCAGTGATCCTACTACTGCCATAATCCCTTCTAATCCCACTCTCACTTTTAATTTACTTTCTTTTTCTATTGATAAGACAACCTTAATTCTCCTATTTCTAGGTTATCTAATGGTGGCACTGAGTCAAGAAGTGAAGGACATATACACTACACTGAACTTATATCTCCTTAACTAAGCCACATGGATATACTATTCATACTAAATGCACTTGATATACCAAAGATGGTTCTTTCTATTGTTCAACCCCCTGAAATAGAATTGAAACCCCTACCCCTAACTTGAAATATGTTTTTCTTGCTGATGATTGTAAATTGCATGTTATTATTTCCAATTCTCTTAGTAGTTCTAAAGAAGAGAGATTAGTTTCTGTGTTGAAAATGTATAAAAGGTCTATAGGCTGGTCTTTAGGGGACATACCAGGGATTGATCCCTTAGTTTGCACACAAGATCTTTTTGGTTGAAGGGTCAAAGCCAGTTAAACAGCCACCAAGGAGGTCGAATCATCTTATTCAAGATGTGATTAAAAAGGAGGTATCTAAATTATTGAGTGCTGGGATCATATATGCAATTTCAGATAGTGAGTGGGTGAGCCCGGTACATGTAGTATCGAAGAAGAGCGGTATCACAGTAGTGAGAAATGAGAGTAATGAACTTATTCCAACAAGAGTTAATAATGCTTGGAGAATGTGTATAGACTATAGGAGTTGAATGAAGCAACTAGGAATGATCATTTTTCATTACCTTTCATTGATTAAATGTTGGAAAGAATATCCGATAGATCTCACTATTGTTTCTTGGATGGCTTTTCAGGTTATTTTTAGGTACCGATTGCACCTGCAGACAAGACAAGACTAATTTTATATGTCCTTTTGGTATATACGCTTATTGAAAGATGCCATTTGGGTTATGTAACGCTCCAGACACCTTTCAAAGGTGTATGATGGCTATCTTTAGTGATTTATTAAAGTGAAATATGGAGGTTTTTGTGGATAACTTCACCATTTACGGTGATAGCTTTGATGATTGTTTGCTTAATCTTGAACATGTTCTTGGTAGATGTATTGAGAAAAAGTTAGTTTTGAATTATGAAAAATATCATTTTATGGTAGATAGTAGCATAGTGTTAGGTCACCGCATCTCCCAAAAGGGGATTAAGGTTGATAGAGCTAAGATTGAAATCATTTCTTCACTTCCCTATCTTACTTGTCTTAAAGATTTAAGGTCTTTCTTGGGGCATACGGGGTTTTATCGACACTTTGTAAAAGATTTTAGTACAATTGCTTTACCCCTTTCTACTTTGTTTAAAAAAATATATTGATTTTCACTTTGATGATAAATGTAGATATGCCTTCGACTCTTTCAAAAACTTTGCTTTTTTCACCTCCTATTTCCACTACACCTAATTGGGATTTATCTTTTGAATTGTCCTGTGATGCTTCTAACTTTGTAGTAGGTGCTATGCTTAGTTAGAAAGAGGACAAGCAATCTAGAGTGATAGCCTATGCCTCCAAGACACTTGACTCTGCTCAAGTGAATTATACCACTACCAAGAATGAACTTTTTACTGTAATATTTGATTTAGATAAGTTTAGATAGTATCTGATAAACTCTCAAATGGTTGTTTTTATAGATCATGCAGCGGTATGGTACTTGTTCAAGAATCCCCAGTCTAAACCAAGACTGTTGAAATAGGCTTTGCTACTATATCTCCTAATTCGGCTTGCCACATATCAAATGAATCAATCATATAGACATGCAAGTAAGCAGAAGAAGATGCATTCTTATTCGTTTCATCAATATTCAACAGAAATAAACCTTTATTACAATAACCCTTTCCCAACATTTATTACATGCATTTCCATATCATTTTAGAGTCATTCTATAGGTTATTTGGGCTTTAATTACATAATTGATTATTACTTTGTGTCCTAGGTAAGACCTTACTTGTGATTTTGCATTAAAAAAGGGCATTTTGGTAATTAATTATGCTTTACAATTTAATTGATTTCTGAGATACTTGTTATTATAGTGGTTTGATTTAATTTGTAAGTGTTTTGGTGATTAGTTGAAGTTTAGGAGCAAATTCGAAGAATGCCAAACAAGAGCCAAGCCTAAAGCTACTAAAGGACCAAGAAAATACTAAGGAATATGATCAAAATTAATGTCAAAGGACTCGAGGAATCAAAATGCACAACATCATTTAATTGGCTTAGGTGCCATGGCAAAATGCATTTGTGCCACGGCAAAATGCACTTGTGTCATGGCACACGTACTAGCTTTTCACAACATGCAAATTTTCAATTCAAATTAGGCTCAAAACCCATTTTTAACCCAAGAACCGACTTCCAGACTTAAATGCTTGAACCCTAGCCTCATTCTTCATATTCATTCATTCCATTCACTCATTTTCTCTCCTTTCCATCAACCTCCATCATTTCCACCACTCCATCTTCCATTTTCTTCATCTCTTCTTCCATTTCATTCACTTCCACCCTTCTTTCTTCATGGTTGAGCTACAGAGTTGCAGTGACAGTGCAATTTGAGCTTCATAGAGGAGTGAAGAATCCAAATCTTGATGATTGGGAGGCTTAGCTCCATTCTAAGGCTTTATTGGGAAGTTATCTTAGTTCCTTTAATGTTTTTAATCTCCAATATGGATTTAGATTTTCTTGGGTCTATATATATCTATCTATATGTTATTGAGATTGATTACCCATTGTGATAGACTCTATTTAGGTAATTAAGCGTGTGATTTTGCATTGGATTTTGTAATTAAGTAAATTTATATGATATCTATATTTTGGTTGAGTTTATGGTGTTGATTTCCCAATATGTCTATGTGGTGGGTGAGTTTATGATTAGAACCTACTTTGAGATATGCATTGACATATATTTGTTGTTTGGATCTATTACTGTTGAGTTACGTAGCATGTTTGTGCTGTGTAATTCCATTTACTTGAATGAGTTAAAAGGAAAGATTTACGTTGAGTCGAATCTAATTGCATTGTCCCCCATAGCTTTAGAACTTTAATTGCCAAGTATTCGTTTTTGTCAAGAGATTCAATTCATCCACTAACATATCCATTCATCGTGGCAAAAGTACCAAAAATATATTAGCTTAGTATTTTTATTATTCTTGCATTTAAATTGCTTTTATAAAAGCCCAAAACCAGTTTATACCCCTTTTATAAATAGTGCATTGCATGGCATATACATATCTAGGATTCAGTAAAATGTTCCTGAAAAAGAAAAGAGGAAACTATCCTAGGTTTACACTTATTGAATGAGTTAATGTTCGATTAAAATGTTCCATCACCGACTGATCGTCTATGTCGCTCGGGTGCCAAAACAAATACTAGAATAGAGAAATGCATTATAGTGGTGCAATATGAGTCATGTTCACTTCGAGGAACTTTATTGGATCATAAGTAATGTAAATGACAAAAACATTACGTAAAATTGCAATTAAAGTAACGATGTGATAAATCAAAAGTATTTTTGGGTCCTTTTTCTAAAAAAATTTGTATAAAAAAAGTATTTTGGGGTTTTTGTTTTATGAAATGGAATATTGGAAAACTAAGTGAATGATGGTAAAAATAAAAATTGATTTGTGAAAATAATGAGATGATTGTCCTTGGAGAATTGATCTTAGCTTTCATCACTTCTTAATATAGTTGGAGTTTTGCAAAACCATTTTTAAATATAGCTTAAACTAACATTCAAACTTAAGGTGAATTAACTTGTTAATGAAATATTTGACCCAAAGACTCACAACAACATTAAGCACCCTCATTAATAATGAAGAAATTGTGAGATAAGTATGATAGCACAACCACACTTGAGCAAAATAATCAATAATGCTAGTCAAGGCCCCACATTTACTCATAAACCAAATTTAATTGATCAGGGAAGAGAGTTTGGCCATCTCAGCGAGTGTCTGAATGGAGAGTTTAGGGATCGGGGGTGCTTTTCGCCGAGAGTTTGGTGGTTAAGAAGGGCCGATGAGATTTCCTGCAACCGCGTTGCATAATAAACTCTAGGTCCCTTTTTGCCCTTGTATGATGACTTGACATAATATATATTGAAATATTACGTGGCATAATTTTCCACATGGCAAAGCCACCTCAGCATAAAGGTCAACATTGCTATGTTTTTACCACTTTTGGTGTGACAATACTCCAAAAAATACTTTCAAAGTACCTACAGCTCCTTTCTGAAAACTTTCGAGACAAAAATTCCGTTTAATCCTTTTGATATTTTATATCAGTAAGAAAGGACACTAATTATTTGACATTTATTTGTAATTTTGGGGGACTTAATCGATATTCATTTTTTATAGGAGACTTATTTATAATTTTTAAGGGTCTTATTTGAATTTTATTTTTCCACTAATGATTAATATAATAAAAAATTAACATGGGGACAACATTTCTCCATATTTTATACTTAAGAGGTGACATTGCAGCCCCTTTTATTTCAGGGTGACCAGGGCGACTAAGAAAAAATGTTCAAGATAATCAAAGGGGCTAATGTCCCATTTACAAACTATACTCCCCCCCCCCCTCTCCCCCTCGCTCTATCGCTCCCTCTCTCTCCCTCTCACTCTCTCTCTCTCAATTTAGAAGGGTAGGCATTAATGTCTAAGATCATAAATGAGATTGAACAGAGAGAGAGGGAGTTTAGAAGGGTAGGTATTAATGTCTAAGATTATAAATGAGATTGAATCTAGTTCCTCCCACATATAAAAAAGTTATCATGTCATTATGCTACATGTCCATTAGCATTACGAACTTTAATAAGTCTTGGATACAAAATGCTGTATTATCTATTTAAATTAATTTGTAAATGATAAATACACTGGTTAAGTTATAACTTTTATTAGAATTATGAAGTATGAGTAATTATAATTATTCAATAAGATTTTTCTGTTTATAGAATAATTTTTTTTCTGTGGAAAAACAAAGTTAATTAGTATAAGATAAAAGTGCACCTTTATTCCTCTAACTTTACATAAAATTTTAGTTTGGCCCTTTAAATTTTATAAATTATATTTTTCAATCCTCTAACTTTAATATTATTTGTCTCAAATGATTATTTTTATACTAATTATTGTTATTTTAAAATTTTAAACATAATATGTCGGTATTTTTTTATATTTAAAATGTTGATATTTTTTTGGTTAAGAAAAATTAACGGTGTTAAAATTAGAGAACTAAAAAGATACTTTATAAAATTAAGAGCCTAAAATAAAATCTTATGTAAAGTTAGAGGACCAAAATACAATTAGTATACCCTATTCAAATATTGCTTTTTTAAAAAAGAAGAAGATGCTGAAGTTATTATAAGTTTTAAATATATGCATGTAAAGTTATAAAAATGATATTATTTTCAAAAAAAAGAAAGTAAGATGAATAAAAAGAAATTAAAATTAAATAAGTAAAATATATCTTATTTAGCTATGAAGTGAAATGTTATAACTTGGAAGCAAAAAAGATGTTAGAATTAGGGAAAAAGAATAAAAAATGTGAAGAATAAGAGATACACGGTAGGATAGCAAAAAATTAAAGAAATAAAAACAACAACAACAGAAATAAGAAAGTTAACATATTAAAAAACAAAAATATTTGTTTTATATAATAAATATGTAAAAGTATAAAATAAAAATTGAGTGATATTTGAAATAAAATTATACTTCCACTTGTTCTGCAAGTAAAGAGGTTTAGTTTGGGCATATTTGAATTAGCACTTTTAGAATAGATGTTGAAGAAATTAATCACTTTAAAAAAAGTTGTACCATTGGCCTTCAGTTCAAATCATGGTTATAGGCTTAAAAACAATTTTAGGTTTTGGATGTGTTTGGCTATTATACAATCTATTTTTTGAGATTTTAAATTTATAATTTTTTAAATTCTTCAAATTAGTTATACATATTAAAAAAAATTATATCGAGTAATTTTTTATATAAATAATTAAAAATAGTTAGAGAAACCTAAGCACATTTATTTTATAAGTAGTTGGGGTAAATATTAAAGGTTAAAACAAGAAATACACTTTGAATATAATATTATAAAATAAATTTTTAAGAAATATTTACATATTTCATCTCTTTTAACTAATTAAAACACTACAACAGCTCATTTGATTTATATGATAATTGGTACCCTCTATTTATTTGGAAAATAGGACAAATTATAGGTAATTAGAATAACAATAAATATAGATAAATTATTTAAATTAATTTTAATTAGTCAAAAAGTATAGATGTGGTATTATGGGAGTATACAAATATTTCTTCAAACTTTTTATGGGGGTAAGTTTCACTCTTGACTCTACCTCTTGAATAGGTCAATGGTCTTTCCCTTTTGACCATTCTAAAGAATTTTTTGTGGAAGGAACATGACTTGACCAATCAATCCCTGAGTGCTTGGAACGTCAGAGACCGTGAAGAACAAGTCAAACTAATTGAAATAATTCACAATTAGTGAAAAGACAAATTCACCCACCCCTCCATTCCATATTTCAACAAGAATCAAAGGAAAATTATGACATAGGGCAATAAAGAGTTCGATACTAGTACATCAATTTAATTTTAGCGGAACTTTTTTGTTCTAAATTCTCTTTTAGTTTTTTAGTCATAACTTGTTTTTAGTTAGATTATTAGGTGAAGTTTGGCCTCCAAAACAAAATTATTAGGTGAAGGGGGTTGATTCGAAGGATGATTAGACGATCACAAGTAAGAAACAATTTGATAATGTTAGTTTTCCAGAATTTGATAATGGATAATACTGATAGCTTAAGATGACAATTTAAAAAGTTATGAATATCCATACTTAATATTGTAATATTTATAACATATTTAAAGTTAAAAAAATAATAACCTTTATCATATTCAAACAAAAAGATATTACTTATTTGCAATCAAATTAAAATATTGTTAAAGTAGTAATATCCAATTAGTAAATTTTAAAATTGATCCATATAAACAAATTGTAATATTAATCTTGTCTAGAAGTTTCTGTTCTTCCATTTGGATCACTATCCGTTGAAATGTATATCACTCATTTTCTTCTCTGATAAAATATCACTTATTTCACTATTTTAATATTTTCATTTTAGTATTAAATTTTAATATTTATAAATAAAATATTTCGAAAACCCATATATGCCACTATTAAGTTCGATGGTCACTCACAATCTCACATAATAGGGAGGTTACTCAATTAGAAACTTTTTTCTTAAAATTATTTTTCCCTAGTCATTATTTTAAGGTACATTTTAGAAAAGATGGATGACCCTTATTATAAGTTATTTGATAGGGTATTAATTATGTTTTGTCAATACTACCCTCATTTAAATCATTAAATATGAGAGAGAATGCAACACAAATTTAAAAAAATTCTATTTAAATGAGGTAAAATTTAATTTTTTTTTTCATGTTTGTTTAAATTTTTAAAAATAATTAGAATCTGAAAAGAAGCATATTTTTTATTATTTTAAATAGCTACTTTGACTAGCTTATGAAAATAATTATATGTGATAAATGAAAGAGAATGTATGAAAAACAATGAGAGAAATAGATACATGACGGAAATATTTAAAAATAATTAAATAATAAACCATTTTTTATGAATAAAGATCCATAAAGTGACAAAAAAAACCCTTAAAATTAATGAATAATATATCACTTTTTATTATTGTAACCAAAACTAAAATAATTTCTGTTTTTTTATAAAATCTCTATATAATATATTACAATTTATAAAATCTCTCAAACGTCTAAAAGTCACTTATTTTCAAACTGAAACAAATGGGCGCAAATTAAAGAAGCTTATAAAAGAATAAAAAATGGTATATAAAATGCTTTGTTTAGAAAAATAAAACCTACTTCGGTAATCTTTATCCCTTAGAAAGATTAGTCTTTAGCTACTAGCACTGCATGTACTCTACAAAAAACAAATGGCATCCCATATCATTAATTAGCAATATAGGCTACCATCTGATGTTGGTCTTACTAGAAGAAACTTTAATTGCTTAAGCATAAGGTCTTAAATTTAAATTTTTGTGAATACAAAAAAAGGCTTTAGGAAAGTTATCATCAATTAGGCCCGACATTCATTTAGATCCATATAACAAAATTAATCTAAGTGTATGTTAAATGAGAGTTATACCATTAGTTACTAACATTGTTTCTCTTACAAATCAATAAGCTATATGAATATATGGACCTATTGAATCTGGTTGTATCACCTAAGAGATGGGTGAATTAGGCAATTTTGAAAAATTGAAAAATATTAAGAACTTTAAAATAAAATCAAAAGATTAAGTTTGAAAGGATATCATCTATTGTAGAAAGACAAAGGAAGCAAATAAGTAAGAAGTTTAACACCGGTAATTTATACTGGTTCAGCCCAACCACTTGGCCTACTCTAGTTCACATAGCTCTTCTGAGTGTTCCACTATGTTCCAAAATTAGCCAGGCTCTTAGCGCCTCAGTACATGAATGTGAGATTCTACTCACTCCTCCTTATAACCCATAAGGTTACAATCATGAGAATCCCTCTCACTCTCTCTTACCACTCATAAGGTAATTTCCTGTAATAATCCCTTTTACTCCCCTTACCACTTGTAAGGTATTAATCCATTGAAGAGACTCCCTCTCTTGAGTATCTCGATAAAAGAATGAAAAATATATATCTCTCTCCCTGTAGACTGATTGTGCTAAACACTTAAGTACATATAGATTCTCTAAATTTATCTCTCACGAATATTATATGCTCTGTACCAAAGAGGAGAAACTAGTGAAATAGAGACTCTGTAAGTGTTTATGATCGTAATGAATTGTTGAGAATTTCTTTTTGTCTCTTACATCTCTTGGCTTCTTTTTCTTCATTAGCTTTTTCTCCTCGGTCTCATCTTCTTTTATAGATGTGTTCTTCATAAAACTGTTGAAGTAGCTATTAAGATAGACATTGTTGCTGACATATGCATTTTACTTTTTGTGAATTTCCTCATTTGATCTGCAAATGATCTTGAAACATGCTTTAAAGAATATATATAATCAATATATGCATAAATCAATTATTTTCGAATGATTTAGATATGTCAAAGTATGGTTTAAAAATATTTTCACAGATTAGACTAATTTATCGAAGTGTTTATGAAAAAAGTTCCTTGTCGAAAAAAACTTCGATAAATCTTAAATGAATTCCTTTGAAACAATTCTTAGATAAACAATTGTACAAAAATAGTTTATGATTTATCTAATACATCTTTGATAAATATTCTTATCGAAAAACTTATTGATAAATATTCTTTTTAAGACATATACTTTTAGACTTATTGATATGTTTTATAATATATTTTTTATCGCAGTGTTCTTCGATAAATAGCCTTATTGAATAGCTTATCGATAAATGCTTAAGAATATTATTTTCCAACTCTTCAAACAGACTTTCAAATATTCTTTGATTTTTAAACCATTTAATGTATTTGGAAATAAGAGTTCATAAGATCATTTAGCAAATTAAAACAAGTCATAAGCTCATTAAAATCATTTAAAGAATCATACGTTAAATTTTTAGCAAATTTCAAAATCTGAATTTTTTTCCCATTTATTAAAGTTCTTATTGAAAAGGGCCTTTATCGAAAAAGACTTCGATAAATAGCCTTATTAAATAGCCATTTGATAAATATCATAAGTTCTCAGATTTCAAAATATCCAATTTATCGAAGTGTTCTTCGATAAATGAGCTTATTGAAAAACTTATTGATAAATACCAGAAGAGCAATATCATATTTTCTTCTTTCATGATTAACCTCTCTTCTTTGTTTTAAGATTCTTTAAAACACTTTGAGAAATAGATAATTCAAACAATTTAGCAACATTATAAGCAATAAATAAACATTAAAATCATTTAGCAAAACAACACTTCAGTGTTCTTTATAAACCATAAATTTTCTCTATTTATCGAAGTGTTCTTTGATAATTACTTTATCAATTAACTCTTTGATAAATGAGATTTGAAATATAGTTCAAATAGCAAGACACTTGATATTAAACAGAGAAAGACTTTATTTATCGAATACCTTATCGATCAACTCATTTATCAATTAAGACTTCGATAAATCTATTTCAAAACAATTTTTCACAAAGCTTTCTTTTTGAAGTCTTTATCGAGCAATCATTTTATCGATAAATGATTTCACAAAATATACTGAGTCATTTTCAAAGTTATCGAAGGCTTTAATCGATAAATGGCCTTATTGAATAAGTCTTTTGGTTTTAAAACAAACTCAGAGTTTCTTAATAGTTCATTTATCGAAGGTCTTATCAATAAACAAGCTTATCAATAGGTCCTCGATAAATGTACTTTTGAAAACAATTATTTTCACAAATTTCTTTCTCATTTTGTTGAAAGGATTATCGATCAAACCCCTTATTGATAAATGCTTTTTATCAGTTAAAATGCCTTTTGAAATCTTTTCTCAATTGTCATCATCAAAATATTGGTCTAACATTTCTCCCCCATTTTGATGATGACAAAACTCAATTAAAGAATTGATAAAGATTGATCTATTAAAAAATAATGTTTGAGCAAAAATTTCAAAAAAATGACAAAATGCAATAGAAAGCACAAATGGGAATAAACAGTAAAAAGCAAAGCAACATAACAAAATAAGACTGTTACTATTTCAGTTCATCTCATCATCTCATCTCTCCCCCTTTTTGTCATTAATCAAAAATTGAAACATGGGAGGTAGATTGAGTTTCAGTAACAGATTTAATGATTGATGGAAGTGGTAGAGTTGGTTCAGAGGGAGGAAGAATTTGTGTTATGGTAGAAGAAATAGTTGGTTCAGTAGACAATGGCTCCAAGGTGGAAGGAGGAAGATTAGATACAGAGGGAGCAATTTGGTCAGTTTCCAAAGGTGCAGAAAGAGGAATATGAGTAGGGCCAGTAGTTTGGAAAGTTTGAGCATTAGCCTATGGAGTATTTAGTAGGTCTTCAACAGAGAAGTAAATGTTGGAGCTTGTGACTTTGTTCTTCAAAATAACCTCTTCTCTTAATATCCCAATCATTTGCCTCTGTGAATTAATAGTGTTCTTCAAGATGATAATATGCTTAAATAAGGAGTCATGTCTTCTGGCCATTACATTCAAAATCTTGTCCAAAATCATTGATCATCTTTGATATGTCTTAGACTGAGGTCTGAGTGCTCTCTTGTACTAGTACTAATAATCTTTCTTCCAGATTCTTCAATTCTTACTGGACTACATGATAGACTGCAACCTGAACAAAGTATGGAGCCACTGAATATTGAACTGGGCTTGCAGATGGTTGACCTACGCCTGGCTAGACTTGTTGTTTCCTTTGTTGAGCTCTTTTGCTACCAGCAGGAAAAGGAAGGAATATCCTTATGCAATAGATTTGCTCAACCCCAAACTTTAGAAGTTTTTTATTTCTGAGTATATCAGATCCCAATATTGATCTTTTTACCATTAATGATCCTTGCGTAGATAATCCTCCTGAGTAAGATAGATAAAGCTTTCATATTTATTCACCATGCTCCTTGAATAAATGTATTGGATTATCCTATGATAATTACACATGTCCTTTGGCATAAACTTGAGATCACCTGTGAATCTGTTAGTGAACATGAGAATTTAGTAAGTTTTTCTTCAGGGATAACTCAAATCATTTCTCTTGGTCAATGGTCTTGAGTAGGAGGTTAATGATCTCCTTCTCAAGCTTAATCTTTCTTCCTCTCAACTGAGTAATTAGATAGCTTCTTATCACTTCTCCATCATCATTGGTCTCTTCAATTATCCTCATGTTACAGTAGAACCTTCACACTACCTCTGGACTAAAGCTCAGATTAATTCCCAACTAATTTTCATAGTTCTTCATCGGGTTGGAGAGATCTAGCGGAGTCTGGTCATTATACTTCAGATAGTCTAGGTCCATATAGACTACTAGACAAAATTCTCTTTCTGTAAATTCTGTCTTAAATTTCCCTTTATCTAAATCCCTGGTAAGTAGAGCAAGAGAAGTAGAGGCAGGAATAGAGGTAGGTGAATTAGATTCAGAGGTACCTTGAGAAGTGTCATCTCTGTCTCTTGTCATTTGCTTTCTTCTCTATTCAGAACCAATAGGTACAAATGGTATAGATTGAGCTGAAACACCCATATTGAAGGCAGCATTAATATCTTGATTAAGAATATTATCAGAGTGAGTATCATCGAATTCAGGTTCTTCAGACACAGTGGATAGAAGATGTCTCTTTCTTTTACAAGCCTGCTGAGCACTTTGCCTAATTTCTGAACTTGGTGTATTGGTATTCTATGTCGTTGTAGCTTTTTCCTTAGGTGGACTCTTATCCTTCTTCACCTTTAGCTTGTATTTAGGCTTTGATAAGCTATCCTTCTATTTACCCTTTGATTTTTCTAGGCCAACCTCGGGTACTTCGATTCTTGCCATTTCTAGGGAAGATAAATGATGAATAAAGGTTACGACGAGAGGGTAATTTAAGGTTTCTTAGAGAAAATTTTTATTGGAATGTTGGGGGAACTATTTTTGAGTAGTTTCATTGAAGATATGAAGGTAAGGAAACAGATTTGAGTTTCTAGGTTCAAAGATAATGAATTTTTTTAGGAGAAATTTAATGAACTGAACAGTAACAGTTAAATTTTCTCTAAATAACTGATAATTTATCAATAAAGTCCTTGAAAAGTGTCTTATTCGAAGTGTTTATCGATAAATCTTTAAGCAACTGTTAGAAATTTATCGAATAATTCTTTATAAGCCTCCTTATCAAATAGTTGTTCGATAAATAACAACTTTTTTCAATAAAAGCACAAAGAATTTAACAAAGAATTCTTGGGTAAATATTCTTATCTAAGTGCCATTCCATCAAAAGTATTAACTATTTTGCCAGAATTACTTAATTTATCGAATAGCTTTTCGATAAGTTCCCTTATCGATAAGTTGTTCAATCAATTTCTATACTTTTTCATAAATTTTACCGAATAAAATTTAGATAAATATTCTTATCGAAGAATTTATTGATGAAAAGCAACACAAAATACTTCACAACATGAATTAATTTATTGATTAGATTATCGATAAGAGCTTTTATCGATGAGATGTTTGAGAAATCATAGTTTGAACATTTCACAAAATCTTTAAAACATTTCATTCTTATCGAAGACATGTTCGATAAGTGATTTTATCAAATAATCTTTCAAGAATACTTAGTTCTTTGAAAAATAAGAAAATCAAAATAGTTTCAATTTTATTTCATGTTTTATCGAAACCTTTATCGATAACTTATTCGATAAATTTATGACTTCTTTCATAAATTTATATGATATTTTTAAAACATGAACTTCGAGAATAGTATCTTTTCTTTCAGTTAAAACATAATATATCAAGAGAAATCATAACAAAAATACATAGACACATATAGCATGAAAAACATTATGATCAAGATGCCTCAAATAAGTTCAATAGAGAGAGAGAAGGTTTAGAAATGCTCATTTAGTTTTGGATGATGAATTATTCCATTGAGTTATTTGCCTTCCTCTCCTTGTGTTTGAGCATCTTTTGTATTGGTATAGATGATTATCCTTTTAACTTTTTGACAAATGGACTTTGTAGCTCCAATGCTCCCTTATATTTATTCTCAAACTTGATGCATCAGTATAGTTCATTAAGATATTTCTTTCATTCTCCTGTCATAAATGCAAGTTTCTTTCTTCCTTGGAGAATCGTTGGTGTGGTCTAGTATATATATGATGAATGATTTCTATATAAGACCATATAGTAATATCTCATCATCAAAACTAATAAATTAATTGACAATTAATGTAGATGAGTGTATTAGTATAATGCATATATAAACACGAAGCTCTTCCGTTTTGAAATGATCCTATCTTGAATGATAATGCTTCTTTTTTAAGAAAACAAATTCAATGTGATTTTTTTTAAGAATGTGGACCTTTTTAAAATTTAATCTTGTGAAACACATTGAAGGTCATCAAATTGGAGAAGAATATCTTTGTAAGATTACATGTTGAACAATAATGTTAACTTGTTTAAAAAATTTTCTAGGAGCAAAAGTCACATAGGATAGGCTATTAACTAAACAAGTATAATAAGGATTCAAAGACTTTGCTCAATCAATGAAGCACGTTAACTCTTTAGTCCAAATGACTAAGTAGCAAGTATATTCCAATGAATAAACATTTTAATCATAAGGCTTTGATATTCTAGAATATTTCTTTTTTTGAATAGATAGACTTGAACTTCATGCAAGTGATTAACTTGTTAAACAAGAGATAAGAAGTTTAGGCACATGATAGCAAACTTGGAATCAATGGTGACTCTGGCAAATGGATTAGGAGTATTTTTTAAGTTTCCAAATAGGTGTATTAATCTCTAATACTGATGCCCACACATTTCAAAAACAAATATTTTCAAAAGCATTTGTATGCATTTAATACAACCAAGATATTTGATACATGAGTTGAAATTTACATTTGTCTTTCAAATCATGAATATGCATTTTTATAAATTAAGATAAACTTATAAATTGAAATCATAAGACAATTTAAATTATGTATATGAATAAAAATAAACAAAATATGCATAGTTTTATCCATTTAGCAATATGAAAATATGATATCAAAATGTTGATTGCTAAAGGAGTACAGCAAGGAACAAGAATTCATTACCCTAATCCAGAATTCAATTAAGCACAATAAAGAGATAAGAATTAGATTTCACCATATATCCACTTGTCCTTGTATCTATTTGATTTGTGCTTACTAATTCTTCAAGTTTGTGAGATTCAGCACCATAATCAAAAGTCTGCTTTCTCAAAAATTGAATTGTCTCTGTGTACCCGTATTCTTGAGATGCAGCTTTCTCTAACTTGCTTTCCTACAATTTAAATCTTTTTCTTTCATGGTATCCAACTTGCTTGGATCCATCACAGTTTAGTTATAGGAAACACATCATAATTCAATTGCTCAGAGAATATGATCAATTTAGAATAATTGAGCATAGCGAGATAAATATGTCTTTATGCATAAAAGGGATATTTTCTTTTTAATTTATGTATGCACAAAGAATTTAACTATTGAATATTACAATCTTTTGTAAATATGTTTGTCAAATAGATTTTCTAATGAAAATAGTATTTCATAGCAATGGAATATTCATTTCATCATTTTTTAAAGTCTTTCGTGAGTTCTCAAAATTAAAGAGTCAAATATGATGATTGACTCCGTATTTTGTCTCGCATACTCTTAATTTACTTTGTTCAATGTAATGCAATAAGTAGGGAAGAATTTT
The DNA here is from genome assembly GCA_037074615.1 of Leucaena leucocephala. Classification (NCBI taxonomy): domain Eukaryota; kingdom Viridiplantae; phylum Streptophyta; class Magnoliopsida; order Fabales; family Fabaceae; genus Leucaena; species Leucaena leucocephala. The sequence continues at coordinate 11,836,528 of CM073540.1, read as the reverse complement.
TATACCTTTATTTTGAGCATAGTTCCTAATACATCTCTTTTATGATGTTGACTCTTTAGATTTCTTGCTTTAATAATTTGCAATCTTCTTGGTGCTTCAGAAATCCAATTTCTCTTGTTCTCATTAGAGTAATTGAATGGCACTATGTGGCAATCTATCAAGATCCAAGGTGCTCTTCTTGTTTATTTCCATTGCTTTTCTTTATAGATATTCTTTGTAGCTCTAAAAATGGGTGCTCTAAGAGTTTTCTTATTGATAGTGTGAGTAGCTCTCTTAGGCACTTTCTTCTTCTTTTGGCTAATCATCCATTTTTTGAAATATCCTGTAAAATTAAAGAACTAGGAGGTTTTGGTACCCATTTATATTTGGGTCCTTGAATATTAGTATTGGACATTGATTGTCCTTTAGGAACCCAAACATACTTATTTCTCACATTAAAATTTCTTCTAAAACAACATGTGTGAAAAATATGACCTTATGTACCACAATAGTTACAGACAATAGGACGATGCACTTTATAAGTATATTTGCAAGTATTGTGTTAGTCGAGTGAAAACAAGCTATTATTATTAGCATGCATAACTTCTCTTTTTCTATATGATTCCTTGGTGATATCCTTATATTCAGAATGCAAAATATTTTTGCTTTTTGAAACAGCATCTAGAATAGGTTGAAAATTAAGTTTATGCAATTTCTCAAAATTATTTTTCATAAATGTACTAGAAGAATTGGAAGTATTTAACCATATGTACATCTTGACCTTTTGGTAATGATTCATTCTCATTTGGTTTATCCATATTGAACTTTTCATGATACTCCTCTTCCTTTTGTCTATTAGATTGATGGAAGACTTTTGTTATTTCTCCTTCCTCAATCCCAGGAGCTATGTGTTAAAATGAGCTATTTGAATCATTCTCTTCAACATACTCATTAGCAGAATAAATAAAGTCAAGAGTATCTAAAATATTTTTAGCATTAAGGCAAGATTTGATTTCTCATAATCAATCTCGATTAAACTGCTATACAAAATTTTCGTTGCTCTAATGTTTAATAAATACATTTTTTTATTTCTCATCCCAATCATTTCTAAGTTTAAAATCAAAATTATTTGTAAATATGTATCTTATATAAAATTAATAGTTTTCAAAAATATCTTCATTCGAACCTTCCAAAAATAGAAATCAATATTTTTAAAAAATGAGGAATAGTATAATCAAAACCTTCAAATATAGTCATGATCTTTGCACTTGAGATCGTTAGATCCTTTAAATAAGTAATCCGCTCTGATACTACATGTTGAAGCTGGCTATATCACCCAAGAGGGGGTAAATTGGGTGATTTTGAAATATTTGAAAACTTTAAGAACTTTAAAATAAAATCAAAAGATTAATTTTGAAAAGATATCACTAATTGTAGAAAGACGAAGGAAGTAGATAAGTAAGAAGTTTAACACCAACAATTTATACTAGTTCGGCCCAACCACTTGGCCAACGTCTAATCCTTAGAGCTCCTCTGAGTGTTCCACTATCTTTCAAGATTAGCCGGGCTCTTGGAGCCTCAGTACATCAATATGAGATTCCACTCACTCCCCCTCATGACCTGTAAAGTTACAATAGTAATAATCCCTCTCACTCCTACTTACCACTCGTAAGGTAATTTCCTATAAAAATCCCTCTCACTCCCCTTTATAACCTGTAAGGTATTAATCCACTCAAGAAACTCCCGCTCTTGAGTATCTCTGTAAAAGAATGAAAAATATATATCTCTCTCCCTGTAGACTGATTGTGCTAAACACTTAAGCACATACAAATTCTCTAAGTTTCTCTCTCACGAATATTATATGCTATGTACCAAAGAGAAGAAATAGAGTGAAACATAGACTCTATTAGTGTTTATGATCATAATCCATTGTTGAGAATTTCTTTTTATCTCTTACGTCTCTTGGATTCCTTTTCTTCATTAGCTTTTTCTCTTCGGCCTCATCTTCTTTTATAGATGTGTTCTTCATAAAGCTGTTGAAGTAGACGTTGTTGATGATGTATGCATTTTACTTTTTGCAAATTTCTTTGTTTAATCTGCAAATGATCTTCAAACATACTTTAGAAAAGATATATAATTAGTATATGTATAAATCAATTGTTTCCAAATAATTTAGATTTAAAGATCAAGATCTGTCAAAGTCTAGTTTAAAATTCTTTTACATATTAGACTAATTTATCGAAGTGTTTATCAAAAAGGTTCTTTATCGAAAAGGATTTCAAAAAATCTTAAATGAATTCCTTTGAAACAGTACTTAGATTTATCAAATAGGACTTCGATAAACAGCCTTATGGAAAATGACTTCCATAATTCTTGAATGAATTATACAAAAATAATTCATGATTTATCGAATAGATCTTTGATAAACATTCTTAACGAAAAGCTTATCGAGAAATATTCTTTTCAAAACATATGCTTTTAAACTTATCGATATGTTTTATAATACATTATTTATCGAAGTCTTCTTCGATAAATAGCCTTATTAAATATCTTATCAATAAATATTTAAGAATATTCTTTTCAAACTCTTCAAATAGACTTTCAAACATTTTTTGTCTTTAAACCATGTAATGTATTTGGAAACAAGAGTTCATAAGATCAATTAACAAACTAAAGCAAGTAATTAGCTTATTAAAATCATTCAAAGAATCATACGTTAAATTTTTAGTCAATTTTAGAATCTGAAATTTCTTCTCATTTATTGAAGTCCTTATTGAAAAGAGCTTTTATCGAAAAGGAATTTATAAATGACCTTATTGAATAGCTATTCTATAAATATCATAAGTTCTTAGATTTCAGAATATCCAATTTATGAAGTGTTCTTCGATAAATGGGCTTATCGAAAAACTTATTGATAAATACCAGAAGAGCAATATCATATTTTCTTCTTTCATGATTAACCTCTTTTCTTTTTCTTTTTTTCAAGATTCTGTAAAGTACTTTGAGAAATAGATAATTCAAACAATTTAGCAACATAATAAGGAATAAATCACCATCAAAATCATTTATCAAAACAACACTTTATTATTCTTTATAAACAGAAATTTCTTCTATTTATCAAAGTATTCTTCGATAAATTACTTTATCGATTAACTCTTTGATAAATGAGATTTGAAATATAGTTCAAACAGCAAAACGCTTGATATTAAATAGAGAAAGACTTTATTTATCGAATGCCTTATTAATTAGCTCATTTATCAATTAAGACTTCAATAAATCCATTTCAAAATAATTTTTCACGAAGCTTTCTTTTTGAAGTCTTTATCTAGCAATCATTTTATCGATAAATACTTTCACAAAATATACTAAGTCATTTTTAAATTTATCAAATAAGCCTTCTAGTTTTAAAACAAAGACTCAGAGTTTCTTAATAGTTCATTTATCAAAAGTCTTATCGATATATACTTTTGAAAACAATTCTTTTCACAAATCCATTTCTCATTTATCGAAAGGATTACGATCAAACCCTTATCGATAAATACTCTCATATTAGTTAAAATGCCTTTTGAAATATTTTTTTTAATTGTCATCATTAAAATATTAGTCTAACAGGACCAATACTTATACTTGATAAAACTATGAGGGCCCAATAAAAATGACAAAAACTATAATGACTTAATTAAAAATGAGGTAAAATTATAGAAACTTATATATTAATTTTCTAATATATATATATAAATAACTTAGAGAGTATTAATACTCATTTGCCTATTTTATCCCTTCTTTAATTACAATACAGAGAGAGAAGAGAGGTGGGAGAGAATGTACATTCTATAAAGTTAAAAAAATAGTTTAAGATAGGTGTAATAAGTTAACTATTTTTCTTTAATTCTAGTGAAGTGGTTTAAAGTGAAACTTATATTATCATATGGAGTATATATATAAGGATTTTATGGTGTAAAATAAATTTTTCCTTTGAATTATGAGAATCAACTATGCATTTGAAATCTTTCCAAAATCGCACATTATTTACTTTCTCATTTACCAAACCATATGAAATTAATCTCTCTTTCTTTCCATATAATACATAGTAGTTTTCTCACAAATTTATATATATGAGAAATATTTTTTTAACTAATTATCTAATTCAACTCCATTTCTCAAACTTATGACCAGATCTACCTAGTGACTAATGAGAAACATCTATTTTATCAACACAATACTGAAACTCATTTAGGTGCTCATCATTTTGATGAGGACCTTAAGTTCATCAAATTTAAACTATCTATATTTATTTTTTTACCTAATATTTTTTAAGTAAAAATATTTTTTGAAAAATGATTGTTAATGGATGTATTGTTTTTATTTTAGATTCTCTTCCCATTAAAATAATTTTTTTTTAAAATAAAAATAAAAAAGTAGATACATCCAGAGATCCATGTCAGATGAGCTCACCCAAACTGGTTTCACACAATGGTTGTTAACTTACAATAGACTCCTTAGGCCACCTAGGCCCCATTACATTGATTGTTAGAAAGAATAGTCATGGCAGTGTTATTATGGAGAGAATAATAGATTCTTCAGTGTTTTATTCATCACGTATTATTCAATTATTAATTTGCATCATAATTGATACCTTTTAAATTACAATGAGTAATTTAGATTTTATTTCATTTAAATTCTTAAAAATTTTGAACCATTTTATTTAATTTCAATAGAAATAAAATGTAAATTTAAAAACAATTTTATAATTATTTATTAATTAAAAAATAATTTTTATCTTAAAAATAAAAATAAAAAACTTCACACCTCCCCCCAAGAGAGATTAGAAATTTTAATATAATTATAATTATAAATCCAATGCAAAGTCTTTTTTTTTGTGCTATGATAACCATACAATTTAAATCTAACTCAAGTTAGTCAAACTAATGAACAAACTCTTCCAGTCAAGGGTTTTAAATAAATTCACCATTTAGAGTTTAACAACAATAAAAGCATAGTTACCAATCATATTTATGTCTTAATAATTTTATTTTATTAAATTATGTTAGTTTCAGTTTGTAAATAAATGTTCCATTTTACTTATTTATTAATATTTTTTTATATTATTATTTTTATAAATATACATGAATATTTTTGTATATTTTAGTTTCATTATACTATTATTTACTAAAATACAATTCAACTACAATTATAAACAACTAATGAGTAAAAGCAGTGGGGCCTCCAGACCTTAAATGTGTAAATTCACAAACGTTGAACTCACAGCCACTGATCATGGCTGATTGATGGAGCATGTCGGTGCATTGCACCAAAAATTTCATTTTCATATTTCAAAACTCAAAAGTCTCTAACATTTTCCACTCTTCACACACACATTTATCTATATAACCAGAACTCCATCTTCAATCTCCTTCATCATCAAGTTCAGGAGATACCAATAACATGGCGACCAAACTCACATTCTTAGTTCAGTGCGTTGTGGCGGCAGCGATGTTGGTGATGATAGGATTACTGGGCGGAGGAGTTGTTGAAGGGGTTGTGTTATGCAACACTGACACAACGAAGCTGAGCTTGTGTCGTCCGGCGGTCACCGGCCAGCAACCTCCACCGCCTACGGAGGCATGTTGCGCGGTTGTCCGGCATGCCGATGGGCCCTGTCTATGCAAGTACAAGTCGGTGCTTCCGGCGCTTGGGATTGACCCCAAGAGGGCCGTGGCCTTGGCGGCTAAGTGTGGTCGCTCCACTCCTGCACAGTGTAAAGGTAATTGATCTCTTACATAAACTGTTACAAGAGACAGACAAAAATACTCCTAAATCTACAAGTCTTAATTTAGAATATCGAAATTGCCTAAACACTGTAAAATTCTTAGAGATTAGTTTGGAAATAAATTTTGTATTAAAATTATATAAATATTTGTAGTTCTCATTATCTTGATTATTGCTGTCAATTGATAACTTCAAGTTCTTATTTTACTTTTGTTATAGTGTTAAGTAACCTGTAAACACTGGTCAATACGGTTTTGTTTTAATTTAAGGGTATTTCAGTAATTTTGTTACAAAGATTAATCTTCGACTAGTTTCTTAAGACTGCATAGATTAGACTATTTCAGATTCTGAGTTGAGATTTGTAGATGTTTGAGGAGTATTTTTTGTGCTTTTATTCCAACTCTTAATTCAACTAGTTTGTTTAATTATTTAACAAAACAAGTTTACTCGAAAGTATGACTCTGGAAAAAGAAATAAAAACCATTTTCCTGTTCATATTGACATTGGTCAAATTTACTGGACCTTTTTCATTTAAGTGTTTTCTCTGTATATCTATTTAGTATCTATTACTACTTGCTCATATTTGAAATTAGTAAATTTTAAAATTATTAAAATAGATCAAACTAGTTTCTTTTAACTAAATAACTAAACAAGTTTTTCATTCATTTTTTGAATTTTAAAAATAAATATATTATATATAATTTATAAATATAGTGCGATTTGTTATGAATATTAAATTTATATTAAATATAGTAATATTGAATTATTGGTTTCATGAGTTAAGTTGGTCCATAATTTTAAAAAAATAATAATAGTATAATCAAATTTAATACGATCAACTATTTATTTTAATTTTTTTAGATTGTAGGTTGACCGGCTTACAAATATGATAAAACCGATATAATTTAAATATTTATTTATTTTTAGAGTTATATAAAAGAAAAGTTAAATCAAATTTTTTATATCTATTATATCATGTTATCCCATCTCATTTCGCTATGTATCTTATTTTTTAATATATTTATTTAACGTAAACTCACATAAAAAAATAAGTACATATAGTATAGGTGTGATTGGAGAATATGACATAATAAATATAAAAAATTTGATGTAAGTATAATACACTATTTAGTAAAAAAAATAAAAAGATTAACATTTTGGAAGTAATTTTAGATAAGTATGTGTGAGTTAAATATAAAAGTACTTGCATCTATTAGCTGTAAGTTATTTTAGCTTAACCAGTAGTCTTACGTTTGAACCCAAAGTATGTAGCCGAGTTAATTTACTTAGAGGTAGTGAGGTCCGTTATTGTGAGCCTACATTCTTACGAATTAGATTAATCGGTTGTTAATAATATTGGATACCATAGATAAATTGAAAAAAAAAATTATAGTTTTAGATTTCCCAAACACCCCTAATCCTAAGGCATATTAAGTCCCTTACTTTACTAAATTCAATCACTATTGATAAATTTATGAGAGAGAAAAATCACTACTGATGATGAATCTTGCTTTTTATATTGTTGCAGGGAATTGAAGGTGTTTTAGCTCATATTCATTACAAGCATCGTCTTAATTATTAGCATGCCTTTAAAAGTTTCATTACCATCAAAGAAGTTTAAGGACTGAATTATCTGCTCCTTCTCTTAAATAAAATACTGTTACCATTTCACTTTCTTCCCATTTGCAAAATTTATTTTGATATTTGATGTAAAACAATGTCTTGATATCCTTATGCTGTGCGCCATATAAATATAATGATGATATCAAAATAATCATTTTTACTCTGTATTGATTAAAATTGCGGATGGATGTCTGTTCATCTTTTTTTTTTTTTTTGTTACAAGATGTCTGTTCATCTTGAAACTGGAGACGGTTAAAATTTGATATGGGCCTCCACAAAAATTTTAATTAAATAATAATAATAAGTACTATATCATAAGGTGAAGTTAGTTATATAAATTGTATGGCATTCTTCTGATCTATCTGTAACCAATCAAAAACTTGAATCCACCAAGTTCATTAAAATGGAGGCTCAATGGGCATACAGCGGAGAATAATAAATTAGAGGAAGAGGGTGTCAGTCAATTTACTCAATCATCAATCTACTTTATTTTTAAAATATTATAATATCTAGTTTACTTAAAAATATTTTTTTATCAATTCGAATTGATATTTTTAATTTATTTATCTATAAGTCACAATCAATAATCATAATTAGCAATTATATTTTTAATTTTTAAAAGATTTTAAATCATATAAAAATTAATTAATAATTTTACTAACTAATTATATGATATTTTAAAATTCTAACTATAATGATCATTCATGACAATCATAAATCACTTTAATCTTTGAAAGATTTTTAATTTTAAATTCCGTGATAGTAAATAATTAGTAATCCCCTTAAATAATTCTATAATATTTTAAATTTCTAACCATAATGATAATTCTTAATAATTATAAATAATTAATCAATTATAACATATTTTTTGGTTCCTTCCGAGAGAAAAATCTCTTGTTGGGTCAACATGTGGTAGATAATAGACTCTAGGAAAAAACTGTCTGGTGAGTAAAGTGTGATTTACTCAATTTTTGGTTTGTTCTGTTCTGAAAAGTGAAAATGAGAATTCAAAATAAAAGATATTATACACAATTCATTCCCCATGGTTATAAAAATACGGCCTACTCGTCCAAAATTTAACATACATAAAGTGAACATTTACCTATAATCATTATCAAAACATGCGCTACTCTAATGCTTCACAAGTGCACAGAAGTTACCCCAATTCATATAAATATTAAAAAGTAAACTATATCCCCTAGACTAACTAGATCATAAAATGAGTGAATTGAGTTCGAATTCCACCTTGTTAAAAGAGACCCTTTGAGAGGCAACCTGATCGTAAAGTCTCGATCTGGAGTAGTCGATTGTTTAGATACCTAGTAATAGGATATGGAAAAAGAGCTAGATACCAGGTGGCCCAAAGGGTTATTTGGAGAGAAAAAAAACTTGATCCTTGACTCTTTATGTGCACTCCTCGAGTATACAAAATAGTGTGGCAATGAGAAAAGCCCTAATGGCAACTGCTAATCTTCAAAGTTGAACTCAAATAAATCATCATAATTAGTGTTCCTCCTCATTTTGCTAGCATAGTGACTAAGCAAGAGGGCCTCCAAATATAGGTCTCATGTAGGCATCATCAAAGCTCCTCCAGTAATAATGTATGGTGTAAACAGGACTTTCCATTAACATGGACAAACTTTCCTTTGCACGACTGATGTTGGTTGCCGCTGACTCCTCAAAGGATAGCAACAGCAGATTCAAATCCTCAACAGGAGGGCCAGATTCTTGACAGTTGATGTTCTTCCTCGTCGTGCTATGTGGAAGAAGATAACGGATAAGTGGTTTCGTGAGAAAGCCAAACACCTGTTATGAATTTATCATATCATCAAATCATCAATTTTTAAGTGTTAAGGTACAGAATTATTTTCAAGCCTTCACTTGACAACTTATGCTTGGGTAAAAATATACTATTATTCGCTATGTGAGCGTCCATAACCAGAACATCTACATTTCAATTTTTGCTACCCCTATCTTCATTGTTGAAGTAGCCATTGTTGCTGATGTATGCATTTTACTTTCTGTGAATTTCTTCGTTTAATCTGCAAATGATTTTGAAACATGCTTTAGAAAATATATATAATCAATATATGCATAAATCAATAGTTTTCAAATAATTTAGATTTAAAGATCAAAATCTGTCAATGGTTTAAAATGTTTTCACATATTAAACTAATTTATCAAAGTGTTTATTAAAAATGTTCTTTATCAAAAAAAACTTTAATAAATCTTAAATGAATTCCTTTGAAACAGTTCTTAGATTTATCAAATAGAATTTTGATAAATAGCCTTATCAAAAATGACTTCGATTTGAATAAATTTTATAGAAATAGTTCATAATTTATCGAATAGATCTTTGATAAATATTCTTAACAAAAAGCTTATCGAGAAATTTTTTTTTTAAAATATATACTTTTAAACTTATTGATATATTTTATAATACATTATTTATTGAAGTATTCTTCGATAAATAGCCTTATTAAAAGCTTATCGATAAATATTTAATAACATTATTTTCAAACTCTTCAAATAGACTTTGAAACATTCTTTGTTCTTTAAACCATATAATGTATTTGGAAACAAGAGTTCATAAGATCAATTAACAACTAAAACAAGTAATTAGCTTATTAAAATCGTTCAAATAATCATACGTTAAATTTTTAGCAAATTTTAGAATCTGAAATTTCTTCTCATTTATTGAAATCCTTATTAAAAAGGGCCTTTATCCAAAAAGAATTAGATAAATAACTTTATTGAATAGCTATTCTATAAATATCATAAGTTCTTAGATTTCAGAATATCCAATTTATCGAAGTGTTTTTCGATAAATAGGCTTATCGAAAAACTTATTGATAAATACCAGAAGAACAATATCATATTTTCTTCTTTCATGATTAGCCTCTTTTCTTTTCTTTTTTTTCAAGATTCCTTAAAGTACTTTGAGAAATAGATAATTCAAACAATTTAGCAACATAATAAGGAATAAATCACCATCAAAATTATTTATCAAAACAACACTTTAGTGTTCTTTATAAACCTAAAATTTATCTATTTATCAAAGTATTCTTCGATAAATTACTTTATCGATTAACTCTTTGATAAATGAGATTTAAAATATAGTTCAAACAGCAAGACACTTGATATTAAATAGAGAAAAAATTTATTTATCGAATACCTTATTGATTAACTCATTTATCAATTAAGACTTCGATAAATCCATTGCAAAATAATTTTTCACAAAGCTTTATTTTTGAAGTCTTTATCTAGCAATCATTTTATCAATAAATACTTAGATAAATACTTTCACAAAATATATTGAGTCATTTTTAAATTTATCAAAAGCTTTAATCGATAAATGGCCTTATCGAATAAGTCTTCTGGTTTTAAAATAAAGACTCAAAGTTTCTAAATAGTTCATTTATCGAAGGTCTTATCAATAAATAAGCTTATCGATAAGTCCTTGAAAAATATATTTTTGAAAATAATTATTTTCACAAATTCATTTCTCATTTATCGAAAGGATTATCGATCAAACTCCTTATCAATAAATACTCTCATATCAGTTAAAATGCCTTTTGAAATCTTTTTTTCAATTGTCATCATTAAAATATTAGTTTAACAGGACCAATACTTATACTTGATAAAACTATGAGGGCCCAATAAAAATGACAAAAACTATAATGACTTAATTAAAAATGAGGTAAAATTATAGAAACTTATATATATATTAATTTTCTAATATATATATATAAATATCTTAGAGAGTATTAATACTCATTTGCATATTTTATCTCTTCTTTAATTACAATACAGAGAGAGAAGAGAGGTGGGAGAGAATGTACATTCTATAAAGTTAAAAAAAATAGTTTAAGATAGGTGTAATAAGTTAACTATTTTTCTTTAATTCTAGTGAAGTGGTTTAAAGTGACACTTATATTATCATAAGGAGTATATATATAAGGATTTTACCTTTTTAAGTAAAAATATTTTATGAAAAATGATTGTTAAGGGATATATTGTTTTTATTGTAGATTCTCTACCCATTAAAATATTTTTTTAAAAATAAAGGTAAAAAATTAGATCACCACCATCCAGAGATCCATATCAGATGAGCTCATCCAAACTTTTTTTTTTGTTGCCCACCCGGTTTACCGGAGCTTTGTCCCGACTACATCTGGATTCGACCCGCGTCGCTCACCTGGCTATAGTGATGAGCCCACCCAAACTGATTTCACACAATGGTTGTTAACGTACAATAGACTCCTTAGGCCACCTAGGTCCCAATACATTGATTGTAAGAAAGAAAAATCATTTTTGTCTGTCTTATTATGGAAAGAATAATAGACTCTTGAGTGTTTTATTCATCACGTATTATTCAATTATTAATTTGCATCATAATTGATACCATTTAAATTACAATGAGTAATTTAGATTTTATTTCATTTAAGTTCTTACAAATTTTGAATTTTTTATTTAATTTCAATAGAAATAAAATGTAAATTTAAAACAATTTTCTAATTATTTATTAATTAAAAATAATTTTTATCTTAAAAATAAAAATAGAAAACTTCACACCTGCCTCCAAGAGAGATTAGAAACTTTAATATAATTATAATTATAAATCGAATGTAAAGTCATTATTTGTTCTATGATAACTATATAATTTAAATCTAACTCAGGTCAATCAAACTAATGAACAAGTCTCCTGAGTCTCTGACTGATCCAGTCAAAAATTTTAAACAGATTCACCAAGTTGAGTTTTATAACTTTTTTTTGTTAGTAAACTTGAAATGACATATCATTTAGATTTTAAAAATAAAAAGATAAAATAGCCATCAATCATATTGTCTTAATAATTCTATTTTATTAAATTATGTTAGTTTAAATTTGTACATAAATATTCCATTTTACTTATATATTAATATATTTTTTATTTTTATATTATTATTTTTATGAATATACATGAATATTTTTATATATTTTAGTTTCATTATACTATTATTTACTAAAATACAATTCAACTACAATTATAAACAACTATTGAGTAAAAGTAGTGGGGCCTCCAGACCTTAAATGTGTAAACTTGCTCTTCACAAACGTTGAAGTCACAGCCACTGATCATGACTGAATGATGGAGCATGTCGGTGCATTGCACCAAAAATCTCATTTTCATATTTCAAAACTCAAAAGTCGCTAACATTTTCCACTCTTCACACACACACATTTATCTATATAACCAGAACTTCGTCTTCAATCTCCTTCATCATCAAGTTCAGTAGATACCAATAACATGGCGACCAAACTCACATTCTTAGTTCAGTGCGTTGTGGCGGCAGCGATGTTGGTGATGATAGGATTACTGGGCGGAGGAGTTGTTGAAGGGGTTGTGTTATGCAACACTGACACAACGAAGCTGAGCTTGTGTCGTCCGGCGGTCACCGGCAAGCAACCGCCACCGCCTACGGAGGCATGTTGCGCGGTTGTCCGACATGCCGATGTGGCCTGTCTATGCAAGTACAAGTCGGTGCTTCCGGCGCTTGGGATTGACCCCAAGAGGGCCGTGGCCTTGGCGGCTAAGTGTGGTCGCTCCACTCCTGCACAGTGTAAAGGTAATTGATCTTTTACATAAACTGTTACAAGAGACAGACAAAAATACTCCTAAATCTACAAGTCTTAATTTAGAATATCGAAATTGCCTAAACACTGTAAAATTCTTAGAGATTAGTTTGGAAATAAATTTTGTATTAAAATTATATAAATATTTGTAGTTCTCATTATCTTGATTATTGCTGTCAATTGATAACTTCAAGTTCTTATTTTACTTTTGTTATAGTGTTAAGTAACCTGTAAACACTGGTCAATACGGTTTTGTTTTTAATTCAAGGGTATTTCAGTAATTTTGTTACAAAGATTAATCTTCGACTAGTTTCTTAAGACTGCATAGATTAGACTATTTCAGATTCTGAGTTGAGATTTGTAGATGTTTGAGGAGTATTTTTTGTGCTTTTATTCCAACTCTTAATTCAATTAGTTTGTTTAATTATTTAACAAAACAAGTTTACTCGAAAGTATGACTCTGGAAAAAGAAATAAAACTCATTTTTCTGTTCATATTGACATTGGTCAAATTTACTGGAACCTTTTTCATTCAAGTGTTTTCTTTGTATATCTATTTAGTATGTATTACTACTTGTTTATATTTGAAATTAGTAAATTTTAAAATTATTAAAATAGATCCAACTAGTTTCTTTTATCTAAATAACTAAACAAATTTTTCATTCATTTTTTGAATTTTAAAAATAAATATATTATATATAATTTATAAATATAGTACGATTTGTTATGAATATTAAATTTATATTAAATATAGTAATATTGAATTATTGGTTTCATGAGTTAAGTTGGTCCATAATTTAAAAAAAATAATAGTATAATCAAATTTAATATGATCAACTATTTATTTTAACTTTTTTAGATTGTAGGTTGACCGGCTTACAAATATGATAAAATTGATATAATTTAAATATTTATTTATTTTTAAAGTTATATAGTAGAAAACTTAAATCAATTTTTTTTATATCTATTATATCATGTTATCCCATCTCACTTTGCATGTATCTTATTTTTTAATATTTTTATTTAACTTAAACTCACATAAAAAAAATAAGTACACATAGTATATGTGTGATTGGAGAATATGACATAATAAATATAAAAAATTTGATATAAATATAATTCACTATTTAGTAAAAAAATAAAAAAATTAACGTTTTCGAAGTAATTTTAGATAAGTATATGAGTTAAATGTAAAAATACTTGTTGGCTATAGGTTATTTCAGTTTAACCAGTAGTTTTGTGTTTGAGTCCTAAGTATGTAGCCTCGTTATTTACTTGAGGTAGTGAGGTCCCCTATTGTGAGCCTACATTCTTACGAATTAGATTAGTTGGTTGTTAATGATATTGGATACCACAGCTAAACTGAAAAAAAAATTATAGTTTTAGATTTCCCAAACAGCCCCTAATCCTAAGGCATATTAAGTCCCTTACTTTACTAAATTCAATCACTATTGATAAATTTATGGGGGGGGGGGGGGGAATCACTACTGATGATGAATCTTGCTTTTTATATTGTTGCAGGGAATTGAAGGTGTTTTAGCTCATATTCATTACAAGCATCGTCTTAATTATTAGCATGCCTTTAAAAGTTTCATTACCATCAAAGAAGTTTAAGGACTGAATTATCTGCTCCTTCTCTTAAATAAAATACTGTTACCATTTCACTTTCTTCCCATTTGCAAAATTTATTTTGATATTTGATGTAAAACAATGTCTTGATATCCTTATGCTGTGCGCCATATAAATATAATGATGATATCAAAATAATTATTTTTACTCTGTATTGATTAAAATTGCGGATGGATGTCTGTTCATCTTTTTTTTTTTTTTGTTACAAGATGTCTGTTCATCTTGAAACTGGAGACGGTTAAAATTTGATATGGGCCTCCACAAAAATTTTAATTAAATAATAATAATAAGTACTATATCATAAGGTGAAGTTAGTTATATAAATTGTATGGCATTCTTCTGATCTATCTGTAACCAATCAAAAACTTGAATCCACCAAGTTCATTAAAATGGAGGTTCAATGGGCATACAGCGGAGAATAACAAATTAGAGGAAGAGGGTGTCAGTCAATTTACTCAATCATCAATCTATTTTATTTTTAAAATATTATAATATCTAGTTTACTTAAAAATATTGTTTTATCAATTCGAATTGATATTTTTAATTTATTTATCTATAAGTCACAATCAATAATCATAATTAGCAATTATATTTTTAATTTTTAAAAGATTTTAAATCATATAAAAATTAATTAATAATTTTACTAACTAATTATATGATATTTTAAAATTTTAACTATAATGATCATTCATGACAATCATAAATCACTTTAATCTTTTGAAAGATTTTAAATTTTAAATTCCGTGATAGTAAATAATCAATAATCCCCTTAACTAATTCTATAATATTTTAAATTTCTAACTATAATAATAATTATAAATAATTAATCAATTATAACTTATTTTTTCATTCCTTTCTCATTCCTTCCGAGAGAAAAATCTCTTGTTGGGTCAACATGTGGTAGATAATAGATACTAGGAAAACATTGTCTGGTGAGTAAAGTGTGATTTACTCAATTTCTGATTTGTTCTGTTCTAAAAAGTGAAAATGAGAATTCAAAATAAAAGATATTATACACAATTCATTTTATATGGCCTACTCGTCCAAAATTTAATATACATAAAGTGAACACTTACCTATAATCATTATCAAAACATGGGCTACTCTAATGCTTCACAAGTGCACAGAAGTTACCCCAATTCATGTAAATATTAAAAAGTACATTATATCCCCTAAACTAACTAGATCATAAAGTGAGTGAATTGAGTTCGAATCCTACCTTGTTAAAAGAGACCCTTTGAGAGGCAACCTGATCGTAAAGTTTTGATCTGGATTAGTCGATTGTTTAGATACCTAGTAATATGATCTAGAAAAAGAGCTAGATACCAGGAGGCCCAAAGGGTTATTTGGAAGAAAAAAAAACTTGATCCTTGACTCTTTTATGTACACTCCTCACTCCTCGAGTATACAAAATAGTGTGGCAATGAGAAAAGCCCTAATGGCAACTGCTAATCTTCAAAGTTGAACTCAAATAAATCATCATAATTAGTGTTCCTCCTCATTTTGCTAGCATAGTGACTAAGCAAGAGGGCCTCCAAATATAGGTCTCATGTAGGCATCATCAAACCTCCTCCAGTAATGATGTATGGTGTAAACAGGACTTTCCATTAACATGGACAAACTTTCCTTTGCACGACCGATGTTGGTTGCTGCTGACTCCTCAAAGGATAGCAACGGCAGATTCAAGTCCTCAACAGGAGGACCAGATTCTTGACGGTTGATGTTCTTCCTCGTCGTGCTATGTGGAAGAAGATAACGGATAAGTGGTTTTGTGAGAAAGCCAAACACCTGTTATGAATTTATCATATCATCAAATCATCAATTTTTAAGTGTTAATATTAGAGTTTTATAATAAAGGCACAGAATTTTTTTCAAGCCTTCACTTGACAACTTATGCTTGGGTAAAAATATACTATTATTCTCCATGTGAGCCTCCATGACCAGAACATCTACATTTCAATTTTTGCTACCCCTATGTTCATTGTTAAACAAAATTTCAGCAAAAAGCTTGTGCTTG
Source organism: Leucaena leucocephala (assembly GCA_037074615.1). Taxonomy (NCBI): domain Eukaryota; kingdom Viridiplantae; phylum Streptophyta; class Magnoliopsida; order Fabales; family Fabaceae; genus Leucaena; species Leucaena leucocephala. The sequence goes on along the minus strand of CM073540.1, from coordinate 11,819,896 downwards.
TGAGGACACATTAGAGATTATAGTTAAAAAAAACATATTAACAATTTGGTTCCCCAAACTATTACACCCATTTAGGTTTAATTATAAGCTTCAGATAAAATAGTCCATGATAGTTAAGAGCAAAGGATAACTGAGATGAGGAGGATGGCTCTTGCAGGCATCCTAATTTTAGGGTTCGTGGCTGCCCCTCCCAGTATAGGTGTCTCTTCTAGGAATCGAACCCGAGATCTAAAAGAATCTAGCAGGGCTTTACACCACTAGACCAACTCTATGTTGGTCGAAATCGTTTAACTTACCTCAGCTTATATATCATGAAGAAAGCATGTATTGTGGCCAAGAAGAAAGCATCTAAAGAATTTAAGTATACCATGTTCTTGTTCTAGGATTTCTTCTATCACAATTAGAGAAATATGCCAACTCACCAATGTGCTGAAAAGCACAACAATGATGGTGTTGGTGATCATTGTTGCATCAACAGGATCAGATGTAACTCCAGAATATGTGAACTGCACAAATCAAAATATAAAGGATGGATTCAGAAATCATTCCCCGATGATCTGCTAGTTTGCTGTCGTAGTTATTAAATTTCTTTTTGCATTAGTGTCTAGAAGATTTAATACATACTTTTTTGAAAGCCAGAGCAATGGAGACTGCCCCCCTCATAAGTCCAGCCCACCAAATGATTATCTGGAAGTTATACCAACATAAAAATGTCAAAAATTTCAAGGAGTATTTTTTCATCTTTGGATTGTAACTTATCATATCAAAAATGAATGTCAACCTGATGCCTAAATGTGATTCTTGAGTCTCTATGAGCACGCCTATTCATAAAATTGGCAAAAGCAGAGAGAGGGAAAACAAAAGCAGCCCGCCCAAGTAATATCAGGAAGATTAAGCAACTGTAAATTCCCATCAAACTCCCAAAACTGCAATGAAGAAAGAACTTGAAAGATTCCTCATTGTCAAGGTAAAATGCCGCAATGTATCTACAAGGCATTTTAAAAAAAAAAAATCCAGAAATAAAAATTTGAGGTTTATTTTGTTCAAGCTTCAACTGTAGATATTGTGAACATCAAAGGACACTTTTCTATTGGGCTCATCGGCATACTGCTGAAGACTAAATTACTTGTATAATTTTGGACTCAGCCCAGCATTGTATTTCCCAAAACAAAGACTTGTATCATAATCTGATTGAGAAGTCATATTGAGTTATGTAAGCGGGAAGTTGCATTATGTAACCAGTAAATGTCTACAAATAAGGTACCGCACACGCTTTTGACCATTCACAATGTTACTAAAGATGGTCAGTTTTCTCTCGTAAACTTGATAAGATAAATTCATATAGAATTGAGGATAGCAAGAGGACCTTAATTTGGTAATCCTCCACTTCTCCATGTCCAGGGCATCCATACCCACATATAGAAATATAAAAGTTTCTGCAATAAATGACATTGTCGCAAAGACATGCCTGGAGAAGATTGACCAAGTAAAGAATCCGTAACACAATGCGGAAATCATCAAATCTTAAAATACGGATTAACCTAAACCTGGTTGTGACTCTTGAAGTTTCAGTCACATTATGCCATGCATAGTGCGACATTAATATTCCGCAGAAGAAAACAGTGAGGATTCCACTGAGTTCTAGAAGCTGCATAAAAAATGCAGTGAAGATGGATCGTTAAAAAATTAACTTAATCAGCAGACAAATAACTGTTAGTATAAGATGAAAAAAACCTCATTATATATAGCCCCAAAATTACATATTACTAATATTATTATTTTTGCTGAATCCAATTCACCAAGGTGTTGGTCACTCAGAAGTTCAGGTCTGGTTTACTGATAAATGCTAAGCATAAGTTGAGCTACCTATGGGTTAAGTGAATCCGAAACCAGATTGGTTCTATAGAAGGCAAATGCATGAACTCCTATGTACCTCTGCCAACATGTAGGATAGGTATGCCATTAAAACCATCAATGCAATTTCACGAACACTTGAATGTCTGCAGGAAAATTTAGATCCAGAATCAGAAAAGCTATTTTTAAACTTTGGTATTCCAAATTCAGACCATCTTGATGATTATCTCATTCAGGAGAGTTTTAAAAGAAAGTTACTTGCCTTCCAAAGCTGCAGGCTTTCAGGATGTATGCTGTGATAAGTCCAGCCTGCATGAACAAGCATTTGTTTATTAAATGAAATGACAGAAGAAGAACAATAAGAAAACAGAACCCAGTGAGTCTGATGTATGAGTAACAATTTTTGGAAGTTATCTAAAAGTGACGTACACACGTTCAATACTATACGTGAGCAACATAGTTCCATAAAATTTATATGGTAAGGAGAAAATGCTGAGAAAAATTATTGACAAGAGGTGATATTCACAGGGTTAAACTATGTTTGAGAAATGAAGAATAAAGAAAATTGTAAAACCTTAGCCATGTATGATACTCACTTACACTATGGTGCTAGCTAGTAGCATGTGACAGCAATACCATCAACAGATAAATCAAGAGAGAGCCATGAGGCCATTTTCAAGGTTTAAACTTACAGTGAATCCTAGGGCAGTGCTTGTGGAGAAAAGATACAAGAAATTTCCAATGACATGGAGTGCCCCACCTTGAACTTTCGAAGCATCAAGCTTCTGCACCGCATTGAAGAGAACAACTGATGTCGCATCATTTACCACTCCTTCTCCAAATACTAAGCTGTATAATAAAGGAGTTTCATCTTGATGGAGAACCTACAATGGATGAAGTGCGACAAATAAACAAGCATGTAACTACTTTAAACAAAAGAGAACTATTTAGCAATCTAACCAACCTGCAAGGTACAAACTGTATCTGTTGAAGAGAAAATTGTTCCTATAGCTGAATCAAAAGAAAGCTAATCACCACGAAATCTGATATATATATTAACGATATTAGATAAAGATCTACATTTCTATGTAACATCCGGAAGTTACAAGAAATCTCACCAAGATAATCTTGCACACTCAGACCAATAAATTTTAACTTGGGAAATAACCACCAGCTGCCTAGGTAAAGGACCAAATGCAAAGACTTGAGGTTTTTCATTCTTTGGCCAGTAAGACTTCAAGTTAAATCCATGTGAACTTCAAAATGAAAATATTAGAGATAATGATCTACCAGATACAATAATAGATGTTGATATAAAAACACCGATCACCCCAAATAGCATGATAGTTAAGAAGTTGTGGAAGAACTGTTTCTTCTTGACCTGAAATCTGTCATAAAAAAGATGTGACTTAGAACAGTAAAAGATTCTGTTACCAGAGCTCCTTCAAGACTTATGTTCCAGCAAAAGACATAAGTTCTTACCCAGCATTGAATATTATGGGTGGCAGAAGATATATGAAGAACAGTTCTTCATCGAATGTAAGGATGCGAGAACTCTTCCCCTTGGTAATGAACAAGAGTATCATTCCAGCAATGCATCCCTACCCACAGAGAAGGTTAGGAGCATTAAATATGTCAAGTCTCTACCCAAGGCCCTGTGTGTTTATCGGTCAGATTAATTATCATTTTATAGTCTCCATCCTGAATTCCTTACCAATCACCCGAACAGAGTAATAGCTAGTTTTGTGAGGGAAAAAATATCAATTGCGTAATGGAAGAAAAATATAGAAAGAATCCTAAACGGCGACGGAACTTATTATTATTGTAAGCTAAAACGGATAAAGAAACTAAAAACAATGTCATTAAACGTCCGCGAATTTTAACAAGGTCATATGATAAACCTAGAATGGTGTTCATGCTACAGAAACAGAATAACTTCACACTTTTGCCCAAACAAATAAATTACACAATTTAACTTCCATTTTAATGAATCATAAACAGTTTATCAGATTCCTTTAACATCGATAAAATAAAGATTTTGCGGTGGGCTCGAATAGGAAGCTTTCTTTACAAAAGCCCATATCTCAAATAAAGGTTTAAAATAAACAAAAATAAAGCAAAAGAAAAAGGTTGACACCCATCCTTCATTCTCACTGAAATCGTCTCGCAGACTAGCTCTTCTCATTCTCATTACTCGTGGAACGACGGGAGAGTAAAAGAAGAGGCAATTAAAAGCAGAAAATTGATTCATCTTTCCACAAATATCCTAACAAAGTTATAAGAACTTGAATGTATGTCTTAAGCACTGGTCCTTCATAGTCTTCAATTCATACTTATTAAAGAAAAAAAAAACAGCCAAAATTTTCAACTATAGCACTGAGGAAATCAAATACTAGGCATACAGAAGCTCATATCACAAAATTAAGCGATAAATAATCAAATTAGAGAAGCATATGGGTGATTACAACTAAAATGGCGACGATGGATTCATTAACCCAACGGTTTTCTTCGAGCAAGTGACTGATGAGCAAGCAGAAGCAGAGAACCGCCACGAAGAGCGAAATAGGTATCACCTGTGCGTGCTCGTGAGCGAAGTTCTTCGCAGCATCCGGTATCGAATTCAGCATCGCCATCCCCATTCTTCCTGTAATGAAAATACGTGAAAACTGAATTTCATTTATAATAGAAGAGGTTTTTTTTGGGAGCACATACGGACAAAAAGTTCCTAGAAATACTTATGCGATATATTTTATTTTAAAAAATAAAAATTTAATTTAAATAAAATAAAAATTCATTTGAACTAAATTAAAAAATTTATTTTTTAAAAAATAAAATATAATATAATTTATTTTATATAAATTATCAACCAATTAAAATTAAAATATTTTAAGTTATTATATTTTGATTAAATAATATTAGATAAAAAGACACAATTAAAATATATAACTATTTATCTACATCAAGTTCTGTTATCATTACACTTTGTCATGAATCATTTTACAAAATTCATTGTTTCTTTGGAATCATATCCTATATTTATGTTCCAAAAAATATTCCCCACATATCCTTATATAGTAAAATACAAAAGTACTAAAAAAAATTAAAAATAAGTTAATCAAAGTAAGCACTCAATTTTTTATCTTATACTTTTAAATTATAAGACTTAATTAATTTTTTTTTATAGATTAATAAAATTAAATAAATCAGTTAGTTATAATTAATATAAAAACTAATTGATTAATTTAAGTAGATTAATAAATATATAATATAAATTTATCTTAAAAAATTAGATTTAATCATAATTAATTTACTTAATTTTTTTAAAAATTAAATAACTCTTATAATTAGAATCAAAATAATATAAAATAGAATTAGTAATATTTTAATGTGTTTTTTATTTTTTATTTTAAGTCCATCTTTTTCATAGGTTAAGATAGTACAAAAATTTTAGGGTATTTAATATATTTAAAAAATAATTTAAATTATTATATGCACTAGGGGTGTTTATAAAGCCTGCAACCCGATATGTCCACTCGAGCCCGCAAAAAAAAAGTCTTGCCCATCCCGATAAATATAAAGCAGGGTTGGGCATCGGGCTGCACAATATAGCTCATATTTTTTTCAGGCTGAGCACCGAGCAGGGGGATTGCCCTGCCCATGAGCACCTTTTTTTTTTTACTTTTCTCCCTAGATACTACATTTGGAAGGGAGAATATGATAGTTACTGGTGACTAAAGGGTCATTTTAGAAATATAAGTAGTTAAGTACGTAAGTTGCGTCTTTTAATATTTATAACTATATTAATTTTTTTAATTTTACTAATCATAATATAATTATATTACAAATTATAATTTTTTTTTAATACTTCATCTTTGTCAATATTTAAAAAATTGATATAAAATTGTAATTACAAACTACTTAGACTTCAAAAAATTTTATATGCAATAAATTTTAAGACTTTAATTATTATCTTTTTGTTACCTTATTTTAGTGGATTATAGATATTATTTAACTATTGAAGACATATGAATATGGTATTATTTTAAAAATTTATAATTTTAGATTTTTTCCATAACATGAGCATAGCATTACAACTTGGGCACGCTCAGCTCGCCTATATCTAGCCCAAAATAGTTAGGGCATTTATCAGATAAAATCGGACATCGAGCTATAAAATATACCCTATATTTTTTTAAAATAAGGCATCAGACAGGGGTTACCCTGTCCAACTTAGCCCTAACTATGAACATATCCTTCGTAGTTTTGTTGGTTCACGAAGTGACTAGAAAATTTGCCTATCATCTTCCCTCGCGGATTACTATACTCGATTCAGGACCTTTGTTCTCTAGTACTTTTTAGAAAATTATATTTGTGATTATTTAATATTTATTTTTCAATCCGTGGTTACGATTTAAAATTTTATGATTAAATTTTTATAATTTATGTAAATTCAATTTAATCTTTATTATTGTTTTATAAATTTTTGTTATATATATGATTTAATATTACTTTATCATTTATATTTGTATATATTATAAATTAGATTCTCAAATTTCATCAAAGAATCTATATGATATTTATAAAATTTTCATGATCCAATTTTTATAAAATTAATTAGACTAAATTATATATTTAATTTTTTATATTTATATCAAATTTTAGTTTAGTCCTTAAATTTAAAAATATATTTTTAATTATTAAAATTTAATACCGTTAATTTTGTTAATAGATTAAAATGATAATTTAACAAATAAGTATAAATAAAATATCTCTAAATTTTAATTATTTAATATATAATATAACATAATTTAAAAATATTAAAATAAAAATATATTTTTAATGTTTAATTGTATAATTATTATTTAAATTTGATGAGTTCACATAAGTAAAATTAATTATGTTAAATTTAAAAATTAAAAATATAAATTTTAAATTTAAGATATTAAAATAAAATTTAATATTAGTCATTAACTTACATAAAATATTTTAATTTTAAAATATTAAATTGTGTAATTTATTTATTTGTCATTTTTTTATATCAGGTAGTACTTAGCAAGTACGGATCTAAGATTTGTCATTTTGTGGAATATACAAATGTGGAAAGCCACATGTCAAAGCAATGATCCCCTATGGGACACGTTTTGTTGACCGCATTTTGCTCGCTAACACGTGTTATCACTTTTTAATAGGAAGATTACATAAAAAGAGGGGAAACCATGGGCGTGTTTTTCCTTGTTTTGAAAACAATTTCCATTTTTAAAAATAAAAAATTATTTGATTATTAATTTTTAATTGTGACATGTAAAATATAAAAGTAGAAATATATTTTTAAAAAATCAAAACTCCAAACAACTTTTAGGTTTTTTTATTTTATTTTTTTTGTTATTTATTCTAATTTTTCTTTTCACTTATGGTCATACTCCCATTACGTGCGTTTGACTATGTTGTTTCCTTCTTCTAACTCTCGCTCCGCGATTAATTATGCGCCCTCCATTCTATCTCACATATTATTTAAGTTCTTTAAGTTAATTTTTAGAAAAAGTATTAGAAACAAGTTTTTATCTTTTTTATGTTCAAATGCAACTTTTTAAAGAATTAACCAAATATATTTTTTTTTCTTTTCAAAATTTGTTTTAACTTTTAATTTAGTACTTAATAGATTTTTTTATTAAATCTTTTAACTTCACTCTATTAACACAATTAATTTTTACACAAAAACTAACCAATAAAATTACTGGAGTTAATGATGATAATAGAGTAAAATTAAATAATTTAATAAAGAAAAAAAAAGTCATAAATAATGAATTAAAAATTTAAAAAAAGTATAAATACTTGCATATTAGTTTTCTAAAAAACAATTATTTGTTTAATTTTAAACAAAAATCAAATAAAAATCTCCCGTAGGAGTATTAATTTGTAGAGATGTCCTATGGATTTGACAAATTGTTAAAGGTTTTTCCTATTATTTTAAAAAAATAATTATGTACATTTTCAAAATTTATCCACAAGTATCTTTTTTATTAGAGGTTATCCTACTCAAAAAACTGTCAAACAACATTTTTTCTAACATAAATTTAAATATTAATCTATTATATTATACATGATTAATCTATTCTACTAAATTTAATCCCTAATAGTTTTTTATCTATTTTTACCATAAGTTGATCAGTGGGTCCATGTTGATCGGTTGGGGCCCATATCAGCCTATTTCGTTGGGCTGAGTTTCGCTCTCCTCTCCCCTAATAAATGCATCCAAATCTCTCAATATCAATTTGCATAAAATTGTATAATAAAAAAGGCATAAAATAGTATTTTTTTTAATTCTTAATATATAATATATTTAATTAATTAAATTAAATTAAAAAAATTAATTAAATTAATTAATATATCATATTTTTTAACTATATCTCTTATTTAATTATTATTAAAAAAATATTAATAAAAATAATTTTAAAAAATTAATAAATATAAAAAAATATCTTATAACTCTCTTAAATTTGATATATTAAGAATTAAAAGATTATTAAAAAAAAAAAAAGCAACAAACTTTTTTTTTAGGGGTGCTCAGCCTAGCAACCGCAAGATTAAGCAAGATTATTCAAATCTTGAAACAAAAACAAAAAAATCTCAGTAAAACTACTAATAAAAGGGTGAAGTCCTAGAAGGCAGGAGAGAGCTCTTTTAGCATCGCGAGCGATTGCATGCACCCTCTCACCCCATTCGCGGTCCAATAGTTTTCTGATATCTCCAACGACATTATAATCTTCATTCTTATCGGGAGAGTAGCCTTTCGTTATCATATCGATGACCTCTGAAGAGTCAGACTCCATAATAATTTTCCGATTATTCGTATCCCAAGCCATCTTCAATCCCAGATTAGATAACATGCTCGCAATTGAGCAGTTAAGCTATCTCCTTGAATGAGCATGAAAGCAGCTCTACATTATCCATGAGGATCTTGAATGAGTCCCCACAACCTTCAAGTTATGCGAGCAAGCTCCATCAACGTTGGTTCAACTTAAAATGTTAACTTCGATTCTAATTTTATATTCTTAAAAAATATATTTTTTATTGAGATAATTATTTTTTAATAAATAAAATTAATTTTCTTTTTTTTATAATATTTTAACAACTCTCATCTAAGATTGAGCATTGGCTCCCTGATAACACTTATTTGTCTACTCCTATTTTAGTTTAGGAAAAAGATAAAAAAGGACTTTTTAAAATTTAAAAAGATAAAAAAAAATTCTGAATTTTAAAAATGACAGATTGAGCATGAGGCCCAATTTATCATTTATAAATTCCTGTACAGAGTTACAAATATTATTATGGGAGTTATAAATACTATTGACAGAGTTGCAAACAGCCTTTTACAAATTTGAGGCAAAAGATGAAATTGCACTTTTTGCAACTCTGTTAATAGTATTTATAACTTTACCAATATTATTTACAACCCTGTCAATAGTATTTGTAACTCTCATAATGGTATTTGTAACTCTGTCAATAGTATTTATAACTCCCATAATAGTATTTACAACTTCTATAATGGTATTTAGTCTCTACACAGAAATTTATAAATGACAGATTGGACCTCCTACCCAATCTGTCTTTTTTAAAATTTAAAGGCTTTTTTTATCTTTTTAAATTTTAAAATATCTTTTTTCTTTTTAGTTTACCTATCAAGATATTTATTCAAATATATGCGTGACCAAAATATTTATTAAAAATTATTATTTAACTAGAAAAATCTGACATGGTCAAAAAAGTAGAAACACTGTGAAAATAAATATCAAAATTCGTATACAAGCATATGTATCTCCAATCTCCCTAAAGATTTACTTAGGTTATTCTTGATTGCATAACAACCAAATGAATTTCCCTATTTACACGGTTCATTTATATATAACTCAATTAATATATGACTTAATTAAAAAATTTATCTTAGTCATAAATATAAAATTTATTTTTTATATTTATTAATTTTTTTAAATTATCTATATTAATATTCCTTCAACAATAATCAAATAAAAAAGTTAAAAAAATGATTAGAGTGTGCCTTCAGTGTTCTTCTAAAGTATTTTCTCATGTGCATACAGTACTCTAAAGTAATTTATGGTGCAATTTCAACATCAAAGTATTTAAAATAATCCAATATTATCTACAATAAGATAATCATTAATTTTAACCGTTAAATGATGATTCAACTCTATTTTGACCCAAAAAAATTAGTTTAACAAGATGACTCGGTTTCGTGAATTTATTTATTGTCCATATTTTTCTCTTTCTCATTCTTTCTCTTTTATCCCTTCATTCTATCTCAAACTATTTTCCTTTTTTCTTTGAACTCTATATTTTCTTATCAGATTCCGGTGAACAATATAAAAGGAAGAGAAATACTAATTTTTATTCTAAAATTTTAAATAATATAAAAAAAAAGCTCAGATTATTTTATTTGTGGGCTTAAAATGTGTAAAGAAGAAGAAAAAACTTAAATAAAGTAAAAAGAAGACCACAAATCATTTTATCTATCTATAAATATTAAAGTACTTAGAAAAACAAATAAGGAAGAAGAAAAAAGAAATCCATCGATGGGTTCAAATATGCATAAGATGAACAAGGAATAAGAGAAAAATTCTACTAATGCGTTTAGATCTACATAAAATGAATAAGGTAGGAGAAACAAAAATGGTCGATGAGTTCAGATTTGCATCGTAAGTGGCGGAGACAACGATGAACAAGTCGCAGCTTCAATGATTTAGATATGCAAAATGGAAAGAAGAAGCAAAAAGAAAACAACTAAATCGGACTTGTAACCGGTAGAGAAACTCGCAACTGTCATTGGGGAGTGTTGTTGACACCTCCAGTAAAAAAATATAATTATTATTAATTACTTATACTTATTTTATATATAATATAAATAAAAAATAATATTATAAATTAATTTAGTTTATTTTAAAAGAGTTAATCATGATACCTAATAGTTTTACTAAAATCTAAAAATTTTTTTTACTATAATTATAAAAATATTTTTTAATAGATAAATAATTATGATAGAAAAAGAATAAGATGAATCAAATTATTTATGACATATAAATTGTTGAATTTTTATAAATTTTATATTATAGCTAGATAGATGTTAGTGTATACTTTATTTTATAATATAAATATTATATTTTTTTATAAAATATGTATATTAATTAATAAAACGGTAATTATATAATCTTTTATAAAATATTCTTAAAGATATTAAAAGTTATATTAAAGTGTATGGGCCTTTTTGGTAAGTGCCAAAACCGTGATTTTAAAAGGGCTTCTGGTCCAAACCTCGGTTTGAAATTTTTTTAAAACAAACAGTTATATTTATTCAAACTGGCTTCTGGACCAAACTATTGTTTAAAATCATGGTTTTAGATAAGCTGGTTAGAGTATATTTTAGAACAGTAAAACCCTTTACAATTACTCAATTACTATTTTACTCTTATTTTTTCTTATACTCTCTCTCCTCTCTCCTCTATCTTTTTCACTATCTCTCCTCTCTCCTCAATCTTTTTCACCCTCTCTCCTCTCTCATCTATCTTTTTCATTATCTCTCCTCTATTCTACCCTTTCTCATCTCTCCTCTATCTTTTTTACTCTCTCTCCTCTCTCATCTCTCATACATATCATTTTTAGTAATTTTTCAATTACAAAACTCCTTTTTATAACAATTATCCAAACACTCATTTATCCAAAATTACTTTTTTTCATAAGCTCTTATCTAAAAGTCCTTTTCCATAAGCTGTCCAAAAGCTCATTTTTTCATAAGCTCTTTTTTAAAATCTTATCCAAACACACACTATACATAAAAATAACGTAAGAGTCTATGCAATTTTAATAAAATTAAAGAAATAATTAATAATTTAAAAGAGTCTATCATATATATTTAGAATATTATCCCCATGACAAATTCCAGAATTAAATCTAAATAATATGTTATATAATATTAGAGTATGCATAATATGAACTATAATATGGCAATATATAAGTATTATATACATACATTCAAATGAGAAGGCTACAATTTATATAACTTTAATCAAACTTATAAAATTTTTCTTGGGGTCTTAAGACGAGACTATCACTTGAAAAATGTTAATAAAAATAGGTGAGATAAACGTATCAGTAACCATCAATTTTACTCATCATGCATACTAACATGTGCTTATGAGATGTCAAGTAAGACAGATCATAAAGTACAATATATAGAGAATAACATATTATAAAATCAAATAGATAAACCACTCAAATTCCTCCTATCAATCCAACCGAACCGCGTTATTCCCGTCCACTAAACCCATGAGCTAGAGATAACTACTATATATTTAGCCACTCAAAAAGCTAACCAGTCAAATGTGATGGATATGTCAAAATTCGCAGAGCATATGATCAGACTATAGGTTATTCCCCATCAGTAAAGAGGTGTGACACATCCCTCAGTAAACTGGTGGGATAAAAGCCAACCATCGAGCTCTAATGGAGGTTATACTATATGGTAGAAATACAACTCTATCATCACTCATCCCTAATGCATAATTCTCAAAATAATTATATTAATCAAAATTTCAATAGCTTGATAAATATCACAAAATGATTTTTCTCAAGATAATAATTTTTTTCAAATTCCAAAATCAAGATATAATAAATTTATAATCTCAACTTAAACTTTAAATCCCACAAGATTATTTTCAATAAAAATAATCAAATAAGTTTTCTCAATACGGTCATATCAATATCAATAGATTTATATATATATATATATATATATATCAAATTACTCACAAACATCATATTAGCACACGCGCACACGAGTAGAAAGTAATTACCTCTCGCCTAAATATATGAATAATTACCATAAAAGATCTGAAAGGTAAATTTTAGCTTTGGGTGAGTTGAACTAAGGGTGTGTTTGGAAGGGAAATAGATGTGAGATTTTTTAGAAATAGGAAAATGACTAAGAGAGAGGACTAAAAAGAGATAAGTCGACTCAATAATCGAATATAAGAAATAACTCAGGGCCTTAATTCTATTTATAAAATCATAATAATAATTCAAAATTTAAATTCATATCTAAATCTAAACCTAAATCATAATAATTTCTTAACTAATAATAACAATCAAATCATAAAACTCTAAATAAAGATAATTATAGGATAATCTAGATATAATATTTTATTAAAAATAATAAAAATATTAAACTATAATAATTTAATAAGATAATATTTCTAAATTATTAATAAATAATATTTTTAATTATATTTAAATATAAAAATAAAAATTAGAATGTTACGTAGGGTGGGATGAAGGCCAAAGAGTTTGAGATGGAAGAAAGAGAAAGGGTGAAGGATTGAGAAAGGGAGGGGCGAAAAAGTAAATCTCATGACTCTAGGGGCATTTATTTTAAAAAACAATAAATGAATGAAAATATGTAGGATGACATGTAGACTAAAATTATTTGAAGTAGAGCTGAGTAATCAATTCATGTCATATGCTACGTCAATTTTTTTAGATTAAAGTAAAGTTGAGTTATCAGGTTAAAATTAATAATTCTATAGATAAGATTATACCATTTTATATTTTATGGGTAAAATTACATTATAAATTATTTTAGGACCCTAGACGAATTTAAAAAAATATTTTAGGACATCGGGCACACTTTAAATAAGTCTAAAAGAAAAAATATTTTAAAAAAATATATTATATTAATTAATTTAATTAATTTAATTAAATAAATTTTATATTAAAAATATGAAGAGTATCTATTATTATATCATTTGAATCATAGGAAAAGGTTTGTTTTAGTAGGGCAAGCGCACTTTTCTCAAAATAGATTATTCATTGAAAACGCACAATCAATGAACCCACTTAAAAAGTATGTTCCAGCCCATAAAGCCCACATCTTGGTTTGCCAGGCTTACAAAAGAGGCTCCTCTCCATAACCAAAAAAAAACTTTAAGGGGCTTACAACTTCTTTTCAAAAACTTTTTTACTTAAAAAAAACTTTAAAAAGGTTATTACAATTTTTAGTAACTTGAATTTATATAAATTTTTATTTTAATTTTTTAAATTTCAAACAGCAAGGCCGATCCTTTAGGTTTATTTCATTTGAGACTTTTAGTCTTTATAATTTTAATTTTGTTAAATTTATTTATGTGGCACTAACACATTTAATATGCTTCTTTAGAGAATTGATATAGAAGGTAAAATAGCAAAATTACTGAGTGCCCCATAGGCAAACTTTACATTGTCTAAATTACTAGGACTAACGGCCTCAAATAAAATAAATTTAAAGGACAAAGACTATAGTTTAAAATTGGAGAAGTCAAAACTAAAATTTGTACAATTTTATATAAATTTACCTAGGTATTCTTTGTTGACCAAAAAAGTATGTATGTATTCTCTTCTTAGTGTGTGTGTTTGGATATCAATTCTAAGAATTGATTTTGATCAAAACCGTGGTTTAGAAAATTTTTACACAAACAATTATTTTTGTTGAGAATTGATTTTAGGTAAAACCTCGGTTTGAAACCTAGATTTTGAATAAGCCAATGAAAATAGCTTTTGGTTTGAAACCTAAGTTATAGATTATCCAATTACTATTCTACCCCTACTTTTTCTTACACCCTCTCTCCTCTCTTATCTCTCTTTTTCTCTTTTCTCTCTCTTCTCTTATCTCTATTTTTCTCTCTCCTCTCTCCTCTTTTTTCTCTATCATCTTCTCTCTCTCTTATTTTTAATCAAATCATACATTTTTTGGTAATTTACCAATATAAAAAGTAATTCTGCTTCTAATCATCCAAACATCTCTATTCCCAAAATTTATTCTTTCCAAAAATCTATTCTTCTCAAAATCTATTCTTCCCAGAATCTAATCTTCAAAAACTAATCCAAACACACCTGAAAATACAATTTGTTTAAACCATCAAATAATTGTCAAATTACAGTGATATATAGGGATATATTTTATAATGAAAAAATTTATATTCTTAGTACTTATAATTTTATTTAATTCTTAATTTGTCTATACTGTTGAAAAAATTTGTAATTGAATCTCTAGGATTTACAAAACATTTCATTAGACAGTATTTTAAATTTTATAAATATAATTAGTTATATGTAATCTTCATGTTCAAATATAAATGATTTATGGTATTAAAATTGACAGTACATATAATAAAATAAAAATAACCTTCATATATAACAAAATATTGATAAAAATATAATCACAAAATAATATAATTAAAATTGATCACAATATAATTATATAATTAAAAGCTAAATAAAATTATAAGGCCAAAAATATATTTGTTCTTTGAGAAAAAAGTAATTGGTACTCCCAAACGTTTTGATGTCTTGTAATAAGATATTGTTTTGTAAAATGTATTATAAGAAATTAAAAACATAATTTTTTTTAAAAAAAATCAACAATAAACATCCTATTAATTAACTTTTCTCATTTGATGAAGCTACGAAAAGATCAACTAAAGGATTTAGGTGGTTGTAAAAGCTTCAAAATAAATTTGAAAAAGTAAAAGACTTTATCAACTGAAAGCTTAAATGAGCCGTGAGAGCTTAAAGGACTTTTACTTTTCCAAACTAACACTGATGATAGTAACTGCATAACCAATTTCAACCGAATTCTGGAAACAACTTTTACTTTCCTTTTCCTTTTTTTTTATTAAAAAATCATCCAATATCTAATACTATAGCAACTTGTTTGAATCTGAGTGAAGTTTGTTCAATACACATGGTTTTTTCATAATAACAAAAAAAAAAATGATGATAACAAAACAATATTTAATGATGATATCCACAATTAATCTTGACAATGTTTGAATTTAATTAAGTAAGATAGTCATATTAAAAAAAAGGAAAATGTTTTTTTTTTATGATTTAATGAATATATGATGGCAAAACAATCAAGTGAAAAGGATACAAGAGGACATTTGACAATTTAAAGTTTAATTCTTTTTAATTCTTAGTATCCTAGTATATAAATGAGTATTAGAGAGCTTTGCATCATGAATGAAAATTTGTTTTTGTTTTTAAGTCTTTTTAAAGAAGGAAGTTTGCATAAATAATGCTTTACAGAGTTTGAAAACGCTTTAAAATATTTTTCATTTACTTATTTTCAGTTAATGCATTAATATATGTATAAGGTTAGAAATGAATGAGTAATTAAGAAGAATTTATAATTATGAGTAAAATACCTTCTACTTCCAATTCAGAATTAATCAGTCAGAATCTCATCCTCTCTAGTTAACCATCATGCTTCTGTCTGTGTTTAACTAGTTAACCATGATGCTTAATGTGTTAAGGGACTTTCATAGAGGATGTTTTGTCTCTATCTCACAATTAACGCTTTAATCAAGTTGATTATCGCATTAACTAAGTGAATAGATCTTTTAATTTGTCTCTGAATTGTCCTTAATTTATCAATCATCCTATCTAACTAGTTAACGAGCTCTTTGTGGAAATTTCAAGTATGTGCTTTAGTATTATTAATGTGTTCATCATTCTTACATGATGGGTTACTAGCTTTTTCAGAAAACTTGGATTTCTTTTTCAAATGTGTTTATTAACACAACCACCATATTCTTTAATGCGATAACCATTTTCCAAAACCTAATTTTGCCACCGACTTCCAATTCACGCGTTAACCTTTGCCCTTCACATATTAATAACCTTGTTTTCAAAACTTTTTTTCTTTTACTTCCTTCTCTAGTTAATGCGTTAGCCTCCGTACTTGATGTGATGTCGATATGTCATTAGTAAAAAAAAAAAAAGCTTTTCACAGTAATTAAAAAGAATTTTTCACAATAATTTTAAAAATGATGTTAATGCTGTCTACTTAATAAATTGAAGGATTTTATGATGGTTACTAAACTGCCCCGGAAAGTTCTCTATAAGTGTATTTTATGGCCAACTTTCCAACCAGCAAACCAAATAGAGTTATGCAGCAAGCAATTAGGGACTATATCCAATTTCCAAAATCCAATTGTTTGAAATATTACTTGCTACATGCTTAATAGGTTAACCTACCTACGCGTTAGAGCGTTAGCCACCGTACTTAATGTAATGTTGAGATGGGTAGGGGAGCGGATCTTCTCAGAATCCGCTCCCTCATAATTCCTCAAAAGCGTGTGAGACTGTGAGTTCAACGCCTTCTTGCTTTCTCTTCTTGTGTTATCTATTTAAAAAAAACTTGTTTTTTAAAAAATTAAAAATTACACTTTTTCAAAAGATTTCAAATCACTTTTTTAAAATGTATTTTAAAAAAAATATTGTTTTTATAAAAAATGTTTTAAAGGGGAGCCAGCGGAAACACCTTTTTTTAAAGAAAAAAAAAGCATTTTTAAAACAAACCATTTTTTTTTATTTTTTTTTTAAATAGATAAGGCAAGAGGAAAGAGGCAAAAGGTTGAACTCACACTGCTTCTGAGGGATTTTAAGGGAGCGGATTCTGAGAGGATCTGCTCCCAGATAGGTAGTTGTTTATTGAGATTTTAGGTCTCTTTATTATTAAAATGCAGAGAAGAAGCTGTCTTGTAATAATGAGAGAAGAGAGTATATTCCCTCTCTTCCTTTTTATAAAAAGGAACAACCATTAAAATGAACGAAGTTCAAAATAATAATTAAATTTATTTAAAAATAATAAATATTTAAAATATATATTTTATTTTTTAATTATATTTTTATTTATAAATAAAATATATAAGAGATAATGAGTAAAACATTATTATAGAAAAATAATGAATAAAGCACTTTAATGGTGGTAAAAATAGAAAGTTTATTTTAACATTTCAAACAAATATGATTTGTTACTTATAAGAAGAAGGGCAAAGGTAAAAATTTAATAATATATTTTTGCCTGAGGTGTGCATAACAGCATAAACTTTTTTTGGGTACAAAAATATCTATCGATTATCAAAATTGGAACAAAAACGACAACACCGACACCGTTACAACCCTTCAAAGTTCGTTTGTTTTTTTTTGTGGAGCCCACGCTATTAAAAAATAAAAATACCTTAGATTTTGTAATTTCCTTTTCTGCCGCTAACCTGAAATTTTCCATTTGTCTCCTCGGACTCTCCCCTTCTACACATCATCGTCTCATTTCCTCCCAGATGGCAATGACGGCAACAGTAACATTCTCCATCGGCGGAGGCAACAAATCAAGTAGAGAGGAGGACATCATTCTTCTTACTAGGGATAGAAACAGGCTAGGTCAGGCCAGGCTTTGATCTTAACAGGCCAAGCCTGTTAAGTGATAATTCAGCCTGAGCCTGGCCTGTAGCCTGTTGAAGGCTAATTTTTTGGCATAAGCCTGGCCTGTAAACATGTCTGGCCTGGCCTGAAGCCTGTTAAAATAGCCTATTTTTTAATTATACTGACAGGCCTTCATAACAGGCTTTCGTAACAGGCCCCTTAGCAGGCTTTCGTAACAGGCCCCCTAACAGGCCTTTTTGTATATTACATTCTTAAAAACTTTAAATAAGCTTTTCATAATATTAATCAGTCTAACGTTGAAAAATAACTCAATCCAAATTATGAAAAATATCAATCCAAATTCCTAAAAGAGTTAGAACTACCCTGAATAATATAAGTAGCTTCTTTAAGATAAACATTCAATATGACAAAAACAAGGCCACCATCAGTCCATCACAATGTCAGCATACCTCTGTTACCATGACAAGATAGACCGATTCCAAAACCCATTGTTACACCATCCATGAGACTTATATATGGCTTCTTGTACTCAGAAATTTTGCAAATCAAAGAATACTCAGCAGCAAACACCTGAAACATGCATCATAACAAGACATAATTTTCACATTATACTAACAGAGTAACAGGTAATGCAGTAATGCAAGATGCAGGAAAACACAATTGACATGTTGTTAACAGAACTTTAAAGAGATCCAATTTTGCAATTTCCAATCAGAGGTAAAAGGATGAAAATGGGAGGAAATTAAGAAAGAAAAGATGACCAATAAACTGATGTTCAACTTGTCTGATGCTCTTGGTCATTTCAAAGGGAAACAATATAGGAAAAGAAGACAAATACAAAGTTAGAATACATAAACAAATAAAAGTCAGAGATTACATGAAACAAAACTAAAATATCTCGAAATGCGAATCTCCTCCTATGTCTAGAATAAGTTCCATCATTTTGATGTAATATGCATTGGAAGATGACTACATATATGGACAACTAAACAACAGTATACACAATGATGCACAAATCATCATTGCAATCACACGAAGATATCTGAATACGCTTGAGGAGAAAACAATAATGAAACCTTTGGCACTAGAGGAGTGCCTTTGTCCTTTTGGATTTCAGCAGCAACACCTTTGATATCCATTCCTGCATAGATAAACTAACTCACAAAAACCACACCTATCATTCAACAACCAATGGCATGAAATCTCAAAAAATAAAACCAATAATAATTTTAAACCTCTTGCAAGAAAAGCTAACTCAGTAGAAAAGTTAACTTCGATGTATGTTAAACAACATAATATGCTTACATAAAATATTTATTAAAACAAAAAAATATCATGATTTTCTAGATCACTCAATCGTACTTGCAGAGAAGGCACGAGAAGAGCTGCTATCAACTAGAACACATTTCACTCTGGGATCCGATTCCCATTCATCAAGGTAACTTTTAAATCGTAAATCCATATCTGCGTCACAAATTATCCAAGTCAAGGTACAGATAAATCTTATAGATGAAAAGAAGTACTTGATTTCAATCCTAAACAAGGATAAATTCAATATCGTAATCGGGAAGCAAAGAAAGAAACACGCCATATTCCCGACGCATAAATCAGTCTATATTCAAGGTACTGAGTGACGCCGTGGACTGAGCGACGCGGTTGACCCAGCGATGCCGTGAACTGAGCGACGTGAAGCAGAGAGCGATCTGATGTTGTAGAGAGCAGAGAGTGAACTAAGAAGTGAGAAGTGAGAACTGAGGAGGAGATACCTAGACGGGAAACCAAATCTGAGCGACCTGGTGCACTGAACGACGCCGTAGACTGAGCGACGCCGTGGACTAAGCAACGCAGTGGAATGAGTGACGCCGAGGACTGATACGAAGCCGTGACCTGAGAAGGTGAAGCAGAGAGCGATTCAGTGAAGTCGAGCTTGGAGACCAAATCTGAGAAGTGAGAACTGAAGAGGAGACAGTAGACGTGATGCCGATGGACCACTGGACATTTAGGAATTAGGGTTAACATTGAAAAATTCCTCTGGTAGTTATTGTTATATTAAAAAAAAAGAATAAAATTTACAATAATATATATTAGTCTAATGGTCTAAATGTTGAATTATATTCAATAGGTGGTGGGTTCGACACCCACCTATTGTAGATTCATACTATTATTTTAAATAATAAGAACAGGCCGCCTGATAGGCCTAACAGGCTCCTCAAAGAGCCTGAGCCTGACCTTTTAACAAAAACAGGCTTTAATACAGGCCTGAGCCTGTATATTTTCTTAAACAGGCCAGGCTAGGCTAGGCCGAATACAGGCCAGGCCATAGGCCCCTGACAGGCCGCCTGGCCTGTTCCATCCCTACTTCTTACTCACTTCTAGGGTGAGCATAGGCATGATTTGCTTGAGAGAAAGAGTCAGGATATCCAAGTTTCAATTGAACATATCAGAACATTAGATATGTTGGCTTATCCTTTAACTAAGAGATTGAAGCCAAACATCTTCATCACACATATACCTCATATGAAATTTCGTTCTTTATTTGATTATTGGAAGTATTAGCAATGAAATTAAAGTTACGATTTATCATTTCTAATTTATGACTGTATATATTTGTGATAGTGAAATTGATAAACATTGAGTTCATACATAAAGCGATATCTATTAAATGATGATGCTACTTGTAATATATGGAAGGTAATACTCGATAGAAGATGACTTATCGCCATGATTCTTGTAGTATTATATCAATTAACCTTGACAGGATAATGACATTGAGTATACGGGGTTAAGTGGGAAAATGTGAGATATTTATTTTTATTATATAACTATTTAGATATTAATTAGGATAATTAATAAATATTTCTGAGCGTGACTCGTAGTTATTTTAGATTCAATCCAAGATGGGTAATTAACTGAATTTATTAAAGTTAATTTTCTGATAGTAAAAATTAAATAGTTTTTTGAGTTGAAGAGTGATAACCTAAAGTTTTTCTCTACTCACTCTCTGAGAATTCATCACTAGTGATAGCAGTACACAAGTTCTCATCACTATGTCTATTCACTAGCTAGAAGAACATGATGTTCTCATTTTCATCTAATTGTGTTCTCTGATTGATAGGTCTCTGAGTTACGTTTCAGTTCTTCTTCAGGTCACTTAAACTAATGGCGAGAGGTAACTATAAGTCTACTGCTACATTTCATAGACTTTATCCATATATATGTTATAATCTATAGTATTTATATTATGTATAAGATATTTTTATTCTAACAAGTTAGATATGGTTGGAGTGAAGTCGGATCTAGCATGTTGTCAAACCGCCTAAATTTCGGAAACAAAATCATACAGAGTTTCAGTGAAACAAATAAGGAAGAAAATCTTTGGGTTCAAATCTGAAAGAGTCCATAGATTTTACAACGGATTATTTAAATTCTGCTGATTAGTGAAGAATCCAAAAGATTGCAAATTATAGAATATTTACAGAATGATTGAAAGAGAGTGCCCAATGGTTTCAATGTAAAAAAGAAAAAAAAGAACACGAAAGTGACGAAGAACAATGCCTAGAAGTTTGCCAAAGTAAAAAATCAATGCGAGGAGAAAATAGACGAAACGCTTAAACCTTTGAGATGAGATCTGGTGATTGACTATGGTGTATCTTAATACTTTATTATTGTCTCTGATTTGGTTACTTTGTCATCTCCCTCATTGTTTGCAGAGTTCTGTGATCCCTCTGACATTTATTCACTTGCTTTCGGTGAAGAAGAGTTTTGAAGTTTCTGGATTTCTCATTTATCATTGTTTGCGGAGCTATTTTGATTTCTTTGGCATTTATTCATTTCCTTTCGCTGTGTGTAGTGTTGGAGAAGGATTTTGAGGCTTCTAGAATTTTTTTTTACAGTTTTTTCACTTTTTCAATAACCTGGAGAGATTAATTTGTGTAGATTAGCTCACTTAATCTGAATTAACATAGCAAGATTGATTGTTCCTGATATGAATGTTAACGATGAATTTCTGAAAACGTAAACATGGGATGAACTGAGAGGTTGGAAGGTAGAGGGTGTTTTTTTTGTTGGGGGTATTTTGATACTTTCACATTATAACTAACGAAAGTTAAGTGGTTTTAACGGTGAAGTCATTTTTATCCCAATTTCAAAGCTGATGCACCCAAAAAACAGTTTATACTGTTGGGTGTACTTTAGGCAAAAATTTATTATTAAATTTATACCTTTATCTTAAAAAGAAATATCTTATAAGAGATATTTTTTTTAACTTACCTATAATTTAAAAGTAGGATGAAGTATCTATTTCTTTTAGGCGATACTAATATTGGGTATAGTGAATTATTAATTATTCGTAAACGTAAATCTAGATATCTAAAAATTATAATGTCTCTTTAAATATAATTTTATAAGATATATTGTTTCTTATAAAAAAAAGAACGGAGGGAGTAATTCTGAATGACACAGAAAGCAACTATTAAATGCTCAAGAATAAAATCTTCGGTTTTTTGTAAAAAAAATTTAAATAAATTTGACATCAATTTTTTACTAAAATAATAATATATCCTCAAAATTTAAAAATAATTTAAAAAAAAAATTATGATATCGTTTATTAAAAAACTTTTATGATAATAAGAGAAATTAATCTCGTATTCTTATAAAATATAAATTTATTTTTTACTATATATATATATATAGTAACTCTTATTTTTAGCAAATTGTTATGAAGTGCTATGTCAAATCTTTATGGGCGAAATTTTGATGACTGATTCTTTGTTTGGTTCAATTATTTTTTGTTGCTCATTCGATTTATCAGAGTTTTATCCTAACTATATTCGAATTTGACTCATATCGCGCATCTAGTTTTAGTGAGTAAGTCTCTCAATAAGAATTTTTTATATACACTAAAAATCAAACTTAAAATTTTATTTAAATAATATCGAGTCGTTTATCACTTAGTCTAACTTACTTGGTTCACCTTTCGTTTGGAAACTTCGATAGCATTGTTTTAACTGTGGGGTCCCAAAAGCTTTCATGGCCCCAAGAAAAAAGACACGAGAGCTTTTCTCCTCCCAATGACACATAGAAAAATTTGACCACTGAGAATGACAACGCAGAAAACTTTGGCCACTTAAATGTAAAACCGATTGCGTACCTTATTAGACCATATCCACACATTTAATATCTTTTAGAGTACAGATAGTATCCGTATTAATTAGAGATTAATTTTTTTAAAATATAAAAATTATTAAAATAAATTTTATTTTTTTAATAAAATTATTTATATATACACAATTTAATTTAAACCCATAATATCATATTTAAGATATTCATTCATTTAAGTATCAAGTTTTATTGGTAGAGAAATGCTCCTTTATAAAACAACTTATAATCCTTTAAAAGCTACAAAATACGACGTTTATATTTATTCTTATAATCCTTTAAAAGATACAAAATAACAAAACAATGGAACTGAAATATAGTTACTAATAGCTAATGTTAGTGTAATTTAGTAATCCAAAAAAACAAAGTAAGAAATATAGGAAATGGTGACAAATTAAAGCAAAAAAAAAAAAAGATCTAGTTAAGTGTAGTCTAATTCTACCAAAAATAAAAATAAAGATTTCAAAAAAAGAAATTTAAAAAAAAATAAATATAAGGCCTGACCCGGGTCACTCTTAATTTGCCACGAGTTAATTGGGTTTCCCGAAATGAGTGGAACTATTAGGGGAATTTTTTAATCAACTCGACTAATCAAGTTCGAGTTTTAAAACACTGAAAAGAAAAGAAGAGAGACTGAAATAAAATCATTAACATATAATTCAATTGTCAAAATAAACATAAATTTTTGTGGCGAATTTTGTTCTTTTGGGAAAAAATCATCTTTCACTTTTCGCATAAAATTGCTATTTTCATTTTTGTGTTTATTTCTATATGCGCCCTCTCTCACACACACACATCATTTTTTGATATTATGTATGATGCCTAAACCTTGCTAAGTTATTAAAAATCTATATTTAATTTTTTAAAACATTAAATTTGAAAGATTGAAGCAATTGAAGTCAAGAATTATACATTTCAAATAAAAGCACATAGACTATTATTATTATTATTATTATTATTATTATTATGTCCATTAAAAGCGTTAATTTACTTGGAGAGAATATTAATTTGCTTTTCTGAATAAAATAGAGGAACTAAATATATTATTAAACTTGAAATATATAGATATATAACTCGATACAGCAATTTCGCACTCAAGTTTTGGGAGTGACTTCTCCCTACTTTAAGGCAAAAAGGATTTATATATATATATATATTTATATATATATATATATAATAGTATAATTTGTAGTTACTAAATTTTCTTTCAATTAGCTGTTCAAATCGTCAAATAATCAGTTTAGTCCTTAAACTTAATTCAGTACAACTAGCGAAATTTTATAGTTTATTAAGTAGAAATTATAGGGATTAAATTATACTAATAAAAATCTATAATAATTAAGTTGTTAATCTGAATTGATAATTGAAAAACAAATAGTGACTAAAAGTGATATTTTTTCTATATATTATTTTTTTATAGAGAATGCCCCTTTCTCTCCACCACTTGAATTAGGAAAATAATTAAGAAAATTTAAAAAGTCTAGAAATTAAGCATGACTTTTTCTAGCAAAACAGGTTAAGACAAAAATTCAAAGTTCAAAAAATTCAATAAATAACAATGTGTGATCATGTACGCGTACTCTTCGCCATATCAAAATGTGCAAATATTAGTATACAATCACACATTAAATAATTAATAATGTGTTGTGATAAATAATTATTCATATTAAACGGCACTCTTCACTAGATGTTTATATATCATTATGTGCAAATAACAGTATAAAATATCACATTAAATAATACTCCTCTAATCCTAAATATAAAATTTAGTTAATATAAAATTTTAGAGAGATATCATATGTTATAATTAAATAATTTATATAACTTATTTAATTTATCAAAATCAGATAAATAACTTTTATGTTAGAAATTAGATGAGTAATGTGTTTTGATCAATTACCATACACATGTTAGGTGTTTTTTTTCATATAAGATTATATAGCATCTAATATCGTAATCTTATTTCTCATATGCGTCAAGTATCATAATCTTATTCGTTGTGCAATTTCACCCATAATCTTTTTAATTTGGTGTAATTCTTGATACTTAAAAAATAATATGTGTATAAAATTGTATCAAATTAAAAAGATTATGGGTAAAATTGTACCAAATTAAAAAAATTATAGGTAAAATTATACTACAAATAATATTAAAATACTGAACGCATATAAAAAATAAGATAAAAATATTTGATATTATACAACCCTATATATATATTGAGTGGTTTTTTCATATATTGAGAGGATTTGAATCTTTGACCCCTACTCATACATTACCCCACCTTTGCTACCAAAGTATATATTCCTCCGGTCTTTAATATATAATTTAATTAGGAGAGTTAATCTTTGTCTAAATATATGAAATATTTTTTATATTTATCAATTTTTTTAAATTATCCTATTGATACTCTCTTAATAATAATTAAGTAAGAGATGAAGTAGAGAGTTAAGAGAGATGATTAAGTGTTTTAAAAATAACATAATATATTAAATAATTTAATTTAATTTCTTAATTTAATTAAATTAATTAAATATGTAATATATTAAAGATAGATAAAAAATTAGTTATATTTAGACCCACCTTTATAATGGGACTTTAGACTCCACGACGAGTAGTAGTGTGTAGAGTAGTGGGTGGATAAGTAGGAATAATGTTGCCTGTGTCACATCCCAAAAATTATACTTGAATGCTTGTAAGTGTAAGAAATTGGTTTTGAAATTTTTTTACAAAAATACCAGTTGAATTTTAAAATTTTAAATTAGTTTTATTTTTTATATTTTAATAATTATTGACTACAATTAATAAGTAAATAATAAACATATTTTTGTAAAAATTCCTGATTTGAGATTATAAAATTTAATTGAAACTTTTCTAAGGTGTTCCATTACTACTCAGGCCTTCTAGTTGTAAAATTTTGATCCGAATACCTAGTAATAAAATTTAAAAAATATTAGATGTCAGGTAACAAAAGGAAAGATTAGCAAGAGTTGGGATCAAAAGGGAGCCACTAAGCTTCATAAATAATTATCCCAATATGAGACCAAGACCCTAAGCAAAATTTTAACTCTCATTAAGCAAATTTGTCACAAAAAAAAAATTAAAGGAAGGAAATGCAAAAACATTGCTGGACAATTAACCAACAGTTACTTATAGCTCATACACAAAAATTTTTAAGATAAAATTGGGCGTTAACCCATAAACATTAGAGAAACACAAGAATTTGCTAAAGTTTTGAACATGAACTAAGCAATGAAAATTAGAGTAATTAATTCATGACTAACTAAGCAGCAAAAGTCAAAGTCAAGAGATTTGGAAAAGGCTCTTGGTCAATTTGGGTTCAGAAGGACGCTTTTACAATTTGGTTAAATTAAGGGTTTCAATAGATTTACCTTGAAAAGGAGAGAAGCTTGCAGATGAAGTGAAATTGAAAGAGAACATATATATCAGAAAACCAAAAATAAAAAAATGAAACCACAAAATAAAATTGTGAATAACCATACATTCAAAGCATAGAATGGATTTGGATAGTTGAATTGCTTTCCTTATGCATAAAAAATTAATGACGGTGCTTCAAAGGAACAACTAAGTTTTCCTCGCCATCACTATGAGGAAAGAGACCGTTAGCGTCAATGGAATGCCCCACTCTGATAACCGCGTTTATGGAGGAAAAATAATAATAAAAGAAGTCAAAGTCAATAACAAAAACAAACTAATAAGATTCTTTTTCATAAAAAGTATCGATCCACAAAACATCTTTTGGTACTCCGCCCATGAAGATAGAAGGATTAGAACAATCAAGTGTAATAAATGATAATCCAACCCATGAAATATTATTTGGTAATTGATCCATGAAGTACTAAGCAGGTATTATTACAAGTATTAGTAAACACCAAAGATATTGATTGATTCATATGTAAATATGGCCCCTCCCATGCCAATTTACTTACATTATTACTAACAACAACAGTAACAATATCCATAAAATAACTGAATTATTTATTTCTTTTGTTAACCAAAACTGTACTATTTAGTTTAAGTCTTTTTTTTTATGGGAAAATGACGCATGGGTCCCGTGTAAGGCATTGAATGCAAAAAAAGTCCCAAGAAATGGCATAATTAATGTCAAGTCCCATGGGACCTCATATAAATTTTTTCCAATTGTAAAAAGACAAAACTGTCCCTGAGACTTAAATTTTTCCTTTCATTTCCCGTAATTCCCCTCTCATCAGCATCAAGAATCTACTCTCTCTCTTCGTTCCACTGCCTCAATCTCCTCTCTGTCTCTCTGCAATTCTTCTTCAGATTCTCTTGCCGCCGAAGACGCCGCCGTCGTAGATCCCGTGTGGTCGTATCTCTTCCTTCCCCTCTCTTTGCTCTGTTGAAGGTAATTGTTTTATCTATTTCTTTATAGTTCTAATTCAATTCAAGTTTGCTGTACTGGTGCTAGTAGTTCTGTGTACGTTCTTTTTTCTTCCATCCTTCTAAAAAATGAAGCCAATTTGTTTTGGCTGTTTGCACCCTTTAGTTTGTTTTTAATTCCAGATCTTTTCAGTTTTCCTATTTGAGATCGTAAGAAAAAGCTGTTTTTAGCTTTTGCCCAAGAAAAAGTAACTTATCCAAATGAACTGACTAGTTAATATTATCATAATGATTGTACCTCTTTCTGGGGTAATGGATGGTGGTCTTTTGTGGTTCTGCCTCCTCAGAATTGACCCAGAAGGAAGGATAATATATTAAGACCGTGACTACGTTTGTGTGGTAGACAGGGAGAGAACTGAAACATCTCTTAAAAAATGCTTCTGTTGTTGGTTATTGTGGCATTTGACTACTATCATTTTCAATGCAGTTGCTTGTACCTTTAGTTCTTGTATCGACACGTAGACAACCTATCTGGTGAAGATATTCCTCATATTTTCATGAAAAAGAAGTCAAAGAAGTAAAACTGAAAACCTTGTTTTGATTTAATTATGTCATTTTAACACATCTTCTGATGTTGGCATTCATTAAGCCATTTGTTTTGATTAAATGAGCATTTTAATTATAACCAGAACTGGCATAAGAAGTGAGGACCTTCAGGATTCATTGGAGAGATCAATCAAGGGTATTGGAGTTTCGCTTTCATCTCCAAGACTTGTGATCCCAACAGCAATTTATGGACTTTGGGTTCTGTCTCATCAGTATATTGAGGATGACTTCTTTGATTTTCAGGTAAATTTTAGAAATATGTTACTAAGGTTTTCTTCTGAAGTCAAAAAGCATTGGTTATGGTATTTGGTCAGTTATAATAAATATATTTTTATTCAATCTAGATTGTGCTAGCCATTTTTGGGATGCTTGTCTACAAGGCCTCTATTCTTGTGCAAGTGTATAGAGACAATGAAGACTTATAATTTGTATTTTCAGAAAATAAGGAAGGCTCAAGTGATTGAAATACAAGTTTTGTTGTTGCTCAATAGAGTAATTTACATTCATCATTTTGAATCTTCCACAAACTGAGGCTGAACACACAGTGAAAATATGCAAGAATCCAAACCTGAGATGAGGAATTGTGCTGGGTTGCTCTAGTTTTCTGTGCAAATACATAGCACCCTGATTTTTGCTTTGTATATATCTATAGAAAGTGATGAAAGTAATTTTTTGTAACCTTCATCATTCTCCATCTTGTTGTAAGGTAGGGTGGATCTTGATGAAGGTATCTATGTTTGCTGTACTCCTTTTACATTTGCTTCTAAGAGCTTATGTAATTGCAAACTGCATATATATGAATCAAAGTATGTACTATGTTTGCTGTCATTTGCTAGTTACAGGTGCTGGGGTTGTTAGTTGCAGGTGCTGGGATTGTTATTTTTAGGTGCTATGGTTGTTATTTTTAGGTGCCGGGGTTGTTATTTTCAGGTGCCAGGGTTGTTAATTGAAACCGCTCGGGTTGTTATTTTCACGTGCTGGGGTTGTTAGTTATTCAGCAAGTTGCTGGGATTGTTAGTTACAGGTACTGGGGTTGTTATTCCTTCAGCACCTTGTTGTTAGTTGCAGGTGCTGAGGTTGTTATTTTCAGATGCGGGGTTTGTTAATTGAAACTGGTGGGGTTATTATTTTCAAGTGCTGGGGTTTATAATTTTCAGGTGCTGGGGTTGTAATTTTTAGGTGCTGGGGTTGTAATTTTCAGGTACTGGGGTTGTTATTCGTAAGTACACCTTGTGTAATTACAAACTGCATATATATCAAACGACAGTGCATACTATACAAACTGCATATATATCAAACGACAGTGCATATCAAAAGACACCTGCCTAATGAACATGACAACATTCTTTCCTGAATAGGTTAACAACTTGACATTAATTGAAACTGTTCAAGTACAAGTATTCTTTCTAAATTTTATAGTAAAAAATACACTTAAATAGTCACTACTTTCTTCTTATGTCTAGACTCTTTGCTACATAATTTGAAAGAATAACAACTCGACCACTAGGAAATAACAACTCCATGCTAAACGAATATAACTTCATATATATGTACACTTTACAGTTACAACAGTTAAAAGGAGTACAATAGAAGGTGTTGAAGGAATAACAACTCTACCACCTACGAATAACAACCCCATACCAACAAATAACAACCCCAGCACCTGCGACTACAACCCCACCACCTACGAATAACAACCCCATCACCAACAAATAACAACCCCAGCACCTGCAGTAACAACCCCAGCACCTGCTATCGCGACTAGTGGATCCTCTTGCCGCGACTGGACGTCTCGGGAGTTTTTGGTCGCGACAATAGTGTCATCCGGTCGCGACACTTGTTCACACAAACTTTCAGAAAACCAGCGAATGGGAATGACAACCCCAGCACCTGCGACTTATAACCCCAGAGCCTGGGAATAACAATCCCAGCACCTACTATTACAACCCCAGCGCTCGGGAATGACAACCCCAGCGCCTGTAAATAACAACCCCAGCACCTGCAACTAACAACCCCAGTACCTGCTATCACGACTGATGGATCCTCTTGCCACGACTGGACGTCTCGGGAGTTTTTGGTCGCGACAATAGTGTCATCCGGTCGCGACACTTGTTCACACAAACGTTCAGAAAACCAGCGAATGGGAATGACAACCCCAGCACCTGCGACTTATAACCCCAGAGCCTGGGAATAACAATCCCAGCACCTACTATTACAACCCCAGCGCTCGGGAATGACAACCCTAGCGCCTATGAATAACAACCCCAGCACCTGGGACTACAACCCCATCACCTTCTACTTACAACCCCAGCGCCTGGGAATGATAACTCCTGCGCCTGTAATAACAACCCCTGCGACTACAACTAACAAATGACAGCAAATGACAGCAAACATAGTATTTGATCTGATTCATATATATGCACTTTCCAATTACATCAGGTCTTGCCAGCAAATGTAAAAGGCATACAGCAAACATAGACACCTTCATCAAGATTCATCCTACCTTCCAACAAGATATGTCAACTTATCAAGATATGTCACCTTCATCCTACTTTCATCAAGATTCATCCTACCTTCCAACAATATATGTCAACTTATTAGATTGTTAATGAATGAATTTTATCATGACAGTAAAAACAACTTACCACTGAAAAATAACTTACACATAACAGTGAAAATAACAAGTCTAGCATTTGAAAATAACAACCCCATATTGAAGGAATAACAACTTCAGCAGTATAAATAACAACCTCATGGTGAAGGAATGACAATTGAACTAGTATAAATAACAACCATCCATGACAGCAAAAATAACAAGTCCAGCACTTAAAAATAAGAACCCCATAGTGAAGGAATAAGAACTTGAATTGAAAAATAACTTATCAACGACAACAAAAATAACAACTCTAGCACTTATAAATAACAACCTTGTAGTAAAGGAATAACAACTCTAGCACTTATAAATATTACAATGGCAGAAAATAACACTTTTCATGAGCCCATTCTATTTATTGATATTGAAAATAACATCAGGTCTTGGCAGCAAATATAAAAGGCATACAGCAAATATAGACACCTCCATCAAGATCCACCCTACCTTCCAACAAGATGGAGATTGATAAATGTTACAAAAAATTACTTTCATCACTTTCTACAGATATATAGAAAGCAAAAATTAGTGTGCTATGTATTTACACAAAAATAGAGTAACCCAATGCCATTCCTCAGCTCAGGTTTGGATTCTTGCTTGTCTTCACTGTGTGTCCAGCATCATGACATCTTCCACAATGATAAGTCTTCCTATTCTGAAATTGATACTCAATCCTTTTTCTCTTTGGCCTTCTCGGAGGCCTTCTAGTAATTGGGGGGTCAAGAAACCTTTCTTTGTTGTGTCTTCCTTTATGGATATTATGCTTACTTGACCCCCAACATATGTATGACCTTCTACATCATTTTCAAACTGTCCTCCCATATGAACATAACAGAATAGATGCTTTGCAGATGAACTTGCCATCAATAATGACAACCTGTACCAGACATGTAAAATTAACAACTCATGTACTTATATTAACAACTATCGCGTACTATAATAACAACTTTTCTTACCCTGGCATATCAGATCATGTCTGTCATTCACATTTTACAGAAACTTTTCTATTGTTCATATTTTCTTAATACACTCAACTAAACACACCACAAATTCCTGCAAACCAAATATAACTTTTAAAACCCTAAATAAACTCATTTAACCTACAACTCAAATGATAAAAAAGTCATGCTATGAACACCAAGGATTTAAATTCAATAGCATAAAAAAAAGCTTTACTAGGTATTAGAATATTAAACACCCCAAATATATAAATTAACGCATCTGGAAGGAACTATGCCCTCCTTTCTTTGATATAAATGTGTTTGTCATAAAATAAGCGATGACATATTTTTACTGCCATGAATGTTCTTATTAAATATTTTAAAAATCAAAACATGAGAGACATATAATTGTTCAAAGATACCTTAAGTTCCAGTGTTTCCTTAGACACTGTTGTCGGGTGATTATTTAGAGGTATGTCAACCACTGTTGTTACACCACCTTTAGAAATAGAGTGAGAGCAGTAAGTTATACATATCAATGATACAATGGGGAAAAAGTCAAGAAACAGTAACAATAATAGTCACATTCCAGATAACCACTACCCATCAAGAACACATGAAAAATCATTGGAGAAGTCCACTAAATAGACATTCTACCTCTAATGTAAAGAAATGCAACAATTTCAGAATATAGTAGTGACAAATGATGAAGTAAAACTCAAAGGTTAAACTAGTCAAAATATCCAAAAAAAGAAATATCACAAGTTCACTCCGCACTTCAAAAAAAAAAAAGAAGTCGCAATTTTGGTCAAAAGCAAGATATCCTATCAAAATAGCTAAAAAGGAGTGTATATGAATAAATAAAAAAGATAAGAGAAGATGAATAGAAGGTAGACCTTTTTCAACTGAAGTAAGTGGGCCATGTAGGAATTTTGTAAGAAAAAGAAGGCTACGAAGGAGACGAGAAGTGCTAATAGAGGCAAAAGCTTCCAAAGAAGATAATCCATTTCTATCGATGATGATAAACTCTAAAGTGGTGAAGCAGTAATAGATTTGCTCTGTTTGATTATATGGTTTGATCAGGAAGCAACAAAGCAGAGACAAAAGATTCTCTAGATAGAATAAGATACTCGTAATGGCATTACAAATTAACAGCGACGAGAACGAACGATACTACCGGAGAGATGACAGCGATGATCGAATATGACAAAGCAAGTGGCGACAGCTGGAGGTTTAGGTGGCAGCGACGGTGACTGGAAGAGAAAAGGCGACCAAGCAAAGACGAAGAAGCACAATTGGAAGAGGAAATGTGTCTGCTATTGTGTGTCTTTTTTAATTCATAAGGGTAGTTATGTCTTTTCACAATTGGAAAAAATTCATATGAGGTCCCATGGGACTTGACATTAATTATGCCATTTCTTGGGACTTTTTTGGCATTCAATGCCTTACACGGGACCCAGGCGTCATTTTCCCTTTTTTTATAGGAAAATGACAATTTGAGTCCCGTGGAAGCAATTAAATGCCAAAAAAATCCCAAGAAATAGTATAAGTAATTTAAAGTCCCATGGGACTTTAGATGAACTTTTTTCAATTATGAAAAGACATAATTGCCCTTAAGGCTTAATTTTTTCATTTTTTTGTAATCCCCCTCTTATCAGTATCAAAATCTACTTTCTCTCTCTCTCTTCATTCCACTGCCTTAATCTCCTCCCCGTCTCATAGGAAAATTAACAACTTGTCCCTTTCATGCGCGTATAAAGAAACAATTTAAGAAGAACCCAACCAATACTCCATAAAATTGAAAGATAAAAAAGAAACAGAATGTGAAAACAAAAGAAGCTGAGTGCCCAAATGCAAATACTCGAAGATGAAGATGAACCGGCTACTCCATGGAAATGGGTTTGTCGTCTGCTATATTTATAGAGAGAGAAATGTAGATGGCTCAATTCAAGTCTTGATTTGGAACTTTTTGCGAGGAAACCAATTCTGGGAATAGAATTGCCGTTGGAGAAGTTGAATGGGGATTGAAGCCACAAGACAGTGGAAGTTGCAGTCGCTCCGAGCATTTTGAAAGCTGAAGACACAAGAATGTTTGGGCACAAAAATTATAGCAGTCCTCTAAGAGATTCTTGTTCTTCTTTGGTGTGTCAGTCGTCCAGAAATGGAAAGTAATCGGAGCATTTCAATATCAATAAATAGAGTGGGCTGATGAAAAGTGTTATTTTCTGCCATTGTAATATTTATAAGTGCTAGAGTTGTTATTCCTTTACTATGAGGTTGTTATTTATAAGTGCTAGAGTTGTTATTTTTGTTGTCGTTGATAAGTTATTTTTCAGTTGTCAAGTTCTTATTCCTTCACTATGAGGTTCTTATTTTTAAGTGCTGGACTTGTTATTTTTGCTGTCGTGGATGGTTGTTATTTATAGTGGTTCAATTGTCATTCCTTCACCATGGGGTTGTTATTTCTACTGTTGATGTTATTCCTTCAATATGGGGTTGTTATTTTCAAATGCTAGACTTGTTATTTTCGTTGTCATGTGTAGGTTATTTTTCAGTGGTAAGTTGTTTTTACTGTCATGATTAAATTCATTCATTAACAATATAATAAGTTGACATGTCTTGAACATGTTTTATTACACGTATTGTCAGGCACTCAGAATTACACTTAAATAGTCACTTAAAATTTCAAGATGGTGTAAAAGTTTTCTCTGATAGTCCAAACATTAGAAACAGCACACTGATTTTTGCTTTGTATATATTTGTATAAAGTGATCAAAGTAATTTTTTGTAACCTTAGTCAATGAAGCCATCGTTGTCTACATTGGCCTGTATTCATCCTCATGGAATTGTCTCCAAATTAAAGGTAATTGTTTTATCTATTTCTTTATTATTCCAATTCAATTCAAGTTTGCTGTACTAGTGCTATTGGTTCTGTGTCCGTTCTTTTTTCTTAGTTTTTTGTGAGTCTGTGACATTTCCCATCGTTAGATATTGCCACTATCTCGTTGGACTAAATAGAACTTATTGATTATGTAATTTGATGTATCATGGGAGTTTTCATTTGATGTAATTTGACATATACTTGAGCCAGAAGATATTATTTCTTCTTCTTGGTTATGGGCTTATAAATAGATGCCCTTAATGGCTATAAATCATTCAGAATGTGATGTACAACTAATCTTTGATCATTCATTTTTTGTGACTTTATTCTGTATGAAAGCTGTATTTTTCAATTATGACAAATGTCCCTTGTAATCAGTTGTAATGTGATATAGAGATTGACCATTAAACTTGCTAAACTGTTGCATCCATCTTTATTGTTTGATCTTTCAACTAAAATGCTTGTTCTGGCTCTAGTTAATAGAAAAGGAAATTGGTATTGTCAACTATTTGATATATACTAAGGGATTATAAGAGAGATGATTTTAATCAAATACTTTATGTTGACTTATTTGATATGTGTTTTTGAAATCACAATGCATATCCTTATGCTAGATCAGAGACCCAACACAATAATGCTCTTTGCTATCATCCTTTTTCACTTGACATTAGTAACTATCATATAATGTATTTCAAAATTTTTTAAGGAATATATGGCAACATGTATTATCCTATTTTATTAGTAATATGATATTTGCTTCTTTTATGGTTCTATTTCAGGTTGCTTTTCTTCGATATTCTGAACAGTGGAAAAAGAAAGTTGTCTTTGTTTTGAATAAAAGAAAGTTCTTGTACAATTTCTTAGATAGTTCAACAATACCAAGAATGGAGAGAATAAAACAGAAACTTAAAACTCCAGTTGAAATTGCAGATAGACTAATTTAAGCATGTAACAATATTGTGGCACAAGACTATTGATATGCCAGCAGGATTTAGCTGCAGTAGATTATGTTATTAATAGTATGGATGACTTTGCACTGAGGATGGGAAGTGAGAGCAATAAATTTTTTGCTATATCTCATATAACATTTTTATGTTATTAATTAAAGAATTTTATGTTATTGAATCATCGGATGTGTATCTCATTTGATTTTTTGTCATGTATCATAAATTTTTTGCCATGTTGAAAGAATAACAAAAATAACAATTTCAGCACTTAATCATAGTGAAGGAA
Source organism: Leucaena leucocephala (assembly GCA_037074615.1). Taxonomy (NCBI): domain Eukaryota; kingdom Viridiplantae; phylum Streptophyta; class Magnoliopsida; order Fabales; family Fabaceae; genus Leucaena; species Leucaena leucocephala. The sequence continues at coordinate 11,783,949 of CM073540.1, read as the reverse complement.
TAAAAACTTCAGCAGTAGGAAATAACAACCCCATGGTGAAGGAATGGCAACTGAACTACTGTAAATAACAACTTACCACGATAGCAAAAATAACAACTGCAGGACTTAAAAATAACAACCCCATATAGAAGAAATAACAACTCCAGCAGTAGAAAAATAACAACCTTATAGTGAAGGAATAAGAACTTCACACCTGAAAAATAATTTATCCACTACAGCAAAAATAACAACACCAACATTTACAAATAACAACCCCATAATGAAGGAATAACAACTTAACTAATGAAAACATAACAATCCCATAACTGGAAAAGTAACAAAACCATAATGAAAAATAAATAACTGAAAAAATAAAAAGGAGTACATCAGTTCTTGGCAGCAAATTAGAAGGAGTACATCAAACATAATCACCTTCATCAAGATCTACCTTACCTTCCAAAAGATGGAAATTGATCAAGGTTACAAAAAATTACTTTGATCACTTTGTACAAATATATACAAAGCAAAAATCAGTGTGCTGTTTCCAATGGTTGGACTATCAGAGAAAACTTTTACACCATCTTGAAATTTTAAGTGACTATTTAAGTGTAATTCTGAGTGCCTGACAATACGTGTAATAAAACATGTTCAAGACATGTCAACTTATTATATTGTTAATGAATGAATTTTATCATGACAGTAAAAACAACTTACCACTGAAAAATAACTTACACATGAAAGCGAAAATAACAAGTCTAGCATTTGAAAATAACAACCCCATATTGAAGGAATAACAACTTCAGCAGTAAAAATAACAACCCCATGGTGAAGGACGTGATGTGGTTGTATGAAAGGTAACATCGTTCATCGATCCTCATATGATTTGGGTAGTCGTAATGTCTTGCTAGAGACCGCTTACGACTTGTGGGTCAGTATAGTAACTGGCCCACTGCCAACTTCATATGGGCCTACAGAGTCGCACACAAAATAGCCCAACACGAGCTATGATGTCTAGATTCATTGAATCTAAGACATGTCTAGATTCAATGAATAATCTAGGATATATATATTATATATATAAATTCGTATATGTATTATATATAATATAAGAGATATTTGCAAGATTTAATTTATAAGGATAAATTAAATCTCTATCACTTTTAAATTTGAATTTAAATTGATATGATCAATTTGAATTTGAAATTTAAATTGATATGATATCTCAAATTTGATTTATGAGAATAAATCAAATATAATTCTGTCTTATCTTTATTCTAAATTAAATGAATAGGTGAATTAAATCTGTGGGACGGATTTAATAAAAACCATATTTATTTAATTAGTTTCTTATCAAATTATACAATATATGATATTGTATTAATTTTAGAATTAATATAAGATTATTTCTGAAATCCAGCCCAATAAGAACACCGATAACATCCTATATATTTGATATTAGGGATTAGGGTTCTTGAGGAGACAAAAAGGGGCAAGGAGAGTGCAAAAGGTTTGCAAATAAGAAACTGCCAAAATAGAGACGGTGAGGACGGATTCTTGAGAAAGCTCTAGAGGGACAAGAGGCGCTAGCACGTCGTTCGTGATTGGAACGCTGTTTGTGTGGATACCGGTAGAGGAAGCCGATCGAGAAAAGAGCACCATGTACGACGACAAGTCGCGACCAGTTGACACAGAGGTCGTGACCAAATAGGCATCTGAACGTCAAAAAATCAAAAAGAGACGACAGGTCGCGACTACTAGTAACTGAGGAGGTCACGACTAGTAGCTGAGGCGACAGGTCGTGATTATAAGTTGAGTAGGTCATGACTGTAAACTCCAGAGGCGAAAAGTCACGACTAGTGGACACTGAGGTCGCGATTACAGCTCGAATACCGAAGGTAACATTTCTTTCTCCTTGACTTAAACACATTCGGTAGATCCTGGCAGAGAATGAAAAATTTTTTAAAGTTAATTTCCGCTGCGTGTCTTCCAATTCCCTTCATTTATGTCTGCCGTATATATATGCACAACTTCCCTCCACTTCCACTTATAAATAAAATAACTTCTCCAACAACCAAAAGGAGGATATTACCCACTCATGTTATACTTATTTGTATAATATTTTTCCGATCATTAATATAAGATCTATTTAACTAATTTAATTAGATTAAAAAATTAGTTAATATATCATGTTCTTCTAAAATATTCTAACTATCTTCCTTTATTCCCTCATTCTTATACTAAGAGATAAATATAAAAAAAATATGTCTTATATTTAGGATTAAGATTAAATCTTTAATTATATCTTATATTAAAAATATGAGAAGTACCGTACTTTCTTGAATGGGTTTGGGTCTTAATTGATTGATTAAGAGTAGACTACTTGGTAAAATCCAACAATGATAACTAAAAATGGCTTAGGGGGATCATTCTTGTGTTTTTAACTTCCTTTTAAAAAAAATCCTCCTAGATGACTAAGCAAACATTTTAATTAACCGTTATACTCTATTTCATTCCCTTTTTTTTAAAAAAAAAATTACAATCACTTGTGGCGTCATTAATTTTAAGTATTTAAGACCCAAATACGTCTGTTTTCATTTGGCATAATATAAAAAATTGAATCATGGATGCTGAAAGTACATTAAATAAATCAACTTCAAAGATGAAAATGAGCAAACAACCAAAGATGATATATACGGTCTTCCATATGTCTGACTTGGTCAATATTGTTTTTATTTATAATTTAATCTAATTAATTTTGATTTTATTAAAAATATATCTTAAATGAAAGCCATGTCATTTGCTATTAACATCGTTTTTTTTACAAAGTATGAATATTATAAAGAACTATAATTGAGAAAACTATAACAATCTAATAAAATAAAAAAATTATAAGAACTTAATTTAAAATAAGGTGATATTATAAGGATTTTTATATTAATTTTTTAAAGAAAAAATAAATATGAACTTATATATCTTTTCTCTTCCATGTGGCTTTACTTGGTCAATGGATTTGTTTTTTCTTGAGACTAGTTGTATTCAAATAAATAGATGCCGCCAAAAAATTGTCAATGTCTTCTTATTGGAATAGGTTAAATAGTTTATTAACAAAATAAAATAAAATAAAGCACAATAAAAAATTATATATATATATATATGTATAATGAGAGTGACTAAATTGTTCGTAGCTCGTTGATTATTACACAACAAAAAATAAAAACAAATAAAAAAGTAAGAAAGATGTTTCGCACACAGCCTCTCCTAAAATGAAATCATATGGCAAGTGGGATGATGTGGTAGCCACTTAGAATGTGCCCAACTTTGCGCGTTCGCTTACATCACCACGATGGGAAGACCAACCACTAGACGACACGTGGGAGAGTGCCAGATTGGGAGCGGCACGATGTGGGGCCCACTTGAGCTGGCGTCCGCACATCGGTCTGTCCCACCTGCAGTATCCTATTCGCGTTTCATTGAATTCCATGAATGATGGCTTCGGCTTCTCTTATAAACTGTGAGCCACCGCGTTCTAATTCATTGCCCTTTTCCCCTCAAGCCGTGACCGTCTTCTGGTTTATGTTTAATAAACGATTCAAGGTTACGCGGAATTTGACCCTGTCTTTTTCTAAAAACAATTAATAAAAAAAATTATAATTTCATTTAGTTTCTAACCAGGATTTTATAATTTTTTCTTTTTATTAAATACTTAAAGTTTATTGAGGTACAAACAACAGTCTTTCTAATAACTCAAAACAAACAACGGTCTTTCTAATAACTATATAATTGAGTTAAATTTAAATATTATTAAGTTTAATTAGGAATAATTTTCCTAAAATAATTTTTTGTATTAAAAAATACTCAATTCTTCCCCTAAGACTAAGAACACCTGTTGGTATAGACATTAGTTTTAATACCCATAATATGGTAATTAAAGCTAATATGGATGTTGATTAAATAATAGAGAAATACAAAAATATTTATTCAGCTAATGGTAATTTATTCTAAAATATTTCTAAAATGAAAAATATATTTAAGAATAAATAAAAACTAGTAAAAAATTAATAGTATGAAACATGATTAACATAGCTTATTCCAATAAAACATGGAGCCACTTGGCTCTCAAATGATAATCAAACATGATTATAATAAAACTTTTGACATTATATCTAATTAATAATTAAATGTTTGAATATTATATAGAACTCAAGCTTTTTAATTTTGAAATATTTTTTTACTGAGTTCTACTGAATTAATTAATTCTTACTTTTTGTGTATTGAAGAAGTGATAATAATCTAGAAGCTCACCCCGAAAATAATTGGTCAAAAATATCACACCGAAAAAATGATTGATGTAATGGAATCAAGCTCATACCATATGAGTTGTGCGCCCCACTACTAACCTTCTTGCGCACAATACATAATTTGAAAATATCAATTATGTTCACACAATATAAATTAATTTCTAGTTATAATTGTAATATTACATAATATCAAGTTTAGATATAAAATCAATGTTTTAAAACACGGACGGGAGGTCAAATAAAAAAAGATTAATGGGTCTTAATTTTCATAATTCAACGGTTGAGATAGATAGATGACATAATAATTAAATAAAAAATTAATACAAATAATTATATAGAATATATATATCTAATAATATAGATAAGAAATAACTCCATAATAAGCCTAATTGTCAACCAAATAATATTATAATATACAAAGTTTTCAATAAAATAACACCTTATCACAATAAATGTTTTGAAAATCTATTAAACTTTGTGATATATTTTTTTTAATTTTTAATACTGTTTTTAATATTTTTTGTTAAGCTAAAATTCATCCCATTTTCTAAAAATTGCTTTGAATTTTGAGTTTTGATTCAATAGGAGTTTAACTTTAGTCCAATTTAGTTTAAATATAAAAATAATTTTTTATTTAAATTGAGTTGTTAACGAGTTTGATTGATAGTCTAACCAATTGAACCATTCAATTCAATTTATTTTTTAAAATAAACGTCCACAATTCATATTAAAAAAACTCAATTTGAATAAAATATTGAGCACATATTAGTTTTAGACTAGTGACGTGCACGCTTGCATATTGGATTCTTTCCTTTGTGTTGCTTTGCCTTTGCCATTGACTCTTTCGTTTATATCAATTAGTCATCCACTCTTGAGTAAAACAAAAGGTAACATTGACCATTTAATGTAATTTTATTTTTTAATATTTAAGAAATAAACTATTTTACTAATTAATTTTAAATAGTGCCACTTGGTAAAATTTTTATAGTATATATAAATGTTTTTGGCCATCATAATATATGTAGATTATACCCCCAATATAAATTTTGTAGACTTTTTAATACTAAAATTACATGCACCCGTTTTTATTTATAAACTAACATAAACTATTTTTAATTTGGCTAAAATTACATATATATATTTTGAAATTAAAAAATTTAATATAATTTTAACAAAGTTCAAGAATCAAAGTGGTCTGAGAAATATGTTTCGATTTTTTAAATCAAAATTTTAATTTCATAATTGCAATTTTTTGTTGGTGAAAAATAATTGAAAACTTTTCCAATTTTATGTTCTTTTGAATTTTGACAACTCAAATACGAATTAAGTTCAATAAAAAATTCTACATGTTTAGAAGTGAGATATTCTATCACCATCACTTAATTGATATTATTAATAATAAAATAAGAGTTGGAATTATAATCATCATTATTGATCACTTGGTATATATTTATTCATTATTAATATTAATATATTATGAAAATAGGAATTGGAATTAGAATTATTATTTCTTATCATGTACTATTTAATATTTTTCAATTTTTACTATCTATTTATTTGCAAATTTTTTAAAAAAATTGAATATCCCCACATAACGGATGGAAAATGTTTCTATAGTAGATATTTAAGACAGCGTCCAATTTCCACTCGGCTCGGCTGTCTGACGCCGAGCCTCAGCTTCAAGCCGATTTGCCAACTTGTTCGTATTAATATAATATTATTTATAATTAATAATAAATAAATTAATCAAAATTATAAGCAATTAATAGTACTAGCAGTATGATAAAAGCGCGTATTAAATGAACGCTACTACCTCACTTTCTTGAGGCAGAAAAGTTTCAGTTAAAGGTTTTTTTATAATATCATTAATTAATTAATTAATTAATTATCGTATTAAAAATAGAAAAGACGTATAATTTAATATTAGTATGTGAAAACCAGAAAAGCCAGCCTGAAAAGGTTCGTCTGTGTCATAGTGCTTTTTCTCTCTCTCTGGGCAAATCTCACGCAGAACCCGAGAACATCCCTCACCTCAAGGATTTTATCCGGCAGAGTTCGCCGGAAGTTCTGCAACGAGTCAGCTTCAATGTGGAGCTCACGCTCTCTCTCTCCTCTGCTCACTCTGTTTCTTCTTCACTCGGTGGTAGCTCTGGTCTCTGCTCAGGGATCTACCAGAACCAATTGGAAGACACTAAACGGTATGCCTTGTTTTACTTGAATTTTGGTTCTGTCTTCTTCCCTATCACGATGTTCAGGGTCTTCTGCTTTATGCTTGGGTAATGCATGAAGAATAGATGAGATTGAGCTCGCCGTGTGTTTGTGCTTGCTCATTTCCATTATGGGTCTTGGTATAGGGATAATGAGAGGTTCTTCTTAGCTGAATAAGTATTACTTTCTTCTTGGTATTGTGATTGGGCTGGTTGATTAGCATCGTTGAGTAGAAATTAGTCTTTACTTGGCTACAAATGGAAGATCTTGGCAAATTTTGCATGTAAACTTCGATGATTTTTTTTTTTTTGGGGCAAAGGAAATTATGTGAGGCTGATCAGTTGAGATTTTGTACAGTTAACGAATTAAGTAGGTCTTTTTGTGCGCTGTGCTACTAGCAAGAAGTTAAGTGTTGCACAAACAAAGGATCGATGTTCTTCAGTTGAGGGGGAAAATCATGTTCGGAACCTTGATCTGAAGAATAATGCTTCAGCGATGAGTTTTAAGGATTACCGAATTAAGTCTACTTTCGATGTTGGTTTTACTGGGTTCAAGTTTTGTCAGATATGATTACATCTTTCATATATTAATAATACAAAGATGACGAGGGGAACAAAATTTGCAGTTTTGGAAGTTCGTTATTTATCAATAGCTAATAGGAATTGCTTCCCGGATAGTTAATGGACTGTTTGTATTTTGGAATTTCAATTTATTGGACTATTTAGTAAAAGTGGAGAGGCATGGGCCTATCGAAGTCTCTTATTTCCAATTCCTGATACCATGAGGCAGTATGCTTGAAAACGTCTGTACTTGTATGAATTATTCTCTCTTTTCATGATTTCATTTTCCCTTCTTTTATTTAAGGATGAATGACGCTCAATCATACGCTTGTTTTGCAGGAGATGCACCATCAGTCATAGCACGTGGGGGATTTTCGGGGATATTTCCTGATTCCAGCCTAGGTGCTTACAATTTGGCACTAATAACCAGCGTACAGAATGTCATTTCATGGTGTGACGTGCAATTAACAAAAGATGGAGCTGGGATTTGTCTTCCAGATGTCAAACTTGACAATGCTACTGACATTTCTTCCAGTTTTGAAAATAAATCCACCACTTACTTAGTTAATGGTGTACCGACCCGTGGATATTTTTCAGTGGATTACACGATAAAGAATCTATCTCAAGTTCTTTGTAAGTAACTTCTTAAATGTATTACTTAAACTTTTTATAATTCTTATATGTAGGTGGAAGCAAAAGAACAAATTTAGGGAAGACTATTAGAGGATAATTCTTATATTTAGAAACCATTTAAACTCTTTGATAGTTGACATTATCTCAAGGAAAGAAACTGTCTTAATTTGCTTTTGGTTCTTCAGTACGGGAATTTTGCAGTTAGCTTGCTGTTTATCTTGGCAATATAGAAATAAGACATCAGATGAGCTGAGTGCTCAGGCCTAAAGAGGATTATTTGTTCTCAAATTGTCAAATTCCTGAAATACTGATTCGTGCTGAAGACACTGGGATAAAATGCCTCCTATATTTTAATGCTAGTGAGCGTTTCTAAAGTAAAGGTTTATAATGTAGTAATTATCTGAGCCTAGGCATTAGATCATATCTCAAAACACTGGGAATTTTTTTTCCTTCGTTGAAATTTCAGCTTTTTCAAAGCTAAGTTACAGTTACTGTCTCTTTTAGTTTGTCCTCTATTTTCTTTTCCTCCTCCTCCTCCTCCTTTTTTAAAGGAAACTGGTTTAAGCTAACCATTGAAGTTTGAATCATTACTAGTTTTCCTACCAAGGCAACCGACTTGTGCAATTTTGGCGGAAGCATAAATGTGATCCTTATCTTAAATTACAATTATAACTAACTATTGTTTCTAAGTCAATCGTGTGTTATGTTATAATGTGGGTGATATATTCTATGACTAGATTGCATAGTAGAGTATTTGGATGCTGGTACATCTGAGTCATATTCTTATTCTATTCTCAATACACTTAAAGTGTGAGATTTGATCCATGACCTTTTATTATTGTTACCACCAAGCCAAGAGACTTCCCCGCCGTCAAGGGTAATGAGCAATTTCTATAAGAATACTACAGACACTTAGAAGGTGAAATCTTGTTGACTGTATTAAATAATCAAATGGCCACATGCAAGCTTGTTTTCCGCATCTTAATGAAAGACTATATCCTTTTTGTATATCCTTTTCAATAAGTCGTTGACAAACTGTGTAGACTATCTAGAAATATCTTGGTTTGACTAATCAGGTTTTATTACTTATGGCCTGACTGTCTTACTTATAAGTTTTGTAGTGTTTTTCTAAATGATGATGCTTTGTTGTTACTGGACAGTGGTTCAGGGAGTCTATTCTCGAACTAACAAGTTTGACGGTAATGGATTTCCAATTTTTACTGTTGAGGAACTCGTTAAACAAGTTGCCCCACCAATCTTGTGGTTGAACATTCAGGTAAACTGAAGGCACATTTCTATTGTCATCATTTAGTCTTTGTTTTTCCCCAACATTAGTTCCTGTTTGTTTCTAAGTTAATTCTTGTTTTCATTGATATATTGCAGCATGATATGTTCTACTCGCAACACAATCTGAGTATGAGAAACTTTGTACTTTCTGTTTCTAAAAAAGTAATCGTCAAATATATCTCATCACCTGAGGTGAATTTCTTGAGAGGTATAGTGGCACGCTTTAGCCCAAATATAACTAAACTGGTCTTCAGATTTATGGGAAAGGATGACACAGAACCATCAACCAATCAGACTTATGACACACTTCAAAAAAATCTTTCATTTATCAAGACTTTTGCTTCTGGAATTATGGTTCCCAAGAGTTACATATGGCCTGCAGATGGTGGTTATCTACAGCCACATACAACTTTGGTCTCAGATGCTCACAAAGAAGGACTGGAAGTTTTTGCATCAGATTTTACTAATGATGTTCCAATTAGCTATAATTACAGTTATGATCCTCTTGCTGAGTACCTCCAGTTCATTGATAACGGTGACTTCTCTGTTGATGGTGTGCTGTCTGACTTTCCTATAACGCCGTCTGAAGCTGTGGGTAAGTTATGTTTTCTTTTATGGTCAGAATGGCCTGTTAGTAAGCGTTTGCTTTATTACTACTGCTGCTGCTGCTGCTATTATTATTATAACAAAACCTTGGTTATGTTGGTTTTCTACTTAGTGATATATTTGTACATTGAAATGGTGCTTATGTGATTAAAATGATCTCTTAAAATAAATTTTGCTAACGTCTTGACCTTGTGCAGAATATAGTGTTGCCTTAAATATACGTCTCCCACTTAATAAACATTCTTTTCCCACCGGTATTTAGTCAGTATGGAGCATATAAACATTTGAATTCTGAAATGCTACCATTGGACTTGTTAGAAGTGGATACAATCTCTAAATAACTGAATATTTATGACATTGAGGATCCCTTGCAAGCTTGTTAGCTTTCCAAACTGGATGTTTTTTTTAAAAAAAAAAAAATCAATTTTGGCATGCTCTAACATCATACAAAAGTAAGTATCTGATATTAGCTGCATGCATATTCTAAATAACTTACCAATTGTAACCTCAGAATATGTGCATGTGTTTGTTCTTTCCATTCAAGTACTGCCAAACTTTTGGTTGCTCATGGGAATGAGATTGTCTTGGAGGCATCTGATTCTCTTCTTAAATTGCAGGTTGCTTTGCTCACCTACGTGCAAATGCTTCAAAAGCAGGTGCATCACTGTTTTTTTGTGCTTTATTGAATGTGTATTCTCATTTGTTCATTATCATTTTCCAAATTCTTCATTGTGTAATTTCTGTAGCAGTGTAGCTTGAGTCATCATTGACTTTTTTCTGTGTCTTCTATTTTTTGTTTCAGTTAACATTTCGGTTATCTCAAAATTTGGGGCAAGTGGAGACTATCCTCCTTGTACTGACTGGGCATACAACAAGGCCATATCTGATGGTGTGGATGTTCTTGATTGTCCTGTTCAACTGTCAAAAGATGGAATACCATTTTGCCTAAGCTCCATAGATCTCATGGAGAGCTCAACAGTTGCTCAATCAAGTTTCAGCAGACTAGCCACATCTATTCCTGAGATCAAGCCTGGCAGTGGCATATTTTCATTCAGTTTGAATTCGGATGAGATTAGTACCTTGACCCGTAAGTCAGAAAAAGTTCCATATTAGTTGCCCTAGTTCATAGTCTGACATTTATCTCTAGCTTTCCATTATTGGCCTGATCTTCCCTGCCCTCAACCATAAAAAAACAAAAGAAAATCCTTCCTTTGGGTCATGGGGCCTCTCAGCAAATGGTTTATAATCCAAATAAGCTAAACTTTATATAATGTGAAAGATATGCACAACATAGCAAATCATGTATCATGTATAACTAGGAAAATGGCCATACTACTTAGGTTACATTAGTGGGTGATATATGACATGAAATGATGTATATTTCTTTTTATCTTTCAATAATGATTTATCTTTTTATCTTTAAACTTCAGCCTTTTGCCATCCTAAGTTCTTTTGAAATTCCCAAAAATTTTGAAATTTGTGTTCTTATGTTTTCTACTTTTCCTGCAGCCTCAATATTGAACCCATATGCAAAATACACATTGTTCAGGAATCCAAAAGGTAAGAACGCCGGGAAGTTTATGACATTAGCAGATTTCTTGTCCTTGGCAAAAAATCAGACTTCTCTGTCTGGTGTCTTGATCACTGTTGAGGTGAGTTCTGCCTTGCCTATGCTACTGTTTTCCATGATTCATTCCATTAGTTATAAATGATATAAACATATAATCTGAATGTAATTGAAGAGTAATAATTCTTGCTGCAGTTCAAAATGGAAATTTTGTGATTTGTTTTCCGTGTATGATGATCACAGTCATGTACAAATTCAGACACATTATTTTTATCACCTGTTCATTCATGTTACTCAATTGTTAATTATGGTCAGTTTTGTACTGTTTGAAATTGTGATGATAGAATTTTGGACTGACGACATTTCTTATATGTAATAATAATTTCATTGTTATTATTAATGAATTCATAAACTTGACTTGAAAATATATTAGTGAAATTTTCAAGTTTAGTTATTTAGTTTGGCTCATTGCCTCAGAGATTTCAAATTTTTGGGAAACGAGAGCCAGAAATATTCTTATATTCGTCAAGTTTCAAGCAAAAATAGGAATTTGAAATTTACATATCTTTTGTTATTGAAATAAATGTGATATTTCACTATTTAGAACTCCACTTGTACTTTGGCCTAGCGACTCTCTTTGTTGAAGCCTACAACAAGTTACTTACCTTCTCAAAAACCATATTCATGTGAATTTTACTCATATTTCTTAAATGATTCTTGTACCTGAATATATTTCAAAGAGAACTTGGGTGGCTGCTATTTATAAAAGGGCTTTATTTCATGGTGATGATTGATGAATAATGATTTTGTTCTTAACATGGGCTTTATTTCATCACCTTCAGGTTACAAATGATGATTTTTTTTTAACCTGCAAAGAAATGAAAACAACACGTTTGCCCACAGTGTTTTTCCGTTTTGTTTTCTTTTATTCTCTTTTAATTGACATTTCTGTTTTCTCCAAAAAAATATATTGACATTGCTGTGTTCCACTATTATCAGCATGCAGCCTATCTTGCAGGGAAGGTAGGACTAAATGCGATTGATGCAGTCCTTACTGCTTTGAGGAAAGATGGTTATGATAAGGCAGGGGCACAAAAAGTTTTGATTCAGTCCTCTAATAGCTCTGTACTAAAAGAATTCAAGGATAAATCTAAATACGAGCTTGTCTATAACATAGATAACCATGTCGGTGATGCTGACAATGCAGTTGTTGAAGAGATCAAAGGATTTGCAGATTCCGTGGTTGTTGCAAAGTCATCTGTTTTTCCTGAGAACTCTGCCTTCCTGACTGGCTTTACCAAAATTGTGCCGAAGCTAAAATCTTCTAACCTCGCCGTCTATGTAGAAACATTTGACAATGAGTTTGTATCACAGGCCTGGGATTTCTTCTCTGATGGAACTGTGGAGATCAACTCATTTGTCCAGGAAGCCGGTATTGATGGTGTCATCACAGCCTTCCCAAAGACCGCTAATAGATATAGTAGTAAGTGCTATGGTTATATAAGTAGTTTTGCTTAAAGAAGCTTACATAAAAAATTAGTGACATCATACAAAAGAATTTGTCTCCTGATCCTAAATTTACTGTTATTGTTTGGATTGCTTGTTTGATAGTCTTTTTCTACACGCAGCTTTGTCATGCCATTTGCTGGCCTACTCTGCTAGTATAGCTGTAGACTTCTGCCATTTTGGTACACTGTTATTTCATATCATTTGATTTCTTGAACGTCATGGACTTAAGATACCAATGACATAAGATGCCAAGATATCTAAGATATTCATGTTTGGGATGGCAATTGATGAGATTTCATATTAAAAGGACTTTTAGATATCCATGTTTAATTGCAGATATTAGCCACTGTTACTTCTCAAAATAGCCAAATGGACAGTTTTAGACAAGGGAAAAAATTGTAATCTGAATTCAATCCAAGGAACCTTTGATATTTTGACTTTCATCTTGGTGAGATGTGACACTTGTGTCATCTTTTAGACATCAGGATGTTATAATCACATCATAGCCTCTCTCAAATGTAGGCATCAAATTCAATCTAAAAGTTGTGGTAGGACCAAGATTCTGAATCCTGTTTTGTTGATCACTTTATTATTTTGTTTTTGTTGGTTTATAATATCATTAAGTTATTGAGTGAGATCTTTTGGTTAATATTCTATCCACAAAGATTTGGTTGTCGATAGAGCAAATGGCATCATACGATCCATGTAACCGATCTTATCTAATGGGATGAGGTTTGTTGTTGTTGTATAATATTATTAAGTTGATCCATTTCAGTTACTGATATGGTTGTTCTTCATCCTACTGTAGGGAATCCTTGTTTGAAAGCTAAAGTTACACCTCCTTACATGCAACCCGTTAAAGCTGGTGATCTTTTACAACTTGTTACCCCAAGTTACCTGCCACCGGCTGAGGCTCCTCTCCCGCCACTGACAGAATCTGAAGTGTTAGAGTCACCTTTGCCTCCCGTTACAAATGCAACAGCCAAGGCTCCTGCCCCTGCCTCTGGAACAGGGACTCCGCTCGGCAGCGCACAGGCGAAGGTTAACATCTGCTTTTTTTTGTCCACTCTAGCTATGCTGGTATCTTTCCTTCTGCTCCTTTAAGCGTCGAGATCTCCCGACAGCCTAAAGAGAAAGAAAGCCCAAAAGAAAGGGGAGAGAGAGAGAGAGAAGGAAAAAGGTTGTTCATGCTTGTTTTTGTTCTCTACTCTTTCCTGTGCATTTGAGTAGCCTGAAGTTTTTCTGCTTCAGACTGCATTAAGACTCCAAGTCTGTCTGTTTTTTTTTTTTTTTGTTTACCTTAACATGAGTAAATTCTTTCCCATAATTGTAGCTAGGTAATGTTTATCCTCCCTCTTCTATGAACACAATTTGTGCATTCTTTTTAGATGAGAGTTTCGTATCATTTGTTGTAATGTAAGATACTTTGTATTTATTTGTGTGTGAATTTGATATGACATAAACATGTGGAATTTTCCATGGTTTCTTGTGTTAATAGAAGTAGATATTTTCTTATTGTCAATGCGTGACTAGAAAACTGGAAAATCTTTAGAACGCAGTCATGTTACTCCTCTAGTCTTTAATATTAAACTTAGTTGAGAAGTAATTATTTTAATGATCTTACATCATTAAATTTATTTTTAAATGTATTTGTCTGGATGATTTTTTTATAATAATATTTTTTATTTTTATGGCCTTTCAAGTTTCAAACATAGTTTCACTTGAATATACACTATTTTTATACTTAAGTTTACTCTTGAAAATTTTAAGCATCATGATATATTGGGTAGATTTTGTTCTTTTTTAATTTTTTTAGATGAAACCCACAATTCATTCGAATCTTAAAAGGAATAATGTTGAAACTCCCCAATTTGGTCAAGGGTTGTGCTTGTGCATACTAAATATATACATGGCAATTTTTAAATGAATTTACATTGTTAATAAAAGGCTATAATAATACTCTTCCGATCCTTAATATATGACATATTTAGGGGAGTTGATCTTGATTATAAATATAATATCTATTTTTTATATTTTTTTTTCTAAATTACTCATATTAATATTCCCTCAATAATAAAAAAATAAAAGAGATGATAAGTTAAAGAGATGATTGATGTGTTTTTTTTTTTAAAAAAATGATATAATAACCAACTTAACTAATTTTTTTAATTTAATTAAATTAATTAAATATGTCTTATATTAAGATTATGGGGAGTAAAAAAGAGGCTCCTCATGTGAATAAAATAGTTAGATGAACTTCCATCCTTTGTTATACAAAAAAAAAACTCCATTCTTTGCCCAAAAAGGAAAAGAATGAGCATACAAGTGAAGATGATTCATATGCCTAGTGCCTTAAATTTTGAGTCAATTATGTTGTAGGGTAGAATACATACATATATTTTATATGTGTGTATTCAAAATTAAAAAAAAAAACTAATTGTTTTGGAGTGAGAGGCATATATCATGAAGGTGCACGACAACATGGGGTCCCATTCCTCAGATCTAATAATTGAAATTAAAACTTATGTATTGTTTCATACAAAAAAGACCCTTACATAACATAACTTATTTTCCCCATTTGGTATGGGGAAATGATTTTGATCTATAAGTGAAGGTGGAAGTGAGGTTTAAAAATAAAAACATGTTTGGTATGTTTATGGAGTCATTGTTGTCTTCCATCATTCTCATTGGACTTCCAGTTCTGCTTTTACTTTTCTGAACTCAATCCACTCCTCCCAAACAGGGCATATATGGATATTACTCAGTCAATTCTTTCTTATAAGAGACAATTTTTTAATATGATATATACATTTAGAAATTGTTTCAATTTCTTTTTTTTTTGTTAATTTCTCATTTTATCCTATTTAATTAATCATATTACTCATATATCAATGGATTTAATTCCCACATTTTCGCCGCTACCAAATAAAATAAACGAGGGTATTTAAAAAAAAAAAGGTTACATTTTTTAATACCTCTAACTAATTTTAACTAATTTTTTTGTTGACGTAATTTAGTTAATAGTCTTTTATAAAAAGTAAGGAGGAAATGATATTTTGCTTAATGGTTAAAAACTTATTCCGTGTAAGTTTTTGGGAAGTAAACTAGAGTTTGTAAATAAATGCATGCAAATTGCCAAACAACTTGTGTAATGAATTATGAATATTGATAAAGGGTATGTTTGGATACTACACAAACCATAGTTTTAGAAGCTTTTTTGGGCAAAACCTTGGTTTGGAGAAATTTTAAAATAAACAGCTATATTTGTCCATAAGTGCTTTTGGGCAAAACTATAGTTTTGAATAAGCTATTAAAACTAGCTTTTTCAACAGTAAAAGAGCTTATGGACTATCCAATTACTATCTTACCCCTACTCTTTCTTACATCCTCTCTCCTCTCTCATACTTTTTCTTACACCCTCTCTCCTACTTTTTTTACACTCTCGCTCCTCTCTACCCTCTCTCCTCTCTCTTCTCTTTTCTCTACCTCTCTCCTCTCTTACTTTAAATCAAATTATACCCTTTTTGGTAATTTACCAATATAAAAAGTCATTCTAAAAATAACTATCCAAACACTTATTTATACAAAATCACTTTTTTTCCATAAACTCTTTCCTAAAAACCCCTTTTCATAAGCTGTCCATAAGCCCTTTTTTTTTTCATAAGTCCTTTTTTAAAATCCTATCCAAATAGGCCCAACAATTGGGAATTAACTTTCATCTGCGAAACCCCGTAATTGTCAATTCCCATTAGCTGTTTTTTTGTTTCTTCTAAAAAATATATGGATGCAAATATCTACTACAAATTTTAAGAATAATAAAATATTAGAATATAAATATCTCATACATAATTTAATCTATCAGATTATAACATAAACAAGTATGAAACCCATATGAGATGCAACGGAAGACTTAAAGTTATATCTCGCTATTACCTTAACTGATCTGAGGAAGAACTGCAACTCAACGTAGAGACTTGTTAATCAGAGAATACTGTTAGATAAAAGAATATGTTCTTCTAGCTGATGATTAAGCATAGTGATAGCAACTTGTGTACTGCCGTCACTAGTGGGGAATCCTTAGAAGTGAGTAGAGAAAATGTGTCATTCTCGGACTCATAAAACTATAGTACAAATAATAGTCAATTGTTAATTTTCACCATTATAAAATTAACATTAATAAATTAAGTCAATAACCCACCTTGGATTGGGCCCAAATGATTACGGGACACACTAAAAAATATTTATTAATTATCCTAATTAATATCTAAATAAGTTATATTATAATAATAAATATTTCACATTCTCTCACTTGGACTCGTATACTCAATGTCATTGCCCTGTCAAGGTAAACTGATACCACACTACAAGAATCATGGAGATAACTCCTCTTCTACCGAGTATTACCTTCCATATATTACAGGTAGCATTATCACTTAATGGGTATCAGATTATGCATGAACTCAATGTTCATTCGGTTCCTATCTCAATGTTTATCAATTTCAATAATACAAATGTCTACAATCACAAATTTAAAATGATAAACCATAAAATCTAATTTGATTGCTCATATCTCCACCAGTCAAAAGAAGGACGAAGTCCCATATGAGGTACGTGTGTGACAAAGATGTTCGGCTTTAATCATTTCGTCAAAGGATCAACCAACATATATAATATATTGATGTGTTCAATGGAAACTTGGCCATTCTGAACTCTTTCTCTCAAGCAAAGGAATTTAAGTTCTACAAACTTGCTTCAACTTTTATTCCTTTTGTTATTTGTTATGGCCACCACAACTACGCTATCATAGTACATTCTGATTGGCTTAGAGACTGAATCCACAATCTTAAGTCCAGCAATGAAATTCCTTATCCAAATAGCTTGTGAACTTGCTTCAAAACACGCAATGTACTCAACATCACTGGTGGAAGGAGCTTTTTGAGTTTACTTTGCGCTTCTCCACGATATAGCTCCTCCTGCCAAGAGGAAGATGTAACCAGATGTAGACTTATTTGTGTCTATGCATCCTCCAAGATCTGAATTTGAGTATCCAATTACATTCAAATTGTCTGTTCTTATATATGTGAGCATGTAGTATTTAGTGCTTTGTAGGTATCTAAACACCTTCTTTGCAGCTGTCCAATGTGCTTCCCCAGAATTACTTTGGTATCTTCCTAACATACCCACATCAAAAGCGATGTCAGGTCTTGTACAAACCTATGCATACATCAAGCTTCCCATTGCTGAGGCATATGAGACATTTTCCATATATTTTCTTTTAAGTTCAGTTTCAGGACATTGTTTTAGACTAAATTTATCTCACTTTTCAATATGAGTCACGTTAGATGAACAATTTTGTGTTTTGAATCGTTCAAGAATCTTGACAATGTAAACCTTTTAAGACAAGCCAACAAGACGTTAGGTTCTATCTCTATGGATCTTTATGACAATGACATAAGATGTCTCACCCATATCTTTCATATCAAAACTCTTGAATAAAAACTGTTTCACTTCACGCAATAGTCCTAGATAATTGGATGCAAGTACAATGTCATCCACATACAAAATCAAGAATATGATCCTGCTCCCACTAGTCTTGTAGTATCTATAGTCATCCATGATGTTTTCAACAAAACCAAATGATGTGATCACTTTATGGAACTTTAAGTATCACTGTCGTGAAGCTTGTTTCAGACCATATATTGATTTCTTTAGCTGGTATACTAATTGTTCTTTATCTTCTGCAACAAATTCCTCAGACTGTTTCATGTAGACTTCTTCCTCCAGTTCACCATTGAGGAATGCATTCTTCACATCAATTTGGTGCAACTCTAGATCAAATTGAGAAACTAATGCCATGATGATGTGGAATGAATCTTTCTTAGATACAAGTAAAAATGTTTCATTGTAATCGATTCATTCTACTTGAGTGAAGCCCTTAGCAACCAACCTAGCCTTGTATCTATCAATGTTGCCTTGTGAGTCTCTTTTAATTTTGTAAATCCATTTATAACCAATGGCCTTAGACCGACTAGGCAACTCTACAAGTTTCCAAATATGGTTGTTTGCCATGGAATTTATTTCATCAATCATAGTATCATGCCACAACTTATGGCCTAAGTGAATGTTAAATGATCATTCTCAACATTTATATCATAGTCAATTTCAGCAGAATACACTACGTAGTCATCAATTATGTTGATCTTCTTTTTCTAGTTGATCTCCTCAATTCAACCTCTTGGGTTGATCCATGTTGCTAAATAGGGATATCCTCTATCACATTTTGTGGTGGTTCCACTTGTGTGATAGGTTAACCATCCTGTATATGTCTATCTTGTCTAGCATTGTCAACTTGAGCCACAGGGTCTACATCATGTTCAATGTTAATCCTAATAGTGGGATGATAATTAACTATTGACGCCCCTCATGAATGATATTATTGGTTCCCTCTATGTGATCATCTAATGGACAATCACTCCTACTAATCACATCATTCTCAAGAAATTTGGCATTCCTAGACTTTACAAACCTTTTAAAAGGTAGAGGACAATAAAATTTATAACCCTTTAACCTCTCTACATAGCCTACAAAGTAAGCTTTAATGGTCTTGGGGTCTAACTTTCTCTCCTATAGATTGTACACTCTTACTTCAGCAGGACAACCTCATACCTTGAAATGATTTAAACTAAGTTTCTAGCATTTCTAGATTTCAAAGGATGTCTTGGAACCTGCCTTTGTTAGAACCCTATTTAATATGTATGTGGTTGTCTTGAGTGCTTCCTTCCACAGGGAAGTTGATAGTTTGGAGCTACTCATCATGCTCCTAACCATATCCAGCAAAGTCCTATTTCTTCTTTCTGTTACACCATTCATGTTAGGTGAGTCAGACATGGAATATTAGACTACTATACCTTGCTCTGGAAGAAAATCAACAAATGGACCCGGTACTTGTCCTTCACTAGTGTATTTGTCATAATACTCACCACCTTGGTCTGATCTTGTTGGAGATTGTGCCCTAGGGGCCAATCATTATCTTATGAACATTGTTGATTTATGAATTTCTTAATAAAGTTATCATATTATTTGCATGTTTACTATGATGACAATCCTTGGATAACTCGTGATCTTATCCTAAATGTCCCTGGTCGGTCATCTATGTGGGAGCAGAGATGAAATAAGACCAGTATGACTTTGAAGATATATAGAGATATAAATCAAAGTCATAAGCACATGTAAGAGTACAGGGTGTTGGATCGACCCGCAATGAGAGAGCTGCATGGGTCAAGTCATAAGCTTCTCTCATATACAAGCCATGTCACTATGCCCTTTGACCTGAGATCATCATGGATTCCTACATGACAAACGCTCAGCTTTGACCTAGTCAAAAGTCACTTTTGACCGAGTGATCATAAAGGCTATGCTCGGGCTTAGTGGTTTTCATGCGGAGGAATGTGAATGGTCAAGATGGAATTTGTCCCTCACATTCGTAGAGAGATATTACTGGGCCCCTCGATGAGTGAGTCTGAGAAATGTATGGCCATACTGGAATGGAAGGGTAGTTCCATTTCTATATTCAGACTACTCAGGGATCGAGAAAGTAACGGTCAGGAACAGGAGGATGACGTTCACCATGCCTCATCCTTGACCGAAATATCGTGTGACAAAAGGGACGTGATATGGTTGTATGAAAGGTTACATCGTTTATCGATCCTCATATGTTTTGGGTAGTCGTAATGCCTTGCTAGAGACCGCTTACGACTTGTGGGTCAGTATAGTAACTGGGCCACTGCCAACTTCATATGGGCCTACAGGGTCGCACACAAAACAGCCCAATGCGAGCTATGATGTCCAGATTCATTGAATCTAAGAGATGTCTAAATTCAATGAATAATCTAGGGTGGATATATATTTTATATATATATAAATTAGTTTATATATATATTATATAAATAATATAAGAGATATTTGTAAGATTTAATTTATAAGGATAAATTAAATCTCTATCATTTTTGAATTTGAATTTAAATGGATATGATCTATTTGAATTTGAAATTCAAATTGATAAGATATCTCAATTTTGATTTATGAGAATAAATCAAATATAATTCTGTCTTATCTTTATTTTAAATTAAATAAATAGGTGAATTAAATCTGTGGGACGGATTTAATATAAACCATATTTATTTAATCAGTTTCTTATTAATTATGCAATATATGATATTGTATTAATTCAGAATTAATATAAGATTAATTCTGAAGCCCGGCCCTATTAGAAGCCCGATAGCTTCCTATATATTTGACATTAGGAGCTAGGGTTCTAGACACAATAGATCTCTTCACACACATTCAGTCGTGAGAAAAGGGGGCAGGGAGAGTGCAAAAGGTTTGCATATAAGAAACTGCCGAAATAGAGACGGTGAGGACGGAATCTCCAGAAAGCCTTAGAGGGACAAGAGGCGCTAGCACGTCGTTCGCAATTGGAACGCTGTTCGTGTGGATACCGGTAGAGGAAGCCGATCTGAGCTGTCGACTTCTACGATACGGCCAGACACGAAGAAAGGTCGCGACCAGAACACACTTAGGTCGCGACCAAACGGGCATCTGAACGTCAGAAATCCGAAAAGAGGAGACAGGTCGCGACGTGAAGTTGAAGAGGTCGCGACTAAAAGCTCCAGAGGCGACAGGTCGCGACTAGAAGCAGAGTAGGTCGCGACTACAAACTCCAGAGGCGACAGGTCGCGACTAGAAGCTGAGGAGGTCGCGACTGAAAGTTCCAGAGGCGAGGAGTCGCGACTAGTGGACACTGAGGTCGCGACCAAAGCTTGAAACCGAAGGTAACACTTCTTTCTCCTTGACTTAAACACATTCGGTAGATCCTGGCTGGGAATGGAAAATTTTTTAAAGTTAATTTCCGCTGCGTGTCTTCCAATTCCCTACAGATCTCATGATCTTGATTGGTTTCCTAATCTAGTTTTCTACTTCTACTTTATATTTCTTGAAAGTATCTAGTGCCTTACTTTTAGTATAAAGCATGTAGACATACATGTCTCGTGAGTAATCATCAATAAAGGTGATAAAGTACTTTTGACCTTGTGGAGTCAAAACAGGGCAATAAATATCCGTGTGTATAATTTTTAGCAATTCAGAACTTCTCTTAGCCCCTTTATGTGACTTATTGGTCTGCCTTCCTTTTATGTAGTCCATAAAAGAATCAAATTCTAAATGGTCTAAAGATGAAAGAATTTTTGTCTTTATTTAACCTTTTGATTCTGTCGACGGAGTTACGTCCTAATCTCTATACCACACAGGCGATAAGAATTCTCATTGATGACATTTCTCTTAGTACCATGCAAAACAGAAAAAGATTGAGGCGAATCAGAAACAATTTTAAATAAACCATCAACTATAACTAAATTCGCAATTAAAACAAAATCCTTTGACAAAGTCATAATTTCTTAGAAAGAACTAAATGATAATAAAATAGAATAAGTTTTGACATAGAAATCAAATTTATCTTGTAAGAGGGAACATAAAAAATATCATAAAGTTTCAAAACATGATTATTCGAAAAAGTTATGTGAAAAATTCCAATGGCTTTTAGAGGATCTCCTCTCCTATTACTTGAAAGGACATTTTTCTCATTGGGACGTGGAGACTTGCTTGATAGAAAGCCCTACATGGTAGTCAAAATGTGGATCATTGAACCAGTATAAATCCACCAAGTGTCATCATTAACGTTAGAAAAATTAGATTCAAAAGTAACACATGATGAAAGCATATCTCTCATCTTCATTATATATTGCCTCACACTGTCAATACCTGTAAGTCTCATAGCATTTAGTTTAGACATGATGGCACTACCCATCTGCTTGTTTATCGGCTTGAATTGTTTATCTAAAGTTTTCAGGTATCCTTTGGCTGTGTCGCACTTAGGGATTGCTCTCTTAATGCTTCTGGTGATCTTTTGTTGTATAAGCAGAAGAGATAGGTGGTTGCTCCACTCCCACATATTTTACTTGTCCTTTGCCTCTCTGTCATCGAAGGCATAATCTGGTTTAGGAGATTTTTCACACCTCAAGGCATAATTCAAGTTCAAGAAACTGAGTTGTAGTAAAAAATTATCTCTCCAATCAGCATAGTTAGTGCTACCAGCTAAGATTGTTTTGTTACTTACATCATCCATAATCCTGGGGACAACAATTGGATATGCAAAATGAAATAGACAAATATACAAACAAGCTCATGAGTTAGAATTTGAAGCAATCATAAGTTACTGTGCCATGTATACATTCTTAGCACAAATGTAGCATGCAAGCAGTTATAAATAGGTATCACCAATATCTATCTATAGGCAAAGGCATTAGCATAGCATGTATTTATCTTAAGTGATGGAACTAGAATACATTTGTACTTTTCCAATACCTGTGAGTTACTTAGAAAATAACAAGGTCATTTTATCCCACCCTAATTAAATGTACAATTATGAGATATCTACTTGTGGACAAAGTCAAATTATAGCTATACATTTAATTGCAATTGATATTTCAAATCCATATGTGATTAATTAATGTATGCAACAAATTCAATAAACAAGGATGTTGTAGCTACTCCTCAGGGAATTGTATGCTAATAACAAATATCATTTATGTGCATTAAAAATTCAAATATACACAACTTAATGGATCATTTAATTCTCACTCTAATTACATGTACAATTGTGAGATATCTACCTGTGGGTAAAGATAAATCATAGCTATACATTTAATTATAATTATAATTTTAAATTCATATGTGATTAATTAATGCATGCAACAAAATTCAATAAATAAGGATGTTATGGCTACTCCTCAGAAAATTGTATACTAATCACGATTATCATTAATGTGTCCAAATATGCACAACTTAATGGAATATTTAATAAATTAATTTAATCAACAAATGTGACTAAATAATTTAATTTAAATTCTCCCACTATTTAATGCCTCAAAAAATGTTTAATAAATTAATTTCAACTCAAAAGTTTTTCCCAAAATTAAATAGTTAATTTAATTGCCAAACGAGAAATTAGTGTACAAAATAGGAAATTAAATAACATAAAAAATTAAAATTTGTAAATACCTTTTTCAAATAAAAAGTTAAAATAATGAAGAAATTAATTTTTCTTTATTTAAATATTTACAGTGTATGTAATAGTATTTAAGAAATGACATATAAAATTAAAAGGAATTTAATTTAATTTGAACAAAAAATATTTTGAAAAATTAAATTAAATAGCCCAAAATAATTTTCTAAAAATAAAACTAAATATCCCTAACTTAAAAATTTAAAATAGAGCCAAAGAATATTTTTCAGAAATAAAAAAATAAAAAATCCAGGCCCAAAACACATTTTCCAGAATCAAACAGAAAAGAATTTTTTTTTGTTCAGCTAAAAAATGTGAGGGCTAGTAGGCTGCCAAGAAAAAAGAAAAAAAATAGCAGCCCAAAACTCATCAGCCCATCATGCAAGCAGATAAAAAATAAAAAAATTCAGTCAGCCTAAATGCAGAAGGCGGCCCAATATGATTGTTTTTTACAAAAATAGAAAAACAATGAAAATGGTTCTGATGGCCCAAAACTGTGACAGCCCAATTTGTTTAAAAAAAAATTAAACAAATAGCCCAATAAACGACGGCCTAGCGACACTTTTAATTTTTTTTCAAGTCACGGCTCACATTTCATTAAGTGAAACGGTGCGTTTCAGAGTGGACTGAACGCACTATTTTGGGTCACCTCTACCATAAGTCGACCTTACCTGACTCACAATCCATTTTGCAGGAAACCCGTTGATAAATTCCTATTTTATCATATTATTTTATATCTATTTTAAAAAATTTATCATGTTTAATACGCATTATTATAGTAGTTATGGTTATTTCGTGCTTTAATTGATTATATGAATTAAATAATTAAAAAATCTATTTTTTTATGTTTTTATTGATTTTATTATTTCTCTTGATTAAATTAATTTGCATAAAGGTATTTTGCCTTTATGTATTTCAAAAAAATTAGGAAAATAAATAAATGATGACTATGGCCACAACAACTACTATAAAATTATATTATATTATATCCATGAGGAAGGGTAATTTATAATATTATATTTTATTATATTAATTAATTAATATAATATAATATTATATTAGTATTAAGTTATATTATATTTCATTTGAAGTAATTCAAATATAATTTCTAAATATCTACTATTTGAATTTAATCAAAGGATAATAAATAAATGTGTTATCTTTTTGTATTTTCTTATTAATTATTTTATCTCTTTTATCCTATTACCTTCTATTTAAATTGTTTATAGGATATTTGAGTTAAAAAATATTATCTTTGGAGATATTAGAAAAGATGACAACTTGAAATGATACTGAAGATGAATGAAGATTATCATTATCTTTTGAAGAGCCAATCAGTGAAGAGACCCACATAAATAGGATTTACTCCAAAAGCTATATAAAGGACCCCAAGACTTCTCCATTCAACACACAAATCACCACATTATAATCATCTTCTTCATCTCTTCCACAATTCCATCATAATCATATAAAAAGATGTAGTGGCTTGAGTTCCTGTACTTTAGAGTTATGAGTTGAACACTTTTATGCTTTGATATTTTCCTTTATGCAAATTTATAATTTCTTAGATTTAGATTTAGATTTTGAGATTTGTATATGTTGGACCTAAGGTTTCGATTGAAACACCTTTGCGATCAAACTTTTATGATTAATTATTTCAATTTATGATTTGATGTTCTTTATTTAATATCTTTAGTTTCCTCTTATAATTATTCATGTTAGATTCATATGTTTAGTTATATGATTTTTGATTGAATATCCATGTTAGAGGAATATATCATTTATTGTTTAATTTATTACATGCTAAGTGGATCTTCACTAATAATTTTTTATACAATTGTATGCTAAATTTAGGTATAATTGTGGATTTTACGATTATGACCATGACAATTGTCTGGGATTTTGCATGTTAGGGATTTAGTATATATAATTGTTATAACTCCAATATATTATTGAATGATGATAGCCATGTATCAATCATTCGGTGTGCTCTTATTCTTGGTGATATCCTTATATACTATTACTTTTATTTTATTTTTATTATTATCTCCTTTTATTTTTTAAAGTTATCAATTAATTTCTCTTTACTATTCTTCCTTCTCATATTTAGTTTAATCTAGAGTTAAGCCTTGCATTGACTTTACGTAAAGAATATGACTTAGGTTGATCTCTATACTATATAGAGATTAATTTAGTAAATAATTTGAGTGCTAACAACAAGCGACATCACCCGCTGTTGTGACCCAACTCCTTGACAGTTTTAGCTATCGTGATGCGCCGTTTCAGGGCTCGTTGCTGGCGACCTTTCAGGAGGTGGTTACCAGTGGTTCTTCTAGCGACCTTGGATGGTGACTCTGACGGCAACGCGCATGGCAGTCTGAGAGACCTGTAGTGGCTGAGATGTGTCTGGTTAGAAGCTGGACGTTGGTGAGCTTCATGAGCGTCTTTTTTGGAGATTCTAGGTTCTAGTTTTTTGTGGCTTCTTACGGTGAACTCTCACTTTAGTCTTATGGAGACCTCCTACGGTGCATGACAACCTCCAATTTTTTGTGACTCTCTCGCCGTCAAATTTAACATAAAAATCTCAATAGATTGTTATTCACATATAAAATTCAAAACAAAGAAAGTATAATCTCTAGATGTCCATATGTCCCATTCTATCTCATATTGTTACTCATGAGGATTATGAATTAACAAGCAAGGTAAGGAGATCTCAAACAAAGCTCTGATGCCACATATTGGAATATAAATATCTCATACATAATTTAATATATCTAGATTATAACATAAGCAAGTATGAAACCTATATGAGACGCAGCGGAAAATTTAAAGTTACCTCTCGCTATTAGCTTAACTGATCTGAGGAAGAATTAGAACTCAACTCTAAGATCTATCAATCAGAGACCACTGTTAGATAAAAGAACATGTTCTTCCAGCTAGTAATTAGGCATAGTGATGGCAACTTGTGTACTGTCGTCACTAGTGGGAAACTTCAGAAGTAAGCCGAGAAAAGGTGTCGCTTTGGGATCCAGAAAACTATTGCACGAATAATAGTCAATTGTTAATTTTTACTATAAAAAAATTAACCTTAATAAATTCAGTCAATAACCCACCTTGAACTGAGCCTAAATAACGACTGGTCACACTAAAAAATATTTATTAATTATCCTAACTAATATCTAAATAAATTATATTATAATAATAATTATCTCACATAAAATAATCCCTGTAGTCCTAAATATAGGAGCTCGATAGAGAGACTATTTTGATCCTAGATATAAGACTATAATATACTTTATCTCATAATATTATAATTTATTTCCTAAAGTATTCTTATATGATTACACATATTATGGGATTTCTATTAAAAGTAATTCAAATTCACATGATTAAAAAAGGTGTTTTAAAAAAACTAACATACAATCATTATAAATAATTAAATTAACTTATTTTCTTAATATACTCAAATTAGTTATATAATAAGTCATATATTAAAAATTGGAAGATGCAATATGTGATTTTGTTTATTTAGATTGGCCTAAGTGGTAAGATTCTTCTTTCTTAAATGACTAATTGAAAGTTTGATTCTCAACTTTCCTTCATATTATGTTTTTTCTTTTTGGGGAATGACGATAAAGTCCCATAAGAGAGAATTAATGATTTTAAGATTCAATGATAACTGAGTAACATATAATAGCAAGATACACGATAAGGAATATCATCATATTTATGCTGCTAACTTGTTACTGAAACTTTTTAAAATTAATTCTCTTCTATGAGATATCATAATTAATCCCCTTTTCTAGCAACTAATTATTTTTCATATTATATTGTTTAATTAAATCAGTGCTAAATTTTAATATATATATATATTATATTCCTGATGCTTCATTTATTTAATGTCTAATTGTTAATTTATAATACCTTTTGAGTTTTTAAATAATGATATTGATATCTATCGTATCAAAAGATGATTAACGATGTTATAAAAAATATTTATGATATATGTAAAATTGATTTTTTAATATTTTTAATGATTTTTTTTTGTGTGGAATTTAATTTGGTTTTCATTAAATTTAAAACAGTAATTTTCATTTATAGTTAATTAATATTGTTCTAACAGATAGAGTTAGTTAATCTTATTTCTAACAATAAGTTAAAATAAAATATAACAATACATATTTACAACAGATACCATGACATGAGTCTTAAATTTTTTAAATAAATAAATATGATACTTTTTAAAAGAGAATATAATCATTATAAAATATAATTAAGTAAAAGAGGGAAAAAACGCTATCTTTTTTTTTTTAAATATATAAATATGATACTGTTTTTCATATTTTGTTTCAACATCTTTTATAAATGAGGGTGTAATTGCGATAGCGGCAAAAAAAAAAAAAATGCTACCCAATCCAACGGTAACTTCATATTGCCGACCGTTGCGGGCGCGGGTCAGATTACTAGTTGCGTGACTTCCACGAAAGATTATTAATTAGATGTCTACCTTCGTGGGCGCCGTTCATATTAAGCAGAGGAATTGACAACTAGTGGAGGCGTTCCTTCTTCGTCTAGACGGAGGAGATAGCCTGACGGTGGGCCTGTAGGTGGCACCATGGGTCTTCGCCTTCTGCGATTCAGTAGAGGGTTTTCGAATAGAGCAAGTGGGAACAATTTGATTTGCATGAGGACATGAACCTCGTCTTGGAGATGAAACGCTTGCTGCTGAGAGAATGGCAAACGGAGATGGCAGTCATCAACAGAGACGGGACAATGTTGTAGCAGACCTTTTTGCTAAAAAAAGGCTCTCTCAATGGGTTTGCTAGCAAATTCTCTTGGGTGAAACCACGTGCGCACTGTTATCTGATTTGTTTAGTTTCTGCTTCTTTTTGCCTTTGTATGATGATCAAACTAGTTCTGATTTCTGAACAAGATAAGGAATCTCCGAGATATTATCAATTTTGTCCCTTTTCTCTTTCTGTAGAGAGGAATACAGTTTTATAGCCTCACGTCATTAATAGCTATTTGTGGATCGTTTGGATCGAATCTTGGGGTCTATGGCACCTTTACTTCCCCACTACGAAGAGACGCCACTGGTTGCTGGTTCTAATGATTCAACTCCCAAGTACGAGGGTTGTTCATATCTTGAGCGTAGTTTCTGTTGATCTTTCTTGTCTATGGAGCTGCCCAGAACTTATAGAGTGCTCTGAATGCTGTGAGCCTCACCCCCGTTTTTTATTCGATCAGTTTCTAAGTCCTAGTTCAATTGAATTATGTTGTAATGCAAATGTGATCTGGACCATGTGAGCCTTTTTGGGTTTGAGTTTTGCACTAAAGGAGCAGGACTTGCTTACAACTTCGCTTGGGGTATTACATACGTCTTTGAACAACTTTTTTCTGCCTGTTTGCTTCTTTGGTGGTTTGGATACTCGGGTCAAAGAACGGTTTTTGTTCTTTGGATAACTGTTTACTTCTTGTACATAGCCACTAACTTGATGCTAAATTGGTAATCACTTGCTATTTTGCTCTTATATTATTATTCATCTATATTTATTTTATTTTATTTGTGGGCCGAAAAGTGCATTATTGAGTATTTTCAAAACACACTATATCTGGGCTGACAAGCGGTTCTGTATCTTCAGTTGCTGCTTGGATAAGTACCATTCTTTCATAAGTACCATTCTTTCATTTTCTGTTTCTACTCCATTGAGTAGTGTTTTGGAAGTCTGTGATAGTGAGTATCTAAAATTTAGAAATTTACTCAAACTTTACAAGTTAAGCTGCCTTAATTTCTTTTTCATGAATGCCCTGTGTTTGGTTAGAACAAATATTCATTTGATGCTTGATTTGGATGCCTATCTATGAATTTGGGAAAATAGGTGATTCATAGACTTGAGCTTGACACTGACTTAATTTTCCTTGCATGTGTGACTTTCGTGAGAAATGATAGCTTTTTATGTAAATAGATGTGCCAGCTTTGGTATTCGAGTTTATTTAATTTAATTTAATGCACTCCTACGAGGCGCATTGACATTTATATCATTTGATGCCTAATCTTAAAGTGCATAAATATAATTTTAGGGGTCTACTGTTGCTATTTAGCTTAGACTCTCCTTGTCTTTGCTGATTTATAATCCCTTACATATACTTTGGCAAATTTTTCGTGTATACGCTTTGATAACTACATCCTTTGATGATTGATTCCTATGTATGCATACTTGCAAAGATTGATGATAATTGCATCATTTGATGCTTGATTTCGACACCTATTTATGAATTTGGTAAAATTGAGATTGATACGTATTTACAACTGTGGGAAAATTAAGATTGATTTCTATTTACGAATGTGAAAAAGATTGAGATTAAAAGGTTTGAACGTAGCAAATTTCTCTCATGTATGCGTTATGATAACTGCATCATTTGATGCTTGATTCCAATGTATGCACACTTGCAAAGAGTGATGATAATTGCATCATTCGGTGCTTGCTTTTGATGCCTATTTACGAATGTGGAAAAATTGAGATTGATGCCTATTTATGAATGTGGAAAAATTGAGATTAAGAGGTTTGAATTTGGTAAATTTCTCATGTATGCGCTATGATAGCTGCATTATTTGATGCTTGGTTCCTATGTATGGACACTTGTAAAGATTGATGATAATTGCATCATTTGATGCTTGATTTTGATGCCTATTTACGAATATGGGAAAATTGAGATTGATGCCTATTTACGAATGTGGGAAAATTGAGATTAAGAGGTTTGAACTTGGCATGCAAAGTTATATTCTTGCATGCCTTGTGATCCTTAGAATTTGCATGTGGCTTATTTAAGAAATGACAATGTTTTGAAGTAAACATATATTTTTTAAAAGTTTTTGTGGGATTAGTTGTGATGGTTGTGTTTTTATTAAACTCTTTGGTGTCTTTGGCTGAATAAACTGCATGGATTTTGAAGGGAAAATCTTGTTCCTTGACATTGGGGCATTCTATTCTCAAATCTCTACCCTCCTTTTCAATAAAAGCTGTAGCTTTGGTTTTCTGCACAAAGCTTGCTTTTATAGACTTGTTGAGGAACTGCCCTATTACATTATGAAATTTTTTGAAGTATTTTGCCAAACCATTGCTTTAATTAAATGCTTCCATTTCTTTGTAGTCCTTTTGTTTTAAATATTTATCTTTTCATCCAGAAATTACAAGACATAGAATTGTTTTTTTGAATTGGAATAAAGAAGATCTTTATTAAGAGGGAATCATGATACAAATGAGAAAGATTTGGTGTCCTTCCAAGGAAAAAAATTGCAGCACAAGAAAGATGCATTGCGTTAGAGTGTTTGGCATCTCCACAAACTTTATTACGTTAAGATGATACTTGAATGCAGTATTAGGCCATTAGCGGTTTGGGATACTAAATTTCTATCCTTTTTGTAGAGATATTGTAGTGATATTATATGATATATAATATTCTGTAATTAGTACAGAGGATACGATATGATATTATATCATTAATGTCTAGGATTACCTATTGTATAT
The DNA here is from genome assembly GCA_037074615.1 of Leucaena leucocephala. Classification (NCBI taxonomy): domain Eukaryota; kingdom Viridiplantae; phylum Streptophyta; class Magnoliopsida; order Fabales; family Fabaceae; genus Leucaena; species Leucaena leucocephala. Next base: position 11,752,654 of record CM073540.1, on the reverse strand, counting down.
AAATACCTGAAGTAATTGATTGATATCTTATTCAATGAATACTGACTATGCTGAACCATACATATATAGTGTCAGGATATCCCATTGTAGGCAGGGTATCCGGCGGAAATCACAAATGAAATCAACCGAATTAAAAAAACCATTAAAAACAGGATTGATGACAGAATGAAATCGAGACTTAATGGCTAAGGATATGAGCAGATTCATAGGCGGAAATCATGGGCTTCTCAACACTCCCCCTCAAGCTGGAGAGTAAACATCGAGCAATCCCAGCTTGCTTCTAAGCCCCTCAAACTTGACTCTTGCCAGAGGTTTGGTCATGATATCTGCAGTTTGATCTGTCGAACGTATGTGCTCCAGATCAATGGTGCCACCTTCTATCTTTTCTTTAATAAAATGTCTGTCAACGTCGACATGTTTTGTTCGGTTATGATGGACTGGGTTCTTTGTCATTTTAATACTCGCCTTGTTGTCACACCAGAGTTTTAGATGTCCTTCGTATGGGATTTTCAATTCCTTTAGAAGTCTAATCAGCCACATTCCTTCACACACTCCTAGTGCTACAGCCCTCAATTCGGCTTCGGCACTACTTCTATATACTACTGACTGTTTCTTGCTTCGCCAAGTGACAAGGTTTCCCCATACATATGTACAATATCCTGTGTTTGATCTCCCGTCATCCGCCGATCTTCCATGATCTGCATCAGTATAGATTTCTATGTTTCTTGCACTTCCCCTTTTAAAGAAGATTCCTCTACCTGGGTTGAGTTTAAGGTATCTTAGAATTCTGTATACAGCCTCCATATGTTCTTCCTGAGGTTGGTGCATGAATTGGCTGACAACTCCAACCGAGTGACTAATATCAGGTCGAGTGTGAGTTAGGTATATCAACTTACCTACCAGTCTCCTATACCTTTCAGCATTCACTGGTACCCCTTCAGGTTTCACTTCCAAATTACACGACTCCTCCATTGGAGTTGCACCAGGTTTTGTTCCTAGCATTCCCGTCTCATGAAGTAAGTCCAACGTATATTTTCGTTGAGACACACTTATGCCCTTTCTGGATCTGGCAACCTCCATCCCGAGAAAATACCTCATTTGGCCTAGATCCTTTACTTGGAATTCGCTTGCCAGGGCCTTCTTAAGTTTAGTGATGGACTGTTCATCATTCCCTGTTATGACTATGTCATCCACATATGCAATTAGAATAATTAGTTTTCCATCGTCATGTCTGATGAATAGAGTGTGATCAGTTTGCCCTTGGATATAGCCAAGTTTCTTGATAACTTTGGCAAATCTATCAAACCACGCTCGTGGTGATTGTTTCAGGCCATATAGAGATTTTTTGAGTTTGCACACTGAATTTGATGGAGCTCTTACTCCATGTGGAATCTCTATGTAGACTTCCTCCTCTAAATCTCCATTTAGGAATGCATTCTTTATATCTAATTGATGTAGACCCTAGTCCAGGTTGGTAGCTATAGACAAGAGTACCTAAATGGTATTAAATTTTGCCACAGGTGCAAAGGTTTCTTGGTAGTCAATTCCATAAGTTTGAGTGTACCCTTTTGCAACCAATCTTGCTTTATACTTGTTCATACTCCCATCAAGATTAAACTTGGGGATGAAAATCTATCTACAACCTACTGCCTTCTTATCTTTGGGTAGGGATGTGATTTCCCAAGTTTTATTTTCTCTCAAAGCTCTCAATTCCTCTTCTACTGCCTATTTCCAGTTGGGATCTGACATGGCCTCTTTGAAAGTATCAGGAATTTTGACCTGCGAGTTGTGTACTACAAAGTTTTGCATTCTAGCAGATAAGTTTCCATAAGATACAAATCTTTGAATAGGATGCTGAGTACAAGATCTTACCCCTTTTCTTAGTGCAATAGGCCACCCTAGTTCTTCAAGATCCAACTCCGGTTCAGAATCATATTGCTGCCTTGGGATGAAAGGGACTCTACCACTGCCATCTTCTTCACTTGATTGAGGACTTGGTTGTGCAGTCATCCCAGTATCGATTTCAACACTGGTTTCTGTTGTCTGAGAATTGTCAGATTCGGGTCTAGTTTGGATAGGATCAGGGACACTTTACGGTGGTTGTGGTCCTAAGTGATTACAAGGCTCAGGTGTATCTTGGGTGTTGTGCGGTGGTGATTGTGGTGTGAAGAGAGTGGGTGGATCTGGTGTTGTGATGCTTTGTACAGGTGTAATTAGCCATTCTACTCCCCAATTCTCCCCTGAATGGGTAACGTGGAATAGTATGCATCATCCTCATAAAAAACAGTATCTCTGGAGATAGTGAGGCGTCTAGTGGTGGGGCAATAGCATTTGTAACCTTTTTGGGTTGAGGAATATCCAAGGAAAATACACTTTTCAGCTCGGGCGCCCAGTTTAACCCCATCATGTGTATGAACAAAGACGACACACCCAAACACTTTTTGTGGGATGGTGTTAATAATACGGGAGGTGGGGTAAGTTTCAAGAAGTTTATGGATAGGGGTGCTGAAATTGAGGACTTTGGAGGACATTCTATTAATTAGATATGCTGCTGTTAATACACCATCGCCCCAAAACAGATGTGGAACATTCCTCTCTATCATAATGGCCCGGGTTACTTCTAATAAGTGCCTATTTTTACTCTCGGCTACTCCATTTTGTTGTGGGGTATAAACGCATGAGGTTTGGTGGTGAATTCCTTGTTGGTCAAGAAATTCTGTAAAGGCTTAACTCACATATTCTTTGGCATTATCACTCCTCAGCACCTTAATAGATATTTGAAACTGGGTTTTCACAAAGGCATGAAACTTTTTGAAAATTTGCAAGACTTCAGACTTCTCTTTCATAAGGTAAACCCATGTGACTCGAGTATGATCATCAATGAATGTGACAAATCACCTGGTTCTAGTTCGGGGTTTTATTTTGGCTGGACCCCAGATATCACTATGGATCATTGTGAATGGAGCAGTAGGCTTATAAGGTTGGCTAGGATAAGAGGCTCGGGTTTGTTTGGCAATCTGACAAGTTTCACATTGGAAAGGAGTGGAATTTTTATTGAGTAAAGTTGGAAACACATGTTTCATATAATCAAAACTGGGATGACCCAATCTTTGATGCGATAGCATTACATCACTATTTTGAGAATTGGAACTGACCAACACCTTCCGTGCTCCTTTAGTCTTTGCTTTCTGTCCTTCAAAGTAGTAGAGTCCATCCCATTCCTTAGTAGTCAAAATCTTCCTCCCCGAGGTCAAATCCTGAAAAACACAATCACAATCATTAAAGATGACACGACACACTCGGCCTTTGGTCAATTTACTGACTGAGATTAGATTGCAAGTAAGAGCAGGAACAAATAAGACATTATGTATTTCAACATTATCTGAGAGAACAATAGTTCCAACACCCTCGACTTTAGTGAACAGACCGGTTGCCACTTTTACTCTGAGATTTGCATGGCAATATTTAATGGTCTTGAAAAGAAATTTGTTACCATTCATGTGATCTGTAGCTCCAGAGTCAACAATCCATGTTTCATCACTAGTCACCATGGTATTGAGGGCTATAATAGAGTTACCTGATTGGGCCAAGTGGGCATTAGGAACAGATTTTGACTTGTTCTGCTGTGCCAACATTCTTCTAAATATTTGAAGCTCTTCTCTGGTCAAATAGTTGTTATTATCACCTAGTTCCTCATATGTTACATGGTGAGCTCTCTCATCTAATCGTTGTCTCTGTTTCCCCTGGGTTGGTTTTCCATGCAGCTTCCAACATTCATCCCTTGTGTGGCCCTTTTTCTTACAGTGATTGCACCACTTATTCCCCTTTTTCTCTGTACCTTCGATTGGAGGTGGGCCTCTCATAGCCAAGGCTGAGCCCCTCAACTAGAGCCTGGTTACCTTGTGTAAGTTGTCTTCGGCTTTCTTCAAATTTCACCATATTAAAAACATCAAATAGTGAAGGAAGAGGTTTTAGTCCCATAATTCTACCCCTGATTTCCTCAAAAACATCATTGAGACCCAGCAAGAATTCATATGTTCGTTCTTTCTCCACCAGTCCTCTGTAGTATTGGGCATCATCAAAGTCCTTCCAGGGATGAACCTCGAAGAGGTCCAGCTATTGCCATATCTTTGTTAGGATGCTATAGAATTTAGTCACCGGCAATCCTCCTTGCTTTAGATCCTTGAGTTGCCTTTTTAGATCTAACAGGGCCGCTGTATTATCCAGAGTAGAATATGTCCGCTTGGCAGCATCCCAGATTTCCTTGACTATACTTGCTAGAAGATATCCTTCACTGATGTCCAGAGTCATTGAGTTACATAGCCAAGACATCACTTGGTTATTTTCAGCGAACCAGGTGTCGAATTTGGGATCATTATGAAGAGGTTGAGTTGCTTCCCCATTAATGTATTTCTCCTTTCGCTTTCCACGTAGGTACATTAGTACACTTTAGGACCATTGGAGGTAATTGCTACCATTAAGCTTGTGTGCCACCACCATTCCTTGATGTTCAGCGATAGGTAAAGCTTCTATAGTCACTTCAGGGGCTGTTGGAGAAACAAAAGATGGAGGGGGTAGTACTTTGGTCTTGTGGAGTTGTGCCTGACATTAGAGCTGCTGGTGGGGCTCCTGGAATTGCTGGAAATTGTGAAACAGAACCAAACAGTGGTAGAAAATTGCATGGGTCAATTTTTGGTTTTTTCTCTGGCGGCGCGTGGGCTTCACTCGCAGGGACAGTGGCGGCGCGTGGATCTCATGCGCCTCTCTGTTGCTTGTGGGATTCTGGGAATAGGCCAATCGGCGCCTTCTGAGTTGAATAGGAGTGGTGGTGTGATCTCATTTGCCCTCCTCAACTCAAAGTAGAGCAACGGCGTTATTCTCCTCTTTCCTCTGTTTTCGCTGTCGCGTTGCTCAGCGACAACTTGCGGGTTCGGAAGACCTACGCTCTGATACCATTAAGTAATTGATTGATATCATATTCAATGAATACTGACTACGCTGAACCATACATATATAGCGTCAGGATATCCCATTGTAGGCGGGGTATCCGGTTTAAAATCATAAATGAAATCAACTGAATTAAAAAACCATTAAAAATAGGATTGATGACAGAATGAAATCGAGACTTAATGGCTAAGGATATGAGCAGATTCATAGGCGGAAATCATGGGCTTCTCAACAATACCTATTCAGCATATCAATGAAATACAAGCATTTTCACATCACTTTTTTCTCTGAATCAACATGGTATCAGAGCTGTAGGTCTGGGTTGCTGTTTGGTCACTTTTTTAGCTTTTGTTTTTTGTCTGTTGGCGTCTATTTTCTAACAACTTTTGGCCGTCCGTTGAAGTCCTAGTTTTTGATGACAAATCAGGACACGCGCTAGGCAGGGAAGGTCGCAAGGCCCCGATCGGCATCTCCCTGAAGTCTCATCATCGTCTAAGCAACGCATGAGTGTCACGCGCCGCCACTCTTTTAGCCATCAAATTCACGTGCCGGCGCCTGAGGCCTTCTCCGGTGGTCTTTTTCGACGGCGCTGTACTCCTTTGGGACCGACTCACCTTCCTTGGCATACCCCTGGAGTTTCATGCCCTGGTTTTAACTTTCTCATACTGGGGCTTTCGCTGTTGATCTGGATTTTTCTAGCTGCAGATTTGAAGTTTCTGATTCCAGACCATTTTGTTTGCTGTTTTGAGTTCTTTTGACCCCTGGAGTTGTCTGCCTCTACCTGTTTGAATATTGCTTCTTACAGAGCTCCTAGTGAAGCTGCTGTAATTGGGTAATCTAGTTCTTCTGGTTATATCGTTGTCTGGTTGCTTTCATTTTTTAATACTGATTTGTTTTTTTATGGCTGCAACCAAGTCTACCATAATTTATGAGATGGTTCCAGTAGTCACTAAGATTACTGAATATAAATTAATCTGGAGAAATTACCAAGATTGGAGTAAATCTATTCGTATTTATTTCCGAAGTATTGAGAAGGAAGATCACTTGACCGATGATCCTCTAGAAAAGAGAGATCCCTCTAGCAAGTCATGGTTAAGGGATGATGCAAGACTTATCTTACAAATTCGTAACTCTATTGATAATGAGATCATGCCCTCTATTACTCATTGTGAGTTTGTTAAGGAACTAATGGACTAATTGGCATTCTTATACTCAGGCAAGAATAATATTTCTCGAATATATGAGGTTTGTAGATCTTTCCATCTCGCCGAGATGCTAGATGATCGTCCCCTGACAACCTTCTTTATGGATTTCAAAGGCATGTATGAAGAACTCAATGCCCTCATGCCTATTTATGATGAGCGGAAGGTCAATGTGTCTCACTGAGAGCAGATGGCTACCGTGAGTTTTCTTACTGTACTTTCGCCTCGATATGCGACTGCTCGTTCTCAAATTTTATTTGGGGCTCATCTCCCCTCTCTTGAAGAAGCCTTCTCTCTTGTGTTGAGAACTGAACAAATTTCTTCACCGGCCCCTATCGTGCCTACTAGTGTTGTACTTAGTAGTGGTCAGAGTACTACTCGTGGGCCACCTAATGAGGCTACTGCCCTTGTCTCTTTTTTCTCCAAATGGATTATAGACTCTGGTGCTACTGACCATATGACTGGTAACCGCTATATCTTCTCTACTTACAATTCTTATATCAACCCTTCTACCATCACTATTACGGATGGTTCCCACTCTCGTGTTCTTGGTTCTGGCACTGTTAAACCTACCTTTTCTATTCATTTAGATTCTGTACTCAATGTCCCTAAACTTGCTTTTAACCTTTTGTCCCCTAGTAAACTTACTTGTCAATTAAATTGTTGCGTCTCACTTTTCCCTGATCATTGTTTGATACAGGATCTTTTGTCAAAGAAGATTATTAGTAGAGGTTATGAATCTGACAGTCATTACCTCCTTGATGATCAAGGGTCATGTGCGGTAGCTTGTGCTGGTGGTGTCACTCCTTTTAAAGCACATTGTCGTTTGGGTCATTTATCTTTATCGTCTTTGAAAAAGGTGTATCCTCAGTTTTAACATTTGTCATCCTTAGATTGTGAGTTATGTCAGTTTGCTAAACATCATCGCCTTCCTTTAGTTTCCCGAGTCAATAAACGTGCTTCGTCTCCTTTTGAATTAGTGCACTCTGATGTTTGGGGTCCGGGTCCAGTTGAGTCCAAAGCTGGTTTCAAGTACTTTGTTACATTTGTTGATGATTATTCCCGTACTACTTGGTTATATTTAATGAAAAATCGTTCTAAGTTGTTCTCTCACTTTTGTGCCTTTACTGTCAAAATTAAGAATCAATTCAATACTTCTATTCATACTTTGAGCAGTGATAATGCTAAAGAATATTTTTCTGAATCATTTTGCTTATTTATGCTTCAAAATGGCATTCTACATCAATCTTCTTGTGTGGATACACCAGCTCAGAATGATGTTGCTGAAAGAAAAAATCGTCACCTATTAGAAGTAGCCCGTGCCCTTCTGTTTCAAATGCAGGTTCCCAAACCTTTTTGGGCCGATGAGGTCTTCATTGCTTATTTTCTCATTAATCGCATGCCTTCCTCTGTCCTTGATGGTCACATTCCCTACACTACTCTCTTTCCTTCCAAACCTTTATTTCCCATTGACCCTAAGATCTTTGGATGTGTGTGTTTTGTTCGAGATGTGCATCCGAGTGTATCTAAATTAGATCCCAAATCACTCAAGTGTGTCTTCCTTGGCTACTCTTGTGTGCAGAAAGGTTATAGGTGTTTCTCTCCGTCTCTTAATCGTTATCTAGTTTTTGCTGATGTTACTTTTCAAGAATCTCTTGCTTATTTTCCTTCTGCAAATTCAGCTCCTTCTTCTCCATCTGTGGAGGAAGATACTCTTCTGGTATACTCTGTTCTTCCTTCATCATCACCCTCCCCAGCTCCCTTACTGGCACCTGGTCAACCACCTCTGTCTCGGGTCTACACTAGACGTTTGAAGGAACCCACTACTGCTCTTGCGCCAGATTTTGTCCCACCATTGTCTACTTCCTCATCAGATCCTGTTGCAAGCATTACTCATCCTGAGTCTGACCCGGTTCCTCCTTCTGAGATACCTCATATTCCTGATCCAGATCCCTCCCTCGATCTGCCTATTACCCTTCGCAAAGGTAAACGCACTTGCACATATCCTATTTCTTCTTTTGTTTCATATAACCACCTTTCCTCCGCTTCTCTTGCCTTTGTTACTTCTTTAGACATTATTTTCGTACCTCATTCTCTACATGAGGCCTTGTCTCACCTGGGTTAGCGTACTGCTATGGAAGAAGAGATGGAAGCCCTTGATCATGCTGGAACATGGTCCTTAGTTGATTTACCAGCGGGAAAGAAAGCCATTGGGTGTAAATGGGTGTTGACCCTTAAAACTAAGCCTGATGGCTTACTTGAACTCCTTAAAGCTCGTCTTGTTGCTAAAGGTTATGCTCAGAAGTATAGTGTTGACTACTCTGAGACTTTTTCTCCCATGGCCAAGCTCTTATCGATTCGTCTCTTCATTTCTCTGGTCGCTACTTATGGTTGGGATCTCTCTCAACTGGATATCAAAAATGCCTTCTTACATGGTGATCTTCTTGAAGAAGTGTATATAGAGCCACCACCCGGTTTTGTTGCTCAGGGGGAGCATGGTAAAGTGTATCAGCTTAAGAGATCTTTATACTGCTTAAAGCAAAGTCCTCGAGCATGGTTTGACAGATTTAGTACTGTTGTGAAGGACTTTGGCTTGAGTCAGAGTAAGTGTGATCATTCGGTGTTCTATCAGAGAACAAGTGCTGACATGATTCTACTAGTTGTGTATGTCGATGACATTGTGATTACAGGGAGTGATACCTCAGGGATCTCATCGCTCAAGTCATTCCTTAACTCCCATTTTTAGACGAAGGATCTGGGTTCATTAAAATACTTCTTGGGAATTAAAGTTATGAGAAGCAGGATGGGCATCTTATTGACTCAGAGAAAATATGTTCTTGATATGCTAAAAGAAACTAGCAAACTTGGAGTTGCCCTAACTAGCTTTCCTTGTCTTATAATCCGTTGCTTGATGCTGATGGCAGTATACAATATGAAAATCCTGTTGAAGCTGCAAAGAGCAAGCCGATTGAGAACCTAGAGAGGTACAGGAGATTAATTGGAAAATTAAATTATCTTACGGTTACCCGCCCTGATATCACTTATCCAGTGAGTGTTCTTAGCCAATTTATGGTCTCTCCAACTGTTCGACAATGGGAAGTCTTAGAACATGTGTTACATTATTTGAAGGGATCTCCAGGTCGTGGGATATTGTACAAGAGTCATGGCCATATAGATATTGAGTGCTTTTGTGATGCTGATCATGGTGGATCAAAGGCAACAAGACAGTCCACTACCGGATACTATGTCTTTGTCGGAGGAAATTTGGTATCTTGGAGAAGTAAGAAACAAAATGTAGTGTCACGGTCAAGTGCAGAAGTGGACTATAGAGCCATGGCACAATCTGTATTCGAGATAGTCTGGATATATCAGTTGATGAAGGAGTTTGGCCTTAAAACCTCATTACCAGCAAAGTTGTGGTGTGATAATAAAGCGGCTCTACACATAGCTTCTAATTCGGTATTCCATGAACGCACGAAATATATTGAGATCGACTATCATTTTATTCGAGACAAGCTCAAGGAAAATTTCATCTCTACAGGACATGTCCGATCCAGTGATCAACTAGGCGATCTCCTCATCAAAGCTGTTAATAGGGTTCGGATTGAATATCTTTATAACAGGTTGGGTATGATTGACATCTATACTCCAACTTGAGGGGTAGTGTAGAGATATTGTAGTGATATTATACGATATGTAATATTCTGTAATTAGTACAGAGGATATGATATGATACTGATATAATATTATATCATTAATATCTAGGATATATCATTAATGTCTAGGATTACCTATTGTATATAAATACCTGTTCAGCATATCAATGAAATACAAGCATTTTTACATCACTTTTCTCGCTGAATCAACACTTTTGATGATATGAAAATGTGTATAATCTTAACTGACTTGAAGGGCTTTTGATTCTTGTTGTGTACCTGTAAATTTTGTTATTATTTTTTCTGTTTATCTGGAAAGAGGCTACACTTAGCCTTTTATTGGTTCTTCAGATTTGCATTTGAGATTGATCTTGATGCTCCAAAAGTTAGAGTTCCACTCAGATCTAGTGGTTCCCAAATATGTGATAGTCACTTCATTTTGGATTTTGGTCATTTTACGCTGCACGCAGTGTTATGCTCCTGAGATATGAGGCTTTACTTGTGCTATTTTATCTTTGCTCCGTCTCAAATGGTATTACATCTCCCAGGAAAGTCAGTCTGATGAGCATAGGAAAAATCATTATTCTTAGTTTTTGATCTTTGGAGGAGATATTGCTGCCTCTTTGTGATAGTCACTTCATTTTGGATTTTGGTCATTTTACGCTGCACACAGTGTTATGCTCCTGAGATATGAGCCTTTACTTGTGCTATTTTAGCTTGGCTCCGTCTCAAATGGTATTATATCTCCCAGGAAAGTCAGTCTGATGAGCATAGGAAAAATCATTATTCTTAGTTTTTGATCTTTGGAGGAGATATTGCTGCCTCTTTTACAGATTGTGGCTTTGACTTTGGGAATTGCAGTTTGGTGAAACCAAGTGATGATAACCAGCAACTGTTTTCATCTGTTGCAGAAACAGTTGAAAATTAATGTTCTCTCATTGATAGGTGTGGAACGACAATGCTTGTAGCTTTTTCATCATCTGATTTTTAAATGCACATATATTTGTAGATTACTCAAGAATAAAATGCCTCATCTATTCTATTCCTAATCATTTTCTGAATTCCCCTCCAAGTTCTGGATGATATTTTAGCATTCATATTTTGTTCTTATCTTGGTTTAAAGGGCAACATCCAAGTTATCATTCAACTTGTATCTTGGTTAAAGTATCAGCATATTTTATGGGACGATTGAAACCTGTAGTCAGCTTGCTGGTGATAAATTCCTAGCTAAACTTGCTCCTTGGAGTTCTGCAGATCTTGCTGCTGATGGTAGAAGCGTTTGGAGGCTATTTGCATGGATCTCTGTACTATGTGCTTGCTTGTCTGTAGTTGATTTCATTCACTCAGTTGTTTTTTCCCAGACTTAGGAATATTCCTAATGAATTTCATTTTACAGGGAATTGGCAACTCAAGTGATACATGGCGGCCTTGTTTCATGTTGTTTTCAGGATCATATCTTCATGTATTTGAATCTGCACCATACATTGATATTTCAGTGATGTATTTTATGGCACGTGCTTCTACACATTGATAAAATACACTGTTCTCATGAAGCTCATTGACATCTATTTCAATTGATACCTAATCTTAAAGTGCATACATATAATTATGTAGTCTACTTTTGTTCTTCAGCTTAGACTAACCATGTTTTTTCTTTATAGCCCACTTACATATACTATGGCAAATTTCCCGTGGATGCACACATGCAAATATTGATGATGATGTTTGCCTCATTTGATTCCTGATTTGGGTTCCTATTTATGAATGTGGGAAAGTTGACATTGATGTCTATTTTAAAATGTGGGAAAATTGACATCGATTTAGAAGCTTGAATTGAGCATACAAAGCTGCCTTAATTTTCCTTTGTGATCTTTCCAAATTGCATATGTGGCTTATTTGAGAATTCTTTCTTTTGATGTAAAAAGAGGTGCTTGCTTTGGTATTTGACCTTGTAATTTAATGCACTACTACGAGGTTCATGCCATGTATATAATTTGATGCCTAATCTTAAGGTGCATAATTCTTTCTTTTGATGTAAAAAGAGGTGCTTGCTTTGGTATTTGAGCTTGTAATTTAATGCACTACTACGAGGTTCATGGCCATGTATATAATTTGATGCCTAATCTTAAGGTGCATAAATATAGTTATGGAGTCTACTTTTTCTCTTCAGCTTAGACTCTCCATTAATGTGCACTAAAGTAGCGAAATGTATTGCTCACAACCTGGTTCAACATGATTGGACCAAGCATGTTGAGGTAGGCTGACGTTTCTTCTAATAAGTATAAAAGATGAGGCAATATTTATGACACATATCTTTCTATTGGTATTTTGATGACTCTGCTAGGTGAATTTTTGTTCTGTGTAGCTTTAAGTTTTCTATGCTAGTATGTCATCTGCTGTCAAATTGTTAAACAAAATTAATTTATCTGTTTTTTTACCTTTTTTTTTCCCCACAGTGCAGTTTCTTGGTGAGCAAAACTGAATGCTATAGCTTGTGCTTCTGAAACATGAGCCAGAATCCCAAGGTCAGTGTCCCAATCTCGTTATATTACCCGCCTGAAAATCTAGTTATATTACCTGCCTGAAAATCTGTTTCATCAAGTGAGAGAATTTCTGTTTGGGCAAATGAAACAGGCTTGGTTATATGCAAATTTTTTTACAGGTCTGTCGGACTTGTTTGAAACAGGCTTGTCCATGCGTTAAATAAGATGGGCCTAATTATCAGCATTTGCTAAATATTAAAAATTGCCCCTTGTTTTAATTCAAACTCATCTAATTGTTACAAATGATTTCTATCCCTGCTCAAGCATGTGTTGTTTATCCAATACATTGGTTTGCTGATACTACTTTATGGTTGTTTTTCCTAGTAATTTTACAATGTTAATGTATTTATTTGCATGTTTTTATGTAATTCAACTACCAACCCACCATTTTGGATCCCCATACATATTGTGATCCTAGAGAGGCCAACTGAATGTGCAGTGTTCAATGTCATAGCAGGATTATTGATGTCACTGCTTTCTTCACTAACTCTAGGTGTTTTCTTTTTGTTTTTCCCTGTGTTGTGTTTTTGATCTTATTCTTTGCTTGGTTATATGCAAAAGTTATACTGCTTACAATAATTATTTTTCCATGTAACCATTGTACAAATCATGCCCGTGATAAATTACGTACCAGTTGGAATTTGATGAAATAGAAAGAAGTCAAACTGAGCATAAATAATAAATCCAAAAATTTGGAGCTGCAACAGAAAAGGCAATCCTTCAAAACTTGATGGGTAATGCATCACTCGGGATAACATTTGGAGGAACGGTTACAATATGCTATTTTTAAATTTTAAATTATTGTAATGTGTTGTTTTTACGTTTTTTATTTTTGTTAAAAGTATTGATGCATGTTTCCATTTGGATGTTCATAAAGCCCGCGGTCCGGTATGCCCACCCGAGCCTGCAAAAAAAAGACCTTGCCCAACCCGATAAATATAGGGTAGGGCTAGGCATTGGGCTGCAAAATGTAACCTATATTTTTTTTCGGGCTAGGCACCCAGCAGGGGGGTTGCGTTGCCCTGCCCTGCCCATGAGTACCCTTTTTTTTATTTTTTTACTTTTCTCCCTAGATGCTACACTTAGAAAGGAGAATATGATAGTTATTGATGACTAAAGGGTCATTTTAGAAATATAAGTAGTTAAGTATGTAAGTTATTTCTTTTAATATTTATAACTATATTTTTTTTTTAACTTTACTAATCATAATATGATTACAGTATAAATTATAATTATTTTTTTTAGATACTCCATCTTTGTCAGCATTTGGGAAATTGATGTAAAGTTATAATTACAAACTACTTAAACTTCAAGGCTTACAATAAATTTTAAGACTTTAATTATTATCTTTTTGTTACCTTATTTTTAATGGATTATAGATATTATTTAACTCTTAAAAATATATGAATATGATATTATTTTAGAAGTTTATAATTACATATTTTTTTCCACAATATGAGCATGGCATCACAACTTGGACACGCCCAGTCCGCCCACACCCAGCCCGCCCATGCTAAGCCCAAAATGGTTAGAATTTTTACCGGGTAGAGTCGGGTATCGGGCTGCAAAATGCAGCCCATAATTTTTTCGGGCATGGCACCGGGCAAGGGAGTTACCCTGTCCAACCCTGCCCATGCCCACCCCTAGTTTTCATCATTGGCACTCTTTCATATCTATATATTTATATTGTATTATTCTTAGATATTTGATTGGATGCGTGCTTACCTTTTGCAGATTCTCCTCGAGATTCTATTCGGTTCATTGAATGGTCTCCTATTTGTTGTCCACGTGCATTATTACTATAGCTAATTTCCATAGGAGGTTGACTATTTGGACTCAACCATCTCAAGTAAGGATTGCTGATCTAATTCTCAACGCTACATAAATGGATGATGCTTTGCAAATTTCTGCCTTAGTTTTTAAGTTTTATATTGTATCACGTTCTTTGGCATGACTTTTTTGCGGTAATAATCATTTTGAACCAATAATTTCAGTTATATAATCTGATCTAATTCCAATTTCTTAAGCTTTCTATTTTTGCCTGCAAATGTACATATACTATCGTTAAATCATATTACCTAATCTGATACTTGCTTCCATTGGCTGGCTGGTTTTTTCCAAATATTGATGTTAAAGGACTTAGTTGTACAGTACTGCTCTGTATAGAAGGAGCTTGATTTGATTGACTATGTCTATCTTTTGACCTTTTGTCTGCACTCTCTCTTTTCCCGTCTTCCCCATTCACAAGCTTCACTTAAGTTTATGCTTGTTACTGATTCTTATCAAGCTGGCTTATTGTCTCTGTGTCCATTCAGGGTCCAGCTAATGAGATTATCAATTTGGCTTGAGGAGGAGTATTGAGATGAATTGGTTTAGAATTAATTTTTAATTAATTAATATTATGTTTTGTTAGTTATTTAATTAATTATCTAAAATTAAATTTGTATATTATTTAGGATCAGATTTGAATATTAAATTATCATATATTAAAAGAATAAATCTGAAATGTTAAGATTAGGATATGATTATATTATCATATTTTAGAAGAATAAATTTGAGATATTATGATTACGATAGATTCTAGGTTTGGTTTATTAATTTATATTTTTGCCATATAAAGGCCTATTTGTATTTTTATTCATTCAATGATTAATAACATTTTGAGGCCCTTATTTTTCCTCTACTTTTAATCTTTCAAATTTTTACATGGTATCAGAGTAAGAATATTAAATCTTGGTTAAGGTCTTGATGAAGAAGAAGAAAAAATTCAAGTCTGAAGAGGAAGCACGCTTTCAGAAAGTCAATCTTTTTTCTTTAAGTTCGTAGAAGTTCCATCTGCGATTGTGACTTCACTTAACATCTAAAAGCAATCTTTGTGCGGTGTGACATGTCTCTACTCATGTGTTCTCCTTATCAACTATGCTCCAAGTTCGTCTCTGTCTCTGCCCTTGATTGTTCGTCTCTTCTTTGGTCTTCAGAGTTTGAGACTCAATCTCCTCTGTTGCCTTTTGTTTTAGGAGTTAGAGTCACAATATCCTCTATTAATCATATATATGGGAAATCATCCTTAAGCTTGCGAATATTGGGGCCGTTGTAACTACATACTCTCACAAATCTCTCTGGTCTTGCAACTCTCACCCTGTTTACATTAGTAGCCAAATGAAATATCCCTTTATCAGATCTCCCAAAATCCTAGGAAGCATAAAAGTGCTCAATGCACTGGAATAGTTTCTCCTTGGACAACATTGTCTCTCCACTTCGCAGAAGTAAACCTCTTTTATCCGTGGGTGTGCGAATTCATAGTATTTCTAATTCTCAAGTCCACTCCACATCGTAGAAGTAACTCCTTCTTTTGTCCATAAGAATCCTCGTCGTCGTCTCCTTCATCAAATTCCTCTCTTACAAATATTTTTATCAGGCCTCCAACATCGATGTTCTTCTTCAAGTTCATAACTTTATCTTAAGAACCAGATTTAAGATTTAATTAACTTCAGTTCAGCTCAGTGGTGGTCACTACTGGTTTAAGGATTCAAAGTTCTGGTTCTTCTATAATGATACTGCTCATGTTCAAGCTATCTCCCAACTTGAGAAAGAGTGTTGAGAAGCAAAAGTATTCAATCTATAAATCCAGCTTGAGAGGGAGTGTTGAGATGCTCTAGTTTAGAATTAATATTATATTCTGTTAGTTATTTAATTAATTATATAAAATTAAGTTTGGATATTATTTAGGATAATATATGAATATTAAATTATCATATCTTAAAAGAATAAATCTGAAATGTTAAGATTAGGATATGCTTATATTATCATATTTTAGAAAAATGCATATGAGATATTATGATTATAGTAGATTCTAGGTTTAACCTATTAACTTATATTTTTGCCTATATAAAGACCTATTTGTATTCTTATTCATTCAAGGATTAATAACATTTTTAGGCCCTTATTTTTCTTCTACTTTTAATCTTTCAAATTTCCACAATACTAACTGCTGGCAGCGTGAGCACGAGTGGCGGTAGGATGTTGCAGTTGTAACAAAGTGGCTATTAGGGATGTCTCCGGTATGCAGTTAACATCTCTTCTCTCGTTTGCCAATCTGATGTTTGAATGTTCAGATTCCGTTTTATTATTTCACTTTTGTTTCTTGGTCTAAATAAAATATTTGGATGCTGTTGAGCATGGTCCTAAATTCACTTATTTTGAGAGGCAGAAGCCCAATCTGTGAAGGTAGCGCACAAGCCATATTGGGGTGTATTCTTGGGATTTCCAAGTGGAAGGTTAGAGGGAGAGAGGTGAGTATATGGCAAGAGGGCAAATACCACATGATCTTCAAGTTAGCCAAGAAAAGGTTGTCTTAACGCCCTTAATTGAATTGAAAGACTTAATTTCTTTAATTAGGAACCATAGGGGGCAGCGTTACTGCAACTGACTTTTGAGTACTAAAATTGAATTATTATAAAACTAGGGAACCAAAGTCTAATTAATCCTATTTTATTTCAGATTCTGTTTGTTTGACTTAATTTTATTTTTCAGGATATATTACTAATATGACAATTTCTGCCATTAATTACTTTTTTTCATCTGATATTGCAGTATAGGTGGCTTTCATCCAAATCGAATCTTTCCGCCAATTTGACATCAACATTTGAGGAAATATTTCTTTCACGGCAATATCAAAGTTCAGGTTCTGTTTACGTTTTCATTTCTTTATCCCCTTTTTTCCTGTAATTTTCTTTTCCAGTTTTTACTTGCTATTGAGAGGTAAAATGTGTTATTATATTTTACATATGATATTGCATAATTTTTTAATAGGTAGTTAAATGCTAGCAATGCAATATTTGGAAGGAATAATACCTTCTATACTCTTCCCTCATTTTGTCCTCTCCTTTTTCACTGGTTGCCCCAAAATCTGAATGTCCCAATCACCGTTGGCATGCAATCTCCGTCGCTAGGTTTAGGGTGTCGCATAGTTCTCTTCTCCTTCATGTATGTTCTTCCCTTCCTTCACATTTGTTCACCGTCACAATCTCTGGATTTTTTTTATAGGATCATGTAGAGAAGTGACATATTTGAAAGTCTGATAGTTTATTTCTAGGGTATATGCATCAATATATACACTGTTCTTGGAGATCGCAAGAGATACACCAATATTTTAGCTATACAATCAAATCTCTAATAAATACAACTAAATCAAATCTGATATGATTCTAATAATAACAATAATACTTCTAACTATAATATCCTAATATTACTATATCAGTAATACTAATATTATAATATTAGAATATTACCACACTCTCCCCCAAGTTGGATTATATATATTGATCATGTCAACCTGCCTACAAATTGTTCAAACATTTCTTCTGATAGTCCCTTGGTAATAATATATGTCGTTTGTAGCCTTAGAGGTATGTAGGTGTGGCATATAATCCCATCTACTTTTTCATGAATAGTGTTTGTCCACCTCCACATGTTTCGTTCTGCTATGTTGGATAGGGTTCAAGGCCATGTTTATGGCGGCCTTCTTGTCGCAAAATAGTTTCAATGGAGCATCTATCTTCAAATGGACTTCCTCCACAACTCTTGTTAACCACAACCCCTCCATGATTCCTTGAGCTAAGGCTCTCAATTCTGATTCTTCACTACTGTTAGCCAGTACTTTTTGTTTTTGACTTTGCCAAGTGACAAGATTTCCCTATACAAATGTGCAATAGCCCGAGGTAGATCAACGGTCTTCTTGTGATCCGGCCCAATCTGCATCAGTGTAGATCTCAATTAATCTACTGTTGCTCTTTTTGAAGAGTAGACCACGACCAAGGGTACCCTTTAAGTACTGCAATATCTTGTAGGCTGAGTCCATATGTTTCTTCTTTGGATTATGCATATGTTGGCTAGCCACACTTATAGCAAAGGAAGTACTAAGACGTGTGTGAGAGAGATAAATGAGTTTCCCAACTAACCTTTAATATGTTTCTTAAATGAGTTTTCCAACTAACCTTTGGTATCTTTCTTTGTTTGTTGCCATTTCATCCCTCTATTGCTTCTTTTATTTTTATACCTCCTTGTCAGTCTTTGTTACAGACTTTTTGTTCTTCTATTTCATGGTGCTGATAGGGACTTTACTCGGTTTACACCTAAGTATACCTGTCTCTTTGAGAAGATCAAGAATATACTTTCTTTGAGATACATAAATATCATTCTTGGATCTTGTTACTTCCATATCGAGGAAGTACTTCAGTTTACCAAGGTCTTTGACCTCAAATTCACGGTTCAATGCTACTTTGACTTGATCAATCTCCTTAATATAACAATAATATCATCCACATAGACAATGATAATAATGATGAGATTATTATGTTTGTATACAAACATAGTATGATCAGATAAACTTTGCTTGTACCTCTCAACCTTGAGGACACTAGAAAATCTATTAAACCAGGCACGTGGTGATTACTTTATCCCATAGATAGGACAACTACTGTTATGAACAATGCCTTTAGTAGACAAAAAGGAAGCAGTTTGAATAGTATCCCCCAGTAAAAGAAAGTAACATGATTGAAATAAAAGGGCTTGAGCAACCTCAAGAATATGTTTATTTTTACATTCTGCAAACCCGTTTTATTGAGGACTATGATGACAATTGCTGTTATGAATAATGCCTTTGGTAGACAAAAAGGAATGGAGGGAATTATTGAAATATTTAGTGCCATTGTCGATGTAAAGAACTTTGATGGAGGTGTTGAATTGATTGTGGACATAATTATAGAATTCGATAAAGACATTTGGGACCTCATATTTATCTTTTAAGAGATAGACTCAACACATGTGAGTATGATAGTCAATAAAAGTGACAAAATATTTAGATCGAGTACAATTGGGGATCCAAGAAGGACCCAAAATCACTATAAATAATTGAAAATGGATAAGACGGTTTGTATGGAACAGGAGTAAAAGAAACACGATGATGTTTAGCAAGAGCACCAGTATCGCAAAAGAAGGAACTTTTATTAATAGATAACCGGGGAAACAATTTTTGTAAATAGGAAACAATAGAATGTCCCATTCTTTATGCCATAATAAAAAATATCCTCATCAGAGGCTGAGGTGGGATTACTGATCCTAGAACATCATGCATTCACGGTAGACATGTTGAAATTATAAAGACCATCATACTCCTTAGTAGAACCAATCATCTTCCCCGATGTGAGATCCTAAAAAACATAATGAGTAGAGTAAAATTGAGCTGAGTAGTTTGCTTGTTCTATCAATTTACTAATAGAAAGCAAGTTACAGGCTAGATGGAAACATGTAGCACTGATTCAAGATGCAAAGAGTCTGAAAGAGTAATAGAACTGATACCTTATGAGGGAGTCCCAGTAGTAGTAATTTTCTTATTTCTCGCTAGAGGGTGATAAGTGACAAACATCTTTGCATTTGACGTCATGTGATCAGACGCCCCTATATCCATAATCTACTTGGAGGGAAGAAGAGGGGCATGTAAAGAAACAGGAACTATACCTTTGTGAGCCATGGACGTAGACCTATAAGGTCTCTGTTCGGCTTGAAGAGTTCTGAACATATTCGCAATCTGATTGAGTTGCTCTTGGTTGAAAGATGTAGATGGCTCAGATGGGGGCAGTGTATACACTAATTCATTAGAGACCTGATTAGCACGTGGTTTGTTCTTTCATGGTTTCCAATCATCAGGCTTGCCATAGATGTCCTAGCACTTGTTATGGGTGTGTCCCACCTTCTTACAGTGCTTATAAGTGGGTCGAGACTTAACAAGGCATCAGGAAAATCATTCTTAAGTACAAAAAGCAGTAGAGTCAGTGGAAAAATGTTTTAAATCAACAGGAATAGTCTTACGACGAGACTCCTCTTTATGTACCTCGACATATGTTTCCAAGAGTGACGGTAGCATGGTGTTACTGAGAATTCTGGCTTAGATAGCATGAAATTCATCATTTAGACCAACAAGGAAAAGAAGTATCCTGCCTTTTTCAATTCTTTTCTGGATACGAGCGATATTTGTAGGAGTATCCCATTTATCGTTATCAAGAAGATCTAGCTCTAACCAGAATGCAACCATATTGAGCCAGTACTTATGCATTCCATAGGTCCCCTGAACACATCACCACGGGCTGTGTTACATATTGAACAGGCAAGAATGATCTTTAGTGACCGAATACGAGTCAAGAACACTTGCCCAGATATCTCGCGTTATGGGTAGATACATGAAGCTTCGTTTAATGTTGGGAAACATGGAATTAATAAGCCAAGACGAGACCAAGTGATTGTCAGTAGTCCATTGAGTCATCTCGTGAGAAGCCTTATTTGTTGTGCTTTTACTGGTTAGATAGGTAAGTTTACTGCGGCCATCGAATACATGCTTGATCGCCTAGGCCTAGTCTTAATAGTTGGTCAACGTTAGTTTGTCAAAGACAATTGAAACAGGGAAACTTGTTGCCCCATCGATGCTAGCACTCGACCCATAGGGAGTGCCAGCATTTTCCCTCTAGTCAGAACCCATAGACGAGATGGGAAGATCGTTAGAGCAGGTTACAGCGACGTCATAGTTGCTCGGATAGTGTCAGCTCTGATACCATGTAGAGCAGTGATAGATTTGAAAGTCTGATGGTTTATTTCTAGGGTATATGCATCAATATATACATTGTTCTTGGAGATCGCATAAGATATACTAAGATTTTAGCTAAACAATCAAATCTCTAATAAATACAACTAAATCAAATCTAATATGATTATAGTAATAACAATAATATCCTAATATTATTATATCAGTAATACTAATATTATAATATTAGAATATTACTACATACTCATAAGAACAATCATCATTAAATGACTGAGTATATGATTCTTCCCATTTTGTTCTTTAAAGTGTTGCTATCCATGTTTCCTATTCTAGGTATATTTATCAATGCTTATTTGGTCATGAAGTTGAGGTTCTGCTAGTGCCCGATACTTTGGCACCCCTAGGCTTCTAGAGCTCAATGCATCTCAAGTATGTTGTTATTCCTTCAGATATTAAACGTCATTATTGTGGATGCTTTTTATGATAAGATTTTTTGTAGATTATATGTAATTAAGACAAGGAGAGATTATCAGGATTGATTGAGGGAGATTATAGAAGTTGTATCTTGATTTTAATTCCCCTGATTTTACTCTCAAAATCCCACCTTGATTGGGATTCAATATAGGTATATATGTAGTAACATATAGTAGTAAAAATACATAGAAGAATTATACAAAACCTTCTATGTTATACCCAGTTGTTCCCCTGCTTGCATAATCGGCATGTCCTCTAATATGGTATTAGAACAAGGTACCGGGTTCGTCCATTCTTCTGTCAAGTCTAACAATGGATCACAAACAGCCTCCGCCAAGTTTACTAGCCTTGAAGAGTCAGTTTCATAAACAACAACCTATTGCCACTGTAGTACAATGAGATAATTTCTTTAAAACCCTTGCTACCATTAAAGGTAATACCATATGCCCTTGTTGGATAGTTGACTCAGATACCTTAAATCATATGACTGATAACATCTCATTATTTTCAAAGTATACTCCTGCCACGTTATGCCTCACATTTAAAATTGTTGTTGCTTTTGATTCTCTGGTGGCTAGTAGTGGTACTATTAATATTTCTGCTACACTCACACTTCATGACGTCCTACATGTCCCAAAGTTAAAATGTAATCTATTATCTGTGAGCCAACTGAATAAAAGAGAACGTTGTCATGCTGATTTCTTTGCTACTCATTGTGTTTTTTAGGATCTGCTCACGGGAATACGATTGGTGTTACTAAGGAACTTGACAAACTCTATTACCTGGATGATTGTCAGAACTCAATGCCTTATTCTTGTAATAAAGTGTCTCTCCCTAGAACTAGTAAGTTGGAGTTATGGCACAAAAGGTTAGGACATCCCAACTTTAAATATATGTGTAAGATGTTTCCTTCTCTTTGGTTGAATAAAAATTCTGAGTTTTATTGTGATTCATGTGAATTAGCAAAACACAATCATATTGTCTTTCCCAGTATTTCTTATCGTCCCTCTAAACCTTTTTCCCTTATCCACAGTGACTTGCGGGGTCCATCACATGTTAAAAATTGTATTCATTATAAATGGTTATGACGCTCATTGATGATCATACTCGTGTCAGTTGGGTTTTTATCTTAAAGGAGAAAACCGAAGTATGCCAAATGTTCATTAATTTTTATAATATGATCCATACATAGTTTGACGTCAAAATTCAAATGCATACTGATAATGACATCGAGTATTTTAATCATCAGCTATCCATATTTCTTAAACAACATGGCATCACCTATAAAAGCTCTTGTCCTTATAGCACACAACAAAATAGAATTGCTGAGAGGAAGAATAGATATATCTTAGAAATTGCTTGGGATGATGCTACTTACCTGCTACTGGGATAATGATATTCTCACAACTACCTACTTGATCAATCGTATGCCTTGTAAGCTCATATCCTTTCAAACTCCTCTCCAAGTCCTTCATCATTATTTAAATCTACCTACCTTGAAAATACCCTACCTCTACGAGTCTTTGGTTTCACTACCTTTGTTCACCTACACCATACATAGAAACTCGATCCTAAAGCTATAAATTGTATTTACCTAGGGCCTGCGGGAAACCAAAAGGGGTACAAATGTTTTGATCCTGTCTTTAAGCGACTTTATGTCACTCGTGATGTCACCTTCCATGAAACTGTTCCCTTTTATACATCATCCTCGATTCAGGGGGAGACGTGGAGTGAACTTTAGACCATCCAAACCAAAACCAAACTCTTATATGAACCTGATCGGATCTATACCCTTGAGGAACTTGTACATGAGGTGCCTAAAGAACATGAAGAGAACTCTAGTTCAAGGGGATACACTAACAAGTGGGGTCAAGTTTATACCCATAAAAACAAAGATATGATAGGTAATATACCTCAAGCAACTGACACTCCCTAAGAGTCTGATCTAGGGATAGGTTTTGAGAATGAGATGCAACAAGACGATCTTGACCTTCCAATAACGATAAGAAAGCAACCAAGGTCGTGTACTATAAATTCTATAGAAAGGTTCATATCTTATCAGGCTTTATTATCACAACAATTTATTTTCGTATCTCATCTTGATCAGGTCAAGATACTAGAAAATATAAATAAAGCCCTTGATAGCCCTGAATGGAGAAAAATAGTGATAAAAGAAATGAAGGCCCTGAAAAGTAACAAAATATGGGAAGTAGTTGACTTGCCCAAAAGCAAGAAAGCAGTTAGCTGCAAATGGGTATTCAATCTAAAATATTGTGCTAATGGGAGTCTTGACAAATATAAAGCGAGCTTAGTGATAAAGGGTGTTTCACTCAAGTTTACAGTATGGACTACACTGAGACATTCGCATCAGTAGCCAAGCTAAATACCATCAGAATTTTATTTTTTCTTGCTGCCAATTTAGACTAGCCACTACACCAAATGGATATAAAAAATGCATTCTTAAATGGAGAATTAAAGGAAGAAGTGTAGAAGATATTAGAATTAAATGTAGAAGATATCCGAATTATGTTGAGATTGGAATTAAATGTAGAAGATATTAGAATTATATTGAGAGAGATTATATCATTATTGCATCCTAGATTGTACATTGTAAATCCCATTTATTTGGGGATCCTCTAGGTGTATATATGTAACAAAATTTAGCAGTATTGGTGATAGAAGCATTATCTAGAACCTGTCCATTGTCCTCCCGCTGTTTATCTTCCTTTCATAGTTAGTATGTCTTTAAACATGGTACCAGAATAGGTTGTAGGTTCTGTCCATTCTTCTTCCATGGGGTCTGACGACATTGTCTCGTCCAATGGTAGGTCACATCCCAACTCAGCCAAAGTCGCTAGCCTTGAAGGGTTAGCCATTCTCATTATGCCGAGACGTCTCATCGGCGATAAATACCTAGATTGTAGCTAGTCCATGCTCTTTTCTCTCAATGGACAGGACAAACTTGAATTCTTCCATATTTACCAGCCTCCAACTGGTGATGCCAATACCAGTCAATGATGGAAGTCAGATAATGCTCTAGCCACCTCGTGGCTCTTTAACTCCATGCTTCCTACCGTCTGACGAAGCTTTATGTTCCTCACGATGCCAGGGCCATCTAGGTTACCATCAAAGAATCCTACGGGAAATGCCTAAATGCCTCGCTTCTCTTTGACCTGCGAGCTTGCCTCTGGATAGTCAAACAAAGTTCTCGTCCTCTCAACATTTAGTATCTTGAAAAGTCAGCATTGTGGCAGGAGCTTGACTTGCTACAACACCGAGTCCAGAAAGATTCTGAAGATGCTGCAGAGTATCATGAGGTCTTAGAGGAAGAAAGATTATTTGAATAACTGGTCGGCCTTGATCCTATATATGATGAGATCCGTGATCGCCTTCTGAGTCGCTCTCATTTATCTTCTGTCTCCAAGGCGTTTCCCTCCTACAGGACAAGAAGTCCCATCACCAAGTTATGTTTACCGACCATGGAGTCCCTCGGCCATTGAACACTGAGTTCTGCCCTCGCCACCCATGTCTCTATTTCTGACTCTTGTTCTAGGAAGGAGCGACCTGTATGTGACCATTATAAGATATTGGGCCACACAAAGGATAAATGTTAGGACCTCCATAGGAAGCCACTTGGACTGGAAGCCTAAACAACAGCGCAAGTCCAGAGATTACCTGGTGAAGCAGTTAGTCCAGAAGATTTGGGCTATGCTCCTGGCGGTCCAACTCTCGCCTCCCTTTCTAACACATCTGGCCCAATGTAAGGATATGATCTATTAGCTATTATCTTAGAGCATTTGACTGCTCTTGAAAACCAGTCCCGTAAACAACCTAATGCTAGTGTAGACCAATGAGGTAATTTCTTCAAAGTCCTTTCTACCATCAAAGCTAAGAATAAAGGTTATTGTTGGATAGTTGACTCAGGAGCCTCTGATCATATGACTGATGATATCTCAATATTTTCAAATTATACTCCTGCCACAACATGACTCAGTTAAAATTACTAATGCTTCTGATTCTCTGATAGCTAGTAGTGGTACTATTAATATTTCTGCTACACTCATACTTCATGATGTCCTACATGTTCCAAAGTTAAAATGTAATTTATTATCTGTGAGCAAACTAAATAAACGAGAATGATGTCATGCTGATTTCTTTGCTGCTCATTGTGTCTTTCAGGATCTGCTCAAGGGAATGACGATTGGTATTGCTAAGGAACTTGACGGCCTATATTACCTAAATGATTGTCATCCAGTACCTTCTTTGTAAAATTCTCCTAAAATATAACTATTACTAATTATTTAGACCTATTTTGTACCCAATATAATTTAGAAATAATATTATAAATGAATTTAATTTATTTCAAGAGTTAACTATGGTGAAAAAGAATTTAACTAAAATTTAAATTAACTCTATCATAGTTATAAAAAGGCTTCTTAAAATATAAATAAAGTAATAGGATATATGAGTATACAAAATAAAACCTATTGTGGCAATATACAAATATTCTACGCATACCTTCAAAGGAGAAAGCTATGCAATTAATATAGCTTTACTCAAACCTGTGAAGTTTTTCTTGGGGTCCTAAGATGAGAATATAACCTGAAAAATGTTAATAATAATAGGGTGAGACAAACGTCTCAATAACCAGCAATTCTACTCATCATGAGTACTAACATATGCTCATGAGGTGTCAAGTAGGACTAATCATAAAATAAAATATATAGAAAATAATATATTATTATAATAAATTTAAATGAATAACCCACCCAAGTTCCTCCCATCAAACCATCTGAGCAGCCTTATTCCAGCCGACCGAACCCATGGGCTAGTGATAACTGATAACTCAAAAAACTAACTGATCAAGTAGTATGGATAAGCCAAAATCCATAGAGTACATGACCCCCCTCGGTAAACAAGTAGGGTTGTCACAGCCCCTTAGTAAATAGGTAGGGTCGTCCCTTGGTAAACTGATGGGATAAAAGCTAACCACCGAGTTCCAATGGAAGCTATACCACGTAGTAGAAATATAACTATATCATCAACTATCCCCAATGCATAATTCTCAAAATAATCATATTAATCAAAATTTAATATCTTGATAAATATCACAAGAGGGTTTTTCTCAAGATATAACAAGTTTATAATCTCAACTCAAACTTTCTAAATTCAACTTTAAGTCCCATACGACTATTTTGAATAAAAATTATCAAGCAAGTTTTCTCAATACAATCACATCAATATCAATAGATTTAAATATATGTATATTAAATCACTCACAAACATCATATTAGTACAAACAACGAGTAGAAAGTGGTTACATTTTATCTAAATATAAGAATAATTATCACTTAAAGATTTGAGAGGTAAATATCAGCTTTGGGAAGGCCTAGGATGTGGAATAGGTGTACCAAATAGTCCAAAATAATGCAAAATAGTGCAGCAGGGCGAGACAGTGTGGCTTTACAGGAGGCGCGTGTATGTCACGCACCTGAGCTTCAGTTGGAGCGCCTGTGAGTGGGCCTCAAGCGCCGAGAAAGAGGTGGCGCATGAGGGCGCAAACTTGGTGGGTAGACCGTGTTCCTCTAGTCGATCCCGGTGGTGGTCTTAGATTTGAGAAAGGAGGTCGGTAGCTCTGGTTCTGGAGCGTTGAATTCAGCTTATGTTGAATAACCCATTCTTGATGTCTCTTTCGCCACGGTTATTCCTCCTCTGGTCGATGTTGTTGTTCTTGATGTGTGCATGGGTATAGTAGGGAAGCAGATGAGGGAATCTTGGAATATAAGAGGGACTGAGAGAGGAGAGTGAAGAGAGAAAAGCTGATTCAATAATCCAATTTGAGGTTGGGGAGAGTAACGGGCGGGCTGGCCCGTTGGTCAACCCGTAGCCCATCGTGAGATCTTAATTGGGCACGGTCTAGTCTATGCCCGTAGACCAGCCTGTTTAAGTACGAAATAAACGGGCTCGGCTGAACCTGTTTGGGTTGAAATGGGCATGGGCAACCCATTTGTCAAAGATGAAAAAAATTTCTATTTAAACTCTTTTGAAGTTCTAATAACAATGAGAATAAAACAACAGTGCACGCATTATATGATTGTTCATCCTAAAATCATAAAGAAAACACCATAATCATAACTACAAGTTTATAACTGCAGCCCACAATGCACACATAATATGATCATTCATAATCTTTATTCTTCAATTGTATTAAGATCATGCTTTATCTTTATCAGATTCACTTGTGATGGTTGTAGACGGAGCTACCTCTACCTCTACAAAACAAATTTGAAAGAGAATATTAGTATGTAATAAAAATATGAAACAATACAAGTTGAAAATGCTATTGAAATTACCAACAACAAGACTTGTTGATTGCTCAAAATTATCAATATCAAACTCCTGTAATTTAGGTGGAGTCATGAGGAGCCAATTTTGAGCACATATGAGTCCCTCAGCCATGTTTGAGGGTAAAGAGCTCCTAAAAGTATCGATAACTCGACCCCCGATACTAAAACCCTATTCAGAAGACACTATAGAGACTGGAGCAGCCAATAAATCAAGGGCGATAAGACTTAGAACTTTATACTTGCAAGAATGTACTTTCCACCATACCATAAGGTCAAATTTGATTCACAATAGTCAAGTAAATCGGCTTGAAGATATTCATCCACCTCTGAAAGTTGTTCAACCATTTTAGTCACAGTCTGCATTGGCTAAAAACTTCTTAATAGTGGGATCAATGGCGGACAATGACATTCCAAGGTCAACCTCTGGAATTAGCATATTCGCAACACAAGCATTGGCATCGACTTGCTCTACTGATGGCTTAGACTGAGATGTAGAGGCTTTCTTGCTAGAAGGATTAAAGTTACTTGCATATTGATCCTGTAATCAATACAAGACATCTATAATCTGCTTCAACTTTGCTTCACACTTTATCAGATTAGGAAAAATTGTTTCAAAAGCAACTTTGACATATGTCAGCATGTATGGAGGGTCTAGTATCACTGTTATAACCAGAAATGGATTCAATTTCTCCAAATTTCCCCAGTACTTATCATACTTCGTTAGCATCCTTCTAGCCATGTCACCCAATAGAGAATATGAACTATCTATACTTGTGGAAAGGTTTGATTGAATGGCAACTATATGTTGAAAATAATCATTAGTCGTCACATAGTTTGACCCAGAAAATTTTAGGGTCATTGAGTAGAACAACTTCAAAAACACAAGAAACTCCTTCGCAACACCCCAATCATATGCAGTAGGAGGTTGTACTGTAAGGGTAATAGTTGTATCAATGGCACCATTATCATGAACATCAACACCCCAACCCCAATCATCATGTTGCCTTGAATCAAGTTTAACTTGCTTCTTGAAATAATCCTTGTAATCTGCATCTTCTTCCTCCATCCTAGTGAAGACTTTGATGAACTTAACTACATTGTCCAACATAAGGTATGTCGAATTCCACCTAATAAGAATAACATAAACAAAGCATGAATATTAAGCTAGCCGTGAAGTTGACAAGTATTACGTAAATAAAATATTGACACTATAGCAATTACCTAGTAGGACAATCCAAACATAATAGGATATTTGAATCAATTCTCTCTTTTTCAACCAACTCTTTAAATCTGCGTTGTCTTCCTGAAGAAGATCTAACAAATTTAATCGCATGTCGAATGAGCTCAATGGACTTGTTCATTTCTTTTAGTTCTTCAGAAACAACTAGATTTAAAATGTGAGCAGCACACCACATTTGCAAGAAGCCTCCATCAAGTACTAGATTATTCCAACTCCTCAAACATTTTTTCACATAAGCAACAGCAGTATCATTGGAAGAAGCATTGTCAACTGTAATGGTAAAGACTTTATCAATGCGTCACTTTAGTAAACAATCCTCAATTTGCTTGCCAATTGTATCCCCTGTGGTTCTTAATGACATAAAAATTCAAGATGCTTTTATGTAAAGTCCAACTATCATCGATCCAATGAGCAGTCAAACACATGTAGTTTGAGTTTTAAACTGAAGTCCAATAATCTGTAGTAAGGGACACACGGACTTTGGATCGTTCAAAATATTTTCTCAAACTTTTTTGCTTCTTCTAGATACAACTTGTAGCAATCCCTAGCAACTGTCCATCGTGAGGGGATTTGAAATCTATGTTGAAGCTCTTGCAATAGTTCTTTAAAATCCTCCCCTTCCACAGTTCTAAAAGCCATCTCATCCTTGATGAATCTTGCAAGTGCTTTTCTGCATCAATCTTGACTGAACACATGTGTTTGACCAGAACTAGAGAAAAAACTCTATGCCAAACTGTTTGCTCTATTCAGATTTTATGGGCACCGTGCCAAATGTCGCCAAAGTTAGTTTGTCCACTTTGCCCAGTGTTTACCTTTTGTTTCACTGAGTGGCATTCTAGTAAAATGTTTCCATGCATCAAATGTTTGCCTCCTCTTTTTTCTTCCTTATGCTTGAGCTATCACTTCCTTATTTAGTGATGTGGCAGTAGCTTCAGTTTCATTCACCTCTTCAATTGCTTCGTCCATCATTGTCATTGGAGATTGTTCTGAGCTCATTTTCCTTCCTGCTCAAAAGAAGCAATATAGACATATTCAAATTAAAACAGACAGAAGCAATACAAAAAGATATCTTCCTAATCTTGTTAAAACAGATAGAAGCAATACAGAAGGTCAAATTAAAAAAGACAGAAGCAATACAAAAAGATATCTTCCTAATCTTGTTAAAACAGATAGAAGCAATACAGAAGGTCAAATTAAAAAAGACAGAAGCAATGCAGAAAGATATCTTCCTAATCTTGTTACAACCGACAAAAGCAATACAGAAGGTCAAATTAAAATAGACAAAAGTAATACAGAAAGATATCTTCCTAATCTTGTTAAAATAGACAAAAGCAATACAAAAGGTCAAATTAAAACAGAAAGAAGCAATACAGAAAGATATCTTCCTAATCTTGTTAAAACAGACAGAAGCAATACAGAAGGTCAAATTAAAATAG
This sequence comes from Leucaena leucocephala, assembly GCA_037074615.1. Lineage (NCBI taxonomy): Eukaryota > Viridiplantae > Streptophyta > Magnoliopsida > Fabales > Fabaceae > Leucaena > Leucaena leucocephala. The sequence continues at coordinate 11,722,213 of CM073540.1, read as the reverse complement.
ACAAAAGCAATACAGAAAGATATCTTCCTAATCTTGTTACAACCGACAGAAGCAATATAGAAGGTCAAATTAAAATAGACAGAAGCAATAAGAAAGATATATTCCTAATCTTGTTAAAATAGACAGAAGCAATACAGAAAGTCAAATTAAAACAGATTATTCTTCCTAATCTTGTTCTGTTTTTGATGAATTACGTCAAGCTTTTACAACTTTGTTTCCATGGATTACAGAATTGAAGTAAACTTTGTTTCATCTTCGTAAAAGTTTTCACTTGCATACACTTGTCATAGACCTTTGGTCAATATGTGAATAAGCAAACTTCATTAATTTATGCATTTTCACATAATATGCAATAATTTTGAAAGGCTTTGATGAAAACTTAAGAAATTTATACAACAAATCTCCATAAACAGAACAACAAATTCCATAATTGAAGGAAAAGAGCAAAGAATATATACAAGATTAGGAAAAAAACTAACAAACACTATGAATCCCAAAACCATCACACAATAGGACCTTTCAATTAAAACATATATGCGTGTAAATATCTTAAAATGGAGGAAGTATATAACATTTAATTAGCTGCCTCGCATTACTCATTTTCCTCATGCACCCCAGGATCTTCACCTTCCTCGCATTATTAGGAATAAAAAAATAGAAGGGATCTTCAAGTTACTAATTGAACTTGTCCTGTTTCTGCTGGTTTATTTGGAAAAGCTTTCTCTGTATTGGCAAAGAGATGATTGATGATAATACTTTGTTTAAATTAAGTTCAAATTCATCTACTTACTTACTTAGAAATGGCGATTAGGTTCAAATAAATGGCAGCAAAACATGACGATTAGATTAAAAATATGGCAGCAAAGCAATAGAAGCAAGATTAAAAGTCAAGCTTATCTAACCCACACCAGAAGATTAGAGGAACAAACGTGAAGGGAAAGGGGAAGATTAGAACTAATAACTTGTCACCGTTCTGAGATTATGAGATTCTACAGGGGAAGGGGAAGACGTGAAGCCGACAAGCCTTGAAGAATAGAAGAAAACAATCATCGCTCATCTCTCTCTCTCTTTGACTCTCGTCCTTCAAGCCTTTAAGTGAACTCGCCAAGACGCCAACTTAGGGACCATTCACCTTCACCGTGATCCGCTGTCGTGCCGCTGCGCTTTCACTATGAGAATGAGAATGAGAAAACCTGAAAGTGAAGACATAATGAAACGAAAACCTACCCTCCTAATTAACCTATCTGAATAAAATATTGGATTTAATTAATTAAAAAATACACATACGGGCGGGCTACAGGCTGCCCTATGGTCCAGTAGCCCTCCCGTATATTTTACTGTTTTAGCCTGTTTAAATCCGCCCGTTACAGGCCTATTTTGGGTGGGCTCAGTACGAGCATATTGATACCAGGGCCGGGTGGGTGCACTGAGCTGCGGGCACCTTGCTCAAGCCTAATCTGAGGAATAACTGAGGACTTTAGCTCTACTTATAGGGCCATAATAATAATTCAAAATTTCAAATCCATATCTAAATATGAACTCAAATCTTAATAATTCCCTAACTATTAATAACAAGTAAATCATAATAGAATCATAATTGTAGGATATTTTAGATATCCTATTTTATTGAAAATAATAAAAATACTAAACTTAATAATTTAACTTAGATAGTGTTTCTAAGTTATTAATAAATAACATTTTTAATTGTGTTTAATTATAAGAATAAAAATTAGGATGTTACAATTCTCCCCTCCTTTTAGGAATTTTGTCCCAAAATTAACACCTTAGAAAACGCAAGAAAAAAAACACAAAGGGAATATATTTGGTCACTCGTGCTGTATTTGCTCCTTGAGTTCCTTGGGAGACGCCGCGGCTTCCTCTTGGATCATAGCATAAACTCGGCTGGGAATAGTAGGATTATCACTTTGAAGGGTCTGTTGAGCCTTTGGACAAAACTTAGCGATATGCCCCAATTAATGGCATCTGAAGCACTCTCGGAACTCTCCAGAATGAGTCCTGCCACATCTCTGACACGACTTGGGTACATTAGATACTAAGGAAGTAGGTACTCTACAGGGACTCTGATTTTCCCTAGCGCGACTCCTTTGGCTTTGGTTCATTTGTTGGACCCTTTGACGGGCATTATCTCTCTGTCCCAAGCCACTATTCTATCCTGAACTCCCTGAGCCACTGGCACTAAACTGTTGCCTCTTCCTCACTCCTCCTATAGGTCCTGGATAGCTAAGCCCCATGACTAGATCCTATGTCTTCTTTGCTTGGTCTACCTCCCAGGCCTTTCTGGCTATGACTCTCAACTTGATACACATATCCTCAAATGATTCTGGCTTATATAGAGCTAACGCTTGCTACAGCTCTGGCTTAGCCTGATACAACAAATGTTGAGCCTTCCAGATAGAGTAATTTATCCCTTCCGGGTGAGAAACATACTTTATTAATTCAATAAACTTAGTGATGAATAGGTCCTCATGCATGTCACCCTATTACAGGGAGTAAAACTGGAATTGTTTCTCCATACGCAGTTCCTTAGGAAAGAAGTGATCATAGAACATCTCCTTAAAATCTTCCCAACTCATCTATGAGATATTAGCTGGCCCCACACTATCCTACTAATCTCTCGCCTCGTCTTCTAAGTATGTAATAGCCACTTGTACCTTTAGTGGTAAGATGCAAGGGACTGTTGAGAATATTGTCTCCATGCTCTTAATCCACTTCTCTGTCTTTGAGGCCTCCAATCCTCCCTTAAACTTTGGAGGGATATACTTATGGACTTCTTTCCAAACCTTAGTGAAGCCATTCTCTATCTCATAATAGTTACTTGATCCTTGCTTCTCTAGCATCTTTGTTTCAAACTTCTTTAACCTCTCGTCGACTGTACCTAACACTACCTCCGTCATATGTGCCATTATTGCTTCATAATCTAGTTGAGGCCTATCATGCTGAGGCCTATCCTCCTGGGGCCTACTACCACCATGTGCACTTTGTTGTGATCGAGTTCTTACCATCTTCTCTTTACCTAAGGATGTAACCCACTATAATATAGACAATTTATAAACTAACAGGGAAAGACATGTATGAATAATGCATATTGCCACTACTATGCAATACAACATACAAGAGGATGTTGTCATACCTAAATATCAAGTTAAAGTATTTAATTACAAAATATGCACCACAACTTTATGAGAATTTAAATGATTGCTGTAAACTATATTCTAAATATTTAGAAAAATTTAAATAACTTACAAAATAAATTTAACAAAATTCTCAAAAATGTTAAAATAGTAAAATCCCATAAATAATTAAATTGGTACATAAATTAATTTGGTAATCAAATATTCAAAAAAAAGTTAACAAACTATTTATGGATTAAACTGCAATTAAACTAAACAAACTAATCAAATATTTCATTGAACAACTTTCTAGAAATTCAACAAAAATAGTTCAAAATAAAATAGAGCCCAAATATATTTAATGGCACAAAAGCAGAGCCTGTATGTCTTTGAGTAAAAACTATTTTTTTTTACACGTGAAATCCAAAAGTAAAGGAAAACATAAAGTCCATATCATAAGCCCACCACCAGAATGACCCAAAGTTCAAATAGGGGACTTGTTACTAAATAAAAATAGAATTAGATGTACCCATCGTCCGTGGGTTTAACTGGCAAAGGGATGAGACATGCGACCTTTGGAGCGTGTTCGAACCCTGGGGAGTACCACTTTATTGTGGTTCTAATCACAACGTTTGGGGAGGCATCCTAGCTCCTGGGTGCCTAGATTTACGCCTGAGGGTAATATATGGTTCGCCCTACCCGATATTGGTATCGCCTAGGAGGAAGGGAGATTTCACCCTGCCTTTAGATTGTGGGTGAGCTCAACCCCTTTCCAAAAACTTCTTTACCAAAAAAAATAGAATCAGATGTAAATAAAACCCTAAAGGCCAACATATAGTAGGGCCCAAAACGTTATTATGAAAAATAATTTTTTTTTTTACTCGAGGGGCCAAAGCATGAGTCCAATTTCTAAAAAAATATGGTGATGAAAAAAAAACAACTTGGCCCAAACACAACTGATAAGAGAAAGGAAAGGAAGAACAATAAAGAATTTTGGCCCATAATCGTTACTGCTCAGAACAATTTTTTTTAAACACAAATGGTGAACACAGAAAGCCATATTTCTAAAAAAATAAGGGAAAAAGACAGAAAAAGACCTTTTAAAATTTAAAAAGACAAAAAGGGCAACTGAATTTAAAAAAAATAGATTGGGAAGAGGGCCCAATCTGTTATTTATAAATTTCTGTGCAGAGACCAAATATTATTATGGGAGTTGCAAATACCAATTTGAGAGTTGCAAATACCATTATAGGAGTTACAAATACTATTGGCAGAGTTGCAAATACTATTGGCAAAGTTGTAAATACCATTACAAGAGTTTCAAATACCATTGGCAGAGTTACAAAAAGTGCAATTTCGTCTTTTGCCTCAAATTTGTAAAAAATTGTTTGCAACTCTGCCAATGGTATTTGTAACTCCCATAATGGTATTTGCAACTCTGCACAGGGATTTGCAAATGACAGATTGGGTCTCATTCCCAATCTGTCATTTTTTAAATTCAGAGGCGCTTTTGGTCTTTTTGAATTTCAAAAAGTATTTTTCTGTCTTTTTCCCAAAAAATAATCCACACCTATAAATCCTTAAAAAAAAAAAAAGAATGCCCAACACTGAATTGAAAAAAATATATACATATATATATGTACAAAAGTAAAAACGGCACTGTAGAAAAACCATAAACTTTTCTTCTACTTCTTTTTTTTAAAAAATAATGAAATAAATTCATAATATATCATAAAATTTAGGAGGATCTGGAACCTAAGCTTTGATACCAAATTATAAAATCTTCCTAAAATATAACTATTACTAATTATTTAGATCTATTTTGTACCCAATATAATTTAAAAATAATATTACAAATGAATTTAGTTTATTTCAAGAGAGTTAACCATGGTAGAAAAGAATTTAACTAAAATTTAAATTAACTCTACTATAGTTATAGAAAGGATTTTCTTAAAATATAAATAAAGTAATAGGATATATAAGTATACAAAATAAAATCTATTGTGACAATATACAAATATTCTACACATACCTTCAAAGGAGAAGACTATGCAATTAATATAGCTCTACTCAAGCTTCTGAAGTTTTTCTTAGGGTCCAAAGATGAGAATATGACCTGAAAAATGTTAATAATAATAGGGTGAGACAAACGTCTCAGTAACCAGTAATTCTACACATCATGAGTATTAACATGTTCTCATGAGGTGTCAAGTGGGACCAATTATAAAATACAATATATAGAAAATAATATATTATCATAATAAAATTAAATGAATAACCCACCCAAGTTCTTCCCATCAAACCATTCCAACTACCTTATTCCTGTTGACCGAACCCATGGGCTAGTGATAATTGACCGCTCAAAAATCTAACCGATCAAGTGGTATGGATATGCCAAAATCCATAGAGCACTTAACCAACTATGGGTTCATTCCCTCTAAGTAAACAGGTGGGGCATATCCCTCGGTAAACTAGTGGGACAAAAATCAACCATCGAGCTCCAATGGAGGCTATACTACGTGGTAGAAGTATAACTCTATCATCACCCATCCCCAATGCATAATTCTCAAAATAATCATATTAATCAAAATCTCAACAGCTTGATAAATATCACAAGAGGATTTTTCTCAAGATATAACAAGTTTATAATCTTAACTCAAACTTTCTAAATTAAACTTTAAGTCTCACAAGACTATTTTCAATAAAAATCATCAAATAATTTTTCTTAATACAATCGCATCAATATCAATAGATTTATATATATGTATATTAAATCACTCACAAACATCACATTAGCACACACAATGAGTAGAAAGTGGTTACATTTTGTCTAAATGTAAGAATAATTACCACCTAAAGATTTGAGAGGTAAATATCAGCTTTGGGAAGGCCTAGGATGTGGAGTAGGTGTACCAAACAGTCCAAAATAGTACAAAATAGTGCAGCAGGGCAAGACAGTGTGGCTTCATGTGAGGCATGTGTACGTCGTTAGCCTAAGCTTTAGTTGGAGTACTTGCAAGTAGGCCTCACGCGCCGAGGAAGAGGTGGCGTGTGAGGGTGTGTGGATGCTCCATTAGCTGTCAAACTTGGTGGGTGGACCATGTTCCTCTAGTCGATCATGGTGGTGGTCTCAAATTTGAGAAAGGAGGTTAGTAGCTTTGGTTCAGAAGTGTTGAATTCAGCGTGTCTTTTAAGAACCCGTTCTTGATCATGTCTCTTTCGCCACGGTTATTCCTCCTCTGGCCGACGCTATTGTTCTTGATGTGTGCGTGGGTATAGTGAGGGAAGCAGATGAGGGACTCTGGGAACATGAAAGGGATTGAGAGAGGAGAGTGAAAAGAGAGAAGCTGACTCAATAATGCAATATGAGGAATAACTGAAGACTCTAGCTCTGCTTATAGAGCCATAATAATAATTCAAAATTCAAAATTTCCAATCCATATCTAAATCTGAACTCAAATCTTAATACTTTCCTAACTATTAATAACAAGTAAATCATAATAGAATCATAGGTAAAGGTAATTGTAGGATATTCTAGATATCCTATTTTATTAAAAATAATAAAAATACTAAACTTAATCATTTAACTTAGATAATGTTTCTAAGTTATTAATAAATAACATTTTTAATTGTGTTTAATTTTAAGAATAAAAATTAGAATGTTACATTCTTTATGTAATAAAGTCTCTCCTTAGAACTAATGTGATGGAGTTATGGTACAAGATATTAGGACATCCAAATTTCTATTATATGTGTAAGATGTTTTCTACTATTTGCTCAAATAAAAATTTTGAATTTTATTGTGATTCATGTGAACTAGCAAAACATTATCGCACCTCTTTTCCAAATGTCCCTTATCACCCTTCTAAACCTTTTTCCATTATTCATAGTGACTTGTGGGGTCCATCCCCTGTTCCAAACCGTACACACTCTAAATGGTTCATGACCCTCATTAATGACAATACCTGTGTTAGTTTGGTTTTCCTATTAAAGAGTAAAACTGAGGTATGCCAAACATTCATTGATTTTTATAACATGATCCATACCCAATTCAACACAAAAATTCAAACTCTTCACACCAATAATGGTACCGAGTATTTTAATCAGTCGTTATCCACATTTCTTAAAACACATGGTATTACTCATAAGATCTCTTATCCTCATAACCCTCAACAAAATAGGATTATTGAACGTAAAAGTAGATATATACTAGAAACTGCTCTGTGACATTCTAAATTTTGATAGAAGGAATTTATAAGAAGTGGTTAAGGTTAAGAGTATTTTTGTAAAAAATTAAAAAGTGTCAAAGGTTAAATTTTAGGAAAAAAGGTAAAAGAAATAATAATCATTAAAAATATTTTGAGGATCTAGAAAATTATAAGATTTTATTTCCTAAAAGGGGAATAAATAATTTAATAGTTATTTTTCAAATTTTAAGGCTCTATTTCTTGGAAAATTTAAGAAAAATATATGGAGGTTAATTTTTGAGATAAAATTTTTAAGTAAATTATGTTATGAGCTAGATAAACTATTGGAGGAAGAAGATCTTTATTTTATAGGGAGGATTAATTTCTAGAAATTTTTGTAAGGTTTCAGAAAGTATAGAAAATTAGTGAATTGGGAATAAATTTGATGAGAAGTAGGGGTGTGCATAAAGCCCACGGCCCGATATGCCCACTTGAGCCAGCGATAAAAAAGCTCTGCCTAACCCGATAAATATAGGGTAGGGTTGGACATCGAGTTAGAAAATATAACCCATATTTTTTTGGGCGGGGCACCTGGCAGGGGGCTGCCCTGCCCGGCCTTGCCCATGAGCACCCTTTTTTTTCTTTTCCCCCTATATGCTACATTTGGAAAGAAAAATATGATAGTAACTGGTGACAAAATCATTTTAGAAATATGAGTAGTTAAGTAGGTAAGTTGCATCTTTTAATATTTATAACTATATTAATTTTTATTTTTTTAATTTTGCTAATCATCATATGATTACATTACAAATTATAATTGTTTATTGTATTTTTTTCAAATACTTAATCCTTGTCAACATTTGGGAGATTGATGCAAAGTTGTAATTACAAACTACTTAGACTTCAAGACTTCTTTTTTTTATATGTAATGGATTTCAAGACTTTAATTATTATCTTTTTGTTGCTTTATTCTTAGTTGATTATGGATATTATTTAACTCTTAAAGACATATGAATATGGTATTATTTTAGCAGTTCATAATTGAAAATTTTTTCCCACAACATGAGCATGGCATCACAACTTGGGCATGCAAGCCCGCCCATATCCAGCTCAAAATAGTTAGGGCTTTTACCTGGCAGGGCCGGGCATCAGGCTGTAAAATGCAACCCATACTTTTTTCGGGCAGGGCATCGGGAAGGGGGATCTTAATGAGAATAGCATAATAGTCATTGTACACCACCACACCACACGTCACGTGCCTTCTTCTTCCCTTTCACTCAGTCTCTCTCACTCATTTATCAGCTACTTCTTCCTCAAACAAAGTGAGTAGGTGAGACAGATAAGACCAAGAGAGAGAATGTGAGAGAGAGGGGCGACGGACTTGAGGGATACGATGTCGAGGTGGTGCTCAGAGGACAGAGATTGAACTCACGACACTATCGACCACTTGAGGTGAGTTCTTGGATTCCGTCTACAACTCTAACTCCTCTATTCTTTAAATTTCTTTTGGTTGGATCATTGATTAAAATTGGGGTTTTGGAAGGAAATCCTTAATAAAGTAAATATTGATGCTTAAAGAGGTGAAATTAGGTCTTAATCTCGAAGTGTGTTTGCTGTTTGTGTGCTTTGGATCCTAAAAAATTAAAGCTAAAGAGAAATAGAATAGAAATAGAATGAAGTATTATACTAATTGTAAGTGATTTCTATGTTTTGGGTAATGAACTTCGAAAGCAGAGACCCATCATTTATGGTTGTGCTTGCTGAACTAGGTTTTTAGTTGTGTTTGGCTATTGAAAGAACTAAAACTTTATAGTTAGAAAATATTTGTTTTGGATATATAATCTCTATAATATTTGTTAATATATATATAGTGTTAGGTTAATGGATTATAAGAAGACAATTTTTATTTAATTAAGCTCCGTTCTAGAAGTATAACGATAGATTCATTATTGGAACAAGAAAATATTTTTAATATAGTTGAAAATGAGAGATTAAAAGAGGATTAAAAACTTCTTACCATGTGTGTGCGTATGTGTTAAGTGGGAGGCATATTGATGATGGGAAAATCTGGTTCAAAATCGCTACTTGTAGTTTGAAGTGGTAGATATTGGACTTTGTAATTAAAAATGGATTTAAGGACTATTTTTAAATCTATAATTTTTACATATTAAGAGATGTGATTTGTTGAAAGAGTTTCATGTGGCAAAGCATTTTGGATTAAGGAGATGGGATCCAATAAAAGAGAAAATAAGGGGTTGAGTTAGGTTGTGAAAGAAGTTTATTATGCAATGAACTAAAGTTTAATACTAATATGCCTGCATAAATATATATATAATATTATCTAGTTGAGCCACTTTAACTTTCTTACTTTTGTACGTCTTAGGGACCATTCGATAGCATTTAGAACCACTTACATGACATTTGAAATCCATTAACTAAATATGGAATTTTTACTCTTAGCGAGTTACTGTTCATATGGTATTCCAGATTGTGCGATGAACTTTGAAAAATCATAATTAATTCTAGAAAAATTGAAATGAAGTGTTTCAAAATTATAATCGAAGATAACATCTTGAAATTTAATTAAAAAATAAGTTTCTGACCAAATGCTTAGCCAATTAATACAGTTTAATCGTTAAATATTACTGTTCATTTGGTCAAAAATTCTGAAAACAGATTTTGGTCCCCATTTTTGGAAAATTGGTTCTCTTTGTACAGACTTCAAAATAAGGTGTTATTGGTGTCAAAACGAATCTTGACATGTTAACTAAATGTCTGTAAAATTTTATACTTTTATTCCATCATTTACTATTTTTCCTCACATCAGAAATATTATTGCTTAAACTAAGCATACAGCATCATTACTTGCAAGAATTCTTTACATAACATCATATAACATTTACATTGACCAATCCCTAACTCCTCTTCATGCTTCTTCATCCTCTTTTCTCATTCATAAACCTATGGGGATTGGTATTACATGGATGGGGTGAGATTTTGAGGGAAATCTCAGTAGCAAACGATACTAAACAATGCATGTATTAATGTAATTGCTTGTGAAAGTGTTACCATATTGTAATGAGCATGCTTCCATGTATCATATGAAATACAATTGGTCAAAGTAATCATAGAAATAGAGCTTTAATCATCTACACAAATGCACACAATTTAATAAAGCCATAGCACAATCAAGCATAACATTCAATACATACAAGTTTAGGATAAGTTTACTACCTTATTGCTTTACTCCCTTTCACTTTAACTTTGCTTTTTCCTTCTTACTTTTCTTTGATGTGTGGCTGCCTCTTTTGAGTCCACAATCAAATCCTAACATCACATAATCATCCATTCATTACAATATAACTTCTCTTGAACATTAAACTTACTTTAACTAACATAACTTCCTTTAATCTTTACCAATTGATTTGGCCTTTGAATCAATTGATGTCTTGACCTTACCCTACACAATTTCATCTTTTGAATCCATTTATGAGCTTAGAATCATGAAATTCCAGCTCTTATACACTGTTCTATACAGATTTGAAAAACATGCATAATTCTTCCAAAAAATTCATATTTTGATTCCAATGCTTCCCATATTTGTTTCTCTACTTTACCCTACACAAATTTTTATTTTAAAACCATTGGAAGTATCAAAATCATGGAATTCCAATCACTGTTCATGAGAGTGAACAGTAATAAAAGAATTCTAAATATTACAACTTTCAATTCCAATGTTTTCAAGGTTCAAAACCTATCCAATCCTACACAAAATCATCATATAAATTTAATGGAAGCATTATATCATTAAAATTCCATCTCCTTCTATCATGAACAGTGTATGAACAGTGCAAACCGAATTGTTTCATCCATGGCAAAGTCAAGAATATCAACTTGATCAACAACCAATCATCTAACTAGCTTGTTTAAGCTTTAATCTCATAATTCTAACTTTAATTTCTTCTTTCTCCTTTCATCTAAGGTTTTGGACAGCATATATACCTTAGAGAAAACTCAACTTTCTTCCATGAAAACCCTAGGTTCAAGCTCCCAAATCAAAGGAAAATAAGCTAGGATAGATTGCTTACCTTTAATCTCTAGCTTGCTTGAACTTTCGCCCTTGAATTCTTCTTTGTCTTGGCTTGAGTTTTCATTTTGCAAGAGGTTCCCCATGGTGTCTCATGTCTTGCTTGAAGGTGCAGATTTGTGGGGGTATTTATAGATAAAATTGGGTGGAAATGGAAGACCAAGATTACTTTGGTTACTATTTGATTTAATGGTCCAAAATCCACCTTGTAAGAAGCTTGCCATAGATGCCTCATTAATGACATCATCCCCATGACATCATCAAGGCAATTTTTTGCACAAGAAAAGTGGGAAATACTGATAGAAAAAATTTCAGTCCAGTCAGGTACTGATCAGGTCAATTTCAGAAAAACCACACTGTTTTATGTTCCCGATTTTTATAATATTCCAGAATATGTATTCTATCTTGGAAACTAGTGTCTAGGTTTCTCCTACCATTGATATTATTATACTGAGTATTTATCTGCTATCCATCCCTTGGAAAATGACTAAAATACTCTTGGTGCCCTTCCTTGCGCTATATTAACCCTAAGGGCATACTTATCATTTCACACCTCTTTGTACCTTATCAGGGCATATACTTACTATGAAGACTCATTCCTATACTCACCTTGATGTTTTTGACCTATCCAAAATGACCAAAATGCCCTCCATTCATCTCTTGTATATTATTACAACATAGGGGTATTTTCGTAATTTCGCACTTTTCTGGGGTTCCTATGGATACTGGCCCACATAACTGCTTAAGTACCTTATTGGGCCTCTGGGATGCCATTTTGGGCCTTTGTATAGGTCCACTACCTTTATGACACAAATCCCAAGAACCCTCTCCCGAAGGTATTTATCGGGTATTTTATTCACTGTAAATTCCATTAAAAATTGTACAGGATTCCTTTTCTGATCCTGTCAGTTTTATAAATTCTCATATTAATTATAGGAATTTATTGTAAAGCTTCATATGATTCTGAGATCTAAAAAATATTGTAATAATTTTTCCTAACTTCAAAAATTTATATCAATTTTTCGGGACCTCAAATTGAAATTCTATATTATGTCAAACTAACCAGAATAATTTTCTCTAGCTACTAGTAAAATTTGGGACTAAACTGATTTGGGGCATTTTTGGGCCTTTTCTGGGTCAACTTTCTCATAATTACACTTTTGCCCCTTGAACTTTTGATAAATTATATTTAGGTCCTCAACTTTTTATAATTACACTTAATGGCCCAAAGTTCATGTCTACTTTACATTTTGCACCATGGAACTTTTATACTTTTCACTTTAGTCCCTCTTTTTAAAATCTTCATCTTATCATTCTTTTCTTTTCCATTTATCATCACAATCCTTTCCAAACCTCTTTCCTCTATCAGTATTATACAGATAGGAAAAAATTAGAATATGACAACCACCTAAGAAATAAATGAGAAAGAGAGTAGTCAAAATTAATTGGGGAGAAGGGACTCCATGTGTTTGAGTTGCTATAAGGGAAATTATCTTAGGAAGTATGGTTATTAACGTGTGAATTAAGATGCTTACTTTGACAAACTAATTTTGAATGTCCATAAGATGTTTGAAGAAACTTTACAAAACTATTCAAATACTTGAATATGTGTGTTTCATTATTGATGAGTTATGGTACTGTTTATACCTTAATTTGAAATGCACACAAGCTATTTATTAAAATGTATAAGGGAAAATTTGTGTGATTAGATTGTATAAATGATTAAAATCCTTGGTCAAATTTGGAGAGGTATATATACATATTTGCCTTGCTCTTATGTTAGTCTTTGGAATGTATAATAGTTTGCTGAAATGACAAAGTGATGCTTGGATGTTATCTATAATAGTTATGTGATAGTTACATGTTAAGCAGTAAAAAGGATTTTATTAAATGGATTTTGTAAGTGGTTAATTAGAGTTAAGTATATATAAAGAAAGAAAGAAAGAAATGAAACGTGAAAATGACAATTTGCTTTGGGTATTAGGGAATTAAGGAGTAAAAATCTATATGGCAGCGGCTTTAAGTAAAGTAAGTCTTATATTTGGGAGAGCAATAGGTGAGTGAATAACGTCCCATAATAATTTATTTTTGGATGATATTTTAACCCTTTTTCATACTTTTATAAATTTATTAATTCTGTTAAATATTATTTGATCAATGTAAGTTTATAAAAATTATGTCTTTGGTTATTATCATTGATTTTTCTTTCAATATGGCCTATCATATTGTCATGCTTATTTATGGAACGGACAAATAAAGTTCTAAAAGGTATTTTATAAACTTTTTATATTGAGATAATTTTTTACTCTAAAATATTCTTATATGAATTCTTATTATTTGAATAGAGTTTTATAGCATATAGATTGAAAGAAATATTGAGATTTTATTCTGATTTTCATGTTGGGGTCATTGATTATAGAATATTTTTATGAGATTTCAGTATTGAGATATCTTCTTCTTTATTATTGATAAATTGACCCCTATTCATGCTTCGAAATATTTGAGAGGAATGAATACAGAACGCTAGTTACTAACAGAAGTAATGTTAGTCCTTAGTGCACCATCGTTAACCTCAAGCTCACTTGATATTCGTAGGATTCATTCTCACCACTTGTTATTCGTGGGTCTCATCCTATGCTTGGTTAGTTACCCTCATGGACTGTGTGTCCTTGCTTATTTTCGTGGCTTCAAGCTACGTCAGAATGGTTAGTTACCCTCGTGGACTTTGTGTCCACGCTTGTTATTCATTCTATTGACGTCCTACAAAAAATAAGATTTGAGGATTGTCATTTTAAACTAATTTTTTTAAATAAGAAGTTTTACTGGTTATTGGATTGATTGGATTGATGATTTTTATATAGTTTTATTCTTGCTATAATTCTATACTCTGGAAATTTTGATTCAGCAACAAGCTTTATTATTTATAGTTAAATATATTTTAAATTGTTTCTTTCCGTATTTTAATTATTTTTAATGATAGGATGTTATTCACAAGAAGATTATTTTGGCCTCAGATAGCATCGTCGACCTTGCACCTCCAGCGAAATAGACAAGACCGTCATGGCTTATCAAAACTTGTATATGCTCCACGTAATCTATAGGCAAGATTCATATCCTCTCTTGTGTTTTTGAGATGTATAAATATTTATATATGGTATGGTATTTATTATTTTGGAAGGTATAAATATGTTCATATATGATAAATAATCAAATGGCTTATGTATGTCTAAGATAGTTATTATATTAATTATAATACCTAAAGGCTTACGAAATATGAGTTCTCTAATATTTTGTGCCATTCATTGCTCAACTTTTGGGGTGTGACATGCTCAAACTCTCCTTTTTACCAGCACTATTCCTACCTACTTTGGGATGCTGCTGCTCTCATAGCTACCTTCTTGATCAACCGAATAACTTGTAAGCCTCTATCCATCCAAACTCCTTTCCAGGTCTTCTACCACTACTTCAACCTATCCTATCTTGATAATACCTTACCTCTAAGAGTCTTTAGGTGTACTACATTTGTTCACTTACACCATACCTATAAGCTCAAACCCAAAGCCGTCAAATGTATTTACCTAGGGCCTGTTGGGAACCAAAAGGGGTACAGATGTTTAGATTCTTTCACTAAATGTCTATACGTCACTCGTGATGTCACCTTCCATGAGTCTGTTCCTTTTTATACTTCATCCTCAGTTTAGGGGGAGACTTGGGGTGAACCTCAATCAAACAGATACCGAACCCATATACCCTCCTAATCGAATCTATACCCTTGAGGAAATAGTATATGAGGTACCTAGGATAAGTGAGGAGAATACTAGTTCAGGGGGAGACACTAACAGGTGGGGTTAAGTCTATACCCGCAGAAACATGGACATGATAGGTAATACACCCCAAACAACTGACACACTCTAAGAGTCTGAACTAGAAGCATGCCCTGACCATGAAGTACCTAATGAGGATCTTGAACATAAAGTGCAAAATGAGGATCTTGACCTTTTAATAGAAGTAAGAAAGTAACGGAGGTCCTGTACTAGACACCCTATGGAGAGATTTGTCTCTTATCAATCTCTATCATCAAAACATTCTGCTTTCATATCTCACATTGACCAGATCAGGATACCAGAAAGTATAAATGAAGCCCTTGATATTTCTAAATGGAGAAAGGCGATGATGGAAGAAATAGAGGCACTAGAACATAACAACACATGTGAAGTTGTAGAGCTACCTAAAGGTAAGAAAGTAGTAGGCTGCAAATGGGTATTCACCCTAAAGTATCGTGCTGATGGGAACCTTGATAAATATAAAGTAAGATTAGTGGCAAAGGGTTTCACTAAAGTTTACGGTATGAATTACACCGAGACGTTTGCACCAGTGCCCAAGCTAAACACCATCAGGATCCTATTCTCTCTTGTAGCAAACCTAGATTGGCCACTACACCAGATGGATGTCAAAAATACGTTCTTAAATGGGTAATTGAAGAAATAAGTATACATGAAAATGCCTCCAGGATTTCCCGGAAGGAAGGAAAGTCAAGTATGTAAACTGAAGAAGTCATTGTATGGCTTAAAACAATCTCCCCGAGCCTATTTTTAGAGGTTTACCAAGGTATTAAAAGATCAATACTATACACAAGGATAAGGTAATTACACCCTATTCTTCAGACATCTAAATGGGAAAATTATGGTATTAACAATATATGTCGATGACATTGTTCTCACAGGCGATAACCCAGCAGAGATTGACAGGATCAAAAGGGCACTAAATAAAGAATTCCAGGTTAAAGACCTAGGAAGAATAAAATATTTTCTAGGTATGGAAGTTTCCATATCTGCAAAAGGAATCAGTATCTCGTAAAGAAATTATATACTAGATCTACTAGAAGAAACAGGTATGCTTGGTTGTATACCAAGCGATACTCCTATACGGGCTAAAAAATCAGTGATTTGAAGATTTGGGGAAGGCTATAAATATGGGAAGATACTAGCACATGGTAGGTAAATTAATTTATTTATCCTACACTCGACCAAACATTGCTTATGTTGTTAGTGTGGTAAGCCAACATTCTCATGACCCCAAACAAAAACACCTAAATGAAGTCTACAGGATCCTCTGATACTTGAAGGGCTCTCCTAGACTAGGTCTCTTGTGTAAAAATTTTGAAAAAGGAATGTGGAGATGATAACATATGTTAACTGGGCAGGTGATCAAGATGATAAAAAATCTACCTCAAGTTATGTTACCTATGTCTGGGGAAATTTAGTCACTTGGTGCAGTAAAAAACAAAATGTGATTGTCAGAAGTAGTGCTGAAGCTGAGTTTAGAGCTATAGCTCTTGGAATCTATAAAGTTCTATGGGTAAAGTGGGTACTGGAATAATTGAGAATGCCAATGAAACTACCTATTAGACTACACTCAGACAACATGGCAGCCATCAACATGTCACACAATCAGTCTAGTATGACAGAACAAAACATGTGGAGATAGATAGATATTTCATAAGAGACAAGATTGGTGCATGAGCAATTAATCTCAACTATATTCCCTCAAAAGAATAAATAGCATATGTGCTTATAAAGGGATTGGCCCGAGATAAATTTGAATATTTGATTGGTAAGTTTGACATGATAAATATCTATACTCCAACTTGAGGGGAAGTGTAGAAGATATTAGAATTAAATGTAGAAGATATCAGGATTATGTTGGGATTGGAATTAAATGTAGAAGATATGAGAATTATGTTGAGAAAGATTATAGGGATTGATTGGGAGAGATTATAGGAAATTATATCATTATTGCATCCTAGATTGTACGCTATAAATACTATCTATTTTGGGATCCTATAGGTGTATATATGTAACATAATAGAGCAGTAATAGTGACAGAAGCATTATACAGAACATATCTACTGTCCTCCTGCTGTTTATCTTTCTTTCATAGTCAGTATGCCTATAAATAAAAAGTATACATGAAAATGCCTCCAAAATTCCCCAAAAGGAAGGACAATCAATTATGTAGGTTGAAGAAGTCATTTTATGGTTTAAAACAATCTCCTTAAGCATAGTTTGAAAGATTCTCCAAGGTTCTAAAAGCTGAAAGCTATATACAGGGACAGAGTAATCACATACTATTCTTCTGACACCTGAATGAAAAAATTGTGGTACTAGTAGTATATGTTGATGATATTATTCTCACATGTGATAGTCTAATAGAGATTGACAGGATTAAGAAGGCACTGAATAGAAAATTCCAGGTTAAGGATCTAGGACAAATAAAATATTTCCTGGGTATAGAGGTTGCTAGATTTGCTAGACGAATTAGTATCTCTCATAAGAAGTATATATTAAATCTTGCAGAAGAAACAAGTATGCTTGGCTGTAGACCAAGTGACACCCCTATCCGTGTTGAAAAAAATATTGATACTAAAGATTTGGGAAAGGCTGTAGATATAGGAAGATACCAGCGTATGGTGAGAAAGTTGATCTACTTATCCCACACTCGCCCAGATATTGCTTATGCTATTAGTGTGGTGAGTCAACATTCTCATGACCCCAAACAAAAATACCTGAATGAAGTTTACCATATTCTCATATATTTGAAAGGCTCTCCTGTACTAAGCCTCTTGTTCAAAAAATCTGACAAACAAAATGTGGAGATTTTAACAGATACCGATTGGGCTGGTGATCAAGATGATAGAAGAACCACCTCAAAGTATGTTACCTATGTTTGGGATAATTTAGTTACTTGGCATAGTAAAAAATAAAGTGTGGTTGCTAGGTGCAGTGCTAAAGTTGAGTTTAGAGCTATATCTCTTGGAATTTGTGAAGGCCTATGGGTAAAGTGGGTACTTGAAGAGTTGAGGATGTCACTAGAGTCACCTATCATACTACGTTCAGACAATATGACGGCTATCAACATGTCACATAATCCAATTCAGCATGGCGGAACAAAACATGTGGAGATAGATAGACATTTCATAAGAGAAAAGATTGATGCAAGAATAATTGATCACAAATATATCCCCTCCATGGAACAAACAGCATATGTACTTATAAAGGGATTGACTCGAGACAAATTCAAATATCTAATTGGCAAGTTAGATATGATAAATATCTATGTTTCAACTTAAGAGGGAGTGTAGGATATATATAATTAAGACAAGGAGAGATTACCACGATTGATTGAGGGAGATTATAGAAACTGTATCTTGATTTTAATTCCCCTGATTTTACTCTCAAAATCGCACCTTGATTGGGATTCAATGTGTATATATGGAACAGCATACAATAGTAAAAATACATAGAAGAATTATATAGAACCTTCTGTGTTATACCTAGTTGTTCCCCCGCTTGCATAATCGGCATGTCCTCCGATATTTTTTATTTTAAAAATATTGTTTTGTCTAAATTGCTATTTCCTTCTCATTTTCTATGATTTATTACCTGTTCCTTGACAACTTTGAGCTATGCTTGAACTATGCTTTTCACATAGTTCAATCACCATGCTTTTCACATAGTTCAATCACCATGCTATGCTAAGAGTTCATTTTAACCCTTTCCAACGTCATGGCATGTACAATTACTTAACCTTTTTTCTTATATCCGTTGTGTTTTTCTATTATGCATGTGCTATGAGTCCATCTTTTTATTTTTGCCCCTATTCAAATCAGGTTTTGGCTTATGCACCTAGCAATGCAGCAGTTGATCAGCTTGATGAATAGGTAAGTTCTATTAGGTTGAAGGTATCATTAGTATTAGTTCTGATCTGTTTTCTTATTGTATGTGAATGTAAGGAATTCATGTCAACAAATATGATCTCCATTCTGATTAATTTTATGAATTGTCTACAAACTTGCTCTTATTTTACCAGGTCAATGATGTGCAGCTTCTTATCTAATAGGATACAACAGAAGTTAATTTTGTAAATAAATCCCCTGATCCCAGTTTTCTGTTTGAATTTTGCTTTTGAACTACTCCATTACAGCTGTTTTTCAGATTCTTCATAATGACACTGAAAAACAATATATTAGCAACGGACAAGTTTTTTGACACAGAAGGCCTTTGGAGAAACAACAATATTTAGTGAATATGCTGCAGCAGCAAGTACGTGGTGAAGGTGTAAACACTGCACGAGACAGTTATCGTTGAATGTGAGTTCGTAATTTTCATCTGGAGACGATTTTCTTGATATACAAAAGGCCATTGCACTAGCAGCATTATTAAAACAATAAAATGACCTGTTTTGCATGTTGTAGTTACAATTCTAGTCATGTTTGGGGTGACGAAATGTAAGCTAGTTTTGTTCATTCACTGTGTCTTAACCACGTATGCATTCCTCAGAAAGTGCATGGCATTTGCAGTTTACACTCACACTATTCTTTGCGGTAAGTTTATTTAGTTTTCATTCTTGCCTGAACATCATAATGTGTTGAAAACTGTTGTTGGAGAATTAAATATCATGTTCACCTATATTGATTCAAATTAGTAATTTTTAAGAGTACTGGTTCCTGCCCTTATTATTGTTTGATCTTGTGATCATTCAAAATTGCACGTGTGACTTATTTGAGAAATGCTAGTCTTGTGATCCTTAATTAGCCTTACATGTCTTGTGATCCTTAGAAATTGCGTATGTGGCTTATTTGAGAAATGACAGTCTTTTGATGTACACCTTTGTGCTTGCTTTGGTTTTGAGCTTGTAATTTTAATGCACTCCTACAAGGCTCATTAACATTTATATCATTTGATTCCCTAATCTTGAAGTATGTAAATATAATTATGGGGTTTACTTTTATTCTTCTGCTTAGACTCTCCATGTGTTTGTTGCTTTATAGCACCCTTAATAAATATAATTATCCCTCCATCATTTCATGCCTATTTACAAATGTTGGAAACATGAGATTGATTCAAAGGGTTGAATTTGGCTTCTAATCCTTCAAAATTGCTTATGTGGTTTTTGTGAGAAATGACAATTTTTTTATGCAAATAGTCATCCTTGTGTTGGTGTTTGAACTTGTATATGTAATGTACTCCTAAGAGGCTTAGTAACATTGGTATCATTTGATGCCTAATCTTAATGATAGGGGTCTTATTTTTGTTGTTCAACTTAGACTCCTTGTCTTTGCTGGTTTGTAGCCATCTTACATATATGCGATGTATTATTTGATACTTGATTTGGTATCCTGTATATGAATGTGGGAGATTTGTGATTGATTCAATGACTTGAAATTGACATGTAAAGTTGCGTTAATTAATTTTGCATGCATTATGAACTCTTGAGGTTGAATATGTGGCTTATTTGGAAAATGTGAGTTTTTTTATGTAAATAGATGTACATGCTCTATATTTCACCTTGTATGTTTAATGTACTCCTACAAGGCTATTTGCCATTTATATCATTTAGTGCCTAATCTTAAAATGCATAAATATAATATAGTGTCTACTTTTGCCTTTCAGCTTAGACTCTTCATGTGTTTGCTACTTTATAGCCCCTTACATATACTTTGGCAAATCTCCCATGTATGCACACTTGTAAAGATTGATGATAATTGCATCATTTGATGTTTGATTTTTATGATTATTTATGTATGTGGAAAAATTGACATTGAAACCTATTTACGAATATGCAAAAGTTGAGATTGATACCTATTTACAAATGTGAAAAAACTTAGATTAACAAGTTTGAATTTGGTATAGAAAGTTGCTTTAATTATTCTTGCATGCCTTGTGATCCTTAGAAAATTGCATGTGGCTTATTTAAGAAACAACAGTGCTTTAATGTGAATGAATGTTATTTAAGAGTTTTTGCTTGAGTAGTTTTGGTGGCTATGTGCTTTTACTTTGCTCTTTGGTGTCTTTGGCTGGATTAAGCTGCATGGATTTTGAAGGAAAAATCTTGTTCCTTGATGCTGGAGCATGATTCTTTTCTCATATCTCTACCCTCCTTTTTTTCCAATAAAGCTGTAGCTTTGGTTTTCTATACAGAGCTTGCTTTTGGGAAGACTAATTTTCAGACTTACTGAGAAACTGCCTTTCTAATAAATTATGAAAAGTTTTGAAGCATTTTGCTAAACCTTTGCTTTAACTAAATGCTTCCATTTCTTTGTTGATTCTTTTGTTTTAAATATTTATCTTTTCATTTGAATGAATAAAGTTTAACAAGTTTCTTGATCATTCGCTCTACCTTTAAACTGTGGATGAGCCCAACCTCTTTCTAAAAATTTTTGTATATATAAAAAAAAAAAAGAGTAGAGGGAGAAAAAAAAAAGAACAAAAGCCGAGGGTGTGAGCGTGAGCGTTAGTTAATGGAAGCGTGGCAATGGAATGGAGAAAAAGAACAAAGGTAAATTAAGAGAAGGGGCGGATCTTGGATCTAAAATTTGAACCCATTAACATTGAATGGGCCCAATAAAATTCAGCCATTGGATTATCTTTAATTTCTCAAGATAAATTCTGCAGCATTAGATTTCCTAGGTTGCTCTTCCTTACCCTACAAGAATTAGATTGCATGCGTTAATCCGTTAATTTAGATTATATTCTGTATCAATTAAATAATTAAGATGTCCAAAAATTAGGAAATATTGCAATTAAATTTCAATTAATAATTATTTCTAAATAACAATTTGCAAAACCTATATTAGAATCTCGACAAAGATCAACTTTCTAAAAGTTTAAGAACCAATTTAAAAATAGGAAATATTAATTCCAAGCCTAAAAATTGGAAACTTAAAATAATTATCTTTTTATTCTAAAATTTCCAACTTTCATGAAAATTCCAAAAATCAACTAATCAATCAAATAATACATAATAATTCTATTTAATCTCAAAAAATCTCATTTAAATCCTAAATAAATATGGGATAAAATATGTAAAAATTATGGTTTATCAATATGAAAATGGTATAGTCTTGACTGACTTGAAGGGCTTTTGATTCTTGTTGGTGTACCTGTAAATTTTGTTATTGTTTTTTTTTTTTTTTTTTGGTTTATCTGGAAAGAGGCTACACGTAGCCTTTGACTGGTTCTTCAGATTTGCATTCGACGTTGATCTTGATGCCCCAAAAGTTAGAGTTCCAGTCAGATCCATTGGTTCCCAAAAATGTGATAGTCACTTCATTTTGGGTTTTGGTCAATTTACACTGCACACAGTGGCGTGCTCCTGAGATATGTGGCTTTACTGCATCATATCATTTAATGTTTAATTTCGAATTGAGATTGATGCTTTACTTATAAATGTGGAAAAATGGTTATTGATTCAGAGATTTGGATTTGGCATTTAAAATTGTCTTAATTAATCTTTCATGCCTTATAATCCTTAAAAATTGCATATGTTGCTTATTTGAGTAATGACAATCTTTTAAAGTAAACAAATGTGTATGTTTTGGTATTTAAGTTTATTTAATGCACTCTTACAAGGCACATTGAAATTTATACAATTTGATGTCTACCCTTAAAATGCATAAATATAATTATAGGGATTTAGTTTTACTATTCAGCTTAGACTCTATATGTCTTTATTGATTTATAGTTCCTTTAGATATATATTTTTTGGCAATTTTTTTGTATATGCACGGGTGGAAAATTGGCATTCTAAATCCCCATTTTTAAACCGTTCAATGCAGAGACGGTTTTAAAAAAAATGACCGGTGGCATTTTTGTAAATAATATGAAATATTTACACCATATTTACTCGTGACCGATGTGAAAAAATTTAGTTCGATTTAGATGTTTACTTTCTACAGCGGATGTTATAGTGACCGATGTGGAAATATTTAGTCCGATTTAGATGAACTCCGTCTGTATCCTTTCTCGCCATTTTATGTCAAGTCTTCTCAGACATGCGTAGTAGTTCATCATGATCACCTTCTCCAATATCTGTTTAATATTCATTTCTTCTATTCTTCTATCTTAACTCTCCAATGGCTTCTTCCTCATCCACCCCTCCTTCTCCGCCTCACAAAATACAAAGACATAATTTTGAAGACAAACATGTCTGTCATGATAACCCTTCAGTTCCTTCTCCTCCTCCCCTGCTTCAGAAATTGGTGGAGTGCCTGGAGCAACTCATCCCCCGCTTCAATGCCCTGGAGTGCTCGGTGGAAGAATTGAGTCTGAAAGTTGAGAGGATGAATGAACGTTTCAGAGCCTTTCGTTCTGAAGTTCGTCGCTATCAACAGGATGATAGTTTCTTTCATCCTTTTGTTGATCCCAATTCCGACTCCCAAAACACTAACTCGGAAGATGATGATGAGTGAAAACGGGGTCACCTACCTTTCTCTATTCCCCACCTCCTTTTTGATGTAATGACAAGAATGAGGAGATGATGATATTTTATTTATATAGCGAGGTCTTTTTTTTAGATTTCAAGATGTAAAGTTAGTTAGTAAAGTTTAATTTGAATGACTGAAGTTTAACAAGTTTCTTGTTCTGCATACGTTGCTGATAATTCATTTATTTTTCAAAATGTTCTATACATCTAAATATCACTTTTAAACGGGTCACTGAGGAGACGGCGGTTTAAAAAAAATTAAATTTTTACACCGGTTTTAAAAGTAACCGATTTAAAATATAAATACCTGGTGCAGATTAGCTTCGTCCTATCTGCCTCTTCAATTTCCTATCTATGTTTTCCCGCTTTCTTTATTATTCAGACCGTTCATTTCACTTCTTCGGTTCCCAACGTTTGTAGTCATTATGATAGAAGGCCAATTGCATTCTTCTATATTCTTGTTGATCAAGAACCACATATATATGTATACCATTCCTATGATCGATCTGTACATTTCGTCTCATCACTTTATCTCTGTTTTCTTTTCTTTTTATCTATCTGACTTCTCCAATGGCCTCTTCCTCATGCACGCCTCCTTCTCCGCCCCACAAAAGAAACAGAGACGACTTTAAAAACAAACATCCTGATCCTCACCCTTTTGTTCCTTCTCCTCCTCCCCTAGTTGTGACTCTGATAAAGCACCTTGAGGAACTCATACTGCGCTTCAATGGGCTGAAGGACTCCGTGGAAGAACTGAATCGGAAAGTTGACAGACTGAAAGCAAGTTTCAGAGATTTTCGCTCAGAAATTTGCTGCCATCAACAGAATGATAGCTTCTTTAATCCTGTTGATCTCACCTAATCTGATGACTCCCAAAACTCTGAGTCTAATGAGTAGTGAAAGATTGCAACTTTTATATATTCTGATATATATATTTTTTTGTAAAGTTGATGACATAGTGTTCTTTCACTTATTAAAAAAAATAGATTGAATATTTTACACCGGTTTATATATAATGGCAGGTGTAAAATATACTTTCTACACCTGTTGTATATATATCTACACCGGTGTAACATTTTGTCCGGTGTATATTTTCTTACCAAATAAACTTTTTTTTAATTTATTTTTACCAAATACTCTTTTATTTGGTACATTTCTCGCGCCTTCTATCTCTTATT
Source organism: Leucaena leucocephala (assembly GCA_037074615.1). Taxonomy (NCBI): domain Eukaryota; kingdom Viridiplantae; phylum Streptophyta; class Magnoliopsida; order Fabales; family Fabaceae; genus Leucaena; species Leucaena leucocephala. Next base: position 11,697,366 of record CM073540.1, on the reverse strand, counting down.
TTTCGCTGGTTCACGCGTTAAGTCTTCTCGGCGCTTCACAGACGGTGAGTTTTGTTTTGAACTCCTCTTGAGAACTGAAAATTTATTCTCTCCATGCACTAGCTGTAACGTAATATTTTCTTGTTTTCTATTTTTCTAGTTTCTTAGTCTTCCACAAATATAGATCGTAGTTGGATAAATGCTAAACGACAAGTGTTGAGTATACTGAGGGGGTGAAGGAGTTTTTGGATTTTGCTAAACATAATGGTGATGAGGACAATGGAAGGTTTTATTGTCCTTGTGTGAGTTGTTTTAATGAGAGGAAATAAAGTCCTGCTGATATTTACACTCATCTAATTTGTGAGGGGTTTTGCAAGAGTTACACGGTATGGGTATGGCATAGTGACAGGTGGAACAAACCTTTGCTGATGACATGGATACTAATGATCGAGTAGAGGATATGATTCGTGATGTTGGAGAAGATGCTTTTATGCGGTCACATGCATATGGTAATATGTACAATGATGCAGAAAAGCCTCTATACCCAGAGTGCAGAAAAACAACATGTTCAATGCAGTGTTGAGATTGGTAAGTGTGAAAGCTCGGCATGGGTGAAGTGACAGTGGTTTTTCATAATTGCTTGAGTTGTTACAGGACATGTTTCTTGAAGAAGATGCGTTACCCAAACGCTACTATGATGCAAAGAAAATAATAGGTCCTTTAGGCATGCAGTATAGAAAGATTCATGCATGCCCAAATGATTGCATATTGTACAAGAAAGAGTTTGAAGATGGGGAGAAGTGTCCAATATGTAAGACACCAAGGTACAGATCAAACAACTCTCCTACAAAGGTGTTATGGTATCTTCCAATTGTATCAAGGTTTAAGCGACTTTTTTCTAATGAAGATGATGCAAAGAAAATGTTATGGCATGAGAATAAAAGGATTAATGATGTAAAGATTCATCATCCGGCTGACTCTTTGCAATGGAAGAAGATTGATGACTTATTTTCTGAGTTCGGCAATAAACTACGAAACCTAAGGCTTGGATTTAGTACGGATGGCATGAACCCTTATAATAACCTTAGTAATATACATAATTCTTGGCCCGTCCTTCTGGTGATTTACAATATATCTCCCTTGTTGTGTATGAAACGGAAGTATGTAATGTTGTCTATGCTGATCTCAGGACCAAAACAACCGAGAAATGACATAGACATTTACCTAACACCCTTGATCGAAGATTTGAAGAAGCTATGGGAAGGTGTGGATGTTTTTGATGCGGTTAAGAAGGAGGTCTTCAATATGCGGGCCATGATCTTTTGAATAATTAATGACTTTCTTGCATATGAAAATTTGTCAGGGTATAGTGTTAAGGGCCATAAAGCATGTCCGATTTGTGAGGAAGGGATTTGCTACTATCAACTTCATCATGGAAGAAAGACAGGCTACCTATGTTATAGGAGATTTCTAAGACAAGCCCACCCATATCGTCGACTAAAGAAGAAATTTTTTGGCGGCCAAGAATTTGAAAATGCTCCAAAGCCATTGACTGGAGGACAAGTTTATGAAAAGGTGAAAGACATCAATGTCACTTTCGGTAAGATTACCAAGAAAAGTGAGAAAAAAGTATAGAAAAAAAAGATCTATCTTCTTTGAGCTTCCATATTGACGATATCTTCATGTAAGGCACTGTATTGATGTGATGTATGTGGAGAAAAATATATATGACAGCATTGTTGGAACACTTCTTAACACACATGGTAGTTCCAAAGACGGTTTGAAGGCAAGATTGGATTTGAAAGAAATAGAAATACGAGAGAATTTACATCCGAGGCCAGATGGTGAGGGGAGCTATTATGTTGAAGAGATTAACATTTTGTCCAAGGCTGAGAGAAGAAGTATTTGTGAGTGTTTGCAAGGAATCAAAGTTCCCTCTAGGTACTCATCTAATCTTAAGAGGATTGTGTCGATGAAAGATTTGAAATTAGTAGGCCAAAAGTCTCATGATTGTCATGTATTGATGCAACAATTACTCCCAGTGGCTGTTCGAGGAATCCTTCAAGATGATTTAAGACACATTGTAACCCAACTTTTCTTCTTCTTTAATGCTATATGTGGCAAAGTCTTTGAGACTGAAAAGTTAGAGGAATTAGAGCACGAGGATTATGTTATTTTGTGCCAACTTGAAAAACAGTTTCTTCCTGCCTTTTTTGACATCATGATACACCTCATCGTTCATCTAGTGCGAGAGATAAAATTGTGTGGCCCTGTATACTTACGATGGATGTAAACATTTGAAAGATACATGAAAATCCTTAAAGGGTATATGAAGAATCCAAATTGGCCCGAAACATCCATTGTCTAAAAATATATTGTCGAAAAAGCTATGGATTTTTTGTCAACAATACATGTCTAAAGTAAGACTTACTGGTCTCCATAAACCCCGTGTCAAACAGGGGGGTCAACGCGGAATGTCGGTGACGAGTGTTGATCATAATGAATTACAGCAAATACACTTATACATCTTGAATAACATTGATGAAGTTCAAGACTATATTGCTATTCATAAAGAGCTTGTCCAGAAAAAAAATAATAGGATGACAGAATAAAGACTGATTAGAGAACACAACAAATCTTTTGCACATTGGTTCAAACTTGAGGTTGAAAATGAGAATTGTGTTTCTGATATAGTTAGATGGTTGGCATGTGGTCCTGAACTTAATGTGATATGTTGGAATTCATTTGATATCAACGGGTATTTCTTTTATACGAAGTCCCTAGATGATAGAAGTAGCTTGCAAAATAGTGGTGTTATGTTAGTGGCTGAAGCTATGCATTTCTCTAGTTCAAAAGACAACAATCCTAAATTAGCAGTCATCCCTTATTATGGCGTTGTTGAAGAGATTTGGGATGTGGACTACTCCAAATTCATAGTTCCCGTGTTCAAATGCAAGTAGGTTAATGTAAACAATGATGTTATGGTCGATCGATTAGGATTTACACTGGTTGATTTGAATAATACAAGTTTTGGGGATGAGTCTTTCATTATGGCAGACCAAGCAAAGCAAGTGTTCTATATCACTGATCCTCAAAATGAAAGATGGTCTGTCGCACTCTAAGGAAAAAGGGTTGTTGACAATGATGATTTTATTTGTGAGATCCCTTCTTTTTCAGTAGGTTTACCAAAATTAAATGAAGAAGAAGTGGATTCTGATTGATTTGTATGTGTTTCGTGTTTTTTATGTAGTCTAAACATGCAATATTAAGTTTCTTGTTATGATTGCATATATGTTTTTGATGTAATAATAACACAGACAGATTCTTGTTCTGATAAGAATATTATAACGTGAAGGGATGGGATGATATATATGATGATGGAATTTTAAAAAAATAACTATAAAATTAAAACTGGTCTTAAGTGTTATCCGGTGTAAAAAGTCTACTACTGTAATTTTCGTTAATAAATTATAGTTTGATTTTACACCGGTTTTATACTTTATCCGGTGTTATATTTTAGCCGGTGTGAAGTATAATATTTTTTACACCAGTTGTTATACTTTATCCGGTGTAAAAAGTCTTCTTATATTCAAAATAAACGTTGTAAAATAATATTTTACATTGGTTATATTTTGTCCGGGTTAGAATAATTTATATCCGGTGTAAAATGGTTATATATATTTTTTAAGCCTGCCTCTTAGCTCGACCATCATTCTCATTATTCTCACGTACTCTATCATATCTCCGCTCATCGTGCTCTGTGGTTTTCGTGGGGTTTCTCCGTGCTCAGTCGTTCTTCTCTGTTGTCGCTCTCGTTCTGCTTTGCCGTGTACATGTTCTCTGCACTTATTTTCCTGTGTATGTGCTTCGCCATTTTTATGTTCTTTTAATCTAGGTTTTCTATTTTTCCTAATAAATGCTTGCATATCTTTTCATTCATAACTGCTAAAGGAACAAGTTTTGTGTACTCTGACGGGTTGGAGGAAAAAGGGTTAAGTCTGTTTACAATGTTTGATTTTGTTATTACGTATATAGGAATATGGGGGATAGAGTTACTTAGAATGAGGCTAGCGATGCTCCAAGCGACATTATGCAAAGGAAGGACAGAAGCACGACGCGTTTGAAAGACATTACGAAGGACAGGAAAGAGGGGAAACTGCTTCTGATTGAGTTTGAAGAAGAAGACGTTGTCTTATTGCGTGGAGCGTTGGAGGGCATTCAAGACACAACTAGCTCATCAGTATGTGTATGGACGGGACAAAAGTGGTCATCCTCAACCTTCTCCATGCAGCAAGTATCAATTCATTGACGAAGCTGCTTGGGAATAATTTGTTAGGATTCAGATTACGCCAGCGACAATGGTAAGTATATCCTTTTGTATGTGTTGGCAGAAAACGTATCAGAATATCATATGTATTGATTTTAACTACTTCATGTCTTGTAGGAAAAAAGGGTAAAAGCGATTGAATACGCGCTCAAGAATGATTGGCCCCCACAATGTCTCGAGGGGGTTACGCGAAGGCAGAAAGAGAGTTATTGGGGGCCAAGAGGAAGAGGCTAGAAGAAAATATTGGGTCGGATCCTAGTGTTCTTCTTGACCCCCTATCTCTGATACGTCGCGAAGAAAAATGGTTGTACGCTCACCAAAGAAGGAGCGAAACATTTGGTGAGCGAAACATATACAAGCGACAATGCTCGCATGATTGCGGAAAAATTTATAAGAACTACTTGTATTATTTTGTTATAGTAGACTATAATTATATCATTTTCCTTATATTTGTTCTTTCTATGTTATAGACTGATCTTAAACAATAAGAGTCCTATGGATCCTTCAAGTCAGATGGTAGGAATGACATCTTGACTGTTGCCACTGGGAAACAAGAGCATGAGGGCTGTGTCATGGGAGTTGGAAAAGGTGTGGGTATAAGAGATTACTTTGGAGCATCTCAAAGATATCCCCCATATGTGGTGACGAGGGCAGAGTTGGAATCCTTGCTCTCCACCATAAGGGCAGAGGCTAAGGCAGAGGCTTGGATAGAGGCTAGGGCTCAAGTATAAGCTTCAATTGAGGCATGATTACAAGAGGGGTTAGCAAAGATCAAGGAAGAAATGTTGTCCATGATGACATCAAGGCAGCAGGAGCCAAGTGATCCCCAAACACCCTCAATTGTAGCCCGTCAAAGCACTAAAGGGAGCTGTTGCTTGCCGCTGTAAGAGGATGTAGAACATTGTGATCTATATATGGAGGATCCTCTTAGATGCTTAGTGGCACATGGTTCCATCCATAGCCTAGAGGCAACTATTCACCACATCCAAATTCAGGACGATCAATTAAGGGTGATAGTTGAAGACGTGATAATTGGAGATACTTTTGTCCCAATTCCCACTGATGAGGTGAAGACAGTGAACCAAGCAAAAGGGACTTTCATATTGTGGCCAAAACATCTTGTTTCGGATCACAACGCCTTATCCCCCAACCAACTTCAACCGCCTCCCACTTTGAATGCCATGCAACGTGTGATCCTATTAGCATATGACAAAACGTTCCATGTGGACGCGTTGCGTATGAATTCAGCTGTGGGCGACATGGGGGCACCGGCCTTCCTTGACCATGCGGATGTCAAATTTCTTATCACTCCTAAGGAGGAGCTGACCTCCGGGTGCATCCAAGTATTTTTTATATAAGTATAATTTAAATGTAGATATATGTAATAACAAAGTTCAAGTCTTACAACTAATGTCGTGTATGCATTACCTGTAGGTACATGCAAGCTGAGTTGGTTTCCTCTAAGGCCAAACAAGGTAAGTTCGGATTCCTATGCCCATATCAGATTTATGCAAAAGAGACCTCTTAATCTTTGAGACTTGCATACATTTCAAGGAGGCTCGGTGAAACCGATATTGATTGTTTCTTCGCACCATATATGCAAGAGTAAGAATAATAATATTTCATTTTATTTCATACTAGTTTTGTATTTGCTTAATTATAATACTCATTCTCTTTTAATTAATCTCTACAGCAATCATTGACAATTGGTCATCCTCTATAAGCATAGTTATAAAATTTTATTCTTATACTCTCTCCATTACAAGCCATCAGTTGATGTCAAAAAGATCATGAACACGTGAGTTTTCTTCTATACACAATGATCTTTGTGCTAAATGGGTTACTAACTTTAGAACTTTGGTCATAGGGCTATGAGGACGTTCTTAGTTGCAAGGGGCCTTAAACACGCTAACTTGGTGAGGGACCCTGAATGAATCACACCGAAGGTAATAAAAGTATATATTAGGTGTTAAGTTCCACGTTTTGATGATGAGAAATAATTTTTATCATGTTAATATTACATAGTCGAAGGCAACCCAGAGAAAGCAACTTGTGCGGCTTCTACATAGTTAGACACATGGTCAATATTATCTTGTCAAATAGGATTGACCTAACTGAGGAGGTAAAATTGTATTTTTAATGATTTCATATTTCTTGTCAATCTAATCTATATTAGTAATGCCTTAATTTCTTTGATTTTGATTTCATATTTCATATGTTTGATCAACCTGATTCATTTCCTGAACAAAATATTGAGGACCTGTGCAATCGGTGAGCAGAGTTTTTTGTTCAATTCCTTCCTTCTCAATAGTATTTGTCTTTCACTGAATACATTTTTCTACTTTATACCTTTTTCTACTTTTCTATTCAAATTGTAGCATTTTTGTATTGAATTTTATTAAATGAATAATATAATGAGCAATTGAATTATATATGTCTCAAGCATCTTGAACTGATGATCGATGATCATGCCCTTTGAGTCGTATATTTGGCAGTTTATTTATGAAGCTTCAGGCCAATGAAACAATTAATTCCTTGTTTCTAAAAAATATATTAAATATAAATTTAATAACATCTACATCGGACGTATATACCTGCCGGTGTAGAAAGAACATATATAATAATAAAAATTTAATAACATCTACATCGGACGTATATACAACTGGTGTTAACATTTAAATAATCTACACTGTCCCAATATTCAACCGGTGTTAACATTTGAATAATCTACACTGTCCCAATATTCAATCGGTGTTAACATTTGAATAATCTACACTGTCCCAATATTCAACTGGTGTTAATATTTGAATAATCTACACCGTCCCAATATTCAACCGGTATTAACATTTGAATAATCTACACCGTCCCAATATTTAACCGGTATAAATATTTGAATAATCTATACCGTCCTTATATTCAACTGGTGTAAATGTTATAAAATAATACACCAGATGTAAATGTGAACCGCTTTTAAATTTAGACCGGTTTAGAAATATACATTCTACACCGGTCTTGTGACCGGTGTAAAATGTCTCACTTTTTACACGGTCTGTTTATACACCAGTTATATGTGCAATGTAGAATGCCATTTTAAACCGATGTAGAAATTATTTTTTTTCTAGTAGTGATGTGTTATGATAACTACATCATTTGATACTTGATTTCGATGCCTATTTATAAATGTGAAAAGATTGATATTGATTTAGAGGCTTGAACTTGGCATACAAAGTTACCTTAATGATTTTTGCATACTTTACCATCCTTAGAAATTGCATATATGGCTTATTTGAGAAATGACCACTTTTTAAAGTAAATAAATGTGTTTGCTTTAGTATTTGAGTTTTTTTAATGCATTCCTGTAAGGCGCATCGACATTCATATCATTTCATGCCTAATCTTAAAGTGCACAAATATAATTTTAGGTTCTACTTTTACTCTTCAGCTTAGATTCTCCATGTATTTATTGATTTATAGTCCTCTTGCATATATTTTGGCTAATTTCTCATATATACGTCATGACAACTGCATCATTTAATGCTTGATTCTAATGCTTATTTATGATTTATTTGTAAATAATGTTACAAATTAAGATTAAGATTTATTCAGAGGCTGCAGAGAAATGACATTCTTTTGAAGTTGACCCTTTTTATAATTGTATACCACTAATTGTATATTTGGATTAGCATTGAGAAAATAAATTTTTAATAAAATTATAATTTCAAAAATAGAGTTGGCCGCAATAGATGAAATTTTAGGATACTTAAAAAGTCAAATTCATGATTTTCTTTAAAAAATATCTAAACACTCCTTAACCTTTATAACATAAACAGATAAACTGATTCTAAAACAATTATGGTGGAAACTGGACTTTTAATAAAATTAATTTATAATTATAATTTTAGAAATAGAGTTGGTTGTAATTGATAAATTTTTGGGATAATTAAAAAGTCAAAATCATGATTTTCTTAAAAAAAAATATCCTAACACTCCTTAAACCTTTATAACGTAAACTGATAAACTGATTCTTAAACAATTATGGTGGAAACGTTTGTAGTAAAAACTAAAGTACAATTAGAAGGAGGGTCTGTACTTGATAAGAATTTAAGAAATTATAATTAGCATTGATATTTATTTATCACGATTTTTTTTTTGTAAAGAAAAATTTAGGTAAATTCAGCACCTGTCTTCTACTAAGAATAGGGTATAGCTTCAAGACTCAGAGCACTTACAAGAGACTTACGAGATCGCCTACTAAAAGAGCCCTCACAACGGCAGAGAGAATCAAACTTATATCCTTATAGAATATAAATTTATTTTTTATTATTTGTGCTAACTCTCATTAGCATTTATTTATCACGTTAAACCAAAACAAAAAATTAATATATTTTAGATGACGTGGGACAGGCCTCATTTAAAGGAAACAAAATAGGAAAATCATTGAAACAAAAAAGGAAAATCATTGAAACAAAATATATTGCTATTTATGTTATGGGATGCCATTCTTGATTCTTTTTTAAACTTCTTCGGGCGTTTGTATCAGCTTAAAGTTAAAATTATTTGTAGATGTATTTGAGATTTTATAAATAGTAATTTTTTATGTAAATTTAATAAAAACCAGAAATTATTTTATGTTTTGTTAAAATTATAAAAATTGATTTATTATTGATTAATTTTAAGATTTTATGATATATTTAAAATATTTATTATTTAGTTATTTTTAATTTTTGTGATATCCCCATATTTTTAAGTCATTCTCTCCCCTTTATCGTATTTAATTATGTTTAGAAGTTAGTCAAAGTAGCTACTCAAATTAATCAGAAATATGCTTTTCAGATTTGATTATTTTTTTAGAGTTCAAACAAACATAATAAAATTTCCTAAAAGCTATTAGTTTTCAAAAAATAAAAAACATAAGTGATGTTTCAATAAAAAAGCTTAAACGAATAGGCCTAATTTAGTCCATCCGATTGTTCTTATATATGTTTATAATAATTTAGAAATATATTTTTAAATTGAAAATTATAAATTATAGCTCCATTATTTTTTTATGATATTCATCTCAATACTTTATAATCTTGATTAGTTTCTAGATAATCATCAGTTTAATATTTTGTAGCAGTATTAATTATTTTAAAATTTTCTCATTAATTCTGTTTTTATGAGAGAGAGATATGTATGAAATAATTACAAAAATTAATATAATGATATTATCAATATATCTATTAAATTTGTATCACAGAGATGCGATTTTAATCTTTAATTGGATATATAATTATTTTTAATAAAAGGTTTCTAATTGAGTCCTTTGTAGCACAACCTCCTTATTATTTGAGGATCATCAAACTTAATGGTGAGATATATGCACTACAAAAAAATTAGTCTTTGGCGACGACTTTTCGGCGGCGACAAAGCAAGTCGCCGCTGAAAATGTTTTTTAGCGGTGACATTATATGTCGCCACTGAAAGCTTACCTTTCAGCTGCGATAGTTTTTGTCACCGCTGAAAGCCTACCTTTTAGCGGCGACTTTCCTTGTAGCCGCAGAAGGTCAGTAATAAAAAATTTTGCCCTCCGTTTTTCTGCTGCTAAAAATCTATATACATTTTTCCCTAGCTGAAAGGACTATGAAGTAACTATCTAATATATAAAATTAAATTATTAAATAATATTATTTTTCAATAATAAATAAAAAAATTTATATGTTATGATAATAAGTAGAGATTATACATATAATAATGTGTGATGTCTGCGAAAGAAGGAGATGATGCAAGGGTATGTGTATGAGAGAGATATTATAAATGTGTGTCAATGAGTGTGAGAGTTAGTATCTGTGTGTTATAGACAATATGGGAGAGGAGATAGAGAGAGGGAGATGTGTGTGTGAGAGAGATTGGCAGAAAGAATAGACATAAAATATATATATACATTCTTAATTACTATTGTATTTGCCCTTTGTTGCTACATTTCATATAACATGCCAACTTTTATAAAAAGGATCTATAAGGTATTTTTGAGTTCAAGAGTATTTTTCAGAAATTAAAAAAGTGAAAGAATGAAATGAAGTAAGGGTATATGCAGGAAAGAGATATTATAAATGTGTGTCAATGAGTATAAGAGTTAGTATCTATATGGTAGAGATGATGTCAGGAAGGAGATAGAGAGAAAGAGATGTGTGTGTAGAGAGAAGGAGAAAAATAGGACGTAAAATACATACATACATTCTTAATTACTGTTATATATGCCTTCTATTGCTAAATTTCATATTTTGGGGTTAAAATGAGTATTTTGGGAGTTTATAAAAATATGAAAAAGTTTATTTTTTCAAAAAAGATGCAAATAATTTAATAGTTAATTTTCGGGATTAAAGGTTTATGTTTTAAAAAAAATTAAGAAAAATAGTTATAAATTAGTATTTACTCAAAAAAATTTATAAAATATATCTAATAAGTTGAACAAGCTATTGGAAAAAATTATCAATATTTTATTGAGTGGATTATTTTGTAAAAATTATTTGTTAAAAGTATACCTTTCAGCGGCGACCCTTTTTGTCGCCGCTGAAACTTTTTTCAGTGGCGACATTTATTGTCGCCGCTGAAAGGTATACTTTCTGAAGTGGCAATATTTGATTTAAATTAGGACTTTCAGCTGCGACATTTATTGTCGCCGCTGAAGTATTACTTTCAGCGGCGATATTTCTTGTCGCCGCGAAAGGTCCTTTTATTTACCCCCGCCCCTGCTCTCCCTCTTTCTTCACTTTACTCTTCTCTTCTTCCGTTCTGTGCGTTTTGAGCCCTAGCTGCGTCGCCGTCGCTTCTTCAGCCCTTGCCGCCGTTGCTTGTTCAGCCGTGGCCGCCGTCGCTTTTTCACCTTGCGTTGGTGCACTCCTGCGTCGCACCCTATCTCACAGCCTCACACTCCGCTCGGATTGTCGGCTTCTCACCCGTCTCAGCTTCGTTTCGATCTGGTGCTAGCTGTCGTGCATTGTCGCCTTGTTTACTGAAATGGACGCCAAAGTAAGACCTCTTTCTCTTTCAAATTGATGAAATTGGCTTCGTCTTTCTTCTTGAATTATCTAAGTGTGCTTCAGTTTAGTTGCTGTAACGCTGAGCCCGCAATGCTTCCTTCTGTGGTAAAATCATTTCAATTAGAGAAGCTTCCTTCTGTTAAACTCACTTTGTTTATTGCTGTAATTCCGTTTAATTGCTGGAATTCTGACTATAGCTGTAATTCCGTTACAGCTACCTTCTGTTAAAGTTACTGTGTTTTTCATTTCTGCGCTGAAGGCCAATATAATCTGTTTATGTTCCACCGTGAATACCTAATGGAGGGAGAGGGATGGGGTGTAGAGAAAAACTGCTCTTTTCTTTGTGGCTTCCATTCCTTTCTTTTATTTCCATTCACGCAGAGGTATATGTTTGATATTGGTGCAAGAAATGGTTCAGTCAACATGAAAGGCTTGTGTTCAGAAAGTTGAAATCTTAATGAATTGAAGTGAGGTTGGAAGCTGTTTTTTTGTTTCCTTTCTGTGTGAGGTTTTGCGTTAACAGGAATATGGAATATATGTACATGTGAGTGGGTGGGTGGGGAAGGAATTGAAGGTCCTTCTTTACCATAAAACTTTAATCATCAATTACTATTGCTTTCACTATCATTGGTTTCATTTCTACCCACAGGGCCACTCAATTATTTACACTCTCTTTCTTTCTATGCCTATGAAACTTAGTCCGTTCCCATCTTAGTGATTGTAGGGCAAAATTATTAAAAATTATTACATTTTGCAGGTGCTTAATTATAGTTTGTTTACATATAATATTGTTTGCATGCCACAAAAGTTATTCACTTTCACTGTTATGTGTTCCATTACTCTCCCATAGGCACAGGATATATAATCTCCCAGTGGAGACAGTACTATGTTAGACCCTTTTATGTCACCCTTTTAATCTGATTTGAAATTTTTAGGGAATATAAATGGATAAAAGTTGGCTACATATTAAAGACAGAGGTAACCTAGCATATATTAGAGGAGTGGATGCTTTTCTAGAATGGGCATTCAGTCAACCTGGCGTGGTAAATCAAATACGTTGCCCTTGTAAAAGATGTATGAATGTTATATTTAAAGAGAGAAGAGATGTTAGGACAGACTTATTGGAAGAACAATCTGCACTCTCATTACAAGAAATATGAGACTGATGAGGATAGGTTGGCTGATCCTCCTCAAACTATTAGTTTTCAAGATTGGGAGTGGTTATTAATATACTTTAAGTCTGACATGTTTAAGGTATCTTACTATCTTTCTAAATAAGTTATATTTTTTATTTCAATTATTAAATTCTTATTACTTACTATATTTTGTTGTAGAATAAAAGTGCAAGAAACACGATAAATCGAGAAAAACAAATGACTAAACATACATGTGGTCCTCGATCATTTGCAGAGATTGAGTATGCTACAGTAAGTTCAATCTATCACTACTATAATTTAAATTTTCAATCTTTTTTTTTATTGTAAAATCTATTTTTTGCATTTTCTTATATGTTATTATTTTATAGAGAGATCCTACTACTGGACAACCTATCCCTCCTGACCAGCTGTGGGAGATAACGCATACTAGGAAGACATTAGATGGACAAGTAGTATGGGCTGACGCACACTCTGAACAGCTTCATGTACGTATTGTTTAATATTTTAGTTTGATTTAGTTTTATGTTTAATTTAATAGTTTTAAATGTTTTTATTATAGAGTCGTATGCACGAGCTTTCTCAACGACAAGACCAAGATTTAGAGAGTGATGCTCGAATGACGTCAGAAGAAATATTGGCGACAGTTCTTGGTGAGAGGTCAGGGTATGTAAGAGGGAAAGGGTATGGAGCGGAGCCTTCAAGGAAGAGAAATCGCCCTCAATCTACAGATACTTCAGTTGTTGAGAGTGTGCGTGTCCAATTACAAGAAGAGTTTGATAAAAAATTTGAAGAGGAAAGAGAAAAAATGGAGGCTGAGCGGACAAAGATGGAAGAAGAGCGTGCAAAGATGCAATAAGAGCGTGTGCAATTCGAGCAAAGGCTAATGGAACAAATGGAGCAAAAGATACAAGCTCAATTTGCTGCCTTGATGCAAAAGGGGCAACAACATGCGCCTACTTCTTCTAGTCATAGTATTGATCATTCTATATAAATTTATATTCGTAATTGAACTAATTTGATATTTTATATTTATCAATGTGATTAGATTCTGATTTATTTAGTTATTTATCATTTATTATTAAATTATATTTTTTTGTCACAAAAATTAAATATTAAATAAATAATATTAAGAAATAAATTAAAAATTTTAATTAAGAAATAAATATTATAAAGAAATAAATAAACCAATAAAAAATTAGTTATTTGGCTTTCAGCGGCTGCACTGTGTCGCCGCTGATTGTGGGCTTTCAGCGGCTGCACTGTGTCGCCGCTGATTGTGGGCTTTCAGCGGCGGCACTGTGTCGTCGCTGATTGTGGGCTTTCAGGGGCGGCACTGTGTCGCCGCTGATTGTGGGCTTTCAGCGGCTGCACTGTGTCGCCGCTGATTGTGGGCTTTCAGCGGCGGCACTGTGTCGCCGCTGATTGTGGGCTTTCAGGGGCGGCACTGTGTCGCCGCTGATTGTGGACTTTCAGCGGCGACACTGTGTCGTCGCTGATTTTGGACTTTCAGCTGCGACAAAATATTGTCGCCGCTAATGAGAATAGGCGACAGTCTCATACGCGGCGACATGGCAGAGACAAAATGTCGCCGCTAAATGTTTTCAGCGGCGACTTTTTCCCTTTCAGCGGCGACAAAAGTCGCCGCTGAAAATCAATTTTTTTGTAGTGATGGTTTTCAAAATCTTTCAATTAACTAATTATTAAAATTTAATACAAAAATTTTAATATTAAAACAGTTAAATTAGTATTTTTTTTTTTGATAAAAAATAGGTAATATACTTCTCAATGGATATTGATCCAAATGGAATAAACTTCTGGACAAGATTAACTAATATTACAATTTGTTGAGATGGATCAATTTTAAAACTCATTATAAATTATATAATTGCAAAACAAGTAATCGTCTATGGATATTATAATTCAATAATATTTTAATTTGATTGTAAATAAGCAATATCTTTTTATATATATATATAAGATATAGAATATTATCTTTTTAACTTGAAATAGATTATATAATTTTGGATTTATCTACCGGAATCTAGAATGCGATATATCATGTAAGCTAGCTCTATAAATAAACCCCAATTCTCTTAAAATCTCTCACAATTTGCTTACACAATCTTTGATATTACAAAGAAAGAATATTTGCAAACGATGGATCCTTCACTCTGCGTTAATGGTTGTGGCTTCTTTGGCTATTGCGAAAACAAAAGCCTGTGCTCAAAGTGTTACAAAGACTACATTCTCAATCTCAATAAAAATATCAATGAATCATATTCTGATGATCAGGATTTGAAAATAAGTGAAGCCAAGATTGAGCCCACGACGACAGAGATTATGAATAAAATTGTTGAGAGATTCTTTTCTAATTCAGATGCTTTGGAATCTCAAAAGAAGAGATGCAAGAGTTGCAATAAAAATACTGGCTTAACTGGGTTCATGTGTCGATGTGGAGACTTGTTTTGTGGAAGACATCGATATCCAGAAGAACATCTGTGTGTTGTGGATTACAAGGAGATTGGTCGTCAGCTTCTTAGGAAACAAAATCCACTGTGTAAAGCTGATAAGTTAGATGAAAAAATTTAGATACTTTTCTCAATATTTGTTTGTTAGTATGCTACATATGTATTTTATTTTCTGATTAATTGATTAACGTTGTTAGTGTTAAACATTGTTATTCGTTAATAAAATATTCATTGAAAAATTTGGGATCTTGATTTTGTTTGGATTGGAACATTAGAATATTGTATATTATATTTTATAATTATGAAAACACGATCATCTCAAATAGTCTTATAGTCTTGTAACCTAGGGACACTTATTTCCTTGCCTTTCATAATACCAAATTGCAAGATCAATATCATATGTTATTACTACTTATAATCCAAAGAAAAAAAGGAAAAATTCTTACGTCATTGTTATAACAAATTCTTCATTATATTCTTGATAAAATTTAAAGTAATATAAACAAAGATCGTATGGAGGAATCTATTCATCATTGTATTACACCAAAATGGCATTGAAGAAATTTTGAAGTTTGTTTTAATTACGTTTAATTATCTTAAATTCTAGAAATTTTAAAGAAAGACCAAGCTGTTTTTATTTTTTAAGTAGTCATCCTTAAAAAGAATAATTATTGCAATATAAAAAATATGTTAAACTTTTTGGAGATTTAGATGAAAAATTAAAGAAAGTGATTTTTAAGTAATCCTCAAAATAAATAATAATCTTCCAATCTTTAATATAGAATATATTTAACTAATTTAAATAAATTAAGAAAGTTAGTTAAAATTTGATACTTTTTTCTAAAACATCCTCCTTAAGAAGATCTTCTAGATTTTTGTTATTTCAAAAGAAGAAAATTCCTATATTAAATGAGAAGATTTTATTTTATATTTATTAAATTTTGAATATTTTTTAAATTTAATAAATCTGAACATTTAAGTTCGTGTTAGTCCATTTTATTTGCGACCATGTAGGCTCATATGATGTTAGCAATGGGCTAGAAATACCTTTTGGCCTGCAAGCATAAACGGCATCTATAAAATATTATGACTACCCAAATTATATAAAAGTATCCATCGTCCATGGGTTCAACTGGCGAAGGGTGAGACATGTGATCATTTGGAACGTGTTCGATCATTGGGGAGTATCATTTTGTTGTGATTCCAGTTGTGGCGTTTAAGGAGGTATCCTAACTCCTAGGTACATAAGTTTAAGCCTGAGGATAATAGACAGCTCGCCCTACTCGACATTGGTATCGCTAAGGAGGAAAGAAGATTTCACCCTGTTCTTGGATTGCGGGTGAGCCTAACCCCTTTCCAAAAAAATTTGTACAAAAATAAAATTATATGAAAGTCGGTGATTTGATTTAACCTGTCTTATAACTATGTCAAATCCTTTTTGTCACACAATATCTAGATCGAGGATAAAATATGAAAACATTATTATCATATTGCTCAACCATATTTTCTTAATCTTCGAATAGACTAACAAGACAAATTAAACTTATTTTATTTAAGCACGGCTATGTATTTTTTAGTCTCACTCATCATGGGGGCCTAGAGATATCTCTCTCACTTTCCTCCATATAGATCCCACTATACCCAATTATAACATTTATGATCAGTCGGTTAACATTGACTTTTGATCATGTCAAAGCACAATATTCCTCATCTAGGAATCTAACATAGTCTCAAGTTTGAGCACTCACTGACAAAACTATAATAAGATACGCTTATGATATAATCTATGTAAATATCTTATGGTTAGTCGTTTTAGTACCTCGGCCTCTAACAAATGCCTATAATTTTGATTTCTTTCTTTATACATGATTATCATAGGGTCATCAGTCAAAATCATACTAACATTAATTTATTGTTCCCACAATGATAATTGACTAGCTACATTTAGAATATTTTTTTAATTATTTATGGATGTTTATTATAAAATAAACATGTAAAATAATATAATAAATATTTAATAAAAAATTTATTAAATAAATTGTAATATAATGTGTACATCCAATTTATTGGCCTCCAACATTAATATCTCACTATTAAGTTTGATAATCTTCAGATTATAAGGAGGTTGTGCTGCAAAGGACTCAATTAGCAATTACTTTTTTTCTAAAAAAAAATATCCAATTAAAGATTAAAATAGTCTTTCATAAAAAACAAATTAAAGATTAAAATCGCATCGCAGTAATACAAATTTAATAGATATATTGATAATATCATTATATTAATTCTTCTGTAATTATTTCACACATATCTCTCTTTCCGTAAAATATGTTAATTAATAGTTAAATAAATGATTTTTTTTTTGGATAAAAAATGGGTGATATACTTCTCAATGGATAGTGATCCAAATGGAAGAAACTTCTGGACAAGATTAATTTTGTAATTGCAAAACAGGTAATCGTCCTTGTATATTATTAATTTAAGAGTTAAAGGATATTTTTGACTTATAAGTATTTTGAGAGGAGCTAAAACGTTTGAAAATTTTATGAGAGTAATGTTGCTCTAAAACTTTATTTTTGGGTCAATATCGCCCTAAAAATTTAATAGCATAGTATTTTCGTCTTTATTGTTACTCAAAGTTAAATGTGACTATCAATTAATCAAAAGATGACGTGACACGCTAACGTGTCGTACTACGTCATATTTTATTTTTGTTTAAAGTGTAAATTTGTCCTAAAAATTTTTACTCGAGAGTGCTGGATATCCGAAAGTTCTTTTTGTTCAATATTGTCTCAATCATTATCTAAATTCAATTTGACTGTTAGTTTAACAAAATATACTAAACTGACTAGTCGGCGTGACATACACTTTATTTTATGGAGGTCAAATTTATAAATAAGAAAAAATTAAAAATTGCATTCCTCTAAATCTTGTCGTTAATAGAGTATCACTCTCGAGACCTTATTTTATTTTAGAAATAATATTATTTTTCGATAGGTTGATATAGTGTGGTTTGTTAAGAATAATACTTTGATAACGATAGAGTTTGGAGAGATGTATTATTTTTCTAACTAGTATTTAAGTTTAGTTTGACCTTTGACTAAATTTTGATCCAAGTTAGTTTGAAAATAAGTGAAGCAAAGAATGAGCTAACGATGACAGAGATTATGAATAAAATTGTTGAGAGATTTTTTTTTTATAATTAAGATACTTTGGAACCTCAAAAGAAGAAGAGATGCAAGAGTTGCAATAAAAAGATTGCCTTAACTGGGTTCATGTATTGATGTGGAGACTCGTTTTGTGAAAGATATCGATATCCAAAAGAGCATTCGTGAGTTGTTGAAGTTTTTTAATTACATTTAAGTATTTTAAATTCTAGAAACTTTAAAGACAAACCAAGCTGTTTTAATTTTTTAAGTTTGACTTAAAAAGAATAATTATTGAAAAATAAAAAATAGGTTAATTAAACTTTTTGGGGAGATTTAGATGAACCATTAAATGATTTTTAAGTTATCCTAAAAAAAACAGAAGATTGAAGTCATGGTGAAAATTTTTAGAAATTCAAAGGGAAATAAAGTTAAACGTAGATTGATTTTTTTTAGTAGTGATTATCAAAGAATTATTACTAAAAAGGTAAAATCAAATATATCTTTAAGAAATCAAAGTTAAATTTTTTTGGAGCTTTAATGAAAAAGGAAATCAACGGCAGATTATACTTTTTAGAAAAATAAAAAATACCTTGAAAATTTTGGAAATTCAGTTTGAGAAAAAATTATTTTTATAAAAAAGAACCTTAGTTTTTTTTTATTTCAAGTATTATTTATTTTAAAATATAATTAAAAGTTTTTAAAATTACTCACATACTCCCTGGCACTAAAAGTAGATGTTAAATAATTAATTTATATATATTAAAAAAATTATTTATAAAAAATATGTGTGAGTTTCCTTCAAACATCCCATTTAATTATGTCTACTGGTACTGCTCATTTAATGAAAAATCTCCTTGATATTTATAATTAATACTTAATAGGTAGAATTAAAAAAAAAAGAATTATGAAAATGCATTGAAATTTTCTATTTAAAATTAAAATAAATTTTTATATTAAGTTTTATATTTAAAATGGGGAGTATTATTGGCGCTTGTACCTATTACTTATCAGAGTGTTGCACGCATGTCGGCAAAGAAAAACCAAAAGAATGTTGTACATATATTCCTTAGGTTGTTGGAAACTTCAAACTTCGAAGCATCCTGGAAACTCCTTGGGATCATATTATATAGGCTACTCCCTCCTTTAGTTCTTATAAACAATATATTTTACACAATTTATTTAGATAAAAAATTAAAAAATAGCTTATAAAAAAATAAAATTTTTACACAGTTTTTAAAAAAAAAATTTTAAAAAAGAGTTTATAAAAAAAAATTTAAATAAATAAATATTTGGATAGTTATTATTAGAAATATTTTTGTAATTAAAAAATTATTAGAAAGGGTATACTTTTATTAAAAATATGAGAGATGAGAGAAGATAGAGGATAGAAAAAAGAAAAGAGAGAAGAGAGGAGAGAGGGTGGAGAAGGGATATGAGAAAGGAGAGATAAGAGATGGTAGAGAGAAGAAAGAGAGTGGAGAAGATAGATAAGAGAGGAAAGAAGATGTAAGAAAAAGTAAAGATAAAATAGTAATTAGGTAGTCCATAAGTTCTTTTACTATTTCAGAAGCTAGTTTTAGTAGTTTATCTAAAACTTTAATTTTAAACCATAATTTGATCTAAAAGATCTTTTGAACAAATATAACGTATTGCTTTAAAATTTTCTCAAACTAAAATTTAGGTCAAAAACCCTTTTAAAATTTTAGTTTGGGAGTTTCTCAAATACACATATAGAGTTGGTCTTATATATAAACCACAATTTATATTTGTCTAAAAATTTAATATATTTTTTTTATCTTCAATTAATTATACATCTTTTTCTCACTTATTCTCTCTCATCACATTTTCTATTTATTTTCTCTCATTTATCATCTTCATAAATAAAAATATATTTAAAAAATAAATTATATTTTTAATATATTTATTATTTTTAACTAATTTTAATTAGTATTTTAATATAATTTAGGTAATTGTAAGTATGAAGTATTGATAGTTGCAGAGACCGACCTCCAAAATTCGTCATTCTTGTGACATCGTTACCTCTTCTTTCCAAAATTCGTCAGTCCTATGTCATTATTACATGTTCTTCTTGTATTTTTTCAAAGTTTTTTCTTAAAACAAATCTAAGTTATCCTCACACGATAATGACGTGTTGATTAATTTATTTGTAACTCCTTATAATTTATCTTAATTTTCAATTATGTCTCCATGATTTATTTTGTTTAAAGTAAGTTCTTATTTTTTGATAATTTGAATTTAACTTATGCACTTTATGGAATTTCATAGTAAAGTTTATGAAATTCTATAAATTAAAATTAACGAGTTTTATATTTAAGGATGGGTGCATATAATATCAAACTATGAGGACCCAATGAAATAAAATAAACTATATTGATTTAATTTGAAATTCAGGCAAATTATAAGGACTTATGTTTTATTTTTTTTTTCAAAATTTTAAGATTTGATAACTTATAGTTGCATTTATAAATAATATTCCTTTCGATCCTTAAGAGCTAATTAATTTTTTTTAGATAAATTAAAAAAATTAAATAAATTAATTAAATATATTTAATATAAAAATTAGTTGATTAATTTAGGTAAATAAAGAAATTTATAATATGAATTTATCTTAAAAAGTTATATTTAGTTATAATTAACTAATTTTTATAGTTTTAGCTGTAATAGATTTGATAAAAAATCTTATTTAAATTTTTTAATTTAATTAAAAATATCAACTAACTCTTATATTAAGGATAAAAAAAAAAATTATTTTGCTATAACTAAAAAGTCAAATACAGAATGTACCTATAAATAATTTATAATTGATCGATATAGATATTGATAATTTGTAATATTTATAATTTTAAAATTCTAACTAAATCTTAAGTCTCATAAGTTGCTTGGCACATGAAAAGAAAGTCATAATATTTTAAGGATTTTGAATGTTTGTTGTAATACTCTACTTTGTACACACTTTCACAGTACTCAACCAATACTTCAAAAGAATTAATAAAAATAAACAAAACTGAAAAGTGAGAAGGGGACCTTGATTTTGAAAATACACAATCCAAACGGGAAAAATTGCCCCACCGTGCTTTTACCATTTTGACAGCATGTTTGCCTTCAAAACATGGGTTTGGATGAGCTGTGAAAATAATTTTTGAATAAAATTAATTTATAAAATTCTAAGAATAAATTTGGTTATAAGATTGATTTTGATTTTTTGGTATAATTGAAAAGCCAAGACATGATTTTTTTTTAAAAAAATCTATATACTCCTTATACATGAAAAAGTCAATTATAAACCAAAATTATTTTTGTCTCGTAATCTATCAAACTCCCCTATATATATATATATATATATATATATATATATATATATATATGCCAAAATCAATTATAAAAAAGAAAACTATAGGGCCTGTTTAAATAAATTTTTAAAAAATGATTTATAAAAAAAAATTAGATAGTGATCTCATAAACTACTGTTATTATCTTCTCTTCTATTATACTTTTCTAATAATTTATTTACACACCCTATTAAATCAATTATACTTATTAATCAATTTTTTATAATTTTTTGAGTGCCTATTTAGTATAACACTGGGAGTTTAAATGAACCCGTTTAAATATAAAAAAAATGATTAAGAAACACTTTTATTTTGTTTGAGTTATTTTTTAAAATCCCAGTCAATCATAATTCCAATCTCTTATAGCATTTTTAGCATAAGTGATAAGAGTGTTATTTATGTGTTTTTAATAATCCCGATGAACTTTATCAATAAAATTTTCCCTATTTACCCTCCTTTCTTATAATAATATTTAATAATTATTAATAAAATTTAATTTTAGTTACTATTGATAATTATTATTTAATAATTATTAGTAGTAGTATTTTAAATAATTATTATTAAAGGATAGTTATATTTAAATATTTATTTAATTTCTTAAATTATATTTAATATTATTAATTATAATTATAAAAATCTTAAAAACTTTATAAAATTATACTATTTTTAGTAATTATACATTCACAAGTGATTTTAACAAACAAAATCTAAATATAAAAAAATTATTTAAACAAAAATTATAATTAATTATTATTACTTATGACTAATGTCACTTATAAAAATCATGATCATTAAAATTATAGTTATTTATCGTTAATCTAAATAGACACTCAGTCACCCAGTATTGAACACTTTTTTAAATCAATCAATTTTATAAAGTATGTTTTACACAACGCTAATCTAAATATACTCGAAACAAATGGGAGCGCTTATGAAAAATATGGTGGAGAGTCTCATAATTAATTTTTAATTAAAATATGAGTGGTATCATTATTAATTTAATCAATATATATTTAGATAAATTTTAAATAAACCATGATTTTAGCCTTTACAATTGATTACGAATGTTTTTCTTTTCTTTTCTTTTCTTTTCTTTTTTTCAAAACATGCACAATGGATGTAAAGCAATTACGTCAAACAATCAAAACGCCGGGGCTGAAGTAAGAGTGTGGGGGATTTTTCTCCACGTTTTATATGTGCGCCGATATACCATGAAATGAGAACTATATCTGTAATTAGCACCAACATAAAAAAGAGTCAATCTCAAAAAATTTGTTTATTAGGATGATGGAGAATTTTTTTAACTTATAAAATTCATTCTATTTGTGAAGCTCCTAAATATAATATTTGTAATAATATTATTTCTTTAAGAGCCAATATCTTAATTGTTCTACACTACATCACTTCACTTGATATTTTATTGAATAGAATGCCCAAATGGTTGTCCACAAACTACTAATATAATAAATACAAGTTTAAAAAGAAAATCTATCCTATAAGGCTATTCTATTAAAAAAGAAAATTTCTTAAATTTATAAACCGTTGAAGTTTTGGGGCTATTCAACACCAACATGACACGTGGAATCCAGATAACGGTTCAGATTGCAATTGCATTTACCCCTCACCATCCTAACATAATGCTGACGTACATACCCTTCTGCCCTCACCCAAAAGGTCAAAATCTCACCCTTACCATGTGCGTGTTCTTTTAGTTATTTGGCCGCCAACTCCTTCGTGTTGACCGTCCTTACCAAAAAAAAAAAAAAGAAACAGAGAAAATTAAGGGGAAAAAATTGAATCGTCGTCGTCACCTTCCCTATATATACGTTCCAGTTTCTCTCTGTTTTCTCTCACATTTTCTGCATTCCACAAACAGTTTCCAGTTTGACTTGATTTGATTTCAAGTTTCGAACATCTCTGTTGCAATGCCAGATCGAGAAATTTGCAGTTCAATGAAGGAATCTCGTCTTGTTGCGAAGAAATTCTTGGCCAGGCCTCAGCGTGAGGGTGTTGTCGCCGTTGTTAGAAGAAGCGTCGGACGGTAATAACGAAGAACAATGGCAAATTTTTCTTTCGTTGATTATTATTATTTTTTGATTCGGAAGTGATGATTAATCGATACTTGAGGAATTCGAATTGAGCTTGGTTCTTTGTTTATATGTTCAGATTTGAGCTCAGGTACTTTGATCCTTTTCTGCTGTTGGATGAATTCTCAGGTGAGTGAATGGATTTAACTGCAATTTTGATTCTGTTTTCTGGAAAGCGACGAGAGAACACAACCTGTTTGTCAAAATTACTCAGAGAATGTTTCTGAGAAAGTTATTGTTCTTGAATTCTGCAGTTTCTGCTCCAGCTGGGTTCCCTGATCATCCACATAGAGGTGTGCAGCAATATAATTTGTCTCTTTCTGTGTCATTTTCGTGTGCTCTTCAAACACTCACACATATTATCTAACTGGTAATCTTGATCTAATGTTTCGATGCTCCTTCTTGGAAACAGGGTTCGAGACAGTCACATATATGTTGCAGGTACAGAAAATTTGACTATTTCATTTGATTCAGTTTTTCTCAGTGTTCAAACAGCTGACGCGCTTTCTCTGATTTTCATTTGAAAAACTATGTACATTTCATACTTCTGATGATGTAATTAATCCTTCTTATAGTTAAGTAGGCTAATAAACTTCCTTCAAATATTGCAGAGCATTATTAGTATAAGAATTCACACGTAATTCAACAATAACAATAAAATAATTGTAACTTTTGTCTTAGTTCTCCATGTATGGAGGATATTAGAAGTTGCCCATGCACTATAATACAAAAAAATGGGAATCAAAGTCATTTGTACTTTTATTATAATATAATTCCTCATGTCAAAAGATCAAAAGAACTAGTTGACTAATTTAAATAAATTAAAAAAATATTAATTATAATTAATATAAGAGTTAGTTAACTAATTTAGATAAATTAAAAAATATATAATATGAATTTGTTTTAAGAATTTAGATTTAATCATAATTAATTGATTTATTTGACTTTATTAATCTACTCAGATTAATCAATTAGCTCTTATATTAATGACTGGAGAAAGTAGTATTGATTATCTGTTTACTTTATATAAATAACAGAACAAAAGTCAATAAACATAGGTCAATAATTTACAAGTACTACCCCCAAAAAATTACCATCAAAGTTGTTTAGTGGCGTGCATTAACAAGTATGGTTTAAGTATTATTCATTTCAATCCTAAATGAACGAGTTAGTTGAGGGATTGTATTTTAAGTTTTATTTTGTTGATTTTGGGTGGTGTGATCAGGGAGCTATAACACATGAGGATTTTGAAGGGCACAAAGGAACGATTGAAGCAGGTGACTTGCAGTGGATGACTGCAGGGAAGGGGATAGTTCACTCAGAGATGCCTGCAGCTCATGGAATTCAAAAGGGTCTTCAGCTTTGGATCAATCTTGCTTCCAATGATAAAATGTATGCACAAATTCTCTCTCTCTCTCTCTCTCTCTCTCTCTGTTTTTTAATTCAAAAAAAATGTGACAACAATAAACCGAAGTGTTAATATTATATATAGATAATAATAAGCCAAAGTCAAATTTATGCCGAAGAAGTATTATGAACCAAAGTCAAACTATGTATTAAGCATGCTTTATTGGTTTGATTTATTTATTTTGGAATTAACTATACTTCTCTAAATTGTATTGAAATTAATTACATAAATTTTTATGTTTAATCAATACAAAACTGTTAAAATTATACAGATGTCCCTCTCTTATTATTGAAACACACACAAATCTCCCCTTAAAATAAAAATCAAATTGCAAAATATACACAATATTTTTCTTGAAAATAAAATAGAGATTTGTGCAAATTAAAAAAAAATTAATTAATGGTGATTATTATAATTCATCAAGAAAAAATCCAAAAAATTACAAAGCTTTACATAGGATCAGAACTTAATTAACTCCTCAACTATTATAGGGTGGGTCAACTTAATACATTTAAACATGAAAATGTTTAGAAAAATTGCACTCATGCTTACGAGGAATATAGCATAAATCTGAACCGTTTTACTTTTCAAAGGATTTGGATTTTGGACACAAAATCTTATTAAAAGAGTACCCAAAAAAAAAACTATCTAAACATTAAAATGTCCTCTTCGGCTTAGTCAACTGCTACCTCAGCTTGGCCCCACCATTACTTGAAATATATTTTGCATCATATATAGAAGACGATGACCATATTTATTTGCAGCGTCATTTAGATAATGCAAGTCATTACCAAGACTAAAAGGAACTCCTCTTCTTGCTTAGTAAAGAGAGTGAAATTATGTGTTATTCAAAATTTTCTTTATTTTACTAACAAAACCTAGTATAGTTAGTAGATGACTGTGTTTATTCCTTAATTTAAACTAAAGTACGTGTATAGAAAATATTTTTTTATGATAGACAAAATCTACTTTGATGATCTCTACATCTTAAAAGAATTAGAACAGTATGTAGTTATCTGTTAGAGTATACTATCTTGGCTTTACAAAAAAAAATTCTTTATTTTTTTTAAAAGATCACTCTCACTTTCACAAAGGACTTTATCTTCATGCATGATTCTCCATCATGGACCATCTCCTACTTTTGAATGGAACACTAAATAATTCAAGTGTGCATAACGGTCTAAATCTTCACCATAAACTATATGTGCCCCTCTTTCTCTCTCTTTCTCGCTCATATTACATGGTGATGAAGGAAACTTCCATAATATCTGCAACATGTTGCCTCTATGCTAGCTTCAATATTTGTCTGCTCTTGGGTGTCTCATGATAGATGGAATAATCTTTTTAACTAATTTGGATCCTAGTTTGTACTGTACTGTTATGTTGGATAGAGTCATAATTAAAAAAGTGAGAGCATATATGAGATTTAATTATTATTTTCTCTCTATCCCTCTACATTTTTTCCACTTCTGTCTTGAAAGAGAGACATGGAAAACCTGATATTTTGAGAAATCATAATTTTTTATTGATTTTTTTTCATGAATTTTTTTTAACAAAAGATAGCATATATCTAAACAAAGAAAATGGTAAAAAAATCACTCCACTTGTTTTGGAGGCCAAATTTTTCCACATATAGACGCATAAAAGGTTTAGATAAACTACCCTACAGAATGTACATAATTGAACCAAGTCATCAACAAACACTGTTATGTCAAAGGTGGTTTTCAATAATTAGTTTCACCTATTTATCTAATCCACCCAAGAATCTCATTTGGGATTATTACTTACAGTTTAAGCAACTGAATTACAACTAACCTTGATTATAACTCCAAATTATTATACCTCAATTTCTAAACTTGGAAACTCTACAAGAATTATGATTTATAAAATTGATTTATAACAATTTATCATCAGAAGCAGCTCCTTTGAATAGCTTATGGCTAAACCAAGGTTTTAGTTCAAAAATAGATTTGAACATTAAGAGGGGTGTTCAGACCATTTTTAACAAAACTAAGATTTTGTCATATAATTGATTATAAATTCAATCCAAAAAGGCATTAAATCTGTTGTTACACATTCTGGTATTTCAGGATTGAGCGAAGGTATCAAGAAATGTTAAGCAAGGACATAGCAGAAGTAGAGGAAAGTGGAATTAAAGTAAGGGTTATAGCAGGAGAAGCCTTAGGAAAAAAGTCTCCAATCCAAACAAGGACTCCAACAATATACTTAGATTTCTCTCTCAAACCTGGGGCCCACTTGCAGCAACCTATTCCAAAGTCATGGAATGCTTTTGTCTATGTTTTGGAAGGAGAAGGCGTGTTTGGCAACATGAAATCTCAACCTGTCTCTTCACACCATATTCTTCTTCTTGGTTCTAATGGGGATGGTCTTGAGGTATGGAACAAGTCTTGTAATAATAATAATAAGGTTCTTAGGTTTGTTCTTGTTGGAGGGCAACCATTGGGTGAACCTGTGGCTCAGTTTGGACCATTTGTGATGAACACACAAGAAGAGATTGATCAAGCCATTGATGATTATGAGAATTCTGTAAATGGGTTTGAGAAAGCTAGGCATTGGAAGTCTGAAGCTGCAATTAGTCTTGATTTTTAATTTAGTACTGGTTTTAGCTAGCTTGTTGCAATTCACTATTGGTTATTATTGATTTGGAATAGGAAATTAGGATAATGAAGAAATAAAAATTGTTTAGCTGTGCTCTTTCACAATGTAAATTCAATTTTATTAATTATATGAAAAATGGCAAAAATATGTTTTATATAAATTCTTTTTGGTTATATATGACTATCTAAGTAAGTCAGATTTTCAATTTAGTGATAACTCTCCCAGAGATATTTTCTACATTCACATGGACACAAACCTGAACTCGAAATTTCGTACTAAAATTGCCAAAACCCATTTCATTAACACCAACTGCTGTTGGTTTTGTCTCTAAATTCTAATGTTATGAAATCTCAATATATAGTGCATTACATCCAACAAGTGGAACTCTTCTACAATAGCCTAAGCATCAGCAAGGTCCCCAACCAGGATTGAACACTGACATGAAATAAAGAATTCGTTCCTCTACATGCAACCTGTAAAAGTCTTCTGGTGGAATAAATGAAATAAAATTTTAAGGGGTCGCCTTCTTAGCCTGATGGTTATTAATGTTAAGGGGGGGAAAACAAAAGTGCACGTTAGGTTATCTAATTTTATACAAAGTTTTAATTTAATCCTAGTTTTATAAAGTATGTTTCCAATCTTCTAACTCTAACATCATTACTCTATATTTTCTTGTGTTCTTCGCTGTTATTAAAAAAAATTAAACTTAATATGTCATTGTTTATAAATACTTTGGCAACATCTAAAATTTTAATGTTGGTATTTTTTATTAATGGAACTAACTTAGGATTAAATAATTAAAACAACACTCCATAAAATTCAGGAATTAAAATGAAATTTTGTATAAAATTAAATAACAAAGGTACGCTTCTCCAAATAAATAAATACATTGGTCATTGAACTATTGAACTAATTGAAAACATTGGTTTATAATTTAATGGTTGAGATAATTGAACAGGTTATAATCGAAGTCAAATATTTTAAATTGTATATGATCAAATACTATATAAATAAGAATCAATAATAAAACATTTCATATCTTAGTATTTAAATCGAAATATTTTGCATATTTAATCATAAAAACTAAAAAATAAATAGTTGAAAAGATAAGAAGGACAGGAAATGAGATAAGGAGGATGTGATGCTTTTGAGTTTCCCTTTCTTTTTCCTTTTTAAATTCTACTTGCTTATTTTATTTTATTTTATTTAATTAGTCACTATTTTATTAAATAGTAAATATAATGTTATACCAAATAAAAGTCCGCAAGACACATATATTCGAGAGAATTACACTTTTATGTACATAAAAATTATTGAAATATTAAAAAAAAAAATTTGACAAAGCCCAAATGAATTTTAGCTTATGATTTTTTAAAAGATAGATGCACCTATAATCATACTAAAATTCCCTCCAGCTTTGTTAATGTTATTAGCATTGTGATAGGATATCTTGGGTTTGAAAATTTACTTTATATTAGAATCAATAAATATTAAATAAATTGTATGTGCACTTTAATTAAATGGAATTGGTTTGGATTGAATAAACCATGATAGGTCGGAATATTCAATTTATATACTTTAGGAAAATATCCCAACTAATAATCCATTTGAGAAGTAAATAAACCCATTTAAAATGGTTGATGATAGTTTTGTTAATTACTATTAAGTTCTATATACTATGAATGTGAGGCTATCTTATTATGGGCAAACCGCCAAACCCTATCCTTCTTTACTCGTGAAACCTAGCATACAAGTATACAACGGTGTGCATGGATTGGGTAGGGTGTTTTGTCTGAAAAAAATATAGGTTATATTTTACAGCCCGATGCCCAGTCCTGTCCGGTAAAAGCCCTAACCATATCGGACTGGGTATAGGCGAGTTAGGTATGCTCAAGTCGTGATATCATGTTCATATTATGAAAAAAATATAAAATTGTGAACTTCTAAAATAATACCATATTCATATGTCTTCAATAGTTAAATAATATCTATAATCCACTAAGAATAAGGTAACAAAAATATAATAATTAAAATCTTGAAATATATTGCATATATATATAAAAAAAGCTTTGAAGTCTAAATAGTTTGTAATTATAACTTTACATTAATCTCCCAAATGTTAACAAGGATGAAGTATCTGAAAAAAATAAAATAAACAATTATGATTTGTAATGTAATCATATGATCATTAGTAAAGTTAAAAAAAGAAAAAGAAAAAAATCAATATAGTTATAAATTTTAAAAGATACAACTTACCTACTTAACTACTCATATTTCTAAAATTATCATTTAGTCACCAGTAAACATCATATTCTCCATTTCAAGTGCAGCATCTAAGAAAAAAAGTAAAAAAAATAAAAGAATAAGTGCTCAAGGGCAGGACAACCCCCCTGCCTGGTGCCTAGCTCGAAAAAAATATAGGCTGTATTTTATAGCCTAATGCCCAGTTAGACCCTATATTTTTCGAGCTGGGTAGGACTCGCGAGATCGAGTATGCATACTGGGCTGCAGATTTTGTACACACCCCTACAGCCTACCACATCCTTACCAACACAGAAAATAACTTACAGGACATGAAACCTAATAAAAACGAATAGAAAAGAAACCAAAACCAATTCAAAAAAGATAATTGAAGTAACACGTCCCAGTTAATATCTTTATGTTACTTTTCAATTTGTTTTAGAGAATCAACTCCTAAAATACATATAAAAAAAGAGAGAATATTGACTACATCAACCAGTTTCTATAGCCCATCCCATTACAAGCCTCAACTGCTTAGATAACAACAAATTTATTTCCTTGGCAACACTGTTACATAAAAATGAAGTGGTAATGCTTATGTTTTCATTCTATCAGCGTATTTTGTATCTAACATATTCATGTCAAGAACTTGCTTCAATAGTCAACTACACCGTTCACTCTTCAGTTCCACATTCCTCTTACTAATGTTTTCAACCTTTGCTTCTTGTTAAGTTTCTGTAGGACTCTGTCTTCAACAATTCATATGCTCTGAAGTTGAGTTGCTTGAACTTTCTCTATAATTGTTTGCCAAAATCGTTCACCCTATCATAAAGGGATGATTGAAGTTGCTCTTACTAGATTTTGTATAAATTGAGTTTTCACAGTTTTGATCAGTAGTTACTCATCCAAGTTATAACGAGTACAATGTAAAGTACAGGTATTCAAAGCATATAGTTGAGAGAAAAATGTTACCTCTTCGATATTTAATATATGACCTAATTGAAAAGTTAATTTTTATCCTAAATATAAGATCTATCTATTATATTTATCAACTTTTTTTTTAAATTACACTTATTGATAATCTCTCAACAATAAGTAAGTAAAAGAGGGAGAAAGGAAGCTAAGGAAGATAATCAAGATATTTTAGAAAAAAATATCATATTAATTAATTTAATCAAATTAATTAAATATGTCATATATTAAATACCAGATAAGTACTTGACAATCTCGTTACGCAAAGGAAGGGATAATCAGGATAATTGATAAGCTTTTTTGAAGCATGAAGTCATGTAATGAATATGACTTTTATTTGATCTCATCACTTTAATGGGAAGAAGTAAACTCATATAAAGTTAAGTAAATGTGCAATTTTAACAATAAAGTGTTGTGTTATGAGCATCTCGCACCATATAATTTTAAAAGGTTCTAAAGTAAATATAATCTTTTAAATGAGAGCATCGTTAGCTTGGTCCATCTAGAAGCTTATTTGAAACCATAGTTTAAAACTATAATTTGGTCTATAATCTCTTTTGGACATTTAAAGGTTGTTTATTTTATTTTTTCTCAAACCATAATTTGTTCAGAAGGGCTTTTCAAACCATGGTTTCACCATCGTTGTTGGGTCATTGCTCTCTCCGTGAGCCGAGTCACTCTCTCTGTCCAGATCCTTGTTAGCCGTCGCTTCTGTATTGTGCTGTCATTCTCATTTGCCATAGCTGTGTCTTCTTCTTCTTCTTCAGAAGTTGATGGTGGAGGAGTGATAACGACGGTAGAGGAAATGAACATTGATCGCACTTATTTTTTTTCACCTCATACACTTTTTAGTAATTTACCAATCATAAAACTTATTCTGATAATAACCATCTAAACACTCATTTTATTCAAAATCACTTTCTTTTTCACAAGCTCTTCTCCATAATAGTTTCTCCAGAAGAGCTTTTAAATAAATTATTATCCATAAGAGCTTCTCCAAAAGCTAAACCAAATGGAAAGTGCATTGAGACTTGTGATTTCCCTTATTGCCCCCACTTTCCTCTTTCTCACTCTTCCTCTTCGTTCCATCTCAATCCATCGGGGTTGCGGTGGAGCTAACAACTGAGACAGGAGAGTCAAGCGCACTACTAGAAAAAATACTTATCACAATGGTACTTCATGACGTTTAAAAGGAAAAAAAGGAAGTTGCATATTTGTAAATAAATCCACATTTTAGAAACTTTTAACAACAGTTTTTCATACAACCGCCATTAACAGTGACACCGAGAACTTATAACGGCACTTTTTAGAAAAATCGCCGTTATAAGTTAATTGTTCTGCCTTCTCACCTTTGCCTCTTCATGCCCTATCTATAGAAAAAAAGTGTACGTCTCTTGCCTCTTCGATTCCTAACATCTCTAAACATCATGAAGGAAAGCCAATAGCTACTTCTTATGAGCCATCTTTTTCTCAATCTTAAATACCCTTTCATTGTACTTTTTGTTCTACTTCCTTTTCCTCAATCTGTTTCCTCTTGTTATCGTCTTTATCTTACTCTCTTTTTTATTTTTTTAAATGGCGTCCTCTTCAGGCTCTTCTCTTTCCAGTTCACAGAAAAGATCCTGTGATGATTCTGAGGACAAACATCATCTCCTTGACATGATGCCTACTTTCCAGACCTCCTTAAATGTCTAGAAGAATTGATAAATCGAATGGATAGTTTGGAGAACTCAGTTGAAAAGCTTTCCCCTCAGGTAGAGAACCTTCAAGAAATGTTTGATAGTCTCCGTTCTGATCATCTGATTGAAAGACTTCACCTTTCTTTTATTTCATTTTTTGATAGTTTTAGCACTAGCGGATCGGATGGGATGATAAAACTTACAAAATATAAAGAATGATCAGTTAGAATATTTTCTAAGGAATAGTCAAACTAGTTAGAATATTTTCTAAAGTTAGTTACTATTCTGATCAATTGTGTACACACTTTTCTTAAGAATAAATCTATATATATTGTATCGAGTTTGATATTACCCTAACTCAACTCACCCAAAATTTTGGTATAGTTGAAAATATTGTCATAGGTTGCTCAAAACTCAACAAATATGTAAAGATTTTTTTTCCTTTATGGGACATGTATCAAGTTTACCTTGTTTAGATGCACGTTCAACAACGAGTACTTTAAAAGAAATTGAAAGTGCGCATAGTTTGAGAAAAAATATTAATCAAGAAGTCTAATTTATCCAATAAATTAATAATGCAACAAATTACTAAATACCATTGGCATACTAGCTTAGTGTCTAATTTATTGGATTCAAGATTATAAGTTATCTTCAAATAACAGGATCAATGCTTTTTACGGAGGTTTTTTTTATTAAAAAACGCCATTACAGATACTTGTAATGGTGGTTTTAATAAAATCTCCATATAAAGTCTTCACATACAAGTACTTACTCATTATTGAATGGCAATTTTTTTAATAAAAATTGCCGTAAAAAGCCACAAAAATTTTAAAAACAAATCCACAGTGAGCTTCAAATTTTCTTTTCACACAGCCACTTGTAGTCCCATTCTCTGCCCCACCACCACAGACTTGGACGAAAGGCATTTTTATCATTTGCTGTCGTCATTAACTCCCCCATCGTCATTCTGTCTTCAAAGCTGTAAGTCATTGTTTAACTTATTTATTATTTTGTGGTCTGGTTCTTTGGGATTAAAGCTAAACGAGACTAAATAATTCAATAAAATATGTAAATGTTGCACTGTGAGTATGTAGGCAAGTGATTCACTAAAATAGGTTATGGAGTTTTGGGTGTTTGGTTGCTGAAAAAACTAAATTTAGTTTTGTTTATTTATATTCCTAAATATTTAAACTGTTGTAATAGGTGTTCCTAAGTTTTCTAGATTGATTGATGATTGATTTGAATTGTGTTTTAAAACTCAAAAATGAGCCTTTAGGATAGTAGAGCTCAAGTTATGAATTTGTTCTCTTGCTTTATTTGGACAGTACGCTGAGCCATGGGAGAGCTAAATCTTGGTTAATCTTAAATGTGATTTATAGGACTCAAGATTGTGGGACATAAGAGAAATTAGATGCCAAGCTCCAGCAGGCCATGATGATACGGGCTTTCCTACACCTAGCCAAAGTTTAGAGGTAAAAATATATTCATTTACTTCTTTTCAAGGGACGTTTAACATATATTTTGTCTGGACTAATTTTGTTTACATTTTAAGGGTTATCCTATGGTGACTAGTGGGAAGGGCAGCGCCAATAAGGAAAAATTTATCTCCTAACCATCTGATCCTGACCCTACCCTTGAGCACACTGAGGACGATAGGGAAAAGTGTGCTCTCTATATTATGATAGACCAACGGACTGCAGCCTTAATCGCTTATGCTACCATGTACCCGAATGCCATAACAATTCACTAGAAAATAATTCCTGATGGTAAAGCCAAGGTCACGGTACAACTCATAAAGAAGCAATCAGGCACTGCACTGGTTCCTTGCCCCATTGATGAGGTTCGCATATTGGACAAAGCTCCAAGAAAGTTTACTATGTGGCCAACACATCTGATCAAATTGAGAAAGTGGGTCACACCGGAGCCGGTGCCAGAAAAGGTGCCTCAAAAGTAAACCCCAAAGGGGCCAGAACCAGAAAAAGCATCACAAAAACCCAAGGTTTGAAAGGGCAAAAGTAGACAAGCTCAGACCTCTTCCTGAGAATATATCCTCGATATTTTGGTATTGCAACTCTTTACTCTATGGCAGTAGGATTGGAGGAAGCAATCACTTTCACAATTTTGTGTGGGGTTTTTACCACACAAGAGCTTTACAAATTCATCCTGGACAGGAATGACATAGTGCAATTCCTGAATTTTGAGGAGATGGATTCAACTGTCATCTAGTATGCCATATTGTATGTTACAAATTTATTTTAATACTTTATGTTTAACCATTTGCGTAGTACTAAATCCTTTACATAGTCTATTGAAGATACCTAGACGAAGTAAAAGGAGACACATATGGCTTCATGTATCCTCAACTTGTCCAAGAGATAGGCACCGATAAGAGCTTGAGGATTATGTACATGGTCGACATTATGACCCTCATCAAGAAGAAGATATATTTTGCACCTTATTTAAAGGGTAAATATACTCTTATACTTGGCACACTCATATAAATATTAGTTTACATTTATATATAACGTTGTTCATATTTTATATTATGCATTGGACTCGTCATAGCCCCTGAAGATAACATGGTGTACTAGTTCGATTCATTTTTTGGACGGCCAGATACCGAGATTGTTTCCATCATCAACACGTGAATTTTTCTTCATAGATTTATTAGCATAAAAATTTAATAAGTTATATGATATCTTTTTTTTTCAATTGGAGATAGGGTTGTTCAAGGCTTCAACTTGTTCAAATGTTTTTAGTACTAATACTTCATGAATTTATCCTCAAGTAAATACCTTTCAAATAATTAAGTTTCAGTTTTCATAAATTTATTAGGGCGAAAGTTAGTCACTAATGTGCTCAATATTTTTCCATTTTGTTAGTACCACTATCAACCTAGTAGTATTGAGTACGGATATTATATTCCGATATATGCACAAGATCATTGAGATAGGGATCATGGATGCTTACATGAGGTATGAAGTGATCAATATTTAGACTTTTTTAATTTATCACATCTTGAATATTTACCTATTACTTCTAACTTGCAGTTGTTCAAGCAGAACAACATGAGTTTTGAAGAAAAACAAATCCACTCAATGATGGATGCTTTGGCAAAAACCATCCTTGAGAACTTGCCTTAATCAATCATCCATTTTCATGCATATATGTTCGTAAAATATCCGTATATATATGATTGTGTTATATTTTGGTTAATTGCATGTATTAATAAGAATTCGAATTACTTTATTACTATGTATTAACATTTAATTTGAATTTTTGTATTGCTTACTTCATACTTTGCTGCCTATAGTCTGTCTTCATTATAGAAAATATAGGGTGGTATATATGAAAAAATTAAAATAAAGTGTAAAAAAAACTAAGCCTTTAACGGCGTTTTTCTGAAAATCATCGTTACAAGTATGACTATAACACGATTACTTTCAAAACCGCCGTTATATGATTAAACTGTAATGGCAGTTTTACTAGAAACCGTTGTCACATTCTAAATATTGAACGGCGATTTTCTTACATTTAATAGTGTTTTTTCAACCGCCGTTAAAAGATAGACTTAAAACAGCGATAGAATTCATGCCGGTCAAAAAACTGCCTTGGAAGATCACTTTTAACCGCCGTTTTACACCTTTTTTCTAGTAGTGGTGGTACCGTCACCAAAACTAGCAGGCCTTAAAGTGCCCGAGGTGCAACACCCTGAATGCTAAGTTCTGCTACTACAATAAAAAAAAGTCTCCCAACCTTATCGTTTTTGCAACTGTTATTGGTACTGGACCAAAGGTAGTGACCTCTACAACATCCCCGTCAATAGAGGATGCTGTAAGTCTAAGCCCAACATTCTATTAAGCCACAATGTGAGATGCTAAGTTCAAGTTAGGAGAGATGAGAAATGCCGTGGCTGCTGATAGAGAATCTTCGCCAACGTCACTAGAGGAGAATCTTTATTGCTGCCACCATTATTGTCATCTAAGAAGAAAGTGGGAAGGAATTCAGGCGTACCTATCATCATTACTTGCTTTAGGTATCCACACATCGACCTGGCAACATTACAAGACATGAGTCTCTGGTTCACGACAAATGAACACAGGAGAAGAGAAAATATAGTCCTTTTCTATCAAGAGAGAATACACACAGAGCCAAAGAGGAAAAGCTTCTGTACCTCAAATGTCTATCCTCCCCTGTCATGCATGCATGTTTGTATCATGGGGGAGTGGGCGATTATCTCCCATAATCGTTCCCTCTAATTAGTTTGAATATTATGGGATGTTTGCACTGGTAACTCAACTCTTTTGGGTATTTCTACTTCAACCCCACATATATGGGTATAGGCCCAATACACTAAGGGTAAACCGGTGTATTTTGCTACATCTGCCACTTGCACTTAGTCAGTTAGGGATAATGGGTTTAGACTCTCTTTGTCTTCTTTCATACTAAGTACTTTGCCATGATCACATGGGCATGATATCTTTGTCTAGGTGCCTATACTAAAAATCCTTTTTATAGGATGAACACAAGATAATCTGTCCTTCGTGTAGCTTGAGTTTGATAATATACCTCATATGTCCTATATTTACCTATATAAACTTTTCCACGGCAAATCTAATCCATCTCGAGTTAATGTTTAACTCAGATTGCCATTCTCATATGCTTAGTGTCCGTACTTATGATGACGAAATGTCATAAGGGACATGTCATAGACACTAGCACTAGTGTGTCTATTCCAGGTAATCTTCCTTTCATACATATGCCACTTCAATATGAGTCAGCTACTTTCTTAACATAATATCTTAGATCACATCTATCATAATCGTAGGATACATGCTAATGTAGCAGTCACCAAAACATACCTCCATTCCATTGTCTAAGTCAAAGGACACCACTAGAGTCATTGTTCTTCATGGGACTCACACAACAATGAAGCAGAGATCTTTCACTTGCTTCCCTTATGAGGTTATTCTCACACATGTGGCATGAATTACATGCTATAGTGTTACTCTTATACTATAAGAGCATACGTCATTTTGTATCTATTATAAATACCACACAGATTTAAGTCTAGACACTCTCAGTATCTAAACCTAAATTCTTTAACATCATCTCTATGACATCAGCACTGAAGAAATTGCCATCTGGTTACAGGTACCATGGAAGTAGGTTTCCACGATTCGATCCAATTTTGCACTAATGGGTCTTATCTTAACTCGCTATACTTCAGTCGATGCGACATAGTTTTTGCTTCTTTCTACCATATCAGCATTCTTGCTACTTTACTGGTGAATACAAACATCTCATCTTTGCACACTTCTCTTGAGCTTCAAAGGCGGTTGCAACCTGTATAACATACTAGACATCGTATACTTTCACTCAGACGCATAAGTAATGATGAATAACATGGTTTCATTAATTATAAAAAAAATTACATAAGGTCTACAATTTTACATTTTGCGCATGCCAATGGCTTTTACATGTTTCTCAAATATTTCTTTATCTATTGGCTTAGTTAGAGAATCTATTAACCATACACTTGATTGAAATGTATTGCACAGTTATAATTTTTTGTGCTATATAATCCCTCACAAAGTTATACTTGAATCAATGTGTTTGGTCCTACTGTGATACTTAGGGTCTTTGATATATACTATGGTTGTAGTGTTGTCATAGTATATCAACACTAGATTGGTACCCTAATTCCCAAATCCTAGGTGTTCGATAAATCTCTTTAGCCAAACAGCCTCTTGTGCTACTGCAGTGCATGCCACGAACTCAACTTCCATATAGTGTAAGGTAATGCATGTTTGCTTCTTACTACTCCAACATATGGTGCTGTTGTTAAGAAAGAAGGTATATCCTGAAGTCGATCTTCACTTTTTCTCATCTTCGCCTACATCAGCATTGGAGTATCTAACTAAGCGTAGATCGCTTCCTTGATAATACAATGCATAGTCAATTGTGCTCTTTAAGTATCCCAGGATCCTCTTCACTACTTTTCAGTGTTTCTCACCAAGGTTGGACTAGAATCTACTAACTAGTCCTACCACATAACAAATATCTAGTCTTGAACATATCGTTGCATACATCACGCTACCAACGGCACTAGCATATGGAACTTTTTTCATCTTTCTTTTGTTTAATTCAGTTTTAGGACACATGTCAGGACTCAAGGCCACTCCAGTAGCCACAAGTATATTCATGGGATTGCAGTTACTCATATTGAATCGCTTAAGTATTTTCTTGATGTAATTCTCTTGTGAAAGGGTGAGGATTCTCTTCAAGTGATCTCTCTGGATCTTAACTCCGAGTATGTAATCTACTTTACCCATGCCTTTCATCTCAAAATTTGACAAGAGCTATTCTTTAATAGTTATCACCAAGTCAAAACTGTTTCTAGCTAAGAGTATATCCATATGATATAATTCCTAGTCTAAGCTATTTATTATTTCTAGAATAAGTCTTATCGAGTTAAAGCACACAATAGGTAAAAAAGTATCTTCATAGTCTATACCTTCCTATTGTGTATATCATTTGGTAACTAATCAGGCTTTAAATTTATCAATTGATCCATCCATCTTTCTCTTGGTTTTGAAAATCCACTTGTTCCCAATGGCTTTACGCCCTTTTGGCATGTCAACCAACTCCCAAATTTGGTTCTTTTTCGTTGAGTCCATTTCTTCTTCGATTTCTTTCTTCCATATTACTTCTTAGCAGGACTTGCCAAGGCTTCATGAACAAAACAAGGTTCATCATCCCTTTCTGGAGTAATTAAGAGTACTTCGCCTTCTATTTGGAAGCATCTCTTTAGAACACTTTCCCTATTACTCCTTTTGACCGGATCTATATGCTTATCTTATTATTTTTCAATTTGTCTAGGTCATTGTGTTGACGGTTCTTGGCTCCCACTAAGATTAACATACATAGAGGATTCTGGTCTATTAATTTGTTTTGCACTGTTATGTTCTTGAGTCTCATAAAGAGACATTGTGCTGTCAACATCTCCCATACTGGGAAATTCTATCTCAATGAGTACAACATCTCTTGATTCTATTTCAATCACTGTCCAATCTTAGATTTCACCTATAATACATATCATTTTAATGGTTCAGAGTACCTTATAAAGATACACTTCTTCCCTCTAGGACCCAGTTTCCCATATCCATGAGAATCGTCATGGATGTATGCCACCAAGCCTCAAGGTCTAAGGATGCTTAGATTTAGCTTGCGTTTAGTCTATAACTCATAAGGTGTGGAAGCGACTGACTTTGAGGGCATATAGTTAAGTATGAAGGTTACTGTCAACAAAGTATCACCCCAATATGAAATTGGAAGGTTTGCCTGATCCATCATAGACCTAACTATGTCTAAAAGAGTTTTATTTCTTCTTTCAGCAACCTCATTCTGTTGAGGAGTCCTAATAATCCTTTTTCTTTATAGAGCTATTTGAATTGATCTAACAGGTACTCACAACTTCGGTCAGTGCATAATGCTTTGATTTTGTTGTCTATTTGATTCTCTACTTTATTTATGTATAATCTAAAACACTCTAGTGCCTCAAACTTATGTGAGATCAAATAGACGTGACTATATCATGAAAAATCATCAATAAAGGTACTAAAATACCAAGCTCCGTGTCTCGCCCTCACTCTCATTGGACCGCAAATATCAGAATGGATTAATTGCAACAGATTTTTGGCTCGTGTTCCCTTACCAAATGCTTTCTAGTTGCTTTACCAGCTAGACAATTTTCGCATAATGACATATCCATGTTGGGATTGCCCCAACATGCCTTCTTTTGCTAGTTTAATCATTCTATTTTGATTAATATGTCATAATCTAGCATGCCAAATATTCATATATAAATTATTCAAAGTAATAGCAAAACAATCGTGAGCATTAAAATCACTAGTAACATCTAAAATAAAGAACTTTTGAAATCGGAAAGCTGAACAATAAAATACTGATTTGCTAAATATGTTTGCAACTTTACCATGAAAGTTTACATCAAACCCAAAGTCTAGTAAGCAAATAACAGAAACTAAATTTCGTTAGATGTTGGGAGCATGAAGCACATCATGGAACATCAAGGTCTTTCCACCATGCAAAACAAATTTACAGGTGCCAATACCTCAAACCTCGATCATCGTATTATTTCTAACATAAGACTACTTGCTTTGATACGGTAACCTTCGATATTCCACATGGTCTATGGAGCCTGATTCAATAATCTATGAAGAAGAAATATGTTGTATCAGAAAAATAATACTAGAAACAAATGAGACATATGAATTTACATAATTCATTAATACCTTTTCACTCTTAACCTGTTTAGAACAGTTGGGTGAGAAATACCTCATGTTGTGGTAGGCGAAGCATTTGATGTTCTTTAGGTTCTTACCGCCTTTCTTTCCTTTCTTCTTGTATTGTTTATTGCCTCTTTTTGGTTTAGGATTGCCTTTCTTCCTATTATTCTGGAATTTCTTACCCTTTTTGGGTTCAAGCTTTGATTGGGAAAGATCGGGACCCTCGATCAAATAGGCTTATCCAGTGGCCTTGTAAGCCTCCAGACATTCATCCTCTAGCTCCAAATGCTTAGCTACATCAATGAAAGTGATTATGTTTTCATTTTGGGTTAAGTTGACTTATATTTACTCCCAACTGGTAGGAAGGGATCTGATGATAGCCTGTACTTACTGATCGTCAGATAGATTATATCCATCCTCCTTCAGTTCATGAATTATGTTAGCAATCTCCCTCAGATGTTGCCTCATATGGTTATTTGGCTTAAGCTTATAGGTATCGAATTTAATTGTTAACCTTTTAAGCTTGGTCATGGAGACTCCGTCAAACTGGTCCTTTAGGGCTATCCATATGGCTTGTACAGTCTTGTGTGTCTCAAATTCACACATCAGGTTGTCAGCCATGGACCTCAGCAGCGTGATCCTTACAATGCTATTCTTTTTCTTCCAGGTCAGGTACACTTCCTGGTCTCTTTTGTGCTGACCAGTATTTCCAGCGTCGGGTTCCACTAGGGTTATTGATAATAGCTCAATGTCATCCTGCTCTTCTAAGATATATTGGACCTTGTGGTGCCAAATGCCCTAGTTATCCCCATTGAGTTTTTCCTTTTTGTTCAATTCAGCAATAATTTTATTGGTTGCCATCGTTCAATTTTGGTTGTGACAAGCCTATCCCATATTAATTTATGTTCTCTAATAAAAAAGAGAATTTGAACCATATAACATTTAAGTGAATTTATGTATATAGCACATGTGAAGTATACAATGTCACATACTTATATTATTCTTGATTATAAAATAATGACACTATAAGGCCCATTATCAGAAGTATACGTTTATACCTCCCATCACAAAGATGCTAGCAATAGCCATCACGTCTAACCAAAAACTTTATAAGCACTAAATTGATTAAATTTTACTTTTAGAAGACTCTTTATCTAAAAGGCTAGTACTTACAAAAAATATACATGGATCATTAACTAAACAAAACAAAACATGTTCCTTTATATAAGGCATGTAACAAATTTCAAGTCTTTACAAAGAAAGGAAGAGTAAAAACATGTATTTAACACAGCAAAACAAAAGAATACAAACACAAATATATATCATTTGATATGAAAATGACAGTATTCAAGCATTGTTTTTCTCAGTTTCTTAAGTTTGTGAGACACTTTTACACAGCTGGATACAAACTTTATAGTCTTAATCTAGTATACCTTCCCTATAGGTCTTCCTTTAGGATTGCCTTTAACCCTGCCTTTTATGTAGAATTTAGTATTCTGCTTATCTATCATGGACTCAATGTATTTGGTGAGCATGCTATTAATGCCTTTTATATTTATTAGTTTGACTGCATCTCTTTTAGCTATACTTATAGCCAAGTAGGTACATGGTTGGCTCACTTCTCCTTCCTCAACTTGAGATTCATCGAGAAGAGTAGGCACCAACATAGGGTGTGAATTTGAAGAAACCAGGAAAGGTTCCTCAGAAAGGTGTTCGATGGGGAATAAAGTTTCTGATCTCAGTCCAAAATTATTACATACTATTAAGGTTCCTCATGTGGTAGTTCCTCCATCAACTCCTTTAGGTCTTCTTTAGGGAATTCATCGAAGTCTTCTTCTGGGTCCTCTTTAAGTTCCCCTTGGAGTCCTCCTGAAGGTTCTCTATAGGTTCATTAACATCTTAACCTTCTATAAAATCATTGTATGGATCCTCTTCTTCAAGAAGTTCCGTATCATCATCCTCACTATTGAGGTTTATACACTGGTAATTCATTATCTATGTATGAGATTTCATCAAACAAACTATATCGCAGGTTTTTAGTGCTAGATAAAAATATTTTCACCTATAGATTACATGATATAAATCGTTAACCCAATTCTATAATTTTTTTTATCCATTAAAAAATGCCAGAAAATACACTGAAAGCATACGAACAGATTCAAAATGGTTTTTAAAATTGTAAAAAATTATGCCATAGTGAAGATATCAATTTTAGACATTTTTAGAGACAAATCGCACCTCAAACGAAGATCCACGCTGCCTCACGAGCCCCAAGAACTTAAAATTCATAAAAAAAATTAAAAATCAGGACAACTCCCACTCTCGGGCCTGACACGTGTCATCCACACGCCATTGTGGAGCAGCCACGTGGCCTTATGGGCCCCAAAAAGTTAAAATTCAGAAAAAAAATCAAAATGGTTTTGTTTGTTTGTTTGTTTGTTTTATTATTATAGATTCGGGTAGGATCCACTGATCTGACCTGGTCCAGAACCCATGCGCCCAACCCATTTTTTTTATTATTATGGA
This sequence comes from Leucaena leucocephala, assembly GCA_037074615.1. Classification (NCBI taxonomy): domain Eukaryota; kingdom Viridiplantae; phylum Streptophyta; class Magnoliopsida; order Fabales; family Fabaceae; genus Leucaena; species Leucaena leucocephala. The sequence continues at coordinate 11,654,076 of CM073540.1, read as the reverse complement.
TCCGGGATGGATCCCATGATCTGACCTGGTCCAAAACCCTTGTGGCCTAACTCCTTTTTTTTATTTGTATGCTGGGGTTGAAACGACGCCGTTTTGGGTCATCTTCAACCTCCATTTGAGTCTGATTGACCCAGATCCTTGCGTGGGTCAGGTCCATAGGATAAAAAACTTCTCTCCTCCATTTCTTGATCGTCCTACGTTTGTTTTCGACTTTCTTAGAGTCATTTTTCATCATTTTCTCAAACTCTACGCAATGAGACTATTTTTAAAGCCTAAAACTAAGGTTTTCATATAGCCCAATTTGAGCCAAAACTTCTCTCCTTTATAACTTTTCCATCTGATGTCCGTTTTGACATTATTGGAGTCATTTTTCATTATTTTTTTGAGCTATACGCAATGAGACTATTTTCAAAGCCTAAATCTATGATTTTCAAATGACCAAATTTTGACAGATCGAAGCTTAATGAAGGAGCAGATTATTCAGTACTTATATGTAAACTACATAAGCATATGAATCAATTTTGGGCCTCTAGATTGATCATAGCTCTGATACAATGTAGGAATTCGGGTGTACCTGTTATCGCCACTTGCTTCAGGTACCCACTCGTTGGCCCGGCAATGTTACCGGACATGAGTCTCTAGTTCACAGTAAATGTACATTAGAGAAGAGAAGAGAGAGTCCTTTTTTATCAAGAGAGAATACACACAGAGCCAGAGAGGAAAAGCTTCTGCACTTCAAACGTCTATCCTCCCCTAGTCATGCATGCATGCTTGTATCATATGAGGAGTGGGTGATTATCTCCCATAACTCTTTCCTCCAATCAGTTCGAATATTATGAGATATTCGAACTGATAACTCAACTCTTTTAAATATTTTCACTTCAGCCCCACATATATGGGTCTAGACCTAATACACAAAGGGTGGACCGGCCTATTTTGCTACATAGGAAGATGAAGGGAGGAAGGTAGAGAGTAGATCGGATTTTTTTTCTTTCCACTTTGCATATCCAAATCAACGAAGCTTCTACTTCTTCTTTGTCGTCTCTGCCACTTGTAATACAAATCTAAAAGCATTGATATAGATTTTTTCACCTCTTTCCTTGTGCATTTTATGCATATCTTAACCTATCGATAGATTGTTTTTCCTCCTTCCTTCATTTTTTTGAGTTCTTTATATCAACTCAAATTTTTTTTGTTCGAACTTCTGTTAATTAGTTTTTTTATCCAATTTTACTCTAAAGGGTTTCTTATTTGTGATTGCTGGTTTTGTAACTGTCAAAATAGAGTATGCTTTTAAGGTTGTTAAGTTTATTGGGATCACCTCAATTGGCGTCCGATGGAAGGATTGTGTTTCTGTTGTTACCCAAGTTCTGGTGAAAGAAGAAAGAGAAAGATGGTGAGAGGGTGAAAGAGATGACGAAGATGAGAGACTTGGACAATAGGTGAAACCCATGTGAAAAATAACATACATTTACTGAACTTAACAAAAATGTTCCCATTTTAAAAGATAATGTCTAGAACCATTTAAAAAAATGTATATTAACCCATTATTGTCAGATCCCCCACTGACATAGAGATTAGAGAAGAGCATGACTTTTAAGTAGACTTAGAAAATTAGATTTTATGTTTGGTTTACAAACAAAAAGTGCTTTGGACCCAAACTGGTCTAAAAGCACTCAAATACCTATAAAAATGTCAAGAATTAATTATACAATAAAATTATAATTTTCTAAAAGTTAATTTCAACAATTTTTTTTAGATTTTCGATATAAAATGATAATTTTGTCCTTCTCAATTTTTGTCTCCTTTTTCTTTTTATCTCATATCTTTTATAATAATTATCATTTTATTTCATGATCTTTTTAGTAATTTATTTATTAAAAAATTATTCTGATAATAATTATCTAAACACTTATTTTTTTAAAATTATTTTTCATATAAAATATATTCTCTAAAATTATTTTATGATCAATTTTCTCCATATTTTTTTTAAGAAATTAAACTAAAAACACCTAGAATCTTACATACATACATATATATATATATATATATATATATATATGCCACTCGAAATTTATAGCCACCCATCAAGAGAGCACAATCCACCATAAAGTCTGCAGTTTTTTTTATTAAAAAATGAATAACAAATAAAAAAGTGGGATACTCGTTCCTATCTCTTTGCTTATGATAATTGACCACATAATTAATCAATCATCACCGATTAATCATCAATTATATTATTAAAATATTATAATACTCAGTTTAATTATAAATAAATTTAGATCAATTTAATAATAAGTTAATAATCTGCTTTAATTTTAAAAAAAAGTTTGAACCATATAAGTGAGGTTCAAAATTTTTTAAAGATCAAATTTTAAATTTCTATAATCTTTTAAATTTTTAACTATAATAAAAATTTATAATTATAATAATTATAAATAATTAATTTAAATTTATTTTCACTCACTCCCCTTGCGTACGAGAGAAATATCTAGTTATTACTAAATATAAAAGTTAAATAAATAATATATCATATTAAAAATAATTAAATTAATTATTTATATATATGTTAGTTTTTTTAAAGTATACCTTTAGGTTTTGTTTAGTTCAACAGATAGGAGGATAGAGGAGGTTAATTTAGGAGTGGGTAGGGAAAGGTAAGAGAGGTAAATAAGGGGATATTTTTTATTTAGTTCAAGAGAGGAAGGGAATTAATTAAAAGTTAACAAATATATCTTTATACATTTATTTAGAGTTATTCCTTTTTATTTTAAATATTAATTTATATCAAAATTATTAGTTTTTAATTTTTGAATCTCAAATACAAATTATATCGGGCCTATTTAAATATGAGTTTAGAAAATGGTTTATGAAAAAAAAGAATTTTTGGATAAGTTTTAGAAAATAACTTTTGGAGAAAAATTTATAGAAAAAAAGTGGTCTTGAATAAATGAATGTTTGGATAGTTATTGTTAAAATGACTTTTGTAATTAGAAAATTATCAGAAATAGTATGATTTTATTAAAAATATGAGAGAGAAGAGAAGAAAGAGGGTGGAAAAGAGAGAAGAGATATGAGAGAAGATAGAGAGGAGAGAGGAGATATAGTGTAAGAAAAAATAAGGGTAAAATAGTAATTGGATAGTTCATAAGCTCTTTTACTATTTCAGAAACTAGTCTCAATAGCTTATCTAAAATCTTAATTTTAAACTATTGTTTGATTCAAAAGTCCTTTTGAACAAATATTACTATTTATTTTAAAATTTTCTCAAATTAAGATTTTAGTCAAAAATACTTCTAAAATCGCGGTTTAGATATTTTTCAAATACACACATCATTTATATATGACAAAGTACTTTTATAATTATAAAATATAAGATAATTTATCAAAGTATTAATGTTTGAACTATAGATAGTACTCTTGAAATTATAAAAAATAAATTAACTAAAGTTTAATAAAAGATAAATAATGCATTAAGCTAACAAAAAAAATTAATGTAGCCAATTTGCTTCAATACTCGACGAAGAAGTTGAGAAAAAATAAGTTTTTAGTTTGAAGGGTAAACTTGTGTTATTAGAAAAGTAACGTGAGTAATTTAGTTAAGATTATAATAAATTTCTCTCACTTCAAAAAAATACCCACTTTTAGAGGTTAAGAGTGAGAGAGTAGAGGGGTGAAAAAAAAAAAAGATAAAAATTAATACTCTCCCTCCTTTCTATTTTTTCTAACTAAATACATTTATTTTATCATACCCTCTAAATCTCCAACCAAATAATATTTTAATAATTGTTTCTTTTGATAATTTTTTTTATATATGGAATCACTAAAACTAATTTATTAAAAAAATTATAAATTTAAAAAATTAGATAAATTAAAATATTATATTTAATATCCAAATAAATATTCAATTAACTATGACAGTAATTACTAATTATTAAGTACTAATTGAGTATATAGAATATAGTTGGAGTGTTGGTTTGTCCAAATGAGTCTGATTAAGCAGAGAATCTTCTCGCGTGCCGCCACCAGCACGGCCGCCTGAACCTGGTCTAACTTTTCTTTTCTCTAGCAGCTCGACGGCTATTCAACTCCGATCTTGCTAGGGACTCACTGTATCCCCCTCCGCCGTCATCCCAGATTCGGAGGGGCAAATAAACGATGAACAGAAGAAATGCTCTGCTTCTGAAGATCCTCATCTTTCTCTTCGCCCTAAATTCCGTCTCTATCTTCCTCTACTTTACATCCCACTCTTCCAAACCTTTTCGCTTCCCCACCCATACTAGCCCGCGACTTCGCCGTCCCTTGTTGATAGGTAACCATGAAACCCACTTTACTCACACCCACACCCAAACCCACTTCTTAAAACCTTGGCCTATTCTTCCCTCTTACCTCCCTTGGTCTCAGTCCGCTAATTCTATACCCTTGCGCTCTTGCGAAGGCTATTTTGGTAATGGCTTCACGCGCCGACTTGATGTCCTCTCTCCCAATGTCTCCGCCGGCGGAAGCGGGTGGTTTCGGTGTTGGCACAGCGAGACTCTGCGGAGCTCGATATGCGAGGGAGGAAAGCTTCGGATAGTGCCGGAGAGAATTGTGATGTCGAGAGGAGGTGAGATGTTGCAGGAAGTCATTGGGAGGACGGAGGAGGATGAACTTCCTGTGTTTCAAGATGGTGCCTTTGAGGTTGTGGGGAGAAAAGGGATTGTTAATGGCGAGAAAAAGCTTGTGAGCCTAGATTTTTTGGATCAGCATGTGCCTGAGGGTGAGATTTTGAGGCATACAATGCGCGACTTGATTGGCTCGATTCGGGTCATCGAAGAGAAGGAATTTGCTTGCAATGAGGTAATGAGGCTTATAGGAAAAATTGAAGTTGGGTAATCTTTTGAACTCTATGTTCGTTAGATTTGTAAGCTTTGATCGGTAATGTCAGCTCTAGATCGTTTTTATTTCTAGGACTTATATTGGCCTGACGTTTCTGACTTAGCTATGAAAATTTGGAACTATTATTAAGTTATCCGAGTGTAAATTCACTTAAGTACGAACATATAGAAGTATTGAAGAAATAACTGAAAGAAAATATCTTTGGTGAGTCCTAACCATATGGGTATATAATGCGAGGATGAATCAGTATAATTGATTACATTGCTATTGTATTGCAGTTGCGCAGAAAAGTTGCTATTTGATTTAATTTCTGCACCGTTTAACTCTGTCCTGTATGCTTTTTCCCCTTTCTTTCTTTACTTTCGTTCAAAATTTGGCATCTCATGGTCCCTTTCTTATTGATATGCTTAAGTCTAGCCTCATTATCTGTTACCTCTACTTGCATGCCTCTAATCTGACATGTGCTCTTGACATATAGTTGATTGAGGAGCCAACCCTTCTAGTGACAAGATTTGAGTATGCGAATCTTTTTCACACAGTAACGGACTGGTACAGTGCTTATGTTTCTTCAAGAGTCACCAGCCTGCCTAATCGACCGCATCTGGTGTTTGTAGACGGTCACTGTGTGGTATGCACAATCACTTATGTGTTATATTTTTCATGTCTCTTATGCTGCTCATTTTGTGAACTTTTGCCTCTGAACAAAAAACAAGTAAATCTACAATGTGTGTCTTCAAGGTGGTTGGTTGGTTAGCCATTATTAGTATGTTCAGTAAGAAAGTGAGAGAATAGGGCTGGAACTTAAAAACTTATTGGACTGGAGTAGAGACAAGTGTAGAGATAGTATGCTCATGACATTTGGGCTTTGTTTTTGCCCTTCTCTTCTATGAAAGTCAACTGTTGGATCAAGCATTGGTTTCCCATGGATTCCAATATCTTAGGCCAAGGATCAGAGTAATAATGAGTCATAATGATAGAGGCCATGCTATGTGTATATTTACATGCTCATATGAATGAAATCATGTGATTCAGCTATTCCCTTGTAGAGACAGAATGCAATGTAGGTGCCACTTGCCAGTGAGCCAATCCACAGATCTAGATAAAATTTGTGTGGTGTTGTAAGGAAAATAAAACCTGGTACTCTGGCAATTAGGATGGTAACAGCTATTAGTATATATTGATGAAAAGTAGTGATATGATGACATTCATTCGTTTTCATGTTTGTTGATAATGCAATGACAACTCATTATCTAGTAATTCCAGTAAAAAGTTGAAATTCTCCATTCATTTCAACTTTAGGATATTTGCAAACCCCACCACTTTCAACATAAAATCAAGAAATTAGCCCTTTTAATTTTCAACCTACAACATTCAAAAGCTTCTACCCATTTATCATTAACTGCATTACCTGTTCACACCATTCTTCTTGCCATGTGGTGCACCCCCCTCAGTTTAGAAGTAAACGTTGCAAGTTTTTTTTTTTTTTGAGAGAAAAGATCCTTGTGTGGGGATGAAATGCCCTAATCATAAATCCCAAAATTCTCAAAGGCTTAAAGAACTCTTTTTTTTTCTTTCTGGGTTGGGGGGTGTGTTTTGTGAAAGAATTAAGGTTGAAAGTTGTAGTTGTATTTTTCTTTTTTCAATTAAGGTTGAAACTTGCAGAAATTATTTATGCTTGTTTGGTAGCAATACACCTATTTCTGCTATTGAACTATTTGTCTTCTTTTGCATTGATAATTGGTATGGAAACTGATTTTTATTTTCAATTCCAGTTGAAGTTGCGACTCTCAGAAATCATATGTTTGCTTCAATACCATTGCTATTCTTCCATTTAATTAAGATATGTGAAGAAACATATAGTTTCTTATCTTGTTGCAGATTGCAAAGTTCAAAGAATGTTGAAATGCGTTATTAACCAGCCACTTTTCTAATGCTGGTGAAAATTTTCAGACATCCCTGGAAGAGGCATGGAAAGCAATGTTCTCGAGCCTCAGATATGCTAAAAACTTTAGTGGTCCAGTCTGTTTTCGCCATGCCATTCTATCGCCTCTGGGATATGAAACAGCACTGTTTAAAGGTCTTTCTGAAGATATTGATTGTAAGGGAGCATCTGCTCATGAGCTGTGGCAAAACCCTGATAATCTCAAGACGGCACGTTTATCAGAGTTTGGAGAAATGCTCAGAGTGTCTTTTGGGTTACCCTTAAGGAAACACACACTAAGTAAACCACTCTCAGCTCATAATGTCCTTTTTGTTCGTCGTGAAGATTATTTAGCTCATCCTCGTCATGGTGGTAAAGTTGAATCAAGGCTTAGTAATGAGGCAGAAGTCTTTCAGTCCTTGAAGAGTTGGGTATCTAATTATGAAGGGTGCAAAATTAACCTTGTAAATGGATTGTTTGCTCACATGTCCATGAAGGAGCAGGTCCAAGCCATTCAAGATGCATCAGTTATCATCGGTGCTCACGGCGCCGGTCTAACTCATATTGTGTCTGCATCTCCTAATACTGTCATTTTGGAGATCAGCAGCAGCCAATTCAGACGCCCACACTTTCAATTGATCGCCCAGTGGAAGGGACTGGAGTATCATGCGATCAACCTCGATGGGTCATATGCAAATCCCGGAGTTGTTATCAATGAGTTAAGCAGCATAATGAAAAGCCTTGGATGTTGATACTGAATTGTTTGCGCTGAATTTGCCGAGCTATGACCTAATGGAAGGGGGTTAAAAATTCAATTTACTTCACAGCTCGTGTTGCTCAATCTTTGGCTGTTGAAAGTAATTAGGTTAAAGCAGATGACCCAGAATCACTAATTTCTAGTTGGAGCAGAATTTGCATAGCTGGAGAGTTTCCAACTTACTGATACAGTTTGGCCGTGATTAGCCAAAAGGAACTATTCCTGATGCCACTTGACTGGGTTTTACTTGGGTAAGCATATACATGAGGTCTTATTTTATCTTGTATAATGATTCTTTGAGTGTATATACACACACACTGCACTCACAATAGATGATTGCATAAACTCTTTTTTCTTGTGGTGTATTCCCCCATTCCTTTGCATTCTGATAATCTGATACTCTGAGTTGAGGTAGTGTACAATTTGTAACTGTGTACTGTGTTTATCTAAAGATTTGGTGGTTGACAAAGCACAATGATATTGTACGATCTATATAGCCAACCCTATCTAGTGGGTTAAGACTTGTTATCATTGTATTACTGTGTTTTTTCTCACCCCTTAGGTATGAGAAAATGGGGTTTATTCATTGTAGAGACTTGAGAAGCTTATTAAATGTGAATCCATTTGCTCTTCAGAGAAATGCTAAACAGAGCAGGGATGAATTGGCCGAGTTTTTCAATATCGAACATTGTTAGGTTTTCTTTTAAATGTTATTCTATTCTGATTTCATAATTTTAACTTTTAAGGATATAGTGTTTTGTTTAATATGTGACCTCATGATATTTTATTGTCTTTGTACCTTACAAGGTGATTCTTAGTTGACCTTACTCTAAGAAAACAAAAAACAGAAGGGATAAGATTTATCTAGCATTCTGAAATATTTTTTTAGATATGTCTAGTATTTTAATATATTTTATGGTTCATCAAACACTTTAAAATATTTTTTTAAGTGTGTCAAATATCTTAAAGTATTTTTGTTTTATTAGAGTACTAGACACACAATCATTTGATCCAAAGTATTTGGTGATCAACTATCTTTTTCTTTAAAACTGTCAAATTAAAAAACTAGAAAAATATATTTGGCTCCTCAATAAAATAAAAGTACTATTTATAATCAAATAAATCAAAAGTAAACTTGAAACTTAACATAAATTTAATAGATAAAATATCTACTAAATAAAGGTTGAAATTGGAGCTTTAGAAAATAGGGGAAAAGATAGAAAAATATTTTGAAAAATAATAAATTTTAAATTAGGTCTGTTATTAACAATAAATCAAATATTATTAACACAATATCTTATTTTTATATTTATTATTTTTCAGAGCCTTTTTGCCATTTTCAGTCTCTGTAAAAGTTGAACTAAGCAAAGGAAGGGACGAAAATAATATTTTATATAAAGTGAAAGTGCTAAATTTATATATTTTAACTTCATATTTCACAGTTAGACTAAATTTGTGGAAAACTCCCTATATGTGTGTATCATATTTGTATAATATTTATATTTTTGTACGTGGGTTAAACTGACAACATCTCCTTATACTTCAAACAAAGTTTTATTTTAGTTGCTATACCTTTTTGTTCCTTGTTTTTTTATCTATATTCTTTATATTGTCTAAAATATTAGTCTTTATAATTTTAAAAAGATTTAGATAAGCTTAGGGTGTGTTTGGATTAGCTTTTGGAGAATAGATTATGGGAAGAATAGATTCTGGAGAATAGATTTTGGGTAGAATAGATTTTGGGAAGAATAGATTTTGGGAATAAAGATGTTTAGATGATTAGTAGTAGAATCACTTTTTATATTGGTAAATTACTAAAAAGGGTATGATATGATTAAAAGTAAGAGAGATGAAAGATGATAGAGAAGAAAGAGGAGAGAGAAGAGAGTGTAGAGAGGAGAGAGGAGAGAGAAAAAGAGAGATAAGAGAGGAGAGAAGAGAGAGAAAAAGAGAGATAAGAGAAGAGAGAGGAGAGATAATAGAGAGGAGAGAGGAGAGATGGTGTAAAAAAAGTAAGGGTATAATAGTAATTGGATAATCCAAAACCTAGGTTTCAAAGAAAAAGCTATTTTCAGTAGCTTATTCAAAACCTAGGTTTCAAACCGAGGTTTTGTCCAAAATCAATTCTCAACAAAAATTGCTGTTTGTGTGAAAATTTTCCAAACCGAGGTTTTGCCCCATAATTGATTCTCAAACCGAGGTGCCAAACAGGCACTTAATGGTGTTAACTTCATTGATATGACGTTAATACCATCAAGTAACATGAATTGTTAACTTAGACTAATGTGATTTATGTGTAGGGACCGGAATTAAAATTCGCCTTAGAGTGAATTTAATAATATAAAAAAGTAGCAACTTAAATGCATGACAGATTGATATGAGATAAAGAAATCGATTTTAACTAACAAAATTAATTTCAAGTGGAGAAATCAATTTGTCACAATAAAATGTGATTTCCAGCATTTGAATTAATGCATGAAAAGCACAAAAATTGGATATATCCTCCATAGATTTGCTTCATCAAGCGAATGTTAGTATCAGAGTCTTATCTAGCAACGTAGTCATAGACAACAAGATGCTTCTTCAGCGAACTAGAGTTGAAGAAGGAGGCCATAGGGTTTCAGAAAAGCGAGATTCAGTGAGATCAAAGAAGATAATAAAGTTATTAATAAAACTGGTTGGGTCATTTAAAGATGATATTTTATGTTTAAATCAGGTTATATATATATAAAAAAAATTATTAGTAAAAACAAAATCTATTTTAATAATTTTTTTAATATAAGGGTCAAATGAAATCACATATATATTCACACACAAACCTATACTCATACACATCTCCACAGGTGGAACCTGAACCTCTCCCCTATAAGGAAGAGTGAATGCCACTAGACTAAAGGTTCTTTGGCTGCCTCTTTCTTTAACAATCAAAACTAACCAACAAAATTGTTTGTTCGGGATGTATATATATCTGTTTCCGTGTAGGTATTCTTGTTCGTATGATCGTTTATGTTTATAACATAGAATAATCTTAATAAATATTTGTCTATGTAATCTCTACGCTGTAATTTTTTGGAGTTTGAGCTCTTAACTTGGGGTATTTCTAAATTAATGTTCACAAATGTTATAAATTTATATCTAGAGAAGTTTGATGAATTAGTTTTGCTTAATTCATTTCTAATTGATTGAATCAAATTTGAAAGTAAAAACATAGAGTATGAATTCAAATATTGGAAATCAGATTTTGTCGATTAAAATTGATTTCTCCATTCAAAATTTATTTTGCAAGTCAGAGCAGGATTTAACGGGGAAATGTTGACTCCATAAATTTAAGTGATTAATGTGTAATTAAAGCTGATTAAATAAGATTAAATTTTAATCTTTTTAAGTCTTGTAAATTAAAGAAGATTAAAAATAAAATCAGATGATGTTTTAATGAGTTTTCTTAATGGAAAATGTAAGATAGAAATTAAATAAAATTAATCAAGGATGATCAATTTATTAAACGATCTTATCTTTTAAAAATTTAACTCATCAAAATCTTATCACAGGTTTTATTTTTAATCCTTTTTACTTTACACGATTTTATCCTTTAACCACTTAAACACGAGGTCTCGAGTTTAAATATGTATAAATGTAAAAAATACTTTTAAAAGAGAGTTACCCTTTTTGGTAGAAATCAAGATCGATAGTTAAGAGACTAGTCCTCCAGAGATATAAAGATCACCGAAGTGCAAAATCTTTTTCTATGAGCATAATTTAACTCGAACATATGACATCATGTTTAAGGAATCCAATCATCTACTAGTTGTGTTAATATTTATTAGTTGGAAGAGTTATCCTTAATTGGATTCAACAATGCTCGAATCTGACCCAATCAGATAGTTTTATGAAAAAAATATACTTCAAAAATTTAAGGGATTAAAGTAAAATTTGATTCAAATTTAAAGGACCAAACTTAGAGAAATGCTTACATATTTAAGGAGTGCTATGTTATCTGAATTCTATCTAATTAAAATATAAAAAATTATCATATTTTAATTTTAGTTAACTGATGACTTATTTGAAATAATTGATATTTTTTATTTTTAAGAAAAATAAATCTCTTAATTTGGTTTAGATGAATTTTTATATTTCTAGATTAATAAGTTTATTTTTCTTTAAAACAAAATATAGCATAATTTTTTTTCAAATAAGCCATATATGCTAAATTATTTTATTTTAATTAGATAAAACTCAGATAACATGATACTCTTAGAATAAGTATTTCTCCTAAACTTATACTTAAGTCATTTATCTCATGGCACATGTTTAAGTTGCTTGCTTTGTTAATTGAGGGGAGGGTCTTAATATGGGGAAGAGTAGGGAAGGGTTAAGGGAGATTAATAGGGAAAGAAATAAGAGATTTTTTGTTTGGTTGAGAACGAGATGAATGTGAATTAATTGTAAGTTGATAAATATATCTTTATCTTTATATTTAGATTATTTTATTTTATAATATTTATATCAAAATTATTATTTTCTAATTTTTATCTCAAAAGACTATCACTCCACTTTTATATGAGAATATATTTTTATATGCATTTTTTAATTTTATATGTTATCTCATTAATTTTAATGATTTAAATTGTTTTTACCTCTTTAAAATAGGATAAAATTAGAAAATTGAATTAAAAAAGATACAAAACCCCAACCATATCATAACAAGACCCTCCATACATTTAAAAATAATAATAAATTAAAATATATGTTTAGTCTTTTAATTTGTATCTAATTTTAATTTAATATTTTAAGTTTATAAAATATATTTTTAATCATTTAAATTTAATTTTATTAATTTTAGTTAACAGAAAATACTGATTTAATAAATTAAAATAATGATTATATAACCAAATGTTGATAAAATAAAGTAAAATGAAAATAAAAACAACTCTATCTTTACATATTGTTCTAGGTTTTCACATCAACACATCATCTATAACTCATCTTTGCAATTGCAAACATCTCAACATCTTATCTCTACAAGTAGCATACCGTCATGCGAACATCATCCCTAATTTTTCCATTAATCTTGTGGGGGAGATAATTAAGCATTGTATGAAATGACACTTTTTTATATACCCGGAGAGTAGGTATGAAATTCTCTAAATAGGGAACAAGGGCATCAGTTTCGTTGAATACATTTGGCACCTCTTGATCAATAGATTGCACCTTATGAACTCAAAGGATTAAATTTAAATTTAAAAACGTATGCTTTAACTTATAAGATATATATATATATATATATATATATATATATATAGGAAAGAAGTACACATAATATTTTCGTTCTTTTCCCCGATAGCAGTACAACACCAACTCTTTACACAAACAATTATTCCCAGCCGTTGATCAATCCATTTCCCTCTCGTTGGTGACTTTCTTGACCGGGAAGCAGAGCGACAACGCGAGGGGACAAAAGCGGCTGGAGAGAATGGGGTACTTGGTCACAAGGGTATCATTAGAATATTGAATAATTAGCATAGATAATTTTGTATTCGGTTTAATATTTTTCACCCCCTCCAAACAAAAATCTCAATTTTAGTTTTCGTCCCGGAACAAAACTATTTATAAACAGATCCTATGGCGTGCTAGCCGGAAGTTGGGTTAATGCGTTTTACAAACTCCACTACTCCGGAACTCCAAAACTCCAAGCCATAAATCATTTGACTTGTGCGGCAAATCAAGACCTGATTTCATAGCTTCAAATCCAAAGGAATCGATGCACACCTCTCTCTGATGTAACGCTGAAGGTATGTTCTACTCCGAACTACGACTTCTAATGTAAAATTTCACATATTTTGCTCTTAAATGGAACTAAATTGAGTTCTGCAATTGTTTTCCACCATGACCGACGTTTCTGGTTCGCTGGTGGAATCATGTTGTTTGTGCTAAATTGTCGTTATTATCGTAAGGTGCACCCGATATGTTTGATGAAATGCCTCACATGATTTGCATTCCTAACCTTGCTTTCCTGTTTCCATTTGGGAATTCGCCTGTGATGAGGAATGGAATTTTGGCTGTAGAAGGCTACGGAAAGTAAGGAACTTTTGGATTCGGATTCTAAATGATATATATTCCATGTGGGATTTAAACAGTTTTAGAATTGAACTATCAAATTTTGTTCGATATTATTCTCATTTTCTGAGGGAAAAAAGATAGAATCTGAATTCCCTGGTGTTACTTTTTTCTATTGAATAGCTTATAAGAACCAACTTGGCTTGTTCAACTCTGCACAAGCTCAGAGCTGGCTCTATTGTCCCACTTAAATTTTTTTTTCTTGTAAAGCTAAAATGGAGCCAGTTCCATATTTATGCTCATTTGTAAAAGGAAGTCTTATTCAAAGTGCTAGAGTAAAAACATTTTGTTTTAACAACAACATAGCATGTGATTTTTGTTAGCTAGAGCTAGTGCTTAAGTTAATTAGAAGGTTATCACAGATGTATACAAGTAGCCTAAGTTATCATTTAGATTTGCATCATTCTGTCACAATCAATACAATTTTTTTGTTCTCCACTTTTTTTTTTTCGTTTGAAAATCCTGATATAGCATGATGAGATTTGAATAGCTTCGTTGTATTGGAGAACTAAATAGAAAAAGAAAATTATATTTATGCTTTATCCCATTGAAACTAGATTCGTGCTTTTAACTGATATCACTACATGTTTTTCTTTTCACTTGAGAAAACAAATGCTGATATCAGTTCTGGGTTTAGCAAAAGTACATGAGTTTGAGTTGTGAGGCGATTGAGCATATGGTCTCAATTGGTAATTAGGCATGGCTTGATGAATAATGATGTTTTATTGTGCTATAGGTAGCTAGATATATGCGTTTGAACAAATATGGTGCTATCCTTTCCCTCAACACCAAAGAAATTGGCAATGAGCATTGGCTGTTTCCTCTCTGCTGCTACCATGTTAGCTTATGGGGTGCACCTTTCTTATGTCAATGTTGCGCCCCAGCAAGCTCGAATTAAAGATCGGAATGATTTCGTCAAAGAGGTATTGAAAAAGAAGTACGGTTACATTCCTCCACAGCAAGCCCGAAGCATGGCGCGCAATGATTTGCTCAAAGACACATTCAGAAGATCTGGTTCTAATAAATGAATCAGGTTCTGATATCTTTTGTTCTGATTCTTGCCCTTATTTATTTTTGACTTGTAAAAGAGTGAATGCATATTATTGCTAGCAACAACCATCTTCCCTTCCTTGAATAGTTGTAGTTGGACTGAGATTTCCTATTTAGCTGTGTTATAGAGTTCAAAAATTCAAGGCATGGCTTCTTCTCTGAGAAAGTATGCCTATGTTCAGGAAGCAAGACTTTCTGGAGTTGATGGATATGATCTACTGAACTTTGCTTTGCCCCTTGAGTTTTTTCCTTAAATTTTTCATCTTCTGTAGTGCAGGATTGTTGTTAAGATTCAATCTATAATGATGCATAACGATTGTAGTAGAGTACGGTAATTATATTTTGAGTTTAAATTTGTTCCAAGAAAAAAAATTGATCCAATGCCAGAGTAAAACTAGACACAATTTATGTAAACAAGGGAGTTAGGCAGATGATTTTTCCCCTACTAACAATTCTTTGAATTTTCATGCAATACTAAATCAGACGTGTTTTCTAAATCATGGAAGAAGTATAACATATTACTTCCACTTGTTCTTAATAATTGATTTTTTTAGATATATTAAATAAGTTAAATAAATCAGTTAATTATAATCAAGTCCAATCTCTTAAGATTAATTTATATTATATATTCTTTAATCTACCTAAATTAGTCAATTAACTCTTATGTTAGTTATAATTAATCGTTGTTTTCTTAATGTATCTAAAAAAAATTAACGACCGGAGATAGTATAAGATTACGATATATGATCCTATATTGAAAAAATTAATTTTACTTTACACTCTCGTTAAAGAAAAGTGATATTGTCATTGATAATTCATAATTTATGAATATCACAAGATGTTGCAAATTTTATATTTTGTTAGATTTTGACCTTTTTCGGTACTGCTGTTGAAGACTGTAAAAATTAGCATTATGCCACAAGGGTTATAAAAAGATTCGCAATTCAAGTGATTTTTTTTTTAACAACACTTTTATGATCATTAACATTCTTTTCACACCTCTATATATACTTGACGAGTCATCAAAAAGTATTTTTCAGATTTTACACGTTATCCACCCATTTGCCATGATCGAACCCTTTATGAGATTCATAATTTGCATTACTTGTATACACGAGACTTCATAAGATCGTTCATCATTACCAATTTTTTTTTTTTTGTAGCCAAATTTACCATGCTTTATAAAATATTTTCGTTTCAAGGAGTTGATTGGATTAGATGGAATATGAAGACGAAAGTAGGCCATGACCACATGAAGATCCAATGGTCATTACTTCAAAATTCATTACTATTTTTACCACTTCAATGATCATTTCACATGTATACTTATCAGTCTGATTTTGAAAATCGGTATTTTAATGAATAAGCATGTAACAATCCTCTATTACAATGCTTGAGAACAAAATCATGACATTCCTGATTATGCTAAAATCATGAAGGTCAATGCATTGTAACGTCTTTGATCAATGAATTGGTCGATAAAAAAACTGTTGTAACTTCTGCTGTCCCTTTAATTGGAAAAAAAAAAAAAGTACCAAGACTCATCTCTATTTTTGTTTTCCAATAACAAGAGTCATCTCCAAATTAACACCGAAATATAAATGTATACCTCAAACTCTTTCAAAAATGTAGAAATGCCAAAACTGATAGAGAAAGTTGAATATGAAATTTTGATTAAAAAAGGAGGAGAAATCTTAGGCAGCACCTGCACCCTTTCCCTTCTTCCTTTGAAGCTTCTTCATGTAGAATTCTAGTTCTTTTCCCTCCAAAATATATCTGACAGAAATCGAATTGAGTTAGATCAGAGATGTATCAGTATATATAGGTACCTTATAGGGCATGTTTGGTAGCATAGAAGTGGAGGTGAAATCAAACATTTCTCTTATTTTGATACAATGGAAGCTATTTCACTTTCACTTCCACTTATTTCAACATTTTAGTACATTTCAGTTCTATAAAAAGAAATTGAAAAATAAGATGGGAGAAGTGTAAGTAAAATATTTTAGACAATTTTACCCCAAGTTACAAAATTCCTAAATAACTTTAACCCTTCTCAAGTTATAAAAAAATATTTTGCACTATTTTATCATAAGTTATAAAAAAAATATACATAAATTATATACTTATTTTAAACCTATCAAACAAACTTTTAAAACCCATTTAGAGCCTAATTTTATTTTCAATTCCACTTCTAAATTTTTTTTTCTATCCTACCAAAGGTATTGATAGGATGTAAGAAAACATGGTATGTGAGATAAACATACGACAATAATGACAATAAACATTATCCTGAGGTTAATTATGAGATAAGCATATGAAATTGGATATATATTCAACAAATTAATGCATTATAAACACGACCACTATAAAAAAAAACGAGTTTTAAACAAATATTTCAAGCAGAATAATTTCAGAAGCTGCAACCAAAAAAGGTAAAAGACAAATCAAAACTATGACTTCCAATTCAAAATAAACGTCAATCTTCATCTCCATTTATATCAAGATTGTCTGCAAATTCTTAAGCTGTCTCAGAGTATGTGAAACCAAAAAGAGCCAACAACACAAATGCTACAATATATTACACGTATTAATATAATACAACATGCATACTGTATTGAATACATATCTCCTTTTCCAAGAATCATATGACTATTTTCGTTCGCCCCCCGCCCCTTCTTGGCAGCATCTATGGCCAATTTATAAATGAAAATAGCTACATAGAATGTGATAAGAATGCTATTCAATTATATCAATGTAATGCAATTCTTTGTTTCTCCTTCTTCTCCCTTGTGTGTGATTCAATACCGCCCAACCAAAGCTTAGAAGAGATTTCACAAAACTATAAAAGCCAAATGGCTGGGGAAAATCACTTGATATATGGAATGGCAAAAGGAGTGAATGTCACATACCCATCAGCACGACCACATTGACCAGGTCGAGAGGAGTTGCAAGCCAATAAACGGCCATTGTTCTTCAATAGAGGATCCAACGTCCGGTTCTATTAACGCTTCTCTAATTTTCTCAATACATGTTTGCTCTTTTTCACTTCCTCGGTTGCAGTTTCACCTTCCTGTGGAGAGCCAAGGAACTGATGTTAAGAACGCTTCAAGACTATCTTAATAAGAACTGTGAAATCTTTAAAATAAATAATATAAACTATCGCGGTCTTGGGCATTTGCATGTAACCCGAGATGAATTGCACTGCTCGTAGTTTGGAAATGGTGTGACTTCCAACAATTTATATATATTAACATATTCTTTACCAAAAAAATATATATATATTAATATATTAATAATTGATAAGTTTAATAACAATTAGTTAATGATAATCAAAAAATAACTACATAACTACATAAAATCTAGCATTTTCTGTGTGTAAACTTTATATAACTTGAACAAATAATTGAAACTGGATCTATTTATCAACGTCTAAATAAATATATAAGACATTAACAGAAACATTAGAATCAACAAGATACACATCTAATCAATTGAGCGACAAAGTTGAAAGAGGTAGTCATAGTGATCTTAAGCATCATCTCTAGAGTATTATTTCACATAGACGCAATAAAGAAGCATTTCTAATAGCCACTATTTGGGAGTTACCCCCAAAATCTATCAGAACAAATAATTTGACTCGGAAACCCTATCTTATATAAGAAGCAAATATTCATTACCAGTAGGTGAGTTGAAACATATAAACTAAGAGGTTGTATTACTTTCCCTTCCTTCTTGGCAGAAGCTATAGTCTTCTTCTTCTGACCGATGTCAACACCATAATGTTGGAGATACCATTGCTTGAAAGGTGCTGCATCAACCTGAACAATAGCACTCTTGAACAATGTCTGGGTACAAACCGGCTCATTGTTAGAAGCATTGTACACCACATCAAAAATTCTAGTTTTGCGAGTCACAGCTTCACTTCCCCATGAGTAATTTCTAGTATCAAGCCTAATCCTCGAGCCCTAATCCTCCTTACTATTTTGTTGGTTGGTAGCTTAGTGTCTGCTGGTTGCCTCCCAAGCTCATGCCTGTCAACAAAGGAATACCAATCAAGAAAAATGTGATGTCCATCGATTCTTTGAACACTGTTTAGTGTTGATAAAAGGGTTAAATACTGTATTAGTAAAATATACAATACCCCTGCCATGATATGACCGATTTTGACTATGTTAATCATATCATTTTAAGATCGAAGAGGCTCTCATCACCCCCCAATCTATTTTCTTTATCCAATCTGGACAAACATTTATTGTTTAGACACAGTTCTATCATCATCATGATGCAATAAGAACCAATAGGGAAGAGGTTTAAGCAACCAAGAGTTGAAAATTTCTGCATCCTTGTAATTTTCTCCAGCTTTGTGTGCCTCCTGGTTAGCTTAAACTATAAACTTCTTCTATTTCCACTGAATTCACTCGCTTTTAACTTCCCCTCTCAACTAAACAAATAACCACTTGCAGACACAACCACAACCAACAGATATTATTAGTTAAGTTGAATGTTGATATGAGACATTTATAATATTAATAGATTAAAAGATGGAAGGCAGCTGCATCGTCGATTCTAGAAGATAAATCAAACAACTCCGTCGTATTTCCTACTGAGTAAACTTTCCACACTAAATTGATTATATGACACTATAAATAATCAACCAAGCCAATCAATAACGATACATCGCGACGTCGACTTCTCTTAATCAGTCAAAAGGAAATCACCACGTATCATAATCTCCAACTCAACAACAAATGGAGGTGTTAGAAAGTTGAATTAATTAGGTGATTAGTGTTAATCACTTGGTTACTAGATGACCCTAAATCTATATAAAGGGTCCTAGTCTATTGGTTAAGGGTGTGAGATTATGTAATCTTCACCATAGTGAAGGAGAGGGTAACTTGGGTCTCTCCTCAAAGTCCCCAAGTGGGGTTGGTTTATCTCCCTCAAGTGAGGGTAGATTAGTGTGTAAATATGAAGATATTCTTCTCTAATCAATCTTGTCAACATGGTATCAAAGCAGTCATTCTTGGGTAAGAAATGTTGAAGCCTTGAGTCCCATTTTTGTTTCACCACCGGAAGCCCACAATTTCCGGCTTGATTCCAGTTTCTTGCGCGTTTTTTGATCGTGAAGAAGAGAGGGAAGAAGAATGGCCGGAGGTGGTGGTGGTGAAGATGAAACCAATTTAGAATTCACTCCAACATGGGAAGAGTCGCCACCGATCTCAGAACCGCCGTTCCGTTTGCTCCTATAACTTGTTTCCAAAACTCGGGATCTTTTATCAACTTTCCGATCATAACGTGCTGAAATCATGAATAGACGGCATCGTATTCGGCGCTGGAGTTGGTGTCACCGGTGAATACATTCCTGTCGACGATGGCAATACTGATGAGCTTCCAAATAAGTTAATTTCATCCATGGACGGCACTGTGTTTGGGATCGGTGAGAGACGACAATACTGTGCCACCATTATTGCTGCCAACGCTGCTGAAGTTTGCGACGCAAGTGATGACTGTCCCAGCGGCGACTCCATGTTCGACGACAGAAATATGCTCTCATCATGCACAAACGGCAGCGTCTTTGGGATCTCCACTTCCAAACTTTCCAATTCGATCATCGCAACACCGTACTGTCTGTCATTCTTTCTTGGACTTGTCTTCTCTATGGAAGACACATTCATCGCCGGCGAAACGTCTCCATGTCCGGACGTCTCTTTCTTGGGGGACTTTTCACCAGTTAGGCGCTGGACTAAGTCTGGGAAATCTTTGTTGAAGCTGAATGATATGGTGCAATTATGGTCGTTTAGAAGGGTTTCTGATCAACTTGGATTTGCAACGGTGAAGATTAGTGTAATAATCACAGTGGCAAGAAGGATCAAGAAGATCAAGAATACAGCAAGGCAGATTTTGAGACCTCTCTTTTCAGTCCTCTCAGATTCTCCCTTTCTCTCTCGTCCTTCTCCAAAACCGAAGATTCTGTTTCTCTCTGTGACCTGGACGAACGCTTATGGTCCCCTCTTCGATCGGTGATTAACCAGAATGTATGGCTTTCTCTTCCTATATTCGCCTCCGTTTTCCTGCTACTTCTTCTCAACGTCACTCCCAGTTATGCTCTCTTAGGCTCAATTGGAAGCACAGCCCAATAGTTCTGGTGTCAATTAGAAATAAAAAAAAGGCTATTTACCGAGGCCTATTAAATCAGTCTTAAATGACAAAAGGTCGGGCATCGACGATTATGAAGCAGCTGAATCTGCAGGGACCCTTCTTGAAAGGCTGTTTGAGCAGACACAGAAGCTGGAAGAACAGATGACTGGCGAATTGCATCTTGATCAAGATGTTCAGCTTGGGCTTAACCTTCAGGTCCTGGAGTCAAATCTTCAGGCTGCGCTGACAGCTTTGAAAAAAAAAACATCTGCAGGAGGCAGAGAGGGTAGTTTGGTCAGAGAACAACAAACTGAACCGTACAAAGGAGGAATTGGAGCTACGGGAGAGAGAAATTGTATCTGCATGTTCAAAATATGATAAACTGGAAGAAGAGCTGAAGGAGGCTAATCTTAAATTTGCTTCTCAAGCCAGCCAGATAGAGGATCTAAAGCTCCAGGTTAGAGAGAGAGATCAAGAGATTTCTGCTGTCCAGAATGGACTTTACCTGAAAGAAGAAGAAATGGAAAGAAGATGAAGAAGAAGGAGAGAAACAAGCAATGTTCAATGTTCAGTTTGTAAAATAAAAATGTTAGTTTAATTCACCTTATTTCCTTGTGTTGTGTTGGCAAGTTGAACACCTAGAGTTAAGGGGTGTCAACTTGAGTGGGGGTGTTAGAAAGTTGAATTAATTAGGTGATTAGTGTTAATCACTTGGTTACTAGATGACCCTAAATCTATATAAAGGGTCCTAGTCTATTGGTTAAGGGTGTGAGATTATGTAATCTTCACCATAGTGAAGGAGAGGGTAACTTGGATCTCTCCTCAAAGTCCCCAAGTGGGGTTGGTTTATCTCCCTCAAGTGAGGATAGATTAGTGTGTAAATATAAAGATATTCTTCTCTAATCAATCTTGTCAACAGGAGGGAAGGGAATTGAAGTTCGAAATATTGTTAAAGCAATGAAAACACAAAAGGGAAAAATAATTACTTTCTTTGCTTCCTCCACGCGTTCTTCTTGCCTCCAGTGGACCGCCTTTTGTAATGGAATCACGAAGATACCTGTAAGTTCATAGGCATCAGAACGCCATACCTTGAAAGCGTAGGGAAAGAACTAGAATAATGATATATTGGGAATAGGCTATGCCTAAGGGGCTAAATTTAGTTTGGGAGATGGGATTTAGAGACTTGATTTTTGAATCCGATAACAAGCCTCCATTGACACTCTTTCAGATTTGTGAAGCTTAAATGATATACTTGCAGCAATATACTTGTGGAAGTCAAGAGGTTTTAATCTATGTCTTGGAAGGTTAAACTTCAATTCGTTATCGTGAGGGTAACAAAATTGCAGATGCATTAGTAAAGCCTGGTTCAGGAAGATGCCTTGGGATTGCAATCCCCTATGTTTTAATTTTTGTACTTAGGCTTTTGACTTCTTTTGTGCAAAACAAAATAAATATTGGGAAACTTTCCAACGTAGCAAATTAACTGCCATTTGCTTCTCCCAAAATTCTGAATTTTACTGCACCCTAAGAACAAAATGAAATTAAATTTTGTGGATAAAATGACATTGGTACCCCTACACTTTTTTTAATCAACATATACAATTACAATTAGCAAATTTACAACAATAGTGAGGGAATTAACAACTCACATTTCCAATTGCTATATGACACTTATTTATCCAATATAGAACAATTGACGTCTAATTTAATATCTTATAGAACTTTTATTATAATATTAAATAACAGTTGACGTCTTATATTCCTAACCTAATTTATAACTATAATTACCAAATTTACAATATAAAGGAATTTAATCGATTTATAACGAACGAGGGAATTAAGATGTAGAGACTTAAGATTGTTACATTCACACACATTTGACTATATGATTAAATGGGTTTGATGCCTTGGTGGTCCTCAACCTTTTTGGGGTGCCAAGGGTCTTGAGGGTTGTTAATTTTCTTATATATTGTTATAAATTCTCTTACGTGTTATTATAAATTAGCTAATTGTAGTTATAAATTTGGCTGGAAAACAAAAACAGAGAAAAGACGCCAATATCTTTTCACCCACAAAATTTAATTTCATTTTGGTTCTAAAGGTGCTATATATGAAATTTCAGATTTTTTAGGGAAATAAAAATTAATTTGCTAAAATGTGCCTCAACTGAAATTTTCCCTTTTATTCATTATTCAATAGTACTATTAGACCAGATTTGGGTATTATCCGAACCAAAGGAGATAACTTCCCCCAATTTTTTTCCCAATTACTATTTTAGAGTACAATTTTATTTTTGGGCTGCGATATCTCTATAAGCATTTTTTCTTCTCTTGAAACTTAATTACAGTTGTTTCTTTGTTAGTTAAAATCAATTTCTATAGCCAGGATCGTCCAGATATTTTGCCATGCATCCTTTCTTCATACCATATCCAAGAATTAAGTCATTTTACTAGACTAAGTCATTTTACTTCATCGCCCCAAGCGAAAAAGCTACATATCTGCATCACCATTTGCTTTGCAAAACTGCAGCTGACAATTAATGAAAGGCTCTCATACCAACAAAACACCAACGAAGAAAAATAAGATATACCTACCAAAGATTCCATTTCTGAAATGCAGAAGCAATAATTCAACAAAAGATATCATTGGTACAATGCATGATTAGCCTCAGATTACATAAAATTAATGACAAAGCTACAGGAAAACTAAACTAGAGGCAAGAAGAAGGGTACACCTTATTTACAAGAAGCTAGAAAAATAGCCTGAAACCTCGATTTCTCAATGAGATGCTGGAAAAGGTCCTTTGCAGCGTTTCTTCAAAGACTCATAGAAAAAGGAGAAGGCTCCTCTCATTTCATCTGGAAGTGGGAATTGAAGGGGGAGTGAAGACAGTGGAGGGTGTGTACTACTGTTCTGCATTCTTGGTTTCCTGGAAAAGGAGTGGGCTAGTGCTGGCTGTTGCTTGTTTAGCCCTTCAATTATGAAAGAAAATGCCCCGAAAGTGAGGCAGCTCTGCAAAAGAGCTTGTGGTGCACCTGGAGAATCGTAGAGGATAAGTAATTGCAACAAAAGCAAAAGCATAAAACAAAAACAAAAGGAGTTCTCAACAGTACTTCACTATGCAGTTTTAAAACATATCAAAAGTACTCTAAAGTCTAAATATCTCTTCCATGTACTAGATTCCCTAATATGAGACAAAAGCTGAGGAATTGCCTCTCTACTTAACAAATAAGATACTTGTTCTTGGGGAGAAGATTCTCTCCACTTCCTCTCTATTTCCCATGTCAACCATCAGATCAAATTTGAACAGTCAAAGTCTAATTTAATATCTTATAGAACTATTATTATAATATCAAATAACAATAAATAAATTTAAACAGTTAAAATGTGATCTAAACAAATCAAAACTGCAGCGAAGAAGAAAAGAAAGAATTCACTTTATAAAATATTTTAATAACAGCCTTCAGTTGTAAACTATACAGCTCAACCATCCATAGTTAATTCAATGATGGAGATGGGAAGTCGAGAGAATCCACTCCCTTGGTTGTTGGAAACATAGAATATGACATAAAATACTTATCTATTGAGGAGGGATATTTGGCATTCCGAATCTTAACTACAACATTAGCAAGTCTTGTTGCTTCTTTTTGTGGTAAGGGGTGAACATACAGTTGGACAAGGTTAACAGTAAGTGTAATCCAACATTTAAAAAGTAAAAACTTATACCTGGAAAACTTAGAGCAAGACCAGTACAACATCCAGCTACCCCAGCATTAATAACTGCCGATTCAAAGGTAGTAATATTAGCAGCAGAAGAATGCTAATAAAACAAAAAGTGTGAGACTTCACAGATTATAATTTTATACCATCATCCTTTCCTCTAAGTTTTTTCAAGAGGCAAACAACCAAACTGTGTACTCCAGACAGAACTGCAAATGTCTAATGGGTAAAGACGAGAAATTGACTCAGTAAGAAAACAATAAATATATAATTTGCAGTTTTGACATGAGATGACTAGAAAGTATCATAAACGGGTAAAATGCTGCTACTAAGACCTGTGATGTACCTTTGCATAAGATCCAGCTTCCACAAAGGAACCTTTAAATCCCTTCTTCTTGACCAATCCAGAACCTGAGTCATACCAATTGCAAGCTCTTTCAGCTAGTTAACAAAATTTGACACTATAAATTTATTAAAAGTCATGTTTTTCAATGATAAATCTTCTGCTAACATGTCTATAAAGTCAAGGTGCATAGAAGCCCCTTGAATTTATGGCCATGTTAACTTTAAAACACCATATAACCTTTCATAATTGTGCAAGTTACCTTTCTTATAAAAATTCCATCCAAAACCCTAACAGACACTTGCCATATAAGCGTGAAGCTTTAACACTTGCAGGTACAATTGGGCATTGTCCCCTTCCATCACTGGCTTCTCAGTGTTTTATATCCAGAACATATAAATTTTTTTGGTTTCAATTTTGAACAGAAGGGTAGATGGGAGTCATGACTTACAGATTCGAGTTGCATATCATTAAATGAGGGGGACCGAGACTGCAAAGCAGCATATATGGAAACTAAGAAAAATTTATTCACCTAAAGTATGATACATGTATAATGTTTTTTCCTAGTTATAGCAGCATAAATAGAGTACAACCTATAAGTCAATAAAGGACAAGTTAGTTCAATTCTCTCACTAATTTGTCAGGATTTCAAAACTGAATTTTGTTTCCAGAAAATGGAGTCAATAAATTTTAGGAAAGGAAAAAGAAAGAGGCGGTATTATTGTCGAACAATTCCAGTAAAACTCTAGCAATAAAAGGCTAAAGATAAGGGGGCAAAAGTTAATAATATGTAGTTTACGTGAGAAGGGGAAAATAATGGAACACTCAGCATGCCTTGCTCCATCACACTACCACAAAGCCTAGACATTAAATCTTCCAATCGAAGTGATAGCCAATCATGGAATTACCATTGTCCTCACACAAAATGCACATTGTGCATCGATGGAACATCAATAACTATTTTTCAAAAGAAAATTTCAGCAAGTGGTTTCCTGCACCAAACTAAAAGTAGCCAGAAATTTTGGGTAGTGCTGGTCTGTTATCAAGATGAAACATCTTGAGACTAGAAAACCTTGTGTATACTTCCTGGCATTTCATACAGGTCGTCAAAAACCTAGACACGAGATTGATATGAAAATTCTAACCTCACGTGCTTAAAGAGTCCAAAGTCAGGATCATCACTGTATCCGACCAGTAGAGCAGATAAAGGAAAAGAGAAAATGGAATTGCCAAAGAAAGATGTGCTGAACCAATTTCCATAATCTGAAATACATTAAGCGAACTAGGCCACTAAACAAACCCAACTAAATCCAAGAATTTGTTCACTGCCCCTATTCCAATTAGCGTACCCCTCAAACAAATCAATAAAAATCAGAAATTTAAGCACTATAGATTTTATCAAGTCCAAATACATTATTGCCATAGATTTTATCAAGTCCAAATACATTATTGCCATCTTCCACATTCTCATGTTCACCTATTGTCCAATAAAAAAAAATTAAGGTACCAAGAAGTTTCCACAGCGTGAGATTGCATAGCAGATAAAACACAACCATGAGCATGAATTAAGCAATGATAAGCAGAACCTAAACGAATAAGAGGGGGAAGAGGGAAAGAGAGAGAACCATAGCCAAAGATGGATCCCATGAAGGCACCGGCAGAGGAGTCGCCGGCGAAGCGGAGAAGGCAAACAACCGGAGCACTGGGAGGTGCGGGGACTATAGCGTTTGAAGAATTGGGCATAGAATTAGCATCAGAAGCTTGGTTAACGCTTGGAACAGCATCGACCTCGCTATCGGAATCGGTCATCGGAGGATCCACCGTCGCCATCTCTAAGCGTTCTCAATTCCCACTTCCTTGGAGTCACCACCAAATCTGAATAGATGCAGCGTCGCTTTTCTAGCTCATTGAGTTCCACTTCGGCTACTTTAACTGTCTCAATTTGATTGCCCCATTATGTTTTCTTGGGCCAACCATAATTGAGGCCTAAGGACCCCCCAACCATAGGCCCAAAATGCACTTCCAGGCCCAACAGTATTTTGGAAAAAACATCGTTTTTTTAGAAAAAGCAAGAAAGACCAACGGGGGCTGGTCTGAGTGATAAGCGGCTCGGTATCTCTTAAGCAAGGTCTCGAGTTCGAGCTTTGGCGTATGCAGAAAATTTCCGTTAGGAGACTCACCCACCATAGCCAGGTGCGCGACGCGGGTTGGATCTGGATGTAGTCGGGGCAAAGCTCCGGTGAACCGGGTGGGCAACCAAAAAAAAAACAAAGAAAGAAAAAGCAAGAAAGTTCAAGTAATTATTATCATTTCAGCCAATAAGAGTTGGCACAGATAATAAAGAATAACCTCATATCCCATAAAGACGCAAGTTCGATTCCCTCTGCCATCGCGAGAGCTCCTTTGGTAGGTGATCTTGTAAGTCTCCTATAAGCGCTCTCTGAATTCTGAGACTGTGTCCTAACCTTGGTGAGAGACCAGTGCCGAACCCACCTAAATTTTTTTTATACAAAAAAAACTTATTATCATTTCATCACCCATCGTCCATAGGTTCAGCTGGTGAAGGGATGATATATACAACTATTTAGAGCATGTTTGATCCCTAGAGAGTACCACTTTATTATGGTTATAGTCGTGGCACTTACGGAAGTATCCTAACTCCTAGGTGTTTAAGTTTATATCTGAGAGTAATTGACGGCTCGCCTTACCTAACATTGGTATCGCCTAGGAGAATAGAGACTTCGCTCTGTCCTTGGATTGTCCCAATCTTTTCCAAAAAATTTTATAACAAAAATAAAATTATCATTTCATCAAGCTATAATTTACACTTATTGATGGCATAACCAACTAATATTAACTCAAACAAATGCTAAAAGTGAAACGAGAGTTTGGGTAACACCAAGGTATAAACAATCCATATTTTCTTATCCTGAAAATATCAATTATTAAATTAAATTAAACCATCCAAAAACCAGTCCAAAGCAGTATAATACAAGGCAACCATGACTTATAATCTCACCATATTCAAGGAAGACATGATCGGGCCTAAAGCGCCCATGAAAATATACAAAAATGGCGAAAAGATGGAGAAGCCCTTAATAAGAATGGGATGAGTAAAACATGAAGCTCATCTAGACAAATACTAGAGAAATAAACATGCTACTTCTTCCTATCATAATGTAATAGTTAGTAAAAGTATTTATTTCAATTCTAAATATAAGATTCTAATAATCTATATTTTTTAAATTTATAATTTTTATATAAACTCTCCTTATTAATTGTACATATTAAAAATAATTTTCCATTAAGAGAATAGTTTTTCATATAAATATTATAAGGGAATTTTAGAAAACTTAACATACATTTTTTTATAAATAATTAATTTAACTAATTTTTTTAATATATATAAAATAAAGTAGTATATTATTTTGTAAATGACAGGCGCTTGACCAACAACCGCCATGAATACTTTTCCCCATTGACTAATAAGAAGAAGAATATTACAATACAAACAAGATGGGGTATTTTAGGAATTGGCTAGGGCTAGATGACATTTGAGAATTTTGGAACTGGGATGGGAGAGTAACTAGAAACAAAAAGTAAATGAAATTAGAAATACTAGAAAAGAAGAAACAGTTACAATAGTGAGAAAGAAAGCGATAGAGTGATGAGGACTGAGTTGGGATTACCTAGTGGAAGAAGATACAAAGGTTGCGATGACAAATCTCTCCAAAGAAGTAGGGAAGTGAGCGATATACCTCTCTGTAATTGAAGTTCACGGAGGAGTGATAGAGGGAGGTGATGTTAACCTATAGAAATTTATGGTATTTCAGCACATTTTCCTACACTATTACACACTTTTTGATTGAAATGCGCGTATCTTGGATATAAAGGAAAATGAGCATAGCGATACCTAGGATCAAGTAATGAGATTTGTTGGCCTAATTGTGAATATTTTTCCTGCTTGTTTTTGTTAATTCAGTATCTTATGGAGTTTCTCTTCATTATAGGCCAACATGAGCCATTTGACATCTTATCACAAGCTTTGAAAGTTGGGAAAAGCAAGTATGATGCAAAGGAGGCAAGCATGGGATCAAGAATGAAGACAATAACTCATTATGTCATGTGCTGCAACTTAAAAAAAAAAAAAAGGCAAAAACAAAGAACCTCATCTGTGTTCAAAAAATTCCCAACTTGGAACTAGAACCCTTTGTTCTTTGTTCAAAAAATTCCCAACTTGGAACTATAACCCTTTGTTAAAAAGATTAAAAGAGAGAAAGGATATTGCGAAACAAACACTTTCAAATAATTTATAAATTTAGAAGACAGGGTATATCAAAGTCTTTTAGATAGCCTCTCATGGGGTGGGGCAATTTCATATTTTATGAGGCAAGCCGGACCACAACCTCCTACTATTCAAAGGTATAAAGTAGATATAGGCTCCATGAAAACCAATAGTTGCATACATCATACAGAAGAAAAAACAACAATAAATAAAGAATATCTAACAACAAAAGAAAAAAAAAGAATATAATAGCTATAAAAAATGCTTCTGATCCAAGTAGGATCTTATACTAGACTAGCTAGCTTAACTATGCACAACCCCACTCTCACTGCCATGATGGAATTGCTAATCAATCAAACCAAATAACCAAACAGTAAGCGACTACTTGATTACAGATGCTCTTGATAGATTGCCCCAAATTCTACTTTCCATGACTGATCATCATCTGGATAAGGGATTGCATTGTGGTGTACGACATCCGAATCCTCTCGGTACAGTGGTTTCAATGCAGATTCTGGTAATTTGCTATCTGCAAGGTACTGTTTCATTGTTACCATCTCCATTTTGTGTTTTCTCTTGAGCTTCTCCATTTGCTTTCTTAGCTTTCCATTCTCTTCTTGTACTTTCAAGAAATTATCCTGCATAACATAGAAATAAATACCAATTTAGGTACAATCATAACACAAATCGTCTCTTTTAACATATGACAAATCTAAATGAAAAATATTTTATTGTCGTTCTGAACACCAATTATTATAATTTTATCATCCAACATAGAAATGAAAAAGTAATTCAAAAAAGTCAAATAATTGTGCCCCATATATACTAATTGTTATCATCCAGGTTCCTTTGTCTCTCCCCATGGCATCTTTCAATTGAGAAAGGCAAATAAAATGTTTGATTTAACTCAAAGTCAGGGGGCATTCTCTATTCTCTCATCTTAATCCAAACATAACCCCCTGAACTGTTTTTCAGCACAAGGTAAAGTTACTACTGACAATGGTCCAATAATATATATTACTATTGCCTTTGCAACAAATGCAGCCTACTTAGCTAAAATTGGGGAGAAGGATAAATTGATGGTTTGATTTTGAATACAACTCAACGAAAATGTTTAAATCAAGTTTTTCCTTCCTTTCTTGTCTACTCAATCCAAAAATACTTATACTTTTGAAATACTCTCTTCGGTCCTAAATATAAGAGTTAGGCAAAAGATTCACTTTGATCTTAAATATAAGACTCCTATCCACTTTGAATAATTTTTCCCAAAGTAGGATAAATTGATGGTTTGATTTTGAATACAACTCAACGAAAATGTTTGAATCAAGTTTTTCCTTCCTTTCCTGTCTAATCAATCCAAAAATACTTATACTTTTGAAGTACTCTCGCTGATTTTAAATATAAGAGTTAAGCAAAAGATTCACTTTGGTCTTAAATACAAGACTCCTATCCACTTTGCATAATTTTTTCTCAAAATACCCTTATTGATTGCATATATTAAGGTGTAGTTCCAATACATATGATTAGAGATAGCAATTTAGGAAATCAAGACAAATTTGTTATAAATAACTAACTTAACTAATTTTCTTAATATTCGTAAATTAGTTATCTAGCTCTTATATTAAGGACAGAGGTGGTAGTACTTTTCATCTTTAAGTAAGAGGCATCAACCATAATCTTACGCTATAAATAATTAAATTACCTCTGCAACAGATGCAGCTTGTTCAGTTTCTCTGAGTTTAACAAGTAGTTCTCCCGCTGCATGGACAGCTTCTGCAGTGTCTCTAAGCTGAATCTTAAGGTTCTTGTTCTCTTTTTTCAAAAAGTCTCGCTCTCTTTCTCTCTCCACCCTTAGGGCGGAAAGCTCAGCAGCAAGAGATTTGGCAAAGCGAGCGTGACCCTTTTTTCCTGCCTTTGCTGCTGCTTTCTTCACCTCTGCTATCCCTTCCATTATAGCGTTGTGCTTGGTAACCAAGTCATTATATTTTTCCTGTAGATCAGCATAGTGTTCTACCATTCTTGCATGTCCAAGAACCGATCTTTTGAGTGCATCATCCAACTCTTCAGTGCAATTCTTCTCTAACTTCAGTTCCATCTCCACCCTCTCTGCACGATGGCGGTAGGACTCAAGGTCAACTCTCAGTTCATCAGTGAGACAAATCCACTCACTCTCCATTTCAGTCCATCTTTCTCTTTCTTTCTCTAGCCCTTCCCCACCATTATCATGAGAAAATACACCACTTTTTCTCAGTTGTATGGATCTTGATATTAATGAAGATCTCAGTTTGTCTGTTGACCTTTTAAGTGGTGCATCACTACACAGCTGCAGTTTGCTTCTTAGATTCTGAATTTCCTTAAGAAGTACTTCCTTCTCAGTAGAATCAAAAGAACTGTGTTGATTTAACTCTTCCTGAACTTCTTTAACTTCACATGTTTTGTCGCTTACACTTTCTCCCTTGTATTTCTCCACCTGGTCAAACCCAAATTGTTAATAATGTAAAATTCAAATCACGCACATAATTCAACGAAAGCTTAGATTCTTATTACCAATTGATTTAGTTGCTCAATTCTAATTGCTTGCTCCTTACAAACATCTTCAAGCTCCTTCTCCCTCTCGGTGGACTTCTCCGATACAATTTCCAAATTCTTTAAACAAAAAGAAAAATGAATTTAACCAGATCTCTTGCTAAAGGGAAAAAACGCGTAGTGAAAATCAAAACAATGGAACACATACCTTTGGAACTTTATCTGTCAGCCCATTAGAAAATCCTGCTTCTTCAACTGTGTCAAGAGATGACTTCAAACTATCTTGACCCTCAACTGAATCTTGATCAGATATTCTTTTCCGGCAAGATGTACAAAGTAAAGAGATAAATGCATTATCAATAGGTTTCTCCTGTATTGTATGCATAGAAGAATGAACCTTGTCACTTTCTGGACATGATGTCAAGGTCAAGCGTTCAAATGAGAAGGAAGCCGAGGACTTGTTCAATGCTGAGTTCCTCTGGTGATAGTCAATTATTTGTAAGCCTCTCTGAAGGCTTGCTGCCAAGGATTCAGTAGGGCCTGCAAAAACCTTGCTTGACCGTAAGGAGGATCTCCGAAGTTCACCTTGTTCGGATGATTGGCCTAACACTTCATTACTAAAACTGGAACTCTCATCTACCTTGTTCCAGCTTCCAAGACGACTTGATGAAACTGCCATGCTTTTCCTCTGGGTATTTTTCATTTTTGGAGACTCTGACAACATTGGTTCATCAAGGATTGGAGATTGAAGGCAAGAGCTGACTGAAATGCTATCGCTGAATGTAGATTTAATTGCTCTTGACGTCTCAACAGTGCAAGCAAGTTTATCTGTTGATGCTAGACTTTTTAATGTTGTTTCAGAATTTACTTCATCTTTTTCAATTTCATCACCACTTGTCATGTCGACCTCATCATAATTTTCGTCTACAGAATAAAACTGGCCACAATCTTCACTTGCTGATAAGTCTTTAAAAGTTCCTTCACATGAACTATACAATTCATCAATTTGCTGGCGCAATTGCTTTATGTCATCCTCACCCACATTTACCTCTTCATTAGCATCATTATCTATGTGAGGTAAAAGTAAAGAGCGGTTTAAGCTAACCCTCAATTGATTTAAGCTTTCCCGCACATTACGTCCCTGGAAGTACCCCTTTTTACCCCCAGCAAAGCAATGGGCATCAGCCTTAGCTCTAATAAGTTCTTCCTGAAATCGAGATAACACAATGTCAATCTCTTCTTGATGTTAGTTTTAGATTCTTCAAAAACTATAATCACTACAGTAAAGAGCTCGGGATACAAAGTTATACCTTCAACTGTCGAATTTGATCACTCAAATCGTTAACTTCTTCCTCCTTAATTTCATTGATAACAGGTTCATTTCTTATGGATCTTACTCTCTGTCCAAATCTGAGAGTCCGCAGTGTCTCCCCATTACTTCTACGGCAAATCAGTACAATAGTTATCACTAAAGACTCAAAAAGTGGTATACCATTGCTACTAGTCTCTATACAAGGTTAAATTAAGATATTATAGGGAAATATATACTTGCTATGAGGGGAAATGGAGCAGATCACTGAGAGCATAGCATTTCCGCCAAGTGATTCTTGTAGTAAACGAGTCAAACAGGATCTTCCATTTGGAATGTCTCCAGCCTTTCCAGACTGAGTTTCTTTAGCTACAGTATCCACTACGTGCCTACATTGATGTAATTAATCATTAGTCAATTATTACAAAGAAGTCTAACTGGAGGTAAATTGATGACAAAAGATAAGCCTAAGGACGCAAAAGGCAAAATACTAGTCATCTTAAGAGAAACATTGTACAAGTAAAAAAAAAAACACAATTATATACTATTGTGCTTTTGTAACAAATGATCTAACATAGTAAAACACTTCAAAATTATAAAAAAGACATCAACTCAGGCTACAGAAAAAGTTTAAGCATAGTGATCTAAGTCACAATATCTTACCCAAGCTGAGATAAGGACTTCTTTACATTCTTGCTTTCTCTAACACTCTTTCTGCCTGCCTCATCAACTTTATTTTTATCCAGTCCAGCAAGATCAACAAGGCTAATTCTGCTTGTTTTAGAACTACTAAAACCATTTAATGAGGCTCCCTACAACATTAATTGACAAAAATCACCAAATCTTGCAATAAAATTAATAGTGAAAATAGCTAAAGCTTGCAATTAATCTTCACAACAACTATAATTATATTATGAGTTTTAAGTAGAGCTATACCTTGTACCAAGACTCAATGATAAAAGTAAACATAATGTGTGATCTAGAGCTCTTAGAATTTAAGCTTGTTGCTCCAACTTTTCTGCTTGAAAGGCCCTGTAGCATATGTAGAGAAGTCAACCTAACTGACATGATATTCAGGGGAAAAAATGCAGCAGTCATCAGTGGAACAAATGCTTACAATTGATCCTCCATAAATAATCCAAATTGCAATTTATATCTACTTCTACATATTAAAAAGACAAAAGGCAAAGAGATATCTAATTTTCAGCATCTTTTGCTGCAATTCTTTGCTACCTTAATCAGAATTTGTGTCACTTCTTCATAGTTGGTGACATATTCCTCAGTCAGATTCTCAACATACAACGCATTCTTGGAGCCATCCTTCATCTACAATAATTTCGACGAAGCCATAATGATTATAATCACACAACAACGGAGAACAGTAATGGTATAAAAATAATATTTAATGAAACAAATGAACCCATAAGCCTACCTCAAAGTTCCGCTGGGCGGGGTCAAGTAAATCCCCAATTTGTTCGTTGTATATCTGTTTAAACAACCAATGATAAAAGAATGAGTAGGGAAAAGCCCCTCATTGCCCCAAAGGTGATATGTTATAAAGAAATACAAATGAACCTCCAGGAAAGAGCAGCGACATTGATAGTTGAACTGTTTGCCTTCAGATATATTTTGCTCCTATAAACAGTAATTAGAACTCAGCCAAAAAATTCAAGCCAATATAGAATGCTTCGAACGAGTTAAAAGAAGGAACACATACTCTCTCAAGTTCCGAAAATAACATATGGAAGATCCGAGGAACAATTCCCTGGTGACTACTAGGCGAGGGCTCTTCAACCATGGCACTAGGGGGACCCCACATTGTATAAGTCTTTCCACTTCCAGACTAGTAAAATGTAAAATAAATAACAATAATAACAAGTTAAATTTCCCATCCAAGGTGAAACTGAAGTTTGTACTAAAACATTTACAAACATGGAAATGATCAGAAATTACCTGACCATATGAAAGAAGCGTAGTGTTGTAACCGGCCAAAGCATTCTTAACCAACGGAACTCCAAGTGACCGAAAAACATCTTCCTGAACAAAATGCAGCATATAGAATCACATTTCTCTATCAGTATACACCAATATACTGTAAGGATCATAATTGAAGCAATGAAGGCGAAAAATTCATTGTACAATAATAATGTCTGATAAGTCATCTATTGGACTTAGTTTGATAAATTATCAAATAATAAAATATGAACTAGAAGGGCAAAGTCAAGTTCTTTACCTGATTGGAGTTACAATCAAAAATCGAATCAAAGGTGAATTGCCTTCCCCCTACACATAACGTATCAGAAGAAACCTTCCTAATGGTCTGATCTCCCTCTTTTGAGTGGCTGTTAGCAGGTCTAACTCGTACAACAACCTTGCAAGAAAAAAGGAGAGTATAATTTCACATGCTTATCTATAAACGGCTCAAAGACTACGGATTTCAGAATTAAGTTAATTCATACCTTCACAGTTGGTTCCTGGGGCATCGAATGTTCAATTGAGACCTTCGATTTGGAGGTTTCGTTCTGAGAAGTTGGGGTTTCGGACTGTAATCGCTTAGTTGTTGTTGCAGGCAATGATTGGTCATCGTCCACAATCTGGACGTTCGGATTGATGGGAGGAGTGTTTTCGGCGTTAGATTTGACAAATGTAGGGTTTGAGGAAGATTTTTGCTTCGAAGAGATTGACCTAGGAAGAAGATTTCTGATTGATGAGGACGAAATGCTGCCCAAGAAACGAGAATCAGCAGTTCCTGTGCTAATATTTTGCCTCATGACTTTTGCAGATCGAGAAAAAGTGAATAGAAGAACACTATCAAAGAGAAAGCGAGCGAGAGAGAGAGAGAGAGAGAGAGAGAGAGACTTTGGATTCAACTGTTGAAGGAGGGTGAAGAGGAAGAATGGGTCTTTACTCGAAGAGGATTCGACCGTTATAGCTTCAGTCTCATCCTTGAATTTGAATGATCGTCCTCCTTTTTTAACTTTTTTCAGTAGAAGCTCCTTTTTTTTTAATTTTTTAAACAGTAGAATAAATAAAAGTAAAATAATATAATATATGTTCTTCTTTACCAGCAAATTTTATATATTTTTATTTTTTTCATATAAAATTTATATTTTTATGAAATTAAATTATGAACATTATTGCTGAGAATAAATTATTTGTTTATCAAGGAGAGGTATTTAAACTATAAAATTTATTATTATAAAAATGGGGTAACTAAAATAGCTTTAAAAGAAGTATTAATTTCTTTTAAATTTATATTATTATTTTAAATTTCAGGAATTTTCATTTTCTAGTAATATAGTACATATTACATATTTAGTTATTGACTACAGTTATATAAATAATTGATAGTAAATGCAAATATATTTAGATAAAATACAGGTAATATGATATATTTTATCATACTAAGAAAATAATTATTCAAACTTTTGAAATTGAATATAATATTTTAAAATAAATTAAAAGATTATAAAAGAAAAGTAAATAAATTTATATCAATCAAAAGTTAAAGTAATGTAAACCAAGGTTTTTGGGCTCAATGCTTAAGAGTAATATAAAGATTAGTATGGGATAATTTATTCTTCCAAATACACTGGAGTAAGAAACGGCATAGGGTCAAAATAACACAAACAATAACTAAAGTGTACTTTTATTGTTTTACCAAACGATAAAAAATAATAAACCAAAAATTATAATAAAATTTGTCCTAAAAATTATATTAATTTTATTATAATATTATAATCATAACTATTTTATTTATAATATACTATCTATATCTAATATAAAAACTCTAGCAAGTTAAATTATTTATGAGCCATGATTAATATGACTTATTTAATAAACTTTTAAAAACTGTTTGATACGAGGGATTTGTATAGAAAAAAGGGAGCGGAAATTTTTTTAAATTATATTTAAAAAAATTAAAGAAATAGGGTTAACAAATTTTAGTTAATCTTTCTTACTTTTTAATATTATATTTTCTTTTTACTAAAATTTTATAATGTTAATTGTCCAATTTCCCTTTTAAGAAATCCCACTAAAAAAATTTTTCCCTCCCCTCTAAAACCTTAACTAATACATGAGACCTATACTAATTATATGTATGTAAACACAGGAAAAAGACTATTTTCTCCAAAAATAAAAAGGAAAAGGCTATGCCAAAGTAATAAACTTTGAAAATTGAAAACGACAAAAAAGGGGGGGGGGGAGTTGCTTAGTTTGCAATGAGATATCCCGAATTTATTTGGAAAAAAAAACAAAAAACAAAAATGGAAAAGAGGTCAGTTTGTTATTCCCTAGTACTTTGGGGCAATCTAGTCAATATACGTAACCAATTCAAATAACTAGCCGTTAAAGCTTGTTGGAGGTTTCGGGGTTGGATTACTTATTTATTTAATAATAATTTTTAATTTTTAATTTTGACCACCTGATTTTGGCCAGCGTTCGGATTCCCTCACCATGTGAGCAGATTAAGCAATGATCACGCAGTGATGTACGAGAGCCATTTGATTTCAACGTACGCCAAAAATAATGACACGTGGCATAAATGTTGTAAAAGTCAAAATATAAAATTGTTAAGAATATAGATTTACTCTGTGAACTCATTCAAAATAGAGCATACCTTTAAATTTAAAAAAATATTTAAAATTTTTATTAATAAAATTTTTATCTTAATAATATAATTTAAATTTATAATTTTATGAATTATAAAATAACTTTTTATCAAACAAAATAATATTTGTTGGCATAGATTTTATCCTTTAAAATTATATAAGAATTTAGTTTAATTCCTTAACTTTATATAAGAATATATTTTTAGTCATTTAACCTTTACACTATTATTTTTAAAGAATTATTTTTCTGTCAATAATTATTATATATGAAAAGTAAACTTAATATATTATTATTTAAGAATATTTTATCAATATTTAAAATTATAATGTTAGGATTAGAGAACATGAGAGACACGCTTTATAAAATTAAAGAATTAAAATAAAATTTTGTTTAAAATTAAATGACTAAAGTTGCACTTATACAGAATAAAATTATATTAAAATTAGAAAAATATTAAAAAATAAATAACTAACATAATTAATTTTTTAATCTATTTAAATTAGTTATCTAATTCTTATAATAAGGATTAGAGATAGGATTTGATTTAATAATATAGAATATCTTTTGCAACATTTTTATTTCATAACCGTGAGCAATGCTAGTTGTTCATTTGATTATCATTTGAATTTCAATCTTGGAATAATTATAAGTCATGAATTGATAATAATAGCTTGATTAATTATGTGATTTACTTAAAATCATTTGAGACAGGGAAGTCGTGTAGAATAACCATAAAATCCTCAAACTTACTCGCAATGTAACCTTCATTAAGTTAAAGGAAAAACTATTTTTTGCTAAAAAACAAGAAAAAATATTTTGTAGTTACTTATATTTTCTTTTAATTTTTAATTTAGTATTTATATATATTTTTTAATTAAATCTTTAATTTTACTTTATTAATACTATTAATTTCTATATAGAAGCTAATAATATTAATAGATTAAAGTTATATGAGTTAACAGCATTGATGGAACAAAATTAAATGACTTAATTAAATATATATATATATATACTAAATTAAAAATTAAACGAAAATATAAGTATTTATAAAATAGTTTTTTTCTAAGTTAAATGCTAAACTATAAGAAAGAAATTTGTCTTCACACATTTCAAGTGTTAACTTGGGCGCCAAATCTGAGTAATGACTTGTTCTATGCAAATAAATAAGCATAACTTAGATTAAGGATATGTTTAGATTAACTTTTAAAAAATAATTTTTAAAATAAAGTAATTTTAATAAAAAGTAACTTATAAAAAACTAAAATAAATTAACTTCATAGAAAACTATAATTTTAGCCTTAAAATTATGATTTTGACATATATAATTAATTATTAGATTGTATGAGATGCTTAAAAAAAAATTCTCAAAACCATAATTTTCTCTTTAAAACTATAATTTTAAAAAGTATCCTAATACGTTCCATTATATTATTAATAGAAGTACGATAAAATAACTGCCATTTTAAAAATTGATTGGTGAAAAAGGGACTAGGAATGTCTAATGCCCCACCTTTTTTTTTACTTTTTTCTTTTCTTTTTTGAAGCTAAAGCTTGTAGACAAATAGACATCTCATAAGAGACAAGACACATATAAGAGATAAGACACCATAGAGTCATCTATCATATAATTAAATTTTTTTTATTTTAAATAAAATACTACTCCTCCCATCATTAATATATGACATAATAAAAAAATTAATTTTAAATATTAAATATAAAACTTATTTTTTATATTTATTAATTTTTTCTCAAATTATTCTTATTAATACTCTCTAAGTAATAATCAAATAAGAGAAAAAAAAGAAATTAAAAAAGTCTATTAGAATATTTTAAAAAAAATATATCATATTAACTAACTTCGTTAATGAAAAACTTGTAGCATGTATTAGAGATTCCTCTCCATCAATCTGATTCATTCAACGAGAGGCCTATGGTGAAAGTACATAATACAATTTACACATGAGAAATACTTACATATTTTGTATCATTAAACTATATCCAATTAAAAATAACAATTCAGCTAATTTTAATCTTAGCTGACTTATGACTCATTAAAAATAATTCATATTTTATTTTATTTTATTTTTAAAAAAAATAAACCTCTTATCAAGATATAGCATTGTAATAAAAAAGAATAATATTAATGGAATGTTTCTCTTAAAAATAAAATATAAATTATATCAGATGACTCATTGATCAACTAGAAGTAAAATCAACTTAATTGCTGTGTTTTTTATTAGATAAAGTTCAAATGATGTAGCACTCTTAAAGTATATAAATATTTATCTGAACATTCAATAAGTTTTGTAAACCGAATGACCTGTGTAATTATATCAAACTTTCTACTGGCAATACCAGAGCTATTTTGTTTACAACTAATATAGACCTCAATACCATTATTTTTTTTTTTTTTTTTGCGATTAGAGTAAAATTCAACTATAGTAAGTGGAAATTACATGGTAGCTACCGAGTAGGTTTGGAACAAATAGGATATGATCATCTTGTAGTCTCCGGATTGAAAACCAGTGTTGTGATCAATGAAGTAAGGAACCTGAAGAGAAATTTTATGAACATGCAAGGTTTGTGATGGCAAACATAACACAAGCCCAAAACAAAAAATTATGTCACTTTCAATCTTTTCTTTCTGCGGCATTTCTCATGATTGGACTTAGACACAATAAGTTCCTCACATGTTTTCCATCAAATCTTCCAAGAAAAACATAACACGTGAAGGAAATTTCTAAAACACTTAATTATATGATGTTAAGTTGTAAAATTATGCAGTAGTATTGTTTTTTTCAATTAAAGAGCCTAGTTACCTAAAACTGATACCAAAGTTTGGTCCCATAAACATATACCAAATTTGAAAAATTCAAGTCCTAATGTAATCGTAATCAATACAAAATCAACACAAATATAGAATTCCAAATAATTTCTTTTGGTCCATCCACCAATATATGAATATATATAAAATCTCTCGTAAATTACACTATTCATGAACATTTAACAATAAACAATGTGGCTCATTCCTTATATTCGTTCCATGCACAAAAAAATGTCAATGGTTATCTATTAGCATAGCAGATCAAATAAGCCAAGAGCATCTGAAATCACAAGAGGGAAGGGCTGCTAACATATTTATAGTGCTGAAATACAATTTAATAAAAGCGAAAAATAGGAAAATATCACTAAAATACCGGAAACACTAAACAACCCTTAGAAATTGATTTGAACGTTGGAGACTTGGTCCTCCCCATATTTAGCTAACTACCTCTAAAATGAATAATTAAATAACCCACTACTCCTAATCCTGAGGACACTCATCAAATCAGAAAAATAACTTAAATAAAATATAAAATGTCTAAAATAATTTAAATAAACATTTATTCCTAATATTTCTCTAACTCCCCATATCATCCATTATCTCAATACTCCATCAGAAATGTGTTAAAGAAATAGGGCCCAAGAGGCCAGCTAGTCTAAGAAATGAAGTCAGATGCAATGTAACTCAGTTGGTTTTCTAGGGTATTGTGCAAAGGAAATATGCAAGGCATTGCTTTGCTGTTCATTGGGAAAAGTCCTGCTGATCAAATGTCAAGGAAGACCTCATTCTTTTGCATTTATTTTCTCTAACTTCACTTCCTAATTTTTCTATGTTGCTGTTAGTGTGAGGATTATTGATTTTGCTGTCATTTCTTTACCTCCATTCTATGTTTGCATCTGGTGGGTTCAACAATCTCAAGAGGGAAGGCAATGAGGGGAGAAAAGCACAAGCGGCTACAGACGTCAACCAATGGGTTTGAGTCAGAATTTTTCATGGAACTGAGATGGGAATTTAGATGGCTAACGGAGAATTCACGGGCTGCATGAGTTCATGGCTCTAATACCATGATGAAAACTCAAAGCACCATATGTTAGATATAGCGGAAGGGGCTAGTCCTTCACAATGTAGCAAACTAAAGTTTAAATCTTTACTAGAAGAGGTGCAACAGTACCTCAAATAGGAGTATACCTATGTTTAGCAAAAAACAAAAACAAAGCACAATTCTCCATATTCTTCATTCATATGTCAAGTTATATTACTCCTTATTTTAAAGGATCAATAAGCTCACAAGTTTCCTCAAATCAGATCCTAACATCCTATATTCTGTTAGGTACTTTAATATTAAAATAATAATAGAATGATATTTTTAAAATAAAACAAATCACTGAAAAAAATGGGCATCTGGAATAAAGGAATGAGTGGGCAACACTCTCACGCATTCCAACAATTATATATCAGGGATCTATCAGATTCACATCCACATTCATGTACAGTTTAAAAAGTTCTGCTGAAATCTAACCTCTTTAGATCCTGAAGCGGCAAAGAGTAAGTCCTTTCGGCAAGATCCATCTCCCACATTTTGAAGAATGTAAGGAAGCTCCAATTCACACAATGCCTCACGTACAATTCTTGCATACTGGAAAATATAAAAGTAAATGATGGAACCAGAACCAAAATGACACAAAGATGCTCTTCTATTGAACTCATGATGAAAAAACATAAAACTCATTTGCCATCATGATGTATCATATCAGAATGTCTCCATACAACTCAGTTTGAATTTTGAAGGATGCAACCATGTGCAAATAAGTATATTCCTCAAAAACCCCACAAAAAAATAGCACGGGTAAGTTGTAGAATGAGAAGGATTATCTTACAGCATTGTTTTCTTAAGAGAAGAGCTCCAATTTTTCAGGTGGAGGATCAGGACTCGAACGTTCCCATAGTGTCATTCCTCTACCTGCTCGAAGTAATGTCGGCACCCATCCAGTAAACAAGGTGCTGCAAGAGAGAGATATCAAATGAAATTAAGATTTCACTTTAAAGAGAAGCAAAATAAGAAACCATGACATGGGAAAAATGTTAACCTACACAGTGTTTTTGTTTAAAAGATACTTTGTATTTGCTCAAGGAAACTGTTCTCAAGTCCTTGAGAGTTACTGTACATCCCAAAGCAAAGTGTGGGCCCATAACCCACAGGTCCCAGGATCGAAACCTGGCTTTGATACCATATTGGTCCTATTGGATCAATAATCTAACAAACAATGACAGAGAGCAACGGAGGTAATGATAATTCTCCTCTGTCCATTCTTCTTCTATTATGGTGTATATATACACTTCAATATACAATCAAGAAAGGCATAAAATCAGGGATTACATTTATTAACATAATCAGAATATAATCCCCACAATCTCTCCTCATGAATTCCAAATCAACTATTAATTCTAATATCATCTAATTAATTCTAATATCTCCTACACAAAGATATAGAAATAAATTACATGCTGCAAAGCTTGCATGTAACATATTCTCAACCAAAAACAGATCTTCCATATCAGATACCTCTCCAAAAGACCTTTCGATGGACTTCTGCCTTCTCCATATCGCTCAAATAAATATTTCACAATGTCTCCTACATGAATAATAGAAAGGCTGAAATAAGAAAGCGATGGGTTATCTGATATAATGGTTGAGAAAAGGGATATACATTTCATTTATTATATTAAATAAATTCAATAATTAAAAAAGTTACACAATGTTCAATGTATTAACTTTTACTAAGACAACTGAAACCAGGACAGTAGTGAACGTTGAGGGGAGAAAATACAAGCCTATATATGAATGAATAAATCTTAAAAAATTTGAAAACAGGGTGGTGGTAATTATGGCATTATAGCATTGATACTAAACAAAATAAACAGCATCCATTTGAGGCACTAGGGGAAGAAGGCGCTTTCATTGCTTACCACTTTCATGCATTGAAATACCATTATTTGGATCAATGAGGAAAGGAAATCTGCACGAGAATGTCATAGAAAAGTATCTTAAAAAGAAAGCATTTTTGAAGAAACCAGAAACTTTTAACATTTTTTGGTATTAAATATTTTGCAAAATTGTAAAGATATGACAGGAAGATGCATTAAATGCTGTAAAAAAGAAAAGAAAAGAAGGTTGTCATTATTTTTATTAAAAAAACTGCGTAGTGCCAAGTAAATGGGAGACACATAAAAATAAAAATTGCACTTTGTTTGCAATTATATCACGGTGCAATCATCAATAGAGAATAAAAACAGAAATGGCATAAAAACAACATACTGCTCCTTGCCACCAGATCTTTTCACCACCTCTCTGTGTCTTGAAGAACCCTTAGGACAAGGATAGACCTATTTATTGATGGGCCAATAGGTTTACATCAGGAGAATTGATTGACAAAAGTAAACCAGAAATCAATTTATCATATGAAGCACAAATAAGAATGACAAGTGTGTCACCATAAAAAAAAAACAATAGAATGACAAGTGATTGGCCTTAATTAAATCATCTCATACAAAATAACAATTTTTGTACTTCTCTAAGCTATTAAGCTAAAGAAGCACTCAAGGTCAAAACAATTTACAACCATGTGGCATGTCTTGTTTTCCCTTGTCTACATCATGGTTCAAAAGCTTGCATTCATGTAGTCTGTACATTTATCCAAAACACCTTGGTATCATCTGCTTACTTTCTGTCAAATATTTGTGGAAGAAGCATCTGCATGCAATGCAACTCTTGGACTTTTTTATGACAAATATGAGCCTATAGCCCTTAGCTACCCATTGTTCATTTTAATTCTTCAAGACTCTGAAAGATAAAAACCCCAATTCTTCCAAACCTCACCAAACAATTAATCTGACATGTATTAGACTGCTTCAGCTA
Organism: Leucaena leucocephala; assembly: GCA_037074615.1. Classification (NCBI taxonomy): domain Eukaryota; kingdom Viridiplantae; phylum Streptophyta; class Magnoliopsida; order Fabales; family Fabaceae; genus Leucaena; species Leucaena leucocephala. Next base: position 11,609,681 of record CM073540.1, on the reverse strand, counting down.
CTATTCTCGGCAGCAAGGAATGACTTGAAAAAGATTATGCTCCGTGCACCAGCTTTTTAGCAAAATACTAGTGATCTCCGCCATCTAAACATGTTAAGCTCATTGTCCCAAGATCCACACAATCATGTCTAGGTCCTTGCCTTCAATAACCCTATAGTGACCATGTCTAAGTAACCCTATAGATTATAGATAGTATGGCATGCTCTTTGAAAATTGTGTCTCGTATTACTCTAACTATAGTGAGCTTGGGAGGAACTTCAGTTTTCAGTAATGATGAAGATTAGAGATTAGGGCTTTAGAATAATATTTTTTGGAAAAGACAAGTGCTATACAAGTACTCCTTCTATCAAATATTGGATGAAACCAACTACAAGGCCCAAAGTACTGAGGGAGCAAAGGACCAAGTATTCAGACACAAAGTTTTGAACATCAGGGTAGTGAGTGAAAATGGAACATACCACATATCCCAAGGTGGTAAACTATACTTTACTCTCAAACTTTAATTGGCTATGATAACCCAACATTCCAAAGTATGTTAAGTGGTCAAAGTATCTAGTCTGATACAACAACAACAACAACAAGCCTTATCCCATTAAATGGGGTCAGCTACATGGATCATACGACGCCATTGTGCTCTATCAAAAACTAAATCCTTGGATAGGTTATTGACTAGGAGATCCCGCTCAATGACCTCATTAAGCGTTCTCTTTGGCCTTCCTCTACTCCTTTTAACCTGGCTCCATACTATTTGATCCATCCTCCTCACCGGCGCATCCCTTGGCCTTCTTTGTACGTGTCCAAACCACCTAAGACAGTTCTCTACTATTTTCTCCTCAATAGGTTCCACTCCAACTCTTCCCCATCTTTATTCATTACGAATCTTATCTTTTTTTGTATGCCCACACACCCATCTCAACATCCTCATCTCAACTACCCCAACTTTATGCTCTTGCGGGTTAACATATATTCAGCACTCTGAAGTATTTTCTCAAGTGCGTCTAGTACCCTAAAGTATTTTGTGATTCATCCAATACACTAAAGTATTTTTTTAAAGTATATCTAGTACCCTGAAGTATTTTGTGACGCAATTTTGTCCTTAAAGGATTAATTTTTTCAGGAGAAACTTTGCCCTTAAAGTTTTTTTTTATAATTATTCAAAAGTATTCTTTTAGTAGCAATTTTAACCTTGATATTAACTCCCAAAAAGTCCTTTTAAGTGAAGGTGCACCAGTTTCTAACATATTTGACACCTTAATTTTCTGAGTGCTAGTGGTTGCGAAGGAGTTGTTAGGGTGGACTCAACATTTGTTCAGAATCAAAGACAGCTGTAAATATAGGCCTCAAAACATCTATAAGCATTGTTGTTACAGCTATGAGAAAGAGTCGTCCTTTTAAAATAGAGTTGATATACCAGGGTATCATTAAATAATGATAATATTGATAATTTTATAATTTTATATGAAGCAAATGCAGCCAAGCGCTAACCTCTACAGAAAGATCTAGCTCAGTCAAGGCCTCTCGAACCCTTCTACAAAAGGGACATCGCTCTATTGACAAAAGATATTTTAAAGATTGAAGGAGGGAGATTTAACAAGGGAAACTATATGTTATATAATTGAACAACTGTTATATATTGATAGGAAATGTGGGATAACTTACTACAGAAGGAAATAAATTTTCTTTTTTTTGGTTTTTGTTATTTTTATATTAGTAAGTGGCAGACAATTTGAAAGTGTCCTTCCTTTGAAGGAAACCTTGCAAGTAGATTCAAATAGACTTGGATGATTGTATTTTTACTTTGCTTACTGTGAAATTCAGAATTACATTTCCTCTCCCTCTCATGCTCTTCCAATCTCTAATTCAGTTTCTCTCCCCCCTTCATTGTTATCTCTCTCCCTTCCCTTCTCAGTTCTGCACATCTTCCCTTTATATTTACCTTTGTTTGCTTCAGTGGGATAGTGTATTACATTATATTTACTACAAAAAGAAAACAAAAAAAAATAGTTGGAATATCCTATATTTGAAGTTTGCATGTATAGTAAATAATTGGTCATGATATAGAATTAGTACATTACCAACATTGATGCTAAGAATACTGAAATATTCACTCAAAACAAATCATCGTACGAGATTTTAGTCAATTTAATAACTAAGTTAGAGGAAAGAAAAGGAGCCTTCTCCCTATTATTGGCATTGATATAAAGTGAGGACTCTTTCCAAAAACTCAGGTAAGGTGGAAGACATACCAAATTCAAAAAGCTGCAAACGCATGGGAAATTTTGAAGTGATCTCTTTGTTCATCGAACTGCCAACTACAGATTTTGATCCCCAAGCAAATCTTGCCAAGGAGGCCAAGGAAGACGTTGCTATCTACCATTTCATTAGCATAACTAAAGGATTAATAAAGTAAAGAATCTCTAGCACACTCACTGCTTTGCCTCTATGCTCATACGACAAATAAACACATGGAAGGGCAACAATGTTACAGTTCTATAAATATAACTCCATTGAGAATTATCAAACTACTACTAGGAGAGATTAATGGATTTGCCAAAGACATCCTCCTCCTATTAAAAGCTATTAAATAGTCATTCAAGTTAATGATAATGCTAAATGGTGAAACTTGATTGCCATGCTACACCACCCTTTTCATGTTTCCAGAAAAAATACGATAACTGAATCACCAACAAAAAATAGTTAAGATGACAAAGAAAAGAGAATCCTTGCTGTTCTTCTACCAAAGCTGATAAAGTCCACAATTAATGTCATATTTTATCTGATATGACACATAATGAAGGACCTTGACTAGAAATATGAAAGATGAACAGAAGAACACTAATTAAATACTCACAAACCACTTCCACAATGCAAAACCTGAGATTCTTAGAACGGTTACCAACCTCCAAAGTAAAATTGCGCTGTTGAGAAGGATCCTCTCCCTGCCAAAAGTGAAAGATGATAAATACTGACGTTGGACTGGATAAAGAAAGATGATAAATACTGACGTTGGACTGGATAAAGTGTATTAAAATTAAAAAAATTGATACGTGCATAACTTATAGTTAAATAGGTATAGATTTTGGATTATACTTGATTATATTTATAAATATTTTATACCTATTTAATTAACTTTTATACATTCTTCTCTCTACACCTAACGATAGGATACAAAGGAATTTCGATACAAAATCTACTCATATCCTTCTGACGTTATATTTTGCAAGAAAAATTAAAAAATTGAAGGAATAACTGATTAGAGAAGAAGGACGAAGTGTGAGAAGAAGGAGACAGAAAAAAAAGACAAGAAAGCATCCAATCTTCCCCCCTTGGCAACCAAGACTCAATTTTGGGAGCCTTTGGAGTATTCTGAGAGCAATCCAAAGCAAGGGAGCAAGGATATGACTGACGAACGGAGCAAGATTTCTTTTTCCCTAAGAACTCTTATCTTTCATACCTTTTTTTTTTTTTAATGATTTGGGATTTTAGTTGTGTGAATATAATATTTAGTTAGACCTACACTGAAAAAGTCAAAGGAATTTTTTTCCACCAAATGACATGATGTTTGTTACTAGTTATATCTGGAAAGGACATCAAGACGGAATTAGATATGTTAAGTTGTAAAAAATTATACAAATACCATGTTTGATGCAAAATATTGGGTTTCATCTACATTATGAATTCAAAGAAAAATCAATTCCAGATGTGAGAAAAGTAAAATTGTAAAACCGAGAAAATAAAACTCTAATTTCCCACATCGACAGTACTCATTTCATATTATATTTAGGTAGAAATGCATATAGCTAGAATTTTAAATGCACTACCGTAATTGTAGTTTTACAGTATTATCACATATTGCAATTATCTTGCAGCTTCGAATGAAAACATCAATTTAGAGCTACTATCTATCACATTCAATTTCTGCAATGTCATTTCAGAAAGGTGATTTCTTTTCAACTCAATTTGGTGACGGAAAAGTTTCGAATGCAGTAGTGTCTAATCCAAGGGGGTGAAAACAAGTAAATAAATAATTTGGTCCCACATTCCTCCTAGTACTCTAGTCCTTATTCTAATTATCTAATTACTCTTCTTGAGGGACTAATTCGATAAACATATATAACAACTTTTCCGAATTAATTTGGCTGATGAAATTGTATATTTAATCGGGGGGGGGGGGGGGGGGCGGGAATCAAAGTGTAGTGGGTTAAAGAAGAAAGAGACAAAGTATAGCGATGCTTACAGAGAAAAGCTTGAGTAAGGGACAGAGAAGAGATAGAAAACTTGTTGATGGACTGGAGCCGGAAGCATCATCGCCGATGTTATCAGAAATTGAGGTCGAAAGCACGCTAGTTTCTACGTCTGCATTTGCTGATTTTTCCTTGAAGCTGTTAAGTCTCTGAGAAACGCAACTCCGATTGCCAAATCGTCTAGTTGAAATTAGGGGAAACTTCACAGAAGCTGGAAGTGAAGTGATCGGAATTATGTAGACGCCACCAGTTCTGCAAGAAGAATTCAAGAGAGGGGGAGAGCAAAACGACATCGTGGGATCGAAAGAACACGATGAGAAAAAATTGACCAAGCCCAACGATTTCGTTTCAATTGTTTTGTTTTACTCATCCTCAAACTTGGCCGAGCACGCTCCTTTGTTTTTTGTATATAAAGTATAATATTTTTGTTCTTTTGTTCGATGTGGGATAAGCATTTCATACAGTTGTAAGTGCATAGGCATTATTGAGTTTAGAAATTAGTTCATTTACTATCATATATATCATGAAGAAAACATATTGGAGAGTTTCACTTGCCAACTAACTAATTACATTTCTGAACATTAACAAAACATTGTACGAGAGAAATGTAAGTTTAAATTAGAAAGAAACATATGTTAATTGTAACAACCAAAAACCTTAAAAAGATCACTTCATGATATTGACCACGATGTATTCTTCAATAAAATTCGTTAACGTTTTGTATTGTGTAGTTAACGTGTTAATTCGACATGTTTTGGTTGTATGCTCTCTATGATTTTGTTACTCGTTAATTGCTTGAACTTAACCCGTCAATGTGGTGGTCTTCTTAAATGACAGTTTATATGGGAACCAACAAATTTATGTAGTTAGTGTGCTATGTATTGTAGTTAACGTGTTAATATGGCATGTTTTGGTTGTGTGCTATCTCTGTGATTTCGTTAATGCATTAATGGCTTGAATTTAACGCGTGCATGAGGTCTAGTTAAATGTTTTTTAAAATTTGTAGTTAAATGACAGTTTTATGTCTGAACCATCAAATTTAAAGTGTAAAACCATTGAAGTTATAAATTCGTCTCATTACTTCTTAATTTAGCGGATTCTAAGGGCAAGGATGCTAAGTTACCATTGGCTAAGGGAAATCCAAGTGGGAATAGTCCTTTCCATTGCCTGAAAGGCAATAAAGAATGCCTAACATTCCACTAATGCTGGGGAAGGCACTGATCTCACCTTACATAAGCAGTAGTAGCCAACATCTAAACATTTAGACTTAAGCCATAGGTACATAATCAAAGTCTCAAAGAAATACTTCCTCTAATCCTAATTATAAGAGTTAGTTAATTATAAATATTAGTTAACAAAAACAAAAAATGTAACAGAAATACCTAACATCTTTGAAGAGTAACAGAACTTGTGGGCACATTTTAACACCAAAAAATAGAGCGAATAAATCAGCTGAGAAAAAATTCAAAATTGAACAAAATAAGTGTACAACAGAAACAAAAATTAATAATAGAAGCAAATATTCCCAAACAAAGACAATAAATGAATGGAATCAGTTGTTATGGTAAAAGCATAAAGCAATTAAATCCATTATAAGACATAGCTATTTGAAGAGTAGAATCATTTTATTGAGTCAGTTCAAAACCAATGAGGAACAAGCTGTTATGCATTGTTTGATAGATACTTTTTATAGTTATGAAGTTGGGTTAGCATCTAATAAAAATTGAGAATATAAAAATATAAAAAGAAGGCAACAATGTGCTTCCACAAGAAACATGTTAAGTGAGAAACCTTCTACATCTTTTAAGCCTAATTGGGGTATTAGGCAAAGAGACCCATTATCTCCTTATATTTTTGTGTTATGCATGAAGAGACTTTCATAACCTATATCACATAAAGTTTCAACTGGTGCATAGAAGACTATTAAAATGGGATAAAAGGGTATACTTCTTTCTCATCTCTTTTTTGTGGACGACTTGATCATCTTTGAACATACAAATGACACTCAAGTCTAAGTAATTGAAAAAGTCTTCTCCAATTTCTGTCATTCTTCAGGACACAAGATAAGTCAATATAAAACAAAAGTTTATTTCTCACTGAATGTTTGCTCTTCTACTCAGCATGATATTTCTAACAAGATATCAACAAACACTCTGTTTTGGAAAATATCTCGGAATCCCTTTGATTACTAGTAGAATTTCCTTCAAAACTTATAAATATATCTTAGACAGGATTCAAACTAAGCTTACAGATTGGAAAAGTTGAACTATGTCTCTTACTAGTTGTATCACTCTTGCCAAGTTTGTGCTCTACTCCATTCCTTTTTATGCAATGCAGAGTACTTTTCTCACTACTCATTGTTGTCTTAAAATTGAAAAAATTATTAGTAAGTTTATTTGGGAATACTCTGTTGGTCACCAAGGGGTTAATCTTGTCAAGTAGGTTGACCTTTGTTAACTATTGGAAAATAGTAGTTGTGGATTACTTCGCATTAAATCCTATAATGAAACTTTTATTTCCAAGCTTATCTTTAAATTTGTATCTCAGCCTGATCTATTATGAGTTAAAGTCCTAATAAGTAAGTATTGCATGAAAATTAAATCAAAATCCATTGCTAAGTCTCATTGCTCTTATTTGTGGAAGAATTTATCAAAGCTTTGGTTGGACAAATATTATCACATTAAATGGAAGCCTAGGGATGGTACCTTAATCAGGTTCTGGTCGGATTTCTAGGTCACTGATATTGACCCACTGAAACATCTTGTTTCTGCAACCATTCCTAAAGTGGATCTTTTTTGCCCAATAGCTAATTATATTGATATTAATGGTTCTTGGAAATAGCACATTTTTTATCATCTCTTGCCTCATAATGTTTTACATGATATAATGTTAAGTCATCTGGACAGATCGCCACAAACTCTGCTCTGTTTTTGGCATCTAACCTCATTAAGAATTTTTACTTTTAAATCAGTATACCAAGCTATAGAATCTCTTAATTTGAGCAATGTTGACAAAGTTTGAAAATAAATATAAAAGTTACCAATAGCACATCGTATTATAATTTTTATGTAGCTCTTACTCAAACATAATCTCCTTACAAACAAGAAAAGGCACAGACGTGGAACCCATGAAATATGATAGACTAAGAGCTTGTTTAGTATTACAATGCCCAGCCCTAACTCCAGCACAAGCCGCAAACCACAACCCCCCACCCCCCAACCCAACCCAACCCAACCCAAAAAAACTATGATCATTTAGATAATAAAGTTAAGGATTCATAGTGCTTTCCTTGAAGGGACAGCCTAATTTAAATTTATAATATTATATTTAAAAAATTTAGTTATCTATATGACAAACTTTATTGGTGTAAGAAGACATAATTTTAAAGTTTCTAAGTGACCCCAATTGGGCCTCAAGAACCTAACTATTTATTTTTGTACAAAAATTTTTAAAAAAAAAGTTGGGTTCATCCACGATTTAAGGGCAGGGCAAAATCTCCTTTTTTCCTAGGCGATACCAATGTCGGGCAGAAGAACCTATTTTTTTTTGTCCACCCTATTCACCGGAGCTTTGCCCCGACTACATCTGAATCCGACTCGCGTGGCGCACCTGGCTATGGTGGGTGAGTCTCCCAACAGAAAATTTTTGCATACGCCAAGGCTCGAACTCAAGACCTCGCTTAAGCGATACCGATCCACTTATCACTAAGACTAACCCCTATTGATAGAGTCTAACTAATTGTCACCATATATCTTTCCTCCACTAAGGTTTTTTTTTTTTTGTTACATTTCCTCCACTAAGGTTACGTTAAGAAAAACCCATTTCATGCTTCAGGCCAATTATATTTCATGTTTAGCCCATTTGATACTTCTGCCCAATTAGATTTCATGTTGGGCTCAATTTCTTTTGTGTCTATTGATAATTCGATGGACTATTAAATATTTTACTCTTCCATAAGAGTTAATATATATAATAAAAAATAAATTCATATCCTATAAAGATGTAAGTTCAATTTTTACTACCTTCATGAGAGCTTATTTGATAAATAATTTTATAAATCTTTTATAAGTACTCTCTAAACCTTAGAGACTATATCCTAACTTTAGTAAAGGATGATGCCAAACCTACCTAAATTTTTTCTTATATAAAAAAAAAAAAATTGGCTCCACATTGCGAGAGGAGATAGCTTTACAACATTGTCAGTATAATTATTCTTAGTTTATATAAAACTGAAGATGATAATTACATAAATGATAATCATTATTAATCATTTTTTAGAAGTTATTTTTTCTATACTTCCGAAACTATGATCTATGTTAGGATAATTCTTAATATATGCGATTATAAATCGGTCCTATGTTATTAAAAGAATTATTCAATATCTATATGATTATGTTGGGATCAAATTATGTGATGTTTCGGATAAACCCTTAAAAAAAGAAGTGCAAACATAAAAGTTTTTCTTTTCTTCGGTTCTTTCGTACCAACATTTTTTTTTTGGTGACACGTACCAACATTTAATTTTTTTCATCCTGAGAATTGTTTCACAAAAAAAAAATGAATTTGATTTAAACCACAATTAAGGTGACCCAAGAGAGAAAGACTATATATTTAATAAATTTTGATCTAGCTAATAACTTATAAACAGTGCTTATTTAGTTTTTCTTGTGTTCTCCCTCTTTTGTCTTTTATTCTGAAAGTTTTTATTAACTCAATATCATTTTAGAAATTTTTAAATCGTAATAATTTTATTCTAACTGTTATCTAGATTAAATTTGACCGTTAGTTGACTAAATATGTTAAGCCGACAATTCACATGTTATCTACGTCATTTTGTTAAGATACAAATTTACTCTAAAAATTTTCACTTATGAGTAATATTGCCTTGAAAATTTTTAAATCACAACAATGTCGCCCTATCATTATCTAAGGTAAATTTGATCATTAGTTGACTAAATATAGTAAGCTTGCAGAGTGAACAACAATAAAAGAGAAGTCACAAATAGATGAGGATCTCAATTCGTTAGAGAGTAATGAAGAAAAAGATTTGATTACTAGATGCAGGACACACTGAGAGAAACTGTTAGAGATCAAAGTTGTTAGAAATCATCCATTACTATATCCCCTCTACATCGAAATATGCGGATACCTCTTTAATTTTCTCTCTAGCACACAAGATACTTCTACCGTTTTGAATTTTTTACCTCTTAATTTTTTAAATCCTAGACAGGATGTATTTTTTTTTAAAAAAAAAAACTCTTTATTTATGAATCTAGCTTAGAAAAAAATGAAGTGGATAGCACGTGGATCTGCCAGATCATCAAGTTTGATCAAACTTAACTTGAATGACATACAGGGCGAAATTGCTATAATTTGAAAATTTCTTAGACAACATTGCTCTATAGTAAAAACTTTCAGGACAAATTTACACTTTAACCTAAAACAAAAATGACGTGGATGATACATAAACTGCCAGCTTATTGTATTTGATCAACTAATAGTTAAATTTAACCTAAATAACAATTGGTGTTTTCTAATTGTATCTAGTATTCTAATATTATTTGTTGGTGTTTCTAGCACTCTAAATTAAAAATAAGAATGAGAGCTTAATGTAACTCAAAAATAAAATTAGGATGTGCTAAATGAATCATAAATAATATTCAAGGTGTGAGATGCTATTAGAAAATAATATTAAGTGTTGCTACTTTACCCTGATATTTTTAATCTATGAATAATATAATTTGTTAAGAATTTTATTTTGTATATTGATTATATTAAATTTAATTAATATTGATTATATGCAAACTTAATGATGTACGAAATTCGGCTATAACTCTACTATTAGACATTGGTGTACATAATGAATTCATGATTTTACATGCTTTAGGTAAAGAGTAGCAAATTGTACTCACATAAATAGGATAGACTTATAATAAATTTTAAATTTATAGTAAGAATGCCTATATTTCATTTTTTTGGTCAACCTCCATATTAAATCCTAATTGGATTAAATTTATTAGTTCGTCAAACTAATAAATTAATTTTTTAATTAATTTAGTTTAAAATTTTAAATAAATGGATTAAGTTAGATATTTTTTTTTCAATTGTTGAGTAAAAAAAATAGTACTGTTTTAAATTAAAAAAATAATAGTTTATCGTATTTATGTTTTAATAATTTTATTTGGTTAGATTATATGTATTTTATACATTAATATTTTATTTATTTATAGACTAATTTTTTTATTTAAATATTATTCTTTACATGTTATATATAAATATTTTTTTATATTTTAATTAAATTAAATTATTTTAATTATTAATAAATTGATTTTCATTTAACTATAATTAGACTATTATCATTCAATGATCCATTCAATTTTTAGTACCGAAGTAAATAAAGATAAATTCTTGAAATCTGTAATTTTGTTCTTCATTATAAAATGGGACTTGAATAATGGGATGGACCAGGCATTGATGTGGTCACTTTTTCAGGGAATGATGAAGTAACATGATTAGGAAATTCAACAGTTACGACCCTTTTGAGGTAACCCCACCAAAGTGGCGGTCTCTAGAACGGCCGAGTCACTCCTTTTGCTTTCCCCAATGTCTCTTTACATGTAGGAATAATACCATAAAAGACCATCATATTTGTCTTTTATAAAAAAAAAAACAAAGGGAATACAATACCAGCAATGATATTCTTTATATTTTTAATATATAATTTATTTAATTAGATTAAAAAATTTAATTAAATTAATTAATATGATATATATTTTTTTAAAAATATTTTAATAATTTATATTAATTTCTTCCCTCCCTCTTTTACTTAACTATTATTTAGAGAATATTAATAGAGATAATTTAAAAAAAATTAATAAATATAAAAATAAATTTTATATTTAAAATTAAAATTAATTTTTTAATTAAATTATATATTAAAAATTGGGGTAAGTTTGATCATAGGCATGTGAGGCCACCAGCTAGTTTAATGTCATTGTGATTTAATAACCAATTTTTTAATGTTTAATTTATAAATAGATTTCGCATAATAACTTCATCAAATGTCTTTGAGAATCGGCAAAATGGAATTTTTCCTAATTGTTTATTATTGATAAAAGATACTCTAATATGATTAGAAAGAAATTCAAATCTCACTTAAAAAATATACTCATATTTAATATTTTAAATATTTTAAATAAAATTATCTCTAATAAAAGAATAACGATACTAAAAAAAAATAAATTTGTTTTATATGTAATAAAATAAAATTGTTTTTCACACATGTGAGACACAGCACGTATTAATTAATATATTTGAAGAAGCTATTATATTGTATATGTTTTATTTAGGGGTATGCATAGTCTAGATTAAATCGAGTTAATTATTAACCTGAGATTTGGTCCGATGAAAATTTAGTTAAATAATATAACTCAGTCTACTAGAATGGACTTTGTCTACTAGATTACTTGGACCCAGACCTCAATTATTTTTTATTATTTTTTTTTCAAGGGAGGCAAGATTTTAATTTGATAAACACAATTAAAAAAATCTATAATCACACGAAAATCATTTCAAAATATTAAAATTTAATTATAAACCTATAAAAATATCCAATAATTATTAAAAACTAATATTCAAATTACAAAATATTAAAAAAGTTTACCCAAACCAAACTAAACTAAATCAAGTGGTTTAATTACTTAATCTAGGACTCAATCTAACCTAATCAACCGGTTTAATCTAGTTCAGTCTAATTTTATTATAGAGCTTATTTAAATTAGACTAGACGAGCTTGATCATCTCGAATTACATCAGGTTAAATTTAACCACCAAGTTTTTGCACACATGTAACTCTATTTACAAGACTGAAAACAATTTGAAGTGTGCATCTATATAGTAATTGCACCGTAGAAATGATCTAAATTTTAATATTCTTATATATATAATTGATATAATTTATAAATTTAACCGGAGGCAAGTATCAAGATAATAAATAATTAATTATACAAAAATTAACATAAGACTGACAGAATTTTAACCACATGAATCAAATAAAAGAAAATCCAATTATACATTTTAAATAATACTAATAAATAAAAAATGAAATTATTTAAGGGGACAAAAATAGTGATTGTACGCCATAAATTCAAGATATTTGATAGGCGATGAATTTTAAATTTAAATATAAATAATAAATATGGGAGTAGATAAGTAGAGAGGGCCAAAGTTGCAGAGGCATTATAGAAGTCAAAGAAGTACAAATATTTTAACACATAAAAACAATAAAAGAGGTCACGCGGATGCCATATTTTCAAAGCCTCCTCTTTCATTTATATTATCTGTTCGTTATGGTTCCAATAATGGTCAAGATCGGCTGACATTTCTTTAATTGCAAAGACCAATATACTTAAAATAATATAATTTAATTAAAATATATAAAAATATTCATATAAATTTAAAAAAATAATATTTAAATAAAAAGTATTAATATAGAAATAAATAGAAAATTAATTTATAAATTCTATATAATTTAATAAAATAGATATACTAAAACATAAATATGATATATTATTATTTTTATTCAAAATGACATCATTTCATTAGATCAACAGGAGGAGGAGGAGGAGGACAAATATAAAATCTAGTTAATTTATCTAAAACTTTTAATTAAGACAGGCTATGGGGCTAACTAATTGACCCAATTTAAATTTGCTTTGTTACATAAAAGTTTAGATGAATTTGACACCGATCCCATATTAAAGTTATGATACAGCTCTAAGACTCAGAGAGTAATTATAGGGAACTTTTAAAATCGTTTACTAAAAAAAAAACTCACAATGATAGCAGGAATCGAACTAACGTTCTTATTGGATACGAGCATATTCCTTACCATTTATGTCAACTATAATTGACGACCCAATTTAAATTTTAATACCATGCACACAACTAGAGGTAGTAATGCGAGCCAACCCGCCGAATACGGGTTGGCCCGCCGCGAGTTGGGGTGGAGGCGGATTGGTGTAACACCAACCCGAGACCGCCATGGCAGGTCCCGCCAACCCACCAGTTTTTTTTTTAATTTTTCATTTGTATATGCAAATTTTTTTTTAAAAAAAATTATATATGTTAATCTTAATTATATTCGAATCATGTCTAAAATTGTCAAAATATTTATTTACTCAACTTTATCACTATCCATAGATAAATCTATCACAAAAAAAATAATAATAAAATAAAATAAATATATATAAAGAAATGACTCAATGAGATAAAATTAATATAAATTAAGTGTAATGTCTCTTGTTTAGCTAAGACTCTCAAATTAGTAAAATACAAATATGTAATATAAATAATACAAAAATAATAAAAAAAACGGGCTAACCTGCCAACCCGGCAGGTTGGCCCGCCGCGGGTGCGGGTCAAAAAGACCCGCATCAAAATGAGTTATAAATATTGCAATCTAACCCACTATTTTTTAGCGGGTTGGCGGGTTAGGCCCGCGGACCTAACCCAAATTACCAGGCCTACATACAACCCCTTCATTTCTTATCAAAATATGAAATTATTGTTTGTTTAGTTAGTCTCTATAGTTTTTTTCAAGAAGTTGTAATTAAGCATTTTGGCGAAGCATTAGTTAATGAGTCATTTGATATTAAAGTTTTGTTTTAACACAACTCATGTTCCAATTATACTCACATTGAGTTTGAACTCACGATTCCACATATAATAAAGACTTAAGAGAGGGTCATTAGACTCTAAAGTGCCAACCTGGCGATGCGACCTTAAATGTAGATGTCGTATATGTGTGGATAAATATTTAAATTGAAATCCTTTTGATTATAAAACAAAGGGTCTCCATAATGAGGTCCACTATTTATACGTTATTATATAAACTGTTTTGGACCATGATAAAGTTCTTGGGGGTATATTAAATAAAATATTCTATACTACTTGTCAATAATGTGACATTTTATAATTTTTTATAGAGTAAAATAGCGCCTAATATCCTGATATTCTTTCTCATATGTGATCAATATCTTAATCTTATTTATGGTATAATTTTACCTATAATCTTTTTAATTTAGTACAATTTCACCCAAGATATTTAATTTAGTAGAATTCTTAGTACTTGAGAAATAAAATTATAAGTAAAATTGTATCAAATTAAAAAGATTATGGATAAAATTATACTAAATTAAAAGATTAAGTAAAATTATACCACAAATAAAATTAAGATATTGACCGTACTTAAAAATTAAGATCAAAATATTATGTGATACTTTATTTTTTTTATATTAAGATTATAGTAGGTAGATATCTCTTTGTTCTACATACCCATTTAATCACAAGCAACCTTTGACAACGGAAATTTTGAACTTTGCACGAGTGCTTCTTTTAGCAATTTATATATAAAAAAATTAAAAACCTTGTAAGGGGATTAATGTAAAATAAGGACTTTTTAAGACATACATATGAAAATTTAAATTGTAAATTTAAAATTTTTAGTTGTTCTTAAGTCCTAATTTTACATTAATAGTCTTACAAAGTCATTAATCGTGATTCTCTATTGTTAAAAAATATTTATTTATTTTATGCTTTATCACTTGGCTTCACGATTTGATTTTTTTTGGTAACTTGAAATAATTAAATTATCCTTAGTTGAGGTAAGTGGAGAGGATTCATTTTTTTTTCCTTAAATAGAGTTTTGAGTTCAAGCTATACAAATAAAAATAAAACAAAACCATATATAGATAATTTATTCCAAGGTAAATGCATTTACCTTGGAATAAAATTTCTTGTATTTGAAGCATGACATGATGACTCAAATAATTAAATTGGTAGTACTAAATTTCCCATGATTTTAATGTGACTGATATCATAGGATAAAGGAAATTTCCAATATTGTCAGATTTCAAATTGGCTGCAACTTTGATTTAAATGTTCCACACATGTATTCGTAATTTATTTTATTAATAATAAGTTTATCATTTTTTTACTAGAAAAAAGCAACACTTCAAGACTTCAAGTTAAAAAATATTGGTATAAAATTATTATAAAAGTTTTAAGTTATTCAATGAAATAAAAAACAGAATTCTACATTGAAATATTTTATTTTATCTAAATACATGAAATCTAATTTAGTTACTCAAAATTTAAGGTTGGTAAAATGGATAACTTTAATTTAAAATCCTGGATCATAATATTTCCCCCCCTTCAAAATAATGATTAAATAATTGGATCAAGTTTGGTCTATTGGGTTCCACTAACCATTTGATTTGGACCAAGAAACTATTTTCATAATTAAATTGAGTTGAATTACTAACGAGAGTTAGTCCGAGTAGTAAATGGCTCGGTATCGCTTAAATGAGATTTCAAATTTAAGCCTTAGTGTATGCAGAAAATTCCCGTTGGGAGACTCACCCACCATAATCAGGTGTGCGATACGGGTCGGATCTGAATGTAGTCAAGGCAAAATTTTGATAAACCAGATGGACAACCAAAAATAAAAATTGAGTTGAATTAGAGTCTAGTCCCCATTATATTGGAATCCAAAATTAGATCAGGGATGATTTTTAAAAATATAAATGGGTTTTGGGCCAAACAAAAAATATATAAAAAAAATTGACCCTATGAAAAATCTCAAATTCCTTTTAGACTGTTTGTAATTATATAGTGTTATTTAATTGAAATTTTTATATATTGAAGTGTTATTTAGGTGTATTCTTTTACCATCCCCGTACTTGGTGTTTATAAAAAATTGTGATATTATCATTACTACTGTGATATTTTGAGTGATCTGGTGTTTATAAAAAGATGTAAAAATAAAATTAAATAGAACATTAATATTCTGAAAACAAGATTTTACTTTGGCACAAAGTAATCATAATGCTATAAAATACTTTTTCAGTATTAGATTTATATTATTTTAATTTTCTAAAGGATAATTTACCAGTGAAAACTTTAGGAACATGTTACACTTTTATATCATTAATATAAAATACAAAAAATCCATAACATGTACAACTTATAGATTTTATTAAACACATTTTCTTGGTGAAGGTGAAATTAAAAACATTTTTTGCCTGAAAGGTGAATTTAAAAACATTACTCTACCCTAAGTTTAAAATCGTGGAATGCTGAGAGAAGTAAAAATATTTTATAATCTAAATATAATAATTTGTGAGGGTTTATTGTAATTTTTAAAAACAAAAAACTATAGTAGTAAGCTATGCATGATCCAAAGTTTGGGTTATATATAATTTAGCTATTTTAAAATTATTGCAAATTGCATTAAAATTTGTCATACTTATAAAAATTATTATGTTTTTAAAATAGGGTAAAAATACAGTGACAGTTAAATCAACTAACGTTGAGTTGATCATTTAACAAACATGTCAATTGAGAAAAATTGTGCAAAAATGCAGATGAAATTTCTAAAAATATTATGATGGTTAAATCAACTAATATTGATCATTTAGTAATTAATTGCTGTATATGTTGTATAGTATTTTTACTCCTAACAACTCCCGTATGCCATTGCAAGGTCTTTTGCACAACACAACGGCTACCAACCCTATCGTTTTCTTTGGTTTTTTCCTTGTTGATGAATATTATAAAAGATTTGGAAATATTAATTTTTTTCACGATGGACGAGCCATCCTCAACCTCTTCTTTGTCATCCTCCTCGTCGGCCTTCGCCTCCTTCTAGCATATGGTTAATTTATAACAATGGTGACCCTAATTTACAACTTATTAGTTTTTGGGCAAATTCACCAACGTGTGAGGAAACCAAAAATAGACGTTGGTTGAGGCGGCTTGGGAGAGGTAGCTCTAACACCAAGGAGGGCAGGTAATATGTCGTCGTGCAAATGATCTCGCAGTGGTAGATGAGACTGTTTGGAGTGAAAAACGATGTGCAACGTATGTAAAAATTATTTACTAAATTATTAATATTAGTTAACTTAATTATCGTACTATTTTTACACAATTCTAAAACCTTCACATATAATTTTACAACATTTTTTTGATTGAAAGTCAACATATTTTATTATTAATATAAATATTTTATTAATAGTATGTAAATATTTTTATAACTATTAGGACTAACCATCTATCTGAACTTTTGTTTGTAAAAAATTGTGGCTGCAAATGCGGAGAGGGACGGATTGAAGTACTCATAGAGCTTATTTGGATAAGGTTTTAAAAAAGGGCTTATGAAAAAAAAAGGCTTATAAATAACTTATGGAAAAGGACTTTTGGAGAAGAGTTTATGGAAAAAAAGTGGTTTTAAATAAATAGGTGTTTGGATAGTTATTTTTAGAATGACTTTTTATGGTAGTAAATTACCAAAAAAGGGATGATTTGATTTAAAATAAGAGAGATGAGGGAGTTAGAGAAGAGAGAAGAGAGAGGAGAGAGGGAAGAGAGGAGAAAAGAGAAAGGAGAGAGGGTGTAAGAAAAAGTAGGAGAGAGGAGAGAGGGTGTAAGAAAAAGTAGGGGTAAGATAGTAATTGGATAGTCCATAAGTGCTTTTACTGCTGAAAAAGTTATTTTAAATAGCTTATTCAAAACCATAGTTTTAAACCATGGTTTTGTCCAAAAGCACTTATGGACAAATAAGCCTGTTTATTTTAAAATTTTCTCAAATTGAGGTTTGGGCCAAAAACCCTTTTAAAACCACGGTTTATCTCTAATCCAAACACACCCATAAAGTCAGCACCGACGACAGCAACTCACTCAAATCCGCTGACATATTTCAGGCAATCAATTGATATTCATTTATGAATAACTTTTGCTTTGTATACTATTGAATCCATTTTAAACTGTCAATTCATCTGCAAAATGCTAGTAGCTTGGTCAATGGTTCATACTACTTTTTTTTTTTTTAAATTAATATAGCATTTTTCAATTTTTTTATAAATGATTTTTGGTCAGACATAATTAAAAAAATTGACTGTAATAATAATAATAATAATAATAATAATGAATAAAACCTCTTACGTTAATAAGAATGTTTGACAGTACTAATATGAGAATTTATATATTGATTAAGTTAACAAACGAAGAAGATATATTTTAGTTTTGAAGTAAAAGTTAGATGGAAAGAAAGGACCACAATGTTAATTAATTTTTAATTGGGAGAGTTAACATATTTAATTATTATTAAAATAATTTAGTATAATTTTTAATTGGGAGAGTTCAGGCAAGTTAACAAACGAAGAAGATATTTTTTAATTTTAATTGGGAGCTTGTCCTAAAATACTATCCTCAAGGACACGCTCTCTGTGACTCTGAGCAGACAGCTTCAGAACACACTTGCCTGAACTCTCAGGACTCTCTCTCTGTCTCACCAAAGCTTTTAATTTAGCTTTGACATTTCTTATCTGTTTCTTATGTTCTTCAACAGCACCGTCTCGATTCACGAGCTGGGTTGTCCATTCATTGTGGATTAAGAACCACTGGCGCAGATTCCACTTTGACTTTGGTGGCTAAAGGCGGTGGAAAATTAAAAGCGCAACTTCGTCTCGGTATTTACAATCAAATTTGTTGCTTCTTTTCTTCTTCTTCTTAATTCTCTTTATTTTTGTATTCACCCTCAATTCTTGTTTGTTTCTTCTGGGGGTTTCGAGTGATTCCTTCCAAGTGGGGAATTTCCGAACTTAAGTTGGGGTTTTGTTTTGGAATTATGTGACACGAACGCTGCTTGGGTCATTGTGTTTCTTGCTTTTTCCTATTTACTTCCCTTGGATTCCGGTGGTAGTGCTTCTGTTTAGAAAAGTTGACTGCCTTGCTTTATCGAAATCTGATCAAATTTTTGGAACATCCCTTCCATTGTCTGTTTTTGCCACAGCTTTTTTTGGTCCAGTTTGGGTTTTCAAAGTATTTCCTTGGAATTTTTCAATTTTGGGGGGAGTTGGGGTTCCTGGTTCTTAAAAGAATTCGTTCTTTCTTCCTTGGGGATTTGTGTGTTTTACCTTCTAATTCTGGGTTTATCTTCTTCTCGTAGCTAAGTTTTGAACTGGCAATTGGCGTTTCTGAATTGTCTTTCTCAACATCACTTTTTAGGAGTCCAGGTTGAAGAAGCTTCCTACTTCTCTCTGTCTCTCACATTTGGGGCTCGAGGGCTGCGTTTCTTACTTACCCTTGTTGCCTTTTGATGCCATTTCTCTCACAAGAGTTTCTGTAATATCTGTTTTTGGATCTGCCTAACCCTAGGTAATCACTTTTACACAGTTTATTTAAGCTGTTTCTGCTGGGTTTTAGTTGATATTTGATCTGATACCTGTTTTCTTTGGTGATGGGATTTAACTTAAGTTGTCAGAATAATCATAGTTTTTTAGTTTAAAACTTGACTTGACTTAAAAATTGTCTTGATTTTCTTGTAATTCTTGTTGTGCTTTACCTTGTTCTCTCAGTCACAGTAATATCCAATATATAGCATGGATTCTCCTCAATCTGTTGTGTCACCTTTCAAGAACTCTGTGTTGGGTGATAATGAGAAGCAAAAATCTGCTAAGGACATGGAGGTGAATGGAAAGGAAGCCACCATGCGGAATCTAGAAGATTCCATTGGTGTTCTTGATGTCTTCATACATCAAGCTAGGGACATTCATAACATTTGCATATATCACAAGCAAGATGTTTATGCTAAGATTTGCTTAACTAGCAATCCTGATGATAGTGTGTCCACCGAGATCATTAATGGAGGTGGAAGGAACCCTGTGTTCAATGAGAATCTTCGGTTAAATGTTAAAACTGTTGATTCCTCTCTCAAATGTGAGATATGGATGCTGAGCAGGGTCAAGAATTATCTAGAAGATCAACTTCTTGGTTTTGCATTGGTTCCTTTGTCTGAAGTTCTTGTCAAGAATGGAAGAACACTTGAGAAAGAGTTCTCTCTTTCTTCAACTGATCTGTTCCATTCTCCGGCCGGCTTTGTCCTATTGTCCCTCGCATATGCCGGAGCTTTCCCTGATGTCATGGTGATCCCTCCTTCCTCGGTCTCCACCGAGGCCGCTGCATCAGCCGCCGATGCCGTGGCTCTGGACCCTGAGACCACCGAGTCTCTGGCCAAAGATTTAGATAAAATCGAGTTCCCAGATCCGAAGATTGTGAATGAAGATCACTTAATGGTTTCAGAATACTTTGGGATTTCTTGTGATGAGACCCAATGTTCTGAAAGTCTGGCCACTTCTGACGCTGATCATCATAGCTCTGATGCAGGTGTTCAACTTGTAGAAAGCTTCTCAGCTTGCAGTGTTGAGTCTGCTCAACCTTCCATCAACAAGGTTGATTCACCACCAAGCATTGTATCAACAAATGGGGTTTCTTCCCCATCAGTGCAAGCTAGCTCAGACTCATCTGATGCTGCTGCTCCTCCAGCTGCATCGAAATTCCCCACTCGGGAACAACTTTCCGGCGCCAAACAAGAGAAATGTGTGGCGGCATCGGCATCAGAGGATGTTAAAGATGGAGTGGGTGAGAGTGATTCCTCAAGCAAAGTAGTTCCAAAACAAGAAGATGAATCATCATTCCCTAAGCCTGTTGTGTCTGTGAACATTGAGCCAGAACCAATGGTGGTTCAGCAGGATATAGTAGACATGTACATGAAAAGCATGCAGCAGTTCACCGAGTCATTGGCGAAGATGAAGCTTCCAGATATCGATATAGGGTCGCCGACTCCAAGCTCAGGGAACTCGAGCTCAGACAAGAAATTGGAATCACCAGCATCATCAAAGAGCAACAATAATAACTCTCGTGTGTTTTATGGAAGCAGAGCTTTCTTCTGATCTGAGCTTTGATTATATTAAACATGCAGGTGACCTTAGATATATAGAACAACAAAAATCTGATGTCAGTAGTGAATGATGTAATAATGTAATGTGTTAGTGTGGTTTATTTATTTTCAACTTTGTGTACTTTGAGATGTTTTAGGGTGACTCTGATGATGAATCATGACTCTGTTGTAATCTGTGTCTCTCACAAGCTTGCTTCTATATATCTTGACTGCTCCTTGAACTTTTCTAAGTATTATTATCACCTTCTTTGATCTCTATCTTTCTGTATTTTTTCATTTCGGAAGTTGATAATATAATTGCGAAACCAAATCCCATCTTAACAAAGTCGTATGTATACTAATCATGCCTGATGATATGGTCCCACATTCACAAGGAGAATGCAAGTTGAAGAAGAGGCGAAATTATATATGGATTTGCTTTTGCCTATTTCACTCTGAGCAGCAACATGTATCTTTATCAATTGCTCGTGGGTAAGAAAATGCTTTTCCTATCCTCCTCTTTTGCCTTAATTACAGACAATATATTTCTATCTTCTAAATAAAAATACTCCTCTTGGTGTTAATATATTCTTAATATATGATCTAATTTAAGAGTTTATTTTAGTTCTAAATATGTTATAGGCAATTTATTTTTATCTTCTGAAAAAATATTCCTCCTATTTTTAATATAAGATCTAATTAGAAAGTTAATTCTAAATATAAGATAAATTTATTATATTTATTAATTTTTTTAAATTATTTTTATTGATATTATTTAAATAATAATGATAATTAAATAAGAGAAAGAGGGGAATTTAAAAAAAATAATTAGGGTGTTATAAAAAAATGTCATATTAATTAACTTAGGAGTAACTTAATTCAATTTTTTAATACCAAGAATATTCTTAAAAATATTCTAAAATAATATTTATTCATTAAAAATTATGTCAAAATATGTCTTATTTACTAATGCTTTAATGAATTCCCAGTTGACCAAAATATCTTCATAGTGTCACAATGCCTTAATGCCACCAAAATTATATTATTTTTATAATCTAGTAAAAATTTTAGAAGACTGTTTTGATCAATGTTTGAGTATAAAAAAATTACTAAATAAATAAATTTAAATAATGTGTTTAAAAATTTTAGAACCATAGAATTAGTCAACTATTTTTTTATACAATTTTTTGGATCTCATTACTAAGTATTTATAGTTTTGCTACACGTGATTACCTCTCTAAGTATAATCAACTTTACATATATATATATATTAAAAATATATTAAATATGTTTCTTAAATCTATCTTTGAAAATTAATTTTCTACCTGGGCAAATAATTTTACAATAAAAAAAAATTAAAATATATGTATCAAAATTATTTTAATTATAGCTAATATAAGTGTTCAAATGGTTATCAAATAATATTGTTAAATATGGTTGTTTTGGTCCAAAAAAGTTTAATAATGTAATTTAACTATTAATTAATGATTAGAGGGATGAAGATGGAATATTAAACATAAAGTACGCTTCTGTTACAACATCAGAAACGTTGAAACAGTCTCCACGTTATGAATCTCCATGAATATGAAATTTGTATATATATGGAGAATTCAAATTTAAATATAGTGGAAGAATGAACATGAACAAGGCACTGAAGATGGAAAGAGAAGAAACTTATTATTTCACTTAAAGTATCTCAGCAGATCTGGTGTAAATGTGCCTCCTACAACAAATCCATGCAACCTGACCAGTGTCTCTATACCTCACGCGCCACAATCCAAACTTTTCTGCAATATCCTTCCCTGATGAGCATCTTCTCTCCCTCAAGAAATCCACAATCCATAGCTGTGTTGCCCTTAGATCTTGCTGAACATTTCTTGAACCTTGTGCGGCTCTATTCCGGCGACCAATAGCCGCAGCCCCCATGGCTCCCATGGCTGCTGCTGCCCCGCCTGCCATCAAAGAGCCGTCACCACCAGCCAAATGTGCGACTTCCTTGCTCGAGTCAGGTATCATTTCTCCCATCCCAGCTGCTAGATGAGCTCCTATCTTGAGAGCAAATGTTACAAGTTTCATGAAGTTCTTTAAATGAGGAGCCAAAGCCCTCACAGCCCTGTTATCAACTTGCATGAGTTCACAACCTGTTTGATCTTCGACAACGTGCATTTCGCCGTGGAACTCGCATAACATGTGAAGCCGGAGAGCAGTCATGCTGGAAATCATGGCGGTGATAAGTCTCCTTGAGTAGTTTTCTGTTTTCACAAAGTACAACATGTTAGGGACCTTCCTCTCCTCAACTTGGACATTGAAGGACACTCGGTAGTTTACTTTCCGGTGAAGCTTGAGTAGAAGCCGGTGCTCGTAGTATCTCAGCCATTGGATTTATTGCTTCATATCTCTTATTTCCTGTTCAATAATCTTAAGTCTCTGTAAAACTGCTTCAACCCCTTTTGCAATGCCTCCAATGGATTGTTCTACAGTTTGAGTTTCTTCACTTAAACCTAATGCATGATCTTGTCCATCTTGGTTGTTTTCAAGTGGAACTTGCAGCTCTTGGGAGAGATTGTAAAGGTCATGATATCTCCGGTGCAGAACTTGCCGGAAATCATCATCGGATAGAATGTCCCAGGTGAAATCGAAGCCGTCTTGCAGAATAGTCCTACCAGAATCCGAGACCGGACTCCATGTGTGTTGATAACCATAGATGCTATCAGCTGGGAGTGAGAGCAAAGCTTGTTTCAATTGCTGTACGGAAACAATTTGAGTTCTTCTAAATCTAGGAGGTGTAAGATTTCGAACACAAGCAGGTCTTACAACATTTTCATTTAAGGCGATTCCTTGGCACAGGCTTTGAATTGCTGGTATTATGAGTTGTTGAATGACTCTTAAGGTTTCTGTCAAGTTCTTGGATGAACTAGCAAGAATATCAATGTAGTATCCCAATTGTCCTCCTAGTTCTACTCTGATGTAGATTCCATTAATGCTGATTGAAATCAGGTACTTCTCAAGACTGTAAGTTGCTCCACTTTGATTCTTTAGAGCCATGATCTTGTTGCGAAGGTGTACCTACCCAAAATATGTTAAATTCAATTAGAAAGGTTGTAGAGCTAGAGGAAATTTTCAAAATTCCAAAATATTGTAGCTTTACTACTACTAGAGTGACTTAGGGAAAGTCAAGATATTAGAGTCTGCCACAAATGGTTTTCTTGCCTCAGATGTTCCTTTCTGAAATTTATACTCTCTTTATTCCTTAATACAAGAGCTAAATAACTAATTAGCATGGATTAAGAAAATTGGTTGTTAGTTATTTGTAAAAAAATGTGTGTTTGATTCTCAAAAATACCCTCTTGAGTTATTTACATTAGAGCTACTCCTTGATATAAACCCCTTAATATACGCAATCAACAGGGATAGTTTGAAAAAATATTATAAATTTGGGACGTAAAATAGATTAAAGTATTATATTTACAATCTAAGTAAAACCCCCTAACGAACTCTTATGTTTAAAACTAGAAGAAATACGTTGTTATTGTGTTAGCAGAGAATGAGAAGTCAGAAATTTGAAACTTGCAGTAATTTTGAAAGAAACTTTGTTGCTAGAGTAGATGTTTTGGCTTCTCCAAGAGTAACAAAAATTTTCAGCCCAACAAAACAGTATAATAAAAATTTCAGAATTCAAAGATGATAATCTTGCAACCTGTTCAGAGGATTTCAAACCTGTTAAACTCTATATTCTTATCTTTCTTTTTAATTATTTAAACGGGTAGGCACTAATGGGTTTAGGTTATAAGTGAGATCGAATCCACGCCTTCCACTTATAGGGGAATTCCATTATTATCTTTTTTTGTCCTTTTCTTCTTATACATTTGTGTTACCACAAATTATAAGTAGTGACTAGTTATACACTTTTGCCATAAGAAATGTTTCATTTATATGTTGTTATTGTGTTAGTAATTGACATTCTGTAAACAAGCATAATAAAAAAAGCAACAACAATTCATAAGACTGCATAAACTTGAAAAGATAGAGAACAAGAAGAAACTCTTGCCTGTAAGCGAGGGAAGAATCCAGGCGTTAAAAACATGTGGCTTGAATCATGAAACTCGAAGACCGACATAAATGGAGTCCAGAGTACTTAACTGCCACCTCTGTGGTTTTCCTCTTCCTTCTTCAAGCATAGAGGGAATTAGTAACAAAGAATTTGGATCTGATGGATCTTGTTCATAGCAGAGTTCAAGTTTTAGCATCATCCTCACAATGTCACTAGCCTCCAAGTTCTCAAACACATTTGAACCCATTCCAGGAATAGTGCTCTGTAAACTTGCTCTCAAAATCTTCTCCAGTTCCTTCCTACTAATAAACCCATTACTTTCTGATGAGTTTTACTTTCGAGCTTTTAATCTTATGAGCTCTACAAGTACTTCACCAAAGAACCATTCACAGTCCAGGATCAGAAACCCCAACTCATCAAAGTAAATAACTTCTCCAATGTGATGAAGACATGTAGCGATAGCTAGCCTTCTCATTTCCACTCTTTCTTTGTTATCATGTCACGATCAGATTCTCAGAGCAGGAACCTTAACTTGGCATAGGTTTTCGAATTCATTCCACTTCAATGCTGGCTTGTTGTAGTTCTCTAATCTCCAGTCTGACAAAAGCTGTATGAAATCATTGCATAGCTGGTAAACTTGTGGGACTCTTTGGAGAATTGTCTTGCAGGTTTTTTGGATGTGATGAGTGAGTTTGCTGAACGATGCCGATGATCTTGAATCCACAGTGAACACAGTTGGGTAGAAATCAACAAAGC
Organism: Leucaena leucocephala; assembly: GCA_037074615.1. Classification (NCBI taxonomy): domain Eukaryota; kingdom Viridiplantae; phylum Streptophyta; class Magnoliopsida; order Fabales; family Fabaceae; genus Leucaena; species Leucaena leucocephala. The sequence continues at coordinate 11,583,853 of CM073540.1, read as the reverse complement.
CTTGAAACTTGTCTCTCAATCTCTGTATTGAGTTCACGGTGAGCTGCAAATCCTTAGATGGTTGGTTGATTTTATCATAATGTGTAAGAACAACAGCTACAGTTGGTAGAGTAGTGCATTGTTGTACAGCCCTTTTCGAGTTGGAGACTATAAAACGTAGCCAATATTGCAGGTCTTCTTCAATCTCTCCTGTGCTTTTCGGTTCTTTGTTGTTTGGCTTCCTGAATAAACTCGATATGATGACGAAAAATGAAGCACTTCCATGCCCGGGAAACATCAGATCATGGAGGGAGAAAAATTCATGCTGACCAGCAAGATTCCATATTGAAATCTTTGTTTCCTCATCCTTGAAAGTCTTTATCTTAATTCCTACTGTTTTCACCGCCTGCTCCACCAGATTAACTATAGTGCGAACTTGATCCAAGTAGGATGTGCTGACGAAGCTGAGAAGTTCTGTGAAATTGAATTACAAAGTGTGGTTTTACCTCCAAATGAGGATCAAAACTATATGTAGGTCATGTTGGTTCATCATACTACCTCCATTCCTTAATATAAGAGCTAGTTGACTATTTTGAGTAGATTAAGAAACTCAAATAAATCAATTAATTATGACTAAATCTAACCCATAAAGACAAATTCATATTATATACTCCTTAATCTATCTAAATTAGTTAACTAACTCTTATATTAAGAAACAGAGAGAGAGTAGTTCATTGTTGATATTTCTACTTCATGTCAATTTAATCTTACCTGCATATTCTTGCCCACAGAAGAATACTCTACAGCTCTTGGGCTCTGTCAATGGCATGTCCATGAGCAAATCCATTTCTGGTCCTCTCATTCTGATCTAACCTTCTATAAATTCCTTGAGTCATTCCAGAGTTATGTAATGGTGTTCTTGAGAGATCAAGATCTTCAATCCATGGATTATCTGAATTGTCTCCATAATTGTCTGCATCAATGCCTCTCCTTGTACTCCTTTGCAGCCTTGCAAGGACAAGTACTTCAAAGTAGCATTCTTGTCCAAGCTCTTGAAGATCCTCATGAAATCATCCGGTCTCAAACTCGAATCATCATGTATCACCAACCGGGTCAAGCTCTGGTTGCTCGTTAGCATCTGAAGTATAGCGGCTAGCCCATCCCTTCCAATTCTGGTCCTCCCATCTCCAAAGCCCAAAGACTTCAAAGTAATGTTGGCTCGGCTTTGCAGGGCGGAAAATCGGCTCAAAGGGCATAATAAATGTTCAACACCAACCCCAGAAAACCAATTTCCAGTCAAATGTAAAGTTTGCAAGCTGTGATTCTTGAAGAGACCAGCTGCAATATACACAATGCCTTTGTCATTTAAACATGTTCTGAACAAATTAACCTCTCGGAGGGTTTGATTTTGTTCTAAAACCCATCTGAATTCCTTAGCCCACTTGGATTTAAGTCTCACACCTGTCATATCTAGTGATTTCACTGGGAAGTTCATTCCCAGAGAACAAGCAACCCTGCAAGAACCTGAGAGACTAAGCTGATAAATTCCAAGTGTGCTGTTTTCAGGTACAAACTCAACAACCTTAGAGGTTTTTCCACTCCAAACATGAACTTCCATGGCTCTATTCCTTGCCAACCCTGCAGATACAAGTGGGGTCGCCGTGATCGCATTGGAATCGAAAATAGTTAATAGTTTACGAGTTGGATTAACCTCAATCATCTTGGAGAGTTCTTCAGCACCTCTTGATCCTATTGAATCTTCCCATATCTGTAAATCTTCCAAGCTGTGATTCACCATTAAAGCAGAAGCAATATAACCAGACCCAACAGACCCAATGTTTCATTCTGAAAGCATAATCTCCTTAATCATCTTGTTCCTCTTCAGAATCTCAGAAAGTTCATACATTTTCCCAGGAACTTGTTTCTTCTAAAGACAACTTGCTTTATACTTGGGTTGTTCTCCAGCAACGTTCCTAGGTTTCTCAGTTCCTGTATTTCCCATTGTACTAAGTGAAACTCGAGGTTTCTCAGAGTGGATTTAGCGTTCTTGGATGCGGCTAATATGGTTAAGAGGTGCGAGAAATAAGAAATGCTTTCCTTGGAAATTGTTATGTTCATGGAGTTTTCTGTTTCCTGGTAGCATCCTGAAGCTGGTTGCGAAAGGTAGAAGGAAAAGCTGTGGAGATTGAGGCCCTCAGATTTGATTGCCTTGTAGAAACCATTGAAGTTCTTTCATGTTCTCGTTTGATGATTCCATCATGAAAAGCTTCTTGGATTTGCCTGAAAATCATCAAGAAACAAGGATTTTGGGAAAATCGTTGTTCATCAAGCAAGTCCCTTCTGTATTCTCAAAATGTCTATGAAGGTAAAGGTATATCAACTTTTTTTTTTTGGTGATAAAAGATATCAACTTTAAGCAAACAGTTTGGATGAAAACTGATTCATGAGGGTGTTCGATCTCCTTGGAAAGGTATGGCTTGTAGTTTTACATGACTTCAGTGAAGAATATTTAGTAAAGTGTTCATTTCTCCTGGAAAAAGAAGAAAAGGATTAAGGATATGTTCCCTTCCCAAATATATAGATTTTGAATAAACTTGGTTAATATAATTTTAGTGCTAAAGTTTTAACATTTTAAAATTTAAGTTATAAATTTTAGATTTTTAAAAATAAAATAATTATATTTTTATAAATTTATAAGAATCAATATTTTAAATAAAAAAATTGATTTAGTTTTAATGTCTCAAATTATAAATTATATATTTCAGTCTCATAAAAATAAAATAATCCATGTATTTATTAAATTATAAATTATATATTTCAGTCTCATAAAAATAAAATAATCTATGTATTTATTAAATTATAAAAATTAATATTTTAGATAAAAAATTTAGGAGACTAAAATATATATTTTAAATTTAAAAAAATAAAATTAAATAGAGATAAAATTAAACAAATAACTCAATAAATTTAATAAATGATCTGTTGGTAATAAATGTTGCTTTCTTAAAATAAACTTGCTTACTAATTGATGAATATTTTAATATATTTTATGACATTAATTTTTAAGTTCTGTTTGATGTAAAAAAGAAATAGCTTTTAACTTTTAAGAATTTTAAAAATAAAAAAGAGAATTGTATGCCATTATTAAAAAAAATAACAAGTAAAATGGACAAACAGTATTTTCTTTGTTAGTCATAAAAAAGTTATATTTATAATATAAACTAAATTAAAATATCAATATGTTTGTGAGATAAATTAATTTAGATGCAAGCGAGGCCAGTTGGAAAAAAAAAAAAAATACCACATCATATTCATAGCTATAAAAATATAATTAAATCCTGCCGGAAATCTAGCGCAGGAGAATGGGGAGGCGGTATCTGACAGGAAGGATGTGTGCTTTTTTTGACTTTTGGATTTTCTACAAAGTTAATGTATTTCCTTTCTTTTTCATGTTTTCATATTGAGCCAAATGACCAAATCATGAAACCCTATTAAGCAGAGAAAAAAGTGGTTTTGAATGATGATTAGTGGTTTAAAAAAAAAAAAGATGATTAGTGGACAAATTATTAACCTCGTCGTTTTTTTTTTCTTTTTTAGTGAAACAAGGAGTATTATTCATGTGTTCATCTTTGTTTTTTTTCTTTTTTGTAAACAAGCCGTTTGATATTCGGTGGCGTAGAGGAACTTAATTCAAGTTAAGTCTCATACAGAAGAAGATAATTGATTTTGCCTTCCTTAGCATTCAAATTAATTATTAATTTTAATCTTATGTATATAAAAACTAACTCTAAATTGATATTAAAATAGAATCAACACATGTATTAACTCTTAGTTGAATTAAAATAATTAAAAAAAATAAGAGTAGAGAAAGAAATTTAATTCGATTATAGGGATGATCTCAAAAGGTAAAAAAAGTAGGAGGCAGGTGATTATAAATGATTACTAGTATGATAAGATTTTCTAAGGATCGACAGTTTCGGCTATAATTGTTCACAAATAATATATCCGAGTTATAAAAGAAAATAATTGCTAAATCAAAAGGTAGAATCCTAGTAAATCTCCTATGTCTAATTATTTATTTCATAAAAAAATACTTAGATCCCTAGAATAAATTTAATTCATAAATAATTATTGAAGAACTACTTATCTTATAATTCTAATACTAGTTATGATATACCCTATAAGAAAATTAAGGACTTTCACCGAAAATTCCTTTTAAGGTTTCTAAAGAAATCATTTCAATAATATGTTCAATTACACAATTCAAAAAAAAAAATTAAGAACAAGTGATAAAAATATATATAAGAGGAATAAATATATGAATAAAAAAAATAAAAAATCACAATTGATAAAAGAATCACAATAGTTTGATCACAAATTTATTTAAAAAGAAATAAATATGTTCATAAGTAAGTTTTCAAATTTCTCAAAACTAAGGAAATCTTAAAACTTGAAAATAAAAGATCAAACCTTAATAAAAACTATTACAACTCTTAAACAAATAAGAACATAGAGCTCAAGTCTACAATCGCCATCCTCAAGAAAGAGGAGAACTAGCTACTCATGTGGCTAGATGAGACTATGATGAATAATGGAAGCAATAAAAAAATGGGGGAGATGAGAGATGGAATGATTGTGAGTGAGATGATATGTTGAATGGAGGAACTTTGGGGTACTTTATATAGTTTTTAGGTTGTAGCTTTGATGTCTTCCTTGTTGATGTGAAACTCTTCACTTATTGATTTTCTAAAAGATGATGATTTATCATTAATTTATCTTTCATGATATTTCCAAACTATTATCTTTTCTTATATCTCTAAAGATAATCCTTTTAACTCAAATATCCTAAAAATAATTAAAAAAAAGGATAAAGGAGATAAAATAATTAATAAAAAAATAGAAAAAGATAACACCCTTATTTATTACCTTTTAATTAAATTTAAATGTTAGATATTGAGGAATTATCTTTGAAATAATTCAGATGATATTGAAATAATATAATATAATATAATATAATATATATTAAAAGAATGAATTAATATAATAAAATAATATTATTATAATATAATATTATTAGAGGTAATTTGATTTTCTCTATTTAGATATTATAATTTTTTCTTTTAATTTGACAATTCCTCAATTAACTTTTCTCATATAATATAATTGTGTAATACTTGACGTGGGTCCTAGTAATCATTTATTTATTTTTTTTCAATTTCTTAAAATACATAAAAGTAAAATACCTTCATGCAAATCAATTTAATCAAGAGAAATAATAAAATCAATAAAAGTACAAGTAAACAACATTTTTAATGATTTAATTTATATAATAAATTAAAGCATAAATTGAGTAAAACTACTATAATAATACTTATTAAACATGATAAATTCTCTGAAATAGATAAAAAATAATATAATAAAATAGGAATTCATTAATAATCTAGTGTTTAGGGTGTTTTTTACTCCCTCCAATCTAATATACTCTCTATAATTTTTATTTTAAGTCATTTCTAATTAATTTACGCATATCAATAAAAAAAATTAAAAGCATTAACTTTGTCATAAAATTTAAATAGTTTCTAATATTACCCTTATTGATTACAATAAATTTTAACCTCATATTAATTTTTATTCTCTCCCACTATTCTCATTAAATATGAACATGCATGGAAACAAAATATTTAATGCACTTTGAAACTACTTAGTGCCATATAAAAAGGAGATTTTTTTTAGTTAGTGCTTTATAAATAAGGACTAGAGGGAGTATAAAATGTTAACTAATTCACATGAATCAAATAATGTCAATTAAATAATTTAATGTGTCTTAAATTGATAAAATTTGCCTGTTTTACCTTTATTAAAGAATATAATTTTTAATATACATTTATTATATGTTATATCTTTTTTTTGTAAGGGATAAAAGTAAAAATAATTATTAATCACCCCTCTTATATTTTAAATTAATTTTTTTTTTCTAAAAGACTTCTTATATATTGGATTGGACAGACTACTAGAAGTATTATTTGTTTGTCCACATTAAAGTTTAGGCTGTGTTTGGTATGAGAAAAGTATAAGGTGGGGAAGGGAAATTATAATGATTTCGATTTAAAAAAACTTAGAGAAGTTTGATTAAAAAATTTTAATTATTTTTTCTTATTCTTTTATCTTACATATTATCTTTATTAAAATTTGATAATCCCACTTATCCATATTTTTTAACAAGTTAACTCATTAAAAATTTCCAATAAAATGTGCAAAACAATGAAAGCTAAAAAGAACTTAGCAAGACAAAATACTGGGTTGCTTGAAAATTCAGAGCAGGGTGCTCTCAACCTTCAAACTGAAAGCTTCTTTTATAGGCTACTGATGATCACAACTTTGAACACAAAATTAATCCCTAGATGGCAATTGCGTTTGCCTCTAGTGACCTATTGTTATGGCGCGAGCTTACTCCTTCTCTTTGCATATTTATTAGTCCAAAATAATATGTTATCATATATGTACTTGGACCCCACAATCCCAAACAATATGGGACTCTTCCACAAAACTTGATCCCTTCAATGGCCAAATTCTCAACATCCTTCAGCGGCAGCGAATCTATCCATCCATATTAACACAAAAGCTCATAATGTGCCATACCATCATGCTATAAAAGTTAAAAATACATCTGAATCATCTTTAAACAATTTTTAATACTCCCTCTGTTTCTAATTATAAGAACTAGATGAAGGTTTTATTTATTCTTAAATATAATATTTCAATCAATTTTATCTCCTAGAATTATGGTTTCTCCTAAATATATCTCTATATAATTGTACATAAAAATAGATCTTTAGTCCTTAATTGTTTTGATATTCTCAAATCCTTTGATCCTAAGTGAACCATCTTGAATTATCAATATAGTCATATAAACAAATTTATTTCTTTAGAGATGGTTGCATGTTGTAAGTACTTGAGACAGAATTATCCCACCGAAGCACACATAACATGTAGTTCATTGCCATATTGAATTATGCAAATAGGCATATAAACATTTAATGCACTGATAAAGAAACAAATGTTGTAAATAAAAGATAACAAAACATGATTTATCTGAGCTCAAAATTATTTGACTTCTTAATTGACAAACATATGATATATAACAATATATCCCATGTTTATATGCTAGATGATGCCAGTACTACTTTTCATGCTTCATCTGTATCTGAATAAGACAACATACATACGTACAGGCCTGTTTGGGAAACCCCATAGTTTCAGAAGAACTTTTAGGATAAACTCTTTTCACATACTTACCTAAAATCACTTTCAAGAAGCTAATCCAAACACCCTGTCAGTAATTTGATCCAGGAGAATCCCATGTTTCTGGTATGATATTGTGCAGTGAACAAGAAGCTTCATGGTTTCCATTGTTGCAACATGTTGAACCATGTTGATGATCATCCTGCAGAAGAATCTGCACATGTTCATACTCCTGCATGACTTTGTCAATCCTCTCCAAAACTTCTTCCATGCTCGGTCGGTTTCTCGGGACCCGCGACACGCACAAAAGGGCGATGTTCAGCACGGGGAATGCCCACTGATATTCAGTTTCCCTAACTACCTTATCTAACACCTCTTCTGTCCATTCCTCTCTCACCATTGATTGGACCCATCTTGGCAAGTCTATGCTGTTTAGTTCTATGCTTTTTCCTGTTAGCAGTTCGAGAAGAATTACTCCAAAACTATAAACATCACTTTTCTCCGTCAAACTGTTTTCCGGAGCAATGTATCCATGAGAGGCAAAGAAGAATGATCTGTTAGGGTCTAAGAATTTCGATAATCCATGCTCACTTATCAGAGGTTCATTGTTGTCATTAAGAAGGATATTTGAAAGCTTCAGGTTTCCATGAGGAATGATCTCTTCTCTTCCTTCTGTCTTCTGATATATGAAGCCTAAACCTCTTGCAATTCCAGCTGCTATACACAGTCTCAGTTTCCATGGGAATTCTTTTTTACCTTGCATGTATTCTGTAGGCAGGAAAAAAAAATCAATTTTTACACTGAGAAGTAAATATATTTTTGAAGTACATGTAATATCTGCTCGTCTGAGCTGAGATAATTCTGTCCATTAGCCTTTTGCCTTCAGTTTTAGAATGAATTATTAGCATTAACATGTCATGACAAGTTACTAGAACACCAAAGTAATCAATGTACACCCTCCTGCTCTAAATGTAGCAGCCAATTAAGGGTTTGTTTTGTCCTAAATGTAAACAAATTTATAATTCTTTTCCCAAACAATTCTATTGATTGCATATTCTAAAATGAGTTTTCATCAATGAGGCCATTTTTCGATCTAAATGATTAAATGGGGTATTTTAGAAAAACTAACATATATTTATCACAAATAACTAACTAAACTAATTTTTGTAATCTCTATAAATTAGTTATCTGGTTCTTATATTTAGAACCAGAAGAAGTACTGTATGCTTTCTTATGCTTAATTTCAAAATGATGGTCATGTTAATATTCTTAACATAAGAAAGAAGATAAAATACCATTTCAAGGACCAAATTGAGAACTTAAAATGCAGTGAAAACTGAAATAACTGATTTCAAAGCTCACCTTTTAGAAGAAATAGCAGACTTCCATTGCTTTGATATTTGTAAATGAGAAATTTTTCTTCACTGGTAGAACGATATCCAACAAGGGGAAGAATATTTGGGTGTTTCAAGTTACTTACTTGCCTTAATGTTTCTCCAAATTCATCAGAAGAAACCTGCAAATTCTTCAACCTTTTCACTGCATAATGTATATTATTCTTCAGTATTACCTTATACAAGCTGCTAAAAAAGGTTTCACTTCTAATATCAGCTGTGGCTTGAAGCAAGTCATCAAGAGTGAACCTTTCATTCTCTTCAACAAAGAACACAAGCTCTGCATCTCTGATCTTATTCAGCTTCAAATCTTCTCTACTGTCTTCTTGTATCGAAATCTTCGTCGGAGACTCTTCGTGGATTTTCGCCTTCTCCATCTCCTCATTTACCTTAGGTCCCTTCTTGAACATAAAGAAAGCAGCCAACAATAACAATCCAACACCACCCAGTAATGGTACTAGTTTCTTCCAATCTGCATACCATTTTTTGTTGTTGGAGCGTTCAGATTCGCTGTTATCAGGAGGAGGACTCGATGATCCTGATTTAAATTGCATCAGTTTCCTAATAACTAACTTTGATCTTTCACTTCTAATGCTAATTCTCTCAGAAAAATCATTGTTTGAGATGTCCAAAGTTCTGAGAAATCTGAGTTTTGTTAAGGCTTTGTTTGGTACATTCCCACTCAACTGACTGCTACTTAGATTTAAATACACTAACCTAGTGCAGTGAGCAAGTGAATCAGGAATGTTTCCTCTGATTTGATTCTTAGCTAAGTTAACAGTTTGCAGATTTCGAAGCCGACATAAGGAATCCGCATTGATTTTGCCAGAGAGGTTCACGTTTTGAGGGTCTATTTCTATGATACTGGAAGAATCTGAGTTGCATCTTATTATAATACGTTTGAGCTCATCAAGCAATAAGCATGGATGTAATGAAGAAAAACCCAGTTTGTTATTGTTCATGTTAAGTGCATTTTGTGGATCAATGGCCCTGATGAAACTGAAGAAAGGTTCAGATTCTGAGAACTCACCTGCAGAAACTATGATAAAGAGAGGAAGAAGAAGAAGAAGAAGAGTACAAGCCAAGCTTTTCTCCATTTTCTGCAAGTGGGGTTCGTTTTTCTTTGTTCATAACAAGTTTTTCTTTAGAAGTCAAAAACTGGAATCATCGTATAATGATCCAGCTGGATGACTTCTTTTATTTGTGCAAGTTATTAGATAGATAAGGACTAAAGTTTTTTTCATAGATTACAATGTTTTGATTATCATATTCCCCTTGTTATTATCACTATGAAACAATCCAAAATACAGAATGTTTCAGAACTGTTTTGTGAGTGAAGCTCATTGGGCCATATCATATACTAGGCTTTTAGAAATCACTTGTGAAGGTTTCAACATTTCTCTCTAGAGTTGTCTGGTTATTAATTAACTTTTCATTAATACCAAAGTACAAAGATTGTCTTTTCTTTTAACAAAAAAAAAAGCGGAAAATCATTGTGTAGGTACCTATATTTTTTTTAATTTTTAATTTAGCACCTATATATTTTTTTCTCTTTATTAAATTTTTTAATTTTATTCTATTAGTATCATTAACCTCTATAACTTTACTCTGTTAGCACGGTTAGCCCTTGTACAAAAATTAATTGTGCTAATTGAATAAAGTTAAAGGATTCATTAAAAAGAGAAAAAAAATAACATGTATCAAATTAAAAATTTAAGAAAAGTAATTACTAAACTGTTGGTTGATATAGTAAGTGACTTAACTTTCATATATAGAGAAAAAAATAAATTTGAATCCTAGGAAGCATAAAATTGAAAAAAAAAATATATGTACTTACAAAATAGTTTTTTTTTCACAAAAAAAAAAAACCTCATGATCTTTTCGGGTCAAAGTAAACCTCTAACTAATTTTTACATTTAACATGAAAGAATAATTGGCAGGAAGGAGTGACACTCTGAGACCTTTGTAAGCAAGCTACAAGTGGCGTGCCGTCCTAATAAGGTAGAGGCGCAACTCAAAAGAAAATAATGCACACAAAAAACTTCCAATGAATTCAAGGGAAGTTTTGAAGGTTCACTTTTGAATCCATAACTATTGATGTTATAACCTGTGTTCACAATACCTACAAAAATATACGTGATTCAAGTCATATTTAAGGATATTATTTTTAAAAAATATCCTATAATTTTTTAATAAATTAGAAAGTAGTACTCCCGTAACAATATATATATATCTTGGTAGAAGAAAGACAAAATACAAGAAACATTCACGTACTGTATTATCTACTTGTAATATATATATATATATATATATATATATATATATATAATATTTGGTGAAAAGAACGGGTGGAATTAACTATGTAAGGAACGATTGATGACTCCTTGGAAGTTGCGATCAAGTGAAGACATTTTTTTTTTGAAAAATTAATATATTTATCCTTGTAATTAGTTATAACTTTGCTCTTAAATTTAAATTTAGTACAATTTTTTTATTATAATTTTTACTCAGTCTCTAATTTTTGATTTGATATACAATTCATTTTTTATAGTTTAACAATTTAAAATATTAATCCTTATATTTTAAAAATAATATTATATATTTCATAAAATTTATGGATTAAAATTATAAATATTTAAAATTATAATGATTGAGTTATAGTGAGTTAAATTCAGAGATCAAGTTTTAATTGAATTAAAACTATAAAGATTGAATTATATAAAATTAAAGTTTAGGAATAATTCCAATCAAGTCAAAACTATAAATTAAAAGATTAATTTTCCTTTTGTTTTTTAATAGATCACTTAGTGAAAGTTAAGGGATGCGTCGGTGAGGAGGGTGGATCAAACAGTATGGAGTTCGGTTAAAAGGAGTAGAGGAAGGTCAAGGAGAACGCTCAACGAGGTTATTGAGCGAGATCTCCTGGTTAATAGTCTATCCAAAGATTTAGTTTTTGATAGAGTATTATGACGTCATATGATTTATATAGTTGATCCTATTTAATGGAATAAGGATCATTGGTGCTTAGTGAAGGCTCCTAATGTGCAATTTCTAAATATTTTGTTTAGGTCTATGTTGAGGAGTTGACCACAATGATTGTAAAAATATGTTTGATTTTTGTTTAGGTCTCTGCTTTTTTATTAGGAACCTGTTGAAGACGGTGCATGATACCTTTTAGAAACTTCATTTTACATCAATATACAGTTGATATAATAGTATAAAATTTTATTAGATTAATATAAATCATAAGTTTAATTCTTTAAAGAAATAATTATGTTAAAAAAAATAATCATAAATCTCAAAATATAATACCTAATAATAAGATCCAATAAAAGTTTCATCTTTTCATATTGATATATTTGGGATCAATTCCTACATATCTTCTTAATTTAATAGGCTAATATGCAAAAATATCTATGAATTTTTATTCTACCGGCACCTAACACCATAATATTTTTTTATGTATAAAAGTATCCATAATATTTAAAATAGGTGAAAAAAAATACTAAAATTCGTTAATTATTGACTGTTAGAGAGAGAATTTTTAATTGAAACAGAGGGTGATGAGGAAGATTACATACTGGACTTCACAGCCCGATAGCTCCCACTACTCTTGAAGTTGATTATGCTTTTGACAAACCCAAGTTACCCATGATTGCTGTGAGTTTTTGGTTGCTTCTTACCCGGTATACATTTCTGTATGGGTTTTGATGCACGAGTCTTGCCCAAAAGAATACTTAAAGATTAATGAGATGGTTTCTTCATGTAGGTTTTGCTCTGTAGGATGCTTAATGGGATTATGTGGGTCTGCAGAATTGCGAAGGGAGACAAATTCTACTTTAGGGGTTTGAAATTTTCTCCTTTTCTAAGGAACAAAGACAAGCAAAAGAGCTTGAAGAAAATCAAAAGATAAGAAGAACAACTAGAAAGGCACTCTGTCCTAGGGTTTGAGACGTGATGATACTTCTTTTTTTTTTGTTGCTCACCCGGTTCACCGGAGCTTTGCCCCGACTACATCCGGATCCGACCCGCGTCGCGTACCTGGCTATGGTGGGTGAGTCTCTCAACGGGAATTTTCTGCATTCGCCAAGGCTCAAACTCGAGACCTCGCTTAAACGATACCGAGCCGCTTACCACTCGAACCAACCCCCATTGGTGTGATGATACTTCTTAAAACTAGCTTACCTTCCACCTAAAACCAGTAATATGGGTTGAGTCCATGGGTTCAATTTATCTAAAAGTAACGAGTTGTGTTAATAAAACAGTGGCCCATTTTAAAGTAAAAATTTTTAACCCATACCCGCATAACTTGTACTTGTGGCGGGTTAGCTCACTAATCCATGGATTAGCCTTTTATTTTTTAAGAATTAGAAGTTTTTTTTTAAAAAAAATATCCTCACTAAAACAAAATTGTCAACAAACTTTATGCAACTACCATTCTTATCTTAATCCTTTTAACTCCTTTTTACTTACGGCTCTAGATTATATAAGCAAGCCCTCACCCAGTCACCCCTTTGCTCCTCTTGAAGACTCACTCAATCATTCTCAATCTCGCATCGCACAAACGGCTAGATATAGAGACTCTAACAGTTGACATACAGCCACACACACCACTGTCTCACCCATGCCATCGTGCGCACTAGCGTCTTGCTCTCTCTCTGCCTAAAATTTATTGAGACTATGATTATACTGGTAACTTAGGGAATTAGTGTACACAAATTAAAATTACAAGCTCTACACCGATTCTTAGCATCTTAATAGTCCTCCTAAATAGTTGGCTTTGGTTTGAATATTGTATTGATGAAAAGAAATTTATTTTCACATTGTCTTAAAAGAATGTTTATTATATAATTAGATTTATTCGTGTTTCATAAAGGAACTATATTAAAAATATTTATAAATAGTTACAAAAATTGTATTGAAAATTTGTTGATTTGTGTTAATATTGTATTGATCAGTCATTCAAGATTTATGGAATCAAAGTAAGCGCTTTTTCTTTCATGTTTGTGAGGCGCTCAATTTAAGATTATAAGTTGTAACATTTAATAATATCTATGTGCAAAAAAATAATAGAAACAAAATGTTTAGACTTGAAACCTCTAAACTAAATTTTACTTTGGCTAGTTTAAAATTTTATAGTCACTATTATTAACTAATGACTCAAAAGGAACATTTATATTATAGTGTGTTTACAAAAAATCAGATCCATAATTTTTTGTGGGAAAATCTCTATTCCCAAATATCATTACTCTCTAGATCCAAGTTCCTGCATAGAATGCCAAGAGGATTATGAACCGAAAAACTTTGATGTCACTATATCCCCTATGACTCCAAGTTCTAGGTTGTCACGTCATTCCATAAAATTTAAAAACATTGCAGAGTTCCTACTACTTCCTCGTCCAACGATGTACAAAAATTACAGTCATCTTTATCCAATTCATGGAGAAGTGAAATGAATTCCTCACCATTGTGTACTTCCTCCTCTAAGTATGTTATAGAATCATTGTTATAAACCCCCTTGAATCTAAATGAATCTACACACTCTTCATCCAAAAACTTTTGGCTCTCATAATCTTGTTCTGCAGATGATAGCTAATGAATTTCATCGTGGTTTAACGTTTCCACTTTTGTGGCATCATCTAACAAAAGAATTCGTACCATTGAGAGTTGATTTCCTGGATGCTTGGCCACTCTCCAAGCAATAGTTAAGGCTTCACAATCATCAGGCCCTCTGATGAAGAGCATCATGATGAGTAAGTTAACTTTGGACGATGACCCAAGGCCACGATCAACAAAGATTTCTAAAGAACAAGGTGCACCTTGCAGAACATTCTCATTGATATTTCTACATGCCTCATTACTTGTCTATAGATTATTATGTATGTTTAGTTCTTTGTGAAAAGGCATGAGAACTAAAGTTGTTCATTTTTGTTCTTCCAAGCTTTGAATGTCTTTGTGGATTGTTTCAAAGGGTGACACATCGTTAAGAGTTTCGACTCTAACTGCACTAAATGCCTCTACTAGAGTCTTAAAAGTGTTGCTAATGCTTTATGACTTTAATTGTGGAAGAGAAAAGTTTTGCAATTCAGAATGGGTAGTGAGATGTGTCTGGGCAACAAAAAGTGAAGTGGCACACCCGATAAGTTCAACAAGGTTAACTCCAAACACTTATAATGGTGACATTCTAGTAGCATTAAATGCTCTTAGGAAGTTTAGCATGCTTGTAGCTTGCCGAATATTGATTACATTAGATAAAACTCGAAGCTCTCAATCTATCCTTGACTTTTCAATAGTCCTTAGCATGTACTTCTCATATCGTTTTCTTGATTTATATATTGCATGAACCAAAAGAGACACCAAAATTGTCAACACTATAACTGCACACACCAGAATTGAAAAGGTTACCATAGACAAAATTTGCACGACACAATTAATGAATCATTATATGATGATGCATGGGTGATTGGAGGTTTAAGCTACTATGATCTATATGAATAACCAAAGAATGTAAGAAGGATTATTTAATTTTATACCTTTCTATCCCAAGCTATGTTTAGTATTATGAGTGCCAAGATGCCTTTAGAGAAGGAGTCCAATACCCACACCATCTCATACGGGTACACCAAAGAAAAATGCGGTTATCAAAGTGCTTGCAACTTTAGGGATGTAAAGAAAGAGGATAACCAGGACTATCCAAGGCCAATATTTTTTTTGTGCAATCATGAAGAAGTTGATTGTTAAGCCAGAATAGAAGATGTTAGGTGACATGGCCAAGGAAACAAAAGCATCCAACTTTGTCATCACAAAATTAAATAATCTCCCACGAGGTAAAACTAGTCCATACACAAAAGCCCTTACAATAGAATGTGTGCCAAGCACATTTGAAACAAATGAACAAACAAAAATGCTTATCAATACCACGAGTAAAAACACTACAAAAAAATTGGTCTTTGGCGACGAATTTTCAGCGGTGACCTTTTTTGTCGCCGCTGAAAGGGAGACTTTCAGCGGCGACAGTTTTTTGTGGCCGCTGAAAGTGAGACTTTCAGTGGTGATATATTTTGTCGCCACTGAAAGGTAGACTATCAGCGGCGACTTTTCTTGTCGCCGCAGAAGGTAAAAAATGTGGCCGCTGAAAGGGAGACTTTCAGCGACGACAGTTTTTTGTCTCTGCTGAAAGTGAGACATTCAGCGGTGACAGATTTTGTCATCGTTAAAAGGTAGACTTTTAGAGGCGACTTTTCTTATCGTCGCAGAAGGTCAATAATAAAAATTTTTTTCTCCACTTTTCTACGGTGACACTAATTGTCGCTGCCAAAGGTAATAGCATCTGCAGCGACTTCCACGTGTCACAGCAGAAAGTCTATAGTTTTTGCGGCGATAATTTTTTGTCGCCGCAGAAGGTGTGATTCAATGGTGACTTTTGTATCCTTCAGCGGCGACATTTGTTACCGCTAAAAGTCTGCATACATTTTTCCCCAACTCAAAGGATTATAAAGCAATTATCTAATATATAAAATTAAATTATTGAATAATATAATTTTTAAATAATAAATAAAAAAATTTCATATGTTATTGTAATAAGGAGAGATTATACATATAATAATGCGTGATGTCTGTGAAAGAAGGAGATAAAGCAGGGGTATATGCATGAGAGAGATATTATAAATGTGTGTCAATGAGCGTGAGAGTTAATATCTGTATGTTAGAGACAATGTGGGAGAGGAGATAGAGAGAGGGAGATGTGTGTGTGTGAGAGATTGGGAGAAAGAATAGACATAAAATGCATACATACGTTCTTAATTGCTATTGCATTTGCCCTTTGTTGCTGCATTTCATATAATATCCCAACTTCTATAAAAAGGATTTATAAGGTATTTTTGAGCTCAAAAGTTTTTTTCTGAAATTAAAAAAGTGAAATTTTAGAGAAATAATAAAGGAAAGAATAATCATTAAAAATATTTTAGAGTTAAAAAAATGAAGAAAAAAATGTAAAATGAGTATTTTGGGGGCTTAAAAAGTTATAAAAGAATTTATTCCCCAAAAAGAGACCCAAATAATTGAATAGTTATTTTTCGGGAATTAAATGCCTATTTTCTTAGAAAATTTAAGAAAAATAGTTAAAAATTGTCATTTGGCCAAAAAATTTTACAAAAATTGTCTAATAAGTTGAAGAAGCTATTGGGGGAAAAATATCATTATTTTATCAAGTGGATCATTTCTTAAAAGTTATTTGGTAAAAGGAAGCCTTTCAGCAGCGCCATTTTATTATCGCCGCTGAAAGCAGACTTTCAGCGACGACATTTTGTTGTCGCCGCTGAAAGCCAATTTATTTATCGGCTCGAGGTTCACTTCTTCACTTTACTCCTCTTCTTTTCCGTTTTCCACTTCTGTGCCCTAGCCGCGTCTCGTCCCTTACGAGCTCACGACTACCCTTGCGTTAGTGCACTCCTGCGTTGCGCGCCGTCTCACAGCCTCACACTCCGCTCTCGTTAGTCGCCGTCATATCGTCTGGTGGTCTGGTGCTTTGATTGTCGGCTTCTCACCCCGTCCCAGAGTCACACTTACATCGGCTTCGTCTCTATCTCATGGAAGTTGCCATGCGCCGTCGCCTTCTGTGCTGAAATCGACGCCGTGAAGGGTTAATTTCAAAGAACACCTGGTTTCTTCTGCTTTGTAATCGACGCCGTGAATTCTATTTCTACTGGTTGTAGGACAAACCTTGAGGTATATTACCTAATACCTATGGTATTATTTATCAGATATGGTTTTTGAACCTCTTGAAATGTGATCATAGTATGCTGGGTTCTCCTGTGAAGTTTCCTTATTCCATTTTGCATATGAATTATTTCAAAACTGTCCCTAATTTGTTGTCTTTTGTTCCTAAACGTCAAAGATATTGTCTTCAGTATTCCTTCCATTCTATCACTTTCCAGCTAAAAGAAAGATTTATGAAGTTATTTGACTAATTGGTTACGATTTCTACACACCTTCATTGTCTGTTAGTGGCTTCAGTTTTATTACACTTTAATTGCAAGAAAATGTTTTCATCAGATCTACTCGTTATATTCTGCCTTTGATGATGTGCTTTATGTGATGTTTCATAAGTGTTCATTTATGGCCTAAAGGAGAACAGAACATAACAGAAAAGAGAACTGAAGGAAATGTTCAACTGTTATTATCAGACAACTGATTATGATAAAACTTATTCATAAGAAAAAATGTTCCCTAACTGTTAGAAACTAATACGGTAATACATATCAAATATTATCCTAGATGGATTATAGCATGAGATCTCTTGTACATTAACCTGTCTAACTGAAAAACCTGCTATGAATATTCTTTGATGCTAACCTGAGCATGAATTTAAATTTGGCATGGCATGGCGAACAAAGAAAAACAACTCAGATGCTTGCTTCCATCCAGCTGTATATCAACCAAATTCCACTACATTTTGGAACATATTCCTATGCTGTATTTATTTGGATTTCATAAAGTCTCCGACAATATCATATTTAATCTAATAATTGGTAATTTTCTTTATCCATTTTATTAATTTGACATGTGTCAACATGTTGTGTTCATCCACTCTCTTGTTGTTCAAATGTGTGAGATGATACATGATAGGCAAGTTAGATGTTTTGTATACAGCTTCAGTATATATATTTTATGGTTTCTCTACAAAGTTCAAATCCGAGTCACTTTGGGAAGAAATAAAGAAAAAAAAGCAATAAAAGGATAGCACAAATTAAAGAATATACCATGTTTGTGTGTCTTACAACCAATATGCTGGTGTTTACTAATACTTGTTTTACAATTTCTATGAATTGTGTGTGTGTGTATATATATATGCACACATTTTTTCTTTAATAATAATATACTATCATATGACTGACTAGGAACTAATCACATATAATAATTATAGTATGTTACCATTAGGCTTGATCAAAGATTCATATGTAATTAAATTATATTACTCGTAAGATATAATTAAAATACAGTTTATATCATTTAAATCATATCTATCATATGCTTAGTTGCTGGCTGATTATTTATACTATTTTTTATGCATGTGTTTTCTTGTTGTATTGATTATAAACTTAATTATATTGAAGAAGAAAGTGACATAGAAACTGAAATAGAAGAAACAGACGAATCAGAAGACATTGGTGGAAGTGATAGTGTAACAGAAGATTCAATTGAATGAAATTAATTGATAAGGTAGATTTTATTAATATCTACATTGATTCTTGTTTGATTGATTGCTATTTCTTAAATAAAATATATATTTTTGTAGGATATGTCAGTATTAAAGAGAGGTCGAGGTGGGAAAGGTTTTTCTGTTACATATAATGACAACACAAATAGCCGAGGTACATGCTCTACACCTCAATTCATCAATATTTGTTATTTCACCACTATCACTGCAACAGCAACTTGAAGAAATGTTTATCAACTCTCCTCCTACTCCCCATACTCAAAATAGTAGTACAGGTAAGTTTACTTCAAATTTATAATAATTGATTTACATCGTATGTAACATTTAATTGTTCTAATTAAATTTTAAGGATAGGCTCTTCTACTGCAATCAACAAGGGCAGAGGAGTTTATAAGTCTATTAACGTTAATTTGAGAATTGCACAAGAAGCAAAGATTTGAGTCAAATTTTTAGATTCTATGTCAAGAGCAATCAGTCCAGAAGTAAGAGACTTTTCTAATTATTGTGGTTTAACTCTTAGAACCACAGTCTCTTTCAGGGATGGTGGAGGTAGCTGGAAGAATATTTTTGAAAAATATGGTCATGATATGATTTTAAAAATAAATGTATTATTTATGTCAAATTTTTATACTTATTTTAGTTTATTTATATCATTATATAAAGTGTTTATGATTATTTATTTAAGGATAAATTTGAACCTGCTGATGCAATTACTGAAGAAAAGTTTCATATAGCTATATCAAGTATTTTACAAAATGCATTCAGAAATTGGAAGAACAATCTGCACTCTCACTACAAGAAATATGAGACTGATGAGGATAGGTTGGTTGATCCTCCTCAAACTATTAGTTTTCAAGATTGGGAGTGGTTATTAATATATTTTAAGTCTGACATGTTTAAGGTATCTCACTATCATTCTTAATAAATTATATTTTTTGTTTCAATTATTAAATTCTTATTACTTACTACATTTTGTTGTAGAACAAAAGTGCAAGAAACACGATAAATCGAGAAAAATAAATGACTAAATATACTTGTGGTCCTCGATCATTTGCAGAGATTGAATATACTACAGTAAGTTTAATCTATCACCACTATAATTTAAATTTTTAATCCTTTTTTATTGTAAAATCTATTCTTTGTATTTTCTTGTATGTTATTATTTTATAGAGATATCCTACTACTGGATAACCTATCCCTCCTGACTAGCTGTGGGAGATGACGCATACTAGGAAGACATTAGATGAACAAGTAGTATGGGCTGACCCACATTCTGAACAGCTTAATGTATGTATTGTTGTTTAATATTTTATTTTGATTTAGTTTTATTTTTAATCTAATAGTTTTATATGTTTTTATTATAGAGTCATATGCATGAACTTTCTCAACAACAAGATTAAGATTTAGAGAGCGATGCTAGAATGACGTCGGAGGAAATATTGATGACAGATCTTGGTGAGAGGTTAGGGTATGTAAGAGGGAAAGGGTATGGAGCAGAGCCTTCAAGGAAGAGAAATCGCCCTCAATCTACTGATAGTTCAGTTGTTGAAAGTGTGCGTGCCCAATTGTAGGAAGAGTTTGATAAAAAATTTCAAGAGGAGAGAAAAAAATGGAGGCTAAGTGTGCAGCAGAGTGTGCAAAGATGAAAAAAGAGCATGAAAAGATGCAACAAGAGTGTGCCATTCGAGCAAAGACAAATGGAACAAATGGAGCAAATGATACAAGCTTAATTCGCTGCCTTAATGCAGAAGGGGCAACCACATGCGCCTACTTCTTCTAGTCATAGTATTGGTCCTTCTATATAAAATTTATGTATAAACTAAACAATTTTATTTTTTTAAATATGTTTAAGTAATTGAATTAATTTGATATTTTATACGATGATCAAAATATTTATCAATGTTATTAAATTCTGGTTTATTTAGTTATTCATCATTTATTATTTGTTATTAAATTATATTTTTTCATATCACAGAAATTATATAAATAAATTTAAAAAATAATATTAACTTTAGGCGGCGACAGTTCTGTCACCGCAGAATGTGCTTTAGGTGGTGACTTTCAATTGTCGCCGCCAATATGTATAGGCGAAAGTCTCATAGGCAGCGACTTGGCGGCCACAAAACGTTGCCACTAAAAGGATTCAGCGGCAACTTTTGAACCTTCAGTCGCCACTGAAAGTCAATTTTTTTGTAGGGAAAGAATTATAAATGTATTCCACTCTAGATAGCAAAGATGGAGGTTCTTGGTAAAGTTTTTGTATTACAGCGTAGAAACCAATTCCCATCACCATTGGAATGATGATACCAACCCTAGCAATGCCTACGGCCTTCTTTAGTATTTTTAGAATGTCACCTAAATTCATTTCCAATCCCCTTAGGAAGACATAACATATAATGCCTATAGTTGAGTATGTTTCAATGGTGAGTATTCCTTCTGAAGGTAGAAACAAGCGCAACACTATGTTGTTTGTAGATACAAAAAGACCCACACTCGCACCTGCCTGCACATGAATATCCATATAACCATGATATTTATTTAGAATTAGGAAAATGCTCAACTCAATAGAGGACAAATATGGCTATGCTATAAATAATTACATGTACTTACAAGAACCTCAACAATAAGACCCAATAAGACGAGGTTGATGAAGAGGTCTAAGTATGTAGTGAAAGATGTTGTAGATGAAGATATTGAAAGCAATTTGCAGACATAATAGAGGGGCATGGTTCATGAAAATGGAGACCGTTTTCCATATCTCATTACCATTAAATACTTCTCCAACATAACATATGTTTCCTTCAGCCACATATATATATATATATATATATATAATAATTCAATTTCCTTCCTTCCTTATAATTTGTCCCTTGTGACTCAGGAATCACAATCTTTGTGACGATGTGACTCAACTAATATATTAAAAGTTATTTGTGATTGGTAAACGAATACAGAAAGGAGAAACATAGTTTGTTACAATGACATATCTGGGTTTTGTTCCATTATTCTATTTGCGCATTTGGTATTGTTTACTTGATGAGCAATATCATATATTTTCTATTTTTTCACATGAGTCTATAATAAAGGAAGCAACAGATTTTCTCTCTAAATGAATTGGCTTTCCTCCTTTGATAGTGACAGAACATATTTTTAAATAAATCAGTTCCCGTCTCAACTAAACAAACAAACAATATAACAACTTACATGGATGTAACTATTGGAATCGTTTTTGTTTTTACCAAATTTAGTACGATTTTTTTTATTAATTTACTTGAACTTGAATAAATTTCATTTCATATTTTATTAATCAATCATATAAATGTATGAGGGTCACTATTTATATATATAAACAGAAACACTAATGAAAATCACTATACAGATTATTTATAACATATTAATGGTGCCTTCAATAATATTTATACTTTCACTATTAGAAAAACACTTTTCACGATACTAATTCATGGTAGTTATACGACAAAATACCGTAAGAAAATATGGTGGTATTTTTGTAAATAAATTTCTTTTTAAAACACTTTACATAGTGGTTTTTAATAAAATCACCGTGAAAAATACTTTTAACGGTAGTTTCTAAAAAAAAATCGTCGTTAAAAGTACATGGTCTAATCGAATTTAAAGAAATTGGTTAGACTAAAAGTTATCACAGCGTTTTAAAAAAACGGTGTGGTAACTACTTATCATGGTAGTTTTTCAAAAAGTTGCCGTTACTTTTAACAATTGCTTTTATAAAAGTCTCCTAAAAATTCAAAAACTCTGAGCTAATTACAGTTTCATTTTCGCTTTTTCACAGCTGTTTGTGGTCCCGTTCATCTGTCCCTCCCATACAGACTAGCACAGAAGTCATTTTTCGGCATTTCCTCCTATTTTCAGTGCCTATATCTGTCGTTAACGTTGTTGTCCGTCGTGTAAGCCGTAAGTCACTATTTAACTTTATCATTTGCTCATTTTTCTAATTTTTTTAGTTTTTTCTAGTTTAGAAACTGTAATACATCATATGGGCTATCATCATTGTATTAAAGACTTATACGTTTTCTTTTCTGTTCGCCATCTTTTTCTTCACCCCTTCAACCTAGCACTTATTTGAATATCTTCACCATTTTGTCCAAAGGAGCTTGAAGAGCTTCAATAGCAAAAGCTTTATATATTTTCAATACTTCTTCTCCAAATCCAGTTCAATACTTTTAGTGAGACTCACTATGGTGGCTAACAATAGGTAGTGGTAAATGGACCTTGTTGGAAGGAGTTCAAAGAGCTTCAATGAAAGAAACTTTTGGATCTTCAGTTTCTTCACAAAATCTTTGACTTTTCTCTCCATATCTAGTATGATGATTTTAATGGGTGTGATGAGGTGGTTGATAGTGGGTGTAGGCCCAGTTGACTTTTCACGGTGGTTAATAGTATAATTGCCTTCAAAAATTACTTTCCACAGCGGTTATAAAATAGCTGTGAAATCCTTCAACTTATAACGGCAACAACATTGTTGGCTCTTATAAAACTACCATGAAAAATTATCTTTAACCGCCGTAAAAAAACCTTTTTTGTAGTAGTAATTATATATATAGACACATGTGTTCACACAAAAATACACCCACATAGGTGCCTCTAGTTCAAATCCAATACTACCTTTAGTCCTAATTATAAGAATTAGTTAACTTTTTTGGATAGATCTATGAAGCCAAATTAATTAGTTAATTGTAACTAATATAAGAGGTAATTGATTAATTTATATAGATTGAAGAGTATATAATATGAATTCATCTTAAGGGGTTGAATTTGATCATAATTAACTGATTTATTTAGCTTCCTAAATTTATCCAAGAAAATTAATTAACTCTTATAATATTAAGACTAGAAGTAGTATTAATGTGGCATTTATGAATTTAATTGAAATAATCTATACTTAATGTATTTTCAATTTAAAGGTGCAAATCTACTAAACGAAGTATTCGCGACTGAGCACAAGGCACCATAAGTGTTGAAACATATGTCGCTAGGGCATTTTAGCACCCAAGAAAACTTTACGAAGCCGTATGCCCATTGGTCAATACTTCGTTGGTAGATTTACACATTAACCCTTCAAATAACCATCCATGCCATGGCTTAATAAAAGTTTATGTTTCCAAGTGCAATGCAAATAATAAATACTCCCTCAAATCTTATATATAAGTTACACTTAAAAAGATAGTGTTAATCCTCTCTCTCTCTCTCTCTCTATATATATACAAACTACACTTTCTTGTTTGTCTCAAATGTTATTATTCTCTTTCTATTTTTACCCATTAAATACATGCATGTACATTAATTATCACTTATTCTCTCTCTCTCTCTCTCAATAAATTATTACACATTCTCTCCCAATTTTTTCTATTTATTCTCTATCACTATCCTTATAAATAAGGGTATATTTGAAAAAATTATATCTCTTACACATTGTTTTTAACTAATTTTAACTAATATTTTGATCTAAATACTTTTATTAGTTATAATTTATATATAGGACTGAAGTAATTAAAATATATCAGAGGAAAAGAAAAGAGACATATAACACATGGATGATTCATTATTCCCATTGTTAGATTATTAATGTTGATTGTTAATTCAAAGACATCCTCAAAGCTTAAGAGACCTCCTAAAATAGTCAATCCCTTAATTATCAACGTTAAAGAGAAATCTAGTTGCCTTGCCAAGGTTCCTCGAAATCTCCGTGCCTGAGTACTTAGAACAAATCTTTGAGGCAAAATATAAACACTATAAAGATGATAATATCACCCAAGAAAAAACAACTTGAAAAGTACTTCTCCTATGCTTAATATATGATTTAGTTTAATTAGATTAAGAAAATTAGTTAAATTGATTAATATGCCATAATTTTTTAAAAAATATCTTAATCATCTTCCTTAACTCCCTCCCTACCTCTGTTGCTTGACTGTTATTGCGAAAGTATCAAGAAGGATAATTTAAAAAAAATTAATAAATATAGAAAATATGTCTTATATTTAGGACTAAGATCAACTTCTCAATTAGGCACAATTACTTATTCCGTCTATAAACTTTGACTCAATGTAACTT
This sequence comes from Leucaena leucocephala, assembly GCA_037074615.1. Classification (NCBI taxonomy): domain Eukaryota; kingdom Viridiplantae; phylum Streptophyta; class Magnoliopsida; order Fabales; family Fabaceae; genus Leucaena; species Leucaena leucocephala. The sequence continues at coordinate 11,558,932 of CM073540.1, read as the reverse complement.
AGTCCATATAGCTTAACCATTCAAAATAAAGAAAATTAATTTTTTTATCATTCAACTATTAACCTACTTATAACTAAGTCCTTTAAGTATTACTCGACTCAACTTAGTTCCTAAACTTTTAACTCATTTAAAACTCAGTACTTATCTTTTTAGATTTTTTAGAACATGGTCATTATCAGCCAACTCATGACTGAGTCATCATGTGTACATTAGCAAGTTCTTACGTGGCTTCCAAGTCACCATCTCCATCATCATCAACCTCCCTCCATCTCCTCTCTGTAAGAAAGCTCGCCATTGCTGATCTTCATCTCATTCTTTTCTTTACCCTGTTCTGATTGTGGCTACCATGCCTGTGTATGCAAAGTTTCGGCTCTTCCTCTTTTCGCCTCTAGTGCATCAATTTGTTAACTTTATTTTTTTGGGGATAAAATGCTTTCTATTATTCTATTATTGAGCTTGCCAATGTGTCATACAAACCAAATTAATTCATTTATATAGATGCGTGAGTGGTAAAAGGGCGTGTTCTGTATATTTGCAGATGAACGTGAACACCATCATCTCTCAATTGGAGCTGGGGTTGCGACTACCATTGTTATAAATCCACTTTGTGTTGTTGTCAAGACCAGACTTCAAGTCCGTCTCTTCTTATGGAGAGGAGTGGACAAAGAAAGGGGTAGCGGGGGAGTAGAGTGGGGAGAGAGGAGCAGTTCGGACTGAGAAGTAGTGTGTAAGGCCGAGACTTGAAGGTAAATGAGAAGGAAAAAAGGAGAGTGGGGGGAGCACCCATGAAATTTTTTAGAGAGAGAAGATGGAGGGAGGTTGATGATGATTTGGCACACACATAAGTACTTGTTAATGTACACATTAGATGACTCAGTCATGAGTTGGCTGATAATGGCCATTTTCTAAAAAATCTAAAAAGATAATGACTAGGTTTTAAATAAGTTAAAAGTTTAGGGATTAAATTATGCTGAATAATAGACCAAGTTATAAGTGGGTTAATAGTTGAAGGATGAAAATATTAATTTTTTCTATTTTAAATAGTTAAACTATAAGGACTAAGTTTGTATTGAGTCAAAGTTTAAAAATTGAGTTAATAGTTGAAAGACCAAAAGATTAATTTTTTTTTAAAATATTAGTCTTTATTATTTTAGATATATTTTAGAAAATAAAAATTATATATTTCATAAAATTTGATACTAAAGTTTTAAGTGATTAAAATTATAGTGATTGAGTTGTATAAACTTAAAACCATAGGGACAAAAAACTAATTATTTTTTAATAGATGTATGCGCAATTTGTAATTATTTTGTTTAGCACTATGTTGAGGAGTTGACAGAAATGATTGAGAAAATCTTTTGATTTTTGTCGTGTTATTGCTTCATTATTGGGGAACCTCTTGAAGACAGGATGAGTTCAGCCACTCTCATAGAAACTTCATTTTCCCACTATATGTGTGTGTTGTGGATGTTATTTCACCCAAGGGTTTTAAAATTAGATTTGTTATTGAATCCATATACATCCTAATTCATATGAATGAACTAAATTGTAAGTACACGAAACTTCCAATAAAGAATTTCAATTGGAAGTTTTGTCATTGAGATATTTACTTCAGACATGTCTTTAGAGTTTATAATGCTCTTGCTAACACTTTAGCATGCTATAGTACTCATATTGAGCCTTATCATGACTTTATTGATGTTCCCAACTGCATAAGAAATCTTGTTCATATTGATATACTTAGGATCAATTCCCACGTGTTTTCTTAATTTAATTTAGGGTGTTTTCACCCTCTTTTTTCATTAAAAAAAAATAAAGAGTTACAATAATCATATGAGAGTTTGTAAAAAATATAAGAAGAAAACTTAAATTATAGGAAAAATCAGGTGTGGATGCCACTCTTTTTTCTCTCTCTCTAGGAGTTGTCTCAATCTCACTCATGTTGAGACTAAACCCCATCCTAAAATAGGTGTCACGTCCCGTGAACACCACTACCTACAACTAGAGTTAGTAAAATAGGCTGAGTTCGCGGGTTAAGCATGTTTTGGAGTAAGCTGCACAGCCCATCCCCTCCCAACCTGTCAACTTTTTTTTTAAAAATTATTAATATTATTATTTTTTTACTCAAATATTACTTTGAATACTCTTATTATCGAATACTAATATAATAAAGATGATTACTTATTTATTGATATGTGTTGATATATTATAATTAATTAATATTATATTAATATTTATTTAAATTTATACTTGTAAAATTTGAGATTTTTTATTTTCTGTTTGCTTTTGTTATGTGGTTTAAGTATATTTATGGGGGAAGGAATGGGTGTGTGTTATAAAAAAAAGTATATTTAGGATTTTTTTAAAAAAAGGAAAACCATAGTAGAGGTACTTACACTCTCACTAAATTTTTTATTTGGCACCTATGTATTTTTTTCTCTTAATTAAATCATTTAATTTTACTCTATTAATACAATTAACCCCTATAACTTTATTCTGTTAGCACCGTAGCTCCTGTATATGAGTTAACAGTGCTAACAGAGAAAAATTAAAAATTTAATTATGAAAAAAATATACAAGCATCAAATTAAAATTTTAGGAAAAACATAGGTACCTCTAATATAGTTTTTCCCTAAATAATACTCAATCTGTAACTTTTTATATAGACAAAAGTGCACTTTTAGTAATTTGATTTTATATAATGTTTCAATTTTGTCCTTTAATTTTTTAAATTTTCATTTCAATCTTCTAATCCTAATACTATTAGTCTCATTAATAAGAAATCCTAACATTACAATTTTTCTAAATGTTGACAGATTATTGACATAATTGAGTTTTTTTTTTGGCCATAGACATAGTTGAGTTCAGTTTTCAAAAAATAAAAATGATTGGATTAAAATATTATCAAGTAAGAATTTTTTTTGTTAGCATTTAAAATTATAGTGTTGGCATTTTTTATAATAGTGATGGGATTAGAAGACTAAAAATATATTTTATAAAATTAAAAAATAAAATTAAAACCTTACATAAAGTTAGATGATAAAAGGTGCACTTTGCCTTTTATATAATATTTAAGGTTTTTATATAAACTTATTAAAAATTAGACAAAGTTACAATAATTTGCTCTCCCCTCTCACCCTCTTAAGGGTATATCTGGAAAAGTAGTAATTAATATTGTTAAAGAATTGTGAAATGACATATAAATTGAAACATTTTTTCCTTTTGCATTTGTATTCCTAGAATTACTAGACAAAACAAATACTTACACCTCAAGGGATCCAATCCTGAGAGCCTTTGTTAAGTTTAGGACATGATAGATGAAACAGTAATTAATACAAAGGAGTTCTATATAATTAATTTTTTAAGAGAAATGCAAAGTTTAAAATTTCAAAAATATTATCCTCTTGATAAAATTTAAAATAATAAAAATATGGATAATTTACTATATTTGTTTTTCAATCATGTCTTGGATAACAATATATTTGACATATATGACATATTAAATTTTGTCATTATTTGTGTTTCAAAAGGCCTCGTAGCAGACATCAAGCAAGATCCTTGGGTTGAAATGGTTGCTGGATTCAAAGCCTCATGGTTCATTCCAGGTAAATAGTGATCCCTCCCTTTTATTGTTGGGCTAGGTAATTAGGTTCCACTCAACACTTTGAATTATTTTTTATGTGCAACAAAAAAAAACTCTTTAAAATATTTAGTAGTATATTTAGTACTTTGAACTATTTTTGAAGTGTTCACTTAAAATATTTAATGATATAATTTTGTTTTTAATATATAAAAAATAGAGCAATTCTACCCTAAATAACATATCATTAATCTTTGTTTTATCTAATGGACAATTGATATTTTAATGATGAGCCGTATAATTTAAAAAGTTGTCATACGTGTACCACACATAAAACAGATATTAAGGGGCTAGATATACTTCGAACAATAGTTCGTATATATTATTAAATATTTTAGGGTGTTACGTATATTTTAAAAAATAGTTTCAGGATATATTGTATGCACTTAACCCTTTATTATTTGTTAATTTTTTCACATCTAATATTTGTTGAATAGTTTTTTCCTTTACCTCAAAATGGCGTAATAGTAAGTCTTTAAAAACTAATTTGAGATTTAATTTGGTAATAAAATTACTTAAATTCTCTTAATTTAAAAATTGACAACAACAATCTAACAAGCAACAATTTTAACTTATTAAATAACAACAATTAACATAGTGACAACTAATTTCACAAAAAAATTGATTGGATACCAATAACAACAATTTAACAAATAAAAACTTCAACTTATTAAATATTCATTAGGTCTTAAATATAAGATTTAGTTTATAATATAATTTATATTATAAATTATGTCTTATATTTAGGACCAGATGAATAATAACAATAATAACTAAGATAGTATCAACTAATTTTACCAAAGGCAATTAGGTTATTTTCACCAAAAAAAAAACTTAATTTCAAGAGACTATTTTAAGATTCCCATATTTAGGGTCCTTATATGATTTGTTTCCCTTTTTTATCTTAATTGGGGTTTTGTGTTTCAGGTCAAGGCATCCCTAAACTTGGGGGAGAAATCGAGATTTCCCAATGTTAGTGCCAAAACCACTTTTAATTTTGAGATATAGTTTCTATTTTCCCATTATTTTTTTACCCTTCTATCTTTTGCTACTTGATAACTTGTATATTTTATGCTTTGAAAATTACCTAATCATTGATCACATGTTATAAATAGTGTGACTTACTTCTTTAACTCTATGTAATACACATGAGTATCATTTAACAACTTTCTGTCTAAACAATATGTCTATACATGATATTCCTTTAATTCATATTTATAAATCTATGATCCTATTATAAGCCATTTTTTCAAATATTTGAATAAATTAATAATTTTTTCTAATAATGCCCTTGGTATGGGCATTATTGGATAATTATGTAGATAATGATTGCCACAGACAATCAAGAGTTTACTTTTACAATTAAGGGTATTGTTGGATATATGAGTAAACTTTTTTTTTTTATCATAAGCTAATGTTAACTAACAAACTTTATTTATGAATTAGTTAAACGTGATTTATTAATAACAGCAAAAGGGTTTTTTTCTTTTGTTTATATTTTTATTTTGGTTATAACTCACTCCCATTATATCGATAGATGGCTTAAATTCACCACCTAAAATTTTTTAATCATAAATTAATGTTCACTAAAAAACTTTATTTATATGAATTAGTTAAATATTAGGCGGTATCCCTTAGCCGATAACTTAGAGAATAATCCTCACAATTCATAAAGATCATTGAAGTGGGTTTTGCCCCTCCCAGTAAAATTTTTTTTCATGTGCACAGCTTGGTTCGAATCCAATATATGATGTTAAGGGATCCAGTCATCTACTAGTTGTGTCAAACTTTATTAGTTAAATATGATTTATTAATAGGAACAGAAGTGTTTTTTTTCTTTTTGGGTTTTCTTACCATAAACCACGCGCCTTTATATGATTATATCTATGAGAGTTCTAATTTACAATCTCATACTTAAGAAAAACTCAAGGGAGGAATTTGGTGTGATTAGGCTACAAAGCTTGACAAATAATTTTTATCTTGTTATTAACTGTTGTATTATATGTTAAATGAAATACACTTATAAACATGAAACATGAATATGTTGATGACTTACACATTCAGACTAACAAATCAATTAATAAACCTATAAACTCTTGTTTTGTGGCTCTAGTTAACACTGCAGATGCTTTGCGTGGATTAAATAGAATAGGTAGTGAGTATATAGTAATATTCATAATTATTAAATACTTTTCCAGTCTTTAATATAATAATTATTTTATAGTATAATTTATACTATAAAATAGATCTTATATTAAGAATAATTATGTAATAGAGATTGAAATGAGAATGAAGGACTAGAGAAAGCGTCCAACCGTAGAGATTAAAGAGGCAAAATGAAGATATCATATTGCAGTGTGATGAATCTGCCAAATATTAGTGGGACCCAAATAAAACACATGGCTTCTGATCATTCAAGGAGGCGTGGGGTGCCTTTGCATGATGCCGTTATCAGTAGCTAAATGAAAATGAAATATCTGTATGAAACTAAGGCTGTATATATGGGGAGTGTTGGCAAAATTTCTAAAACAACAAAATTATTCAGTTAGAGTCGTGGTCAGTGGTGGAACCAAAAATTTAAAATTAGAGGGGTGAATTTTTAATAATTTTTTTATCAGATGAACAAATAAATTACAATATTATAAATATAATAGTAGTTTGAGTATTAAAGACTAAATATAATTAACCATTATATCCAAACAAAGTAAAAAAAAATTAAAAAAATTACTTAATTTTACTCTATGTTGATTGGTTGTAGGGTTGGAGGATGAGTGTCTTTTCACTTGTTATAATTATCACCGACAGAGAAAGAATACAAACAAAAAAGAGAGTGAGTGGTGTACAAAATTAGATTTTAGCTATGTTGGGTTGGGAAAAAATTAATTAGGTTTTTTAAATTTAGATGTTCCGTTTCATCAATTTTATCTGACCCATGTTTTAAATAAATTTAAAGTACTTGCAAAGGGATATATGGGGTAAGGTAGGCAAGGGATATAGGAAAATTCTGAGTAACGAGAAGGACACCCCCTCTACCTCTCCTTTGGTTTCACCCCTAATCGTGTTTAAGAACACTTTCTAATTAAGAGTTTGTTTGGTCGGAGAGAGAATATAAAAAATTTTAATATTATTTTATTTAGATTGATAAAAAAGAAGGGAATGAAAAGAATTTTAATAATATCTTATTTAATTTAAGAATGGAGGAAATTAAAACATTTTTATATGGCAACTATACACTTATTTTATAACTATCAAAAGTGGATACATATAAGTATAATACATAACTAATATATACAACAATGTATATCTAATCATTATAAATGTACTTATATATAGATATATATATTCAAAATTATATTTTATAAATAATTATTAAACTTATATAATATATAAATATATATAATGCTCAAGAATAAAAATAATGTGAGAAGATTAATTCTGATAAGCACCCATAATATACCAGAATCGGTAAAACCAGAACCTTTAAAAAAAACACCCCCAAACAACTCCTCAGACGTCATCCATGGCTTCTCCGGCCTAAACTAGACCTAACAAAATTTAGTAACGGATCTTCCATCTCCGGGGAAGATCAAACCCATTCCATATTATGATTCATCACAGACCTAACAAACAATATTTCAACCTTCATTTTCGAAACTGAAAAAATGGAGCACGAGATCGTTGGTCTCCCTGGTTGAAACGTCCAATCATCTTTAGTCGCACAGTCGCCGCATATGGCAACAACAATCGCAAGGCGGTGGTCAGTAGCTTGCCGTCGCTACTGAGACTGAGAAGAGTGGTGCCGCTGACGCTGAGACTATTAAGAGGAGGGGTGCCGTTTTGTACACTAAGGGGTAGTTCAGGAATATAACAAATATTTAGAGGTAAAATAGTTAGTCCATGCCAAAATATTACTCCTCCCCTTCACTTCCCTCCATTTCCTTCAACCCAAATAGAGGATAAGAAATATTCAGTAATCTCTCGATAAATTAGAAAATAATATTTTCTAGAATTAAATGAATACTTCTTACAATAATATATGATGACAAAAACAATAGAAGATAAAAATAAACTCAATAATAAGCAAAGTACGTTAAAGATGAGAGATTGAAGGTGGTGTGTTTTTCTTTCATCAACGAGCCTTTTTTAAATGCCAACCCACCAAGGATATAGGTTTTCTTAACCAACACCTCCAACCTACGGGCTGTGGCAAGCAAACTTACAACTTATAGGTTGACCCGTATTACTAGTTCTAACAACAAGAGAACAATTTTGATTACAATTACAACAATTTAGACCAAATAAAAGTATAGCCAATAGCCGTAAAGTATTAAATATTCAATGTAATTTCTTCTTGTTGTTCAAATACTTTGAAAAGAAGAAATCAAATGTATATTATTAGATTATAATACAATTTAACAAGTAATAAATAAAAGAAATTATATTTTTATAATAAAAAATTTGTACATATGGTTTCTTCTTCAAACCATACTTGTTGCAAAGCCAATACCTACCACAAATGAGTGCTTCAATTAATTATTCATTCAATTTAGAACGATATTCATCAATAACTCTATCTCTAGCACTGAATGTGGACCCTGATACTATATTAGAGATTGGAATATAGCTAATATGCTAGTAGCCATTTTAAATAAAATCTTATACTTTAGACTATTATTTTTCCACCATTTCAAGACACTGAAAGAGTTAGAACTATCTTCAGAAAACACCCTCATCAAGGTAAGCTTCCAATTCTGATTTCATTGGGGGAATATAGCTTGCTTTTCCTGAACAATACTTATGATTTGGTCAAATCTAATAACTAAAAGAATTAGGTACATTGGCCTTAGAGTTGTTGCCAACATTATTAACTTCGTTACTAGTGGTTGTTTCTCCTTTATATATGACAAAATACCCATTATACATTGATTCAAAAGTACTTATCACTTTATCTACATTCTCATAAGCCACATAATTAGGCTTATAAATAAAGGAATGAAATAATTAACAACATATAATTTACAAATGGGATCTAGAACACTTGCAATAGACATTACCATATTGCATTTTCCTTAATATTTGTCAAACTTTTCTTTCATTGAGATTGCCATTTCTCTTATGAAGAAATCACCCATCTTCTATGGCATTGTCAATTACTTGTTCCGCTCTCCAAATTTTAGGAAGGTACAAATTTGCAATAGGATACTCACTACCTGAGATGACATGGGTGACCTTATTGAACACTTCTAAAAGTTTTTAAATCTTCTTAACCTTATTCCAATCCTCTTCTGATGGCCATAGTTGTAAAATGGCCTTCTTTCCTTATAAGTGGGAAAGTCAACCTTGAACTTTAAAGTAGTAGGCATCACCCTATATTTAGAATTCCACCTAGTTGGACAATCAATAATGAGCTTCATTTTCTTCAAATATTTCTGCTCAACAATATCAAAAAATGCTTTTAGCCTTGAATTATTATAGTTGATATATTTCACACTTTCACAGATATTATGTATAATGTCCCTAATTCTACCAAGGTTATCTTGCCCTAACAAGTTTAGTATGTTTGCACAACATTTAACGTGAAACAAGTCACCATCTAGAGGTAATGAAGCACTAGGTAAGCAGGTGTCTTTAAGAGCCCTTAAACAAGAATCGGGATAAGAAGCATTGTCAACTAACATGAAAAACATTGTTTTCAATCCCCCAAGCCTTCAAACACTTGAAAATAGCATTTTCCATGTCAATTCCCCTTCTAGGAGTAGGAACTTTCACAAAACTCAAAACCTCTTTTTGAAGATTTCACCCCACATCAATAAAAAGTCCAGTGATAACCATGTATTCAACTATTTAGTGAGCTGATTTTCACATATCAATAGCCAAACTAATCGTGTTCACATCTTGTAATAAGGCCTTCGATTGTTTCTTTTGTTTATTCTGGTTCATATATGGCCAAAAAATTACTTCTTGCTATCTTGTGAGATATTTTTTGAAATTTATAATTTGCATATTGGAAGCTACACATCCAAACTTCATCCTCAACTATATTAAAAGGATGCCCATACACCATGATTGCAGCACCCGTTATTTCCCTCATATTTTAATTAGAATATCTACCACCTATTGTCACAAATGGATTAATGCTCAAATTGGAAAGTTGAAATGTAATGGTGAGTTGCTTTTTGTGTGAAGAAACATGCAACTTCCCTTGCAAGTAGGTTTTGACATGTCTCCAAAGATCGGTAGTGCTAGCTTTATTCCCTGAGTACTAAAATAAATGTTTGCAATACTTGCATCTACCTTGGACCCCTCATTAGTTTCAACAAGATCAAAATCATCCTAAATAGCTGGAGTTTTTCACCTCTTCTTATTTCTAGTACTTTCCATATCTCTTTAGCTGTTTGAAGATTGTTTATTTTGAAATATTCTTTGGGTCCCAAAAGGTTGTTTAATAGGACAACAACCTTATCATTCAACTGACAAAGTTACTTATAATCAGTTTCAACATGATCAAAATTATCCCAAATAGCTGAAGTTTTTCGCCTCTTCTTATTTCTAGTGCTTTCTAGATCTCTTTAGCTGTTTGAAGATTGTTTATTCTGAACTATTCTTTAGGTTCCAAAATGTTATGTAATAGGACAACAACCTTGTCATTCAACTGAAGAAGTCACTTATCATCAGTTTCAACATGATCAAAACCATCCCAAATAGCTGAAGTTTTTCACCTCTTCTTATTTATAATGCTTTCCAAATCTCTTTAGCCATTTGAAGATTGTTTATTCTAAAATATTCTTTGGGTCCCAAAGCATTGTTTAATAGGACAACAACCTTGTCATTCAACTGAAAAAGTCACTTATCATCAGTTTCAACATGACCAAAATTATCCCAAATAGCTGTTGTTTTTCGCCTCTTCTTATTTCTAGTGCTTTCCAGATCTCTTTAGCCATTTGAAGATTGTTTACTCTAAAATATTCTTTGGGTCCCAAAGCATTGTTTAATAGGACAACAGCCTTGTCATTCAACTGAAGAAGTCACTTATTATCAGTTTCAACATGACCAAAATTATCCCAAATAGCTGTTGTTTTTCGCCTCTTCTTATTTCTAGTGCTTTCCAGATCTCTTTTGCCATTTGAAGATTGTTTACTCTAAAATATTCTTTGGGTCCCAAAGCATTGTTTAATAGGACAACAGCCTTGTCATTCAACTGAAGAAGTCACTTATCATCAGTTTCAACATGACCAAAATTATCCCAAATAGCTGTTGTTTTTTGCCTCTTCTTATTTCTAGTACTTTCCAGATCTCTTTAGCCATTTGAAGATTGTTTATTCTTAAATATTCTTTGGATCCCAAAATGTTGTTTAATAGGACAACAGCCTTGTCATTCAACTGAAGAAGTCACTTATCACTTTAGTGAACTCACTTGGTTCCTTGGGAATAGTGACACCACCCACATTTTTTGTAGGACATAGTCACCATTCTCATCAACAACATTCTAGAGATCATAGCTTGTTGCTCTAATGTAACTTCTCATCTTTCCTTTCCACAAGGAATTGTTTTCTTCATTGAAGCTTAATGGCTTAGATGTGGATATTCCTTAAGGTAGGACACATTCTCCTTATCCTGCCATGTTGATCTTTTCCGTTGGAATTGTTAGATTCCTATAAATAAGCGACTTACTCTAATACTAAATGTTAGTGATAGAGTATCACCTAATAGGGGTAAATTTGGTGATTAAAAAATTAATGGACATAAATAAATAGTCAAAGTATAATGGAAGGATATCAACTATTGTTTGAGGAAGGGAAGAAAAATTATAATACATAGCAAGACTTATTCTAGTTCGTTCTACCAATTGACTTACATCCAATCCTCAAAACACTTACTTATGAGAGTTTTCATTATATTCCCTAAGATTTAATGAGCTCTTGATACCTTAATACATCAACTACCTCAACACTTGAGGCAAACTCTTCCCCATACTACACATAAGAATACAACCTAATCAGGCTTTCACAAACCTGATCAATTCAAACAAAAAAATATGAATTTATATCACTGAGTGGTTCTCTCTCTTTTTAGAGTAAATGCTAAACATTGAAGTACAAAATGTTATCTTAGGCAGGGTAAATGCTAAGCTCTTGAGCACAAAGAATGATTAATAAATTTGCTTAAGAGAATGTTTATCGGCTCTTGAATGTATATTCTAAAAAAATGTTGTTGGAGCATTGAAGACTTCTACTAGTTATAGCCCATTTCTCAAAAAGATCTGTTGGACACAATTAATCTTCCTGTTGAGACTCTGTGTCTTTCTGACGAGTCTTGGAAGGTGAAGCATTAAATGTTCTTCTTCCCGTTCGAGTTCTTGTAGTGACGACTAGGATTGAGTCTAACAAGTTCACCTTTTTCTTAGGCCTTCTCTTTCACTTCTAGTTCACCTATAACTAATAATTACATCCAAACTAAAGTAATTATAAGTTCAAAAACATTTTAGGATCATTATGAAATTGTGTTGAAATAGCTTGAAGTCCAACATAGCTTTGCGTAGAAAATAACTCGAAAGGGGTCTCGAGGTGATTTTAACTTTCAAAACACCTTTAACAGAACTCAGAGTCTCCAAACTAAATTCATAACTAGGAACTCAAAGGGGTGTTTGGGCAATTTTTGACTTTCACAAACCTTTCATAAGACTCGAGATTTTGGGTGCGATTGTAACATTAAATGTATCATGAAACTCAAGGAAAATAGAACAAATTATTTCTCTAATTTTATCATCATCAAAACACTGAATTTAACACTTATAATACTAATAAAAAATAGAACGATGAAATGTTGATGATGAGTAGGGTATTTATGCTTGTACTAAGGAAAAGTACAATGTACTTCTTCAGCAAATTTCACACAGTTAAGGAAGTAGAAATAAATTATTTTCATTCATTACGATACACACAAGATGGGGATGAGCTATAATATTTTGCCAATCGTTTCTTTTTTGTCTTTATTTTTATAATTATTTAAAGTCCAAACCTCAAATTAATGTTTTAAATGACAAACCGGACGTCAAACCGAAAAGGTTAACAGGGTCAAATCAATCATGCTATTCACTCAAACCGTTTTCATAATAATTAAATAAAAATAATTTTATATACGTATATAATGATACAAATATAAGTTATTATATATATTTATCTTTAATTTTAATGTTTACATTAGTACAAATAATTTTATATTAAAAACATATCACACAAACATATATGACATGAATTTTAAATATATTTAAATATATAGGTAAGATTTTATTTTATTAAAATTTATCGTATGTCTAAAAAACACTATATAAGAGATATTTAAATTTTAAAATTTTGTGTCAATTTACATCCTAATTTCGATCAGAAGTAATCACATTCTTCAAGAAGGTAATACGTTAGATTAGATAAATATTTTTAAGAATATATTATTTCTATCTTATAGGATAAAACGTCTCTCAATTTCCAATCACCACCGACCACGTATTATCTGACAAGGATCTGCCCAATATTAAATTTGAAACACTCTATTATGCTTCATTGAGGGACGGAGATGAATACATGGCCCCATATGCTTCAACCTCTTCCGTCAACCTCTTCATCTTCCCCATATGCCTCATTCAATCTGAACTTTCAAGCAAAGAACTACACAACAGAGATGGAGGAGAAAAGGAAGCACAACAGATGAGAGACAGACGAGTAGAGGCAATTGGAGCTAGAGCAAGATGCAGCGACGAGTCACACACCCACCAGACACAACCGTGAAGCGTCTTTCATCTCCTTTAGGATTTTCTCTCTCTCTTTTGTATGCCCATTTCTCAGCCGTTCGCTATTACCCAGCTGTTCTGGATCCTGGCTCAAAAGCGGTTTCAATTTAAAATTATGTTTTCCCAGGTCTAAAATGGCTTAATTTCGAAAGCGCCTCTTTCTTAAAAACGAGCCGTTGCCAACTCCAACCATGGTCCGGCTCGGCTTTTAAAGCGTTGCCTAAATTTTATGCCGGATAATACTGAAACTAAACTACACTTGATATATGTTTTGAAGGATTTCAAAGATATCTTTTTTTTTTTATAAAATTTTTAGAAAGGAATTGGGCTCACATGCGATCTAAGGGTAGGGTGAAGTCTATTTTCTTAGACAATATCAATGTCGGATAGGCCAAACCGTCTATTATTCTCAAACATAAACTTAGACACCCAGGAGTTAAGTTGCCTCCTCAAACGCCGCGACTAGAACCACAACAAAGTGATACTTCTCAAAGATCGAATACACTCTAAATAGTCACATGTCTCATCTCTTCGCCCCAGTTGAAACTACATATCATATGAAATGAAGGGAAAAGGTACTTGTATTTCTTCTGAAATTTTCACAATTTTGGAAGTAGAAATAAATGATATCCCCTGTTACTCTACACGGATGAAAAATGAGTAGTAACTTGTTGCCAACTATCTCTTTTCTGTTTTTAATTATAATTATTTAAAGGTTTAAAACAAAAATTGACGCCAAATAGTATGAAAAACGAACAATATCACAATGTTTGAAATATTTGAAATCCTTTAGAACATATTGTGAAGTTGTTTATTATCGGTAACATCTTCCAAACGTTGTTTATTATTAGTACTATTTGGCATCAATTTTTGATTTAGACCTTTAAAAAATTAAGAATAAAAACAAAAAAGAAATAGCTGGCACCAAGTTACAACTCATTTTTCATCTATGTAGTGTAATCATCGAAATCCTTTATTTCTATTTCCTAAATTGTGAAAATTGCATAAGAAATACATCATACCTTTTCCTTAATTTCCAATCCATTGCTAGACTTGATTCAAAATATTTGTGATCTCTGAACAAATATTTTGCAGTGTTTTCACTCCCAGTGGCCTTCTGATAATAGTGATAACAAATAGAATGATGAAATATTGATGATAACTAAGGGTATTTATACTTGTAATGAGGAAAAAATACAATGTACTTCTTGAGCAAATTTTACACTATTAAGGAAGTAGAAACTAGAAATAAATTATTTTCATCATTACAATCACATAAGATGGGGATGAGCTGTAACATTTTGCCAATAGTTTCTTTTTTGTCTTTTTATAATTTTTTAAAATCTAAACATAATATTAATATTTTTTTTAGTACATGAGAGGGCCGAAACCCAAAGGTAAAACAAATTAGCCTATTGAGAAATTGAATTTAATAACTCTGAATTTACTAAGTGCCTTAAATGTGAAGAACACGTGTTAAATATAATAGATCTAGAAAGATTTTCTTTTACTAATATATCTATAACTCCGTTTGCCTGTATAAAAATAAATTGTAGTTGTAAATTTTATTGTTTACATTTTAACTCCTCAATCTGCATAAATAATAAATTGTCTCTTTCCTGATATTAATTTCAGTTAATATATCAATAATAAATTTTGTACCAAATTCAAAAATAATATTTAAAAGACATAGTGGATCTCAAATCAAAATGGTTAACATGTTATGATACAATCAATCAAATCAGTTAGGCCTCTCGATCAATTTTTTTACATAATTATTAAATAAAAATAATATCATATACTTATATAATGATACAAATATAAATTATTACATATATATTTATCTTTAATTTTAAAGTTTACATCAGTACAAATAGTTTTATATTAAAAAATATATCACAAAAATATATATGACATTAATTTTAAATGCATATTTAAATATATAGGTAAGATTTTATTGTATTATAATTTATCACATGTCGAAAAAAACACTATATAATAAATATTTAAAATTTTGTGTCAATTTACATCCTGATTTCGATGATGTGGTAATACTATTCTTCAAGAAGGAAATACATTAAATTAGATAAATATTTTTAAGAATATATTATTTGATTTTATAGAATAAAACGTCTCCCAATTTCCAATCACCACCAATGATTTATTTATCCTTAACTTATTACAATAATGTATTCAAAATTGTGCAGCTCCAGCCTGTCTGTCATTCTTGTGTTCTCTGACAAGGATCTGACGAATATGGCATCCCTTCTTCCATCCATTTAACTTTAGTAGGCTATATTGGCTTTAAAAAATAGTGGTTAAGTTAAGTTAATTTAAAAAAAGAGAAGAAAGGATAAGGGATTTTATGGGTGTGAAAATAGAAGAAAATATATAATATTTTTTATTTTGTTCATTAAAAAAAAGAGAGTTAATTAAAAATTAATAAATATATTATTATCTTTTTATTGAAATTTATTTACTCTTATTCTACACAGCAAACAAAGCGCAAAGGAGGATCAAAATGATTCCACACAGCAATTAGAAGTCATAACGAGCATTGGAGTCCCAACCCTATTAGAACTTTTACTTGTGAGGCTGATGGAAGGAAAAAGACGAGGAAATAATTCCCTGAGGATGGAATTATGCTGACAACTCGTGAAACCAGAAAAATATCCTGAAACAAATCTTACCAGAAAATCATCTTTTGCAAAAGAACCATATGCCCAAAGAATCCATCACGATGAATAAGCCACTGAAAATGATAGTTCTCATCCTCCGAAATTAAGAAAAAGACCTGGTGCCTTTTTATTCTTGGCGTCAGAACTGAAAGCAACTTCAATCAAAATCGTCAGATAACCCGGAAGAAGTATCTAGACGAATGAAGGGAGAATGTATGAGAATCGCATTCATGCAGCAAAAATTTTAGAGAATCTGATCGAATTTTACAAATTGTAAGAGTTACCTAGAAGTAAAGGTGTTCATGGGCAGGGTTGAGTAAGACAGTCTCTTATCAAGTGCCCTGTTAAAAAAAAATATGGGTTATATTTTGTAGCCCAATGTCTAACCCTACCCAGTAAATATCCTAACCATTTTATGCTGGGTATAGGCTGGCTGAGTATGGGCGGGCTTGCATGCCTAAGTCGTGATGCACTACTCATATTGTGAGAAAAAATATGCAATTATGAACTTCTAAAATAATATCATATTGATATATCTTCAAGAGTTAAATAATATCCATAATCTACTAAGAATAAGACAATAAAAAAAATAGTAATTGAAGTTTTGAAATCTATTACATATAAAAAAAAAAAAGCTTTGAAATCTAAATAATTTGCAATTCTAACTTTGTACCAATCTTCTCAAAGTTGACAAGGATGAAGCATCTAAAAAAATGAGAGTTAGCAAAGTTTAAAAAAAATAAAAAAAGAAATCAATCTAGTTATAAATTTTGAAGGATGCAATTACCTACTTGACTCCTCATACGTGTAAAATTACCTTTTAATCACTAGTAGCCATCATATTCTCCCCTCCAAGTGTATCATATAAAATTCTCCTTTTAATAACAATAATTAACCTGCTTTAAATCATTTTTACCAAAATTAGTTACAAACTAACCATGATATAAATAGTTTTATTAATCATTTAAAATTTATCATGGATAGAGAAAGAAAATTTTACTTATAAAGAATTAACCATGATAGAAAAATATAAAACCATCTTCACGCACTATCATGGTTAAATGAGTTTAACTTATTTTAAAAATGTTATCCATGATATAAAACAGTAAAACTTATATAAGGATATTATCATGGATATAAGAACTTCACACAACATTAACATATAAAATCATATTAGAAAAAATTCTGGTTGAAGTTCCCGATTAACATCAATATCACAGTTATTCTCACAACTATCTCAAATGGGTCCCTAAACATCAAACTCAGAAATAATATCATATAAACCCACTTCACAACCAAGATTCTTTATAATACTCGTTTATAAATAAATTCTCAATATTATCCATTCTAAAACTGGATTCAAAACTAACAAATCACAAGCAACAGCCTAGGGCCTCAAGCCCACTACTAGCACGTATTCCCAGTATCAAATCTAAATAAAGTATCTCATTATATCAGAGTATGCAAAATAAAACCTACTGTGGCAATATACAAATATTCTATACATAAATTCAAGGAAGAGACTATAATATTGATATAGCACTAACTAAACCTCTTAAGCCTTCCCTGAGGTCCTAGAGATGAAAAATATTAATAACCACGGGGTAAGACAAATGTCTCAGTAACCAGCAATCATACTCATCATGCATATTAAAAAGTACTCGTGAGGTGTCAAGTGGTACAGTTAATAAAATACACAAGATAGAAAATAATACATTATCATAATATGATCAAATAGAAATATCACCCCAGTTCCTCCCAACAAACTAACCAAACAGCCTTATATTCGCCAACCGAATCCATAGGCTAATGATAACTACCATATGACTGGCCACTCAAAAAGCTAACCGGTCGAGTATTATGGATCGACCAAAATCCACATAGCACAAGACTAGACCATGTGTTCATTTTCTCTCAATAAACTGGTGAGGGTGTCGTAACCCCTCGGTAAACTAGTGGGGCAAGTTCCTCGGTAAACTGGTAGGATAAAAGCCAACCATCGAGCTCTAATGGAGGCTATACCACGTGTTAGAAAAATAACTTCATTATCACTAATCCCAATCATCATATACATAATTCTCAAGATAATCATACTAATCAAAATATCAATAACTTGATAATCAATAACTTTAATCAATATCACAATAGAGTTTTTCTCAAAATAATAACTTTCTTCGAGTTCAATCTCGAGATATAACAAGTTTTTAATCTCTATTTAAACTTTTCAAATTACTTTAAGTCCCACAAGACAATTTTCAATAAAATCAGCAATCAATTTTTTTTCAATATAATCATATCATCATCAGTAGATTTATATATATCAAATCACTCACAAACATCATATTAGCACAAATAATGAGTACAAAGTGGTTACCTCTCGCTAAAGCTAATAAAAGTACCATAAATGAGGAGCCTCGTGTTTAATTCACAATTCACTAGTCAATCTACAACATTTATATAAATGTGCATTAATAATAATTTAACACAATATATACTTTTAAATAAATACTCACATTTCTCTTCTAACTTTATTTTGTTTAAAAATTATTAATTAATTCAATACCATAACTTAATTTGTTTATCCAAATCACACATCTATTTTCTAAATTATCATTCCAATGATAATCCTATATTATCTCAACTTTATTTTACTCGTATAAATTCTCATTTAACATCAAATTCCTTAAACAATCTAAAACCCCCAAATTTATAACCTTTAAAGCTTCACCTAAAATTTTCAATGCTCACTTTCCATAATCAACCTCAAAAAGCATAATTTATAATTCCCAATCAAACTCTAACTTTAATTTACTTAAATCAACCACTAAATTCTCCAATTGTACAAAATTCTCAAATCTCTTAACATATAATTAACACTCAATATACTAAACCTTGAGTCTCATCACCAATAAAATTGCTAAACAAATAATCAATTTAATTACATAATTTTAAAGTTTCCAATTTTTACCTCTAATTTCCAAATCCCACTCACAATGTCCAAATCTTTATTTCAATCTTAAATCACATCATTTCTAAATTTCAATAACTCATTTACACTATCAATTAACCCATAATTATTCAATTTGATCAAAATTCCTAATTTCTCTAATTTAGGGTTCTAATAAAAATACCAATTTTCAATTTACAAAATATAATCACAATCTAAACCAATTAAATATCAATTATACCTCCAATAAATATAACCCAATCATTAAACTTAAATTAAATCAACAAAATTTTTATATTAAATCATCTCTAGTCTCTAACATTTAAACTCTAACTCTAAACCTCTTAAATAATATAAATAGAAAAATTCTAAACCAATTAAATGAAGGTATTCACTTACCTCTATAATTCTATGGTTATCATTTGTTAAAAATTCACACTTGTTCTAAGCCCTAATCCTCAAACTTACTTTGCCCCCAACAAAAATTATATTTCAGAAGAGCTCTCATTGAGTAGAGAAATATTTGGGAACTAATTATTATAGTTGAAAGATTTTAGGAACAAGAATGAAGCTCCAAAAATATCTAAAATTTTGTATGGAGGAAGGAAGTGCTGCTGTCGGCAACTGGAGAAAAGAAATGACGAAGGAAGAAGAAAGAAATGAAGTCCAGAGGGAGAGGGAGGATCATAGATATTATTATAATGGTATGAGTCCTACACCATTATATAATATATATATATATATTTCTATTCTTCTTCTTTTTCTCTTTATATTTATATATATGAGAAGTAAGAGGGTGGGAATAAGGGAGGAGAGATCAAGAGGTAGGTGGAGGAGGAGGAGGTGGAGGAGTATGGTCTGGGTTAAGAGTTTCACTAGGTCCATTATGAATAGGATAAGGGGTTGGTGATGCATTAGAATTTTTAAAAAGGGTTGAAGTTAAAGTATTTTCAAGAGACAATGGTAATACATTAGAAGCTTGATCATCCATTTAACTTAAAATTAACTATTAAAATATTAAAATATAGAATAAAACACAATTACTTATCACAAAGTAAACAAAAAATGAAATTATGAGATATATCAGAAAGTAAGCCTGAAATTACATATATCTTGTAACCCAACAATTATATATCAGAACAAGAACAGAACTAACATTATGAGACATATAATATGCAAGGTGAATAAACAAATAGTATTTTATGACTAAAATGCTAATTCTATGAAACTTAAACTCAGAGATCTGATTGATATCAACTAGAGCTGGTAAAACGGGCCCAGCCCGCGGGCTGGGCCCGTTTTACCCTAAGGGGGGGCGGGTTCGGGCTGGCAAAATGCCAGCCCGTTTTTGGGCGGGCTGCACAGCCCGCCCCCCCCTCAGCCCGCCAATTTGGCGGGCTGGCCCGTTTAGTGGCGGGCTGGCCCGCCAGCCCGCCACTTTTTTTTTTTTTTAAATTTAATATTATTATTTAATATTTATTTTACTTAAATGTTATTTTGAATACTCCTATTATCGAATACTAGTAAAGATAATTACTTATTTGTTAATATATGTTTACATATTATAATTGATTAATATTATGTTAATATTTATTTAGATTTATAATTATAAAATTTGAGATTTTTTTATAAAAAATAAAAATTTTTAAGAGTATAACATGAGTAATTTTTTTATTATACTAATATAACATTAGAAAATTTTTATTAGTATTTTAAAAATGTTAAAAATATTTTTTTTTTAAATTAAAAAAAAAAAAAAAAAAGTGGCGGGCTGGCAGGCCAGCCCGCCACTAAGGGGGGGCGGGCTCGGGCTGGCGTTTTGCCAGCCCGTTTTGGGGCGGGCTGCACAGCCCGCCCCGTTTGTTGGCGGGCTGGCCCGTTTTTGGCGGGCCAGCCCACATTCCCAGCTCTAATATCAACAATGACAAGGGTGACTCTAGTCAAAAGATGACCAATTAAACATCAAAGCAATAGCCTCAGTATAAAAAATCAACCTGCCATGATAACACAGTTGTAGCATCCAAATGAATTATAATGAGAAGGGGAAAACTTATGCAGGCAATGAGTTTTCCACTTCTCACTGATTATGCGTGTACTTTGTCTGTATGCAGCATTTGAACTTTCTCTCTTTTTCTAAGCTATTTTCCTATTTATGCCGCTGCTATTTTATTCTTATTTTATAGCTTATTGCTGGAGTTGGACTGCATAAATCCTAAGAATACTATTGAGGAGTAATGACTTAAATTCAGTTAATTTTAAAAAATCAGTGCATGAGATTTGTGTCCTTCGTTCTTTTTAGATTTATGTTTCACATTTCAATCGTTAATTTCATTGATATGATTGCCAATTTTGGGTGTGTGGGGGCATTAGGGATTGGAAGTGAAAGGATCCTCATTTTGTGAAGAATATGTTTGAAAACATTCTGGTGTGATTAGGAATTGATATTGCAGGATCTTACCTTGTATGTTTACATGACCTTCAAGTATAAATCTTAGTTCACAGACTTACTAGTTTATTTTGTGGTTAATTTCTTTGTCCTTGGAAGGAAGTCTGGGCTCATTCAATGGGACAAGATACTTATGCTGTTGATTCACATCACAGGTTCCCTGGTCTATTGAAAGATCAAGTTTGGTTGGTTAAAAGGAAAGACTCTGATCTCTATAAGATTGCTCCAATCTAAGATCAACTATCATTTGAGAGGTTTTTTTTGTAGTAATCCGTGCATGCCTGTTATTGTCCCAATCCGCAAAAACTGTTCATATTAACTTCAGAGGCACTATTCATATCATAAATTTCCAATCTTTCATCAATTTTTACTCTAACATACTAGTTATCAGATATATGAGGACTGAATCCTCGTGTGACATAGTGAAAATTATATATTTACATCAGATTGGGGAAGAGGGATATAATACCTGAATAAGCACTCCGTGATAAGAAGGAAATATGGGTAAAGAGTGCGAAGAGGTAGAGCTGAACTGGAAGAAAAATTGAGAGCTCAGGGAAAGGACCCAATCAAAAAAAATTGGTGAGATATTAAACTGACAGCCGAAAGGAGAGAGCTCAGAGAAAATAACATACAAATGAAATGAACACTATAAGCCCTCTTTCGTTCATTCTATGTGAAATATGTACTCTACAAATTTTAATATGTAAAAACAGTAACTAACTGGGTAGGACCAAATGAGCAGGGTAGCAACCCCTGCATGAACATTGGCCATGCCTAAAATTGCCTATTTTTTATTGGGCCATTTTTTATTGGGCTGGGCGGGGTATTTTTTTAGGTGCGTCTGGGTGGGATCACTGGCCATGGGCTTTTTGCATACCCTTGCCTAGAAGGAGAGGAAAAAAGCTACGTACCGATGGAAAATTCGATCAAATCATAACATCATGAGTAAATTCTTACGTGCCATAAGGCAACGGCGGTGGCTGGAGGAGCATGCGGCAGCTAGTAGTGGTGGTAGCTGGAGGTGGGCTGATGACGGGAGGAAGACGGAGCCTTTGAAGGGAGTGCAAATGCTTACGGAGATGACGGCGCCAATGAAGAGAAAAACAGTTTTTAGTGAGGATGGATAAATTTAAAATATTAAAAAGTAAGTAAAAGTAATTTAATTAATATAATGTATAATATTTTTTACTTTCTAAAAACCCCTAAATTTAGACGGGTGAGAGAGGGGAAGGGACTCTCTATTTTTCTCAACCAAATACATTTATATCTCCTCTCCAAAAATCCTCCAACTAAACAATGTCTTAACTTTAGGGTTAAAATTTGCAACACTATCATCTTTCTTTCTCTCTGCCGTCAAGCTGTTCGTCTTCCACATGTGGTTCATTCAATTTGAACTTTCAAACAAAGAACTACACATAAGAGATTGAGGAGCAAAGGAAGCATGGTAGATGAGAGACGGACGAGCAGAGGTAGGAGGAGCTAGAGCAATATGCAATGACGAGTAACACACACACTAGATGATAGAACTTCATCTCCTTTCATATTTTCTCTCTTTTTCTTCGCCTATTTCTCAACCATTCTGGATCTTGGCTCAAAAGTGGGTTTCAGTTCAAAATTATGTTTCCTAGGTCTGAAACTGCCTAATTTCGAAAATGCTTCTTTCTTAAAAACGAATCGTTGCCAACTCTAACTAATGATCCAGCTCGGCTTTTAATGGTAGAGAACTTCTTTTATCTATGTGGTAACATTTTAACTGTTTATTAAAGTTCTTTTCTTTTATGATTAAGCTTCAAAATATTAGTAAATTTTTTTCTATTATAGTATAACTTTGAGTGATTTCTTTCCTTTCTACTGTAGTAGTTTTTTACTATAATAGGTGATTAAATGGTTGATTTTTGTAAAATATTTTGGTATTAAAAGGTGAACGACAAAATATATTGTACTTTTTCTTTAGCACAAGTATAAATATCCCTTAATCACCATCAACATTTTATCATGTTTCATGATTTCACATCTCGTTATAATACTTTTAAACTTGTTGCCCCTTCCTTTTTTTTTTTTACCAACTATCTCACTTTTCTTCTCAAAGTCATCTTTAAAAATTAGTCAAGAGTTTAGAGAATCTTCTCACTAGTACAAAAGTTATTTTCTAAACCGGTTGCTTTCACTCCTAGTGCCCCTGTCTATTACTATGGGCCTATTTGGTTTAACTTCTACAAAAAAATTTATAAAAAAAAGGGATTTATAAATGATTTTAGAGAATAGCTTCTAAAGAAGAACTTTTAGAAAAAAAGTTATTATAAAAAAATAAGTGTTTAAATAGTTATTAGCAGAATGATTTTTTTTATTAGTAAATTATCAGAAAAAGACACGAGATCAAATGATAATTACATAAAATATAATTTTAAATTTTTATTTTCTATTTGATATTAAAATAATAAATAGAAGGCCCACCACAAACAGTACTTCTCTCGCTTCCTCCTTTCTTAATTTCTGATTATAGTTTGTCTTTTCATGGATCCTGAAACATTCACCGCCAGCATCTTCAAGTGCGACACACTCACCATCCTCTCAACTTTCGTGCTTAACTGCCCCATGCTTCATGAGTACACCATGGCTCCACCGGCGCCACCATCAGTCGTCGCCATTGTGAGGGGTTCCAGCAGGGAGGTGGGAGGGTTGGATAAGTTGTTCCAGGCTTATGGGATTTGGTACTACACGACAGCTAAGATAGCTGAGTCTTGGGTTCACAGTGAGCACTCTCGTCAACATGAAGGATGATGTCCTCGTCAGGGAATGATAAACTCAATTTAAAAGCCAACTGAGAATCGTCCGTGAATATCCTTGTTCTCAGAGAACAGTTGTAGCGACAAAGGAGAGAGATCGGTGAGAATTTCTTGCAGATCTCGGCGAACAGTGGCAACGACAGAACATCTGCAATATACGAACACCTCCTTTGTTGAGTTTGTTGTCCGTGGCTATGGAGATCGAAGAAGCTTACAGATCTGATGTGGGTAATGAAGATCAAAAATAGAAGTCGCCGTCCTCACCCATAGGATCCTCCTTCGATGTTGCATTCCTCTCCGTCGTCACCTCCTTCTTCGTTCTTCTCCTCCGTCAGAACCTCTGCAACCTTAAAAAGCTATCGTCACCATCCTAGATCCTCTTCACCTTCATCAGAAATGGAAGCTTCCGTCTTCACCTACATCAAAAATAGAAGCTTTCCTCTTCACCTCGGTCATCGTCCTGGGAAAGAGAGTGAGCCAAAGAGACTAATGAAACAAAGAAGAGAGAGAAGAGAGAGAATGTGTTAAAAAAAATAGAGGTAAAATAGTTATTTGAAGCCCAAAAACTATTTTTTCAAGTTAAAAACTATTCCCACAAGTTTATATGAAATCATAGTTTTGAATCATGATTTAGTCTAGAAGTTCTTATAGATATTTGATAATTATTTATTTAATTTTTTACCCAAAATATAGTTTAGTTCAAATTTTTTTTTTAAATTAGGGTTTAGTGTCCACCTAAATAGGCACATATCTTTTGTAAGACGCAATGGCTACACAACCTTCTCATTCTTTTTCTGGATTCTTCGTCTTCGACCAATATTAATGTTAGTTAAACAATCAATGTTAGTTGACTTAACGGCTAAAGTATTTTTATATTATTTTAAAATTTTTATATGTACTTTGCGTCTAAAATAAACAACATTTTAGTGAAATTTTTAATTGAAATAAACTTATTGAATTGGCATGAAAAAATATCTATTAAATTATTGAGTTAATATAATAATCTAGAAGGATCTATGAATCTCTAAATGGTATTGAGAAGAAAAGTTAGAAATTTGGTAAAACAAAGGAGGAAGGGGCATCAAAAGTTTTGTACTCTAATAGTATAGAAGCTCATTTATAAATGAGAGCTCACAATTAAAACAAAGGGTACGAAGGCCATAAAGTGAAAAATATTTTAATGATAGTGGGAAATAAACCTAATAATATGGGTCGGCTAAAAAATAATAAGTTAGGTTAACAAAAATGAGACACATTTTAATGTGGATTTTTTTAATTCGCCCCGCGAAAACTCATAATTATAGTGGGCTAACCTGTTTTAATTAATTTATTTTTTAAAATTAATATTATATATTGCATCACCTCTCACTTCTCTCTTGTAATGCTCTCCTCACCTCAATCCTCCGCCAGTCGCCCTTCACGTCGTTGTCGGCTTTCATAATCTTCGCAGCTTCAGTAGCCGTTCATCGTCATCACAGTCTCAGTCACCGTTCACAGTCGTCGTAGCCTTAGTCTTCGTTCACCGTCGTCACAGCCTTAGTCTTTGTTCACTGTCATCGCATATATGAATTTGACCAGGTATTGATCAAGTCTTCTTCCTCCTCCAGATTTGTATTTTGTTCGAAGATTCTTCCAGCTCTGGTTTACGAGTCAAAATGTTAAACATCGATTATCACCATCTGTAACTTGAAGGATTAGATTCCATTGTTCAAGGGGAAAGCTTCAATCTTTCTTCTTCCTCCTTACCGACGAGCTTTTTTTATTGTGAATAATGATAATTTACAATTGTAGTTTGATTTTGAAGTTTAAGTTTTCTGAAAGAAATTCATGAAGGAAAGTAAATGTCAATTTCTAAGATAACCATGTCTCCTCTTCTCCTTTCATCTTTTTTTAAAAACAAATAAAATAATAGGCGAATTTGGCAAGTTTTTTTTTTGCCAACCCTTTTCACCGAAGTTTTGCCCCGACTATATTCGGATCCAACCCGCATCGCACACCTGGCTATAGTGGGTGAGTCTCCTAACGGGGATTTTCTGCATTCGCCAAGGCTCAAATTCGAGACCTCGCTTAAACGATACCGAGCTGATTACTACTCGAACTAATCTGTTGGTGCGAATTTGGCAAGTTAACCCCTAACCTGTGGTGACGGAGCTTAGGTTAATAAAAGGCAAGTCCTTTTGACCCACACCCCTAACTTGTGCCTAACTTGTACCCAGGTCTAACTTGTACTTGTAACTTGTAACAAAAAAAAAAAAAAAACTTCTACTTGTAACGGCTATCGTGTATTTAGCAGGTTGACTTATATTATTAGTTTTAATGGAAACTACTTAAAAATATAGAGAATTATTATTTTTTGGTGTTAAGGATAAATTTATTTTAAAAATTTTTATTCAATATTAATGTTTTCTAAATTTTTTTTATATTTAAGATTATTCTAAAAATATTAAAATAGAATAACGTTATTTTTTACTATTAAAATATTAATTATTAATATAAAATTTTTAATAGTATAATATTAATTTTTTAATAGATAAGATAATATTATTATATTTTAAAATTTTAGAATAATATTATCTTAAAAAAAAATCAGAATAACATTACTCTTAAACTAAAAACTTTTGTGAAGACAAATTTACATTTTACCCGAAAAAGAACTTAAAAGTCCAAAAGGAAAAAACCTGTGTACGACGAAATACATGAATGCGTTTTGAACATTTATGGACCTATCGGCTATCGCCCTATCCCGGAAATTCCCGGCATCTCGGCAATACAAGCTTCTGCGTCTGCGGCCTCCTCTTTCTTCTTCTTCTTCGTCTTTGTCAACCAATCGAAGTCACTCTCAGGTTCTTCCTCATTAGGGTTATCAGTATGCCCTCCGATCAACATTACATTCCCATGTTCTGAAATCAATTTCAGGCTTCAATCAATCATCCCAACTTTTGTAACCACAAAACAATGGCCACCACAACCACAATGAAGACAATCTCCGCCGCTCTCAAACTTATCGACACAAAGAAGGACAACCTCAAGAAGGCCTACGATGATCTCCATGCTAACTCCCAACTCCTCTCTTCATTCCCTCTCTCATGGTCTGAAATCGATTCTCACTTCACTTCTATCCAGAATTCTCTTACTCAACGTTTTCATCTCCTCGAATCCCTCGAATGCCAGGCTAGCCAACCTAGTTCATCAACTTCACCAGTTCCCATGCCAGCCAAGAATCCAAATGACCCGACCCAGAACCCTAAAGATCCGTCCTTGTCATCTTCGCGGCCGTCAAGTCAAAATCAAAACCTCCTTGGTGAGCCACCTTCATCGTCGAATCCACCGAATCAAAATAGAGCAAATGTTTTACCCAAAAGCTCTGTTGTATCGAGCTCGGTGATGCCTAGATTCGAGTTGAGTACCCTGTGCGAGAAGATGGATGGCAAGGGATTGAGGCAGTATGTTATTCTTCACGTGAAAGAGAAGACTGCCATTCAGCCCGAGCTTCCAGGGGCGTTACGTTGTGCTGCAGACCCAGCCACGTTGGTTCTGGATTCTCTTGATGGTTATTATGGGGTAAATGACCCAAGGGATATGGAACAACGTAAGCTTAGGAGGGCCTGCGTTGCATTATTGGAACAGTTGAGGGTTTTATCTCCAAATATAGGATTCAAAGTGAGAGAACGAGCCAAGATGATGGCGGCAGAGTGGAAAGCAAGTTTGAGGACTGATGGCGCAAAGACGTTAGAGGCATTGGGCTTTTTGCATTTTGTGGTGACATATGGCTTGCTTTCTGAAGTCAGCATGGATGATCTTGTTGATTTTACTGCTATGGCTGCTAACAACGACGAGGTTCCCCAACTATGCCGAATTATTGGTTTGACAGAGAAAATTCCTGGTAAGATAATTTGAAGTTGCATTCTTGAAGAAATATGGATAATAAGCTAGTATTATTTTTTTATTATTTTAACATTAATACGCAGTAGCATTTATTCATGGATTGTATGTTGACGTTGGAATATTAGTTTTCCTGATAAACGGTTCCTGCTTAATACAAAGGATTTGTTTAGTATATGAGATTTTGAGTATGGCAATGGGTGGGTTAAAAGAGGAAATACAAATAATGAATGGGAAGTGGGGTGGAGGGTTTGGGAGGCAGTGAAAACAATGGTTAGAATTTTATCATCTAAAGATGCTATGATATATTATGAGCTTGAAAGTTTCTGTCATTATTGGATAATTACTGGTGTAATTTTTCCTTACTTTTATTGGAAAGGCAATCATCATTTCATTTTTACAGATCTTGTTCAGAAACTTGTTGATAAGGGCAAGCATGTTCTGGCTGTCAAGTATGTCTTTGAGTTTAGTCTTGCTGATAAGATTCCACCAGTTCCCATCTTGAAAGCTGGTGTGGATGAGGCTAATAAACTTGCTAAAAGACTTCTCCAGGAAGGGAAATCACCGGTATGTATGTCCCCTGATTGGTGTCTCAAACTGGGAGTTACTGAGTCATTCCGATATTTATTGAGGTATTTTTGCAGAATGAGGCCACAGCAAGAGAAATTCATGCACTGAAATCAGTAATAAAGGCTATTGAGAGTCATAAGCTTGAATCTCAATATCCACCAGCAATCCTTGAGCAGCAAATAGTGCAACTGAACAAGCAGAAGGCAGATAGGAAACGTCCTGCACCACCTTCTGTAAAGCTTCATCCTCAGCCTCAGCCTCAGCCTCAACAGCAACCACAGCGGCAAAAGAATAAGAAGCAGAAGCAGCGGCAGCAAATTCGAAACAAGCATCCTCATCCTCGAATATCAGCCCAAGTTGGTCCTACTGCTGTCCAGAAGATTGTTAGTGTTGCCAATTCAGCATTGCACCAATTCCAACAGCCTCTGGTCCAACCTACAGGTTTGTTGCCAGAACAATTGAATTCATACATGAGCTCACAAGCTGTACCATATGGAATGGTGGGTCAAACCTCCACCATTTCTCCTTATACAGGCCCTTCAGTTGAGCCTTATGGTTTTGCTGGTGTCCCCATGGGGTCCAGTGGCAATCCAACTCCAGGTGGTTCACATCTATATTCAGAGCCAAATTTGCAGTCTGATTATCATGACAGAACCACTACCTATAGTGGTTATGGTCTTCAACAATATTACCAATCTCACTATCCTCAATAGTTCAAGGATTTGCTTCTCATTGCACTGAACTCTTGGGGTGGTATTATAGTCTCTTTCTGACTTTGCACTGGTGGTGTCTGGTTATCAATATCACCATGATTAAAAGCAGGAATTAGATTCAGTAATTGAGAATTGTGAGGGAATGCTTATTTCCACAATTTTGATTACTTGAATCAGTTTGTATCTAGTATATTACTTTTAAGTTATGGTCTACTAAACTTCTCTGCTCTTTTCTGAATGGAAGTTATTGGTGCTAGGAATTTAAAAGTAAGAGCTCCATGGATAGAATCATTCATATATGTATTAGCTAGTTTTGCATGAGAATCACTTATCAAGTGAGTCTACTGCTGGCTCACCTTAACATATATCTTTCATCACCAAGGCCGAAAGCCCAAAACTTTAAAAGGTCATTTCGTTTAAAGGTTAGCAAGTAAATCTTGTCGAAATTTGTATCTGTCCCAGAAGTTACCTGTATTTTTGCTTCCGACTTCTTTTGGTTGTATTTCCCTGTAAACGTAAGTTACCTTTATATTTTTCTCCTTTGAGATCAGATTCCTAACAACACCTTAAAATCCTCAAAATAAAAATAAACTACTAAAATCCTAGCAAGATAATATATAACATAATTTAAATAAATAAAATGCATTAAGATATTAAATTTATATCGTAATTATTCTTGATTAAGGGAAATTCTTTTAATCTTATATAAATCATATTTTTTTTGTTATTAGTTGTAATAATCCTTAATTTATGAAGGATTAGTATTATGTTATCTTTTCTCATCATATGTTGCCCAAACCTAGATGTGAGGTTGGATCAACCTGAACATCTTAGTACATCCATACTATTCAATGTCTCAATGTGGGTATGTGAGTAGGCAATACACATTTGTCTCAGATTATGTTCTCGCAATCTATACAACAATCGGGTTGTTGACATAGAACACACATACTTTTCACTAGTGGCCTTTGAGTGTGAGCACAACCAACTCAAAAAAACTTGCTGTTTTAGACATACTTTTCACTAGTGGCCTGAGTGATGAGCAGAACCAACTCATAAAAAAACTTGCTGTTTTAGACATAGATGATGATTGATGAAACGTCATAACCCCACTGGTATCTGGTTGGGACATGTATCAATCGTTTGTTCTTTAATAGCTGATGTCCCATTCAAGTATGATTTTGGTCATAGGTGAATTTCTTGGAGCAATTTTGATGATTAGAGGCAGCAATTGAGTCTCATCTTGTTTGAAATTGGTTTTCCATCACCCCATTATGGGCTTCTATATGTATTCCTTTGTGGAGTAAACTATTGTGATTTTACTATCACACTTTGTTATGCTTCAAAAACCAACAGAGATTGATCTTCATAGATGATCCTATTCCTGTGTCTATTAACACCCCTACAAAGAGATAATCCCTTGTTGGATGAAGTTAGATCAGGCCTCTGGATTACTAAACTTTTGCACTTTGCTGCATTGGTTTAAACCATTAGAATGTTGTAAGATTGATCTAGTAGTCAATTCAGAGAAACTGGAACACAAACTTAACCACTTTACCTTTGTATCCAAATGCAGTTTCAAAGTTTTTGGATTATGCGTGCCTTAAGGTTTAATGTTTCACCTAGGCAGGAAATCTAAAACCTTTGAGAGGCATTTCGTGTTTCCAAATTTGTTGCCTAGCATTACCATGAAACATTCGCATGTTCTGCTGATACATGATTTCATAGCCTTGTTTAACAACAAATCTATATTTACAAAGGCTATGAGTGGAAATAAATAATAAACTTAAAGGGAAGTTTTATTGAAATGCTATAGGACTAATGATGCTATATGGTAATAAATGTTAAGTTTTAAAGGGATAACAAAACTATAAAGTTAGAATAATAAAGATATGGATATTGAGATAAATATATAGTCCTATAGAAAAATATAAGATTTATAATAGATATATATTAGGAAGAGTTGGTGAAGCATCTTTTGAAGAGAAAAAAAATAGTAGAAAATCACGTTTGAAGTTTTGAAAGTACGTAGATTAAATAGTAAGAAATTCTCTAAAAATACTAAAAAAAGACTAAAAATAATATTAATTGAAGTTATTAAATGGGATTTTTTTTAGTTAATAATATATATAAAAATTTAGTTATTAATAGAGTACAATAATATCTTGTATTTCATGATTCCATGTAACAAATCAAATCTAGTGGATAAGGATTTTTATTGTTGTTTAATAGCAAATCCGCCAGACATACACGTGATTCTGTCATGATATTAGCTCCACTGCATACGGGTGATATAGTAAATCATTAGGGGTGTTTGAGTTAGGTAGGGCAACCCCTACGACAAAAATATAGGCTGTATTTTACAGCTCGATGCCGGCCCTATCCGGTAAAAGCTCTAACTATTTTGGGTTGGGCATGGGCGGGCTGAGCGTACCAAAGTTATAATAACATGCTCATATTGTGGAAAAAAATCTGCAATTATAAACTTTTAAAATAATATCATATTTATATGTTTTCAAGAGTTAAATAATATCTATAATCCACTAAAATTAAGGTAACAAAAAGATAATAATTAAAGTTTTAAAATTTATTGCATATAAAAAAAAATCTTGAAGTCTAAGTAGTTTGTAATTATAACTTTACATCAATTTCTCAAATGTTGACAAGGATGAAGTATCTAAAAAAATAAAATAAATAATTATAATTTATAATGTAATCTTATTATGATTAGTAAAGTTAAAAACATCAATATAGTTATAAATATTAAAAGACGCAACTTATGTATTTAACTACTTATATTTTTAAAATGACCCTTTAGTCACCAGTAACTATCATATTCTCCCTTCTAAGTGTAGCATCTATAGAGAAAAGTAAAAAAATAAAAAAAATTGGTGCTCATGGGCAGGGCAACCCCCTGCCTGGTGCCTAGCCTGAAAAAAGTATGGGCTGCATTTTGTAGCCCGATGCCCAACCTTGTCTTATATTTATCGGGCTGAGCAGGGCCTTTTTTTCGTGGACTCGAATAGACATACTGGGTCACGAGTTTTATGAATACCCCTATAAATCATGTTCTTAGTGGAGTGCATGCGCATGCTTGCATGCGAGTGTTTTTCGGTTATTCTTACTCTTTAGATGTTTAAGTAGCTCTCTGTTTTGTTTAATTTACTTATCTTTGTAGAATAGGCGTTAGAACTTCGAAGTTCATATTACTGCCTAGAGCAGTTTGATTCTTACATAAAAATTAATTTAATTATTTTTTTAATTTTTATAAATTAATTATCTAAGTCCTCCAACAAATTTTACTCACCACAACCTGATATTGTACTTTTCTATTTATCCTCTTCTAACTCCTGACCGATGCCCTTTCAAATGTAGTGCAGGTGGCTCATGGCAAATTGGCAATTAGATCAAGTGATAAGAAATCCAAACTCTTTTAAATAACATCTTTAATTTGAATCTTATTGGAAGAAAGTTTTAATTTTATACATGGAAAAAAATGAATTATGTTGAGTTTTTATTTAGTTGGAAGTTGGAACTTAACGTGATTTTGTATTTAAATTAATTATTAATAATGAATATTAGATAGTTTTTCTTTAGAAAAAAATTGCTATAAGTAGACCATATAAGATGAAATAAAGAAAATAATTTTAGAGATGGAAACATCTACTACTAAAAGGATTCATTTTGATCCTTTATCAATTTAATGATGAATCTAATTTTAAAAAATTTATTAAAACTTGTTCTAATAATGGGAAAGCAAACATGTCAACTTACTCTTTCCCAAGATCATCACAGCATATCCAAGAAAAATTGACAACATTCTCTTCTTTCTTTTCTTTTTTTCTGATTGAAAGATGAAGTGACGCCTAATTTTGGTTTTTCAATCAATGAAAGAGTCAAAATATGATTAAATTGCTCTATTTAGATTGATACACTTAAATTTCCGGTCAAACTTTTAGTAGCTTTTTTGGTTATTTATTTTTTTTAACAGTGTGGTAAAATAATATCAACGTAATTTGTTTTATTAAGCATAAGTATCCTCTTATTAGAGGCAATTGTTATAAATATTATATTATATGGATGTTCATAGTCTCTTAGGATTCTATCTTATATTGAATGACATTATAGCTTATAACTCCTAAATTGAAAGGTCTCTAATATTCATTTTCTATAACCTCTAATTATACAATTATGTTGTTTAATTTTCTTCTTTATATACTTATAACTCTTTAAACACAAGAGTTAAGTGGTGGCAGTTAAAGGGGGAGAAGAGGGAAACTTTTAAAAGAACTATGTTAAATGAAGGGGTTTGGGAGGTGCAGGAAAATGCTAACATCATGTGAAAGGAAATGGCTGAAAAAGTCCAAACAGTTGCTAAAGTAATTTTGGGAGAATCTAAAGGTTTTGGTCGACGAGATAAGGAGACTTGGTGGTGGAACGAGGACGTGCAAGAGAAAGTTAAGAACAAGAGAGACTGTTTTAAGGCTATACACTTATGTGATAATACTGAAAATTGGGATAAATATCGTTTAGCTAAGAAGGAAACGAAGAAAGCGGTGAGTGCGGCTCGTTCTAGAGCTTTTGAGGAATTTTATAAGGAATTAAGGACAAAGTCAGGAGAACGAAGATTTATAAGATTGCAAGAGACAGGGAAAGGAAATCGAGGGATTTGGATCAAGTACGATGTATTAAGGATGAAGAAAGCAAGGTCTTGGTTGCAGATGGTGATATTAAAGAACGGTGGGAGACCTATTTTTACAAATTGTTTAATGACGAGGGAGGAGGGTTGAATTATGAGATAGGAGATTTATCACGAGAAGTTGAACCAAATTTGGCATTTTACCGTAGGATCCGTGTTGGCGAGGTTAAAGAGGCGCTTAAGAAAATGGAAAATAGTAAAGCGGTTGGACCTGACGGTATTCCTATTGAAGTTTGGAAGTGTTTAGGCGAAACGGGGGTGGTGTGGCTTGCTAAACTATTTAATGTGATCTTAAGTTCTAAGAAAATGCCCGATGATTGGAGGAAAAGTACTTTAGTTCCTATTTATAAAAATAAAGGAGATATTCAAAATTGTGCAAATAAAGAGGGATAAAGCTTATGAGTCACACTATGAAGTTATGGGAAAAGGTAATTGAACACAGGTTGAGATTAGAGACTGATATTACGGAGAATCAGTGTGGTTTCATGCCAGGTAGGTCTACAATGGAGGAGATTTATTTATTAAGGGGGTTAATGGAAAGGTACCGGACCAAAAGAAGAGATTTGCATTTGGTCTTCATTGACTTAGAAAAAGCATATGATCGAGTGCCAAGGGAGGTGCTTTGGAGAGCTTTAGAAAAGAAAGGTGTGCGCATGACATATATCAAAGCAATAAAAGATATGTATAAAGGGGTAACTACTACTGTAAGAACGTCTGGGGGCGAAACAAAGGATTTTTCCATAAAGATTGGTCTACATCAGGGATCATCATTGAGTCCTTATTTATTTAATCTGGTAGTGGATGTTCTAACTAAGCCTATTCAAGATGAAATCCCTAAGTGCATGCTTTTTGCGGATGATATAGTTCTTATGGCGGAGTCAAGAGAAGAGATTAATTTTAAACTTGAGTTATGGAGAAGTACTTTAGAGTCGAAGGGTTTTCGTCTGAGTAGAAGTAAGACTGAATACATGCATTATAATTTTTCTAAGAGGCAAGTTAGAAGTAACTTGGAGGTCAGATTAGAAGATCAAGTTATTGCACAAATAGATAAGTTCAAATATTTGGGATCAATTATATAGAAAGATGGTAAAATTTTGGAGGATGTTAATCATAGAATCCAGGCTGGGTGGTTTAAATGGAGAAAGGCTACTGGGGTTATATGTGATCGGAAAGTACCAGATAAAGTAAAAGGAAAGTTTTATCGTACTGCTATAAGACCAGCAATGCTTTATAGAAGTGAATGTTGGGCTTTAAAAGGACAGCAAGAGCATAAAATTGGGGTAGCCGAAATGAGGATGTTGAGATGGATGTGTGGGCATACAAGAAAAGATAAGATTCGCAATGAACAAATACGGGGAAGAGTTGGAGTGGCACCTATTGAGGAGAAAATAGTGGAGAACCGTCTTAGGTGGTTTGGACACGTACAAAGAAGGCCAAGGGATGCGCCGGTGAGGAGGGTGGATCAAACGGATTGGAGTCCGGTTAAAAGGAGTCGAGGAAGGCCAAAGAAAACGCTTAACGAGGTCATTGAGCGGGATCTCCGGGTCAATAACCTATCTAAGGATTTAGTTTTTGACAGAGCACAATGGCGTCGTATAATCCATGTAGCCGACCCCATTTAATGGGAAAAGACTTTGTTGTTGTTGTATACTTATAACTCTTTAGGATTAGTCTTCAATGTTAGTGTCTTATAAATAGAGGATGATGTACATACATTTGAGGATAACAATAAGAATGAGAATCACTCCCTCTTTCTCTCTAATTCTCTCTTGTCATTCTCATTTCTCTCATTCTAAATCTCTCTTGCATTTTCTTTATTTTTATAACAGCAATAATATTTAAGGTATTGTTAGGCACTAAATATATTCTCTTATATTAGGATTCAAACTTTAATTATGTTAAATTATAAGGGATTAACTCTTTTTGCTAAACTAAACCTTGATTAGTTATATCAAACCTAATTTTCTTGCATCTAAACTAAATTTCTATTTTTGCTTGGATTAAAAACAATTTTTTTAATAATCAATAATTCAATATGTTAAATAAAATTAAAATTATTTGTCATTATTTATTTAGTATTAAACTATTTATTGATGTAATATTTTTAAAAGGTTAAGGTATAAATTTATTTATAAAATATTCTATGATGGGCGGGGGACATCATAAACTTTCTTTTGGAGCAAAAGTATTCATGAATTTTTTTTTTTGGTAAAATTCATGAAATTTTTAAAATGGTATAAAAATATTAAAATTGTTAAGTCAATTAATATTGACTATTTTACAAATAATTAGTCAAAAAATATATAAAAATATATATAAAAGTTTTAAAATAGTATAAAAATATTATGAGCGTTAAGATAATCAACATTAGTGTGTGTTTGGCATTTAGGTTTCAGAATTAATTTTGGACAAAACCTAAGTTTGGGAAAATTTTATACAAACAGTCATTTTTGTTCAAAACCTCGGTTTGGGTCAAACCATGGTTTCAGAAAAGCTTATCAGAATAGCTTTTGAAACAGTAAAACAGCTTATGGACTATCCAATTACTATTTTACTTTTTCTTACACTATCTCTCCTCTTTCTTCTATCTTTCCACTATCCCTTATCTTTTCTCTCTATCCTCTCTCATCTCTCATCTCTCATCTTTTCTCTCTACCTTCTCTCCTCTTTCCTCTCTCTTCTCTACCCACTCTCATCTCTTCTCTATTCCTTACTCTCTCTCATCTCTTCTCTTTTAATAAAATCATACTCTTTTTAATAATTTATCTTTCCAAAAATTTATTTTGAAAATAACTATCAAAACACTTATTTTTTTAAAATCATTTCTTCCCAAAATCTATTCTTCCCAGAATCTATTCTCCAGAATCTATTCTCAAAAGCTAATCCAAATGGGCCCTTAATCATTAATCAAACAGTTTCCACTGGCATGGCACAACATTTTTGCTACAAACCCCAAACATTTTATGCGTATAACTTTCAGCATACAACTCTCGGATTGGAGCGATTAAGATTTCAAAGAAAGCTTATGAAAATACTTAACTAATGACATTGGTTTCACTTTACAATTCATTCATATGAAAATGTTAACACTTGAGACCTAAAATGCCAAACTGCTACCAAAACTCATTAAACAACATATTGGATATTGAATAGGAGGAGTGTCTATATTTAATATCTGATAGTATCTTAAATAGAATTATTTCTAATAAAATGATATATATACTTAAAAATATACTAGTGGAAACCGGCAAAATCTACCCAAAGTTTATCCAATCATAATCGGCCATTCAAAACCACATTATACTATGCCTTTCAAAAATGAAAATTGGCATTAACTTTTAAATACCATTATAAACCATTCATACTTCACTCATCCAAACAGACTTGGTGTGTTTTTGGATATCAATTCTAAGAATTAATTTTGGCCAAAACCGCAGTTTGGAAAATTTTTACATAAATAGTCATTTTTGTTGAGAATTGATTTTGGGCAAAACCTCGGTTTGAAACCTAGGTTTTGAATAAGCCACTGAAAATAGCTTTTGGTTTGAAACATAAGTTATGGATTATCCAATTACTATTCTACCCCTTCTTTTTCTTACATCATCTCTCCTCTCTTATCTCTCTTTTTCTCTTTCCTCTCTCTTCTCTTATCTCTCTTTTTCTCTCTCATCTCTACACTCTCTTCTCTATCATCTTTCCTCTCTCTTACTTTTAATCAAATCATACCTTTTTTAGTAATTTACCAATATAAAAAGTGATTCTACTACTAATCATCTAAACATCTCTATTCCTAAAATCCATTCTTCCCAAAATCTATTATTCTCAAAATCTATTCTCTAAAATCTATTCTTCCCAGAATCTATTTTCCAAAAGTTAATCCAAATACACCCTTGTTTGAGCATAATTATATATATCAACATAATCATATGATCTATTTAATAGTTTTTTAATTAATGGTATCATATTTTATAATAATAAAAAATTAGAATTTTATTTTTTAGCTAGAATGAACTTTTTAGTAATTACGAAACCGCTAAAAATTACAAAAAGGAAAATATTTTAGTCAAATTTAAATTTTATTTATAATTGGCGCTATATTTCTAACAGTTTCTAACCGGTAGAAAATTATAGCATCATCCTAAAAATTTTATTTTCCGCCAACGAAGATGTCCTACAAGAAATTTCTAACGATTGCTTTGATTGCTACAAATATTTTTTAAATTTTATTTCCCGCCTAAATATTTTCTAACCGTTGTAAACTGCTACTAACGTCATCTTATTGACTTTCTCCTGTCACATTTTTTTAAATGTTTACTTGAACTGTCAGAAATGTTCTAACGTTTTGATTACAATGCCTAGCTTTTATTATATTGACATACAAAAAAAACAGAGATTGTTCACAAACAATGTAGACTTTGAAACATTTTTTTAAAAAAATAGAAGTATGTTGAATGTGACCATTTTAATTGTAAAAATTAGCTTTCATGTTCTATGCCAATTACAATATGATGAGTTAATGTCAACATGTGCAAGTTTTAAACATACTCGTCTATCTGACCTGGGTTGTTGGGCAGAAAAATGTAATTTTTGGAAATATTAGTAAAGGCTTTTTCTTAGAGTTTTGCAGAGACTTTTTTTTTTTAAGTATAAAAAGTATGTTTGTTGGTTATCTTTTGCCTTATTTAAGGATTAACGACCGTTAAATATACACTTGGCAATTTTTAACCATCATATAAAATTTTAAAAAATAAATTTTATCTTGAGGAGTTGTACTTTTATCCTCTCCAATTTATCTTAAGCATGTATTTTCTTTAGATTATACTATACACAACTTTCCTAAACTTTTCTAAATTTTATGTTATGTATATATTCATACATAACTTAAAATTTAAAAAGGTATATAAATGATGGTTGCGGTTATCTACATAGATTTCAAATTTTAGAGTGGTTCATGATTAAATTTTAAATGGTAGTTCAAAGTTAACGAGAATTTTATATAATTTAACCTTTTTTAATACCCTTTATTCAGTCGATTTTCTCATTTGTACCACAAAACAGTAATTTAATGAATTCAAAGATAATATTACAAAATTATTAATTTTTTTGGATATATATATATATATATATTTAGAAGCATATAACCTAACTCCTACTAAATATTTTAATACAGTAAATAGTTAAAAGTATTTGAATTTAATTTAACCTCTTTGAATTAATGAGTGACTTGTAATATGGGCAATCATAAGTCATAGCATGAATTGATTCCTAGATCCCACATGGTTTAGATTTCATATATATCCTAATAATGTGGAGGGAAAACTTGAAAGTGATATATCACAATAAAAAGATTATAAAAACACCTTTCTTCCTTTTCCTTTTGTCTATGCCTATTAATAGGCACAAGGGCAGGGCAGCCTTCTCAAGAGGTTAAAGGTTAATGAACCGAATGAGAAAACAAAGCTTTAAATGAAATGATTCCATTGTGCTAACTTTAATTAATATATATTTTATTACTCTTCATTGATTATAGTGTGGACCAAAAACTTCATATTATTGTACTTTTCCTTTTATCCTCTTCTAACTAATTCCTATTCTCTTCATGTTCACCAAAATTTAATGTCATGCAACTCAGAGAACTAATTAAATTAATTAGTTCCACCGGAGAAATCAAATTGGAATATTAAAGAAAATTGAACTCTCTATTTATCAATTAGTCAAAATCAAATTGGAATATTTAAAAAAAAACTCTATAAAATAAGTGTTTTGCTATTTTATGAGATAAAATCTCTTTTCTATATTTATCTCATATAACGAAAAATTATTTGAATTAAACTGATCCAAACAAGTGTTCAATTGTCATTTGAAAATATTATTCTCT
The DNA here is from genome assembly GCA_037074615.1 of Leucaena leucocephala. NCBI lineage: Eukaryota > Viridiplantae > Streptophyta > Magnoliopsida > Fabales > Fabaceae > Leucaena > Leucaena leucocephala. The sequence goes on along the minus strand of CM073540.1, from coordinate 11,518,906 downwards.
CTGTTTCTATTTATATATTTAAAGATTTACTAATCACAATTAATGGAGATAATATTATACTAATTGAAATAGATTGGTGTGAGTGACAAAGATTCTGGTCCTTTAAACGAGAGGTTGAAGCAAACTAAATTATGAGGGATCTGCCCGCTGCCCGCTGTACTTTGTACTTTGATTATTTCTAATATTGGGGCAGAATAACTCTAGCCTTAACAAATTAATATAATTAAAAAATATTTTTTCGACTGTGTAATATAAGAGTTAATTAATTAATTTAAGTAAATTAAGAAAATAAAATAAATTAATTACAACTAAATTTAATTCTTTAAAATAAATTCTTATTATATATTCCTTAATCTACTTAAATAATACTTCATTATATTCTTTATCCCATATCTCATCAATTAATCAACTAATTTTTATATTAGTTATAATTAATTAATTTATTTAATTTTTTTAATCTACCTAAATTACTCAACTAATTCTTATATTAATAACTAAAATAGTAGCAATTAATATTCCTGTTAAAATTTTAAAATACAAAATAAATAGAAAGTATGAGGGAATACGCCCTTTTAAACAAGGGTAAAGGTGCACCATTGTTAAAAAAAATGCCATGTCAACTTCTTTCTCAAATGCCAACTCATATTTTTTGGTCAAACTTCACTTAACATGGCAATCTAACAGTCAAAGTTAAACTCTAAATTAATTTTAGGTGAATTTGCCCTCTTTTAAATATTTTATATATCACAAATAATTTTAGGACACTACATACACTTGAGAAAATATTTCATAGTACTTGGTACACTTTAACCCTTTCAACAAAAATCACTTTGATGTTTTGACTTTATTTTCAATAAAGCATTAATTATTCACTCCAAAGCTACTATTGTTTGAAAATGGAGGTGGCAACACTTAAAAAGGAGATTGAGAAAGTATTAAATTATTAATTAATAAATAGTAGTTCAAATAATTTGAAAGCCAACTTACCAACTTACTCCTCCCCAACCCCAAGATTTTTACAGCATATCCAAGAAAAATTGACAACATTCTAATTTTTTATTGCGGTTGAAAAATGATGTAACACCTAATTTTTTGTTTTCAATCAGTGAAGAAGTCAAAATATGCTTAAATTGCTATTAAGGTGAATGTGGTTAATTAATTTTGCAGTCAACTACAATGACTCCACCATAGAGGAACTTTTAGTTACATTTGAAATCACTTTTTTGAACAGTGTGGTAAAATAATGTCAAGGCTAATTTACTTGCAATATTTGAACAAAATTTACATTTCTATATGGACTGAAAACAATTCCATTTTGTCAACAATTAATAATCAATATATTACACAAAAGTAAAATTATTTGTTCAGTATTTATTGGTATGATATTAGTAATAAAATTAACTCATAGATAATCATTAATTTACTATTCATTGAATTGATATTTAATTTCTTTAATATGAAAATGATTTATTTGTTTCTTCAAATATTTTGTGTTCAACACGCTATATTAAGTTTGGTGTACATTTTGTGAAGTCTCACCAACATAAAAAAAATAATATTTTTATATTAAAATAATCTTGTTTTTGGTGACAGATTATATACAAATATAGTGATCAATTTTTTAGTTCTTAGTCAATTTTGTTACTTTTGAACTTTATTCAATTAAAAAGGAAAAAATTAATCCACATGTGTTCTTATAGTTTACCTCAATTAGGTTATTATAATTTATTTTGTCTTAATTGAGTCTTTATAATTTAATCATTTATACGCACCCATGCTTGAATGTAAAAACTGTTAATTATATGAACTTCATGACATTTACTTCGTTTCATTTCACACAATTTTAACATTAATACATTTATATAAATAAAATTTCGTTAATTATATAAATTAAAATATCAAATAATAAGGATTCAATTCAAATAAAAAAATTACAAGAACTTAATTTAAAATTGAGATAAATTATAAAGACTTGTAGATTAATTTTCCCTAATTAAAAAGAGCACAACGGATATGGAACTTAGCTTTTTATATATAAAAAATGAAAAGGGGTGGAATATATAATCAGTTAAACAATCCCACATATTAACTTCTTTCTCGAGAATTCATCACCACATAAATTCTCTCTAAGTTGAAAATATTTTATAACACCCACATACATTTCTATGATCATGCTGTTTCAATCATGGATTCAAGTGCTGTTACGCTTATGGAAGAAGGAGGAGCAGACAAAAACCTGACTGATTAGAATGTATGATCAAAGTTAATATAACATAGACGCAAAGTCAGATTGCTTCAGAATGACACTGCTATTTTTGCGGCTTCAAATTATGCGAACCTAACCCTAATTAGGGTTCTTCAACTTGCAGAAAGAGATTTGCAGATTTACTGCATTCATGATCTGTTTGATTACATTCTCGTGTGGTGATGAGTTACGTAGACTTTGTACTTGCCACCACTTTTCATTCTCAAGTCTTCCCCTCCCAGCTGAAAATATTATAGGCTCATGTGGAAATAGAATGGTGCCTTCGTTTAATTGCGAATTGGCCATTGAGACCATAGTGAATGTCGGTCACAAGACAAGAGTATAAAATTAGAGTATTAGAGATATAGATGATGATAAGATGAACACCTTGTTATAAAAAAAAACTTATAATAAATATATATACGAGGAAGAATTAGTTAGTATGACATGTATTACATAATAATGATAGAAATTGTTTAAGGTAATTAGGATACTTATATATACATAAAGAAGGTTGTTAGAGGTGTTGGTGATAAAAGTATATCAAATAATATAGAGTTCTCTGGAGAGATGTAGAGGAAGAAAAAAAATACTCAATAAAATTATTGAATATGATATTTTAATTAACAATATATATATTCAACTATTATATTTGCTTTCAATCAAATATTCTTTTTAAATCTAAAATTCACAACTGTTTAATAAACCATTTGGTATCTAGTATTTCTTCAGTCCTTAATATAAAATTTAATTAGAAAGTTAATTTTTATCCTAAATATAATACGTATTTATTATATTTATCAATTTTTTTCACGTTACCCCTATTGATATCCCTTAACAATAATTAACAGAAGGAGGGAGGGAGTTAAGGAAAATGATTATAGTATTTTAAAAAAAAATATGTCATTAATTAATTTAACTAATTTTTTTAATCTAATTAAATTAATTAAATATATATTATAATAAGAACACGAGGAGTAGTACCAATTAATATGGATTTGAGCATAGTGAGGGAAGTTCTCTTGACATTTTTTTTTTTGGTTTTTAATCCACAATACTTAAATTCAATATCTTGTTTAAGAGGTGTTGAATTCTTTATTAACCAACTCAATCATTGCTAATTAAATAGAATTATGATAGATAATGACTTAAATTTTTTTGAAAAATTGTATTATGTTTTAGTACTTAAACGATGCTAAAAAATTACAAGAAACCTAATCAAATATGTGAAAATGATTGAAAACAATAAAACAAATTGCACACAACTTTAAAAAAGGTTATGTTGTTCATGGTTTAGGTTTATGAATATTGTATTTATATAATTCATAGTTTATATTAAGATCAATATTGATATATATTGAATTATTGATTGCTCATTGGATTTATGAAGAATTAGAAGAAATTGATTAGATTAACTGCTTATTTAGTTACCATGTCGTGCCATATTTTATATTGACCATTAAAAATAAAATTTATATTGTTATATCATATTTTTTATATATTTTTTCCATTTATAAGAAAATAAAATGAAAGAAAAATAATTTTCTATCAACATAAATATTAATTAAATTTTAATAATTTAATACATAATGAAATGTAGACCATCTGAAAATTGGATCAACATATTGTGAATTCCTCTTACGTCAGCGCTACATCTAAATATGTAGAAAAAAAATACTCTTACCTTTGGACAAGCAATTAAAAAAATTATAGATAAATTATACCAAAATAAAAAAAATTATAAGTAAAATTATATTACAAATAAAATTAGGATACTAGCTACAAATAAAAAATAAAATTAAAATATTATATGATACTTTATCCTATAACAAATGAGCAGTATGATAATGACAAAATCTAATATCAAAATAATAATAGGCTATATAATATTATATTGGTAACTCATGATTTCAATAATTAAATTATTTATGTGAGATAGTATAATAATTTTTTCAAAAATTAATTCTTCAGTCTTTATAGTTTAGTTTAATTTTTAGTCAGGTATCTATAATTTACTTTGTTTAAATTGAGCTTTTAATGTTTGATTAATTAATTTTAATTTATAAATTTTATTTATAAAAATATATTGGTGTTATATAAGTGTTAAAACCACGTGGAATGAAAACAAGACAATTCCATGAAGTTCATGAAATTCTATAACTTAAAATTAATGTTTTCATGCTCAAGGATGGATACCTATAATGAATTAAATTATAAGGGTATAATTAAATAAAATAAAATAAGTAGACCTAATTTATAATTGAGATTCTCACAAAAAAAATTATAATTGAGATAAATTATACAGACCTCAAGTTATATATGTTCATTCAATTGAATATTTATATATTAATTTCATAAAAACCAAAGTCATATTATTTATGAATTATAAATAATTTGATTTATATACTTTGATTGAGTTAGTGAAATAACAAAACTAACATATGATAGGAGAAGCAGCTTCATAAAAAGCTTTATAAAGAGAGAAAGAGAGAGAGACGAAACACAAAATTACAAGGCAAAACTGCGTCTCTCTGACACACAAGCTTCTTACACACACAAAGGAGCAAAACACAAACGAACCTCCCAAAGGGACGCTCGGACCGGAGCATCTCTGAAATGCCCTTTTTGCCCCTCCATCGTTATCCGTACAACGAGCCCCTGCTGCTTCTGCTTTGACTCTCGCTCTCCTCCTCCTCCTCCTCACTCGAACCAGTATAGACCAACAATGGATGGTGCTAACCACTCCGCTTCGCAGCTTCAGCCTTCGGATTCCGACGATGGGCCATTTAACGATCTGAATCAGCTCGGGTCGCGGCAGAATTCGGACGCCGGAGCATCTGCCTCTGTCAGTGGAGGTGCCCGGTATAAGCTGATGTCGCCGGCTAAGCTTCCGATCTCGAGGTCGCCCTGTATTACGATACCTCCCGGTCTGAGTCCGACATCGTTTCTGGAGTCCCCGGTGCTTCTATCCAACATGAAGGTTAGCTAGTCTTGGTTTTTTTCATAGGATTTTGGTCTGTTTCTTTGTCTCCAAATGTAGTTTTTCAGGTGAAATTTTGTTATTTTCACCTTACTTTCTTGCCAACACTCAGCGACCAAACATATCATATCTGATCTTAATCTGTGAGCAATAATCGTTCTACCTGAAGCTTTTGTTGTGAGGGGTCATGCTTTGACAGGAATAACTTAAATGGCATTACTTAAACGTTCTTGAGCTAAAGATGCTCTTTTGTACATAACTTATGCTTGTTTATTCTCGTGGCAATAGTTTTAGAGAGTTGGCTTTTTTATGTTTGATCTTTCAGTCGGTAGATTTTATATATTAGTGCTTTTGTTGGGACTGCTAGATTCGGATGCTTGCTCTTAATGAATTCTGTATAGGCTGCTTGATTCCCAATAGGGTGTTCCGTGGGAATATTGCTCTCTCTTACGATCACTCAGTATTCTTTCTTTCTTTTTTTTTAATGTAAGTGTTGTTTTTCACATTATGAATCTTCCTTTCTGTAGGTGCTTGATCTTTTTGTTTTAACGGTGTTGTAGGATGTGCTGAAAAACTTTTTCCATTTATAATTATGTGGAACAAACGAATAAATGCATTACCAAGGACTAGTGGATTGATTTATGTTATGGGTGCTATTGGAATAGTATAAGGAATGTCAGAAAGATTGTGGGTGACGGTTTTTGTGGAAGGACAGGATTATCTAGATATTAACAATCTGGGTGCTTCTAAGCTGTGCAAAAATTCTACACAAGATTCATTTGGGAATAGCTTTTCTTAATTTAGGTTATATAACTTCAACAGATGATCAGGTATGGGTCTATCTTTTTTTGTATGGACACAAAAATTAACTATATGCAATATGATCAGAAGAAGAAAGTGGAGAAAATGACTTTGGCTTGGTTATAGTTGATCTTTTTGAATAGCTGGCTGGTAAATCTGCTCAGAAGTTTGTTTATCTCAGACAATTGTTTGTGTATCTCTTGTCATTTTTAACACTTATGATAAGAGATATATGTATGCCAGAAGTCAGCATGATATCCCTAAATTGAGGTTCTTGCTTGTATCTTTGGCAAATTGATTGCAGTTATGGACCTTAGGCTTTGTAGGAATTCAAAAACTTTCTATGATTTGTCTGTTTGTTTTTTATGTATCCTTTCATTCTAAATTTTTTTCTCCATCCATATTTTATTATATATATTTTCATTTAATTCAGAAGTTACTGCACACTAAGGTCTATATTCTTACATAGTTCTTTTCTTTCCTTGTTTTGCAGGTGGAGCCCTCGCCAACAACAGGGTCTCTCACTAAGCCTCAAGCAGTGTATGGTTCTGTCACTTCTGCAACATTTCCTGTAACGACTATATGCACAAATACCAATACTGTCAATGACCGAAAATCTGGCTTCTTTGAGTTTAAACCATGCTGTAGCACAGATATGGTAATGAAATATTGCTTTTATGTTAATGAGCATGGTGAGGAATCTTTTGAATTAGGTGGACATGTAGACCTGGCTGTGATATTTCTGTCTTCTATTTTTTTTTATTGTGCCTAACTTTCATACTAGGTTTGACAAGGAGGAATGATTAATTACAGATTATTTTTGTCCAACAGTTTTTTGTAAAAGTTTATCAAATGTTTCCTTGTTAGGCACAAATGTTAATAGACAAGAAATTGGTTGCCATTTATAATGTTCTGATTCCAACATTGTTATTGAAAATTCTTGTTGCATCTTCCTAATCTAGCTTTATTCCCTTATTTCAAGGTTCCTGCTGATTTTAACCACCATGTAATAAGTGAGCGGTCCAGGCAAATAGATGGCCCAGGCCATCTTCAATCATATGCCTCATCAACATTAGTTAAAACTGAGACAGCAGTGCCATCAAATAAATTGAGTCTATCTTCGGCTGTTCAAATGGTTAGTTCAGGTACTACTGCACCTTTTGAAGTTGATTCGGATAAACTTAACCAGAAAGGCAATGCCGCCTCTGGGCTTCAAGCATCTTTAGTTGATGGTAGAGGCAATGGCCTTCCAGTTGCAGCTGAGAGAATATCAGATGATGGGTACAATTGGAGAAAATACGGCCAGAAACATGTTAAGGGATGTGAATTTCCACGCAGCTACTACAAATGCACGCATCCAAATTGTGAAGTAAAAAAGTTATTTGAACGCTCTCATGATGGGCAAATAACAGAGATAATTTATAAGGGAAAACATGATCATCCTAAACCTCAAGCAAGCCGTCGATACTCTGCTGGTACTGTGATGCCTATACAAGAAGAGAGAACTGACAAGGCTTCATCAGCCAGCCATGATGGTAATACAAAATAGATGCTTCTAATTGATATTAATCTGTTTTTATTTATTAGAAAACAAGTAATCTGTCTTTTCTTTTTCTCCCATTTTTGCTTTGTAGACAAATCATCCAATATGCTTGCTCTGGTGCCTCACATAGCTGAACCCAACAGTAACCCAGATCAATCTCCCATACCTGCTGATAGTCCAGAGGGTGTTGGGTTAGGGTCAAATAGGGTTAATGATGAGGTTGATGATGATGATGATCCCTTCTCAAAGAGAAGGTATGACAATTTTGGTAGAAGGCCAATCTTCTAGATTTTTTCTGCTACATGTGCTCTCTTGCTGACGTTTAAGTATTTTATTGGGCAGCAAAATGGACTATGGAAATGCTGACATCACTCCTATAGTTAAGCCAATCCGGGAACCACGGGTGGTTGTACAAACACTAAGTGAGGTTGACATATTGGATGATGGTTACCGCTGGCGTAAGTATGGGCAGAAGGTGGTGAGAGGCAATCCTAACCCTAGGTATGTCCTAATTTTAATGAGTAGGAAGCTTAAGCTTGACTAATCAAGGTTAATATAGAATATGCCATCCATCAAATGAATTTTTAATGTTAATTGGCGAACAATTTTAGTTTTCTGCTCTATCTAAGGTACAATTGAAGTGAGGAATCAATTTAATATTGTGTTGTTTAAGCATGTATAAATTATAATCAATTCTCAGTCATTTTGATGTGATTCTGTCTTTTGTGACATCATTATGTATGAAATCTCAGTAATTGATTTTGCATGTTTATTTTGTGCAAATTAAATGAAATCTTTGTTCTACTTGACTTCCTCTGGTCCTATTATAAGATCCCTCTCTATAGTACTTATAATAACGTCCTCTGTGACTTGTTTAAAATTCTTTTCCTACATGCCCTTTAATTTGATATTTCCTAACTAACTAAACAACTTCTCAACTAATTCATTATCCTTTATTGAATTAACTTCATTGAGAGTAATTCTGGAAATTAAAATGCATTACCTAATCTTAATTTAATTATTCCTTAATCTTTATAAAGCTGTTAACAGGTCTTTTATAATAAGGATCAGAGGAAGTATTTTATTTCAATAGATGATTGTATTTAGTATATTTGTGTTTAACATAAAAGCCACTTTCACCTGTCTAGAACCTTTGGTATGTGCCTTTCTTTGTTGGCATTGTTAAGCAAACAAATGTATCGAGTTCAAGCACCAATTCCATGAATGGTTCAATTAAGAAAGCTTGCAGTACTGATTACAGATAATATATATTTTTATTGTTAGAGATGCTAAATAGTGGGATGAACATGTAGAGATTTTCATTAGATAGTGTTTATGATAACATTGTGGAGAGTATAGACGATATTTTTATTGTTAGGGATGCTAATAGTGGGATGGACTTGTAGGGATTTTCAGTAGATAGTGTGTTTAAGATAACAATGTGGAGGGTAGGTTGGACTCTGAAATGGTGTATGTTCTGAATGTTTGCCTTATGCAAGGATTAGGTAGAGTCATAGAGGATATCCCCCAGCGTGACTTTTTGATGCAATTCCACCTCATACTACTGACGAGACTTTTATTTTCCTTGCTTTAATCTATCAGATAAAAGATGTTTGTGAAGGTATAAAAGGTGGAATGTTGATATCACTGTGATTACTGTTATTTACTACTTGCCCATGGTGTTTGCATTAAAATCAGGTGGTGATATGGGATCTTAGAGAAGAGAGTTATTGTTGAGAGGCACAAGTATTCAAGCTATAGATTCAAGTGAGTGTTGAGATGCAGTAGTTTAGAATTAATTATTAATTAATATTATATTTTGTTAGTTATTTAATTAATTATTTAAAATTAAGTTTGGATATTATTTAGGATCAGATTTGAATACTAAATTATCATATCTTAAAAGAATAGATCTGAGATGTTAAAATTAGGATAGGATTATATTATTATATCTTAGAAGAATAAATCTAAGATATTAAGATTATGATATATTCTAGATTTAGCCTATTAGCTTATATTTTTGTCTATATAAATGCCTATTTGTATCCTCATTCAAGGATTAATAACATTTTGAGGCTCTTATTTTCCCTCTTGGTTAAGGTCTCGATGAAGAAGAAGAAGAAAAAGGTTAAGCCTGAAGAGAAGTCACGCTTTCAGAAAGTCAATCTTTTTTCTTTCAAGTTCGTAGAAGTTCCTTCCACGATGTGACTTCACTCAACATCTAAAAGCCCTCTCTGTGTGGTGCGATCTATCTCTACATTTGTGTTCTCCTCATGAACTATGCTCCAAGTTCGTCTCTACCTCTGCCCTTGATCGTTCGTCTCTTCTTTGATCTTTAGAGTTTGAGACTTAGTCTCCTTTGTTGCCTGTTGTTTTAGGAGTTAGAATCACAATCTCTCTATTAATCGTATCTATAGGAAATCGTCCCTGAACTTGCGAATATTGGGTCCGTTGCAACTTCAGACTCTCACAAATCTCTTTGGCCTTGCAACTCTCACCTTGTTCACATTTGCAGCCAAACGAAATATCCCTTTATCAGATCTCCCAATATCCTAGGAAGCATAAAAGTGCTCAATGCTCTAAAATAGTTTCTCCTTAGACAACATTGTCTTTCTACTTTGCAGAAGTAGACCTCTTCTATCCGTGAGTGTGCGAATTCGTAGTGTTTCTAATTTGCAAGTCCATTCCACATCGTAGAAGTAACTCCCTCTTATGTCCGTGAGAATCATCGTCGTGGTCTCCTTCATCAAGTTCCTCTCTTGCAAATGCTCTTGTCAGGGCTCTAACATTGATGTTCTTCGTCAATTTCGTAACTTTATCTTAAGATCCAGATTTAAGATCCAATCAATTTCAGTTTAAGGATTTAAAGTTCTGGTTCTTCTATAATGATGCTGCTTGCATCTAAGCTGTCTCCCAGCTTGAGAGGGAGTGTTGAGAGGCACATATTGGTTGTTTAAGTAAAGATAAGAACATGAAGCAAACACAGTGGTGAAATAATATGGGATCAAGCGGCAATGCTAGGCTGTTAGATATTGAGTGAAGTGTCAAAACATACACTTTGACCAAAAAAGGAATATATGATTATGAGTTGTATGAATGCAGGCTTACTAACTTACATGATTGAAGTTTAATATAGAATGAACAATATCTAGGACTTCTTTATGTTGTAAAATTGTTTATGCATTAATTTCTTATCCATGAAAGTTGTACTTTCTTTTAGCTTTATGCTGAAGTGCTTCACTTGTCTGATATCCCGGAACAAAAATGACAGCTAGAGTCTTGTTGTTTCTAAGTAATGTAGTCCTTTTTAGCACCAAACTATTACAGTCTACTTGAATTTTGCTGACATGATAGAATTATGCCAGGTCTCCATATAACAAAGCAAAATGAATTGGGATATTTCCTATTCTTATTTGGGCCTTCAAGTTATTTTTTATTATCTTGGTTTGGATTGTTCTAGATGACCCCAAATATTATAATTATGTCTTCTTGTTGATGTCATTTCCTCAAGTTCTTTACTAGATATGGTAAAGTAGTTATAAGTTTAGCTATATCTCATCCAGTTATCTTGTTCCAGCACCAGTAAGTAGTAATCGCAGATTTGATGCTTGGTTCAAGATTCATGCATCTCAGTCTGTTTTTTTTTTTTATTTTTTCCTCTCTTGGGACAACCACATCTCAATCTGTTCTATTTGTTGGAAAATATAATTGGCTGATGAATATGCAGACTCTTGAGATGTTGTTTGTAATGATTACACTGTGATTGCTTGTGTGTTTGTGCAAGAGTTTGAAAGCATGGGAACGGACATTAAGTGTTTTGTTTGTGGGCTGTGATGCATGCAGGAGTTATTACAAATGCACGAATGTCGGTTGCCCTGTTAGAAAACACGTGGAGAGGGCATCTCATGATCCCAAAGCGGTAATAACCACCTACGAGGGTAAACACAATCACGACGTGCCTACTGCGAGGAGCACAAGCCATGACACGGCGGGACCAACAGTTGCTGCTGGTGGGCAGACAAGAAATAGACCGGAAGAAAGTGATAATATTAGCCTTGACCTTGGGATGGGCATTAGATCAGCTGCTGAAAATATACCAAACAGACAAGGGCAATTGTTGCTTTCTGAATTCGGGAACGGTCAAACTCACCCCGGCAATTCCAGTCTCAAATTTGTTCATAACACCCCTTCTCCGGCATACTTCAGTGTTCTTAATAATGGCTCAAATACATATGGTTCTAGAGAAAATCTGAGTGATGGTTCATCTTTGAACCATTCCTCGTATCCGTGCCCTCCGAACATGGGAAGAATACTAACTGGTCCGTGAAGATGTTCGCGGTGTTAGCAGGAAGAAGAAACAGAATAAAACTGGGTACAAGTTTGTTTTCATCTTTTTCAGCTGGTAGAACTCCAAAAAAGGTAAAGAAAGAAAGCATCATCACAATCTCAACCTAAAACTGCAAATAGTTCTTTCATGTTTTAAATTACCATCTGAGACCCTGCTCTGTAAGTTGGTGGAGTCTGAGTCTTTTTGGGGGAAGGGAATTGACTGAAATCTAATTGCCGTTTTATGTAATAGTTGTAATTGTAATTCTTCTGTGTACACACATATGAAGCTGATATTGAAGTTGCTTCACTGAAACACCTTTTGTAATAGAAGCTTGAATGGAACTATTTATAGAAGTATAACATTTAGCTTTATACTGAATCTCATGATGTAATCAAAACGTTGTTGGAGATTGCTATATTTTAAGAGCTGGAAACTTCAGTCTCATTCATTGCCTTGCCTAGGAAGGTGCATACACTGTACATCCAAACAGTGTGTGATTGGGGATAAATCGAACTTCCGGCAGCCAGCAACTCGGTACCTAAGTGGCACGTTGGCCACCTTTTGGTGGCAATTATCAGGGTTTGATTGCTGCCTACAAGCAATATGCTTGCCAATTAAAAAACAATGTATAGCAAAGAATTAGAGTTGGTAAAATGGGTTGAGCTCACTAGCTCACCCTACCAACCTAATGCGAGGTAGTGGGCTTGGATTGGTGTTCTTTTAACCCACGAAGATGTGGGCTGCATAAGCCCGCCTATTTTTTTGAAGAAAAAAACTTATTTTTTTATTGCACAATCACCTAAAATTTTACATGTCCTCATGTTTTCTTTTTGCACAAAAGAAAGATACTTGGCCATTTAGATAAAAAATTAAAAGTTTCATTTTTTTAAAATTTTTTCCTATCATGATATCCTTATCTTTAATTATCGAAAAAAAAAATTCTCATCATGGGTTCATTAACAATAACTTGAGACTTGGTTTCTTTTCACTATTTCTTAATTATATTTATATTATAATTATGAACATAATGTTTTCTAGTTTATCAAAAAAAATGATGAAACTAATAATATAAATTAATAAAAAAAACATGTTTTTTTCTTTTTTCTTTTTAAAAAAAGCAGACTGGTGGCCTAGCTCGTCACCCCACCTAAGCGTGCCTTCCCCTACAAACCTTCAAGAATATATGGAGACATTCATAATTATGAGGTAAACCATCTCTTGATTTCTAAGTCAGGTATATGTTAAAGAGAGATGATATTTAAAAAAAAAATAAATAAATAAACTTAAATTATAAAAACAACTTAAATATTTTAACTTCTGCATTTGATTAATTGACGGAGATATGTACTCCAGGGAATTCAGAGTGGCAAAGTGGAGGAAAAATTTAATTCATTGTGTGGAATTCTTTCTATCAAATTAGTAAAAAAATCATTGAGATAAGGAGATGGCTAAGGGGTGTTTGGATGTTTTCAAAAAATAATTCCTGATTTACGATGACAACAAATCACCTTGTCCCAAAATCACCGAGAGATTATATATAAATAGAAGGGCAAATAGAGCTATAAAAAATATGTACTTCTAAGGCAAATATACAAACTGCGTGTGCTAGAGATTACCAAATTATTGGATGTCGCAAATCTCTCATGCAACATTTTAGTCAAAACGAAGATATCACCACTCAAATCTCTACCAGATAAAAAACGCACAAGCTACAGTACAAAAGAAGCATGTTGCAACGTTCATGCCAAATCTAAGTAAATTAGGAAGCTTCAATTGACAATCCACCGGTTGAAATTCGAGAATAGGATGTTCTAAAATACCTAACAAAATTTTAACTCGAACATACTACAATTCACTATTTGATCATCACCTTGATCAAGATCGCTCATACTAGAGTGCTACAGACGTGAACCTCCGTTCCCAAAAATTCTGGATAAATTTGAGAACTATAACTGTTCCAAACTGTGACAATTGAAGAATTAGAAGTAGAGAGGAAACCAAAACTTCATAGTGTTATTAATCCTTTTCATGAATGAGAACACAAGAAAAATTGTATATAAAAAAAATATAAACTAATAAGTTAAATTTAGAAACTTATTAAAATTCTAAAATATCGTATTTATTCTTCTAAGATAATATAATACTCAAATCTAATCTTAAATAATATTCCTATTTAACTCTAGATAACCAAATAATATTTTAACAAATATATCTAACATTCCCCACTAGTTTGAAGATGATTGGGTCATGAATTTGAAGACAAAAAGCATTATTGCTATATGGAGAGAACGAGACATGGAGCAACGAGGGTTTGAGATGGAACCAGACGAACTGACAAGAGTAACATGGGTCTGGGATAGAACCAGACAAGCGATGAGGGTCTGGGACGGAACTAGACAAGTGACAAGGAGCGGCGTGGGTCTATGACAGAATCAAATGAATTGTGGATCTATACGAAACCATATGAATTGCAGAGGAGAGAACACTCACATGGTGATGCGTCAAACGACATGAAAGCAAATAATTAGACAGGAACCATTTAAACAAACTTGAGGTAGAGACGACTGCATATACAGACAAACGTAGAGCATAATTGAGTGAAGTGGGCAATGAGGTAGGTACACGACTAGACGCAAGAAGATATTCGTAGAGGGAACTGATGCGTTTCTTCTCACAAGTATCAACTATGATACCATGTGAGCATTGAATGATTAAAAGTAGAGAAAAACTAAGAATCTCATAGTATTATTAATCATTAAATGAATGAGAACATTAACGAGTTTTTATATTAATAAAAATATAAATTAATAGGTTAAATTTAGAATCCTATCGTAATCTTAATATCTCATATTTATTCTTTTAAGATAATATAATTCTCAAATATAATCTTAAATAATATCCTTATTTAACTCTAGATAACTAAATAATATCTCAGCAAATATAATCTAACATAAACAAATATATGTATGTCGGTAACATCCACAAAACAATTCAGCAAGATCCAATAAGAAATCACTTTACGAATGTTACTTTATAAAAATTGAAAAATAGAACCAACATATATTCTTAAGAGCAAAATCGAGGAACTCAACCTTTGTTAGGTTTTTCCTTTTTCCTTCTCCCAAACAGAAAATACATAAAATAAAATTGAATAATTAAAATATTAGGCTTCCACATAGAAATGACTCCTATGGCCCAATAAGATATCTTACTATTCTTATAATAAATATTAGCCCTGCCTATAGGGATAGAAACAGGCTAGGCTAGGCTAGGTCTTGGCCTTAACATGCTTCTTACTATTCTTATAATAAATATTAGCCCTACCTATAGGGATAGAAACAGGCTAGGCTAGGCTAGGTCTTGGCCTTAACATGCCAAGCCTGTTAAGTGGCAATTTAGCCTATGCCTGATATGTATCCTGTTGTAGATTAATTTTTTAGCCTAAACTTGACCTGTAAATATATCTGGCCTAACCTGAAACCTGTTAATTTAACCTGTTTTATCAAAATTTATTGTCTAATTATTGTTATAAAAAAATAAGAATAAAATTTATAACAATATGTGTTAGCCTCATGGTCTGATTGTTCTATTATGTTTAATAGGTTGTAGGTTCGACATCTATCTATTACACTTTCATACTAAATATATTTTGAATAATAGGCACAGGTTGCCTGACAAGCCTAACAGGCTTCTTAACGAGCCTGAGTCTGGCCTTATAAAGAAAATATGCTTTTATATAGGCCTTAGCCTGTGTATTTTTTATAACAGGTCAGACCAAATACAGGCTAGGTTAGAGGCCCCTGACAAGCCGCCTGACCTATTTTTATCCCTACCTGCCTGATATTGGTATCGCCTAGGAGAAAATGAGACTTCGCCCTACCTTTAGATCGTAGGTGAGTCTAACTCCTTTCTAAAAAAAATTTGTACAAAAAAAAAATATTAGCCAACAAGCATTAATTCTCATGAAAAATGTTATGGTCATATAAGAATGAGGTTTTAAATTTAAATATGTATGAATGTAATAAGATTATATGTATAATATATGATTATAATTATAATACTTGAATTTGATCCAATAATCAATATTTACAAATATACTATCATATGTTGGTGGGATTAAACTTACAACTTTCCTTCTATCCAAAAGATTTTTAGGTCTCTATAGCATCTAGCATTGGCATGCTAAGAAAACTAGTTGAACAATGCTATGGTTGGCACATGATATATGAGATGAAAGAAAATAGTAAAATGAATACATTTCTTGCCTAACAAATGTTGCATAAAAGGATAATTGTGAATGTACATTCTTGTAGATCCAACTCAATTAGCTTTTAAGAAAAAAACACCACCTTGGTTGCAATATCAGTATCTTGGTATTACTTAAAAATTAAGTTGCTTAACTCAGTAAACAAACCGCTATTATTTTCATTTATGAAAGATCCATATTCGGTTGCTTCTTAACGTATATGATCTTTCAAAAGTAGTTAACTAACAACAAATTAAACGGTTTGAATTTTTTTTTGAAAGATACACCATTTCACTCTTATCTTCTTAATACTCATCAAGTCCTTCGTATAATATTTAATTTATAGTATAAAATTATATTAAAAAATAGGTCTTATATTTAGAATCGGAGGAATAATATTTATGTTTGTGTGAGCTAAACTGTTTTATACCCTGAATAATTAAGCAACATATTTATTATTCGTCCTTTTTTAATTTAAAAATTATTTAATTAATTTAAGTATATTAAAAAAATTAATTAATTATTATAAATATGATATATTGACATTTATTTTCTAAAATTCCCTTCTTTCAAATAAAAAAAAATAAAAAAATAAAAAGAGTAGTGGCATTCAAAGACTTAAAGATTGAAGAAACGCAATGAGGCTTCATTTTATACGCTTTTGAAGACTTGAAGATCTATTCTAAGTTGCTTGATGTAGCTACATATGATCTTTTATATGTTTGATGCTAGTTTATAGAATTTTTTAAAAATGAACTCTTTGTGGATATCAAATATTTTTTTACCTGTTATGAGATGCTAGTTTATATATTTAAAATAAAATTTTAATGTGTAGAATTTCATTTTTATTCATTTTTTATTTGTTTTTTTCATAGATGAATTTTTTCAATTAAGGTAACATCTATTTGATTGGATAAAATACACATAGAAGCTTATATTTTCCTAGCCACAATAAAAAAAAAAAGAATGAGATTAATATTCTATTTAGCTGTTCAACAACAACAACAACAACAACAAAGCCTTTTCCCATTAAATGGGGTCGGCTACATGGATCATACGATGCCATTGTGCTCTGTCAAAAACTAAATCCTTGGATAGGTTATTGACCAGGAGATCCCGCTCAATGACCTCGTTGAGCGTTCTCTTTGGCCTTCCTCTACTCCTTTTAACCGGACTCCATACTATTTGATCCACCCTCCTCACCGGCGCATCCCTTGACCTTCTTTGTACGTGTCCAAACCACCTAAGACGGTTCTCCACTATTTTCTCCGCAATAGGTGCCACTCCAACTCTTCCCCGTATTTGTTCATTACGAATCTTATTTGTCTATTTAGCTGTTCATGAGGCAAAAAATCAATCCCTTTGAATAGGTAGTTGAATGAAAGTATTTCTTTTATATTTATTTAATATCCATATTATTGTACTTGATTTTAATATTGTCAAGCCCCAATAAATAAATATATGCGAAGAATGCAAAAAATTATGTTATATGAAACTTAATATATCTATCACTCCCACATGCTCACCGGTCGATATGTCCGAGTGGTTAAGGAGACAGACTTGAAATCTGTTGGGCTTCGCCCGCGCAGGTTCGAACCCTGCTGTCGACGTTCATTTTGCTCACCGATCAGCCAAGATATTTTATGTTATTTTAATAATTCATTTGGTTCTTAACATAATAGGGGATTTTTTACTTGATTTAAATAAAAAATTTAGTTTTAATAATAATGTACTCATATGATCTTTAATATAGGATATACTTAACTAATTTGATTAGATTAAATATTAGTTAAATTAGTTAATATGACATATTTTTTCTAAAACACGATAATCGTCTTCTTTAATTCATTCACTCTATCTCTTACTTGATTATTATTGAGTGAGTATCAATAAATGTAATTTAAAAAAAATTAATAAATATGATAAACAAATCGTATATTTTAGATTAAGATTAACTCTTCAATTAAGTCTTATATTAATGATCGGAGAAATACTATTTATGAGATGTTTCCAAAAAATATTACTCCTTTTTATCTTTGATATAAAGTCTAATTAATTAATTATGATTAAATCTAATACTTTAAGATTAATTTATATTATATATTTTTTAAAATATCTAAATTAGTTAACTAATTTTTATATTAATTATAATTAAATAATTTATTTAATTTTTTAATTTATTTAAATTAGTTAATTAATTATTATATTAATGACGAGAGAGTATTACCTAATTCATCCTAAAGTGCTTTAAATGAGATAGAATTATCGGGGGATGGGAAAGATCATCTCATCTTTCAAAAAGTCAAGGTTGTTAATATCTTTTTAAGGATGTATTTAATATGATTAAAGCATGAAACTTTTTTTAATTTTAAGAGAGTTAATATATAGGTTTTATGATTTTTCTCGATTCTCACAAAAAAATAATATTAAAAGTGACAAATAAACAAGATTAAAAAGTATCATGTAGTATTTTAAAATTGGCATAATGATGCCCTTTTTAATAATCATCATTAGGTACCTTAATGTTCAACGTCAAGAATGCTATATAATAGTGAAAAAATGGGTGGAAAGATTTCATTTACAAATTTTATTAGCAAGGGACTTAAATTTAAGTATAGATACTTTATGTGTATAAAATTTGTAGAACAATATTTTTTACATATACATATCAAGTCCTTCTTATCAGTAAAATTTTTAAACAAACGATTTTTTTATTGATTTTTCTTCTAATATTTTATTTTTTTAACAAATAAAAGTATTAATAGGTTAAATCTTAATAGAAGAGACTAATTTCTCTATTGCAAATTAATGTTTAAAATTTTGCTAGAAACAATGTCTACATTTAGTGGCATAAAAGAAAAAAAAATGAAGGTGAATAGCCCGGAAGAAAAAAATGTACAAAGACAAGTGAATTTCCTTCAAAATTACTCGCACGTACGGGCTCCATGTCGTTTCTGACGAAAACGACGTTGTTGTTTTAATTGCTCTGTTCATAAACAACCAATCTCCATAAATTTTCACCTTTTGTCCTTTGCCTTCCACAGCAATGGAGAATTCTACAGCCACGTTATCCCTCTCTTCTTCCTCTGTTTTCCATTTCAGACTCCAACGTTACCATTCTTCTTCCCCATAATAATATCTTATTCATTCCACATTGGGATAACGTGAGAGGCAAAAATCAGAGACTTGGAAGAATCTCCATAAGCTTTATTATTATTATTATTATTATTACATTACAGAGATATGAACGCCTTGTGGGTTTCGCTGAAGGAGAATGTTAAGTGTGGAAGTAAGCTCAGTGATGTGGTGATGAGGCAGAAGCCTGCTGTGAAATCTGGAAAAGAAAACAGACATGATGATGAAGATGATAATGGCCACTCAAATCGATTGGAATCTCAGGCTTTTCTTCTTGCTACCACACCAAAGCTTCATGGTAAGTTCTATATCAGAATTCAGAACCTTTGAAGAAGAAAAATGGAGTTTTACTGATACCTATATATTATTTAATACTAGTTTCTTCATGGTAAATTCGTTGCCTATATAATTCTATTATACTACAAGTTCAATATCAGAATTCAGAAGTTCATGTCATGCATATATATATATATGTATATATAAATGTCTGTGTGCGTGACTTGATTTCACTTCATCTTTGAATAGTCAAAATTGGGTTTTACTGATATATCTATCTGTATAATCTAACTAGTTTCTTCATGGTAAATTGGATGTTCAATCCTCTTGCCCGTTAGCTATCACTTAGTAGGGGATCCTGATATTACTTAATGATTTTTCTTTCATTGGTGTTAAGACCATTACTTTGAATTGTTTTATTAAGTTTTTTAGGTGTTAATTTGTAAAACTCATAGTTACTTAATATCATTTTGTCTTGAATAAAAAAAACTATTTTCAAACTTTAATATAAGATATAATTAACTAATATGGTAAATTAAAAAAATAAGTTAAATTAATTATTTGTAATGATTATTTATTAGTTTCCTTAAAATATCCTCCTTTAATCTTACGCATTTGAACAAAATTTAATAGAAACCTTTAATATATGCAATTATATAGGGATATTTTTGGGAGAAAAATATAATTTTAAAAGATAAAGTGGATTGAGATATTATATTTATGACTAAAATAGACTCTATATTTAGCTCTTATATTTTCGATTTGAGGGAGTATCTTCTTATTTCTTCCAAAAAAAATTTTGATACAAAAAAGTTTAGGTATGTTCGGTACTGGTCTCCTACCAAGGTCAGGGCATAGCCCCAAGGTTCAAAGAGTGTTTACAGGGAATTTATGAGATTATTTACTAAAAGAGTTATCACAATGGCAGCGGAAATTGAACTCACGTCTTTGTGATATACGAGCCAATACCTTGCTATATGTGTCAACTTTCATTGGCTTATTTCTTCCAATATTTTTTTTGGATACAAAAAGGTTTATATAAGTTCGGCACGGGTCCCCCACCAAGGCCCAGGCATAGCCCTAGGATTTAGAGAGCCCTTATAGGGGACTTACGAGATCGCCTACTAAAGAAACCCTCACGACGGTAGTGATAATCGAACTCGTGTCTTTGTAAGATACGAACTCATTCCTTATCACATGTGCCAACTTATTTCTTCCAATATTTTTTTTTGTACAACAGTTTTTGGAAAGGGGTTGGGCTCATCCACTATTTAAAGGTAGGGCGAAATCTTCCTTTCTCCTAGACGATACTAATATCGGGCGGGGCAAGCCTTCTATTACCCTCAGGCGTAAACCTAGCCACCTAGGAGCTAGGATGCCTATCCAAGCATCGCGATTAGAACTACAACAAAGTGGTACTCCCCAAGGTTCAAACAAACTCCAAATAGTCATATATCTTATTCCTTCACCAGTTGAACCTACGAACGACAGGTTATTTCTTCCAGTATTGATTTCATGAAAAGACGTTTTCTTGGAAGAGGGGTGAACAAAATCTCTGCCTCATCCATTATGGGCTGGGCTTGGCCTAGGCCAAATTAACAAGGAAATTGAACCCTACGGTTTTGGCCAGAAGACCAAAAACCTTGTACTTGTTCTTAGTAGTAAGTAATTCGGTATCGCTTAAGCGATGTCTCGAATTTGAGCCTTGGCGTATGCAGAAAATTCCCGTTAGGAGACTCACCTACCATAGCTAGGTACGTGACGGGAGTCGGATTCAGATGTAGTCGGGGTAAAACCCTGGTAAACTGAGTGAGTAACTAAAAAAATAAAATAAAATTGGGACAGATACCAAACCAACATATATAACACCCTTCCTTACTTAATACTTGTACAGTTGTACTCCCACACTTTTACTTGGAGCTTTAAAAATTCTCAGTATGCCCCAACTTCCCAAGTAATCTATGTTGCAATAGACTCCCTCGAACACTAATTCTATATTTAGATAGGAAGAAAATTATAGAGAAAAGAATACTAGGAGAGAAAACTCTAAAAAATACTATTTTTTTTCTCTATTTTTGGAAATATTCCTTTATAGTATTCCTTCCTCTATTTTCCTCTCATTTCTCTCCATCTAAATATAGTCTAAAGTATTACTTCTTAAAACCAAAGAAGGGAAGATTGGGGAACAGTCCCCCATTAGAAATTTTATTCGTGACAAGGATATGATAAATTTTTACACACAAAAAGTATTGATTCTTTACAAATTTTATGCACACAGAGTATCTACCAAAAAACAAAATTTCAATGGTTCCCAATTTTTTTCAAAAAGGAAAAGCATTGTTTGGTATTGCTTTAATACTCAAAAGTTTGGGTTTTTTTCCTATAAAATATTTGCCCATAAAAAAAGTATAGTATCATATTATAATATTATTACTTCTCACAGCATGAAATGCTAATAAAACTAAGCTTCCTAACTGTAAAATGACATAAGAAAAATATTCAGGAGAGTCAGTTGGTATTAGAGAACCATTTACCATTTAGTATAGTTCATTCATATTTAAAACCCTCTTCATTGTCTTTTCACATGTAAAGTATCTAACTCCCTTCTTGTCCCTATAAATCTTTTACAGAACTCAGTATAAGAGACCCATCAAGGAAAATTGTTGAGATGATATTTCACAAAGCTTGGATGAACAACTCAACTCCCCTGAAAAAGATCAGAACAGTCTTCAAGGTGAGCATTTTGCCGGAAATGCTTGAGAGATTCGAGAAGTACAGAGAAATGGTTAAGAAAAAAGCCTGCGAGCAAAATCCAAGGCATGCCAGAAGCATTGTTGATGGGAATGAACTTCTGAGATTCTATGGAACCACAATGAAGTGTTGTTTTCAAGGAAAATCTATGCAAAAAGTTAGATATATCTGTAATGACCCATCTTGTAGTGTTTGCCAAATAATTCAGTTCAACTTTGACACAGAATTATCCAGAATGTTCTCTTCAAGAGTGAAGAAGACTGAGAGAAGTGCTGTAATAGTTTGCCGGATCATTGCTGGAACTGCAATACGTGAAGTTAATGATCAAATTGAAGAGTCTTGTTCAAATGCGGTAGGAAAAATGCAATTTAGTTTGAACAAGTTTTTAGTTACAAATCCCAGGGCTATGCTTCCATGTTTTGTTATAGTTTTTTATTGATATGTATTGTAGGCTTAAAATTACCATTATTACTATTATAGGTTAAATTACTTTCTAATATAAGATTTCACTTTTGCATCTATAGGTTAAAGCCTTGTAATTGAACCTCTAGCACTTCAAATATCTTCTTTAATGTTATCTCATCCACTTTATTCAACCCTATAGGTAGGAGTGTTCATGGGATGGGTTGGGACCGGGATACTCCCGTCCCAAGTCCTGTCTCGAGCCTATTCTAGTCTCGATTGGGATCGGGACGGGATGGGAATTAAGTTGCTAAGGGTATGGAGATCCTAAGCTAGGTGAAAGTGACCTTACAGGGAAGAATTGAAAAGGTGATGATAAAGTTACAAAAGATTACCCTTCATATTGATACATAGATCTTATTTAATCTTCGTCTCACCAGCACATGTTGGAATAAAAAATTTTCATCATTTGAGTAGAAATATACAGGAGAGACGAATGAAAGTGAACCCTACTAGAGGAGGAGTCGCATCTTCAAAGAATTGGGGAATCGAAGGAAAGAATCAGAAAATCGCTAGTGGGTTCGAAATTGAAGTAAAACCCAGAAGAATCTCATCCTTCCGCCTCCCATGAAATCATAAGTTCTTCTGGGTTTTTCCTCCGCCGATGATGATTCCTCCTTCTGCCTCGTCAATAGAAAGCCCCATCCGCGACCCAAGTTTTGTCCCAAATGGCTGTTCAACCAGCAATGGCAGCTCCCTCATCACCATGACAAGGAGGTGGAGGCCCGAAAATGTGAGGCTAAGAAGGAGAGGGCACGTCGTGATAGGCTTTAGCTAACGTGGACTGAGGAAGCGAAGCGAGACAATAGCTAATATTCATCCAATAAAAAAAAAGCCATATCCTCAGGATGAGACAAGACATCTCGAGAGTCATTTTGAGACCCGTCCCGTCCCAACAATTCCCTTTCTCCTGACCTGAGGGTTTTACGTCTCAGTACTTCTCGACATGGGATGGACCCATCCCGAAACTACCGGGCCCTGGTCGGGACAGATTTGAACACCCCTAATTATAGGACAAGAGGTGAGAAAAATTTTTATGAGTTGAATTTATAAAATTTGGAGAGGTGAAGTTAAAAGTTTTTAATTAATTTTTCTTATATTTTATCTTACATCTTTTTATGAAAATTTTGTAACCCCGCTTCTCCAATTTTTTAAAATCAAACTCTAGAAACTTTTTCCTTCCCCTCTAAATCCCTCATTCTAAACAACTGCTAAATATCATCGACGTAAGTGAATTTCATTTCATCTTCTACTGTTGACCTTTTGTAGACAACACACATATTTTATCCAAAGTATTAAAATGAGACAAAATTTTCCATGTCAATGGAATTTAATAGAACATATTAAGCTTATAAATGTTATAATTTTGTTGAGTGCTCCAGAAAACATAGCTTATTGAAAGAGCCTCCTTCTTGTTACTGTTACTTGTATAGCTGAAACAAGATCTTTGTGCTATGAATCTAATTTGACTCTGAAAGATAAGGATGAAATATAACCTTGGAACCTACACTATGAGACTGAAATAACGAAAATGGCTAATTTGACATGGGAAAGTCACATCCAAGCACAAGAGGAAACAAGAGGTTGATTCATCCAACCAAGGTATAGAGCGCCATCTTTCTCTTGTAGAGTGTAGTTTCTGGAATAGTCCTCCAGAAGTTTCTTGATGGTAAAATTGACGAATGAGCTCAATGGATATGGACTAAATCCTGCCATTCTGAAACGTGATTTCCAAGTTTCCAGAGTCTCATGTCGTTCCACTCTGTCTTCCCCTTCACATGCTATTATGTTCACGATCTCTTGAGCCAAACAATGTTGTTCCACGTTAATCCTGTCCTTATGATCCCTCGGCATGACATCATCGATCGATTCAAAAATAGGCAAGTAGTAGTTAAATGTCTGAACAAAACGCGGGAAGAAAGGGACAAGATTGGTTTTGTTTTCTTGTTCAACAAGGGTTACTACCTTGGGACGCAAGCAATTCACTAATCTCAACAAACGATCTATTGTCTGATCTTGAAGATGGTGCAACATCATGGTGAAGTTCACAGCAATGGCTTCACCAGGTAGAATCTGAAGGTGTTTGAAATCAACATCGGATGCAGAAACTTGCACAGCAAGGAACTGAAATGGAACATTACATGATTGGGCAAGTGCTGATAACCTTTTCCCCACAATTTCAAGGCCTCCTCCTCTGGCAAAAGCTGAAGTGGAGTCATCAACACCAGTGATTCTAATCTCTGGGGGCCCTCCTGGCTGGTAGGAGAGAGCTCGAATGAGACTCACCCATTGGATGCCTTGATTTATCTGAAAATCAATTATATGAACCCTATTCTCCTGCTTCATGGCTTCAGCAATAGCCCCATTTGCTGATAAATACCCAAATTTGAAGTATGGGCAGATTTCATATAATTTATTCATATATGAAAAGAGTTCAGAAGCATTAGGTTCTTTGCATTTTAAGGATTTGCATATTTTGTTTCCCGAAGAAGACAATCTAGCCACGAGAGCCTCTAACACGTATGCTCCTAAACGTTGTAGAGGATTCCCAGAAATGGACACCATTTCTCGCAGCTCGGATATCAGCCATTCGCTTGTTTCCATATCATTCTCCACCATCGCATATGCACAAGCACAAAGCATCTCTTTCAAGTCTCCTCTAGATATCATCTCCATTGTCTTCTTCCACTTCTCTGCATCCGCATCATATATAACTGAAATTTCCGCATCAGGTCCCAACATCGCGGTCTCCAACTCGAGTAGCTTGTGGCTGAGGTCATCGACGTCTTGTGTCAGTGTCAAGCAAGATTCAAGAGAATCTTGTGTCTTTAGTACTGGGCTTCCATTAGTTGATGGAGAACTAAGGCCATGATTGCTGTTACATGTCGAGCAAGATTCGATAGTTTGAAGTAAGGAAGAGTGATATGATTCCAGAGTTTGCACAGAGCCATAGAAAATCTCATGTTTCTGTGATGTCTGCATTGTAAATTAACCACTTCTTTCACTATCCTCAGTAAATTTTAGTGTATTCTGAATGTGAATCTTGATCTGCACAAAGGGGAAGCGAATGTTCGAGGTTAAAGATGAATGGAGTATACTACTCAATGAAGGTTGGAAACTATAAGAAGGGTTATTGAAGGACTAAATAATGTTTCAAATATGCTAGACACAGAAAATATGGCCTATGACAGGAACAACATAGCTCCATTCTCTTATTCCATCCAACACATGAGAAAAAATACGTATAGCTCTTGGAGAAATGAAATGACATGAGGACTAATATGAAATTGATAACATTTAAGGACCTTAAAATCAAAACTATTAACAACTAGCAGTTGTAATTTTCAAAGTTACTACTGGTTATTTTCCAAATCATAATTTGACCATATGGATATTATAAGAATATTTTGAATTTCTAATTTTAAGAACTATGAGTAATAACTGGGGGAACACAATAACGTTGAAAAGATAAAATAAGCACTTTCTTCATTCAATTTTTTTGAAGTCCTTTAATAAAATTATCATCTCATATGGGCAGTGGGCTCCTTAAATATCATATATATATATATATATATATATATATATATATATATATATTTTAATTTTATATATAAATATATCATATATAGATTTTTTTTATTTGGAAACAAAACTGATGATTATCATTATGAATTAATTTTATCAATTCATGAAAAATTATGAAAGAAGTCCTTTTTAAGTGATTTATACAAGATTAATTGGTTTAAACCTTTTTAATAATGTAGAAAATTTTGTTAATGGAAATAAGTATCTTTGTAAAATCATTTTAGCCTATGAAACTTGCCATAATCATTAGAAGTAGGTTGGGGCTTATCAGCTATTAGTTATTTATAAAAAAATATACGATGATTTTCCTAAAAAATCTCTTTTAATTCTTTTTATTGAAAATTATTTTTTTAATAAAAAATATCTTTAATATATACTATTAATAAGAATAATTTAAAAAAATTATAAATTTAAAAAATAGAGTAAATTGAGGTTATATATAAACCAAAACAAACCAATCTATTAATTCTTGAGGTTGTATTTAACTGGTATTATGTATACAAAAATACCGGGTTTTGGTAAAAAAGTTTTTAAGAAAATGTAAACTTTGATCTGTAAGAAAATTTAAAAGAAAAAAATTGATTACATAATTTTAAAATAAAAATTAATTAAAAATCAAATGAAACAACTAACCAATTAATTTTTCTTTTCAATTTTCTTTTGAAAAATACAAAATTGGTTTACCACCCAAACCGACCCTTGGAATCCAATTTTCACATCCCAGAAGAATGGTCGACACTGAAAAAGGAGATTTCTTGAAACACCCGTTGCAACGGAAAACCGTAACACAAAGCTATCTATAAATTATTACTATTTTTTAAATAATTTTAATATTAAATATAAAATATATTTATTAATTTTTTAAAATTATTTTTATTAATCCTCTATTAATAATAATTAAGTAAGAAGTGAGAAAAAAATTAAAAAAATAATTAAGATATTTTAAAAAAATATATATTATATTAATTAATTTTATTTAATATAATTAAATTAACTAGTCAGTATTATCGAAGCGCACAGAAACATATGGACGAAGAGATTCTGATAAAAACCTAACCCAGAAACTTGATAATCACTGGCATAAAACGAACGAAATCAACAAGAACAGTTCAACAATCTTCTCAGAGACTCGTACCTTAACAAACAAGAGTGTTGAATTCTGAGCTCAACCTCGTAAGAATCCAACGACTTAGGTTACATTTTCTGGTTTGCTTTCTTCGAGGTTGAATGAAGAAGAAGAAGGACACGACGCGTCTTTGTTGAGAACTTCATTTCATTTCATTTCATCCCCTTCTCTGAAATTTATTTGGATTTGTTGATTTTTATAGAAAGTTTGAAAATTGAAACTAGTAAGTCTCGTTTTTGGGAAATTACTTTTCTGCCACTGACATTTCATTCACGTTTCTCACTATTAGTGGAAGTAGTTGTTTCCTTCTTCCATTCCTTTTGAAATTTAATTTAATTTATTGATTGTGGAAATAGAGTTGTTAAGGATTGGAGAAAACTAATATCAAGGTATTTGCTTTCATTTTGTTAAATTCTTCAATGTCATGTGTATTTTTTATTATCTTTATTTAATTAAATTTACATAAATAAAATAATACACATAATAAAATATAATAAAAAAATTTAATATAAGTATGATCTTTAAAGATTTAAATAAAATTAATATAATTTTTAATCCCTTAATTTAAAATACGAATTTTAGTCATGATCTTATAAGTTTTAAACTGTGAATTTATGAATTCTGCTTAGGTTGATAAAAAAAAATCTACTCAAAATGTTGATTTCGCTTGATTAATTATCTGATACGTAATTTATGAATAATATAACATAATTTAAATATATTTAATATTTCATCTACTCTTTATAATAAGATAAGATTATTTTTCATGGCGTTTATCATAAAACCTTTTACATTTTACAAGTTGTTTAAAAAACATTAATTATATTTTTTAAATACATTTTATTTTGACCACTCCTAAATTTCTAAAGCATCAAGTCTGCATACTTAATAAACTTCATTAAAAATAATTTTTAAATTTTATAAATTAAAAATATTTACTAATTTTTTTTAAAAAAATTAGATACTTAACGTATATACTTAAAATGCTTTTTTCTAATTAAATTGAGACACATATATTTTTTATACATTATTTTATTATATAAAAAATTCTTGTTTTTAATACTATTACTAATTTAAATTTTAGATGTTCTGATTTAATTAAATAAAAATATATTAAATATATAAACTAATTACCCAAGTCTTCTCTCTAATTTTTTTATGGATTCATTAATATATATATATATATATATCTTTGCCAACTAGATAATCTAGTTGAAGCCGTGGCATGCGCAACACATGAGAATAGGGGCTAAATTTTATCAGACTATTAAAACAAATAAAAAAGGTTAGTTTGGTAATTTCATAGGAAAGGTCTGTTGCTCGGATCGAAAAGAGACAGAGGATGTCGGTAAAGGGGGGAGTTCCAACTTCCCACGGGGGCAATTGGACCCACACGGTTTTGTTACTCTTTTGTCTTTTTCACCTGTTTTCTACTTTTCTATGTTATGATATAAATAATGTAAAAAATTAGTTGTTATGAGTATGTGTATCCAATTTTTTTATAAACAATAATTAACTAAATTATTAGAATAAAAATATTAATTAAAAATAATAAATATATCATAAATATAATTTTTTTAAATATAATATTTTTGTGAGGATAATAGATAGGAAAGAGAATAGGTGAAATAAAAGATATGAGAAAATTTATGAGAAAAATATATTAAAAAGACATATAATTAATTGAGGATAAATATAATAAAAATTATATATATTTTTAGACAATAAAAAATTATTACTTATAAAGCATCATTTTTATGAGAGAGACTATTACTTATAAAAAGATCCGAGATATTTGCTCCTCTTATCTTATTTATAAGATATGGTGTGATTTTTAATTTTATTTATAAATTATATTATTTAATTTTTTATATAAATATATAATTTTATCTTTCATTTATAATTTTTTAGAATGCTATTTTTTTTAAAGTGTATACGTTAAATAAAAGATAAAGTTAAAAATTTATTAATTTTTAAGATATAATTAATGAATGTTAAGGTTTTTTTAATTCTAATAAAATATATTATAAATAACTTATAAATAAAATTATATAAGTAAATTCTCATAACTCGTTACATTAATAAAATTTATATCTTTTTTATCTTCCACTACTTCACATTTAATTTGATAAAACTTGAGTTAGTAAATTGTGAATATAAATACAGAGCATGTATCATGTATCAGAGTTATAACATATATCTTTTTTCCCATTCTCTACTCCTCTTTATAATGTTTTTTTTTTCTTTTTCTTATTAAATATCTTATATTTTCTTTATTTTTTATATTATTTACAGAATTATACAATGTTAATTTTTCTAAGATTAGTAAGCATTCAATCTCAAATAATAAAAAACAATGTAACAGAGTTCTATTATGTTATACTTCTTGTATCCGATTGTCCTATTAGAATATCATTTGAATCTAAATAAAAATAACACTTTTGATTTGATTTTGTTTCCCTTAAAAATTAATTTATCATAAAAAATTATTTGAATGAAAATTTTCTGCTCTTAGAATGCCGTTGCACCCATAAGAATAAAGAAATAAATAATTTTAATTTTTTTTTCAAAAAAAAATTGTACAATTTACTCTTTTTTTAAAAAAAAAATTAAAATCTTGGTAAGGAAACTATAATTTTCATGCTGGACTCTTCGGTCATATTCATACTGGAATTTATTTATTGATTAACTGAAAAGTCAATGCTCAAACTTGTCGTTTTGTTGACCAAAAATTTAAGAAAATATTGTCGTTTATTTCAAGTCAATTATGTCTTATCGAATTAAAAATGTAAGAGAGAGTCCGCAAATTGGTCTTCTAAAGCACAAGAAGGAAGCGAAGTATCTGCAAACTTGTTGTGAATTGAGCACATAATTTGCCAACCAGATGTGAATGGTTGTGCAAGTTTTGGTTGAAACGATGTTGGTTGTATTGTCGTTTTCTAATTCATTTCAAACACCATCGACTTCCAAGTCCTCTTTCTCAACTATATTGGTAATATAAATGTCATGATACTTGTTTGATTTTCATCACCAATACGTCATTCATTTTGTAATATTTTGTTTCAATTTTTAAGGATTTTGTGATAATTAATTATTTTTATAAAACATTAAGCTATTAGAAGTTAAAACGATTATTAAACCCAACTTATACATTACATACTGAATGAGAGGGTTGGGGAACAGAACAAAACACAAAGCACATGAACATGAAAGTACGTAAGACCAACAACCTAATTATAAAAATAGGGACAAGAAAATCAAAAGGAAGTGAAGTAGGCTAAGTCTCCATAAGACGTGTGAAGACTTAAGAGAGCTTGAACAACTCTAATGGCATATTTGGTAGGATGAAATTCGGAGATGAGAAATAAAAATAGGAATGGAATTAAGTATTTCTCTTGTTTGATATTATGTAACCCAGTTTTAGTTCTACTTCTAACATTTTATCCCATTTCAATTCCATCTAAAAAGCTGAGAATTGAGATGATTTTCATAGAAGTGAAATATTTTAAATTATTTTACTCAACAAAAAAATGAGGGCAAATAATGAGCGTAAATAAATCTTTTTATTCTACTTTAATCTATTTTTTCTTTTTTTTTAAAAAAACATATAAATCAATTATATACTTATTTCTAACCTACTAAATAAATTTTTAAAACATATTTCTAGGTTAATTTTCCTTTCACTTATATTTCTACTTCTACTTTCATGAAAAAAACTCTTCTATCATACGTAAAGGAAAATTTGAACAAGAGATTGGCCAAGATCTAGCTTCATCACCGGCCACACAACAAGCACAATAGAACAATGAGGTGATAGAGAGCCAACATAGTGAATTTTAATACTTTATCCTAAGAAATTAGGGGTGAATTGCATGAAGATATAGTTTGTTTTGATATTTTTACCCGCCACTAATTTTGAGATTTTGAATTCATTAAATTCAAACGTTCACATAATTAGATTTGAGGTATGTACAACACCGGAAGATTCCATCTCCCTCATCCAACGGCCACGTTATTTGCCATGTCCACCAACACTATCGTTGTCCTCAATCCATAGTTAAACCGGCCAGCATTAATTCCATCTTGTATCATAATTTCCGATCAAATTAACGATTGACAACCACATGAGCAGTAGTTTACTTGCCGCAAACAGAGCACCGGCGAAACTCGCGAGGAGACGACCGCATCCAATATGCAGGCACAGTTCAGACCCTCCATGATCAATGACTAACCCTCAAATTGTTGAGATCAATGGGAGAGCAGTGGGGTAGAATGTAGGGATTTAGCCAGGGATAATTTAGTAATTATAATTTTTTTTTATTTTTGGTCTTTTTAAATAAATATTATTTTTCTTAGGTCCTTCTCTTTAATTCTCCTAATTTTTGTTTTAATAATTTTTATGCTCTTAGAAATTTTAAATTCTTTGTTATTTTTATAATGATCACAGTAGTTTGAAAACAAAAATCAAAAATCAAAACTCAGCGTAAAGGTTAACGTCAAGCCAAAATAAATAACGAAAAGTTCAATGCATGGCCGTTTTGAATATTGAAAAAAATTTGTAGCTAAAAACACAACTTGGACGAATAAAATGCAAAGTGAGTCAACTAATAAATTGTATATAATGATATCAAATCAAAATCAGTAACTTGGAAGAATGAAATTGAAACTACAGTCTTCACTTTTTGAAAATGGAAAATTAATTGGAAAACGACTTTTCATAACAGCACGAGTAATTAAGACCGCTTCAAATTTAAATAATAAACACAAAGGCTACTTTTAACTATTTCCTGTGCGGCTTGAATTGATATATTCAACCTCTTCACATGCACACTCACACCCACTAAATAGAGTGAAAACCCGATTTAGCATTCTTCAACAACCAAGATTTGAAAATCGGAATAATCATTCAATCAAGCAAGATAATTCCATGAATAAACCGGGATTGATCAATAATGATTAATATAATTAAATTAAAATACGTTTAACTATGATTTCTAGCACAAATGATAGGTGTTGTAAAACTAGCCAACTAATGAATAAGATTAAGCGGAGAGAAAAGATAAAGACAAAAAAATAAGAGAAGTAGCTTGTGACTTCTACTAGGTCATTCATTAATTTTATTGCCCACTATTTATCATCTAAGTTTGGATATGACCTACATGAAAAACTATTCCTATAAATAGGGCATATCAAATACAAACTTAATATAGTAACGAATGAGTAATTAAGTAGTGTAAGTTACTTAATGAAGTTAAAGAGAAAGAGGAAAATGAACATTCACATCCTAATATTCATAACAATATGTTTATTCTAAAGTCATTTTGCCTCGTTAATACATCAAAATTGCAACATATCATTATGAAGGGTTCAAGCAAGGTTAGAGTGAGAGAGGTGAAAGATGGAAGGCTCAACGAAATTGAATCTCAACGAATCTCAAACTAGAAGAATGAATCGTGAATGTATTTCTTTAAAAAAATTAAAATTTTATCATTTTAGGCTCATTAGAGGCAAAAATAATATATAATATATAATTCAGTTAACCTGTTAGCAGGTTTACCTTAGTTAATCATACTAAACTGGGTTGGGTTGATCCTAAGCGGATTGATTGATCAGATTGGTCAAATGATTAGTTTATCAGGTTATTGGTTGGAACAATTGAGTAGGTCTGGTTTTAGAACCATACTACAAATTTATAGGATATAGATTGATTTCTTAATTCTTGTTTTAGTTATACATAAAAATGAATTAGTCAATTAAAGAGATTTAGTCTCTACAGTTGCAGTCAATTTTGGTTAAAATCTAAGTTCATTTAGTTTTTGTCAAGGTCCTTGTAGTTTTGTATTAATGAATTATTGCTTAAACATTTGGTCAAGACTTGTAGAGATGATATATCATATCTAATTAAGAATAACTCTCTTAAACATGTTTTAGCTGCAAGCTTATAGCTATACCTCCAGCGATCACTAAGCTGTTAGGGATCTTTCATGGTCTCAATTTGTGCAAGGCGAGGGGTTGCATGGAAATAGTGATATATTCAGACTACTTCGAAGCCATCAATCTCCTAATTAACTAGGGGTTGTGATGTTAATCACCCCTTTTATGATATCATTCATGATACCACGCTACTTGCGCATAGGGATTGGAAACTGTTGTTTTATCATACTCATAGGGAACACTTGTTAGTTGATGAAGGAGGGTGGACTTGCCTTTTGTTGTGACTCTAGCCTCATGGGTTAATGAATTCTATATAGAATTTGATTTAACTTGACTATACTTTCAAGAACTAATAGAACATACATTTTCCCTTTTATTTTTAAAAATCAAAAGTCACTATGAATAAATAAACTCTCTAGAATCATGCAGTTATACAACCGTGCATCTTTTTCTTTGTTTTTGTTGTGGTTTTAGGGTTTATTGTATACGAAAGAAAAAAAGAGTTAAAAAAATTCACAATTATATGACTCCATGAAACTTCAATATGATGCTATCAACATTCAAACACACAATGGTCCAATTATCAATGTTCACCTCAGAGACCAACTCTAATTTTTTTTAACGTTGCTATTTGATTGGATTATATTACACACGTTCCTTAATATAAGAGTTAGTTAATTTTTTAGATAAATTAAAAAAATTAAATAAATTAGTTAATTATAACAAAATCTAACATTTTAAGATGAATTCATATTATATGCTCTTTAAATAAATTGAAAATCGAATTATAAGAGCTAAAATTTTATTTCAGCATGTTCATACAATAGCTAAACTTTTATGAATATGATTAAATAATAAAATAAAAAGTTTAATTAAATTTCAAAACAATTGAAAGACTAAATAAATAAGGTTAAGAAATATAATTGTAATTATAAATCATCAAATTATATATAAAATTAAAACAAGGCTTCCTTTAATTTTGTACTCCAGTTTCATATATACCATACATAGGACGTTTTCTAAAAGTTGCTCTGTGTCCTTTTTCATAAAATATTTCATAGTTTTAAAGAGTATTAAATATTTTTCTTCCATAGATACCAATATTTAATAAAGATTATAATATAGTGTAAAAATTAATTAATATGATATATTGGAGTTTAGTGTAGTTAATAAGAGTAATATTAAAAATTAATTATAAATTTAATATTTTATTTTTTTTTATTTAGTCAATGACATTATTAGTACTGTGAATTGTTAATTAGAATTAATTTATATTTGAAACAAGGAGGTCTCACTAGTCTCATATAAAAGGTATGAGAGATAAGGTTGAGATGACCCAAATTATAAGTCACTTATTCAAATGTTTCATGTATTAATTTTTTTCCCTTTTCAAGGTCAAAAAAATATTAATATTATATCATAAACTTTGTATTATTATATAAGTGAATTTATATAACCCCTAACTCTAAGAATTCTACCTCTTAAGATTCCTTATCTTTAAATATCTAAACTCCATGACCCCCCAATAAATTATTTGTGAGGAGTTTCTCATTATTAATATTATTATATTTTTTTTATTTTTTTGTAACATTAGGACTAGACTTCAATAGTTAGAGGCCTATAAATACAGGTTATATACAAAGCATTGCTACCAAAAATTACAAGTGAATGAGAAATGTTCCTTTGTGTTTTCTCCCCATTCCTTATCTTGCCATTCTCTTTTTCTACTCTCTAACGTTTTCTTTTTTATTATATATTATTTTCAGCATGAGTTCACGCTAAAAATTTGAGGTACAAGGCCTTATAGATTAATGTGTTCTTGCAGTATATAATATTGCTCTATATTATTTTTCTTTGCCCAATTACCATATTCAATTTTAATTTTCTATACCTTTGCTACATATATATGATGTTTCATTTATGTTATTTATTTGGTTGTTATTTTCTATACATTTGAATTTTGTTGTCATATTATACGTGTGTGTTAATATTATGTGTGTTATCTTTTTCTTTATTTGTGATATATTTAATGACTCACATAGCATATGAGTATGAGTATGGATTTATTTAATTTATTTAGCTACCGTAGTATATAACATGTATATTTATCTATATTTCTACATGTCCCGCTCTCTTTCTATATATATATATATAGACTTTTAATTTGTTGTCTATATATATTGTGTATATAAGATTAATTTACTATTTTTAATAGTATAATGTTTATTTATGAATGATTTGTGTATCCTAATATTTTTTTATTTATTATGCTTTATTTTGTCATCAATTTTATCATAATTCTAATTGTTATTGATGTTTTGGTTTGATCCATGACAAATTTTATCAACCCCGAGTTTAAGACTCTTGATATTACGGTAAAAATTATTTATCTTAGATACTAAAATCCACCTAGATATTAAAGGTCTAAGGAGATACTATTTTACTTGAAAATGAAGCAACTAGTTAAGCTCATGCCAAAGCAATAATTTTTTTTTTTTTGCCACCTTATACATAAAGGGCTGAAAGCTAAATAGGTAAAAGATCTATTAGAATTGTTAAATAATTTGAAGTAAAGATACGATCACTTAAAAATGATAATTTTACCCAATGCTCATTATAAATGGATATATTTGAGGCTACGAGATTTTTAATCTGTAAGAGAATATAATTCAACAGCTTTTAGTTCTTAGCTGAAATTAAGGGGTGATAAAATAACTGACGCTGACTTTAAAATAAGTATTCTAAATTAAAATTGAGCATTAATCTAATAAGTCCTCCTCAATTAGTTTCTCACCACATAATTTCAATTTTAATGGAAATTTATTTTAAAAATAATTAAATTATATTTACTTATAGTTTTAAAATTTTATAGCCTCAAATGTATCTATTAAGAATGACTTTTTGGCAAAATTACTATTTTTTGGTGATCATACTTTTTTTTAAATTATTCCACAATTCTAATAGATCTTTCACTATTAAGTATTCAACTTTTAGTCCTTCATGTAGATGGTGACAAACAATTATGGCCCTGGCCTTATCTTGACTAGTTGCTTTATTTCTCGGTAAAATAACATTTCTTAGACTTTTAGTATCTAGGTGGATTTCAGCATCTAAGACTCAAGAAAAATAATTTTTCCCCATAATATCAAGAGCCAGAAACTCAAATTTGGTAAGATATGCCATGGATCAAACTAAAATAACAATATCAATATATATAGTCTTAAATATAATTGGAACCCTAAAGAGCTTCAAAAAGTGTTTGATTGTTTAAGAAGAGAATTTGAAATAAAAGATTTTAGAAGAATAAAGTCTTGTCTCAGCTTACAAATTGAGTACTTAACAAATGAAAATTTTCTTTATCAATTAACTTATATTGAAAAAAATATTAAATTTTCTTTATCAATTAACTTATATTGAAAAAAATATTAAAGTGATCTGATATGGATAAAAATTAACTACTCCAATGGTTGTAAGATCGTTTGATAAGGAGAAAGATCATTTTCGCCCTTAAGAGGATAAAGAAGAATTTCTTAGCCCTAAGGTACCATATCTTAGTTCTAGAGGTGTCCTGATTCAACACGTCCTAATATTACATTTATTATAAATTTATTGGCAAGATTTAGTTTTTCCTTACTAAGAAGACATTAGAATGAGTTAATATTTTGATATCTCCAAAAGATAATTGATATGAGATTATTTTATTCTAATAAATTTGAGTCAATTCACTACTAAAAAAAGTTTTTAACGCCGGTTAAAAGTGACATTTCACGGTGATTTTGAGAGCGGCGTGAATTCTATCGCCATTGTAACTCTATCTTTTAATAGCGGTTTTGTAACCGCATGAAAGGTATTTTCTTTCCACGGCGGTTTTGGCTAAAACTGAAAAGCTAGAATTTTTTTAGCTTTCCTCGACCCACACCCATCATCAGTCACCTCGATCATACTCATCAAAAGCACCAGACCAGATCTAGAAAGAAGAAGTCAAAAATCTGGTGAAGAAACTAAAGACCTAGAAGCTTCTTCCATTGAAGCTCTTCGAACTCCTTCTAATAATGTTCATATGTCACCACCCACTGTTAGCTACCACGGCAGCCTCACTAAAAGTATTAGACCAGATATGGATAAGAAGTTGTAGATCTGATAAAAAAATTAAAGATCTAGAAAGATGGCTAATAGGAAAAAATTTATAAATCTTTAATACAAGAATGATTACCTATATATATATAATGTATTATAGTTTATAATATGACATCTGACTCAATAGATATTAGAGTTTATAATGTGCCTTTCTCTATTGTTCTCTAATGTCCTTTATAATTTCTCAAATTTTTAAATATTTTTTAATTTTTTTTGATAATTAGATTCTACATAAAATTAGTAACATTTTAATATCTTATGGACAAAAATAGCGCAGTTTTAAATTTTTTATGATAAAAAATATTTTAAAATTGTGCAATTTAGATTTTTTTTTTGAAAAATCATAAACAATTCAAAACTATATCATTTTTTGCCGATAAGATATCAAAGTGTCACAAATTTTATGCTATGTAGAATCTAATGATAAAAAAATAGAAAGAAAAAAAAACATTTGAGAGGTTGGGGCATTACAAAAGGCATTAGAGGGAACTGTAGGTATTCGAAAGTTTTTCTTGAATTAATATTACCCAATGAGTGTTTACAAACAAGAAATGAAGCATCTGATTATTAAAAATATTAATGGTTAACGTCAGACGATTGTGCTCCTTTTTTAATACTTTTAAGGTAATATTGATTTAAGAAGAATTTTTAGATACTCGGAAGAAAGGAGACTTCGCTCTGTCCTTAAATTGTGAGTGAACCTAACTCCTTTCCAAAAAAAATTGTACCAAAAAAAAGAATTTTTAGATACTCACAACTCTTACGTGGAAACTTTCGGCACAAAATTAAACTTAACCATTCAAAATTTATAAATTAAAAGAGCTTCGATTGGTACACAAGTTAATTCATCACATTGCATATTCATATACATTCACATATTCAAAAGAGCTTTGTTACATTTTCCATTGACAAAAGAAGCTTCTATTGATACAACATTAAACAGAACAACTAAAAAGAGAGGATAAAAAAGAAGATGATCCGCGGCACAATCACAGTTAGTTGCCATAATTCTCTTTAACTTCCTCTTTTAGAAAGTCTAGACACAATAATGTACTCTTCTGATTTTTAATATATGACATAATCAAAGAGTTAATTTTAATACTAAATATAAGATATATTTCATATATTATCAATTTTTTAAACTACCCTTATTAATATTCTCTCAACAATAATCAAGTAAGAAAGGGAGGCAAGGAGGCAAGGAAGAAGTTAAGGGAGATAATTATGGTGTTTTAGAAAAAAATATGTTATATTAACTAATTTAACTAGCTTAATCTAATTAAATTAGTTAAATATATCATATATTAAAGACCGAATGAGTATTATGAATTCTTAACTGTATTTTGGATATAAAGAATCAGTGATCACATCAAAATGACGTATTTTCTATAGGAACTTCATTTTAAGAGTTCATACTTGTAATTATCTAATATCCAATAAAAGACTCAATCCGAACATATCCTTATTATGTTTTTGTCTGCTTCTTTTCCTTTAAAATTGCGCTGCATGCATTCGAGATGCTAGCATTGAAATTAATATCATAGAGCATTCAGGTATTTCCCTTCTTGGTTGTTCAATTCAATAGTTTCACCATTCCAATCTATGTTCAATGCTATTGCTTCCCTTCCATAAAGATGATGTTACTGAAAGCTAATTTAAGTATTTAACACGTTACTAACATTACTTGTAGGAAGTTGGAAATATTAAAAAAAATCGGTGAGACTCTCTTTTAGAAAGCTGACTTTCGATCCATACTATGAGTGTATATCACAACTCACAAGACGTTGGCAAGTTATCAACTGTCCAATTCAATTTCACAAGCAGAAGAAGCATCCTTGGTACTTTATTTCTTCAAAAAGTAAAATATGAAGTGTGTATGTGTGTGTGTATATGAATATGATCCTTCAATGATAGATAACTCTTGATATATTTTTTAAAAACATTAATACAATATTTGGTCCTCAAATTTGCACGAATTTTTGTTTTAGCCTCTCAAAAGATAAAATAGTCTAAATTTTTATTAAATTATAGAGACCAATATTTTATATGGAAAGAAACTTGAGGAACGAAAACTAAAATGAGAAAAAATTTATGGAACCAAAGATTATATTAATCCTTTTTTTGTTGTTGCAAAAAGCATCAGTCTCAGTCTTAAAAAAGAAAAAAGTTAAGGTCCATTTTTGTCTCGAAAGTTTTCGCATAGGAGCTGTGGATATTTAGAATTTTTGTTGCATTAATTTTGCCCCAGAAGTATTAAAAAAATAAACAAAGTCATCATAACTATGAAAAAATTAATGTTAAACGTTAGGGAGATTGCCTATTAATATTTTGAAAGGCCAATAATGACATTGTTCCTTCTTCAATATTTATAGGACGGAATTGATCAAACAAAAGCTTTCAAATACCTATAATTCCTACTGAAAAAACTTTGGAGGCAAAATTGTACATTAACCATACGAAAAACAAGAATCTCATTAACTACACTATCCAACGCACCTCATCCTCAAGCTCAGAGCGAATAGCTTTATGGGAAAAAAGGCGATTTCAGGGTCAAGTTCTTTAGGCAAGTCTTGGAAGGTGATGATGATGAATCATTAGGAGTTTTTCTATCCGAAGGGATGATGAAACCATGGAGGTGGAGGGAATTTCGAAATTTAAAACTCAAATCTACCATTGTTAGATCATAGTGCAGCAAGCCCAATGCATGAGCTGAGCTGGCACTGGTGTATTTGTCTTGTGAACAGCGAGAGCCATGGTGAGGCATTTTGTTATTATGGGATAGAGTGATTTTGCAATTTATGTTATATTGAAGGCATTTTGTTAATTTATATTATATATTGAAGGCAATATTAAATGAATGTCACTTTCTAACAATGAAAGCATTTAATTAATGTCTTTTTCAATTATGGCCTGCCCCAATTCAATATCCGTTGTACCTATTTGGGATTGTAACCATCAAAACAAATACATATATAGTCCAATGTATTCTAGATAGGCTTATTCTTTGATATCTCTCTTCCTAGATACAATCTGTCTTTAGGTTTATGAAGTTTTGTTCAATAACATGAAAATTTAGAAGAAATAAGCTTTACAAGAAAAATAATATTATAAATAGGAAGACAACAAAATTAAAGGACATATTCACATATATTATCAAAATCAATTATGAAATCAATAGGTTGTCATGTTATTTGTTTCAAAAATATTTTTATTTAAACTTGACAATACTTAAATCTAACTCAATGATAGCAAATATCATATAACTATAGAAGAAAACCTTGATAGAATGGGGAATTGTTTTTAAACTATAATTAAGGGAGAATATGTAGAGACCACAGAAATATGGGAATCCAAAAATAATCTCTCGAAATAGATTAATTCCTACGAAGTTCTTAGGACTATTTTGACATTATTAATTTTTTTTATAAAATGACCAAACTGTTCATGCGAAATGACTCCCTCCATCAACAAAGTTTTGGTTGCCACCACTACAGGCGGCTACCAGGGCTACCATCACCACATTTTGGTTCTCAAAAGGCAAAAGATTATACGTACATATTGACATACAACAACACAACAATAACAACAAAGCCTTATCCCATTAAATGGGGTCGGCTACATAGATCATACGACGCCATTGTGCTATATCAAAAACTGAATCCTTGGTTAAATTATTGACCAGGAGATCCCGCTCAATGACCTCGTTGAGCGTTTTTTTTTACCTTCCTCTATTCCTTTTAACCGGGCTCCATACGATTTGATCCACCCTCCTCACTGGCGCATCCCTTGGCCTTCTTTGTACGTGTCCAAACCACCTAAGACGGTTCTCTACCATTTTCTCTTCAATAGATGCCACTCCAACTCTTCCCCGAATTTGTTCATTACGAATCTTATCTTTCCTTGTATGTCCACACATCCATCTCAACATCATCATCTCAGCTACCCCAACTTTATGCTCTTGCTGTCATTTTAAAGCCCAACATTCACTTCCATAAAGTATTGCTGGTCTTATAGCAGTGCGATAAAATTTTCCTTTTAATTTATCTGGTACTTTCCGATCACATATAACCCCAGTAGCCTTTCTCCATTTAAACCACCCAGCTTGAATTCTATGATTAACATCCTCCAAAATTTCACCATCCTTCTGTATAATTGATCCCAAATATTTGAACTTATCTATTTGTGGAATAACTTGATCTCCCAATTTGACCTCCAAATTATTTTTAACTTGCCTTTTATCAAAATTACAATGCATATATTCAGTCTTACTTCTACTCAGACGAAAACCCTTCGACTCTAAAGTACTTCTCCATAACTCAAGTTTAAAATTAATCTCTTCTCTTGACTCTTCCACAAGAACTATATCGTCTGCAAAAAGCATGCACTTAGGGATTTCTTCTTGAATAGGCTTGGTTAGAACATCCACTACTAGATTAAATAAATAAGGACTCAAAGATGATCCCTGATGAAGACCAATCCTTATGGAAAAATCCTTTGTTTCGCCCCCAAACGTTCTTACAGTAGTTGTTACCCCCTCATACATATCTTTTATTGCTTTGATATATGCCATGTGCACACCTTTCTTTTCCAAAGCTTTCCAAAGCACCTCCCTTGGTACTCGATCATACGCTTTTTCTAAGTCAATGAAGACCATATGCAAGTCTCTTCTTTTGGTCCGGTACCTTTCCATTAACCCTCTTAATAAATAAATCGCCTCTATTGTAGACCTACCCGGCATAAAACCACACTGATTCTCAGAAATATCAGTCTCTAATCTCAACCTGTGTTCAATTACCTTTTCCCACAATTTCATAGTGTGACTTATAAGTTTTATCCCTCTGTAATTTGCACAATTTTGAATATCCCCTTTATTTTTGTAAATAGGAACTAAAGTACTTTTTCTCCAGTCATCAAGCATTTTCTTAGAAGTTAAAATCACATTAAATAGTTTAGCAAGCCACACCACCCCCACTTCGCCTAAACACTTCCAAACTTCAATAGGAATACCGTCAGGTCCAACAGCTTTACTATTTTCCATTTTCTTAAGCGTTTCTTTAACCTCGTCAACACGGATCCTATGGTAAAATGCTAAATTTGGTTCAACTTCTCGTGTTAAATCCCCGAGCTCATAACTCGACCCTCCTCCCTCGTCATTAAACAATTTGTAAAAATAGGTCTCCCACCGTTCTTTAATATCACCATCTGTAACTAAAACCTTACCCTCTTCATCCTTAATACATCGTACTTGATCCAAATCCCTCGATTTTTTTTCCCTATCTCTTGCAATCTTATAAATCTTTCGTTCTCCCGACTTTGTCCCTAGCTCCTTATAAAATTTCTCAAAAGCTTTAAAACGAGCTGCACCCACCGCCTTCTTAGTTTCCTTCTTAGCTAAAGATACTTTTCCCAATTTTCAGTATTATTACATAAGTGTATAGCTTTGAAATAATCTCTCTTGTTCTTAACTTTCCCTTGTACGTCCTCATTCCACCACCAAGTCTCCTTATCTCGTCGACCAAAACCTTTAGATTCTCCCAAAATTACTTTAGCAACCATTTGGACCCTCTCAGCCATTTCCTTCCACATGATATTAGCATTTTCCTGCGCCTCCCAAACCCTTTCATTTAACATAGTTCTTTTAAAAGTTTCCCTCTTCTCCCCCTTTAACTGCCACCACTTGACTCTTGTGTTTAAAACATGTTGGCGTTTTTC
Organism: Leucaena leucocephala; assembly: GCA_037074615.1. NCBI lineage: Eukaryota > Viridiplantae > Streptophyta > Magnoliopsida > Fabales > Fabaceae > Leucaena > Leucaena leucocephala. The sequence goes on along the minus strand of CM073540.1, from coordinate 11,475,643 downwards.
CTTCCTACACTTAATACGCACGTCAATGACCATTAACTTATGCTAGGTTGTCACCCCGTCCCCTGGAATCACTTTACAATTTGTACAAAGTCTTCTGTCATAACTCCTTACCAAAAAGAAATCAATCTGTGACTTGTGGACCCCACTCTTGTATGTGATCAAGTGCTCCTCCCGCTTCTTAAAGCACGTGTTGACAATCTTAAGATTGTAAGCTAAGGAAAACTCAAGAATAGATTGTCCTTCATTATTAATCTCTCCAAAACTAAAATCACTATGAGCCCCTGCATATTGCCCTGCCTCCTTACCAACATGACCATTAAGGTCTCCACCAATAAAAATCTTCTCAGTAAGTGGTATGCTCTGAATCAACCCCTCCAAATCTTCCCAAAACTTTTCCTTAAGGTGTGCTTCTGTTCTCACTTGAGGTGCATAAGCACTAATAACGTTGATTGTATCCCTTCCAATAATTATTCTTAAAGATATAATTCTGTCATCAATCCTTTTCACATCCACCACATTCGTCTTCCACTCTTTATCCACAATGATACCAACACCATTTCTCGTACCTGTTTTACCTGTGTACCAAAATTTGAACTCATTGATTTCCCGAGATTTTTCTTCAACCCATTTAGTTTCCTGAAGGCACAAGATGTTAATCTTTCGCTTTACCATTTGGCCCACCACCTCCCACGCTTTTCCAATCATAGTCCCAATATTCCAAGTGCCAAATCTAATCTTTCTCTCCTGAACTAGCTTCTTTAGCCGCCTCCGTCCGTAAGAGAGCGGTAGCCCTTGCTCATTTAACACTACATCCGGGCGACGATGCAGCGGCCCTTGCTCACTTCTCACTGTACTCAAGCCATACAGCGCGTTACTTACGGGCAACGACCTAGTATTAACGCAATATCTTTGTATGTCCATGTTCATAAGATTCGACAAATTTTTACATTGGCTGTCGGGGCCTAACACAACCCTCCTCCTTTACCCGAGCTTGGGACTGGCTACATGCATAGGCGGAGTTACGTACATATTGACATACATCTCATCAAAATCAATAATGAAATTAGTAGGTTGTTATGTCAATGGTTTGAAAAATACTTCCACTTAAACTTGACAATACTAAATCTAATTCAATGGTATTAGATATCATGTAACTCTAAGAAAACCTTAATAAAGTGTGGAATATTTTATAAACCATAATTAAAGGAAGAAGACATAAAAACCACCAAAATATGAGAATCCCAAAACAATACCTCGAAATGGGTTGTTCTTATGAAGTCCCTAAGAACTTTTATATGGAATTAAGTTCTTTTGTAAAATGATCTAATTGCCTTAATGTGAAAAAAACTCCCTCCATCACTCTAGTCATCACCACTATTGGTAGCCACTGACCAGAGCTCCAATGCCGGCCACCAGTCATTAGAGTTTTGATACCAGTAATTGGGGAATTTTTGGTGAAGGGGTGGACAAGGTGAGATTTAATTTCACCATCTTTTGGTTCCCAAGACGCAAAAGGTTGTATATACATATTCACATATATCATTACTATCAACTATGAAATCAATAGGTTGTCTGGTTGTAAATACTTCCAATTAAACTTAGCAATGTTTGAATCTAACTCAATAGTATAAGATATTATTCAACTGTATAAGAAAAAAAATTAATCGTGCGCTGAGGAAGTCTACCAACCCCATAAGCTTTGATTCAATATTAAAACATAGATATGAGATCAGCAGAAGTCTCTTTAAAATGTGCAAATATAAAATGGAACTAACTAGAATTTTGTAGGCACAAAAAATGAATCAAATAAGGAGAAATAGGTAACAAACACTTGAGATAGAATTAAAACTTTTGTCAGTAAGTAATTCGAATAGTTCCATGTCTGTCCAGATCCTCAGATTCCAAAACAGTTCAAGAAAACTATGCCTATACATAGTTCCTTTCATTCACTGAATGACTTCAAAAGGATCTTCTTCCTGGCTAAAAACCAAACCCTTTGCCTTCTTTGTTGTAACTAAAAAAACATCAGGGTAACTCTTAAGAAACACTACATTTCAAAAGATTGAGCTTTCTCTTCACTCAGAAGTGAAAAAATATTGAAGTGTCTTGTAAACTCAACCTTTCGAGAGAAGTAGAACTCAAAAAATATTACCCAAAAACTATATCATTCTTACATGTAATCATATCACATTTCTATTTGTTATACACCCATTTGTCAGGTACTAAAGAGGAGAGATTCTTCCTTGGTTTCTTCTTCTTTGGCTAGTATTTATTTGTTGGAGCTGAACAGAGGCTTAGTTGACAAGCTACTCGATAAAGGAAATTGATGAAGGGCCTGTGCTTCGGAAAAAAAAAGGAGAAAAACTAAAGATTTTGCCTTTTGCCTGGGGCAATTTTAGCTCTATATTTCACTCCTGTGGGGACAAAATTTAGGTAAGAGTTCATAAGATGTTTGGTTTCAAGTTTTCTAATAAAAATATAAAAAGTGGGATTTACTTTTTATGGCTCAATGGCACAACACCACTTATCATACATCTACTGGAAAATTTGATAGCAAACATATAAGAACTGTACTGAAGTATGTTTTCCTTCGGAATCTATATCATTGTTGAAATTCCACTATCTACTGGGAATGAAAACGGGCTATCTGGCAGATCAATTCCTTGACCCCTGAGCGAAACAAAGAAAAATGAGAGGATCCATCCACAAGAGCATTTGAAAAATCAGAAAGATCGAAGCGGTAAGATCACATAAATAATATTTTCTAGAGGTATGAAGAGAAAAGTTGCTGATATGCTTCTATGGACATGAAGGAGATGAGTCCTATGGGCAAGAAGAATAATGTCAGATTTTTTGCATCAATCACCAAAGAAAACGCATGGTTTTTTGACATGAATTCTGTTTAATTGGTATGGAAGTCAAGAAGGATCAATTATTTCAGAGGTTTGAATGGATGAAAATGAATCAACTGTAATGGGGAATATTATGCGACAACCGAGAGATTTCTAATCCATTTCAGCATAGGCATATTGAAGGACAAGAGAGCCCTATAAGAAGTCAATTTGTACCTGTCTTCATCGGCACAACTGGTGTCTGTATGCCCAGACTTGTCATTCAGATTCAGACCATAATTGAGAAATTCTGATGGTCGAAAATTGAAATGATCTGCATGACGAATGACTCAGTAAGTACAAAAAATACAAGGCGTATCAAGAAAAGAACAAGCCATGGAAATATGCGATACAGCATTTTTCACACCTGATGAAACATTGAACTGGTCAAAGGAGCACCCGAAATGAGGCGAACTTGACAGAGGTTTTGGGGTGAGCTGCAGCTCTGCAAGCTGTCTCCTCTGAAATTCAAGGGCCTGTTCTTGCTCATCCACGAGCCGCCTCCTCAGAAATCTCGGGTTCCCATAACTTGGCACTACAAAAATGGTTCAAGATTATGTTGTTAACCAGAAGAAGTCACACTCCAATTTTCAATTTGGGAAAAACCCAAACTCACTTGGGTTAAGTTCAAAGTCCATGTCTACATGATGAAGTGAACAAACAACCGCAGGCTCAACTCTCTCCGAATGTTTCCTGCATCAAATGAAAGACTCGTGAAAAAAATGAATAGTCACAGCATTTGTCCCATGGCAGAAGAGAATCTTTCCAGAGTGAGTCCAAGGGCTGAGCCAGGAAAAAGGAACAAAGAATCAATAATGTGGAACATCTTCTTGTTATTATTGGTGAAACATTACTAGATTCATTGACTTTCACATTTTGGATTACTTATACTAATCATTTTATGAATTAAAATAATTTAAATTTCGGGTTTATATGAAGATTTGAAACAATAAAATCAACAACTTGCTGTCCAAGAAAAAAAAACAAGTCAAGGATTATACCTTTCTACAAGCTGTGACCTCTCCCGGTAAGGTTTCACGAGCACACGAGAGCCATGTACATAGTGAGGATTTCCTTTTTCCAATATCATTTTGACAGTTTCTGGATCAACAAATGTTACAAAACCAAACATCCTTTTCTCTTGGGATGGAATCCTTACATCTTCAACCTGCCCAAAGGAACTACAAATGCAGGAAAGTGAAATCAGTTTCGCCGTCACAAATCTCATACACGTGAAGAAAGCCTAAAAATGCAAAAATACTACAAATTTTAACTAACTTGAAGTAGTCCGAGACATCCTGTTCCGTGAAAGTGCTATCCGATGGAAATGTCAAATATATTTGTCTTGATGCGTTTATATTTTGACTGGGATCTCCCCTTTCCAAGTACCTATCTTCCACCAGAACCACTGCATGCTGCCCATGAGGTCTGTGAATCAACCATAAGGGACAAGTCAAATTTGAGAAACAAATTATCCATAAACTTGTTGAATAACAATTATGTCAGGATAGAGAAGAATTCACCTGTCTATTAGTTGTATATTATTTTTCAATCGCGCGAGAAGCTTTGTTAAACTATATCCCGATTTACCATGTCTCTGGCTCTCAGTTAGATAACCTTCTGCCTGAAGCACTTTGTTGTATTTCTCATAATATGCCATTGGAAGGGAAGCAATGGAGATAGGATTGCCTCTCCTTGGCCTCAGAAGCTCGATAAGTTCCACTTCTAACTGCGCAAGCGAGCCTGTCGATCCTCCCTGATCGTCACCATTCCCATTCATCTGAGAGAAGCTCTCGGGTGCAAGTTGTCCATGAAAGTATCTGCAACTACTTCCATGCTTACAGCATCCTTTGATGAAATAGTGACATATCTTGACAGGAAATTCGGATGAGCCAAACTTCCTACCAGATTTTCCATTCAAATTCATATTCGACGCATCTAAGGTAAAGTAATCATTGGCGATCCCTGCAGCACCGGAAGTAGAAGGATCAATATGATTCTCTGCACAAAAGATCCGGGTCTGCTTCTGAAGTTCTGGGATTGGATCTATGAAGCCCATTGACATAGACTCGGGGTTAATATTGTTAGCCGATGACTGTGTCTCCCAAAACTTAAAGGGATGAACCTGAAAGCTTGATGGAGATGGAGCAATCGTTCCCGGGGAGATTATGGGTAAATGGCTTATAGCTGGTTGTGGGTTAATAGGAGGTGAGCTTGAAAGTATGGCAGATTTAGCAGCCAAATTTTGGGAGCCAAACTTCCTACCAGATTTTCCATTCAAATTCACATTCGAAGCATCTAAGGTAAAGTAATCATTGGCGATCCCTGCAGCACCGGCAGTAGAAGGATCAATATGATTCTCTGCACGCAAGATCCGGGTCTGCTTCTGATGTTCTGGGATTGGATCTATCATTGACATAAACTCGGGGTTAATATTGTTAGCCGATGACTGTGTCTCCCAAAACTTAGAGGGATGAACCTGAAAACTTGATGGAGATGGAGCAGTCGTTCTCGGGGAGATTATGGGTAAATGGCTTATAGCTGGTCGTGGGTTAATAGGAGGTGAGCTTGAAAGTATGGCAGATTTAGCAGCCAAATTTTGCAGCTTGGTTTTGGCCTTACACGCGATTTCGCATATCATATGATCGGGGTATGAAGCCAATTTAGCCAATTCTTGCTCTCCAAGGTCATGCAAAAGGAGATAGCCAATGATCTTTGTGGCATTCTCTGGTTCAAATTTCTGAATCTTATCCAAAATAATCCTTGTGTAGTCTGAAATACCCATTCTGTATCTAGTCACTGCAAATATATCTTACCACAAGAAGAAGAATCAAATCAAGGTGCTCAAAAAACAAGCAAAAAACTGAAGATTGCTAGAAAATGAAAAAGATCACAATCAATCACAATGACATATTGGTAAGGGATTCACCATATCTTGAAATGGGTAATTTGCCTCAATTCTCTATCAAATCCCAAAAAGAAATCTTAAATACACAGAGAAATGACAAGGTATGTAATTCAGAAATGGGTACGAAACTGAAATCAAACATAAAAAATGAAAACAAAAAAGTTCTCTGCGACCAAATAACAAACAGTGAACAGACATGGAACTTTCTAAAGGAGACAGTGAGAGAGAACACAGCAATTTCTTAGAACAATAATACACAAACAACATTAGCGAACTAGGAATTGAAAAGCTGGCCCTTCAAATTTTGAATTTGCAAGAACGTACCGTTAAAACAGAAGAAGACACAGTGCGTTTCAGTAACAAGTGCTTCCAGCAGCTATCTTTAAAAAATCTGTTCAACCCAAAACTTTCAAGTTTGAAATGACTATACAGAAAAACAAAAAACACGAAAAGACCCAAATAACAAAATTTGTTCTTTCTTTCTCCCTCTTTCTCAATGAAAAGAGCTGAGTGACTCTCTCTCTCTCTCTCTCTCGACACACCCTTTCTCTATGAACGACTTCTGCCCTGATAATATCCCTCTCTTTCTTACTCACAGAATCTCTATATTTCATGCCATTTTAAATTTTGATTGTGGAACAGCTGTTTCATAATCACAATTTTCAGGCAAATGTTTTTGCTTGATTTTCGAAGAACATAACTGCCTGGAAAACTGCCCCCATTCCCTATTTCAATTTTCTTTTTTTCCCTTTGAAAAATAAGTAGAAAATTAATTAACTTTAATTTGGAAACCCCAATGTGGTGAAGAAGAAATTAGAAGGCGGCAAAATGTGCATATATCTCTCGAGTGGCACAAACGTGGATTTTCTTCTGTCCGTGTTTGGATATGAATATGATTGGCGTGAGAAGGAAACAGAAAATTAATAAAGGCATGGGCCCTTGTGAAATATATATCTTTTGTTGGATTTTTGAGAAACACGAGAGTATAGTGGGGCGGGGACCATAGCAAAAATATTTGACTTTATCAAAGCAGATTTTTGAAATAAAAAAAGTATCTTGCATTCAGTCCATTAGTTTTGATTAATTTTAATCCAGTTCTTATAATCTTAAAATTTATAATTAAGTCCTTGTTTCTTATCTACTCTTGTCCCTTGATATAATAAACTTTTTTGAATATATTAAAAAACTAAATAGATAGTTAAATTATAACTAATATAAAAATTAGTTAATTAATTTAGGTAAATTAAGAAACATATAATATAAATTTGTGTTATATTTAATTATTATTAATTAATTTATTTATCTTTATTAATCTATTTTAAAAATTGACTAATTTTTATATTATGGATTGAAAGAAGTACTTCCTATAGTCCTTATTATAAAACACATTTTGAAATAGATAAATTGCCAATTTGATTAGATATTAATTAATTTTTTAATATTATTTATATTTAAAGGCATTAACTATAAAAGAGAATATGGTATAAATATAAATTTTTTTTATTTCAATAATAAAAAAATTGAAAAAGTTAATATTTAAGCACTTTTCTTTTGATTTGATAGGAGGTGTTTTATAATAAGCATTAGTGGAGGGAGTATATCTATATATATTTTAAAAGTGGGATCATTTATAAATGGTATGGAACAATTTTTTAAGAAATTTATCACTTGTACTTTCCTTATTTATTATGAAACTGTCCAAAATTTAAAGCAGTACATTATTAAAGGATGATATTGTTAATTTTTTAATTTATTTTAAGTCCTTTTGTAGTTTTTAAGAAATTATTATCCTTAATTGGGGTTATATACTTTTTATGGTCTTGTTTTGTCATTTCCCCAAATTCAATCTCATATTGCCCTCCATTGGATTTAAGTCCACTGTTTCCTTGTCTCTTGGCATTTTCTTGTAGTGGGCCCCACAACATCCAGGAGTAGCATCGTTTATTTCTTCTTATTTATTTATTCAGTGCAAAATGAAATTATTTATTAAGTTTTATGTTATGCCATCTTGGTTGGCAACAAATAATGGATTTAGTTGAATCTTTTCCTCCCCATGTCATCTTTTTGCGTCAAGCGGTTTCCATTTCCATTTTTGGCTCACAGCAAATATTTTGACATATCTTATTGGCTTGTATTTCATTATTTTGACAATATTTAGGTTTATTTAATGATATTTTCATTACATAAAAATTTTAGTCAATTACTTAGGACAAAGAAACGTACTTTCTTAGTCCTAATTCTTTAGAATTTTAAAGAAAATGTTGTAGGAAGAGGTAAAAAAAAACAAATGAAAGCAAAAGGTAAAAGTACATGTAGGAATCTGATTTCTTTTCCCTCCCAAATAATCTATTTTTCCCCTTTCCTTTTAATGATTCACATCTGGCAGTAAGTTACAAATTAATTATTAAAATAATCAATAATTGGTAAGAATGTGGGAAGGATAATTTTGGTAATGGAATGAAGCAAAAATATTGAAACAACCAAATCAACTTATTACAGTGTAAAAATAAACAGATGAATGAGACAAAAGGGCGAGATCTGTGGGATCAAAAACTATGAAAAATGCTAGAAATTGATAGTAGTAAATCTTTTATTTTACTAAAAGAATTTTTGAATAAATATTTCATCCACTAAAATAATATATTTATATTTGATTTCCTCAATATTCGGTATATTTTTGGTTAATTGATTGAAGCAAAAATATTTGAATGACTGGATTAAGTTATTATGTGGTGAAAATAAACCACGGAATGAAATAAAAGAGCGAGATCCATGGAGTTGAGAAATTGTCGAGAACACGAGAAATTGATAACAGTAAATCTTTTATTTTATCAAAAGATTTTTTTAATATATTTGCTTTCCTCAATATTCGGTATATTTTTAGTTAATTGAATGAAGAAAAATTATTTGAATGACCAGATGAAGTTATTATGTGGTGAAAATAGACCAGTGAATGAAATAAAAGAGCGAGATCCAAGCCGTGATATTTATTTCACTTAAGATTGGGTCTCTCTACCGGTTGTTTTGCCCGTTGCTTCAGGTGTATTCCCCTTTGGCATATGCCTGCTCTTACCAAGATCTTTGGAGATGATTATTACATAACACTCCCCAAATGTAGAAAATAATGATGGAATAAGGTTGTTTTATTTGTTTCTTGGTTGGTCTACTAAATATTGTTGTGGAAAGATAACTTTGCTGTACAGAGGAGATTATTCGGTTTTTCCTCATGAAAATCTCATAAGAGTATCCAAATGCTAAAGTAATTGAGGGGTATATGTATTATATGATGGTGTGTGCTGGACGCATAAAGGAATTGAAATTGGGAAATTAAAAGCAGAAATTAATCCCCTGTTTGGACGTTTGAAAATTAGACGGGTGTTTTAAAATATTATACTATGTTTTTAATTAAGGCTTTAAAGCAATGTTAATTGGAGCTAAGATATTAAAGATCGATCAATTTTATATACCTAAAATTTAAGGATTTGAAGTATTAGCCGTATGAAGCAGAGTGTCTAAATACAAATAATATATATATACACACACGCACACCGAAATGCATTTGTTTTGCTGGAAGAAGATGTTTTTTTAAAACTAAAACTATGAGTGTTGCTGGTATTTGTGAAGTTAGAATTTTTAAATTACTAGATCATGTGCTAAGACTTCAAAATGACGTTTGGAATAGAATTCTTGAAGCTGGAAAATGATCAAACTCATATTGGAGGCTTAACTGAAATGGGTACTCACTGTTTTAAGTGCTTTAGAGTATGAAATAGGGGTTATGGATCAATAAATTACATGTATTAGGTGTATAATGGCTCTTTTGAGGCAATTGGCGATGAGAGAATTAAGTTTTATGTGTAAAATCCTCTTAAAATATAGCTATTATTAATTATTTGGACACATTTTGTTCACGATATAAATCTTTAATAATATAACCATGGTATAAATGAATTTTCTTAGTTTCAAAAGAGTTAACATGGTAGAAAAGAGTTTTACTAAATACAAAAGATACACTACCATGATTATAAAAAGATTTTTCTTAATCGACAAATAACTATGACCAAAAAATAATAAGATGAGTCAAATTATTTAGAATATATAATTTGCTCAATCTTTTATAAATTTTATATTATAAATATTACACTTTTATTTAAATATTTATTGTAATAAATAAATAAACTTTTATAAAATATTATTAATGATATTAAAAATTATATTAAAGTGTATATATTTCAAAAATAATGTGAGAGTTTATGCAATCTTAATAAAATTGAAGAAATAATCAATAACTTAGAATATTTAAAATACTATCTATAGGATGCATTCCCAGAATTAAATATAAATAAAGTATTATATTATATCAGAGTATGTAGGATGAGCTCTACTATAGCAATATACAACTATTTCATACATAAATTTAAAGAAGGATATTATACAATTGATATAATATTAATTAGGGGTGTGCATGGGCAGGGCTGGGCAGGGCAGACCCCGTGCCCGGTACCCTGCCCAAAAAAAGCATGGGCTGCATTTTGCAGCCCGATGCCCGGCCCTGCCCGGTAAAAGCCCTAACTATTTTGGGCTGGGCATGCCCAAGTTTTGATGTCATGCTCATGTTGTGAAAAAAATCTGCAATTATGAACTTATAAAATAATACCATATTCATATGTCTTTAAGATTTAAATAATATCCATAATTCACTAAGAATAAAGCAACAAAAAAAATAATAATTAAATTTTTGAAATCCATTGTAAAAAAAAGTCTTGAAGTCTAAGTAATTTGTAATTGTAACTTTGTATCAATCTCCCTAATATTGACAAAGATTAAGTATCTGAAAAAAAAATAAACAATTATAATTTATAATGTAATTATATGATGATTAGCAAAGTTAAAAAAAAGAAAAAAAAATTAATATAGTTATAAATATTAAAAGATACAATTTACATACTTAACTACTCATATTTTTAAAATGAATCTCTAGTCACCAGTAACTATCATATTCTCCTTTTTAAGTGTAGCATTTAGGGAAAAAAGTAAAAAAAAAATAAAAGAAGTGGTGCTCATGGGCAGGGCAGGGCAGGGCAACCCCCCTGCCCGGTGCCCAGCTCGAAAAAAGCATGGGCTGGATTTTGTAGCCCGATGCCCAGCCCTGCCCTATATTTATCGGGCTGGGCAGGGCTATTTTATTGCGGGCTGGGCTGGGCATACCGGGCCATGGGCATTATGCACAGCCCTAATATTAATCAAACCTCCGAAACCTTCCCTAAGGTCCTAACATGTGACTATCACCTGAAAAATATTAATAATCAAGGGAGAGACGAAAGGCTAAGTAACCAACAATCCTACTTATCATGTATACTAATGTGTGATCGTGAAATGTCAAGTGGGACGGTTAACAAAATACAATATATAGATAAAAAGTAATACATCATCGTAATATAATTAAATAGATAAGCCACCCAGTAACTCCTACCAAACCAAACGAATTGCCTTATCCGTCGACCTAATCTATGAGCTAGTGATAAATACCATATGACTGGCCACTCAAAGAGCTAACCAATCAAGTGTTATAGATCGACTAAAATCTACAGAACAAAAGATCGTACCGTACATCTATTCCCTATCGGTAAATAGGTAGGAGTGTTGCAGCCCCTCGGTAAACTATTGGAGCAAGCACCTCAGTAAATTGGTGAGACAAAAACTAACCATCGAGTTCCAATAGAGGCTATATCACGTAATAGAAAGACAACTTGATCATCACCAATCCCCAATCACTATATACATAATTCTCAAGATAATCATACTAATCAAACTTTCAATTACTTGATAATTAATAATATCAATAAATATCACAATAAGATTTTTTTCAAGATAATAACTTTCTTCACTTTCCAATCTCAAAATATAATAAGTTTATGATTTCAATTCAAACTTTTTAAATTAAACTGTAAGTCCTACAAGATCACTTTCAATAAAAATCATCAATCAAATTTTTTCAATATAATCATATCAACATCGGTAGATTTATATATATCAAATCACTTATAAACATAACATTAGCACACACAACGCGTATAAAGTGGTTACCTCTCGTCAAAGCAAAGAAGTATAGAAGTGGAATCAAATATGATGCTTTAAGGGCATCAATCACAAACAATATGATGCTTTAAGGGCATGTTTGGTAGCATAGAAATGGAAGTGGAATTAAATATTTCTCTTGTTTGGTACAATAGAAGCCACTTCCACTTCTAATATTTTGAGATATTTTAGTTTCATAAAAAAAAATGGGAAATGAGATGGGAGAAATGAAAATAAAATATTTTGGACTATTTACCACAAGTTATAAAAAATATATACATCAATTCTATACTCATTTCTAATATCCCAACCAAATTTTTAAAACTTATTTCTAGCTAAATTATATTTTTATTTCCACTTTTATTTCTATTAAAAATTATTCCATCCTAGGCACAAAAGTTACTCCAGAGTCCTATTGACAGTGCATATAAAGAATTGGCTCCCATTGGTGTTGGGACCCACATTTGCCATGCTAGCAACTCCTGGTCCTACATGAGACAACTTGAAATTCTCATCTTTGAAAGTGTGTCCATAAATACTTTTACCTCCAGCTCCATTCCCCTTGTCAAAGTCCCCTCCCTGAATCATGAAATCCTTTATTACACGATGGAATGTAGAACCTTTGTACCCAAAGCCATTCTCAATGGCGAGGACCTAAGAAAGCCAAAGTTATAAGTAGGTAGGAAGGGAACGGCAGCTGCACTAGGAATGGGTGGCAGATGCATTGTTGAAATTCATTCTCACTTTCTTAGTCTTGTCTTAGCATCAAACATCTATCGATATTGAATTCCGTTCAACTTCATTCAACATTTTTGCAGGATCAGGCATCACTTGCTGATAGGCATCAAACCTTAAGATGTAGATGAACAACCCAATGCTTCAAACCTAGAAGGAAGAGTAGCAAGCACAACGCATGAGTGAAGAACCAAGGAAAAAAGAGCTATGGCAGAAGATGACGTTGCAGCTGCAGAGAAGGCATGAGAGAAGCAGGAACGATGGTGGTTAACAATTAAATCACGGCATAGAGGTTGGTGGTTGGGAACACGACGGCGATGGCTATGGTCTTTGGAGGGAAAGGAGACTTCGAACTAGAAGAGAAGACAACGATGTTGGGAAAGTCGCAAGTCTGGAGAACAAGAACGGAGAAACGAGGGCTACCGGCGTTCGCGCTGTGAAGTGGACGGAAAAGAACAGAGGCGTCGTAGGTCGGAAAACAAGGCAAGGACAAGGTGAAACTGTGGAGGCGGTTGCGACAACAAGGAGGATGACGAGTATAAGGCAGTTGTTATTATTTTAATAAAATTTAGTATTATTGTTATTATTTTACTCCTATATCTAATCTTATATAATCTTATTATTTTTCATGTATTACAATTTAAAATAATATCTTAAAATAATTTAATTGATACATTTATATGAAAATCTCATTATGCTAATGGATTATGTCAAATCAACAGAATAATTCTCTTTATAAAAATTATCTTAAGATAACGCTATAAAAGATGAATACACAAGATAATTTAATAACAAATATAATTAAATGCACAGTAAATAATCCCTAAAGGATAAAATACCATTTATTTATCCTTATAGATATATATATTCCCCATATATATTTATGCTATATTATCATTATAGTATAAATATGTATATTATTATATGTATATTTAACCAAATATATATGTATACTATTATTATTATAGATATATTCGTTGCCTCTACCTATATATATATCTCATCAACTATTTAAGATAATTATTAATTATTATTCACCTTTAAACCTCTATAATTTCTTTAACCCTTTATAGAAAATTCATAACGATTGATAATTTAATTTTTCTCTTATTTTCTTAATTTTATATATTTTTAAACTTTAAACAATGTGTTTAATTTATTATAAAATTTTAGTTATTGGTAAATGACTGATTAATTGTGCTTAAATATAAGAATGAATTGTGTTGAATTCTTTTCTACCACGTGGTATAGCCTCTATTAGAGCTCGATAGTTAACTTTTATCTCACTAGTTTACCGATGGACTTGTCTTAACAATTTATCGAGGGACTGCGAAACCCCCATATGTTTATCGAGGGGGAATGGACCCATGATCCGGTCTTATGCTCTATAAATTTTGGCCGATCCATAACACTTGACTAGTTAGCTCTTTTAGTAGCTAGTCATATGGTAGTTATGACTAGTCAATGGGTTCGATCAGTGAGTATAAGACGATTTAGTTGGTTTGATGGGATAAATTGTGTGGCTTATCCATTTAATTATATTACGATGATGTATTACTTTCTATCTATTATACTTTGTTAACTGTCTAACTTGACAACTTACGAGAACATGTTAATATACATACTAAGTATGATTGTTGGTTACTGGGGCTTTTGTCTCACCCCATGGTTATTAATAATTTTTAGGTAGATATAGAAGAGAGAAAGAGATTTATTATATTATTAAAAAAATATCAAGATATGATTATTAATCTGCCTTACACACACACTCACACACACACATATATATATAAACTATAGGATTTGATTTGTGACTAAGCCCACCAAGGAGACATAAAGAGAGAAACTAAGAAAGAGGTAGTACCGACGAGGAGAATGCTAGAGGTAGCTTAATCACCATTTCTTATATTTGTATTGGTTGCATGTTTATTTGTACCATATTTGTTGTAGTTAAGCATGACAACATGTAAATCCCTTACCCTAGTTATTCGTATGGCCATATGCATCAATTAGTTATTTAGTTTAGTTATTTGTAAGGTATTATTCTTTATGGCTTATTTTGCATGTTTAGTTTTAACCGTGTATTTATATATTGAGATGATATTTTACTATTGAGATTCTCCCGAATCTGACCCATTTTTCTCCTATATACTCACAATAGAAGCAAGTACCTCAGGGGCAAGGCGAAGCTAGTGGAAATTAGTAGCAAATGTGGAGATTGAAAGAAGATAGTTTTACTTATTTTGTTAAATATATGATTATTTTGTGATTGTATACTAGTTATATATATATATGTAAATGGTTCTTTATTATGGTTTGTATGTAAACTCTCTGTGAAGGATAAGATAGGCAACTTGGACGCCTTAGGTAAGTGCTAGGCTGATCTTAGCAACTATGAATGGTAGTAGTGTTAGTTAATATTATTTATTTTAAGTTGTGATTTTGGAATAGGTAATTGATAGGCTATCATATGAATTAGATCCTAAAACTTTACAGAGATATAGTAGACATCCTAATCTATCAAATGTGGCCTATCTCATAATTTTTGGATGAGGGAATTATAAGTTATGATTTTTCTAAGTACAACCTAAAAACCTGAAAATCTGTTATGAAAAATCTTTTGCAATGAACGGTGGAGAGACTTTAAGTCCAACCTTACAAAAGACTACTTCCGAGGAAGTAAGATGAGAGAACATCTAAAGGACATATACCCCAATGTTAGTGACAAAGTTTAGATACTGTTTCGGCAATGGAAGAAAGATGCTACTTATAAGGTTTGATATTGTAAACATATATTTTAATTAACTTAGTTAATAATAAATGTACATTTTAATCAACTAATCTAACTTTGTTTAATTTTCATAGGCTATGAGTAAGAGGAATCAGGAGATAATCAAGAAGAATACGTACGAGCATTACATGTCTCAGGGGCTACATGTTGGAAATTGTGCCATAAGGGCCAATCATTGTCTTATAAACATTATTGTTTTATGAATGTCTTAATTATGTTATCACAATATTTGCATGTTTACTGTGATGACTATCCTTGGATAACTCATGATCTTATCCTAAATGTCCCTGGTCGGTCATCTATACGGGAGCAAAGATGAAATAAGATCAGTATGACTTTGAAGATATATAGAGATATAAATCAAAGTCATAGGCACATGTAAGAGTACAGGGTGCTAGACCGACCCGCTATGAGAGAGCTGCATGGGTTAAGTCATAAGCTTCTCTCATATACAAGCCATGTCACTATGCCCTTTGACCTGAGATCTTCATGGATTCCTACATGACAAACGCTCAGCTTTGACCTAGTCAAAAGTCACTTTTGACTGAGTGATCATAAAGGCTATGTTCGGGCTCAGTAGTTTTTCATGCGGAGCAATGTGAATGGTCAAGATGGAATTTGTCCCTCACATTCATAGAGAGATATTACTGGGCCCCTCGATGAGTGAGTCTGAGAAATGTATGGCCATACTGTAATGGAAGGGTAGTTCCATTTCTATCGTCAGACTACTCAGGGATCGAGAAAATAACGGTTAGGAACAAGAGGATGACGTTCTCCATGCCTCATCCATGATCGAAATATCGTGTGACAAAAGGGACGTGATATGGTTGTATGAAAGGTTACATCGTTTATCGATCCTTATATATTTTGGGTAGTCGTAATGCCTTGCTAGAGACCGCTTACGACTTGTGGGTTAGTATAGTAACTAGCCCACTGCCAACTTCATATGGGCCTACAGGGTCGCACATGAAACAGCCCAATACGAGCTATGATGTCCAGATTCATTGAATCTAAGAGATATCTAGATTCAATGAATAATCTAGAGTGGTTATATATATATTTTATATATATAAATTTGTATATATATATTATATATAATATAAGAGATATTTGCAAGATTTAATTTATAAGGATAAATTAAATCTCTATCACTTTTGAATTTAAATTTAAATGGATATGATCTATTTGAATTTGGAATTCAAATTGATAAGATATCTCAAATTTGATTTATGAGAATAAATCAAATAAAATTCCGTCTTATCTTTATTTTAAATTAAATAAATAGGTGAATTAAACCTGTGGGACGAATTTAATATAAACCATATTTATTTAATTAGTTTCTTATTAAATTATGTAATATATGATATTGTATTAATTTCAGAATTAATATAAGATTAATTCTGAAGCCCAGCCCAATTAGAAGCCCGATAGCATCCTATATATTTGACATTAGGGGCTAGGGTTCTACACACAATACACAATACACAACACAACTCATAAGAGAAAAAGGGGCAGGAGAGTGCAAAAGGTTTGCAGATAAGAAACTGCCGGAACAGAGACGGTGAGGACGAAATCTTGAGAACAAGAAGCGCTAGCAAATCGTTCGTGGTTGGAACGCTGTTCGTGTGGATACCGGTAGAGAAAGCCGATCTGAGTTATCGACTTCTTGCGATCGAGAAGAGAGCAGCACGACGACGAGTTGCGACTTGCAGACGCAAAGGTCGCGACTAAAACGGGCATCTGAACGTTAAAAATCCGAAAAGAGGAGACAGGTCGCGACTTGAAGCCAAGGAGGTCGAGACTACAAACTCCAGAGATATCAGGTCGTGATTAGTAACATAGGAGGTCACGACTAACAACTCCAGAGGCGACAGGTCGCGATGAGAAGCTGAGTAGGTCGTGACTAAAAGTTCCAGAGGCGACAGGTCGCGACGAGAAGCTGAGTAGGTCGCGACTGAAAGTTCCAGAGACGAGGAGTCACGACTAGTGGATACGGAGGTCGCGACTAAAGCTCGAATACCGAAGGTAACACTTCTTTCTCCTTGACTTAAACATATTCGGTAGATCCTGGCTGGGAATGGAAAAAATTTTAAAGTTAATTTCCACTGCGTGTCTTCCAATTCCCTTCAGTGGTATCAGAGCCAGGTTGTTTTGTGTTTAAGTTAGGTTTGATTGTTGATACATGTGATGTATGTTAGACTTCTTAGCTGATTATATGATAACAAACGAGATATGTATGACATATATGGAATCCGTTTATGTATGACATATACGGAATCCGAAAGGAAACTGAAATCGGTGGTGTATGTTAATTGATTTGATCAATTAATGTTAATGGGGTATAAGGAAATAGAATTAAGATTCTATATCAAAAAATTTTTATTGGGGCGCTGCCCCACACCCCGCCCGCTAATCGGCTAGTAGGACCGCCGTGGCTACCTAATTGTAGCGCAACATAATCGTAATATGTACTGACTTTTCTGATGTATGAATGTTTTGAAACATTTATTACCCTTCAAATAGTATGAATTTTGATTCTTGAATATTTGGGTATGGTGAACAATATGGCTCTAGATTACAAGTATTGTAATTTTTCTAAATATTGCCTGCGTGTTGTGCCTTCCTCTAATGACTCTCGTTGTACATTCTCTTCTCATCTCACTCCCCTCGAATGTTAAAACGAGGTTTCCTTATGTAATTTTCCTATTCTAATTAGACAGCTCCTCTTATTGGCTTGAGGGGACTTAGGATAGGTGAGCCATATTGTATCACGTTTAAGATTATGCACCTTATGATTATATCACTGTATGTATGTTTTATATGCATAATACTGGTATGAGATACAATCGAGATAAATGCAAACCAGATAGTTAATTAAACCCTCTAAAAGAAATCTTAAGTCATATGCCGTCAATTAATGAACACTTATCAAAACCTCAATCGCTCAATTGTAGGCTCCACCAAAGTGGGTACATTTGAGTTATCTTGGGGAGATAAGCAAGAGTAATGGTGCTACTCTTATGTTTGTTATTGTTTGACTTAATTGAGATTATCAAAACGGTTTTGGGTCTCAAGTAGGGTTGGTAATTTGGGTTGGGCCCGCGGGCCCAACCTGCCAAAAAATGGCGGGTTGGGTTGCAAATATTGCAACCCACTTTGATGCGGGTCTTTTTGACCCGCACCCGCCAAGCCCGCACTCGCGGCAGGCTTTTTTTTTTTGCTTTTTTTTATTATTTATATTACACATTTATACTTTACTAATTTGAGAGTCTTAGTTAAACAAGAGACATTATACTTAATTTATATTAACTTTATCTCATTGAGTCATTTATTTCTTTATATATATTTATTTTATTTTATTATTATTTTCTTTGTGATAGATTTATCTATAAATAGTGACAAAATTGACTAAATAAATATTTTGACGACTTAAGACATGATTCGAATCTAATTAATATTGACATTTGTAATTTTTTTTTAAAAAAAAGTTTAAAAAAAATTAAAAAATTATATATAAAAAATTAAAAAAAAAAAGGCTGGCGGGTTGGCGGGCTAGGCCGCCAACCCGCCATGGCGGTCTCGGGTTGGGGTTTCCCCAACCCCCGGCGGGCCAACCCGTTTTCGGCGGGTTGGCCCGCATTACCACCCCTAGTCTCAAGGCATTAGATAGGATTAAAACATGCCGGATCATATGATGATGGAATCCCATAAATATCTAAGAGTTACATTTGATGTAATTGGTAAAGTTGTTACCTACCTAAATAACTTAAAGTTGAACGTCCTGCCAAAGCGGACTCAAGTTTAAGCCAAATATGAATCTTAGCCCACTAATTATTACATTGAGGGTTGTTTTATTCAGTGGGAGATTGCTAATTCGCTTGCATATTTTAATTGTAGAATCATGACGACTAGTAATACTGCTGCATTATCGTTGCGATCTGTCCTTGAGAAGGACAAACTCAATGGGACAAACTTTCTTGACTGGTTCAGGAACTTGAGAATTGTTCTCAAGCAGGAAAGAAAAGTATATGTCCTAGATCAACCCATTCCTGAGGAGCCAGCAGCCAATGCTCCTAGAGCTCAGAGAGATTCTTATGCGAAGCATAAGGAAGACTCTGTCGATATGGGATGCTTGATGCTTGCCACCATGGTTCCGGAGCTTCAAAGAGATCTGGAACACATGGAGGCTTATGAGATGATTGTGCATCTTAAGGAAATGTTCCAGCAACAGGCAAGGCAAGAGAGGTATGGCCTTACATTCCTGCAAGATGGCTGAAGGTGCATCAGTGAGTACTCATGTCTTAAAGATGAAATGGTACATTGATCACCTTGAGAGGCTTGGATTTCCCATAAGCCAGGAGTTAGCTACAGATTTGATATTGAACTCACTCCCAGAAAGTTATAACCAGTTTGTCATGAACTACAACATGAACAACATGGAGAAATCGATTTCTGAACTGCATGGGATGCTTAAAACTGCTGAGCCGACTGTTAAGAAGAAGCCCGGCACAATTTTGATGGTTCAGAAAGAAAAGGGTATGAAAAAGAAAGGCAAGGGAAAGGGGAAGGGTCATAGCTCATCTGGTAAGACCAAAGAGTCAGGTAAGCCCGAAACCAAGCCTGCACTAAAGAAGGCAAAGCCTCCAAAGGAAGGAGTTTGTTTCTTCTGCAATGAACCAGGTCATTGGAAGAGGAACTGCAAACTCTACCTTGAAGATCTAAAAAAGAACAAGAAGGATAGCGGGGCTATCGCTTCAGGTATTTATGTTATAGACATTCATCTCTCTACTTCCACTACATGGGTATTAGATACTGCATGTGGTTCTCACATTTGTACAAATGTGCAGGGCCTAAAGGACAATAGAAAGCTAAAAAAGGGCGAAGTTGACCTACGAGTTGGAAATAGAGCAAAGGTTGCTGCTTTAGCTGTAGGCACTTATGAATTAGTTCTGCCCATTGGGCTTTTGTTAGTTTTGAACAATTGCTATTATGTTCCTGCTTTGAGTAGTAACATTGTTTCTCTTTCTTATTTGGATAAGGAAGGTTACACTTCCATTACTGGGAATGGTAGATGTTCTATTTATCGTAATGATATTTTCTATGCTTATGGTGATTTGCATGTTGATCATTACATATTAAAATTGGAACAACCCAATCATGGAAATATCTATAACATAACTGCCAAAAGGGTTAAACCAAATGATTTGAATCCGACATACCTCTGGCACTGTCGTCTGGGCCACATAAATGAGAAACGCATTTCTAAACTCCATCAAGATGGATTTCTCAACTCATTTAATTTTGAATCATATGATACTTACGAATCTTGTTTATTAGGTAAGATGACAAAGTCACCTTTCACTGGGCAAGGTGAGAGGGCCACTGATTTGTTGGGCCTCATACATACAAATGTGTGTGGACTGATAAATATAAATGCTAGAGGTGGTTATTCGTACTTCATCACATTCATAGATGATTTCAGTAGATATGGCTACATCTATCTAATGAAACATAAATCTGAATCTTTTGAAATGTTCAAGATATTTCAAAATGAAGTACAAAACTAGCTTGGTAAAATAATTAAAGCCCTTCGATCTGATCGAGGTGGTGAATATTTGAGCCAAGAGTTTATCGATCATCTTAGGAATTGTGGGATAGTCTCACAATTGACTCCTCCAGGAACACCACAATGGAATGGGGTTTCTGAACGGAGGAATCGAACACTATTTGATATGGTTCGATCCATGATGAGTCAAACAGATCTTCCACCGTCCTTTTAGGGCCACGCCCTAGAGACAGCTGCGTTCACACTGAATCGTGTTCTATCTAAGGAAGTTGAAAAGACTCCGTATGAGATATGGACTGGGAGGAAACCTAGTTTGTCTTTTCTCAAAATTTGGGGATGTGAGGTCTATGTTAAGCAACAAGCCTCAAATAAGTTAGCGCCCAAATCCTCAAAATGCCTTTTTGTGGGATATCCTAAGGAAACCAAGGGATATTATGTCTACAACCCAACTGATAACAAAGTGTTTGTTGTCAGAAATGGTATCTTTCTCGAACGAGAATTTATCTCTAAAAGAACCAGTGGGGATAAGGTACATCTTGAAGAAGTTCGAAAGCCACAAGACATCACAGAATTAGAGATGGAAAATGGAGAAGACTCACAATAAGTTGTTGAGACTCCTCAAGTCACGTAAGGCCCACAGCAATCTAATAGGGCACGACTTCAGCCTCAGAGATATGGATTTCTGATTGCTGACAATCGTGATGTGTTGCTCATTGAGCATAATGAGCCAACTACCTATCGAGAAGCTATAATGGGACCAAACTCTGAAAAATGGCTTAGTGCCATGAAGTCTGAGATGCAATCCATGTACGACAATAAGGTATGGACCTTAGTTGACCCGCCTGAAGGTGTAAAAACCGTAGGGTGCAAGTGGGTTTTTAAAGAGAAAACCGACATGGATGGCAATGTAAATGTCTTTAAGGCACGACTGGTTGCAAAAGGATTTACTCAAACTCATGGTGTGGACTATGATGAGACCTTTTCCCCAGTTACAATGGCCAAATCAATCAGAATCCTCCTTGCCATTCCAGCATATTATGACTATAAAATATGGCAGATGGACGTCAAGACAGCCTTCCTTAATAGAAAGCTCCTTGAGGATGTGTACATGACACAACCTGAAGGGTTTGTGCGTTCCGAGGACTCTGGTAAGGTGTGCAAGCTTCAAATGTCCATTTATGGACTGAAGCAAGCATCTCGGAGTTGGAATCATCATTTTGATGAAGTAGTCAAAGAGTTTGGATTTCTTCAAAACATTGATGAACCTTGTGTGTACAAGAAGGTTAGTGGGAGCACAATTGTGTTTTTGGTACTCCATGTCGATGACATCCTACTTATTGGGAATGACATTCCTACCTTGCAGATTGTCAAGTCTTGGTTAGGAAAGTCTTTCTCAATGAAAGACTTGGGTGAAGCCTCCTACATCCTAGGAATTAGGATCTATAGAGATAGATCTAAAAGGCTTCTATAACTCAGTCAGAGCATATATATAGACAAGATACTGTATAGGTTTAGTATGCAGGAATCAAATAGGGGTTTCATACCCATGTCTCATGGTATTCACCTTAGCAAGGATTTGTGTCCTAGTACACCTTATCAGCGAGGTCGCATGAGTCAGGTTCCATATGCCTCGGCCATAGGATCCATCATGTATGCCATGTTATGTATTTGACCGAATATCTCGTTTTCCTTAAGTATGACTAGCAGATATCAACAGGACCCGGGTGAGGGCCATTGGACTGCTGTCAAGAATATTCTTAAGTACTTGAGAATGACTAAGGACTTATTCTTGGTCTATGGTGGATTGGATGACGAGCTCTGTGTAACTGGTTACACGGATGCAAGTTTCCAAACTGACCAGGATGACCAAAAATCGCAATCTAGATACGTATTCCTCCTGAATAATGGAGCAGTAAGCTGGAAGAGCTCCAAGAAGAGCACTGTAGTAGATTCTGCAACGGAAGTCGAGTATATAGCAGCATCCGATGTAGCTAAGGAGGCCGTTTGGATCAGGAAGTTCATTACTGAACTAGGGGTGATACCTACCATCTCAGATCCGATAACTTTATTCTGTGACAATAGTGGTGCCATTGCACAGGCTAAAGAGCCTAGGTCACATCAAAGGACCAAGCATATACTCAGGCGATTTCATCTCATCAGAGAAATCAATGATAGAGGTGATATAAAATTTGTAAGGTAGCAGGGGAAGACAATGTTGCTGATCCTCTAACAAAGCCGCTTGTGCAAGCAGAACATGAGTGTCATGTTAGGTCAATGGGAATTAGGCAAATTAATGATTGTACCTAGTGCAAGTGGGAGGATGTTGGAAATTATGCCCTAGGGGCCAATCATTGTCTTATAAATATTATTGTTTTATGAATGTCTTAATTATGTTATCACAATATTTGTATGTTTACTGTGATGACTATCCTTGGATAACTCATGATCTTATCCTAAATGTCCCTGGTCGGTCATCTATACGGGAGCAAAGATGAAATAAGACCAGTATGACTTTGAAGATATATAGAGATATAAATTAAAGTCATAGGCACATGTAGGAGTACAGGGTGCTGGACCGACCCGCTATGAGAGAGCTGCATGGGTTAAGTCATAAGCTTCTCTCATATACAAGCCATGTCACTATACCCTTTGACCTGAGATCGTCATGGATTCCTACATGACAAACGCTCAGCTTTGACCTAGTCAAAAGTCACTTTTGACCGAGTGATCATAAAGGCTATGTTCGTGCTCAGTGGTTTTTCATGCGGAGGAATGTGAATGGTCAAGATGGAATTTGTCCCTCATATTCGTAGAGAGATATTACTGGGCCCTTCGATGAGTGAGTCTGAGAAATGTATGGCCATACTGTAATGGAAGGGTAGTTCCATTTCTATCGTCAGACTACTCAGGGATCGAGAAAATAACGGTTAGGAACAGGAGGATGGCGTTCTCCATGCCTCATCTATGACCGAAATATCGTGTGACAAAAGGGACGTGATATGGTTGTATGAAAGGTTACATCGTTTATCGATCCTCATATGTTTTGGGTAGTCGTAATGCCTTGCTAGAGACCGCTTACGACTTGTGGGTTAGTATAGTAACTATTCCATTGCCAACTTCATATGGGCCTACAGGGTCGCACACGAAACAGCCCAATACGAGCTATGATGTCCAGATTCATTGAATCTAAGAGATGTCTAGATTCAATGAATAATCTAGGGTGGTTATATATATTTTATATATATAAATTTGTATATATATATTATATATAATATAAGAGATATTTGCAAGATTTAATTTATAAGGATAAATTAAATCTCTATCATTTTTGAATTTGAATTTAAATGGATATGATCTATTTGAATTTGAAATTTAAATTGATAAGATATCTCAAATTTGATTTATGAGAATAAATCAAATAAAATTCCGTCTTATCTTTATTTTAATTAAATAAATAGGTGAATTAAACCTGTGGGACGGATTTAATATAAACCATATTTATTTAATTAATTTCTTATTAAATTATGCAATATATGATATTGTATTAATTTCAGAATTAATATAAGATTAATTCTGAAGCCCGGCCTAATTAGAAGCCCGATAACATCCTATATATTTGACATTAGGGGCTAGGGTTCTACACACAATACACAACACAACTCACAAGAGAAAAAGGGGCAGGAGAGTGCAAAAGGTTTGCAGATAAGAAACTGCCGAAACAGAGACGGTGAGGACAAAATCTTGAGAAAACCCTAGAGGGACAAGAGGCGCTAGCACGTCGTTCGTGGTTGGAACGCTGTTCGTGTGGATACCGGTAGAGGAAGCCGATCTGAGTTGTCGACTTCTTGTGATCGAGAAGAGAGCAGCACGACGATGAGTAGCGACTTGCAGACGCAAAGGTCGCGACTAAAACGGGCATCTGAACTTCAGAAATCCGAAAAGAGGAGACAGGTCGCGACTTGAAGCCGACGAGGTCGCGACTACAAACTCCAGAGATATCAGGTCGTGACTAGTAACATAGGAGGTCTCAACTAACAACTCCAGAGGCGACAGGTCGCGACAGGTCGCGACGAGAAGCTGAGTAGGTCGCGACTGAAAGTTCCAGAGGCGACAGGTCGCGACGAGAAGCTGAGTAGGTCGCGACTGAAAGTTCCAGAAATGAGGAGTCGCGACTAGTGGATACGGAGGTCGCGACTAAAGCTCGAATACCGAAGGTAACACTTCTTTCTCCTTGACTTAAACATATTCGGTAGATCCTGGCTGGGAATGGAAAAAATTTTAAAGTTAATTTTCGCTGCGTGTCTTCCAATTCCCTTCACTACAATGTTCTAGAAAGCAAAATGATGGAAGAGAAGTTGTAGGTTGCGCAGCAAGCTGCTGCATTAGACCCTTTTGCATCATCCAAAGTCCATCTCGCCAACAGAAATGAAAGGTAGCTAGGATTAAGAAGGGATAGTACATCAGTCCAGAGGTTGTAACTGTTGCTGAGAGGATTGTAAGTAATTAATTTAAATAGTAAGAATTTATACATTATTACGTGCTCTTCAGTTATTTTAAGTTAATTACTTGTATGTTGTAAGATGAACTGGAGGAACAAGCAATGTCAAGGTATTTCGTTCTTGAAAAAGGAATGGATATCTTGGAGATAGTTATTGGGAGGTTTGACCACCCAAATTGAGTAAGAGGGGCCCTAAAAGGAGTTATCTGAAAAGAGTTTTTTGTCTCCGTAACATAAAGAAGAAATGCAGCCTCCGCAGACATGGTGTCCAAACAAGAGATTCAAAAGGTTTGAGATAAACTTATTACACAGTATTAAAAGGTTCAAGATGAACTTACTGCACAGCATCAAGTGGAGTTGCAAAGGATGCACGAGGATATGTATGCAAGACTCCAGCAAGCTGTCGACCCAACCAATGAGGCTATAGATGCTAGACTCCACCAAACCATGAAGATTATGGGCTTCCCCACTGTCAGCCAAAGTTTAGAGGTAAAAAATATTCACTTACTTCTTTTCAAGGGAAATTTAACATGTATTTTATCTTGACTAGTTTCTTTTATATTTTCAGGGTTCTCCTGCGGCGACAAGTGGGAAGGGTATCTACAATAAGGAAAAGATTGTCTCCCAACCATCTGATCTTGACCTTAACCCTAAGCAGACTAAGGACAATGGGAAAGATGGTGGTCTCTATATTATGACACACAAAGGGACTATAACTTTTGTGCTATCGTGTAACTGGCTGCCATAACAATTCACCAGAACATAATTCCATATGGCAGAGTCAAGGTGATGGTACACTGTATCAGAAAAGGTTTTGGTACTACACCGGTTCCTTGTCCTACTGTCGAGGTCCACATATTGGATGATGTCCCAGGACAGTTTATTCTGTGGCCAACACACATCTGATCAAATTGAGGAAAGAGGTCACACTAGAGTCTGTGCCATAGAAGGTGCCAAAGAAGCAAACATTGAAGGAGCTAGAACCAAAGAAGGTGCCACAAAAGCCAAAGGTAAAGAGGACGAAAGCAGACAAGCTAAAACCTCTTCACCAGAACATATCAGCGAGATATATGAATATAGCAACTTTTCATGCTCTGGCAGATTGTATGGAGGAAACACTTAGTTTCATAATTTCGTCAGGGATTTTGAGCATAGAGGAGATTTATAAATTTACTCAGGACATGAATGATATAGTGCAATTCCTAAATTTTGATATTGTAATCCAATTGGCCATATTGTAAGTTACAAATTTATTTTAATACTTTATGTTTTATCATTCACCTATTGACTCCTTTCTCTTTTGAACAATAGCCACTTCTATTGCAAATGTCTTATGAAACAAAAGGAGACACATATGGCTTCATGTGTCTTCAAAGGGTCTAAGAGACAAGCACCGATAGGAGCTTTAAGATGATGTACATGGTAGATGTCATGACCAGAATCAAGAGGAGGATATATTTTACATCTTACATTAAAAAGTAAATTTACTCTTATACTTGGCACACACATATACATGTTGATATTTTGTAGCATGAATTGGAATCTATTTGTCATTGTCCCTCAAGATAATGTGGTCTACTGGTTCGATTCAATGTTTGGACAGTCAAATCTTGAGATTGTATCTATCGTCAACACGTGAGTTTTTCTCTATAGATTTATTAAGTATAAAATTTAACAAGTTATATGATATATTTTTTTTTTCAATTGGTCATAGGGCTGTGCAAGGTGTCAACCTTTTCAAAGCCCATCTATATAGTACTAATCCTACATGAATTTTTCCTCAAGTAAGTTGTTTTCAAATAATTAAGTTTCAATTTTTATAAATTTATTAGGTATAAAGTTAATCCCTAATGTGCTCTGTATTTTTTTATTTTGTTAGTACCACTGTCAACTTGGCAGTGTTGAGTGTCGATACTATGTAATCCGCTATATTCACGAGATCATTGAGATAAGGCTCACAGAGAACTTACATGAGGTATGAAGATGACACGATTAATATTTAGTGATTCTTCAATTTATTCACATGTTTAATACTTACATATTACTTCTAACTTGCAGTTATTCGATAATAACATGAATTATGAAGATGACCTAATCGACTCAGTTAGAGATGATTTAGCAAGAACAATACTTCTAAATATACCTTGAAGATAAAGTACTTGTCAAAATTTTTTTATACATATTTAGTCAATAGCTTTTTAATTTGTTTAGTATGATTATTCAATCATTTTTTTGTATATATGATGTACAAACACCTATTTGGTTCATTGCAAGATTAAGAATTTGAATTATTTTATTACCATTTAATTTAGTTTTTCACATTGCTGACTTCATACTTTGTTGCCTAAAAATTGGTATGTCTTGATTATGCTAAATGCAGGATGGTACTAAATGCAAAATTAACGGAAAGATTAAAAGAAAGAAAAAAATAAAATTAACCTTTCCACATCTATTTTTACATAAAACCACCGTTAAAATTATGATCTTTAACGGCGGGTTTCATTGTAGCTGCCATTAAAGGTGTAACTTTAATAGCAGTTATAAAACTACCATTAAAAGGTAGACTTACAACAGTGGTATAATTCACGCTGCTTACAAAACCGCTATAAAATATCACTTTTAAATGCCGTTAAAAATCTTTTTTTTTAGTAGTGATGGCGTTTGAAAAGACACCATGGTAACTACTTATCATAGCGGTTTTTCAAAAACCGCATTGATAAGTACTTTTAAATGCAGTTTTTCAAAAATCGCCGTTAAAAGTATTTTGGGGGAACTTTTAAAAGCAGTTTTACTTTCGCTTTTTCACAGCTATTTGTGGTCCCGCTCCTTTGGCCCATCACGACAGACTTGCACGAAGGTTATTTTCTGACTTTTCCCTCATATTTTCGATGCATATCTCTGTCGTTAAGGTCGTTCCCCATCATCTTCGTCGTTGTTCTCCGTCTTGAAAGCCGTAAGTCACAATTTAATTTCGTTATTTGCTCATTTTTCTTACTTTTTCAGTTGTTTGTTGTTTATAAACTATAATACATCATATGGGCTATCATCCTAGTATTAAAGATTTATAAATTTTCTTTTCTATTTGTTATTTTTGTCTTCACTCCTTCAACTTGCACTCATTTGAATCTCTTTACCATCTTGTTAGAAGGAACTTGAAGAGCTTCAATAGCAAAAGCTTTCTAAATCTTTAACTTTTTTTGCCAAATCTACAACTTCTTCTCCATATTTTGACCAATACTTTTAGTGAGGCTGATTGTGGTGGATAACAATAGATGGTGACAGATGGACTTTGTTGGAAAGAGCTCGAAGAGCTTCAATGGAAAAAGCTTATGGATCTTCAGTTTAATCACCAGATCTTCGACTTCTTCTCTCCAAATCTAGTTTGATACTTTTGATGAGTGTGGCCGAGGTGATTGATGATGGGTGTGGGTTTAGTAACTTTTCACAGTAGTTAATAATATAACCGCCGTCCAAAGTCACTTTTCACGACCGTTACAAAACCGCCGTGAAATCCTTCAACTTATAACGGTGGTAGCATTGACGGTGCATTTACAACTACCGTGAAATATCTTTTTTAACCGCCATGAAAAGCCTTTTTTTGCAATAGTGGTCACACTCTATGTTGCCAACATCGTCATAATTCTCTTCTTCATCTGCTGCTGCATCATCATTATCTTCTACTGCCATTGTCATCTTCTCTTCTTTTTCTGATCATCTCTACAATTTTTTTTTCATTGAGATTATTGTATATTGTTTTGATAAATTTATAGATTTCTATGATCTCCTTGATGTTCAGGATCACCTTCTTCAGCTTGCTCAGAATCGACTGCCATAATCCCACCACCACTCATCCTCGCAATACAACACAAACCAGGCGAAAGTAGTACTTGTGGTGCTAATGGCGGCTATTGCAGCTTATGACTTTCCCGATAACCCTCTTCTTTCACCTTAAGTGCTCTTTTCCACTCATCAGGATCGTTAAGCTGAGCTTTCTCTTCCTTGCATCCATCTCTGTCATCTCCTTCCTTGTTTGCCTCCGCTATAGTTTCTATAATTAGAAGCATGCAACATATAAAATTAGAGGTTGCTTTATTTAAAATTTATAGCTGTCATACGAGATACAATCTTTGAGAAAACAAAAATGCAAATCAATAATAAGCTCCTTGTAAGTAATATGGCTCTCTTTATTTACTTTTCTGTATGTTTGTAAGTAAAATGCAAATCAACATATGCTAACTTCTAGTAATTAAAATAAAGATGGTGAAATAATTATAGTTTGGAAAGGGCAATTTGTCATAAGTATCATTATTGACACGCCTATTTCATCTATACAATCTAAGAAAAAAGCCCAAACCCAAATTTTTATTATGGATGTTCCATTTTCCTTCAATCAAATATATTTCAAAACCTTGAACCCAAAGAATTCCACACATCTTTTGATCTGAATTGCAAATATTGCAATATTCCGAATGCAAGCAAAATTTATATTTAAAAGACTCGATTTCATATTGGGTTTTTGAAGTGCATCCAGAGCATCACCTCTGGGTGGGCATGAAAATAAAAAGGAACGGGCAGGAAAGAGTTTCCTTTGATTTGAAGCCCATACTTTTCTTTCATCTCTTCATTAACTTGACCTTGTTTGTCTCTATCTTAAAAAAATGATATCTTAATGATTTCTGTCAAAAATTACAAGTATTAATACAAAGCCCCTATTGTAATATTTGCCCATAATTCCCTAGTTATTTTCCACCACCTAATCATATTGAATAATATGAAAAAAATATTTAATTAAGCAAAACATACATAAAACACTTCTTATAGTTGAGAAAAAACAACCATCATGACTTTTCTAAAATTTAAATAACATAGATCTGCGGACTATGTCAAAATTTTAAATAAACCCATTCATCAAATTCAAATTAATGCTACTACAAATTGGTTGATATTTAATGATTATTTTTATCTAAATTTAATAGTTAAAAATCGTTAAATAATTATGTGTCACATAAGGTCTAAGTGATATTTGACAATTTAGATCCGTCAAATATGTAATCAAATATTTGAAAGTTCTAACACCAAAACCATCAAGTAACAAGGCTTTAGATATTATTTTATTTACCTAAAAAAACCAAGATAATTTTAGGTACAATCTTTAAAAATTTGCTGAATTATTTTTGAAATATTTTCACTTATTAGTGACTGTTTCTTGCATTTTATATTATGTGAAAATAAATTTATTATAACTAGCGTTATTGTAATTAATTTTTCATATAATATGTGTGTGTGAACGAGAAATTACCTGTCAACTTCTATCAATTTTATTGATATTGTGTTTTACATTTGTAATTTTATAGCCAATGGTGTTTTTTAATAAAAGTAGTTTTGTTTTTCCTTGTTTATTTTATGAACTTTCAAGAATGAAAAATTGGCAAAATCTTACCTACTTTTTTTGTTTGGTTAAAATAACTATTTCTGTTGAAAATTATGCTCCACGCTTTTGTTATCTTAATTGCCCATAATTGTGTCTATTGTTTGTATTTTCTCGTATCTATAATCTCTTTTATGTGTTATTCTCTCCATGTTTATCTCATCTTCTAGTAGCAAGTACACACTGATTTTATTTATTGATTTTATTTCATCTTCTAGTAGCACACAGATTTGACCCACTGTTTTTATCTCATCTTCTAGTAGCACACAGATTTGACCCACTGTTTTTATCTCATCTTCTAGTAGCACACATATTTGACCAACTATTTTTATCTCATCTTTTAGTAGCACACTGATTTGACCGACTTTTTTTATCATTTTAAAACTACTGTTTCAATATTTAGGATGTTTATCTTTTTATAATATATATATATATATATATGTATGAGTTGAACCAAAATATTTCAATGACAGACATTTGACATATGAGCAGATCACTTACAAAACAAATAAGAAGTTCTTAATTAGTATGACTTGTAAAGATAATTCAATGAAAGAATAATGGCACAACCTTATCATATCAACTAAATACCAAAGGCATGTGTCAAAAAGATCTTCACATAAGTTTCTTGCATCGCCCTTCAGTTCTTCTCCATCACCGACCTTCTTCTCTTTTTTTGTCCTTCTTCTCCACTGAACATTGTTTTCTAACTCCTCCTCGTCTTTCTTATTCTTCGTCACACTTTGCCATAGTCAACATTGTCTCTGTCATCATCATTATCTTCATCTTCGTCGTACTCTACCATTGTCAACGTTCTCTTCTTCTTCTGCTATTACATCATCATTCTCTTCTATTGCCACCATCATCTCTTCTTTTTTGTTTTTTCGATCATCTCTGCAATTGTTTTTCATTTTTCTGATTGAATATTATTGTTTTTTATTGATTTACATATTTCTATGATTTCCTTGATATTTTGGATGTCTTTTTCACACTGCTCAGAATGGAAGGCCCTAATCCCAACACCGCTCATCTTCACAATACAACCCAAAAAATAATGGGCAAAAGGGAAAAGAGCAATAGGGAGATGAATAGATGGAGAGAAACAAATTGCGATGTATCATTTGTATTCAACTTATGTATATTTCTATTAAAATGAAGATGGTGAAATAAGTATTGTATGGAAGGGGCAATTTGTCATAAGTATCATTATGAACATGCCTATTTCATCTATATAAGTCTAGGAAAAAAAATCAAAATTTTGTTATGGATGTTCCATATTTTCCTGAATCAAAATATACTTCAAACTTTTAATTTACATGCCTATTTGTCATAAGTACACCACAATTATCTTGATCTGGAATGCAAGTATTGCAATATTCCAAATGCAAGCAAAATTTATTAGAGAGGCAAAGGGAGGCTTTAGACAGAAGAAAAAGGTGTGGCCATGAGAGAGGAAGAGGGTGCGTTTGGAGGGTAAGAAGAGGCCAAAAGTTATGGTTATAATATTTTCTTTTTATTTTATTGTAAGGGGTATTTATAGTCTTTTTGTAATTTATGAATGATTATAAAATAAATTAATGCAAACATTCCCTTTAAATTCTAATCCTAATCCAACTCCCAATCCATCAAAAGAAACATCCTTCTCTCTAATTTCTAGTCTCTACTCTCCATTGACCATGGCCTTTTGAATCCTCCTCATCCTTCTTATTCTTCATTACATTCTGCCATAGTCGACATTTTCTCTGCCATCATCATTCTCTTCTTCTCAATCGTACTCTACCATTGTCAACGTTCTCTTCTTCTGCTACTACATCATTCTCTTCTACCACCGTCATCTTCTCTTCTTTTTTCGATCATCTCAGTAATCTTTTTTTTTTCATTTTTTTGATTGTATATTATTGTTTTCATTGATTTACAGATTTATATGATTTTCTTAATATTCTGGATCTTCTTCTTCACACTTCTAAAAAAAATTATTTGTTATTTCTATTATTTATGTCTTTCTATTTTACTTCCTTTTAGTCTCTCATTAATTCAGTCACGACCTGGGTTTTTCGATCTTGACATATTACCCCAAACCGAATGTAATTTAAATCTTCATTCACAATCATAATCCAATTCTCAATCTATCAAAATTTAAGTGTATGCAACAAACAATGTTTTAAGTTATAGGAAAGTCTTGCACTCAGATATAAATAAAAGGAATAATGTGTGGGCCACACTTGTTTAGTTGGTATCTATAAATCTCCTCTATCTCTCTCTCTCCAGATATTACAATAGGAAAGTATCCAAAAACTCAACCCCTTGTTTTGGCTATTTGAAATCACCATCTCAAAACCAGATCTAACCCTAAAGCATCATGTATACCATTATTTTCATTTGATTAGAAGCCCATGGATTTTATCATTTCTTGCTTAAATTGACCTTGTTTGTTTCTATCATAAAAGACTGATATCTTTATTATTTCTTTCAAAAATTACAAGTATTGAGATTAGGTGCCCATTGTAATATTTGTCCACAGTTTCCTAGCTAGTTATTTTCCACCATCCCAATACTTTTAGCAAACCATATCCAATAATACAAACAAATTATTAATTAAGTAAAAAACAATTCCTATAGTTGAGAAAAACTAACCATGAAAACTTTAAAATTCAAATAACATAGCCTTGCGTGCTATGGCAAAATTTGACATACATCCATCAAATCCAACAAATCCAAATTGACAGTACTACAAATTTGTTGATATTTGGCTGTTATTTTTATCTAAATTTAATGGTTAAGAACATCAAATAATTAAGTGCTATATAAGGTCTGAGCGAGTATTTGACAACTTAGAACCGTCAAATATGGGGTCAAATATTTGACGAATCCACCACTAAAACCGTCAAGTAACAAAAAACAAGATAATTTTAGGTACTATCTTTAAAATGTAGCTAAATTATTTTTGAAATGTTTTCAGTTATTATCATTTGTTTCTTGCATTTTATATCATGTGAAAATAAATTTATTATAATTATTATTGTAAATAAATTATCATATAATATATGTGTGTGTGTGTGAGAGAGAGAGAGAGAGAATGAGAAATTAGCCTTCAACTTCTATCATTTCTATTAATATTGTGTTTTTACATATGTAATTTAAATAGTTTTTCCCTAATAAAAGTTGTTTTGCATTTCCTTCTATATGTTCTAAACTTCGAAGTAGGAAAAATAGACAAAATTTTACATCCTATTCCTGTTTTGTTAAAACCACCATTTGTTATCTTACTTAATGGCCTATGGAATTTACATAATTGTACCTACTATTCTCATCTCATCAAACAAATTTAGTCCACTGTTTTTTTCTTATTTTCCAGTAGCACACGGATTTCACCAACTAGTTTTATCTCATCTTCTAATAACACACAGATTTAACCTACTGTTTTTATCTCATCTTTTACTAGCACACGGATTTGACCCATTATTTCTATCTCATCTTCTAATAGCATACAGATTTGACCTATTGTTTTTATTTCATCTTATAGTAGTATTCTGATTTGACCCACTGTTTTGATCATTTTAATCTACCGTTTCTTTATTCCAGATGTTTATCTTTTCGTACAATCTATTATATATATGAGCTCAACTAAAATATTTCAACAAACATTTGACATATAAGTAAATCACTTACAAAACAAATAAGAAGTTTTAGCGTGACTTCTAAAGAAACTTCAATGCTAACAATAATGGTATAACCTCATCAGATTGATGGAATACCAAAGGTATGTGTCAAAGAAATCTTCATCTAAATTCCTTCCATCGCCCTTCAATTCTTCTCCATCACCGACCTTCTTCTCCACTGACCATTGTCGTCTGACTCCTCCTCATCTCTCTATTTCTTCGTCACACTCTAGCATAGTCGACATTGTCCCTGCCATCATTGTTTTCTCATCTCCATCGCACTCTACCGTTGTCAACATCCTCATCGTTCTCTTCTTCTACTATTATTGCATAATTATTCTTTTCTGCTGCCATAGTCATTTTCTCTTCTTCTGATCATGTCTGCAATTTTTTTTCATTTAGCTTATTGTATATTATTTTCATTGATTTACGGATTTCTGTTATCTCCTTGATGTTTAGGATCCTACCACCGCTCATCCTCACAATACAACCCAAACCAGGGGAAAGCAGTACTTGTGCGGCTAATGGCGGCTATTGCAGCTTCTGACATTGCCGATAGCCCATTCCTCCATCTGAAGTGCTCTTTTATGCTCCTTGGGATTTTCGTTGAGCTGAGCCTACTCTTCCTTGCACTCCTTCGCTGTCATATCCTTCTTCGTCTTCCTTCGCTGTAGTTTCTATGATTAGAAGCATACAACAGATAAAAGTTAATTGTGACTTTGTATAAAATACATTAGCTGTCATACAAAATACATTCTTTGAAAAAACAGAAATGCAAATCAATAATGAGCTCCTTGTAGGTAATATGACTCCCTATATATACTTTTCTATGTTTTGTGTTAATTGATAAAAGACCTCAACAAATAATTCTGGAATTTTTCCTACCAACAAATTACGCGTGTTAAATGTGAAACAAATTGCGATTTATCATTTGTATTCAACATATGTAAACTGTCAGTAAAATGAAGATGGTGAAATAAGTATAGTTTGAAAAGGGCAATTTGTCATAATTATGATTATTTACATACCTAATTCATCTATACAAATACAGGAAAAAGGCCAAAACCAAAATTTTTATTATGGATGTTCCATTTTCCTTCAACCAAATATACTTCAAACGTTGAACCCAAGGAATTCCACACATATCTTGATCTGAAATGCAAATATTGCTATATTTCGAAAGCAAGCAAAATATATATTTCAAGGACTCAATTTCATATTGGCTTTCTGAAGTGCATCCAGAGCACCGCATCTAGCTGAGAATAAATTTACAAGAAAAAGGAACGGAATGAAAAAATGTTGGCTTTGGATGGCAGAAAAAGGCACAACCATGAGAGAGTGAGAGGTGGAGGGATTGTACAGAAGGGGCAAAAAGTTATGGTTATAATATTTTCTTTTTATTCATCGTAAAGGGGTAGTTGTAGTATCTTCATAATATATGGATGGTTATAAAATAAATTAATAAAATCCTTTCTCTTCATATTACTTCATATCAAGCCTAACTTTAAAGCTGCATTTTCAGTCATGATCCAATTCTCAATCCATCTAAATTAAAACATGAGTAACAAACATAACCTTATAGAAAAGTCTCGCCGTTAGAGATAATAAAAGGGATTATGTGTGGGTCTCACTTGGTTGGTTGGGACCCACACATCCCTTCTCTTTATCTCTCTCCTTATATTACAACATAAGAGAATCCAAAAAAGCTCAACTCCTTATTTTTGCTATTTGAAATCATTATCTCAAAATCACAGCTAACCCTAGGTATCCCATATACCATTATTTTCCTTTGATTTGAGGCCCTTAGTTTTTGTCATTTCTTCATTAAATTGACCTTGTTTATCTCTATCTTAAAAAACTGATATCTTAATGATTTCTTTCAAAAATTACAAGTATTAATACTAAGGGAAACATATTGTAACATTTTCCCACAGCCCCCTAGTTATTTTCCGCTATCCCAATACTTTTAGCTAATTAATCATATTCAATAATATCAAAAAATTATTAATTAAGTAAAACCTACGTAAAATACTTCTTATAGTTGATAAAATGTAACCACCACAACTTTAAAATTTAAATAACATAGATCTATGTACTATGGGAAAAATTTAAGTAAACCCATCCATCAAATCCCAATTGACATCACTATAAATTTGTTGATATTTGATGATTATTTTTATCTAAATTTAATGGTTAAAATCCATCAAAACCAAAACCATCAAGGAACAAGGTTTCAGATATTATTTTTTTTACATAACAAAAAAAGAGATAATTTTAGGTACAATCTTTAAAAATTAGTTGAATTATTTTTGAAATGTTTTCACTTATTATTAGCGTTTGTTTCTTACATTTTATAGTATGTGAAAATAAATTTATTATAATTATCATTATTGTAATTAAATTCTCATATAATATATATTTGTGTGAATAAGAAATTAGCTGTCAAATTTTACCAGTTTTATTATTATTGTGCTTTACATATGTTATTGTAAATTAAGCCCCACGCTTTTGTTTGGTTAAATTCACATTTCTCTTGAAAATTATGTCCCATGCTTTTGTTATCTTAGTTGCCCATAGAATTTACATAATTGTATCTATTGTTTGTGTTTTCTCATATCTACGATCTCTTTTGGTTGTTATTCTCCCAATATTTTTCTCATCTTCTTTTTTGATATTATTTACTAGATCAAATTACTAAATATCCAGTTTTAGGATTCAAGTTTACCCCTCACAACATAAGTGATTCCTTTAGAAATTAAATTTGAAACTTTGAAGGATCTAGCAGGATCTTACATCGTTAGACTAACTATTTGCTAGTTGTTTATCTCATCTTCTAGTAGCACACAAATTTGCCCATTGTTTTTATCTCATCTTCTAGGAGAACATAGATTTAACCTATTGTTTTTATCTCATATTTCAGTGGCACATAGATTGAACTAATTGTTTTTATCTCATCTTCTAGTAGTATACATATTTAACCCACTATATCTTTTCAAAACTATTGTTTCTTTATTCAAGATGTTTATCTTTTCATACTATCTATTATACACATGAGTTCAACCAAAATATTTCAACAAATATTTGACATATGAGCAAATCACTTACAAAAAAAAAAAAACAAGAAGTTTTAGCATGACTTCTAACGATACTTCAATGCTAAGAATAAGGAGACAACCTCATCAGATCAATGGGTATGTGTCAAAAAAATGTTCACCTAAATTCCTTCCATTGCCCTTCAATTCTTCTCTATCACCGACCTTTTTATCTATTGTCGTCCTTCTTCTCCACTGACCATAGTCGTCTGACTCCGCCTCATCACGCTTATTCTTCGTCGCATTCTGCCATAGTCAATATTGCTCTGCCATCGTCATTATCTTCATCTTCGTCATACTCTAACATTGTCAACGTTCACTTCTTCTGCTGCTGCTGTTACATCATCATTCTCTTCTACTGCCACCGTCATCTCTTCTTTTTCCGATCATCTGTGCAATTTGTTTTTCTTTTCATTTTTCTAATTTTATATTATTGTTTTATTGATTTACAGATTTCTATGATCTCCTGGATATTCTGGATCGTCTTCTTCACACTTCTCGGAACGGAAGGCCCTAATCCCAACACCGCCGCTCAGCTTCAATATACAACCCAAAAAACCACAGACTTGGAAAACAAAAAATAATGGGCAAAAGGAAAAAGAGCAATGGGAAGGGGAATAGATGGAGAGGGGTCAGTAATTGATTTTGATTTTCTTGATTTGGATTTGATATTTAGTAATTTTTTACATTTTCAACGGTGATGAAGATGAGAAGACGGTGAAGCTTTCTTTAGGGGAGAGATTTGGGTATTTTAGGCTTTTTTGTATTCTATTTTCTCTGTTTTTTTAATTCATTAATCCTATAAGTAATCCCATGACATACCAAACATAATTTTAGAACTTATTCTCAATCCCAATCCCATTTTCATTGCCTTAAAATTCAGTTCAACGTACTAAACTGAGCATCATGGACACATTGAAGAACTCGTTCTTCTCCCATCGTTGCAAGTCAGAATGCATCCGAAATATTGCAATAGATGGTTGCAATGGTTGAATGTTTTCAATTAGATAAGGATGGTGTTAAACAATAGAATATATATATTACTATTGTGTAATTATTTATTGTAAAAGTTTAGCTGTTAGAGGTAGTCACGTGAATATAACATAAGTCTATAAATAAGGATGTCCTTGTACAGTTTCTTTTTCAATAATAATATATCATTTTTTCCTAATGCTGTGATTTCACATGGTACCAGAGCGCGTGTATCTTGGGGCCATCATCTTTCATTGAAAGGACGTGAGGCCTATTGCCTCTTGAACCCGAGTGGGTTTCTATCCAGCGCAACGCCTTCCCGTTTGTTAGGGGATGAAGGCATTACAGCAACTAGGAGATGAGAGCATGCTGTTAGGGCTCTAAACACTCGCCAACTAGCCGCAAGACTCAAGTCCCGCGTTGCCATCCTTCATTGGTTCGGAGATGACACTATTACAGCAGATCAGATCTTGTCATTAGAGAGCTTGCTGTTAGAATCTTGTGCCATGGCAACTCGGTAGAGTCAAGTCTATTGTAGTTTTCGTCTTTTTTGCAATTCTTGAAAATCTTTCACCAACGGAAGGTACTGTTAAATCTACTGTTCCAAACTCATCTTGTGTTAACACAAAGTAGTCAAGTCTGTTGTAGTTTCTCTCTTCTCTACTAATCTTGAAAATCTTTCACCCTCGGAAGGTACTGTTCAGGCTACTGTTCCCAATTGGCCATTAAAATCTTCTGTTTTGGGCTCAGTTAATTTTCCCCAAGAAACCTTACGCATTCGTCATTCATTTAGTCTTATTGCATTTACGGGCATTTTCGAGCCAATTTTGCTATTTTTTCTGCTGTCCACCAATTCTTCCCTGTGCAGTCTATTAAAGAGTTTGGTTTAATGGGAAAAGATGACCATATTGCTCCAGCCATTGATTTCTCTCATCCATTGTATCTACATCCATCAGATACCCAGGTGACTACCCTTGTTCCACAGCTACTACGTGGGTCAAAAAATTATGAGATATGGAGTCGGATAGTGCGGTTGGCTCTTCATGGCAAGAATAAATTGGGGTTCATTGACGGCACTTGTACTCGTGAAATGCAAGAACCTGTCTTGCAAGCTATATGGGATCACTGCAATTCTATAGTTCTCTCCTGGTTGATAAATTCTGTTGAGAGACACATCTCCACCGGGCTAGTATTTTCTGCTAATGCATAGATTGTCTGGGATGATCTGAAGGAGCGTTATCACAAGACTGATGGGACCAGGAATTTTTCTTTACATAAGTCGATTACTTCTCAGACCCAAGAAACCATGAGTGTGGCAGTGTACTATAAGAAATTAAGAGATCTTTGGGATAAGTATGACTCATTAGTTCCCTTACCATCCTACCAGTGCTTGTCTACGCAGGAGTACTTCAAGGCATAGTAGCAGCAGAGACTTTTCCAGTTCCTGCTCGGGCTTAATGTCTGCTTCGATCATGCGAGAACTCATATTCTTCTCCAAACACCTCTCCCTTCACTTAACCAAGCTTTCTCTCTTATTTCCCAAGATGAGTCATAGAGGGAAATTGCTTCTCGTTCAGCCACTAATCCATTAGAAGGATCAGCTATGGTAACTTGGGGAGGAAGACAGGGAAGAGGTAGAGGTCGTGGGAGGAACCAGGATGAGTGCTCCTACTGTCACCGTAAAGGACATAAGAAGGGCACGTGTAATCATCTGGTTAGATTCCCACTAAATTTTAAAGGGAAGTAGAATGATGAAGCCTCTGTTAAACAGATCACCCAGCATGAAACTGGAACCAATTCATTTCAGACTCAAGCTTCACCAGTTACTGCAATATATGAACATGGGCCAATCTCCCAGTCACAATATGATCAGATTCTCCAGATTTTAAGAAGGAAGCCTGATGACCTAGTTGTGGGAGTGGCAGAAGATTATGTTGATAAACGTATTTCAGGTATAGTGAATGCTATCCCTAACTACTTGCTTGAGACTGATTGGATTATTGACTCAGGGGCAACTTGTCATGTTGCCCCAAGTATCACTATGTTTGATACTGTACGTAGATATGTAGGCCCTCTTAGGAGAATTACAATGCCAAATGGTGACACAATGGTAGTCACACACACTGGAACAATACATATTGTAGATGGCATTATTCTTAAGAATGTTTATTTTGCTCCAGGTTGTTATTTTAATCTTATTTCTATTTCATGTTTAGCAGCAGACATGCACTGCATGCTGTCTTTTCATCCTGAGTGTTGCATTTTGCAGGAAACCTTAAGTGGGAAGGAAAGACTGATTGGTAGGAAAAACTCTGGATTATATGTGATAACTAGAAATAAAAGGACTGACACTATTATGCATGTTGAACACAGAGACCCCGTTAGTTTCCCACAAGATATTTGGCATAGAAGGCTAGGACATGCACCTATAGATAAGTTGAGACATTTAGATCTCATTAGGAATGAAGTCCCTTTTGTTCATTCTAATAAATGTGATGTTTGTGCCCACTCCTAGCAAACTCGTTTGCCTTTTACCTCTAGTAATTCTAAGACTAGTAGCTGTTTTGAATTACTTGATGTTGATATTTGGGGACCTTATAGAAAGCCTACTTATAAAGGATATCGTTACTTTCTTACCATTGTTGATGATTTTTCACTGTGTACATGGACATTCTTGATGATCAATAAAAGTGAGGCTATTTTTCATTTAAAGAGTTTCTTTGCATTTGTTTCCACACAATTTTAATTTTTAATTAAAAGATTACGTACTGATAATGGACTTGAATTTGCAAGCCATGATTTTCAATCTTACTTACGCAATAAGGGTGTCATTCATGAAACAACATGTCCATATACCCCCCAGCAAAATGGAATTATTGAGCGAAAGCACAGGCACCTTTTAGAGGTTGCAAGGTATATGTACTTTCAATCTAGCATACCCTTAAAATTTTGGGGAGAATGCATTACTACTTCTACCTTTCTTATTAATAGAACTCCTTCTCGTATCCTCAGTTATAAAACCCCATATGAACTCTTGTATGATTATCAACCGGATTTGTCCATGATTCGAACCTTTAGTTGTCTTGCATATGCTACTAATCTGCATGCTTATGATAAATTTACTCCTCGGTCAGACCCTTGTGTTTTTATGGGTTACTTAGATGCTCAGAAAGATTTTCTATTATATAATATTCATACTGCATCTATGTGTGTTAATCGTCATGTGGTTTTTGTTGAGTCTAAGTATCCCTTTCGAGATTCTATACGCATCAATCAAGAGGGAGATAATGGTGATTTCATGATTGATCCATTTAATCTTGATATAAGTAAATATGATGAGTCCCCCTCCAATTCAGATATATGAAAATAATCCATCTGAAAATTGCCATATGGAACATTCTGTCACAGATGACACACATTGCACACATCCTTCAAATGCAAGACAAGTTGATGCAGGTGAAATAGACAGTGAAGTGAACGTGGGACACCCAAATGGTGATAGACCAGCACGTGAAAAGAGATCCCCTGCATGGATGCAGGACTATCAATGTGCAGTACATGGTTCTAAGAAGGTCCTATTCGGTTATGCATGTGTAGCAGATTCACAGGAGCCTCCCATTACAAGTAAAAGGAAGGTAAAATACCCTTTGGAGTCACACTTAAATTATTCACATGTTTCCTCTAACTATAAAGCCTTTTTATCCAAAATTGATAGTTGTTGAGCCTCGTAGCTTTCAAGAGGCTACTAAAGACCCAAGATGGGTAAAGGCAATGCAGAAAGAAATACAAGCATTGGAAGAAAATGGTACATGGTGATTAGTTGATCTTCCTAAAGGTAAAACACCCATTAGGTGTAGGTCGGTCTTTAAGGTAAAGTATGGCTCTAGTGGGAATGTTGATAGGTTTAAGGCAAGATTAGTTGTAAAAGGGTATAGTCAACAAGAGGGAATTGATTATTTTGAGACTTTTTTCCCTTGTGATTAAGATGGTTACCATTAGAATTGTGCTTACTCTTGTTGTAAAGAATGATTGGACCCTGTTTCAAATGGATGTGTACAATGGTTTCCTTCAAGGTGATTTGGAGGAGGAAGTATACATGCAAGTGCCTCAAGGTTTTGGTGATTTGGCAGAAAATAAAGTCTGCAAATTAACAAAATCTTTGTATGGGCTCAAGCAAGCTTCACGGCAGTGGAATATTAAGCTCTCTAATACTTTGATAGAAGGAGATTTTAAATAGAATAAGTATGACTATTCTTTGTTTATTACGAAGGGTAAATCTGAAATGACCTTAGTGTTAGCTTATGTAGATGACTTAATCATAACTGGGAACAGACTTGACAAGATCAATGAAGTGAAACAATTTCTGCATAGTAAATTTAGAATAAAGGACTTAGGAGAACTTAAATATTTCTTAGGGATAGAGGTAGCAAGGTTGAATAAAAGTATAGTTCTTAATCAAAGAAAATACACTCTTGATATTATTTCTGATATGGGTTTATCTACAGCTAAGTCCCGTACAGTACCACTGGAGAAGAACATCAAATTAAGGGCAAATCCCAAAGGGGAAGCAGATGATCCAATGCTGCCCCAACCTACCACATATAGGAGATTGGTAGGAAGGTTATCATATTTGTCTATGACAAGACCTAATTTATGCTTTGTGGTGCAGGGGCTCAGTCAGTTTATGAATACGCCAAGAAGGTCTCATTATAATGCAGCAGTTAGAGTACTTAGATACCTCAAGAATCAGCCAGGACTTGGGATATTGTTGGCAGCAGGAAAGCCTGGCAGATTGGAGTGCTTTGTGGATTCAGATTGGGGAACCTGTCATGATACACGCAGGTTTGTGACAGGCTATTTGGTGAAGTTCGCAGGGGCACCAGTATGCTGAAAATCAAAGAAGCAGTCAACAGTTTCCAAGTCTTTAGCAGAAACCGAGTATAGAGCGCTAAGTTAGGCTGTATCTGAAGTTGTTTGGACTTCTAGGATGTTAAAGGATTTGGAAGTACATAGTCTAGAACCTGTACAGATGTACTGTGACAGCCAGTCAGCCATCTACATTGCGACAAATCCTGTGTTTCATGAACGCACAAAACACATAGAGATAGATTGTCATTTTGTGCAAGAGAAACTACAAGAAGGAGTGATTAAGCTCAAGCATGTAAAGAGCAAAGACTAGCAAGCATATATTTTGACCAAAGCACTTGGAAGAGAAGACATCTGGAGAATTTTATACAAGTTAGGAACTATAGATCTTTATAGTCACAAAATTGAGGGGAAATGTTAAACAATAGAATATATATATTAATATTGTGTAATTATTTATTGTAAAAGTTTAGCTGTTAGAGGTAGTCACATGAATATAACAGAAGTCTATAAATAAGGATGTCATTGTACAATTTCTTTTTCAATAATAATAATATATCATTTTTTCCAAATGCTGTGATTTCACATGGAGAAACTAAAACGCAAAATCCATAATATATATTTGGTTTTTAATGAATTTGTGTAGATGAACTAGGAATGTAAATAATTATAAGTATTAACAAATTGCCCATTGAAGCAATATTTATTTGATCATGTTCATATGCTAGCGGTTTAAATACGTAGAATACAAATGATAAATCACAATTTATTTCCTATTTAGAAACCACATTATTTACAAATGGCTTATTTTGTATTCAAAATACGTTGTTTTAAAAAACAATGTATTTGTTATGACAATATTTTAAATAAAGTGACATCTAATTTTTATCTTGTGTATTGTTTCCAATGTTGGCATTTTAGAATATACTCCTCCTCTTGTGCTTAATATATATATATATATATGACCTATTTAAATAATTTAATTATATTAAGTAAGTTAATAAGATATTTTTTTAAAACAACCTTTCTTTAACT
Organism: Leucaena leucocephala; assembly: GCA_037074615.1. Lineage (NCBI taxonomy): Eukaryota > Viridiplantae > Streptophyta > Magnoliopsida > Fabales > Fabaceae > Leucaena > Leucaena leucocephala. The sequence goes on along the minus strand of CM073540.1, from coordinate 11,431,124 downwards.
CTATCCATCATTTTTTTACTTAATTATTGTTGAATGAGTATCAATAGGGGTAATTTGAGAAAAAATTAATAAATATAGAAGATATATCTTATATTTATGACTAAAATTAACATCTCAATTATATTCTATATTAAGGATCAGACTATAAATTATCTATAGTTGTATCATATATGTTTCACTATATTAGTTTACTTTGGATTTTTTTTAACACCAACTAATTAATGATAAATAATGATAAAAACATTATATTTATTATTGTTGATACAATTTTCGTCAAATAAGGTTACTAACAATGTTTACAATTAGATAATCAGAATAATACACGTAATAAAGGAAACAATCGAGAGGAATAATGGGAAGAGGAAGGAGAGCTCTGAATATTATCACTAAGAGTGTATTTTTCGTTTATAATAAGTCAGGTCAGTGAACGGAATATGATCCCTACCCTTATGCCTACTCTCATATCTTACCAGCCTCTCTTAGGATACCTTTTTTTTTTTTTTGTTGCCCACCCGATTCACCGGAGTTTTGCCCCGACTACATCCGGATCCGACCCGCGTCGCGCACCTGGCTATAGTGGGTGAGTCTCCCAACGGGGATTTTCTGCGTACGCCAAGGCTCGAACTCGAGACCTCGCTTAAGCGATACCGAGCCGCTTACTACTCGGATTAACCCCCGTTGGTTCTCTTAGGATACCTGATGCGACGGACGACCCCCCTGAGATCCTCAGCACAGACCTTAGGGACGTAGGGGTCAACTGCCCCTGTGATCTGCAAGACTCTCTTATTTGATGGCCCCCTTGACCGTTGAGGGGCGCGCGAGGAGTAGTCAGGTCCTGGAGGAGTTGGTCTGGTTGGCACGAGATGGGCTGGAGTGAAGTGGGCCTGCGCAATAAATGGGCCCAACAATTTTTTTTGATACAAAGCCCAACAATTATTAGTTATAGAAAAATTAGATGCATAATTTTCTGCATAAAGCCCTCAGTACAAATAAAAACAAAATTATGATTAGTCCGAGTGGTAAGCAGTTTGGTATCGCTTAAGCAAGGTCTCGAGTTCGTGTCTTGGCGAATGCAGAAAATCTCCGTTGGGAGACTCACCCACCATAGCCAGGTGCGCGACGCGGGTCGGATCCGGATATAGTCGGGGCAAAGCTCCGGTGAACCGGGTGGGCAAAAAAAAAAAATTATGATACATCCTAACTTGGAGAAGCATCTTAATTCCTAAGTATCTAAATTTACGTCTAAGAGTAATAGACGGCTTGTCCTACTCGATATTGGTATCGCCTAAGAGGAAGAGAGATTTCGCCTTGCCCTTGGATCGTGGGTGAGCCCAACCCCTTTCTAAAAAATGTTGTACCAAAAAAACAAAAAAAAAGAAACAAAGTTATGATGCAATAAACAAAATTATGATGCAACTGACATGCTTTAAAGTATGTTAAGTTACTTAATTACTTGATGAATAGACCATTATACTTTAATTAGATTAAAGATCCATACAATGTGTGGAATCTAAAAGCTAAATTATACTGCTATTCAAAATTTATGAACGATATGACTTCATATAAACTTTATATTATATATACGCACACGCATACAGATGTGTTTGAAATATGAATGTGATCAAATAAGTATAGTTTGAATGGGCAATTTGTTATAAGTATCGCCATTATTTACATGCCTACTTCATCATCTGTACAAATTTAGGAAAAAACCAAAACTTTTACCATAGATATGTTCCAAAGAAAGAAAATTTAAAAGTAAAATTAAATTATAATAAGAAAAAATGTGTGTAAGTTTCAAATCTAAAGAAAAATTTGAAGCCATCTTATAAATTTATTAAAGTAGCCATCTTATAAATTTATTAAAGTACCTATCGCATATCTTGTAAGACGTTTCTTGTATCCTATTAAACTCTTAAAATAAATAATTTAAATCTTATAAGGAAAAAAGATAATAATAAAAAGATTATATATAGTTGTAGTCAATTTAACCATAAAAGCCCTTGTCATCAAAATAAGAGAAAAATGAAGAAGTTAGAGAGGGAAAAAAATATCAAAACAAGATAATATTCTTCACTCACTTATATATTTATATATGTCCAAATGCCTTGTGTATGACCTCTATTTTTAAGCTATAACCATTAAAGACTAAATCTCATATTACAAAGGAATAAAGATGAATATAATGATATTAACAATAAGAAACTCATCTCAAATCATTCATTAGGGAGGTTATAGGTTTTTGACAATAAGATAATAAAGAATCCTAAGAGGAATCTCAAGAGCTAAGAATTATAGACACATATATATAATATTTATAAAGCTCCTCCTTGGATGTTCATGACAAATATTTTGCCTAATTAAAACTTTACTAAGAAAAATCTAGTGGGACAAAAATCTAATGAAGAAAAAATAATACTCAATACATATTGAAGATGTCTCGTTAAAAACTTTACTAGAAAAATTCAGTGGGATAAAATCTAAGTTAAAGAAAAAAATACATCATAAACTTTATTCCCCATGATGATGATATCACATTTACTTCTCCTTATTACCATATCAATTTTATCCCCTGACGATAACATTTATTTTTCGACATCATTTTCTCAATAGAGTGTACTATTTTCTCAAGTGAATTATTTTCAATATTTTTTTAGCATATCTTTCTTTTAGCTAAACTATGCATAATATATTGTCATAATATAATATTTGTACGTATGTTTCTCCAACATATCTTCTTGATATGTTGAATTATCAACATACTCTTCATCTGCCTTATATACTCAAATATTAATTTCATTATCCATTTTGTACCTATAATAAGAACTTAATTTTACCAATAAAATTACAACATTTAACACCAACACAAGAGGTAAATATAATAAAATAAATATATAGGATTTCTGATCCACTAAATTTAATATATTTTTATAGACAAAATAAAGATTATGAAAATCATTGGGTATTCAACTCTAAATATTTTTTTAATATGCTTGAGGCATTTTAAATTCTTAAAAGATTATCATGTAAATTTTACTATTTAGAGAGTCATATGCATAGGTTATAACAATATCTATTAGACATATATTTTATTTTCTTATACTGCCAGACTAGTAATATATGCAAAAATTATTATATCTACCACAAAATAATATTTCTCATCATAACCTTTGTAAAAATCTTTATTTTTAAATAAATATTTATATATTAAATAATAACTTCATGTTTTAGATATTTAGACTACAGGTTCATAATTTTCATATATCGAAAGAATATAATCTATCACCATTGCGTCTTTATCTTTATCTTTTTCCTTTTCTTTTTGGCCAATCACTTTTCTATCTACTTCATATGATAGATCTACACATAAGATCTTCATTTAATGATATTATTATCAAAACTGTTACCGACAACTTTATCTTTTCAGTTTTATTTTTCTTTCTGTGACATAACTTATTGAGCTCTCTTTATTACATTTTAGGTACTTGAACCTCTTTTGAGATTTTTGCAAGTAGTTATGTATTGATACTCTTCTGGAGTACTGCCTCCTTAATATGATCATCTTAATTATATACTCTAATATTTCTAATATTATATTTGAAACCAATTACCCTTTCATGCTTCAAACATGTCTCAATTTGATTTATACTAATTGGAGCATTTTCTGCTAGAATATGAGATTTGATAATCCTCATTTAGGTCAATAATCACATATGGCAGATATTTTGTAATATCTTATAAATACAATATTTGACGAATTTCTAGTTCATACTACTATATTTGAGAATCTACATTTGATAGTAATGATACATTCCTGGTGTTTTCCTTTTACTCAATTCCTCCCCTCATGTTGAGAAAACTTTGTCAAATGACGATAAACTAATCATGTGGTATAGGTTTTCTAAATCTATTTGTTTCTTTTAGAAATATTATTTTGTTTCATTTTGAGACAAATAAGAAGAAGGAGGTTATTACCTAACATTTATCTCAATTTTCTTTTAATAGCCATCTATGTGTATTGTGGTGGATCAATAGAAATAAGCATTGCACATTCAAAAATATCTTATTCGTGACCAAAAGTCAATTTTACTAGGAGAATTTTATTGACTTGATGTATATAAATGCCTCACTATATCAAATCAAATATGTCAACACTGAAATAGAAATATTGTTCTAATAAGTATTGATCCAGTTACTTATGGAGACATTAACAAATGATTCTCATATTCTAGAAATAGTGCACTAAGCATATTGATTATATTTATTCAAATAATCTTACAAACTTCTGGTTGCAAACTCATAATAATCTCACATGCAATTATCTTATAGATGCATCTATTAAATTGAGTAAATATTTGTATGGCTTACATGCTATTTGAATGGGCCCATATAGAAATCTATTCTAAATAAATAGTAATATTCTCATAATCAATTTTGTTTGAGAACATGCAACACTTATGATTTCTTGAATTGTATAATATGTTAGCTATTTATGAAGAATATCCTAGTTTTTCAATGGATGCCAATATATAATCTTTAATAATTTATTACATCATATATACGGTATATTATGATCAAACAAATCATACCAACAATAAATCTGTTTGGATCGGTAAATTTCTGGTTTACTGTAATCAACAATGAACTTTTCAATTTTCATCACATACGACTGATTTATAATCTCAATATGACATTCATTTTTGGGAGATCAATTTGACTTTTATGAAGATCTGAGCATAATTTCATCCAATGTTTGCTCAAACTTGTATATCAACAATCCCAGTCAAGCAAGTCATATAAATATGTTTTCATTTTTTATGTATTTCACCTGGAAGTCCAGGTGCTTCCCATCGTACATATAATCAGGGATTTCAATCTAATCAAGCTATCAATTTCAAATCCTTTGATGAATCGAAGTTATGATATATGGGTCCTAATTTTTATTTTCAATTTTTTTTCTTTCCAAAAGAAAATGTGTTTTAGTTCTAGAAAATATATCTTAGTTCTTCAGGAATATATCAATTTTATTACAAAAATTCTTTAGGAACTGCTATATATTATTACTTTATAATTTCAGTACTCATCAATTATTTGAATTTACTTCTCTCGATACATATCTAACATGAATATTTAAAATTATTTACCACATATATCTTCTTATAATATTTCTTGATAACCCAATAAATTATAGATTTGCATCTCACATAAAAAAATTGAATAAAATTAATAAATAATCATTACTTAAATGAAGCCCTCAATAAAATTTCCACCAATGATCTCTTTCCATCACTATATATTTAAAAATATATATAGGACTCAATTGATATATATATAAACTAAATACAATAAAATCTTCAATAAATCCACCAATGGAAGGGAATAATAAATTGCGAACATTTTCCAATGAATGCATAACTATATAGAGATATATAGATCCATCATGCATGTTTGATAATTATATATTGTGCACCAAAAATTATTAAACTAAAACTCCTTAATATAATACATACTTATGATATTAATAATTTTCTTTCAAATTATCCCAACTATTGAAATATACATAGATTTGACTTACAATATATAGAGTTTACATACACTACAAAAATGATTTTATCCAACCAATAAAAAATCAACATCAATTATTTATAATAAATTTTCTCATAAAATTAAATCAATTATCAATCTACCTATTCAAATGTAATACACACATAATGTTATTTTTCTAAAGTATTCAATTCCACAATTCATCATATGATAACTTGGTAAAATATCATAAAAAAATATTTTAGACTATTTACAATGAAATTGGTTAAATCATATTACAGACAGTCAAATAAATCAAGTTTTAAGTTCAAACTTGACATCATTTTTTTTTCTTTTCCTAAATTTCTGATATATCTTATTACATGTTTTAAAAAGAAAAACCTCAATCATAGAGTTTACTCAAAATTTAATAATACATATCTATCACTAAGTTTTACAGACACTGTCACAACCATATCACATACAATAAATTCAATTGTAATGTGTACTATTATGATAAGCGTATTAAATTCAATGATATCTATTTACTTTTCATATATCTAAATTTACAAATAAATTGACATAATATTACCATCACAAAAATGACTAATAACTCATTTTTAATTTAATCTATTTGGTTTCATATCACATACTTATCAACATCACAATAATAAATACTTATAATTATTTTTCTTTCACAAATCATAATAAATTTAAATGTTAATAAAAATTAAATATCACACACTTTTTAATTCTTTTCACTTTACAATAACTTTGTGCTTCTTTCTCCATAATTCTTTGCATCGAACATCATAATTACTTTTGATATTTTCTATAAAATTTCACAGACATTTAATTTCTATGGATTCATGTATATTTGTCCATATGACTTCCAATCACATTTTAACATTTGTCTTTTGTTTATAAGACTTATGGTCATATTATAACATTTACTCACATAGAGATATTATTATTTCCACAATCATGGTGCAATAACCAAGATAAAATATCATTGGCTTTCAATTGTCAATTTTTCATTGCAATGTGGTCAGTTATTATTTTCTCATAGATATGTTCTATATTACAATAGCATATAATCAATTTTTTAAAATTATAACATAATTAGTCTTCATGTCTATCACTTTGATATTTATAGTAATTGGATCATCAAATTGTCATAATATTTTTCTTGCCATTGTCATATATAAGAATCACAAGATGATCTTCTACCAAAGAACCATTCATTATCAAAAGTAATGACTTCTGGTTATCTAATCACAGAATTAAGTGTATTATGGTTGCTGGCCTCAGCCACAAAATTAAGTATACATATAGAGGGAGAATGTAAAAAGATAAATAAATAGATTAAAACACAAATTAATATAGAGGAGAGGGAAATTAATTTACAATATAAAAATATAGATTAAATATAAGAAAAAATAAACCCAAAGTTATATAAATCAAATTATATAATCATATAATACTATATATTATGTGTGTATATAGATATATCCAAACAACGTGAACAAACCCTATGAAATGAAAGAAACATGTAAATGACATAAATTATGTGTGCGTGTCAATTATAATACTATGAACATAAAAACAAATAATATAAAACACAACATAAAAATAAATAACAAGATAAAAGATAACAAAAGAAAAGATAAATATAGATAACAAAACATAACCAAAATGATCAAAAATAACAAATAACATATTGGATATAGTAAATATACAGAAAATTAAAGGTGTACATGATAACTGGGTAAAAGAAATATTTGTGTAAATGGAGCATTATCATATACCATAAGAACATATGAATCTATAAGAAATTCATACCTCAAATTTTCTGAGCAAACTCATGCTGATAATGTGTTATAAAAATGAGAGAAAATGAAGAAGTTGGAGAGGAAAAGAAATAATAAGACAAGAGATTGAGAAGGGAGATAAGAGAGTAGGGGTGGTCACGGGACGGGTCAGGATCGAGACAACCCCATCCCATGTCCCATCCCGATATAGTACATGGGACGCATTCCACGTCACGTGTTAGAACCAGGACGGGTTCGGAATGGGAATTCCTGGATCCCAATTTAAAAAAAATAATATGATCATTGATCAGGTGCCGTAAGAACAAAACAAATGCCAAAGCAACTTCCTCTGAATACCAACATTCCTCCCTGACATAAAATGACAATTTATCCATATAAGGGGGACAAAAAATGTAACAGTAAATCATTCCATGGAATAAAACAAATAAACAAAGATACAAAGACCAAAACATGTTTTACTTCTTCAATTCTTCTACTTCACCTACTAAAATTACTGCTTCATCTGCAAAGAAACACAGATATGTGAGAAAGAGAAAAATAAAATCATATAATAAATGAAACAAATAATATGATATAACTAATACTATTTTCTGCTTCTAGGGTTTCATTGAAGTTATCAATATCAAATCCTTTTAATTTGAATGTAGATGGAGATAACCAATTTTGTGCACAAATTAGCACTTCAATCATCTTAGAGGATAGCAAACTTCTAAAATCATCAATATCAATGACCCGTCCCCCTGTACTAAATGCGGATTCTGAAGACATAGTAGAGACAGGCATGGCTAACACATCACGTGCAATCAATGAAATGACTTTGTACTTGTTAGCATTCATTTTCTATTAATTCAAAATGTCAAATGTAGGGTTATGATAGTTAGCTAACTCAGCCTGAAGATACATCTCTAACTCCGTATACTTATCTGTTTGAGTCTCAATATCAGTGTGGGCAAGGAACCTCTGAATTGCACTAGAACCCTCCCCATCAATATCAAAAGACTCTAGCTCCAAGACATCCGTGCTACAATAACCTTGAGTTAGTACTTGTGATTGACTCTGACTTTGACTTCCACTTTACGTTTCAAGCTGAGATGCATCAAGTGCATATGAATAATGATCGTACAAGGGATATAGGACTGCGGTAACTTTTGTGGTCATGGCATCACGATGTATAGGATCAGAATACATATCCTCAAAAACAAACTTCAAAAATTTCATTTTATACATGGGGTCAAGCATCACTGTAATCACTTGCAAAGGATATAAGTTTTCAAACTTACCCCAATACTTGTCATATTTGCCCTGCATACTCTTAGCCATGTGACACAACAAAGAATTTGGATTATTTGGCCTTCTCTTCAAAAGAACAATCACATTAAGAATTTGAGATCAAATTTGAGGTCACATAAAGTGATCTTGAGAATTTCAATGTGACATTGTAAAACACCTTCAAGAATGCAACAAACTTCTTAGCTTTTTTGAATGACTTAGCTATAAGAGGACCAATTAATTTTTTATCTTTAAAGCTCTTTTGGTACTTTGTATCCAATTCCCCCATCCTTACAAACACACTACTGAATTTAATGGTATTCTCCAACATTATGTAAGGTGAATTCCACCTAGTTAGACAATCTATTCTCATTAAACTCTTTGAATCGGTATTCATTTTCTCCACAAGCTCTTTAAATTTTCAAAACCTCACATGAGAAGATCTTACATATTTAACTACATTCCGAATGGCTTCAATGGAGTCATCCATATCCTTCACACCATTTGACACAATCAAATTCATGATATAAGCACAACACCTCCAGTGCAAGAGGTCCCCATCACATACAAGACCGTTCAATGTCTGAAAATTGACTTTAAAGTTGATAATGCATTGTCATTTGAAGAAGTATTATCAATTGTAATGGTAAAAACTTTATCAATGCCCTATGACAATAAACATTTCTCAATTTCTTCAACAACTGTGTCACCCTTATGGTCTTCAACTATGTAGAAATTCAAGATTCGCTTTTGCAAATGCCAATCTTCATTGATCCAATGAGCAGTGAAACACATATAGTTGGAATTCTGATTGGAAGTCCATGCATCTGTCATGAAGCAAACATAGACTTTTGTTCTTTTGATATAACTTTTCAAGTTGTCTGCTTCTTTAAGATACAACTTTAAGCAATCCCTAGTAACTATTGATCTTGATGGTACTTGAAAGCGAGGTTCTACCTCACTTATCATCTGTCTAAAACCCTCACCTTCAACAGTTTGGAACGGCATTTCATCTAATATGATATATTTTGTAACAGCTTGTTTGCATCTTTCATGACTAAATAAATGATGACCCATAGTTTTAGAAGACCCTACTGCAGTGAATATAACTTTCCTCATCTTGTTTATTCTGTTTGAATTTAGGGGGCACCTATCCAGATGTTTTCTTAATCCACTTATCCCATGTGTTACAGGATTACAAGCAATCTTTGCTGGACAATACTTACACTTGGCTTTATGATCTCTATTGTTTTCATCCAAAGGAATTTTATCAAAATGCTCCCAAACAATATATTTGAGTTTTTTGTTGGTTTCTCTTCTTCTACAATATCTTATTCTCCCTCTGTATCTTGTCTTTCTTGTACATCTTCATGTTCAACATCTTCAGTTTGTACTAAGTTTTTTTAGCAATGGCTGGTACAGTGGCCATCCTCTTGTAAAATAAGAAAAATCACTGACTCTTAGTTTGTTCAAGGTTATATTATACATCACAAAGCATAAAAAAACTTAATGACTAGAGAGTGGAGTATATAAAGCAAGGGTCATTAGTCTCATGCAAATAGATTTCCTACATCCAAAATAAGTAGAAAAGCTAGAACCTATAACCATTTAATTTAACTTGGAAAAATTAAAATCAATTAACCATGAAATAATTTCCCTCAAAAGTAATACATTAGAGAATTAAGATGCGCACAATCTAGTTAAAGAACAAAGCAAATATATAATCGAATAATGTTCAAGAACAAAGCAAATATATAATCAAATAATTAAGATGCGCACAATCCAGTTGGCAATGAATTAAATACACAATAAGCCAATCAAAGAAAATGTTTGGAACTTTTCCCGTAAATTAAAGCAACATTCGACAGAAAGTGAATGATGAAAATTGTGAAGGTCAGCCTTAGAGAAATCTAGCCTCTCATGACACTAAACTATGATGTGGTAGAGAGAGGGACTTTTTAACAGCAGTTTTTAAAAAATCACTGTTAAAAGTGATTAGAGTAGACATTTGGTGGCGGTACTTAAAAAATGTCGTTAAAAGTCCATCAAAAATTTAAAAACTCTGATATGATTATAGTTTCACTTTTAATTTTTCACATCCATTTAAGGTCTCGTTCCTCTGCCCCACCACTATAGACTTTCACAAAGGTCACTTTTTAGCATTTTCCTCTTATTTTCCGTACCTATATCCGTCGTCTACATCATTGTCTTCTGTTATGAAAGATGTAAGTCACCGTTTAATTTTATCGTTTGCTCATTTTTGTTTTATTTTTTTAGTTGTTTGTTGTTTATAAACTGTAATACATCATTTATATAAGCTATCATCCTTGTACTAAAGACTTATAAGTTTTTTTTAATCGTCATCTTTCTAGATCTTTAACTTTTTTGCCAAATTTGCAACTTCTTCTCTAGATCTACTCCAATACTTTTGTGAGGATGACTGTGGGGGCTAACAGTAGGTGGTGACAAATGGATCTTATTGTAAGGAGTTCGAAGAGGTTCAATGGAAAAAGTTTCTGCTCTTCAATTTCTTCATCAGATCTTTGACTTCTCTCTAAACTGGTATGATAATTTTAATGAGTATAACCAAGGTGGCTGATGGTAGATGTAGGCTGAGGAAATATTAAAAAAAAAAAAATTCCAAGCGGTTTTAGCTAGAACCGCCATGGAAAGAAAGCAATTAACTCCATTAATTATTTCATCTTTCACGACAATTTTTGTATAAAATCACCATGAAAGATTACCTTTAACGGCAGTTACGAAATCGTAGTTAAAAAATAGATTTACAATTGTTGTAGAATTCATTCGACTCCCAAAATAGCTATAAAATATCACTTTTGACCGCTGTTAAAATTTAAATAACATAGCCCTACGTACACTATGGCAAAATTTGACATACACCCATCCATCGAATCCAAGTTGACAGTACTACAAATTTGTTGATATTTGATGATTATTTTTATCTAAATTTAATGGTGAATAACATCAAATAATTATGTGTTCCATAAAGTCTGAGTGAATATTTGTCAATTTAGAAGCGTTAAATATAGTGTCAAATATTTGACGAATCCACCACCAAAACCGTCAAAGTAATATTGTTTCAGATATTATTTTATTTACATAACCAAAAAGCAAGATAATTTTAGGTGCTATCTTTAAAAATTAGCAAAATTATTTTTGAAATGTTTTCAGTTAGTAGCTTTTGTTTCTTGCATGTTACATCATGTGAAAATAAATTTATTATAATTATTATGGTAACTAAATTATCATATATTCCTCTAGTCCTTAATATAGGACTTAACTAAAGAGTTGATCTTGATCCTAAATATAAGATATGTTTCATATATTTATCCTAAATATCTTTTGAATATTATTCTTCTCATACATATCTCATCTTCTAGAAGCACACAGATTTAGCCCACTATTTTTATCTCATCTTCCAGTAGCACACAGATTTTACCCACTATTTTTATCTCATCTTCCAATAGCATGTAGATTTTATCCAGTGTTTTTATCTCATCTTCCAGTAGCACATGGATTTGACCCACTATTTCTATCTCATCTTCTAGTAGCACACAGATTTAGCCTACTATTTTTAATTTATCTTGTTGTAGCACGTAGATTTGACCCACTGTTTTTATTAATTTAAAACTACCGTTTCTTTATTCCAGATGCTTATCTTTTCATACTATCTATTATATATATGAGTTCAACCAAAAGATTTCCACAAACATTTGACATATGAGCAAATCACTTGCAAAACAAATAAGAAGTTTTAGCATGACTTCTAAAGAAACTTTAATGCTAAGAATAATGCCACAACCTCATCAGATTGATGGAATATCAAAGGTATGCGTGAAAGAAATCTTCAGCCAAATTCGTTCCATCACCCTTCTCCATCAATTAACCTTCTTCTCCACTGATCCTTGTTGTCAGGCACCTCCTCATCTCTCTTATTCTTCATCGCACTCTACCATATTCGACATTGTCTCTGCCATCATTGTTCTCTTCATCTCCGTCGCACTCTACTACTGTCAACGCCGTCATCCTTCTTTTCTTCTTCTGTTGTTGCATTATAATATTCTCTTCTACTGCCATGGTCATCTTTTCTTCTTTTCTAATCATCTTTGCAATTTGTTTTTTTATTTGCCTTATTGTAAATTGTTTTCATTGATTTACGGATTTCTATTATCTCCTTAATGTTCAGGATCCCACCACCGCTCATCCTCACAATACAACCAAAACCAGGTGAAAGGAGTACTTGGGGCGCTAATGGCAGCTTGCAGCTTCTGACTTTGCCAACAACCATCTTCTTTCACCAGAAGTGCTTTTTTCTACTCCTCAGGATTGTTGAGTTGAGCTTCATCTTCCTTGCACTCCTTTGCTGTCATGTCCTTCCTTGTTTGCCTCCGATATAGTTTCTATGATTAGAAGCATACAACAGAAAAACATTAGTTGTTATTTTATTTAAAATATATTAGCTATCATAAGAAATACATTCTTTGACAAAACAAAAATACAAATCAATAACAATCTCATTGTACGTAATATGGCTCCTTCTATATACTTTTCTATGTTTCGCGTTAATTGATAAAATACCACAACATAAATAATTCTAAATTTTTTTCTGCTCACAAATAAGGCGTGTTAAAGATGAAACAAATTGCGATTTATCATTTGTATTTAACCTATGTAAACTGCCAGTAAAATGAAGATGGTGAAATAAGTATTAATTGGAAAAGGAAAATTGTCATAAGTATCATTATTTACATGCCTATTTCATCTATACAAATCTAGGAAAAAATCCAAATCCAAAATCTTTATTATGGATGTTCTTCCATTTTTCCTTCAATCAATATACTTTAAAACATTGAACTCAAACAATTCCACGCATCTCTTGATCTGAAATGCAAATATTGCTATATTTCAAATGCAAGTATATTTAAACAACTGGATTTGATATTGGGTTTATGAAGTGAATCCAAAGCACTGCCTCTAGGAGGGCACAAATTTAAAAGAAAAAGAAACGGAAAGAAATATTAGAGAGGCAAAGGTAGGCTATGGAGGTCAAAAAGGCGGAGCCAGGAGAAAAGGGGAGGGAGGGGTTGGGAATTGCAGAGAAAGAAGGGAAAAAGGTTAGGGTTATAATATTTTCTTTTTTTATTGTAAGGGATATTTATAGTCTTTCCATAATTTATATATAGATAGTTATAAAATTAATTAATACAAACAGTCCCTTCAAATATTATTTTATAGCAAACTTAATTTTAAAGCTTCATTCGCAATCCTAATCCAATTTCCAATCTATCAAAATTAAAACATGCATAACAAACGTAAGCTTAAGTTGTATAAAATCTTGCCTTAAGAGATAATAAAAGGGATGATGTGTGGGTCCCACTTATTTGGTTGGGACCCACACATCCCTTCTCTCTATCTCTCTCCTTATATTACAACAAAAGAGAATCCAAAAGCTCAGCTCCTTGTGTTAACTATTTGAAACTATTATCTCAAAATTAGAGCTAAAATAGGTATCCGTATACCATTATTTTCATTTGATTTGATGCCCTTAGTTTTTGTCATTTCTTCATTAAATTGACCTTGTTTGTCTATATCTTAAATAATTGATATTTTCAGGATTTCTTTCAAAAATTACAAGTATTAATACTAAGGGAAGCATATTGTAATATTTACCCATAGTTCCCTAGTTATTTTCCACCATCCCAACACTTTGAGCTAATCATATTGAATAATATTAAAAAATATTTAATTAAGCAAAACCAGCATAAAACACTTATTATAGTTGAGAAAAACTAACCATCACAACTTTAAAATTTAAATAACATATATTAGCATACTATGTAAAAATTTTAAATAAACCCATTCATCAAATCCAAATGGACACTACTACAAATTGATTGATATTTGATGATTTTTTATCTAAATTTAATGGTTAAGAATAGTCAAATAATTGTGTCACAAGGTTTGAGTGAATATTTGACAATTTAAAACCTTCAAATATGTGGTCAAATATTTGACAGTTCTAACACCATCACCGTCAACTAATAAGGCTTCAGATATTATTTTATTTACCTAACAAAAAATCCAGATAATTTTAAGTACAATCTTTAAAAATTAGCGGAACTATTTTTGAAATGTTCTCACCTATTAGAGTTTGTTTCTTGCATTTTATAGTATGTGAAAAATATTTTTTTTTATAATTATAATTATTGTATTTAATTTCTCATATAATATATATGTGTTAATGAGAAATTACCTGTCAACCAGTTTGATTGATATTGTGTTTTACATTTGTAATTGTACATCCAATAGTTTTTTTTTTAATAAAAGTAGTTTTGAATTTCCTTGTATGAAATTACAAGTATGAAAAATTGACAAATTCTTACCTACTTTTCTTGTTTGGTTAAAATCACCATTTTTGTCAAAACTTATGCCCCACTCTTTTGTTATCTTAGTTGCCCATAGAATTTTCATAATGGTATCTATTCTTAGTGCTTTCTCATATCTACAATCTCTTTTGCTTGTTATTATCCCCATGTTTATCTCAACTTCTAGTAATACACATATTTAATTTACTGTTTTAATCTCATTTTCCAATATGATACAGATTTTACCTATTATTTTTATCTCATCTTCTAGTAACACACGAACTTGACCTACTATTTTTATCTCATCTTACACTAGCACACAGATTTGACCCATTATTTTATTCTTTTTAAAACTACCATTTTTTTCTGCCCCATATTTATCTTTCCATATTATCTATTATATATATATGAGTTCAGCCAACATATTTCAAGAAACATTTTACATATGAGCAAATCACTTACAAAACAAATAATAAGAAGTTATAGCATGACTTCAGAAGAAACTTCAATGTTAAGAATAATGGCACAACCTTATCAGATCAATGGAATACTAAAGGTATGTGTCAAAAAAATCTTCACCTAAATCCCTTCCATTGCCCTTCAATTCTTCTCCATCACCGGCCTTCTTCTCTATTGCCGTCCTTCTACACCACTGACCATTGTTGTCTGACTCCTTCTCGTCTCTCTTATTCTTCGTCTCACTCTGCCATACTTGAAATTGTCTCTGCCATCATTGTGCTTTTCATCTTCTTCACACTCTAGTATTGCCAACATCGTCATCATTCTCTTCTTCTGTTGTTGCTTCCTCATTTTCTTCTATTGCGATAGTAATCTTTTCTTCTTTTTTGATCATCTTTTCAATTTGTTTTTTTATTTTCCTTATTGTAAATTGTTTTCATTGATTTACGGATTTCTTTGATCTCCTTGATGCTCAGGATCCTACCACCGCTCTTCCTCACAATACAACCCAAACCAGGCGAAAGGAGTACTTGTCTTGCTAATGGCAGCTATTGTAGCTTTTGACATTGCCGACAGCCATTTTCCTCCGCTAGAAGTGATCTTTTTTCCTCCTCGGGATCGTTGAGTTGAGCCTCCTCTTCCTTACACTCCTTCGCTTTCATCTATTTCCTCGTTTGCCTCCGCTATGGTTTCTATAATTAGAAAAGCATACAATAGCTGTCGTATTAAATACATTCTTTGAAAAAACAAAAACGAAAATCAATAATAAGCTCCTTGTAAGTAATATGGCTCTCTCTCTATATACTTTTCTATGTTTTGTGTTAATTGCTAAAATACAGCAAAACAAATCATTCTTAATTTTTTTTTCTGGCAACAAATTATGCGTGTTAAATATGAAACGAATTGTGATTTATCAGTTGTATTCAGCACACATAAACGTTCAATAAAATGAAGATGGAGAAATGAGTATAGTTTTGAGAGGGCAATTTATCATAAGTATCATTATTACATGACCATTTCTTCTATATATGCAAATCTAGGAAAGATAACCGAAACCAAAATTTTTACTATGGACGTTCCATTTTCATTTAACCAAACATACTTCAAAACATTGAACCCAAAGAATTCAAGACATCTCTTGATCTGAAAGCAAAATGACTCAATGTCATATTGGGTTTCTCATAACTACAATCTCTTTTGTATATTATTCTCCCCATGTTTCTCTAATCTTCTAGTAGCATACAAATTTAACCTACTATGTTTGTCTTTGTAAAACTACTGTTTCTTTATGCCCCATGTTTATCTTTCCTTACTATCTATATATATATGAATTAAACCAAAATATTTCAAAAAACATTTGACATATGAGAAAATCAGTTCCATAACAAATAAGAAGTTCTTAGCGTGACTTCTAAAGATACTTCAATGCTAAGAATAATGACACAACCTTATCATATCAACCAAAATATCATAGGTATGTGTCAACAAAATGTTCACATAAATTCCTTCCATCGCCCTTCAATTCTTCTCCATCATTGACCTTTTTCTCTTTTTCCGTCCTTCTTCTCCACTGACCATTGTTGTCTAACTCCTCCTTGTCTCTCTTATTCTTCATTGTACCCTACCATAGTCAACATTGTCTCTGCCATCATCATTATCTTCATCTTCATTGTACTCTACCATTGTCAACATTCTTTTCTTCCTCTGCTGTTACGTCATCATTCTCTTCTACTGCCACTATCATCTCTTCTTGTTCCAATCATCTCTGCAATTTGTTTTTTCATTTTTCTGGTTGTATATTATTGTTTTCAATGATATACAGATTTCTATGATCTCCTTAATATTTTGGATCGTCTTCTTCACACAGCTCGAAATGGATTGCCCTAATCCCAACACCTCTCATCTTCACAATACAACCCAAAAAATAATGGGCAAAAGGGAAAAGACCAATAGGGCGAGGAATAGATGGAGAGAAAAATATTGTGATCTCTCATTTGTATACAACTTATGTATATTTCCAGTAAAATGAAGATGGTGAAACAAGAGTATAGTATCGAAGGGGCAATTTGTCATAACTATCATTATTTACATGCCTATTTTATCTATATAAATCTAGGAAACAATCAAAATTTTTATCATGGATATTCCAATTTCCTTCATCCAAATATACTTAAAAAATGTGTATTTACATGCCTATTTGTCATAAGTACTCCACACTTCTCTTGATCTGGAATGAAAATATTGCAATATTCTGAATGCAAGCAAAATTTATATTTAAAGGTCTGAATTTCTTATTAAATTTTTGAAGGGCATTTAGAGTACCGGTAGGTGCCTCAGGATGGGCACAAAAGAAGAAAAAAAGAATGGGAAGGAAGATTAGAGAGGTAAAGGGAGGCTTTGCACATAAAAAAAAGCTATAGCCATGAGAGAGGGAAAGGAGGAGGGGTTTGAGAGAAAGAAGAGGCCAAAAGTTATGGTTATAATTTTTTTTATTTATTGTAAAGAGGTCAAAAGTTATGGTTATAATATTTTTATATTTATTATAAGGGGAATTTGTAGTCGTCTTTTCGTAATTTATAAGTAATTATAAAATAAATTAATATAAAAATTTCTTTAAATATTATTTTGTATCAAGCATTTTAATCTTAATCTAATTTTTAATCCATCAAAATTTAGACGACTAGCAAATATGATTTGAAGTTATAGAAAAGTATTACAGTAAGGGACAAAAAAGAGATTATGTGTGGTCCCTCTTGTTTGGTTGGGACCCACACATTAAAGCTAACCCTATTTGAAAGAGAGAATTTGAATATATCTTCTTATTTTATATCTAGAGAGAATTTGAAAGCTCAACCCTTACTTCGGCTATATGAAACCATTATTTAAAAATCAAAGCTAACCCTAAAAAATCTTGTTTACCATTAATTTTGTAATAATTTATGATAAACATAGATATTTCATTTAATTAGACGTCTATTGTTTTGTCATTTCTTCCTTAAAGTGATCTAGTTTGTGTCTATGTTCAAAAAACTGATATCTCATCATTTTGTTCAAAATTACAAATATTACTACTAGGTTCTCATTGTAATATTTACCCACAGTTCCCTAATTTTTAAAAACTGAACTAGATAGTGAGTTGGAAAGATCAATAAATCATGATTTACACGGTCGGATTGGTCAGGCTGTTTGATCAAACTAATGATGTAATAATTAAATAAAAATTTAATGAAAAGGTAATTACATATAGATATAATAATATATATATAATATAAATCTATAATAAGGATAATTGTGAATATAATAATACATTAATACTATAAAATGTCAAATTATAAAGTATTCTGTAAATTTAGTTTGTCATACGGCATGCACAATTTACCACCTGTCAAGGATTGCTTTTGAATTTCGAATACGCAAAACTTTTAACCATTAACCATTTTACAAATTGCAAACTCCTTCACTCTTTCATGGAGTACCGTGTAAGTTCTTTCAGTTTTTCAAACAAAAAGAAAAAAAATCCTTTGTTTAATATTCAGATAACTAAGCAGCTAACGTGTCCTTGTGGTGAAAAATGTGTGTTGTTAAATTAGAAGTATGAAAAATAGAAAATTTTTTACATACAATTCTTGTTTGTTAAAACCACCATTTCTATTAAAAATTATGCCACATGCCTTTGTTACATGGTCTATCCCCCATAAATTTTTTATTTCAACATATTATTATTATTTAAAAAATCACATGTATCATATTATTTAAAAAATATACTAAATAAATTTTAAAATTAACATTATATAGAATTTATATGTAAAAATTGATAAATTTTATAATTTATTTATTTTAATTTATTAAAATAATATTTTATATGTATCTTTTTAAATAATAATATGTTAAAATAAAAAATTTATATGATATGTTTTAAATAAAAATTTATGTTTTTGTTAGCGAAGAAGAAAAATTATAATAATTTAAATATTTTAGGATGTTAATTATATATTTAAAATTAATTTAAAATATTGATTGTATTTTTAAATATTTTAAAATACTAATTATATTTTTAAAATTAATTTAAAATATTAATTATACTCTTGTAATCTTTGGATGGCGTAAGAAGTAGGAGCCACATGATAAGTTGAGGGAGTGGGGTATTATTATTTTTTATTTATTGTAAGGAGTATTGTACTTTTTTCATAATTTACCACTGATTATAAAATTTAAACCTTCATTCTCAATCCAAATCAAATTATTAATCTATCAAAATTTAAACATGTGTAATAAACAATGCCCGATGGTTATAAGAAAGTCTTATAGTCAGATGACTTCCGTGTGGGCCCCATTTATTTTGATGGGACCCTACATCCCTTCTCTCTTATTATAACAGGAAAACATTTGAAAACTCGACTTATTTGAAACCACTATTGCAAAATTAGAACTAACCCTGTAGCATCCTATACACTATTATTTTCCTAATAACATATTATAAACATATATATTCTAAAAGTCTTGTGTTGTTGATTTTTTTTCTAGTTTTGAGATTTTTGGTTGCATTCGAAATATTGCAATAGATGGTTGCAATGGTTGAATGTTTTGAAGTAGACAAGGATGAAGAAACTAAAATGCAAAATCCATAATATATATTTGGTTTATCATGACTTTGTATAGATGAATTAGGCATGTAAATAATGATACTTATAACAAATTGCCCATTCAAACCATACTTATTTGATCACATTCATGTTGCTAGGGGTTTAAATACGTTGAATACAAATGATAAATCATGTTGTTTCATATTTAGAAACCACATTATTTTACAAATGGTTTATTTTGTTTTCAATTTACAGTGTGCAGAATAAAACAAAAAAGATGCATACGGTGTGCAGAGGGCAGAGTCTAAGAAATAAGTTATACTTTCCAAAATTTATGAATGATATGATTTCATATAAAATGGATAAAACTTAAGTAAATTATTTAGATTTATTAAGTTAAATTCTCTAATCATACTTATTATTTTGTAACTTTCAATTGTTAACATGCGTAAGTGTAATTATAAATTCGCCTATGAACATTTATAAATTTTTATATCAATTCTTGTAATATATAAATTAGGATTACTACTAGAAAAAATATTTATCAAGGCGCTACTTCACAGTGGTTAAAAGAAAAAATGCAGTAAAAAAAAAGTTAGTGGCATATTAGTTCTAAATTAGTATTTTAGAAACTTCTAACTGTGGTTTTTCATACAACATTTAACCGTGATTTTTTATACAAC
This sequence comes from Leucaena leucocephala, assembly GCA_037074615.1. Taxonomy (NCBI): domain Eukaryota; kingdom Viridiplantae; phylum Streptophyta; class Magnoliopsida; order Fabales; family Fabaceae; genus Leucaena; species Leucaena leucocephala. Next base: position 11,410,389 of record CM073540.1, on the reverse strand, counting down.
CGCCGTTAAAAGTGACACCGAGAACTTATAACAACAGTTTTTCTCTAAAAATTATTGTTATAAGTTAATCGTTATGCTTTCCCGCCTTTGCCTCTTCATGCCCTATCTGCAGAAAGAAAGTGTACATTTCTTGCCTCTTTGGTTCCCAACATCTCTAACCATTATCAGGGAAGGCAAACAAATATCTCTTATAAATCGTCTTTTCCTTAATCTTAAAAACCCTTTCATTGTACTTTTTGTTCGTCTTCCTTTTCTTCAATCTATTTCCTCTTGTTATCATATTTGTCTTACTATCTTTTTCATTTTTTTCTTTAAATGACGTCCTCTTTAGGCTCTTCTCTTTCTCGTTAACAGAAAAGATCCCGTGATAATTTTGAAGACAAGCATCCTCTCATTGACCCGATCTCTGCTTCGCCGTTTTCAGACCTTCAATAAACAAATTGAAGAATTTGGATACGTTTACAGATTGAAGAAAAGTATCCAAAAATGAAAATAGAATTGATAAACAAAATAGATAATTTGAAAAATTTGGTTGAAGAGCTCTCCCTTTAAGTAAAGAACTTTTAATAAAGGTTCAATAGTCTCCATTTTTATCTCTGTCACTAACATAACCAGCGGCACTTCCACCATCCTTCAGATGACCCAGATGACTTCTAAAACTTAGATGACTCTGTTTCATCTGATTGAAAGGCTTCACCTTTCTTTCATCTCCTATTTTGGATACTTTTTGACATTGACGGATGAGATGAGATGATAAAACTTATAAAATATAAAGAATAGTAGGTTATCATATTTTATAAGGAACAGTCAAACCAATTAAAATATTTTTTAAAGTCAGTTATTATTTTGATCAATTGTGTACACATTTTTTTTAAGAATAAATGTGTATATATATATATTGTACTGAGTTTGGTATCAGCCTAATTCAACTTATCTAAAATTTTAGTATAATTAAAAATACCGCTATAGGTTAATCAAAACTTAACAAATATGTAAATAATTTTTTTCTTTATGGGACCTATATTAATTTTATCTTGTTTAGCTATGAGTTTAGCAATGAGTACTTTAAAGAAAATTAGAAGTGCATATTTTGAGAAAAAAATATTAATCAAGAAGTCTAATTTATCCAATAAATTAATAATATAACAAATTACTAAATACAATTAGTATACTAGCTTAGTGTCTAATTTATTGGATTCAAGATTATATGTTATCTTCAAATAAATGGATCAATACTTTTTAAGAACTGTCATCACAAATACTTCTAATTGCAGTCTTAATAAAACCACTGTACAAATTCTTCACATATAGTAAATGTTAGACTTTTTTACTGTGATTTTATTAAAAACTGCCATTACAAGTAATGGCCTTTTTTTTTAATAAAAACTACTGTAAAAAGCCACGAAAATTTAAAAAACCTAATCAGCGGTGGCTTTATATTTACTTTTCATACATCTACTTGTGATCTCATTCTCTGCCCCACTATCATAGACTTAGAAGAAAGGTATTTTCTGTCATTTTTCACCTATTTTTGGTGACTCCATCGTCATCCTTATTATTGTTCACTATCTCTGTCGTCATTAACTCCCTCCATCCTCATTCTCGTCTTTAAAATTGTAAGTCAATGTTTAACTTCTTCATTATTTTGTGGTCTGGTTCTATTGGGATTAAAGTTAAAAGATACTAAATGATTTAATAAAATATGTAATTGTTGCACTGTGAGTATGTAGGCAAGTGATTCACTGAAGTGGGTTATGGAGTTTTGGGATGTTCGGTTGCTAAAAAATCAAATTGAGCTTTGTTCATTTATATTCGTAAATATTTGAACTATTGTAATAGGTTTTCCTAAGGTTTCTAGAATGATTGATGGTTGATTTGGAATGTGTTTTAAAACTCCAAAATGACGTTTTAGGATAGTAGAGTTCTAGTTATAAATTTGTTCTATTCCTTTATTTGGACAGTACGCTAAGCCTTGAGAGAACTAAATCTTGGTTAATCTTAAATGTGATTTTTAGGACTCAAAATTGTGGAACATAAGAGGAGTTGGATGATTAGGTTATTATAACATAATCGATAGTTAAAATGATAGTTTGATACTTGATTTATGAATATAACAAAGACAAATATATGTTTGCATATGTTATTGGGCCACTGAGGTTTAAAAAGTAGAATATAGTGTGTTGTTTTGAGATTCTTAATTTATAAATAAGTGACTCAATGAAGGTTGTTTTTAAAATTGAAGTGTTAATCTTGGAAGTTATAATTTGGGAGATTAATTCACTATTTTGTATAGTTAGTTGTATCATATTCTTAACTTTATTTATTATTTTTTTAACAGAGCATGGATGTTTCAGGCTCTGGTTAGCAAGGGAAGGAAAGAAGAAGAGGCCCAACCTGTATAAAATAGGTCTATAAGACAAATGAGGGGTCACATCCCACAAGGTTGCCGGTTGATTTTGATCTTGACATGAAGACACTATTCAAAATGGACCACCGTTTAATAGCTATGTCAGCCATATAGTACATGCTAAAATTAGCATGTGTACCCCAACTAGAAGGTTGTCGAACCTAAAGACAAGGATATGATTTTGGAAGACATTTTGGTATATTTCTAATTCTATATTCCACCTATCTACTTTAGTTATTCATAATTTTTATCCCTTATTGCAACTTAATCTTATTTATTTTTTGTACTTCCACTCAGCAAAATTTTGATTTCTCGCCACTTCAAGCATGAAGCATCGCATCTTAAAGCAATACGATAAACGGTGGAGGGACTTTAAGTCGAACCTTGTGAAAGACTATATCCGAGGTAGTAAGGGGCAGCATCCTAATGATACATACCCCAATATTAGTGAAGAAGCTTGGACATTGTTTATTCAACATCAGGAAGATGCTACTTATAAGATTTGATATATGTTGTAAACTTAAATTTTAATTAACTTAATTAGTAATGAATATACATTTTAATCAACTAATCTACTTTGTTTCATTTTCATAGGTTATTTGTAAGAGGAATTAAGAAATAGCCAAGAAGAATGTGTACCACCACTATATGACTAGAGGGGGTACAATGTCCTTGAGAGGAAAATGATACAAGAGCAATTACATACTACACAACAAGCAACTGTATTAGACCCTAATGCATCAGATCCTTCTTTATCCATCAGCATCCAACGTCCATCTTGCTAACAAAAATGGAAGTTTGCGAGGGTGAAGAATGGACAATACATCACTCCAGATGTTGCTACAGTTGTTGAGAGGATTTTAAGTAATGAATTTAAATAATAAGAATTTATACGTTATTACTTGCTCTTCAATTATTTTAACTTGGTAACTTGTATATGTTGTAGGACAAACTAGAGCAACAAGCATCCTAAGGGTGTTTCGTTCCTATAAAAGGAATAGAAATCCTAAAGACAGCTATTAGGACCCCGACCACCCAGGTCAAGTGAGAGTCTAAAGGAGTGATACGTAAATACTTTTTTTGCTTAGCCTCTCGAAGAAGAAGCACATCCTCTACAAACATGGTGTCCAGAGATGAGTTGCAAAAGGTTTGAGTTGGATGCCAGGCGGAGTTGGAAAGGATACGTCACGAGATGGATGCCAGAGTCCAGGATATAGATGCCAGTCCTCAGTAGGCCATGATGATGATGGACTTCTCTATACCCGGCTAAAGTTCAGAAGTAAAAACATATTCATTTACTTCTTTTCAAGTAAAAACAACTAATTTTGTTTATATTTTTTAGGGTTCTCCTACGGTGACTAGTGGAAATAGCAGCGCCAATAAGGAGAAGTTTGTCTCCCAACTATTTGATCCTAACCTTACTCTTGAGCACACCGAGGACGATGGGAAAAAGTGTGATCTCTACATTGTGACAGACCAAGAGACTATAGCCTTTGTCGCTCATGGTACCGTGTACTTGGATGCCATAACAATTCACCAAAAAACAATTCATGATGGCAAAGCTAAGGTCACGGTACATCGTATAAAGAAGTGATTAGGCACTTCCCTTGTTCTTTGCCCCACTGACGAGGTCCGCATATTGGATAAAGCTCCAAGGTAGTTTATTATGTGGCCAACACATCTGGTCAAATTGAGAAAGAGGGTCACACAGGAGCCGATGCCAGAGAATATACATCAGAAGCAAACTCCAATGGGCCCAGAACTAGAAAAGGCACCACAGAAGGCTAAGTTTCAGAGGGCGAAAGTAGACAAGCTCAGACCTCTTCCTGAGAACATATCCTGGAGATATTTTGGTATGGCAATTCTTCACTTTCTAGTAGCAGGATTGGAGGAAGCACTTAGTTTCAATATTACATCCGGGGTTTTGACCACATATGAGCTTTACAAATTCACCATGGATAAGAATGACAGTGCAATTCTTGAATTTTGAGGAGCTAGATTCAACTGTCATCCAGTGTGCCACATTTTAAGTTGTAACTTTATTTTGATACTTTATGTGTAATCATTCACACAGTACTGACTCCTTCATCTATTGACAATAACCACTTCTATCGAAGATGCCTGGACGAAACAAAAGGAGACATATATGACTTCATGGTTCTTCAACTTGTGCAAGAGATAGGCACTGTTATGAGCTTGAGGATTGTGTACATGGTTGATATTATGACTCGGAGGAAGATATATTTTGCACCTTACATTAAAGGGTAAATATACTTTTATACTTGACAAACTCATATACATATTAGTCTACATTCATATATAATGTTATTCATATTTTGTAGTATACATTGGACTCTACTTGTCATAACCCCTAAAGATAATGTGGTGTACTTATACGATTCATTGTTTGGATGGCTAGATACCGAGATTGTTTCCATCATCAACACATGAGTTTTTTTCATAGAGTTGTTAACATAAAAATTTAGTAAGTTATATGATATCTATTTTTTTTAATGGGAGATAGAGCTGTACAAGGCTTCAACTTGTTCAGAGGCCATCCAATTAGTACTAATCCTTCATGAATTTATTCTCAAGTAAAACTTTTTAATAGGGCAAAAGTTAGTTACTAATTTGCTCTATATTTTTCTATTTTGTTAATATCACTGTCATCCTAGCAATATTGAGTACGGATATTATATAATCCGATATATGTAAGAGATCATTGAGATAGGGATCACGGATAGCTTACATGAAGTATGAAGTGATCAATATTTAGATTTTTTAATTTATCACATCTTGAATATTTATCTATTACTTCTAACTTGTAGTTATTCGAGTAGAACACATTATCTTTGAAGATAAGCAAATTCACTCAATGACGGATGCTTTGGCAAAAATCATTCTTGAGAACTTGCCTTAATCAATCATCCATTTTCGTGTATATATGGTTGTACAATATCTGTGTATATATGAGTGTATTATATTTTGATTCATTGCATAAATTAATAAGAATTTAAATTAGTTTATTATATATATATTAACATTTAATTTGAATTTTTGTATTGCTTACTTCATACTTTGCTCCCTATAGTCTGTCTTCATTATGGCTAATACAGGGTGATATAAATGAAAAAATTGAAAGAAAGTGTAAAAGAAAAAATAACCTTTTAAGGGCAATTTTTTTAAAAATCGCTATCACAAGTATAGAGTGTAACGATCGTTACCTTCAAAATTGTCGTTATATGATTAAACTATAACGAGAGTTTTACTATAAACCATTGTAACATTATAAATATTTAATAGCGACTAAAGTCATACATTTAACAACTATTTTTCAACCGCCGTTAAATGATAGACTTATAATGACAGTATAATTTACGCCAGTAAAAAAATTGCCGTAAAAGTCACTTTTAACCGCCATTGTATGAATTTTTTTCTAGTAGTGGATAGATACTTATTTTGTTATTGTTAATTGTTGAAATGTGTATATGCACTTATAAATTTAATTTAATAGATATAAATAACTTGATCTAAATTTAGATCATATAAAATTTATATTATATATATGTATATCTATATCTATATGGTTACATTTCACCTAATATAAATAACACGTTTAGTTTGCAGACACGCAAAGGTAAAGATAATGGGAGTATAGGCAACAAATTTACCCACGAAAGTAATCTATCGTATTTATGGATTCATGTAACATGTTCTTGTATTATGAATTAACTATTGTTTACACTCTTCTATAATAGAATTACATATCATAATCAATAACATTGAGAAATTATTAATTTAGAAAAAACCATCTTTAAAATTTAAATAACATAGGCCTGCATACTACACTAAAACTTGAATAAACTTGTACCTCAAATCCAAATTGACCTTTCATATCACTTAGCTATCACATATATTGATTTAAAAAGAAAAGATAAAGGTGTAAAAATATTTAAACTTTTACTGCATCTGACAACATATGTTTTTAAGGTAAAAAAAATACCTATCAACGTTTAAATTGAGAGCAAAAATGTCAGGAACATTAAATATATTTTAAAAAAATATTTATATATTCTAGTAATATTATGTTATTTAAATTTTATCTAATTAAAATAAAATAACTCACTTAACGGCTCATCTAAAAAAATTAAGATTAATTTTATTTTAAAAAAAATAAATATTTTAATTTAAAAAATAAAAATCCATATGTACCAAATTAAAAGGTTAGTTTTTTATTAAAAATAAAATAAAATATAAATTATTTCAGTAGATCATTGACTAACTAAGATTAAAATATATTAAGTTATTAAATTTTTATTAGAGAAAGTTCAAATAACGTGATGCTCTTAAAGTATATAAGTATTTCTCTATAACCTAACAGTATTACTTTCACCTTGGGGCCCACACTAGGGTTACATTTTTTTTACTTAACTAGTTTCTTAGACATTAATTATAATGATAAAATTGATAAATAAATATTAATTATTTTATAAATAACTTATATTATAGAACAATAATTTTTTCTAGAAAAGGGTTATATCAAAATTATCTTTCAAGTGTTTAATTGTATCTATGATAATTTGTTGGGAGAGTTATTATAAAATTCTAAAAAAAATATAATTATTAAAAAATTTGATAACAACTGAAAAAAATTTAATAACAAGTTTTCATGCAGTAAATAGTAAATGATAATGTATTGTCATTGAGATACTTTAATAATTAAATATTTTTTTTAAAATTTTATAGTAATTTTTTCTAATTTCTTAAAGCCAATCGTCAGTCATGCCTTGAGCCGCATCACCGACTTAATTGGGCATGACTCGGTTGAATTGTCGATGCAAACCAGACAGTCTTCGTTTTCTTTGAGACATACCCCTGATTGCTCGATTCCATTGCCTTTCTTCAAGTTCAGCGGCTTCTTCACAAAGGGTATTTGAATTTATCGTCTTTTTCTTCTAATTATTTCTTGTTTCTGTCTGCATCATTAGTTATTCGTTCTTATTCCTCTTCCATTCCTGATATGTGAATAGCTGTATTGAAATTGTTTCACAATAATAACTTAATAGTTTTTCTCTTTCTTTCGAACTATAAAGAAGGCTCGTTTTGTTTATAGCTTCAGGTTTCGATTCTCCGAAATGAATCACTCGGACATTGAAAATATCGATGAAACTAGTATAAATTGGGAACAAGCTCTGAGTCAGTATGAAATGGTGATGTGCTCGGGGACTAAGACTATGCAAATAGAAGCCATGAAGAAGCTAGCTCGTCTCTCTAAACATGCCCCTGAGAGTTTAATAGTTCGCATCATACCCCATCTTATTGAGAGTCTCGATGACTACAATTCAATTCATTCAGGTTGTTCTCTTCAAAAGGCTTCTGCTTATTGCTTAAAATGTGTAGCTTGTAGAGGTGATGGTGGGTTGGCAAAGGAAATAGGTAGACGTGGTGCAGCAAGTTCTTTGTTATGGTGGTTGCCACATTCCAATGGGGAGTTTCAAGAAGTCCTGATAAAATGTTTGCTTGTTCTTGTTACTTTTTGCAATTCAAGTCGTGCAGTTGTCGCTAGTAATGGCGGTGTAGAAGTTATCATCAGTTTGTTAAATTCTTGTACAGGTGATATTAGACTATACCTTTTGGAAATTTTGAGTGCATTGGCATTGCTGAGGGATGTTAGGAGGGAACTCACTAGATTAGGAAGTCTTAAATTTCTTGTGGAGGCTGCTAGTTGTGGTAGCATGGTTTCTAGGGAAAGAGCTTGTCAAGCAATCGGGTTACTTGGTGTCCCAAGACGCGCCAGGCGTACACTAGTTGAACTAGGAGTGATTCCAGTACTTGTTGAGTGTCTTCGTCATGGAGATCACATAATGAAACTTGTAGCTGGTAATGCCCTTGGTGTGATCTCTGCTCATATTGATTATATTAGATTAGTTGCTCAATCTGGGGTTATCAGTCTTTATGCTGAGCTTATTCAAGGACCTGACCCGTCTGGTAAGGAGATTGCTGAGGATGTATTTTGTATATTGGCTGTTGCTGAGGAGAATGCTGTTGAAATCACCAGACACTTGGTGAGAATTCTTAGAGAAGGTGACGATGAATCAAAGGCATCTGCTGCTGATGTGTTATGGGATCTGGCAAGTTACAAGCACGCAACTTCTATGGTCCGGGAGTCAGGTGTGATTCCAATTCTGGTTGAGCTTTTGCCTAGTGGAAATGAAGATATAAAGCAGAATGTTTCTGGGGCTTGTGCACAACTGAGCTATGATGAGGCAGATAGAATGGCACTTGCTGAATCAGGGGCAATCCCAATTCTCATTGAAATGATGCTGCATGATGAGTTGGAGGAAGTAAGGGATAATGCAGCTGAGGCTCTTGTCAACTTTGCTGAAGATCCTTTGTACCAAGATAGAGTATCTGATGCAATAAGTGTTCCTTCATTTAGAGATATGCAGAACAGATTACTTCACATTCGTGCTTCAAATGAGCATATGGCTAGATCGTTACGAAGGATGACTGATTGGCAGCTGACATGGAGCCCTGATCGTATTTAATCATTTGAAGCGCATTTTATTCCAACTTCTTTGGAACATTGGACAAAACAAAAGAATAGGAGGAAATAGGAACAAGTTGTGATGTACAGATAACCTTAATATGCAGGCTGAAGAAACATTACATGTGCAGGTACAAATAAATGAATGATTGGACACTATTTAGTCCTTCATTTCTTCTTTTTTGTTTTATTGATGGTCCTGCTAAGGTGCTGTTTCAAGCAGGCACTTAGGACTTGATGCTTATTGTACAAAACTTAATAGGTGATAGGTTGATTAGAATATTTGAGTGTGTTAGAGGCGTGTCCTATTGAATTCTGTGTCTGACACATTTACATGCTTTTTCATTAGTTTGTGTACTTAAGAATTTTGTGCAGAGAAAAATGAAGATTGCTTTATTTTTTATCAATCCAGGTAGGCATTGCTTTCATGAGTCCTTTTTAGGGATTAATCAATACCTAGTGTTTTAGCTCTCCTACGTAATTCTCCTATAACAATGTCATATAATTTGGTGTTTTTCTATTGATTCTATAGTAAGTTGCCTCATTCAAAAACTCTACTGAATTACATTATTTGAATTTGTTAATCAGTGCTTCCTCTGCTTGGAATATCATGCTTTTAGTTCTGTGACTTCCTGCGATGTCATGATGGAAAAACTTTAGCAAATTATGGACTTAAAACCATTCTTAATCTCTTCTTGGTGAGATCTTCTGATCTGAATGCTAGATCATGCGTTTTGTAATTCAGAATTCATAGCTTTCTAGATTGTCATGGAAAAAGCATTTCTTGGTGTTAAAATGTTCTATAGATGCTGATTTTATGTTTGATACATGGAGATTAACGAGTGGACTGAATTGATAGTCACATCACATATTCATTTGCCAAACTTTGTGTTTTTTGTTTCTTCTCTTGGAAAATGATGCTAAATGTCATGTGAGTTATATAGTTATTAGCATAATAGGAATATCTTTTTCCCCTTTAAAAGAAATAATGTTCAGCTATTAACAACCAATAATGCTTCACATTTGTATGATTTGTATGATGGAAATAAGCTCTGAATAGAATTATTTACAATAATAACAAAAGCATATAATCTACTCAACTAAATACTCATTAGAAACTTTTCAAATTACAAAAACAAACCCTCAAAACTATCATATTTAAATTATTTTAAACTTAAAAATTTGTTATGCATATATGATAATAAATAGCATATTTTTATAGATGTTTCAAAAAATATTAATGATGAATTTTAACATCATAAAAAGTCAAATTATCATGGAAGATCCATATTCTCAGATTTTGTTATTTTATAATTATCATGTAATATAATCATATAATAATAGCCATAATTCATGTTAACGTGGTTGACGTAATAGTTGAGATGACAAGTGACATCATTAACTCCGTTTCCCATATCTTTCATTAATTAATGGATCTCAATCTGATTTGTTCATTAAATAAATATGTTAATGTTAATTATATCATTTATAATAACTACTATTAACTTTAATGGTATTACTAGTCATGAGCTTGGCAATAATGGATGAATTAACCTTGGCTTAAAATTTGTGTGTCAGCCAATATATGTTCCATTTAATTTAAACTATACAGATTTTTTTGGGCATTTTTTTTTGGCATAACATTTTTTGGGTATAATGAATAGACTTAAAATGTGCCAAATTTACAATTGTTTATAATTTATTATTTGTTTGAGTTACTATAAAGTTCATTTATTTTCGTATTTTTTTTAATTTCATATCTTCATAAATGATATAAATTTATAAAGCATCAATAATAAAATTTAATCTCAAACTTGATATTGTTCCCAAAAGAAAAACCTTAAACAACTTGATAAGGTTTGTGTCAAATCTAAAATATTGATGAGTTAAATGTGATTTTTTTTAAAGACAGAGAAGCCTCAAAGTTTTAAAGACCTTCAGCTTATCAGGCTTCATAATAATGTGGTCTATAAAATTATTTGGAAAGTCCTATGCAATCGTTTGAAAAAGCCATTGGATAAATACATTGCTCCTTCCCAAAATGCATTCCTCAAATGTAGGCTTATTTTAGATAATTTGGATAGGATTTTAGAAAAAGGCTTTTGGATACTTTTTGGAAAATGGCTTCTAGAAAAGAATTTATGGGAAAAAAAATGGTTTTGAATAAATGAGTGTTTGGATAGTTATTATTAGAAGGACTTTTGTGATTGGTAAATTACTAGAAAGAGTATGAGATAAAAAAAATTTACTCCTCAAAAATTCTAGCGACCACTATAGCATTTTTCCTCTTCTCCTGCAGCAACGCAACTGCATGGAAGGGCTGTCGATTCCAGCATCGGACGGCGATGAGCATCAGATGGCGACGAAGACAAAGACGAAGGCGAGCAGAAGACGAGCATCGAACGATGACAGCGACGCAGAAGGAGGCGAGCAGAAGATGGACGGTGAGCAAAAGACAGACGGTGATGAAAACGGACGGGGACGAGCACGGTAACGAAACCTATGGCAACAAAGACGGTGAAGAAGACGAAGAGAAGAGGGAGAAGATGAGAGAGAGCGTGAGAAAAAGTAGGGGTAAATAGTATTTAGGTAGTCCATAAGCTCTTTTACTGTTCCAAAAGCTATTCCTACCAGCTTATCTAAAACCATGATTTTAAACCATGGTTTAGTCCAGAAGCACTTATAGACAAATATAGTTGTTTATTTTAAAATTTCTTCAAACCAAAGTTTAGGCCAAAAACCCTTTTAAAATTTTAGTTTGGGAGTTTCCTAAATAGGCCCAATATCATCCTTGCAGCTGGCGACCTAATGAATAGGAAAGCATGATATCAACGGAGGTTGGTCCGAGTGGTAAGCAGCTCAATATCGCTTAAGCGAGGTCTCAAATTTGAGCCTTGGCGTATGCAGAAAATTTTCGTTGGGAGACTCACCCACCATAGCCAGGTGCGCGATGTGAGTCGGATCCGGATATAATTGGGGTAAAATTCTCATGAATTGGGTGTGTAATTAAAAAAAATAGGAAAGCATGATCATACCCACTTAGAATTTTACATGGCATAAGGTTCGACATGACAGACTTCCGTTTGGGTTACTGTTGGAGTACAGCGATATTGTTCCTTTTTTAATATTTTTAAGACGATATTGAGTCAAACAAAAATTCAAATACTTATTAGTCTTTCACGAATACTTTTGAAACAGGATGACCTTTAACATGAGTATATTTATAAAGGAAATTGCATGCATGTCATGTGCGTAGAATTTGCATCACTTGATGCACTCATTACCTAAAAGTTGCATATATTGCGTATTACTACGTTGGCAAGACTTCCAATTTATAAGCTGTTGATTTCACTTAATATATTTTTAATTGGGACTCAGTACAGTGAATGCATAATACGGATCTCTATATTTAGTGGATTATAAGATTATAACCACTAATTAATACGAGTATTTTTTTTAGTTTTTAACTAATTAGTCAAAATGAAGTGTTCTCATTGAAGCAATCTAAGCATTATATTGTGTGGTTTGGAGAAGAACACTATGGTGGCAAGCCACTCCGATCTTTTACTAAAAATTATTAATATATATATTTAACGATAGTCATAGTGTATGATTGATAATATTATATATATATATATAATATTATATGATAATTTATTTTATTCATGTTATATGGTTATGATTCCCATATACGGGAAGTCTAACGGTTTTGTATTACCCAAACAAGACATAATCTCTAACTTACAGGAAGCTTTCTTATCACTAGACTTATTAGCTAGAGTTCCCATATTTTAAAATAGGCTTTATGCTACATGATTAGTGAGCCTTATTTCGTCATTTCACCATGTTCAAAATGGCCAAGAAGAGCACAGTTCAGATTTCTTATTGAACTTTGGAGATTATTCTATTAGCCAAACCTTGAACAAAAATAATACTACATCTTATCCTAAATATAAAAATTAGATAATTAATTTACAATAATTAAAAAATTAAGTTAATTATTAGTAAAAATTATATATTATTTTTTTAAATCCCCTTTCTAATCATTTGTATGAGAAACTACTTTTTGAATAGAATAAAATCTTAGAATGTAGAATTAATAGGGTTGGGTTTAGGAAAAAAAATCCTAAATTTAGAAAATAAAATGAATTTTTTTTTTTTGGTAAAAATTTTTTTAGAAAATGGTTGAGCTCACCCACGATCTAAGGGTAGGGCAAAATCTCACTTTCTCCTAGGCAATACCAATATTGAGTAGGGCGAACTGTCTATTACCTTCAGGCATAAATCTAGGCACCCAGGAACTAGGATGCATCTCCAAACACAGCGATTGGAACTATAACAAAGTGGTACTCTCTAAAGTTCAAACACGCTCTAAATAGTCACATTTCTCACCTCCTTCGCTAGTTGAATCTATAGACGATTTAGATTATATATTTATAACTCAGGCTGCAGAATGTGGCCGGAAGCTCAAAACAAAGGCTTTTCTTTCAAAGCTTATTTTTGAAATGGTCACAACATCAAAATCTTCTTTGGGTCCAGGTGCTTGCTGGGACGTATGGTTTTAAAGATTTTTTTTTTTGTATAAAAATTTTTAAAAAAAAGGTTACACTCACCCACGATGCAAAGCAGGGTGAAATCTCCCTTTCTCCTAAGCGATACCAATGTCAGGTAGGACAAATTGTCTATTACCCTCAAGCTTAAACTTAGGCACCCAGGAGTTAAGATACCTCCCAAATCGCCGCGATTGGAACCACAACAAAATAATACTCCCCAAAGATCGAATACGCTCTAAATAGTCGTATATCTCATCCCTTCGCTAGTTGAACCCACGAAAAATAAGTGGTTTCAAAGAATTAAACCTTCATGATGTTGCTAAAGCAAATTTCTTCTATTCAATGGAAAGAACGTTACAAAAGCAAATTTCTTCTATTCAATGGAAAGAACGTTACAAAGATTTGGCAGGACACTACTTTCTCCTCAAAATGTAAACTGGGAGATGGGAAACATACTAAATTCTGGTCTGATTTTCTGGATTTCAAAATTTCTTTGCTTTGCAGAAGTGCCTGAACCAGAGTTTCTCAATTCTATCTCTGATTTTGTTGACAGTAATGTTTCTTTGTAAGGCTTCCTCGTTTCTATTTCTGTAGTTTCTTTTGAATGAAATACTTCCATTTTATTAAGAAAACTATAAGCCGCAAATAAAGCCAACAACAATGCAAACGCATCTCATCCCACTAATCTCCCTATTATCCAATGAAATTATTCTCATTCTTTTATCTCTCTCTCTCTCTTTCTTTCTATCTCAATCTTCACATCATTTTATGGTGTTGCCAAAAAAGAAACAAATCAAGAACCTAATGGCTTCCAGAACGGTCATGAGCTTCTTCGGCTTCATGTTCAACTTCATCAGATAGGCTGTCATGGGGTCTCTTAGAGAATGCTTCTCCATCGTAATCCGCGCTGTCCGAATCTTCTTCATCGTTCCATCTTCTCTTCATGATCTTTGGGACCATCCTAGTTACTTCCTTGCTCTCCAACATTTCTTCTTCGTTGTTTATTCGCTCAAACCGAACGGCGCTCACCTTTCTGGCATTTCCTGCTAGGATCTGCAACAACAAAAAACAATAAGCTTGCATGTATTCTACACGTCACAGGAGAACAATGGAGTACGCGGAAATGACAGCAAATCCATATATACGGTGAAGGAGCTGTGAGATTACTATCTTATTATGATCAATAAGGATGGTATAAGACGTTTTTCAATTATTATCATCCCCGTCATATTCTTCCATGTTTTGTCCAGATGTTCCACATAAACCAGTGGGAATGTGTTCTCCAACTTATATACAAACCTGCATGTACTTTATCGCCCCATACCCATATTGCACCTTGCCAAAATATGCTATAAAAGATAACTTTTATCTTCAAATACAACATCTTTCAAACCAATATATGAATATTGGATCAAGACATTCATATAAAACTCAGTAATTCATATACCCCTATTCCTTTTTTAATTGCATATTTCACTTTGAAATCTTTAAGAAGTTCAAAATTTGTAAACACACGTAATGCACCTGGCTCCCTAATCTTTCCTTTTCATACCCTCTCTAACTTTTGAGAAGGCATGGGAAACACAAATACGATTCCCAGAAAATAACAAAATGATTACCTCAAGTTTGAAAATATGATACTTCTCTTTTGCATCCTGTTTATCACCATTAGACTCCTCATTTTCATCTTCATCTTCCCTTTCAAGAACCACCTTGACACTCTCACCTGTCCTTGGGATGTAGCCAAATGCTTCACATACAAAGCCTGAAACAGTCTCATATTGATGACCCTGTAATAATGAAAGTTTGCCAATTAAGCGTTTTGGGACCCATATAAACAAACCTGCTTGACTAGGCTCTACAACTTGAGGAAAAATCTCAAGACTCAGTTGGCTATTCTATGGGTTGATTCATAAACTAACATAACAATGGCTCTATATGTTGTAACATATCCTGGTATAGCAACATGGAAAATTACATTAACTTTAGCCTAATACATGGTTATTAGACTAATCTACATTTTACAAACACTGCCACTTTATTTCATTTATAAGACAAACATTAAAAAAGTTGCACATCTAATAAAATAGTGGACCTCTGGCATCCTGATGTTCAAATCTTCAGAGAGCTGATCTATTGAAGTATTTGCATCCACATCAAATATACCCTCGGCTCGCATGACAATGTACCCAATTTTTTTCTGTATCTCCTCCTGTTAAATCACCAACGAAGACAAGGAAATTTATATTAATGGAATATCAAATTGCAAATCATTATAACAATAAATACATTTAACCGCTAACAATTCATGATGACAACCTTAGAGGAAAACCCAAAAAACCTAAACATTAGATTTTGTTATTCCTGATGGGCAGAACTTGAATGAGAAATAAGGCAGAAAGGCACTCTGACGTGATTAAACAAAATCATGCTATAATATCAGATCAGCAGTGCCACTTGCAACCTTCAAAGAACATGATTAATGTTCATTTGCTCACCAAAAAGGTATAGAAATGCATGGTTTTCAGAGAATGTTCAGAAAATATTAATAATCATCAAAAAATCCTGCTCCTTGTGTTGGTTGAAAATGAGCGAGAGAAAGAGAGAATAAAAGGGGGAAAACATTGGTAATGCGTTTTACCTTTGAGTCATTTTCATCAAAGATTTCGCCAACAATTTCTTCAACAGCATCTTCCAGAGTTACTATCTATCAAATTGAAGCACAAATCAGATATTTAGGTTCCAAACGAATCAGCTTGCTGTATGCTAAGGAAAAATATATATAATAGACTTCACAAGTAGTGTTTAGCAACAAATCTAATTAACTTCACCTACCTAGCAAGCTTCCCCCTAAATTAAGATCAATAAAAAATATTTACTTTACTCAATTTATCAACCAAAATGCAATAGTCACATGCCAGGGTGAATCATAAAATCATAAAAACAATAAATTTAATGGACAACAGGAAAACTGACAATAGAAAATTATCAGCTATAAAACTAGTACTGATAAGGGCAAGCAATTGATGTAATAGCTATTTAGTAAATTAAAAGAATATAATAGCCTTACAGATTTCTAGTTCTACACAAAATTAAAATTGTTAGATAACTTAGAAATATTTGTGCAGAAAATCATTGTGGTTGTAACCTCTAATTCCCAATTAACAACAGAAAGGGAAAAAAATAATTAAGAATTGAAAAACAAAAGAAACAAAAAAACAGAGACAGCATATTTAATTGCTACCCTATCATAAGCTTCCTTTAATCTACAAAGCTAATGAGCATGATATATTTTCCATGAATCAAACATTTTACATCACATTTTTAATGTTTGATGTCAAATACAGATCTAATTTAGCTGGCTTTAATAAGGTGTGTACATACTCCCACAGTTCCACCATACTCATTAAGCACAACAGCCATGTGAACCTTCCGGATTCGGAACTCTCTGAGAAGATTCCAGACAGACATTGAATCTGCAAAACCAATTATAAGAATTCATTCACCCAATAATGTACACTAAGTATAAAGATGTGCTTCTTTTCTTAACCAAATTTCAGTACAAGGAAAAACGGAGAATTACTAAATTGAACAGTCAAACCGAAGTCAAAAGAATAGCCATTAAGAATGCAGACAGTGCATGAATATAAGCCATAATGTTCTCCACTTTCCTTCTGTGGATGCCAAC
The DNA here is from genome assembly GCA_037074615.1 of Leucaena leucocephala. Classification (NCBI taxonomy): domain Eukaryota; kingdom Viridiplantae; phylum Streptophyta; class Magnoliopsida; order Fabales; family Fabaceae; genus Leucaena; species Leucaena leucocephala. Next base: position 11,393,194 of record CM073540.1, on the reverse strand, counting down.
TAGTAAGTAATTTGGCAGAAGTAAAAAAAATTGCATGATATATGAAGAGAATATGATGTCTTAAAATATAATGTTAGCAAGTTTGTTCCATATTCTGGGACAAAAGCTGAGCCCCAAATCTATCCAAAACATGCAATGAGATATATGGAGCAACACAAGGTTAACAGGGAAAGAACATCATACTAGCCTTTCAAACTATAGTTGTCCAATAGCATTAAGGAACAAGGCGGATTAAATGCAATAGATATAGAGTGCTCATAGACCAAAGTTTATAGTTTTTATCTACTAGAAAAAAGAATAAAAGGCCAAAAATAGAAGGCAGATTTGGAAAGGTCAGAAGCTGAATATTCCTTCTTATTTTGATGTATTCCTGTCTATTTTTTAAGTGTAATAGCAGCCAGAAAGTAATCACATGGACATAATTCACTCACACAAGATTGAGAAAGAAATTCGTTACCAGGAACAAAATATGCAGGCTTGTGGGCCATATCTCCAACAGTGGTAATTTCTAGTAGTTCACCCTTCAAAATCAAAGAGATTACAATTCTGCAAACTATGAGATTGGGGATAGAATTAATAGCCAAAGCACTTATAACAAGTGCAAGAGATAATAAGACTTAAATCTTGCAACCTTTCGAACATAATCTAGGAGATCCATTGCATAAGCAATACCCATGATATTATCAACACGTTGCTCAAAAACAGGCACCCTAGAAAACATATCATGACCTTGTAAGCAAACTTAAAAAAAGAAGAAAGAAAACAGTTTGCAACATAAACTCAAATGATCTTGATATACCTTGAGTATTGATGAGTGACCCACAAGTGGTGAAAATCTACAAGGCTCGCACTTGCATCGATTGCAACAACATCAACAAGGGGTGTCATGACTTCTCTGACATGTGTGTCTTTTATCTCCAACACATTTTCAATCATATCCTATGAAAAAGAATTTACTTCATTATTCATACTTACCAGAAAACAAAAAATATGAGAATAAGGAATATACTTTTTCCACGCATGACTGTTCATTTCATTATATATATATATAAAATATGTCTGTCATAAGAAATCTATAGCAGTCACTGAAAAAGTAAGGTTTTCATTAATACAATCAATTATTTATTCCTTTTTCAAGATTAACATTTTTATAGTGTCCCAAAATAAAAAGAAAGGAAAGAAAACCTTTTATTTTCCATTCAAAAGACTTTTATCATCTTATGTGTGAGAAACACAGTGGTTTTAATATTAGCACATTAAAAAAAAAAAAATCCTTTTTTTGACAAACTAGAAAAAAAGATTGAAATATAGCATCATAAAAAGGGAATGTTTTCCTCATCCAATACATCCCACTAATTTTTATAATGATGAGAAGTCACAAATTTAGATAGCTTCTTACCACATATTTTGAATTCAATTACCTTTGGTATACAACATAGTACAGATGATGAACATTCATTTTAACTTTATATATGTTAGCAATGACCATTAAATAGGAAGAATACCACCGGGATGCAAATACAGCATGCAGAACCATTGTCAGAGTAACAGCTGGTGAAAATATATTCATAAAATATATCAGCTTAATGTAAATAAAGCAGTTGCTCATATGATAGATAATATAACCCAACATTCCAAATATTAAACATCAACGGTTCTATCAAATACCAATAATGTTCTAAAACCAGTCCTTCTTTGAGCCTTGTACATTTAGAATATAAATCACTCATTCATTTATCGCTTTCTGATGCAATTGCAAATATATTAGTTATTTTAAGATATTCTCTGTATGCAATAAATAGTCTATTGCAAGTTAACAAACATTTCATATTTTAATTTCATAGCAATGAGATATTCCTGGTATAACAAAACCAGGTTTAGCGTCCCATTGAAACCATCATTTGAGTTCTCAAATCATTAGTAAATAATGGTTACTCAAAATATGGATGGGGGAGTAAGTAACTATATAAAGTATAAATCACTCTAAAACTAAATACAAACATCAATCAATGCCAGCATTGATATTATGAATCCCAAAATACATAAACTAATATATTTTTCTCCACTTTATTAACTTTACTGGAATAGAAAATTAATATTTCATACCTGTTCTTCCTCCTCTATTGCCCCGCTCAACTCTGCACCTCTTAACATCAATTTCAGTTCATCTTCAGTTACATAGGGTTCACTGGTACAGTTAACATTGACAACAGTTCAGTGCTAGCAATAAGCACATATTGAATATCATGCCAGCCAGCAAATGTCAAAAGAATTGCACATGCACTCTGTTAACTTTAAGCTACATGAGAAGTATTTTTACAGATAAAACATGTTAAACCGACATTGTCCTTTGAAACAAGGGTGGGTGGGCAAATACATTAATGATTATTTTTTTCCTAAATAAACTCCACAATACCCAAACACAGGGATTCTGCTTTACTGCTCACCAACTTATAAGTCCATAACGGCATCGATTATCTAGTGCATGTAAATTAATTAAATTATTAATATAACAACTTCATCTCTCCAATAGCACCTTCTGCAGCTTCCTGACAACTTTTAGGTACCGTAAGTTATCATAAACTGAACCGCAGAAAATTTACAGAAATTGCAATGACGCAAATCCAAAGAAATTATTGCAGAGATGAGAGGACTACAATTGTCCATAAAAATTATTAGGCACCAAAATCTCTAATAAAATGCTAGAAAACTATATACAATACAACAAGAAAGAACAATCTCTAGCTATCTTTACAGCACACCTTCTTCCTTTTAAGCCAAGCAATTTCAGCATCCCCATTGAAAGATAAGTGACAATTCTTCCTACTGGATACAATACCAGGGAAAGCCAAGCCACTGGTCTGACCTACAGGCATTTAGAGCCAAAATTTGTTAGAAAATGTAGTCGAAATGTAAATGAAATGTAAATACAATTAACAATCCGAAATGATAAATTTATGTCCGTGGTGCATTATTTCAGTAACAAAATAATATCTATTAAAGAACCAAAAAAAAAAAAAAAAAACTTACCACAAACCTGGCCACCTCTGTTGGATTATGAACAGCTATACTCTTAGGAGTGATTTCAGTGAGAAGCAAAATGGCAACCTAAAATGAATAAGGAGAAAAGAGAGAATATAATATTTATGTAAAAACAAAAGAACAGAATTTCTTACAAGAGGACACTCTGTCAAAATCATGCTGTACTTAACATATCATTTTTCTTCAAAAAGTTGATTATGAATAGAAGTCCCAAACAGCCAGAAAGTGAAGCATGCATCAAATTTTAGAGGAAAAAATTACAAAATTAAGCCGAAAAGACACTTTTCTTTAAATCATGCAGGGTGTACTTTTAGTGATTCAAGACCAAAAAGTTTCTTGCTAACATCTTTGAGAATAACTTTCCTTTCATACCCATGGGTACTATCCAGGTAACAACAACGGAGTTAGGGAAGGAAGGAGAGAAAAGTAAGTGATCATATGATAGTATAAGATTCAGTCCATCACGAAGATAATGTAATGATCCTAGTAACCAAAGAGCTCAGGACGGAAGGAGGAAATCCTACAGAAGTCTTCTCTTTAACTTAGAAGCTATGCTTTTTTAGTTGAGTTAAATTTGGTAATTTTTATGAAGAGAAGTAATAATCATGTGGTAAATCCAGGTCAACACGTCCTTAAGTCAAAATGCACTAATACAGTGTTCTGACACTTTTATGATAAATCTAATGCAATCACAGTTAGCTATAAAATAAACACTCAGAAATATTTTATAACAATTATATAAGTGATTAGTTAATATAAATTTAAAATATGCAACACTAATTAGGATACTAAAGGGGATAACCTGCATCTATAATTTTTTACCTTAGGTGCACCCTAAAGGAGGTTTATAATTGCACAAATTATGAGGATTTTATCTTACTACTTAAGTTCAGATCTTGGTAGTTAAAATAGGTTCAGCGTAAATGGTTTATTTATTATCAAAAAATCAGGAATTCACAATTTTATATAAAAGCAGTTTGATACATATGTACACCTATATTGATAAATAGAATGTTTCAAAGTGAATTAAAAATTTAGTAGCCTGGTGGGTCTAGACATGTGAAAGTCAAATTCAATAATCTAGACTATTTAAGCATTTTCTGATATGCTGGAAGAACTAGACTTCTCAAATTTTCAACTGCTCAAATATGAAAAATAACAAAACATACAGTCATCACTCCTGTTGCTGCACTAACACCAGCTTCACCAAAAATAGCAGTTGCAGCTTCCGTAACCAGGGCTGTTGCTCCAATATTGACTACACTGGGTACATACAAATAGAGATAAATAAGAAAGACATCATTACTAAAGTAGATGTAATGTCATATTATGGGCTAGAATCAGGGCAAGAGAATTACGTTGTGCCAATAAGTATAGTTGTAAGGAACCGAGTAACATCACTTCGGAGCAGTCTAAAGACACCATTTTCGGACTCCTTTTCAGCCAACTCGCGAACCTTTGTACAGATTATCGTCAACAATGATAAGACTTTAGACTTTAACCAGCTTAATTATTAACTATGTAAATAAATGTTAAGACAAAGCCAATGTGGACAAAATTACAGACACATTGAAAGCATAAATCCGTATGCATGTTAACAAGCTTATCTTGATTCCCCACTACGTCCACCTAGAAATGTCAATGCAGCCCGGTCAATTTCCCTTTTGTCAATTAGACTTTATAAATTAGTTCTATATAAATTGGATGATGTTTTAATTCCAAACAAAGTTACTAATCCCAACTTATAACCAATTAGCATATGGTCAGGACGAAAATTGATACCTTCCAAGGCCAAAGGGTAGTAATTGAAGTCTCTGCCATGGAGAAAAACGCTGAAAGACCCAAAAGAAATACCAGTACCAAACCTTGCTCCTTAAACATCAGAAGAACTTGTAACACTTTCGGCCATGCATTCCTAAGCAACAATATGCTCTGTCCAATAACTCCATATCCAGCGTTTACTACACCTTCAATTGCAAAGACTCGTCGACATCCAACTGCCAATATGCCACAAACCATTGCAGCAAGAATAATACCCTTATTCACTAATTCCAGAATAAACTTCATATTTACTTTTGAGACAGAATTGTTTCCACTCAAATAGTCATTGCTTCCACATAAACATTTCAACCGAGCTCTACCAAATAAGCTGTCATTGTCCACGTATCTGGAAGCAGAAAAGCTTCTAGAAGTGGATGGACCAGCACAATTTGATACGAAGGGAAATGGGTAACTACTGATATTCGCCAAAACTTTCATAGGCATTCTTTTCGACCGATTCTCACGGGCAGTGTAACATAATTTGGAGCCGGAAATGAAGACTGGCTGACTAAGAACCCAAGATTGGAATGTCATCTCCAAAAATTATGAATACGACAAGAAGAAAAACACCCACAAACCCGAATTCTTGATTATGCAAAAAGACGAATTGAATTAATCAATGGATGTTCTTTTATTGTTTAGCAACTGATATTAGAAAAAACACGTAAAAACAATGGTCATGTTGAGCACCAAACTAAGAGAAAAAAACACGTATATACAGGGAAGTTCAAATTATTGGGCTGCTGAGCTTTTCAAGATTCAGAACTGAAACTTTGAAATCGGAACTTGAGGAAAACTAGGGTTTCAGACGGAAGTAGCGAAAATGAGTAGGGAAGAGAGACAACTACGGGATTTTACAGATAAGCGCAAAGGCGAGAGAGAAGAGATGAAACGGAATGGTGGGTTAGAAGAAAATCGCATTTTGATTTCTTGGCCATAGTGTTTGCTGAGAAACTGAAGCGGAAATTGGAATGCATTCGTCGCCGTTGAACCTTGCAGGTGCCGAATGATGATGCTCAGTTCGGCTGCGCAAGTGGGAAGGGAATCAATTTTTTATTACGAAAAAAATTTAATCGGAATAATAAATACATAATTAAACCCTTTCCCATGGTCCTTATCTAACCCCTAAAAACATCACATCATGCTCGTGGTCAAAAGAAAAAAAATACTCCTTACATCACAATTTACAGTTTAAAAAAAGAGTTTATAAAAAAGAGTTTTAGATAATTTAAAAAAAATTAGAGAAGAGTTATGAAAAAAAATAGTTATGAATAAATGAGTGTTTAGATAGTTATTATTAGAAAAAAATTTATAATTAAAAAATTACTAAAAAATGTATAATTTTATTAAAAATATAAAAGGAGAGGGGGGAGAGGAGAGATGAGAGATAATGGAGAAGAGAGAATAGAGAAGAGAGAGGAGAGAGGGTGAAGAAGAGAGAATAGAGAAGCTAAGAGAGATAGTATAAAAAAAGTAAGAGTAAAATACTAATTAGGTAGTCCATAAACTCTTTTACTATTCTAAAAGTTAATCTTAATAGTTTATCCAAAATCTTGATTTTAAACTATAATTTTATCCAAAAATTTATGACTGTTTGTTTTAAAATTTTTACAAACTAAAGTTTAAGTCGAAAACCCTTTTAAAACTTAGTTTTGTGTTTTTCTAAACACACACTAAATGGTTTCATATAATTAAATTTATTTATTTACAATAATTTTACCTGCTTCAGAAAATTTACCCTAATATAATGTTGACTTCTTTAAAGTTTTTATCATCCATTCTTCAATTTATTATTAATATTGATTGTTTATTATTAATTAGAATAGCATGTAAGGTTGGAGAATATTTAAATTAAAAAAATACGCTATAAATTAAAAATATGAAATAGTAATCAATATATATATATATATATAACAGCCCATGTAATGTAACGAGAAGCGTGCTAAGTTGCTCTAAAAACATGGTTATGACCACAATAATATATAGCAATTAATGAAGAGTGCTAATTAAACATTGACATTGCGTTATTAAAAAATATTCAAGAAATATATTTAATTTTTAGGATATTATGCTAAAATATGTAGAGCAGCTTATCGTTTCCTTTTTACAGGTACTCACAGGAACCCAAACAGCATCTAAAAGCTTGTTTGGAGATGGTCAATACCAGAGAAGATTAAATCATTCGTATGGCTCTTCTCCCATAACGAAGCTCATACTAGCGACCATTCAAACGGAGCTATCAGATTCAACATATTATCCTTTAGGTTGTATTAATGAGGAAGCAATGCACTTCATCAGGGATTGTCCAAATGCTAGGGAGAGATGGAAGTTGGTTTTATCTCATCCTGGCAGGACTCTTTCTTTGCCATCCAAGGAACAAATTGGGTTAGATGGAATTTATTTAAGCCACGAGACGATGCGGGAGCCAGCCACACTAAAATGGTCCCATGACCTACACTTTTTGGACATATATTCTGGGATTTTGGGGTGGCTAGATGTAATAAACCATTTGGTACAATAGACTCCAATGATAGCATCAATGTGCACTTTAGTCTATTCAAAGCATTCTTAGATCAAGATCTACTGAAGAAATATGATTTCTATAAGTGCAATCTTTCTCATAGGGAAGTGCACAACTACAATGTTAAAAGATCTATGGAATTAAAGTAGACGAAGATGGTCGAAGTGGTGGTTATGGAGGAGCCATTCATAATAATAATAATAATAATAATTAGCTATGTGGCTGTAATTGTAAGCTCACGTAGGTCCCTCCTACCATTCCTAAACTAATTGGAATTATTCATGGTCTTAACTTAACTTATGTTGGGTTAGGATTTAGGAAAGTTACTCTTTTTTAATTAGAATTTTATTCTTACTCGCCGAGATACCCACATAAAATTGGAGTACTTATTACAGACTTTATTTATGTTTTACAGCAAAAGACACCGGGAGAGGAAGAGAGCTTTTTGGACTCTGCGCAGAGAGAGAGAGAGAGAGAGAGAGAGAGGAGTAGAGAATGCAAAATGCAATCACTCGTTGCTGTGGCCTACTTCTCCGTATAAGCTTCATGGGTGGGTTTTTGGGGGTTGGGGGGGGAGATGGGATGTAAAATCACTACCCACTCCCCCAAAATCTCCTCCTAAGATAACTAATAGGATAACTCTCATTCCCCTCATAAGGGATATATTACTCCTATACACCTCACTCTCTCCATTATTGTCATAATAATCTCAAATTCTATTGGATCTTTAATCTCTATTGGGTTTGGACTTAATCTATAAAAAGTATATCAGCCCACTTTTGAACAAATTGTATTGAAGCTATTCACTTGTTAACTAGAGGTTGTGACAACACTCATCCTTTTAGTGAAGTGATTGAAGATGTCAGATTATTGTTACATAAAGATTGGCAGGTTTTAGTTAGACACACGATTAGGGATAACGATATCTTAGAAAATTATTTAGTGAAATTGACTCGTAGTCTTGTAGGAAATTTTTATATCTTTAATCATCCTCCACCTCTTTATCAAGAGGCAGAAGATGATGAAGGAAGTTAGCTTCTAATGGTTTTTGGTGGTTGTTTGTACTCATCAGTTTGAGTTAATGGAATTCAATATTTCACTCAAAAAAAATATATGATTTTTGTTCTAAGAGTATATTAGGATCATACCAAAATCTTTTTACTAAATTTCTACTTTTGATGGTTCACATGCGTCTTCAAACTTCTCATATATTATATATTATGTCGTATTTTTATAATAGCCTTAGTTTCATACAAGCATGATTGATAAAGATATTCCTCTAATCCTTAATATATTATTTAATTAAGAAATTAATTTTAGTTTTAAATATAAGATTTATTTTTATATTTATCATAATTTTTTAAATTACACTTATTGATACTCCCTCAACAATAATCAAATAAGAGGGAGTGAGAGTTAAAAAAGATGATATGGTGTTTTATAAAAAATATGTTATATTAACTAATATATTTAATCTAATCAAATTAGTTAAATATATGATATACTAAAGATCATAGGAGTACCTTTGAGGATACCAAGCTCCAATCCCTTGAAAACATCATCTACCCCAGCTAGCTATGACTTCTTTTCAATTAGATGGAGTCCTCAGAAAGATGGGATGAAATTGTACACAGATAGATGAGTTTGTAATCCAAAGCATTGAAGCCCCTTGTAGCATGTAAGCCCTTAATTATTTTCAACATAGACAAACACCCTATAATGGAATCAAGAAAAAAAAAACCCAATAAAATGAAGGTATACTTACATGTTAGAAAGAGTTTTAACCTAATTAGGTTGTTTAGTATAGTAGAAAATAATTAAAACCCAATTATTCCAATAAAAAAAAGTAATGTACGTTTAAAATTGAAAAGGGAAACTTTGTAATCGAGTTAATTGTGAATATATTATTATCATATTGGAACTAATCCAGATTCACCTCATATAAATAATTGTAACGATGCTATGATGTTTTTTCTGGCTCAATATTTCAAAATAGAGAAAAGCTTCCATCAAGGTAATTCCGTAGCTTTCTTTTCAAGCATGGTATATAGGGATCATAATTCACTGGCTCCTAGGATTTAAAAAGAAATCCCATACTTCTATAGTTTTTAATATAGGATCTAATTAAAAAGTTGATTTTAGTCATAAATATAATATTAGAGATACTCTCTCAACAATAATCAAGTAAGAAAGAGAGAAAGAAAGTTAAAAAAAATTATTAGAGTATTTTAAAAAAAATATATCATATTAACTAACTTAACTTACTTCCTTAATCTAATTAAATTAGTTAAATATATCTTATATAATTATATTAAGGACAGGAGAAGTATATCTTTTTCAGGTCAAAAAAGAAGAAATGTATATATCTTTGTTAGAAAGGTGCTTGTAGTGATTCATAAAGAAATTGAAGATTCTTTTGTCTCTTAGTTAATGAAGCAAGGGAGATGATTCAAAGGAAAAAAAATAATTGGCTATAGTTTTAACATTTATGGAAAAAGATGGAAATGTCAAATAAATTGTTTTTTATTTTGTTCATGTTTCAGATACATAATCTTTAACTTTGAGAACTGAAATAGCATTTATTCTTTCGTACCAAAATCTTAATATTTATTATCTTTGTAGTTTAAGGGTATAACGAAATAAGGGAATTTGATACCTGTATTATTTTTTATCTTTACTAAATCAATTAATTTTGTTTTATCGGCACCGTTAGCTATGTAATTTTGCTCTATTAAGATTGTTTTTATACGAGAGCTAATAATACCAATAAAACAAAATTAAAAAATTTAATAAAAAGAGAAAAAATATAGGTACTCAATTAAAAATTAATAAAAAAATATAGATATGTGTAACAATTTCTTCCAATTTCTCAGAAACAGCCCAAAGTTGCACAATCCAATTGACTTGCAATAATAAAGTTTTAATATTATAGAGCGTAAACAAATAGGTACTTTGAAATGAACTAAAGATACTATGTGGGGTTTATATTTGAATTATGTTTTCAAAGTTTATTTGTTAAGTTTGTGACTACTGGTGATTTTTTTTAATAAAAAAATAACTAATAAAGTAACTGATATGTTTATGGCGATGCAGAAATTGCACTTGATTATACAAAGCAATTTAATTTATTCCATCATTTTATTTTTAGAAAATCTTTTTCTTATTTCAGTGACAACTTATATATGGTTTATTCAGTATTTATATAAGTTCTAATTAATAAATTATGAGTTTAGGGACAAATGCCTACGATTGGGAAAATAAGGACCTTATAAAAAGGGGGGAAATGTATAAGGACCTAATTAAAAGTTAGATAAAATTATAAGAACTAACAAATTCATTTTCTTTTTTGCCCTTTTTTCTTTTCAATCCAGAAGTGTTATTATTCTGCAACTTGCCTAGTTGATGAAAGTGTCGTTCTTTGAAGCATTTCTGGGCTTTTGGGGTTTATACAATTGTTGTGATTCCCTAAAAATTAAATAAGTTTTATATAAATAACTCGAAAAGTATAAAAACATACTGGAAGCTAGAAATATGTTTGAAACCTTTTCATTTTTAATTCTATTTGATCTTCTGTCCTCCCGATTCTTTTTTCAGTTTAGCATTTCCAATTACCGAAGAAATTTTTTTACGTAAATTTAGGGTATCTACTGTCAGAAATAATTACTAATCCTTCTTATTGTAGACTTCCCAAAAGTACTTTAGTACGGGCCATGACACTCTCTCTATATACACTATTAAGGATTGAATCCAATGTTTAAGTAACCAACTAAGTTATTAAGTCTGATGACTTATTTTAAGTTCAAAATACACGATTAACAATCTGGATCTCAAAAGGAACGATGTATATAATAACTTAGAGAGTACTTTATATAACTCATATTTTTCACCAAAAAATATATATAAAATAATATACACGGTAAGTTAAGCTGTATTTTGCTGTTAAGACCAACAAGCTACCAAGATCATTACTTCATCTTTATCATCATCAAGAAAAGATCTGATTCAAGAATAGTTTCCATTAACCGTATCAGCTAAGTTTCAAAACCCAAGTTCGACCTGCGAGTGTATTCTGCAACTAGTTGAGCAAGAGAAGAAGATTTGTTCTCCAGCAATCTTTTTGGTGAATCATATTCCTCAATAAGCCCTGAATCAACATGAAAGAGAAAGCAAATTAAAATGACAAATTAATTATTAAAAGGAAGAAGAAAGAACATATAATCAAGAAATTGCCATTATTCTTGCCTTGGCTCAGAACCAAAACCATGTCACTATCAAGGATGGAAGTTATTCTGTGTGCAATGGTTATAACTGTACATTCTGAGAAATGCTGCTTCAGGGTTTGTTGAATAATGTTATCTGTAGCAGTATCAACTGATGCAGTAGCTTCATCAAGCACCAAAATCTTGCTTTTTTTAAGTAAAACTCGACCAAGGCAGACCAGTTGCCTCTGACCCATACTCCAATTTTCTCCATTCTCAGTAACTGCCACCACATCCATGAAGAAAACATGTAATCAGGCTAAATATAAAATTTTAGCAAGACTCCTTTCTAAGTTACTCCCTCCGGTCCTAAATATAAGAGTTAGATAGGGAGTTTACTTTGGTGTTAAATAGAAGACCTCAATCCACTTTGTCTCCCAAAACCATAATTTTCCCCCAAAGTATCCCTATATGCTTGCATATATTAATAAGATTTTTATTAAAGATAATTTAAATGCACATAATTAAATGAGGTATTTTAGGAAAATTAACATGCAATCATTACAAATAATGATCTCAACTAATTTCCTTAATCTCCCAAATTAGTTAATTAGATCTTATATTAAAGACCGGAGGTAGCAAAAAGTTACAAAATTAATCTTTCAATCCCTATAATTTTGACTCAGTAATTCAATCTCTAAACTTCGACTCAGTCCAATTCAGTCCCTATAATTTTAACGCAGTTACAATGTAGTTCTTTAATTTTAACTCGATGCAACTCAATTACTATAATTTTAATTATTTAAATATTGGTCCTCATATTTTAGAAAATAAAATTATATATTTCACAAAGTTTAGGGGCTAAAGTTTTAAATAATTATAACTAAGGGATTGAGTTGCAGTGAGTTTAAAACTATAGGAACCAAAAAATTAATTTTCACTGAAAAGTTTTTGTCTCGCATATCAGTTTAAAGATTTTAGAAGACCAACCAATGGAATCAAGCTTTCCATCCTTCTTCCTGACTTCATCTCCAAGTTGGCCCATATCTAGAGCCTAAAATAATACACTTAAAAATGTTAACATGTTCATCATAGATAATCAAGATTAGTTCATTCATTTACAGCATCAAACAGAAATAAATTACCTCCCAAATCTGTTCATCAGTGTACTCTTCAAGCGGGTCTAGATTACTTCTTACAGTCCCTTGAAACATAGTTGGATCTTGAGGAATAATACTAAGTCTAGACCTTAAATCATGAAGCCCAATCGAAGAGATACCAATGCCATCTATTAGTATCTGACCAAATGTAGGTTCAATGAGTCTGAATAGTGTTTGCACCAGAGTTGACTTTCCACTTCCAGTTCTCCCTACAATGCCTGTTTTTCCTCCAGCATTGAATGTGCATGTAAGACCTCTCAACACAAGAGGCAAGTGAGGAGCATATCGGACCTGCATCATAAACATCCTCAGGGATTGTTTGGATTAACGTTTGCTAAAGTGACTTTTATCTCAACTAACTTTTGCAAATTAATAGTTAATGTAAAAGTCAATTAGTGTAATACTCTCTCCGGTACTTAATATAAGAGCTAGTTGATTTTTTTGGGTAGATTAAATAAGCAAACAAATCAACACAAATTCATGTTATATACTCCTTAATCTACCCAAATTAGTCAAATAGTTCTTATATTAGTTATAATTAACTGATTTATTTGGCTTTCTTAATCTATCCAAAATGTCAACTAGCTCTTATATTAAGGACTAGAAGAGTATGATTTATGTTTGAATAGATTTCTATAAAAAAGTCAGCTTGACAGAAATTTATTTGAATGATATTGATAACATCCCAAAACAACCATTGAAGACATTTGCACGAAGGAACAAAAGAACAAGGGAATTTCCAGAAACGTTTATTTAGTTTTCTATTCAGTTGTTTAGTTTTCCTATTTTGTTGCCACTACGTATCATGTTTCCATTATTCCCTAGTTTATAGTTAATCAGGAGATAACGGGTACCCCACGTTGGGCCATAATCCCATGATCAGTAGCATTAGGATTAGTGGGGATCCTTTATCAGTTATCCTATGCTCTGTAATTCCCTATAAATTGGGCGCCTTGGCCCCCGAGCAATACATTGAATTTTTACAGAGCAACTTGAGATTCTCGGCTTCTTTTTCTATCTTTATGAGATTCTTGTGAAGAGAGGAATTAGGAGAGACTTGCCTTATCAACTTTGGTATCAGAGCCATGGTGGAGACGCGTTCTTCAGCTGCGGCGACCAATCCAGAAAGCCATACACATCCAGCTGGTAGTCAGGTTCAAGGTGGGGACCCATTGGCGGTTATCGCGGCTAAACTCAATATGCTGGATGAGCTTCGTGACAAAGTAGCCTCGCTGGAAATTCAGTCATGCAAACAATCAGACAGAAAAACAGGCCGACGCTGGGGAGACGAGACAGAGGAAGAAGGGGAATCTTACCAGAGGAACCGACTCCCATATGCAAAGCTGGAATTCCCTAGGTTCACTGGTGGAGATCCGCGCGGATGGATACTGAAAGCGGAAAATTTTTTCAGATATTACCAAACGCCGGAAGATGACAAAGTTGAGATCGCTGCCATGTACTTGGAAGGTGATGCGCTTGACCTTTTTTCTTGGATAAATGCAGAGCGCACTCTTTTATATGGGAGGAACTCGTCAGAGCTTTGAATGAACATTATGGGCCACAGGAATTCCTGAATCCCGACGAATACCTGTGCGCCATCCGACAAACGAGCACCGTCGCAGAATACCGTCAGGAATGGGCGAGGAGAGTCGCGAGGGTGATGAATTGGCCAGAACACTGCATATTGGGAGTATTCCTGAACGGACTGCGTGAGGAGCTCCGGGTAGAGGTCCGACTGCACAAGCCAAGATCTGTTTACCGAGCTTCAAGCTTGGCACTGGAATTAGAGAAGAAAGCGGGTACGGGTCGTGGACTCAAACCCGTTTCAGCCATAGGCCCAACCCGGTCCAACTCCTATTCTCCTTTCAGCCCAACAGCAGTGCACAGTGGTTCTCCGTCTGCACCTCCAATAATGACCCAACAGCAGACGCCAGGAAATGGGCCACACTTTGGCTGGGATCCAACAAGGAAGCATAGGAAAGACAAGGGCCTTTGTTTCAGGTGTGGGGCACCTTTCCGTCCAGGACACCGTTGCAGTAATTCGACATTGACCTTGCTGGAAGCAGAAGACAACATGACACGACTTGACACCGCTGCACCAGTCACAGAAGAAGAGGATAGCGAGACTCACCTAGCTGAAATCTCATTTAACGCAATACTGGGGAGATCAATTGCATCAACCATGCGGCTAGAAGGGAAGGTGCGGGGAAAAACTGTGATTATTTTGGTTGACAGTGGCTCCACCCATAATTTCATCTCAGAAGCCATAGTCACCAAACTCCAACTGCCTTGGAAAGCCATTCCCCTCTTTGGAGTTCAGATAGGAGATGGAAGAAGTGTGAAATGTAACCGTGTCTACGAGGAGGTCGAGGTATTGATTTCAGACTTGGTTATTAAACAACAATTTTTTCCGTTTCCTTTAAAAAATGCTGACTTAGTCCTAGGCATCAAGTGGCTGGCCTCCCTAAATACAGTGCGAGCAAATTGGAACGAAATGTTCATGATATTTTGGGTCAACGGAAAAAGGTTCAGGTTACAAGGAATTGTTACACAGACGGACCCACCAGTTCAGCTCCAGAATATGCAATTTGACAATGAAGCTGATCACGGAAACTCCACGGCAGTATCAATAGAAGGAATATGCAGAAATTTTCAAGCGGTCTTTTTAGAACCACAGACGTTACCTCCCCCCCGTAACTTGTATCACACAATACCATTACTACCAGGATCTGTCCCCCCAAATTTACGGCCATATCAGTATCCTCACCATCAAAAGGATGAGATTGAGTCTCAGGTAAAAAATTACTTAAACAGGGATTCATTCAACCCAGCTCTAGTCCCTTCGCCAGCCCTGTGTTGTTAGTAAGTAAAAATGATGGGTCGTGGAGACTATGCGTGGATTATCGCCGTCTCAACCAAATCACAATTCCAGATAAGTTTCCTATCCCCAATATTGATGAATTGTTAAACGAACTGCATGGAGCTGTGTGTTTTTCTAAGTTAGATTTACGATCCGGTTACCATCAGATTCGTGTATTTCCTCCTGATGTGCCTAAAACTGCATTCCGTACCCATTCAGGACACTATGAATTTGTAGTAATGCCTTTTGGCCTCACAAATGCACCAACCACTTTCCAATCTGCCATGAATGACTTATTCCGTCCCTACTTGCGGAAATTTGTACTCGTCTTCTTTGATGACATTTTGATATATAGTCCCGATGCAACAAGCCATTTGAGACATCTTCAAGTGGTTTTTCAGCTTTTGCAACAGCATTCTTTTTACCTAAATGCCAAAAAATGTGAGCTGGGCCAAACACGCATCAATTACTTGGGGCATATTGTAACGGCACAAGGGGTTGAGGTTATGCATGAGAAGATTCACGATGTGGCTCATTGGCCGGTACCAACAACAGTAACGGAACTTAGAGGATTTTTGGGGCTGACTAGTTATTACAGGAGATTTGTGAAGGACTACGGAATCATTGCTCGTCCACTAACTGATTTGACAAAGAAAAATGCCTTTGTATGGACTGACAAAGCTCAACGGGCTTTTGAAAAGATAAAAATTGCTGTAACCACCACTCCCGTCCTGCGCCTCCCAAATTTCCAAACCCTGTTTACCGTGGAATGCGATGCATCAATGGATGGCGTAGGTGCTGTTCTCACACAGGAAGGGCACCCAATTGCATATTTTAGCAAGGGATTCTCTTTCTATAATCGATATAAATCAACATACGATAGGGAATTACTTGCTTTGGTACTTGCATTATAGAAGTGGCGCCACTACCTACTCGGACAGCATTTTTTTGTGCTCACAGATCATTACAGCCTACAGTTTTTACTGGATCAACATTCTAGATCACATGACCAGCAACGTCTCATGGTCAAATTACTCCCTTTTGATTTCTCCATTTCCTACAAGAAGGGAAAAAACAACACAGCAGCTGACGCATTATCCAGGAGACCTCAATATGCTGATTTCTACCAACTTGTTGTTCCTATCGCACATGAATTGGTACAGCTACCTCAAGCATTACTGGAAGACTCAGACACACGAAAAATTATGCAGGGAGTTCAACACAAAGCAGACTCTTACTCTAACTTTTCCGTGGTGCAAGATAAACTATATTATCACGACCGGCTAGTTATTCCTAACCCCTCAGCACTTCGAGCAAGGTTGATAGAAGAAGCTCACGCTACTCCCACTAGGGGCCACGGAGGGTTCCTTAAAACACAAAAGAGGCTAAGCGAGCAATTCTATTGGCGCGGGATGAAACATGATGTCGAGCGATTCATTCAACAGTGTTATACGTGCCAACAGAATAAATATCAAACACTGGCCCCAGCAGGTCTGTTACAGCCACTTCCTAAACCAACACGAATATGGGAAGACATTTCCTTGGATTTCATTTCAGGCCTACCCAAATCCAATGGGTTTGATGTCATTTTGGTGGTAGTCGATCGACTCGGTAAATATTGTCACTTGATGCACTTGGCTCACCCTTACTCAGCAAAAACTGTGGCTGAATTATTCTGCAGGGATGTGGTCCGCTTACATGGCATTCCCCGTTCCATAGTCTCCGATTGCGACCCACTTTTTCTCAGCGACTTTTGGCAAGAAATGTTTCGAATCAGTCAGACACGCCTCACTACGAGTACCGCATACCATCCTCAAACAGATGGCCAAACTGAGGTGGTGAATCGTTGCCTTGAAACTTATCTCCGTTGTTTTACTCATGATCAACCAAAACAGTGGAGTAAATATCTCTGTTGGGCGGAATATTCTTTCAATACCAGCTTCCACGTTTCCGCCAACACTACCCCTTTCAAAATAGTCTATGGCCGAGATCCGCCGCTTTTGGTTCCCTATGTCAAAGGTGAAACTCGGGTAGCAGAATTAGAAGCCCAACTCGAGCTGCGTGATGAAATGATAAAACTTTTCCAACAAAATCTGTTAAAAGCTCAACATCGCATGAAACGCCAAGCAGATCAAAAAAGGCGTGACTTGCAGTTCTCTCCAGGGGATTTTGTGTGGCTCAGGTTGCAACCTTATCGACAGCGTACCTTGTCCAAACAAAGATTTGAAAAACTGTCTCCCAGATTTTTTGGACCCTATGAGGTGCTTAGGAAGATCGGACAAGTCTCATATGAATTGGCGCTTCCTATGGACTCAAAGATACATCCCATTTTTCATATGTCATTACTCCGACCAGCCATAGGACAGCCACATGGGCTCAACCCACACCGCTCCCTCTCTCATCAGATGTCGAGTTGCTTCTTCAACCCCACAGAGTGCTGCAGCACCGTTGGCTAAAAGATGGCAGCCTTGAATTATTAATTCAGTGGGATTCCCATCCAATTGAAGATTCCACTTGGGAAGATTATGACTTGCTCACGCAACAATTCCCCTCTTTTCGCCTTGAGGACAAGTCGTTTTTCTGGGCGGCCGGTATTGATAACATCCCAGAACAACCATTAAAGACATATGCACGAAGGAACAAAAGAGCAAGGGAATTTCCAGAAACGGTTATTTAGTTTTCTATTCAGTTGTTTAGTTTTCCTATTTTGTTGCCACTACGTATCATGTTTCCATTATTCCCTAGTTTATCGTTAATCATGAGATAACGGGTATCCCACGTTGGGCCATAATCCCACGATCAATAGCATTAGGATTAGTGGGGATCCTTTATCAGTTATCCTATGCTCTGTAATTCCCTATAAATTGGGCACCTTGGCCCCCGAGCAATACATTGAATTTTTACAGAGCAACTTGAGATTCTCGGCTTCTTTTTCTATCTTTATGAGATTCTTGTGAAGAGAGGAATTAGGAGAGACTTGCCTTATCAGATATATTGAAAAGTCAGTTTCAGAAAGTCCAAATATAGAGAAAAGGCAAAAATAGAAAAAGTAGCTTCAATTTGACTTTTGGTCCAGAAGTCATTTATCCCTAGTCATCCAAAACATAATTTTGGGCCTAGATTACCTTTTTGGGTTGAGGAAGTCAGTTGTTTTTTTTTTTGGGCTGGGGTGGGGGGTGGGAGGGCGCAAAAGCCATCTCAAACTTAGTCATTGCTGATAGATTCACATAAGAGTTATTAAGGTTCATACCTGTACATCCTGGATATGAACCTCCCCAGATGATGGCCATGAACAATCTGGTCTGTTTTCTTCTATTACAAGAGGAGGCTCACTTGGGATGTTAGTATACTGAAATATTCTTTCTACTGATATAATTTTATTCTCCATATTGCAAAGCGTCCAAATTAATGCAGCTTGCAGCATGTTTAGATCAAACCCATATGTCACAGCCAAGCCGGCGATGCCTTTAAACAAGGAAAAGAAAAATTTTGTTACAAGGAATGAAACTTTGGAAATATGACTGTGGATTGCATGTTAGTGAAAGAACTCACCAGGAACACTAATTGCATTTGGAAAAGATATCAAGAAAACCAAACTGAAGGCAAACGTGATAGAAGATAACATATCCAATCTGAAGCAAAGCCATTCCATTGCAGTGGTAGTGTATAACTTGGGCTTGGAATATCTGTCTATCAGTTTCATGTTCATGTCCTGAAATCTTGCTTCTTGGTCAAAACTTCTAATGGTCATTGTTCCAGATATGGTTTCAGAAAAATGCTGTATAACTGGAGCTTCACATGTACCAACCAAACGGGATAATTCTCGCGCTGATTCTGAGTAGTATCGCTGCACAATACCAATTAATATGGGAAGCTTGTCAGAACTTGAATATATCTTGTTATTTCTGCATAATATGCACATTATAATTTTTTATTAAAGAGGAAACATTAAACAAGTGCTTTGAACAATAAAAAAGGAACTACCTGGTACCATATGCAAGCTGCAACCACAGGAATAAATACTAAGAAAACCTGCCATGCAATTTGAGACATCACAGCAATATTTCCCAAGAGCTGAATAAGATAGAAGGCAACTCCTCCAACTAAAACTGGAATGCTCATGTCTACAGCGCTTTGGTCAGTGGAAGCCTACAAACAAACAACACTTTAGACAAGGGAAAGAAATCAAAATGGGGGGTTGATGAGAGATAAACAAGAAGAAAAATATCAATAACTGTTTAATACATGGTCTAAAATAATTTTTTTTAAAAAAAATTGGGTAGATTTAGCCTATGAAATAGAGCATACTTTATATTATCATCATTGACATGTTTAGTTCTATTTACGATTTGTTGTGCGTATTTATCTTTTGTGTTGAAACTATTCAAAAATATAAGTTGTCTATTCAAAATAAACAAGTAAAATTTCATGCACACGCCACACATGCCTGCAAGCATGCATATTAAAATATATTAAAGAGTCCCACATCGACTAATTGGATAATGAATTGAAAGTATATCAGCTTGATATAGGTTCTATCAAATTGGTTTAAACTATTTTGATAGGAAGACAAACCTAATATATACGTAATCTCTCTAAAATCTAATAATGCAGACATGCATCCGCATGTGTGTGTGTGTTTATTCTGACGTACTCTGTTTAGGATTCGTCCACTTGGTGTAGAATCAAAAAACGATATAGGGGCTCGAAAGAAGCATATATGCAATTTATTGAAGAGTGTGGTGGCTGTCTTATATCCAGCTACAAAAAGCAGCGTTGTTCTAGCAAGGTTGCAGAAAGAACTTCCAATTGCCAAAACAACATAGACAAGCAAAAGTGTAAAGCTCCCAACAACAGGAGGCTCAGTAGTTGCTGATACTGGAGCTGCCCATGCCATCCAATAATTACTCCCAATTTGAAAGACCTGAAAAAGCACATGCAAGAGTAATATGAAGGGTACAAGAGCTCCTCCATATGCTGTTGTGATGTATTTCCAGTAAACTTCAAACCCAACTTTGCCCTTTTCTCTTTCTTCTTCTTGAACAAGCTGGCCTTTTGTCCCACCATTATTATCATCATCTTCTTCTTTTTGAACATCTTTTTTTTCAACTTTTTCCTCAAGGCCGAATGCAGTTAATGAGTCTGTCTCACTCACAGTGGTATTAATTTCTTTAAAGATGGGTTTTCTTTCTAATGATGAATTGATTGCAGATAAGGCTTCTCTATGTGCACCTACAAGCTCCATAAAATCAGTGCCTGAGTTGAGTATGTCACTGTATTTACCTGATTGAGTCATATTTCCATCTCTCATGACCTAATTAAAATGTAAGCAAATAGGAAGTACAAAGTTAAATGATGGTAAAATTCTCCTTTTTGAGTTAATTAGGATAAGGAATTGTCTCACCAATATTAGGTCAGCATCAGGTAAGAACTCTACTTGATGAGTCACATATAACACTGTTTTTGAACTCAAAAGGCCAAGCAAACACTCCTGAAACAGTTTAGAAATAATCTGACATAAGACAAAAAACTTTGCATCCAAATAATTTACAAACTGCCAACATTTTCTGAAAATCAAAACATCAAATTTTGAAGCGATTACTCACATAGAGAAATAAAGAACCAGCTATAGAAGCAAATATTTTAGACGTCATGTTCCAAACCATGATTTTTGGTCCTTTAAAGGGAAAAATAATCCATATTTTTATTAAATTAAAGGGACCAATTTTTAGATGAAAAGAAACTTGAGGGACAAAACCTAAAATGACTGCAAACTTGAAGGACCAAATTCAAAATGAGGGCAAACTTGATAGACTAAATTTAAAATAAGGGTAAACTTAAAGGACCAAAGATTATATTAACCCTTTTTTCCACTCAATAAAGAACCGTCCTACTCATTATCTTAGTTGAATTTACAAGACATCTCACAAAAGTGCATTGAAATACACTCTTTGCAACCTAAAATGCTCAGGAAGATGAACATAAATTATAATTAATAAGGAGTTTCAAATTACTCTATCAATTTTCAGAAACTTTAGGTGAGTATAAATGCATTGCAATGAATAAAAAAAAATAGCAGAAATTAAAAATAAAACCTTAAAGAGGTGGGATCCTGTATGGGCATCCACAGCGCTGAAAGGATCATCAAGAAGATATATATCAGCATCTTGGTATAAAGCACGAGCTATTTGTACTCTTTGCTTCTGTCCACCACTCAAATTGATACCTCTCTCTCCAATAACAGTTTGATCACCAAAGGGAAGAATTTCAAGGTCTCTTTTCAAGGAACATGCTTCTAGAACCTTCTCATATTTTTCCCTATCCATCTCTTTCCCAAATAGTATGTTCTCTTCTATCTTTCCACCTTGTATCCAAGGGGACTGAGCAACATAAGCCTTTGTCCCAGAAACCTTAACTGTCCCAGAGAGCTTTGAAACTTCTCCAAGAATACAAGAGAGTAAACTTGACTTTCCTGAACCAACAGTACCACAAATTGCAACCCTGAAGCCATGGAGTATGCTGATGTTTATATTTTGCAATGTAGGAACATGTAAAGATAAATCCCAAGAGAAATTCCCATCTACTATCTCAATTGCTGTATCAGAACTACCACGAGGAAGCCTCTCTACAACATCGGACTGCAATTCCTCGAGACAAAGGAATGATGCAATCCGATCAAGGGAAACCTTAGTTTGTGCTATCATTGAGATTGTGTCAGGAAGGTTGTATATGGGCTGCTGCAGAATTCTGAAAGTGGCCAATGCAGCTAAGATCTTACCTGAGTCAAGTGGGATTCCTATGAGAATACAAGTACCAAAAGTAACCATAGCGATGAAAGTTGGGGCAGAAGAGAAGATAAATCTTGTCATTCCTGAACTGAATAGAAATTTCTTTAGCCATCCTGTCTCGGTGTTCCTAATCTTGATAACTCTTGACAGAAACTTCATCTCCCATGCTTGCAGCTTTAGGATCCTCATGTTCTTTAGAATCTCAGAGGTGACCTTCATTCTTGTGTCTTTTGATTCCATTAACTTTCTCTGAAACTTCTCTTGCAGTGACCCCAATGGCAAGTTTGCTAACATCATTAAAACAGTAGCAGCAAAAGCAGATAATGAAGCAAGCCCAACACTTCTATATAGAATAATTAAAGCTAAAGTTACTTGTACAACAGCCATCCAAGGATCATGCATGTACCAACAAAACTCACCAATCCTAGCAGCATCAACAGTCATTAAGTTGATAATTTCGCCACTGGTTCGACCCTCCTTTGATTGACTCGAAAGGGTCAACCCTTTCGCGTAGATCATCGCCACCAACATTGATTGAAACCTAATCCCAACTTGCTGGAACCTAAACATCCAGTGCCTCTGTGAAAGGCACTCCACAAGCTTTCCACCAAAAAATGCCATTGCCAAAACATAACCCTCATTCTTAAAGCTTTCTTCTCCATTTAGATATTCAACAAAGATGTCAATCAGAAAGGGACCAACATAAGAAGCACAAGTGTATAAGAATGCAAATAAAGCTGATAAAAGAATCCCTTTCCATGTTGAGAAGATTAAAGCCTTCACAAGTTTAAGAGTTGTCACTCTGCTAAGATCATCACTACATTCTGATTCAAGGTTGTTTCTGAAAGTTGGAAACGTCCCATATACACTGTCATGGCTAGAGAGCAAAGGGAGGTCCTCAAGGCCTAAAGTCTTCTTATATCCAACTGCAATTAGAGGACTCATCCATGAGAAAGTAACAATACTGAAAAATCCAGCTTTTGAATATGGGGTGTTCTTATAGGACTCATAGCTATGGCTTTCCCTAGAATCACTACTCAAAAGGGGTTCTTCAAGAAGGGCACTTTTTGTCTCATTGCTTGCTGAAAATCCCACATAACAGAGAAACAGGCCCGATAGAGCGGAACCGGTATCAGAAACAAGGTATATTATTGGGAGGAAAACATGTTTTCTATAGAGCACAAAGTCTATTACAAGGCAAGAACAGAAAACAAAGGAGTAGGCCCAGCACCAAATTCTCAAGAATCTGGGAAAGTCTTGTTCCCCAGAACTTGAGTGTCTAGAATGCAAATAGACACAAAGAACAGCCCAGGCAACAGTTTTCATCACAAAATCCACAGTAATTACAATCTCATCAGAGCTATCATTCTTATACCAGTAAAAGTAGTTAAGTAAGGACAAAACAAGGTTAAAAGCACAAACAACTAAACAACAGAGAAGAGTCTTTCTGTAGTACAGAACACCAGTATTGTAAACTCCTATTCTTTCACTTTCTCTATGCCTTCCCTTGGCTTTCTGACATGCCCATGTTATCAGTAACACAAGTAGCAACGCCAGGTGCAGTGAACAAGAAAGCCCATGAGTGAAAACGGGTTGGAGGAAAATTGCCAACTTTGAGGAATCAAGAAGCTCCATTTGATGAAGATTATGGTGGATCACTTGAGAGTCATGCATGTGAAGCTTCAAAGTGAGTGTTTCGGAAATATAAAAGAAATGGGAAAAAAAAAGTAATGTGTTCAGACTTCAGATAGTAGCTTTCAGCTTCAGGAATAAAAACTTTCCGCTTTGGTAGATCATGAATGGATTCACGCGAGGATATTTTTCGTTTTTTCGAAGTCCCTATCCCGCTTCGTTGACGCGAGCAGGATGCCCATTTTCCTTATTTCTTTGGATCAGCCGCCCTCTAGAAATATGAAAGCAAAAATTAGACCCATTTTGTGCTTTCAAAAATTAATTAATATATCAATATATATTCTAAAATTTATAAGCATGCTATCATGTAAAATGTAAGGAGAAATATGTTCCATTTATAATTTAGGCAATTTTTATTGATATATGTAATGAATTGTACTCAATATTTTAAATATGTATATTTCCATAACAAAACAACAAAAACAATTATATTTACTTTAATAAACGTAATTTTTAATATTTTATTTTGGGTCTTTAATATTTTACTTTTAAGAAAATATTATTATAATTTCATAAGTAATTTTGCATTAATTAATTCAATAAACTAGATAAAATCGTATACAAATCACATGAAGTACAAAAAATTTGCAGTCAACTCATTAAGAATTATAATAAATAATTAAAATAATAGAATATTTTTAATAATTATTAGTGGTCATGAGTCATAATAAGTAATCACTTTGATTAAGAAATTTAAATAATATGTTAATTTAAAATTTATTAAAGGCAAAAAAATATAACTTATTTATCAAAAATGTTAATGGAGTGAGTGAAAAGGAGAGAGAATGAGCAAATACTTCCTATGATATAATATAAAGTACAAATAATTTATTATATAAATTAAAAAGTTTATTAAAATTAATTAAAATTAATAAATATGTAAGAAAAGTATTTTTTTAAAAAAAAATTGTTAAAATTAATTATAGTGAATACATGTGTAAAAAATATATATTTTCTAAATATACTTTATTTATGGAAATTAGGGGTGTGCAACTGGCGGGCTGGGCTAGCCCGATGGTCAGCCCGTAGCCCGCCCGCGAAATGATAAATGGGCACGGGCTAGCCCATGCCCGTACCTCAACCCGTTTAAACCCGTAATAAACGGGCTGGGCTGAACCCGTTTGGGCTCAAATGGGCATGGGCAGCCCGTTTTATGAAGGGTGAAATTTTTTTCCTATTTAAGCAAATTTGAAGTTCTAATAACAATCAAAATAAAATAATAGTGCACATATGATATAATTATTCATCCTAAAATCTTAAAAGAAAACATCATACAGTCCACAATAAACACAAAATATAATCATTCTTCAATTGAACTATATCATGCATCATCTTCATCAGATTCACTTGTGATGGTTGTAGATGGAGCTACTTCTACCTCTACAAAACAAATTTGAAAGAATATATTAGTGTGTAATAAAAAGATGAAACAATACAAGTTGAAAATGCTATTGAAATTACCAGCAACAAGACTTGTTGATTGCTCAAAATTATCAACATCAAACTCCTGCAATTTAGGTGGAGTCACGCGGAGCCAATTTTGAGCACATATGAGTCCCTCTGCCATGTTTGAGGATAAAGAGCTCCTAAAAGTATCGATGACTCAACCCCCGGTACTAAAAGCCGATTCAGAAGACACTGTCGAGACTGGAGCAGCCAACAAGTCACGAGCGATACGACTTAAAACTTTATACTTACAAGAATGCACTTTCCACCATGCCAGAAGGTCAAATTTTGATTCACAATAGTCAAGTAAATCAGCTTGAAGATATTCATCCACCTCTAAAAGTTGTTCAACCCTTTTAGTCACAGTCTTTGCATTGGCTAAAAACTTCTTAAAAGTGGGATCAATGGCGGACAATGACATTCCAAGGTCAACCTCTGGAATTAGCATATTCCCAACACAAGCATTGGCATCGACTTGCTCTACTGATGGCTCAGACTGAGATGTAGAGGCTTCCTTGCTAGAAGGATTGAAGTTACTTGCATACTGATCCTGTAATCGATACAAGACATCCATAATCTGCTTCAACTTTGCTTCACGCTTGATCAGATCAGGAAAAATTGTTTCAAAAGCAACTTTGACATATGTCAACTTGTATCGAGGGTCTAGTATCACTGCTACAACTAGAAATGGATTCAATTTCTCCAAATTCCCCCAGTACTTATCATACTTTGTTAACATCCTTCTAGCCATGTCACCCAACAGAGAATATGAATTATCTATACTTGTGGAAAGGTTTGATTGAATGGCGACTATATGTTGAAAACAATCATTAGTCGTCACATAGTTTGATCCAGAAAATTTTAGGGTCATAGAGTAGAACTTCAAAAACACAAGGAACTCCTTCGCAACACCCCAATCATATGTAGTAGGAGGTTGTACTGTGGGGGTAATAGCTGTATCAATGGCATCATCATCATGAACATCAACACCCCAACCCCAATCATCATGTTGCTTTGAATCAAGTTTAACTTGCTTCTTGAAATAATCCTTGTAATCTGCATCTTCATCCTCCATCCTAGTGAAGACTTTGATGAACTTAACTGCACTGTCCAACATAAGGTATGTTGAATTCCACCTAAAAACAATAACAAAAATAAAGCATGAGTATTAACTATTAAGCTAGCTGTGAAGTTGACACGTATTAAGTAAATAAAACATTGACACTATAATGATTACCTAGTAGGACAATCCAAACATAATAGGCTCTTTGAATCAATTCTCTCTTTTTCAACCAACTCTTTAAATCTGCGTTGTCTTCTTGGAGAAGATCTAACAAATTTAATCGCATGTCAAATGAGCTCAATGGACTTGTTCATTTCTTTTAGTCCTTCAGAAACAACTAGATTCAAAATGTGAGCAGCACACCGCATTTGCAAGAACTCTCCATCAAGTACTAGACCATTCAAGCTCCTCAAGCGTTTTTTCAAATAAGCAACTGCAGTATCATTGGAAGAAGCATTGTCAACTGTAATAGTAAAGACTTTGTCAATGCGCCACTTTAGTAAACAATCCTCAATTTGCTTGCCAATTGTATCCCCTTTGTGGTTCTCAATGACACAGAAATTCAAGATTCTTTTATGTAAAGTCCAACTATCATCGATCCAATGAGCAGTCAAACACATGTAGTTTGAGTTTTGAACAGAAGTCCAACAATCTGTAGTAAGGGATACACGAACTTTGGATCGTTTAAAATATTTTTTAAAACTTTTTGCTTCTTCTAGATACAACTTGTAACAATCCCTAGCAACTGTCCAGCGTGATGGGGTTTGAAATCTAGGTTGAAGCTCTTGCAATAGTTTTTGAAAACCCTCCCCTTCCACAGTTCTAAAAGCCATTTCATCCTTAATGATGAATCTTGCTAGTGCTTTTCTGCATTGATCTTGACTGAACACATGTGTTTGACCAGAACTAGAGAAAAAACTCTGTGCCATATTGTTTGCTTTATTCGGATTTTGTGGGCACCGTGCCAAATGTCGCCACAGTTGGTTTGTCCCATGTAGAGTAGGATGGCTTGCATAATCTGCACCACAATAGTTACACTTTGCCCGGTGTTTTCCTTTAGTTTCACTGAGTGGCATCCTAGTAAAATGTTTCCATGCATCAGATGTTTGCTTCCTCTTTTTTCTTCCTTGTGCTTGAGTTGTCCCTTCCTTATTTGGTGATGTGGCAGTAGCTTCAGTTTCATTCACCTCTTCAATAGTGTCGTCCATCATTGTGATTGGAGATTGTTCTGAGCACATTTTTCTTCCTGCTCAAAAGAAGCAATACAAACAGATTGAAACTAAAAAAGACAGAAGCAATACAGAAAGATATCTTCAAACAAACAGAAGCATTATGTAATTTATGGACTAGTATATTAGGAACTAAAAAAAAGAATTGCTCGTCACTTTGTGCCTTAAGAAATCCAGCAGCTGAACTATGAAATCTGATCCAGCTAACAATATAAATCTAAACTAGCGCTAAGGCAGCATCTAGTCGAGACGAGTATTTGTATAGGTCGCGACAGTTATTTCCAAAGAGCGTAGGTCGCGACGAGTATGTGTATAGGTCGCGACAGTTATTTCCAGAGAGCGTAGGTCGCGACAAGTATGTGTATAGGTCGCGACGAGTATGTGTATAGGTCGCGACAGTTTAGAAATAGCGATTAGGTTCAAATACATTGCAGCAAAATATGGCGACCGATTAGGTTAAAAACAAGGCAGCAGCAAGATTAAAGGTCAAGCTGATCTCACCCACACCAGAAGATTAGAGGAACAAAGAAAGACTTATCACCTACCGTTCTGAGATTCTGAGATTCTGCAGGGGAAGGGGAACACGCGAAGCCGACAAGCCTTGAAGAATAGAAGAAGGCAGCCGTCGCCCGTCTCTCTCTCTTTGACTCTCGTCCTTCAAGCCTTCAAGTTAACTCACTAAGATCGCGCAAGACGCCAACTCGGGGATGGTTCAGGTTCACCTTCACTGTTGTTCGCTGCAGCGCCGCTGTGCCTGACTGCCTGTGCTGTGAGAATGAGAATGAGAAAACAAAACATGAAAGTGAAGAGGGACGAAGTCGAAAGTTAACCTACTTTCCCAACCCAATTAATCTGAATAAAATAATATATTTAATAAATAAAAAAAGTAACATATACGGGCGGGCTACGGGCTGCCCGATGGTCAGCCCGTAGCCCGCCCGTATATGTTACTGTTCAAGCCCGTTTGAGCCCGCCCGTTACGGGCCTATTTTGGGCGGGCTCGATACGGGCACATCGATGCCGGGTCCAGGCGGGTGCACCGGGTTGTTGGCACCTTGCTCATCCCTAATGGAAATGGTGAATGAGAGAGAGAGAGAGAATGGTTGGGAAAAAGAGGATGAGACATCTAATTAATTTTGGGTAAAAATAAAAAAAAAATATATTTTCATATAAATATAAAGTATATCTTATAAAAAGAAATAGTCTTATTCAAAAAAAAAATATAACTTATATATAGGATCAGAAGGAGTAGTTAATTAATACAATGAGACTAATAAATAATTCGTGGAAGCAAAAATGGAAACTAATACTAAAATTTTATATAAGTTATTAGTGTTTATTATAAATATAACTATAATATCCCTTCAAAAATTCTCCAATATATAGAACTAGAAGGGACATTGTATAAATAATATTTTTCTTAAAACAAAGAAACTGGTAAAATGCCATAAAAGAAGAAGAGGAAGCTGGTAAAAAAATTAAAAATAGGAAGGAGTGATAACTATGAAAGATCTTGGGAGGTTTAGATATTTATGAACATGTGGGGGTGGAAATATGGACATGATTTCTCCAAACGTTGGAATGGTTGAAAAGTTCTACTTATCCAACATGATTGGTTGCGTGACACGATTTTCCTTGTAATAATAATGAACGACATAGGTTTTTGAGATGCCAACTACTTTACCACATAGCTTGACTAATCTTGATAATCACAAAATATTAAATTTTAAATTATATATTTAACTAATTTAATTTAATTAGATTAATAAATTTAATTTAGTTGATTAATATAATATTTTTTAAAACATACTACCTATTTTTTTTAATTTTTTCTTTTATTTTTTATTTAATTATTATTGAGGGAGTATCAATAGCGGTAATTTAAAAAAAGGTAGATAAATATGAGAAATAGATTTTCTATTTATGACCAACATCAACTTCTTATTTAGGTCATATATTTAAAAACGGATGAATAAGTTTTCTCCCTAATTTTAGGTACCTTCTTATTATAAGGATTCATATTTGAAACAATATAATATCGAGTATTAAATATGAATACTTTTTTCAGTTGTGATTCGAATATTGATTAGTCAGGTTGTAAAGAATTAGTCTATTCTGCTAAATTTAATCTCCCTTAATAATTTTTTTTGAACAAATTTCATGTAATAATAGTGAAAGAACATGTTTTGTACACCAAAAATTGAAATGAAATGGATCATGAGAACTTGCTAAAATTAAGGAAGGCCACGAGCCTTGAAAAGAGTAGGTTATGAATTACTGTTTATATAGTATACGAATGATACATCTTTATTAATTCAGCCAATCTTTATTAGCATTGAGAGAATTTATTGTTACTTGAATAATTGTTTTCTAAAACTAATCTATTTTTTTCCTATAAATTTATTTAAGATTTAATATTGTTGTTTTAAGATTTATTATCAAATTCTAAAACTATTTTCCTAACATGAACACTATTGGAAAAAAAAAATTTAACGGCGGTTAAAAGTGGCCTCTCACAATAGTTTTATAAGTGATATAAATTTTACCGTTGTTATAAATCTACCTTTTAATAGCAATTTCATAATCACTCTTAAAGATCACATTTCATGGCGGCTTTTCCATAAAACCTCCTTTAAAGGTTAAGACACTAAACCGCGGTTACGTAGCAAGTCGCCTTGGAAAGCTTGAATTTTTTTTTTCTTTTAAAGCTTTCCACTTTGTTTTCCATTTATTGCGTGTTTGGATAGTTTATAAATCTTAGTTTTAGAATGACTTCTAGCTTAAAACTTGATTTAAGAAAATTTTAAAATAAATAAACATATTTGTCCAAAAGGGCTTATGGATCAAACTATGATTTAAAACTATAATTTTGAATAAACTCTTTGGAATAACTTCTAGAACAGAAAAAAAAAGCTTCTGGACTGTCAAATGACTATTTTGCCCGTATTTTTCCCCTCTCTCCTCTCTGGAATACGTTTTCAGTCGTCACAGGTCTTCTTCTTCAGTCGTCCGTTGTCCGCATCCCTAGTCGTCACTTCTGCATCCTCCATCACTACCACCGTTCGTTGAGCTCTGCAAGTCTGGAGGCCATCCAAAAGTTGTTCATCCTCGCTTCAAGACAAAGATGAGAGAAGATGAAGACGCTGATGCTGCTAAAGATGCTGGAGGTCGGCTGGAGAAGATGAAAAGATAAAGACGATCATGAGAGAGAGAGATATGATGAGAGAGAGAAAAGATGAGAAGATAAAGATGCAGTGGGAAGACATGCACAATGATGATGGGACAAGACTTTACAGATCTTGAATTATTTTTTTATCATATACCTTTTTAGTAATTTACCAATAACAAAAGTCCTTATAGTAATAACTATCCAAACACTCATTTACTTAGGACTACTTTTTTCATAAGCACTTCTCCAGAAGCCTTTTTTCCAAAAGCTGTCCAAAAGTCCTTTTTTTCATCAACCCCTTTTCAAAAACCTATCCAAACGAGCTCTTAACCGCTGTAGAAAGTATAATATCCCAATTTTTATCCTTATATTTAAGTAAAATTAAAAATATTATTCATCAATAATTTAAAAATGTTATCTAATTAAATTATTATAGTTTAGTATTTGTATTATTTTTAATAAAATATAATATATAGATTATCCTATTTTTATCTTATTTAGAATTTTATGATTTGATTATTATTA
Organism: Leucaena leucocephala; assembly: GCA_037074615.1. NCBI lineage: Eukaryota > Viridiplantae > Streptophyta > Magnoliopsida > Fabales > Fabaceae > Leucaena > Leucaena leucocephala. The sequence continues at coordinate 11,361,679 of CM073540.1, read as the reverse complement.
TTAGTTAGAAATTTATTAGGATTTGGATTCAGATTTAGATATGCAATTTTATTTTAAAAATATGTTGCAAATTTTAAAATACCTAATAGAATTATGATAATAATAATAATATACATATATCTTTGATTAAATATACATATAATAATATATGTATTTATACTATAATGATAATATAGTTTAAATTTTAAATTACTATATCTGATAAGATTTTAATAAAGATAAGATATGAATTTGAATTTTAAATTAGTATTATGGTTTTATAAATATAGTTAAGACCTTCAGTTATTTGAGTCGGCTCTTCTCTTTTTAGTCATCTCTCTCAGTCAAAGTTAAGATTTACTTGTAAGATATTTTATAATAATTATTCATATATATAGGCGAGACATAATCACTTTCTACTTGTTGTGTGTGCTAATGTGATGTTGGTGAGTGATTTGACATATATATATAGCTATTGATATTGATATGATTGTATTGAGAAAATTTATTTGATTATTTTTATTGAAAATAGTCTTGTGGGACTTAAAGTTTAATTTAGAAAATTCGAGTTGAGATTAGAACTTAGGGTAAAGGTGCATCCAGCACCCCAAACTAATTTTGGAGGAGCAATTAACACCCTAAAGTATTTAAAGGTACAATTAGCACCCTGAACTAATTTTGGAGGTGCAACCAGCACCCTAAAATATTTAAAGGTGCAATTAACACCATAAACTAATTTTGGAGGTGCAATCAGCACCCTAAAAAAATTTAGTGTAATTTATTAAAATAATATTATACATATGGCTTTTAAACAATAATGTATCCAAAAAAAAATTTATGTGATATGTATCAAATGAAAGTAAGTATTTTTGTTAGTGAAAGGGTAAAATTGCACCAATTTAAATATTTGAGGGTGCTGATTGCACCTCCAAAATTAGTTTAGGGTGTTAATTGCACTTTTAAATACTTTAGGGTGCTGGTTGCACCTCCAAAATTAGTTCAGGGTGTTAATTGCACCTTTAAATACTTTAGGGTGTTAATTGCTTCTCCAAAATTAGTTTAGGGTGCTGGATGCACCTTTACCCTAGAACTTATTATATCTTGGTTTTGGAAATTGAAGAGTTATTATCTTGAGAAATTTTTTTTTGTGATATTTATTTAGCTATTGAGATTTTGATTAATATGAGTATTTTAAGAATTATGCATTGGGGATGGGTGATGATGGAGTTGTGTTTCTACCACGTGGTATAGTCACCATTGGAGCTCGATGGTTGGATTTTATCTTACTAATTTACTGAGGGACGTGCCCCACCTGTTTACCGAATGGCTGCGATACCCCCACCTGTTTACCAAGTGGGAATGAACTCATGGTCCGTTCATGTGCTCTGTGAATTTTGGCCTATGTATATCACTTGATCGGTTAGCTGTTCGAGTGGTTAGTTACCACTAACCCATGAGTTCGGTCGGTGGAAATAAGGCGGTTCAGTTGGTTTGATAAGAGAAACTTGGGTGGGTTATTCATTTGATTTTATTATGATGACACGTTATTTTCCATATATGGTATTTTAGAATTAGTCCCACTTGACGCCACATGACCACATGTTAGTACTTATGATAAGTAGAACTGCTGATTACTAAGACGTTAGTCTTACCCTATTTTTTTTAATATTTTTCAAGTGATATCATCATCTTAGGCCATAGGGAAAACTTTAGAGGTTAGATTAAAGCTATATTAATTGTATAGGTTTTCCCTTTGAAGGTATGTTAGAATATTTGTATATTGCCACAATAAATTTTATTTTACATACTCATATATCATATTACTTTATTTATATTTTAAGACAAGTCTTTTTATAACCGTGGTAGAGTTTATTTAAATTTTAGTTAAACTCTTTTCTAACATGGTTAGCTTTTTCAAAATAAATTAAATTTATTTATAATATTATTTTTAAATTATATTAGCTATAAAATATATCTAAATAATTAATATTAATTATATTTTAGTAGGATTTTACAATTTAGTATCAGAGCTTAAGTTTTAAATCTTCCCCTGCTTTCCAATTTCTTATATGATACATTATGAATATATTTTAGTTATCTATTTAAAATATATAAATGAAATAAATTCATTGCAATTTGTTAAAATCTCTTCGGGCTTTCTATAAATATTTTTTTCCTGTAATTTGTTCAATTTAAAAATGGGTCTTCGCTCTGGGCCTTTAATGTTATTAAAAAAAATGTTGTTGTGTTCATAGTACGATGATCCTTATTTTTGATTTATTATTATTAAATTTTTTGGGCCATGTTGATCGATTACACTATTCCTTTTTCTTAGACTTTCCTATTTTGGCCTTTTGAAAAAAAAAAGTTTCTACCAACAGAGGTTAGTCCGAGTGGTAAGCGGTTCGGTATCGCTTAAGCAAGGTCTCGAGTTCGAACCTTGACGAATGCAAAAAAATTTTGTTGGGAGACTCACCCACTATAGCGAATCCGGATATAATCGGGGTAAAATTCCGATAAACCGGGTGAGTAACAAAAAAAAATTCTGCTAAGATATGTGCTCTGCTTTTGTGGCATTAAATATTTTTAGGCTCTATTTTATTCTGTACTACTTTTGTTGAATTTTCATAAAATTGTTCAATAAAAATATTTGATTAATTCAGTTTAATTATATTTTATTCTATAAATAGTTTGTTAAAAAAATTGAATATTTGATTACCAAATTAATTTATGTATCATTTTAATTATTTATGGGATTTAACTATTTTAATATTTTTAGGAAAATTTTCAAATTTATTTTGTAAGTTATTTAATTTTTTTAAATATTTATAATATAGTTTAAAGAAATCATATAAATTGTTTAAATTATCATTAAGTTGTTGTGCATATTTTATAATTAAATACTCATAATTGATATTTGTGTATGGTAACATTCTCTTGTATGTTATATTGCATAGTAATAGCAATATACATATTCACACATATTATTCCCTGTTAGTTTATAAAAAAAAAGTTGTTCTCTCATAGTACTTAACTATTTTACTGGGTTACATCCTTTGAAGGGAAAAAATTATTTAAAATTAAAAAAACTATTAGAAAATAAAATAAGGAAGCTATATATAGTATGCTGAATTTTGGGGACAAAATTTTTAAAAGGAGGGGAGAATTGTAACATCTCAATTTTTATCCTTATATTAAAGTAAAATTAAAAATATTATTTATCAATAATTTAAAAATGTTAGCTAATTAAATTATTATAATTTAGTATTTTTATTATTTTTTATAAAATATAATATATAGATTATCTTATTTTTATCTTATTTAGAATTTTATGATTTGATTGTTATTATTATTTAGAAATTTATTAGGATTTGGATTTGGATTTGGATTTAGATTTAAATTTAGATATGCAATTTTATTTTAAAAATATGATGTAAATTTTAAAATACCTGATTATGATAAAAATAATAATAATATATACCTATATCTTTGATTAAATATATATAATAATATATGTATTTATACTATAATGATAATATAGTTTAAATTTTAAATTACTATATCTAATAAGATTTTGATAAAGATATGAATTTAAATTTGAATTATTATTATGACTTTATAAATAGAATTAAAACCCTAAGTTATTCCTCAAATTTGATTATTGAGTCGGCTCTTCTCTTTTTAGTCATCTCTCTCAGTCAAAGCTAAAATTTACTTGTTAGATATTTTATGGTAATTATTCATATATCTAAGCGAGACATAACCACTTTCTACTCGTTGTGTGTGCTAATATGATGTTTGTGAGTAATTTAATATATATATATAGCTATTGATATTGATATGATTGTATTGAGAAAATTTATTTGATTATTTTTATTGAAAATAGTCTTGTGGGACTTACAGTTTAATTTAGAAAGTTTGAGTTGAGATTAGAACTTATTATATCTTGGTTTTGGAACTTGAAGAGTTATTATCTTGAGAAAAATTCTTTTGTAATATTTATTAAGCTATTGAGATTTTGATTAATATGAGTATTTTGAGAATTATGCATTGGGATGGATGATGATGGAGTTGTATTTCTACCATGTGGTATAGCCACCATTAGAGCTCGATAGTTGGCTTTTGTCTCACCAATTTACTGAGAGACGTGCTCTACCTATTTACCGAGGGGTTGTGACACCCAAACCTATTTACCAAGGGGGAATAAGCTCATGGTCCGTTCAGGTATTCTGTAGATTTTAACTTATCCATACCACTTGATCGGTTAGTTGTTCGAATGATTAGTTACTACTAGCCCATTTGTTCGGTCGGTAAGAATAAGACAGTTCGGTTGGTTTGATGGGAGGAACTTGTGTGGGTTATTCATTTGATTTTATTATGATAATACGTTATTTTTTATATATGGTATTTTATGATTAGTCCCACTTGACGTCTCATGAGCATATGTTAGTACTCATGATGAGTAGAATTGCTGGTTACTGAGACGTTAGTCTCACCCTATTTTTATTAATATTTTTTAGGTGATATCCTCATTTTAGGACCCCATGAAAAACTTCAAAGTTAGATTAAAGCCATTTTGTGCTTTCAAAAATTAATTAATAAATCAATATATATATATTCTAAAATTTATAAACATGCTATCATGTAAAATGTAAGGAGAAATATGTCCCGTTTATAATTTAAACCATTTTTATTGATAAATATAATGAATTGTACTCGATATTTTAAATATGTATATTTCCATAACAAAACAACAAAAATAATTATATTTACTTTAATAAATGTAATTTTTTTATTTTATTTTTAATCCGTATTATTTTAATTTTAAGAAAATATTATTATAATATCATAAGTAATTTTATAGTAATTAGTTCAATAAATTAGATAAAATCGTATACAAATCACATGGAGTACAAAAACTTTGCATGCAACTCATTAAGAATTATAATAAATAATTAAAATAATAGAATATTTTCAATAATTATTAGTGGTCATAAGCCATAATAAATAATCACTTTGATTAAGAAATATAAATAATATGTTAATTTAAAATTTATTAAAGGCAAAAAATATAACTTATTTTTCAAAAATGTTTATGAAGTGAGTGAGAGGGAGAGAGAACGAGCAAATACTTCTCTAATCTTATATAAACTACAAATAATCTATTACATAGATAAACAAATTTGTTAAAATTAGTTAATGTTCATAAATATATAAGAAATGTATTTTTAGAAAAAGTTTGTTAAAATTAGCTAAAGTGAATAAATGTGTAAGAATTTTTTTTTTTAAAATATAACCTTATTTATAAAAATGGTGAATGAGAGAGAGAGAATGGTTAGGAAAATAGATAAAAAAGACATATAATTAATTTTAGATAAAAATAAAAAAAATGAATTATATGTTCACACAAATACAAAGTGTATCTTTTAAAAAGGAATAGTATTATCTAAGAAAATTATAACTTATATACATAGGATCGGAGGAAGTAGTTAATTAATGCAATAAGATTAATCAATAATTAGTAGGAGCAAAAATGGAAACTAATACTAAAATTTAATATAAGCTTTTAGTGTCACTTATAAATACAAGCATAGTATACTTACAAAAATTCTCCAATATATAGAACCAGAAGGGATATTGTATAAACAATAATTTTCTTAAAACAAAGAAGCTGGTAAAATTCCATAAAAAAAAAGAAGAAGAAGCTGGTAAAAAAGGATAAAAAATAGGAAGGAGTAATAAATTTGCAAGATCTTGGGAGGTTTAGATATTTACTAACATGTTGGGGTGGAAATATGTGGACATGGTTTCTCCAAACGTTGGAACTCATTTGGTTGGAAAGTTCTGCCTATCCAACATGATTCGTTGCGTGACCCAATTTGCCTTGTAATAATAATGAACGACATAGGTTTCAAAAGTCAACTACTTTACTCATATAGCTTGACTAATCTCACAAAATATCATATATCTTAAGTTATATATTTAACTAATTCAATTAAATTAAAAAAATTAATTAAATTAGTTAATATAGCATATTTTTTTAAATAATCTAACTATCTTCTTTAATTCTATCTTTTTTTCTCTTATTTAATTATTGTTGATGAAGTATTAATAAGGGTAATTTAAGAAAATATGGATAAATATATAAAATAAATCTTCTACTTAAGATCAAGATTAACTCATCAATTAATTTCTATATTTAGAACTGGGGGAGTAAGTTTTTCCCCTAAGTATAGGTCGCTCCTATTGTAAGGAATCATATTTAAAGCAATATCAAGTATTAAATATGAGTACTTTTTTCAGTAGTGATTCGAATCTTGATTTATCAAGTTATAAATAATTAGCCTATTCGTTAGACCTAAACTATGTTAGTAATTTTTTGGGAAAATGACAAAAAAAGACCATTTGAAATTTAAAAGGACAAAAAGGGCCCATAAATTTTTAAAAAGACAAATTGGGCAGGAGGCCCAATCTGTCATTTTCAAATTACTGTTCACAATTGTAAATACCATTATGGGAGTTGTAAATACCATTAGTAGAGTTGTAAATACCATTATAGAAATTCAAATATAACTAAAAAAGTTGTAAATACTATTGAAAAAGTTGTAAATACCATTACAAGAGTTGCAAATATCATTGACGGAGTTGTAAAAAATATAATTTCATTTTTTATTTGCAACTCTGCCAATGATATTTGCAACTCCCATAATGATATTTGCAACTATGAACAATAATTTAAAAATGACAGATTGGGCCTCTTGCTCAATCTGTCTTTTTTCAAATTCATGGGCCCTTTTTGTCCTTTTGAATTTCAAATGGTCTTTTTTTGTCATTTTCCCTAATTTTTTTGATCAAATTTCGAGTAATAATAGTAAAAGAACATGTTTTGTACACCAAAAATTGAAGTGAAATGGGTCATGAGAATTTGCTAAAATTAAGGAAGGCCACAAGCCTTGAAAAGAGTAGGTTATGCATTCATGTTTTTATAGTATATGAATGGTACATCCTTATCAATCCCATCGATCTTTGTTAGATTGAGAGAATTTATTGTTACAGTACTTGAATAATTGTTTTTCAAAACTAATCTTTTTTTCCATAAATTTATTTAATATTTAATTTTGTTGTTTTAAGATTTATTATCAAATTTTAAGACTATTTTCCTAACATGAAGGTGAAAGCTGAATTCAAAACGCAAGTAAAATAAAAAAGGACATCAAATTTTAAAACTAATTTTTTTTGTTACAATTGAAAGGAAGGAAGGTATATAAAGACCAACAAAATAAACAAATCTTAAAATGGTCCCGAGAAATGATCTAATTTATATGAAGTCTCTAAAAAATATTCTAAAATTAACTATTTTTGTCAAATTACCTTATTATCTTTATGTGAAAACAAAAAAACAAAAACAAAAAGCTCTCCATTGTTGCTCATGGAAACTCCATCGTCAATCAGAGCTCCGATGTCCGGTGGTCAAAGTTTATTCATTGACGAATTGAGAATTATTAGGAAAGGGGAGGGTTGGAAATGAATTCTTACTTTATTTTCAAAAATAGAAACTTTAATTATATGAAATGATGACAAGTTAACCAACGTAGAGAGTGACTATCTACATCAGTTACCTAGTTGTAAGCAACATAGATTGTGTAATCTGTATTGTTTGATTTATATAAGAGCATGACAGTAGATCGTAAATAATCCGATGGACGTAAGCCTTCCTTGATCAATGTAGAATTTGCATTAGTACTCCATGATAATAAGAGTTAGAGAGAATAATTCTTGGTGACCAATAAATCATATTCTATCTAATAGTTAATATAACAGTTAGTTATTTAATTTGGATATATTAACGAACCTAAATAAATTAATTATGACTAAATTCAACTACAAATTTATATTATATACTCCTCAATCTTCTTAAATTAATCAAATAATTCTTATATTAGTTATAATTAATTATTTTTTTTAATTTTTTTAATCTAACTAAATTAGTCAATTAATAAGTTAGTAAGTTGAGATATTTATTGAGCTTGTGGAAATATGGACATGGTATCTCCATATGATTAGTACTTTTCATTTGGTTGAAAAATTCTCTCAATTTAATACCGGTTAAAATCTACTGTTCTATTCTACTCACATGGCTTGACTAAACGCCCCAACCCCAAAAAAACAAAAAACACACACAAGCCTTAGCCCAAGATCTATGGAAGATTTTGATGATTGAAACAAAAAATTTGAAGCATGTTTGACTGGTGAAGGGTGAGATATACGATTATTTGGAGCGTATTTAATTTTTAGGGAGTATCATTTTATTGTGGTTCTAGTCGCGGCATTTGTGGAGATATCCTAGCTCTTGGGTGTCTAAATTTACGCCTGAGGGTAATAGATGGATCACCCTACCTAATATTAGTATCGCCTAAGAGGAAGGGAGACTTCGTCCTGCCCTTGGATCGTGGGTGAGCCTAACCTCTTTACAAAAAAAAATGATAATATTTAAAGAATTTTGTTTAACGAGAGAATTACTCGGATGTCTCGTGAAAGAGAATTTATTATTAAGAAGTCTTGTAAAATTATCAAATAATTAAATAGTCCAAAGAAATTTAGGATAATAAATTTAATTTGTACAATTATAAAATTATCTTTATACACAAATAAAAAATTACTAAGAACGTGATGACAAATCGATGTAGTACAAATGACAACTATAAAAAATACAATCATAATTATAGTTATATTATTGTTCATTGTAAAATCCTGGCTTGTCAATTAAAAGTCTTAAAAGTAATTAAGTCTTCTAATAGCTAGACCAATTCCAATTTCTAGACCCACCAACGCGTTCATAGAAAATTTGTAGTTGACTGAGTCAATCTCATTGCATCATACTGATATAGTTATGAGTGTCTGTCCGTGTGGGGTAAGGGACCTCTAATAAGCCGACCTTGTAAATGACTCATATAATGCCCTAACATTTTAATTTTTATTGATAATTAAATTATATATAGAATAAGTGATATTTTAATATTTTATAATAATGAAATGGTATGATTTTAAATTTTTTACGAATTTTTAAAGGAAAATACTCTAAAAATTTGTGCAGTTCTAAGTTTTCTTAAAAAAGCAATAAAAAATTTAAAACTACACCATTTTTATGGGGAAATTTTTTGAGAAAGACTCTGGAAATTAGTAAATTTTAAATTGAAACTCTAAATATTATAAATATTAGAGAAGTGTTAGGATTCAAATTAAAATTTTAAAATTTAGAGCTAAATAACTAAAATATCTCTTATTTATTTTTAAAAAAAGTCAACTGTATTCCATTCTATATCAATTCAAATTCAGATATTGATAAATTTAAATAAGGGTAACTCTTGAAACACTGCGCTTTTTATCCATAATATTATTCAACCCGCAGCTGATTGAATGAAAAATATTCATGCCATTTTATTTTCCATTTACCTTTCTCCTCATTAATTATTTCTATTATATGCATATAACCATTCATCTCATCTCTTTCTTTTAAGAACAGTTCCAATATATATGTATATATATATGTGTGTGTGTATCGCTCTCCATCTTCATCATATCCTCATTCACACATGCACAAAAACAAATATACACTATTTTTATATTATTGTTCATTGTAAAAATCCTGGCTTGTTAATTAAACTCTTAAAAGTAATTAATTCTTCTAATACATGGGTAGAATTAAGGGAGGGGCAAAGAGGATGATCGCCCCTCCCGTCGGTCGGAATTTCTTTGTATTCCTTTGGTTGATAAAAAAAGCTAAAAAATTTTTAAATAAGGACCACTACAACTAATTTACTCCCCAAAATCCTAAAAATTTTTTGAAACCTTATTGCAGGGACTCAATTGAAATTAACTTTGTAATAGAAAGAAATATCCACCAATAAAAGAAAGAAGAATAAGGTCTTTAACAAAAACAAAATAAAAAAATTAATAAGATAAATATGTGTCTTGTTAATGCTATTTTTATCCGCCCTTATTGTTTTTGTTAAAATATTTTATTTGTCATGTCAATGCCATATTCATTTTTCTTTCATTGATGTGATATTTCTGTGTTTTGACATCACAAAATTAATTTTAGTCTAGCCTCTACCTAGACTGCAGTAAAGTTTTGGTGCTTTTAGAGGGCTTTTGGAAAAAAATTAGCTACAATGGTCTTTGTCTAAATTTGTCAAAAAAAAATTCTGATTAAAAAATACATTTGTTAAAAGTTTATTTGTTCATCTTATTAAAAGAAATTGTTAAAATTCACTTTTCTAATCCCAAATTTCTTGTTCAGAGAATGTTGTAATAGCTAAACCAATTCCAATTTTTGGACCCTCCAACGAGTTCATAGACTCAGTCAAAGCATCGTACTGATATAATTATTAGTCTCTCTCTCTCTCTCTCTCTCTCATATTGCAGAAGGTTGAATTCCCTATAAACAGAAGAGCTGTTTCTCAGTTCGTAGTTCATATTCGATTCCTCATTATACCCTCTTCGCGTGGATTTAATACATATATCAATGGCGTCGATCATCCTTGGCTCCCACCTTGAGGTTACTGGTATATATTTAGTTTACAAAACCCTATCTTTCTTTCTTTCTTTTATTTTTATACAAAAAAAATAAAAAATAAACCATATCTTTCTGCACATATGTGTATTCTTTCTTAGTTTTGTAGTTTCATTTCCTTAATTATGATCCTAAAATCAAACTCATCTTTCGTATATATATGTGGCTCCCGTCTCTCTCGATCAAGTCGTAGGATGCAACATGTTTTCAGAATCATATTATTTGGTTCCCAGGAGCCATCCCTTATACATCTGTTTTCAATATGACGGCAACACCTACATCACAATACCAAGTCAAGGTGAATTCTTAGTTAATATAATATGTTTTGTCTAAAGTTTAGTATGTGAATTATATATACTTATTGGGAACTGTGTTAATTTTCTAGCATTGATTGCTGCAGATGTAGGAATGAACCCCACGTTTTTGAATAAGTTCGACTTCGAACTGACTACTGAAGGCCAAAATGAGCTTAATTTCGTGGTTTGGAAGAATATTCATAATAATTTTCATTACGATGATTTTATGGGCAGTGGCAGGTAATTATTCTATTTTTTAATTAAAAAAAATACTACTCTTCTAATCCTTAAAATATGATCTAATTGGAATGTTGATTTTAGTCCTAAATATAAGATATATTTTTTATATTTATCAATTTTTTTTTAAATTACCCTATTGATATTCTCTCAACAATAATCAAGTAAAAGAGGGAGGGAGGGAGGGAGGAAGAGAGTTAAAGAAAAAGATCGATCATGGTGTTTTAGAAAAGAATGTCATATATGTACTAATCTAGCTAACTTTCTTAATCTAATTAAATTAGTTAAATAGATCTTATATTAAAATATAAGACATAATTTCAGTGTTAATCTTAGTTCTAAATATAAGATATATTTTTTATATTTATCAACTTTTTTTCTTAATTAACCCTATTGGCACTCCCTCAAATTACTTAAATCTGTCATATATTAAGGACCAGAGGAGTATAATATTTAGTTTGCTATAGTCTCCTTTTTATTTTAATGAGAATTTAAAGATGGAAATCACCTAATGGTTAGTTATACACACTTACTACTACAAAAATAGTTTTTAATGTCAATTAATGTCTATTTTTAAAGGAATCACTGCTAGAATATGTGATTTCTAAAATGATTGAAAAGTGGCTTCTACACCGGACCTCAGTGCGGTGTAGATACAGCCCGTGTAAAAAATATTGACATTCTACACCAGTAATACAACCGGTTTAAAAAAATCATCATTTTTTCACGGATTACTTTATAACCGATTTAAAAATAATGTAAAAAAAAACTAGAATCACCCTTGTCCATTGTTCTTGTAAGTTGTAGGTTAAGACAATGGACAACTAATATGAGATTGAAAGCCAATTTTACACATATAAAACTCCTCAAAGTAAAAGGTGGGACATAAAACTCTTCAGAAAAAAATAGAGATTGGAACAAATAAGAACTAGGGAATTTGTAATATGGTGAAACAAATAAACATGCCTATGGGATAGCGGAGAGACTTATATGCTAAACAAAGCCAGGAAGAGAACGAACTTGAAGCACAAAAATTCAAAATTTATATTTAAAAAAATAGAGAAAATGATATGGACTTTGTTTTTATCAGCAGTTATGACTCAAAATCAAAGATTGAATCATCAAAATTTAGTACCTGAAGACTCCCAAGTTGTGTTTCCTTTCTCGTTGCACCATCTTTGTACTCAATCTCTGTGAGCAAACTGAAAAATAACACATAGTCTTTGAAGAGACCTTCCAAAAGTAGAATAGAATAATCAGGCCATAAGAACCAACCAAAAAAATTATGGGATTACCTTAACGGTGCCAAAACAAGAACATGGAGCTTCAAAGCTTTCGGAGATCTCAAATTCTTTTTCGTGGCATATTCTACAGTGAGGAATCCTTGAAAGTAATTTCAAATCATTAACCAATAATACTACTTCTTGAGACGACGAGCTGTAGATCCGACACCCACCATCACAGATCTAGGTCTTCTTCTTTGGCGAGTTTTAGAGGAAAAAATGACAGACTTCAATAATATAGAATTATGAGCACATGTATAGGTCGTCGTATATCTAAGTTTTCTTCTTCTGTGAACTTTAGACAGTGTGTTACGAAGGCAGAGCTTCCTGTCACTATGTGTTCTCCCTTATCTAGTTTTTTCCATGGACGAAGTTGATTTGTGAAGATAGGAAAGCACAGAAACTAGGGATTTTTATTAGATTTTTAATAACAAGGACATTCTAAACCAGATGTCATTCCATCAGGTGTAGAATATTTTATCTTTTACACCGGTCACGTGTACATTAGGTGTAAATATTTTACCCTTATTTATAAAAAATGCCACCGCTCATTTCTTTTAAGTCGTTTTCGTGAGAACTGGTTTAAAAAGGGCTTTAGAAAACATATTTTGTAGTAGTAAACGTAGAAATCAACGACGATATTTTGTCCATCTTTTAATGTCGATTATATACAACTAGTCTTAAAACTAAGCTTTACAACAAAAAGAAATCCAAATCTAATCGAAAATCACTCTTTTCACTTTTTTGTTTGGCCAAACTCTTTTCACTTTTAAGTTAATTAAAATAAATATACAAAATTAACTTAATTTTAACATTCCCAGCATCTTACTAAACAAACTCATGATAAACTTCATAATATTACGTCCTATTCTCTATCTTTTCATTCCATTGCATTCCCTCTTATTTATTGAACCAAATGAGCAGTGAAGTTTTAAGGGCTTAATTGCATAATGCATATTTTTAATCTCATTATATTGTATATATTGAAACTTTCAGGGTTCAATTGCATAATATCGTTTCAAAAGGTTCTGAAGAATCCTCTTGCCTCTTTCAAAAAGGAAACAATAGGTAATCAAGCATATGTAATATTTAGTTTAGATTTATTTTGGGAGAATTTCATATGACAAAAATTTTCCTTTCGCAGAAATATTATTGGGGAAATAAAAGTTGTGTTGCAGTGTACACATGCCCATTCCAAGGTTAGTTAGGTTGAACTTTGCAATAGATAATCAGAGAAAATTACATTTGTAATTTTCAATATGTTTGTCTTTAATTAGATCAATTTTTTAATTGTATTGCGAAGATCATATGTTAAATATTATTGAGTCTAATACAATTATTATATATCTGATAGGTTTAGATGAGCTCTTTTTAAATGATTTTAGATGAATATATAAGAGGAATTGAGTGTAAAAATTCTTCTGAAACAACGATATGGGGTTTCTCAAATAGGCCCTTAACATGTTAGGATTCTTTTCTCAAAACACAGAAAAAGATTAAAAGCATAATCCTCAATTATACAAGTTATTGCAACATTATTTGGAACCTTCATACCTAAAATAACAAAAATAAAAGATAAAATTAAAAAATAATGTAGCAGATGAAGATGCCCTCCATAATTCTAAATAAAAAATTTATGGTTAATAATTAATAAAATAAAAAAATGGCATGAAAAATTCTCTATTAAAATTTTTATCATCCAAAAATTCTTGCATATATTTAAAGGCCTGAGAGTGTAATTTATCTTTAACGAATATAACTCTTATTTAATTAGGTGTTTTCCATTTTGTCTTTAAAATATGATATGTAATGGTTTTCGGGCATACCTGTTAAGTTCCTTCAGATAGCCACACAACAATTCTGTTACGATAGTGAACTCAGATGTGTCTTTTCACAACAAATATATAGAAGGAGAAGAGAAGAGAGTTTCAAGTGTCGAGAGAGAAGTATTTGTTGTTGGGAGTTATCGTCCCTTTTGTTTCTCAACAAAAGTGTCAATTATGGTTCCTACGTTTGCTCCCTCAATTTGCACGGTCTGGAAAAACCGTTCCCTCCATATAATTCAAATATGATGAGTAAAAATGCAATTGTTTACCCCATACACATCATCATTTACATTATGATCCCAATGTCAATAGATTTGGACCCAATCCACCTAGGTATACTAGCCCATACTCCAACATTTCCTACTCACACTTGGTGGATGAGATGTCTATGGTTTAGTCTCTTCTCTTTTCCTTCTTTCATACTCAATGCTTTGCCGTGACCACGTGGGCATGACATTTTCATTTAGGCGCCTGCACTAAAAATCCCTTTTATAGGACCAGTACAAGATAGCCTCTCATTCGTGTAGCTTAAATTTAATAATATACTTTAGATGTCCTAAATTTACCCATATACACTTTTTCATGGCTAATCCAATCCCTCTCAAGTTAGTTCTTAACTCTAATTGCCTTTCTCGTAGCTCAGTGTCCACACTCATGAATAACAAAACATCATAATAAGGGACATGTCACAGATACTAGCGTAGGCGTGTATATGCCAAATAATCTTCCTTTCGCACATATATCACTTTAATATGGATCAGTCGCTTTCCTAACATAATACCTTAGATCGCATCTATCATGACCATAGGATATACGCTAAAGTAGCAATCATTGAAGCATACCTCAATGATATTGTCAAAGTCGAAAGATACCATGGAAGGATTGTTCCTTCCCGAGACTCACACAGCAATGAAGTAGGGATCTTTCAGTCGCTTCCCTTTTGCGGTTCTTTTAGCACATGTTATGGTGCTACTCTTATACTATAAGAGCGGATGTCATTTTAAATTTATCATTAACATTGTACATACTTAAGTCCAGACACACTAAGCATCTAAACCCAAATTCTTCAACTTTACTCATTTATATGATGTCAATATTGAAGGATTTGTTATATAGCCACAGGTATAATCGAAGTGGGCTTTTATGGTTCGATTCAATTTTATGTATATGGATCTTATCTCGACTCACTACACTTTAGTTAAGGCGACATATAATTTATGTTTCTTCTCTACTATATCAGCACTCTTTATGCTTTATTGGTGAACACAAATATCTCATCTTTACATGCTCCTGAGTGTCAAAGGCAGTTGCACATGTGAGAGGGCCAACCTTTTCAACTTGTACGACAACTAGACATTGTATACTTTCACACAGACACATAAAGTAATGATGGAAAAACATAAGTTCATTAATTACAAAAGCATTACATAAGGTCTGCAATATCATATTTTTCACATGGCAAGAGCTTTAACATGTTTCTAAAAAACTTTCTTACCTATTAGCTTAGCAAGGGGTCTACTATCATACATTTAGTTGAATGTATAGTATACTAACAATTTTCTGTGCTATATAATCCCTCATTAAATTTTACTTGATATCAATATGCTTGGTCTAACTATGATACTAGGGGTCTTTGGTATAAGCTATGGCTGAAGTATTGTCACAATGAACTAACACCTGGGTGGTACTCTCATTTCCAAACCCAAGGTGTTTAATAAACCTTTTAAGCCAAATAGCCTCTTTCACTGTTGCAGTGTATGCCACAAACTCATCTTCTATAGAGGGTAAGGCAATACATATATGCTTCTTGCTACTACAACATATGGCACCATTGTTCAAAAAGGTATAACCTAAAGTTGATCTTTGCTCTTTCTCATCTCTTCCTACATCAGCATCGGAGTACCCAACTAAGTATAGATCGCTTCCTTCATAACATAGTGCATAATTGCATATGCCCTTCAAGTATCTCAAGATCCTCTTCACTGTTTACCAATATTTTTCACCGGGGTTAGACTAGAATTTACTTTCCAGTCTTACTACATAACAAATAGCTAGCCTTATACACATCATTGCATACATCAGGCTACTAATGGCACTGGCATATGGAAATTTTTCCATCCTATTTTTGTCTGGCTCTATTTTAGGACACATATCAAAACTCAAGGCTACTCCGGTACCCACTAGGATATCCATGGAATTGTATTTTTTCATATTGAATCGCTCAAATATTTTCTAAATGTAATTCTGTTATGAAAGAGAAATGATTATTCTCCTTAAACGATCTATTTGGATCTTAACTCCAAGTATGTATTCTCCTTCACCCATATCCTTCATTTTAAAGTTCGATAAGAGCCACTCTTTAATATCCACCACTGAATCTAGACTATTTTCGGGCAATAGTATATCGTCTACATATAAGGATAATATGATAAAGTTACCTCAAATAGCTTAACGTAAACGTAGTAGTCTTTCTCTATCATTTAGAAGTCATATGAGGTTATTGTCTTGTGAAACCTCAAATACTATTATCTGAATGATTGTTTCAGCCCATAAATGGATATTTTGAGTTTTCAAACTTTGTTCTCTATTCCTTTTTCAATGAAACCTAATTGTTGTTCCATGTATATTTCTTCATCCATATCACCATTAAGAAATACGGTTTTTACATCTATATGATATAATTCCAAGTCTAAATTGTTCATTATTGCCAGAATAAATCTTAAAGAATTAAGCACACAATAGGTGAGAAGGTATCTTCATAGTTTATACCTTTTTGTTGTGTATATCCTTTTGCAAGTAATCGAGCCTTGTATTTGTTAATTGATCTATCCTCTTTTCTCTTAATTTTGAGAACTCATTTATTCCTAATGGCTTTACGCCCTTTTGGTAGATCAACCAATTCCTAAACTTAGTTTTTCATCATTGAGTCAATTTCTTCTTCTATTGCTTTCATCCATTTCAGGAGTAATTAAGAGAGATTCACCTTTTATTTGAAAGCGTCTCTTGGGAACACTTTCACTGTTACTCCTCTTGACAGGAGTTTCCTACTTATCTTTTTTCTTTTATTTAGGTCATTGTGTTTTTCCTTCATGGCTCTCACTCAGATTAACATACTTAGATGATTCTGGTCTGTTAATTTGTTCTACATTGTCTTGCTCCTATGTCTCATAAAGAGACATAGTGCGATTAACATCCTCACTACTAGTAAATTCAGTCTCAATGAACGTAGAATCTCTCAATTTTATTGTAGTCATTGTTTCATCTTTCTTTTCACCTATGAAAAGTATCCTTTTGATTACTCAGAGTACCTGATAAAGATACACTTCTTGCCTTTATGACCTAATTTCCATGCTTGTAAGAATCATCATGGACATATATAGCTGACCCCATAGTATAAGGATGCTTAATCCAGCTTACGCTTCATTCATAACTCATAGGGTGTAGAAGTGACTGATTTTGAGGGCACATGGTTAAGTATGAAGGTTATCATCGACAAAGCATCACTCTAATATAAAATTGGTAGGTTTACTTGTGCCATCATAGACCTAATCATGTCTAAAAAAGTTTGATTTCTTCTTTTAGCAACTCTATTCTATTGTGGAGTGCCAAGGATAGTTAGTTTCCTAATTATTCCCTTTTCTTCATAGAGATGCTTGAATTGATCTAACAAGTATTCAAATCTCTATTAGTGCGTATGCTTTAATTTTATTATCCATTTGATTATCTACTTCATTTATCTTCCGTTTAAAGCACTTGAGAGCCACAGACTTATGTGAGATCAAATAGATATGACTATATTATGAAAAGTTGTTAATAAAGGTAATGAAATACCAAGCTCTATGCCTTGACATCATACTCATTGAATCGCAAATGTCAAAATGGATTAATTGCAATGGATTTTCAGCTATTGTTCCCTTACCTAAAAGTTTTCTAGTTGCTTTACCAACTAGACAATTTTCACATAAACAACATTTCCATATTTGAAATTTGTCTAAGCAAACCTTCTTTAGATAATTTAATCATTCTGTTTTGATTAATATGTCATAGCCTAACATGCCAAGTATTCATATCAGGACTATTAGAAGAAATAGCAAATCAGTCATGAAAATTAGAATCACCAATAATATCCATAACAAAGAACTTCTTATAAAAGAAAGCTGAACCATAAAAGACTAAGTTGCGTAAAATGTCTGCAACTTTATCATGAAAGTTTACATCAAAACCAAATTCTAAAAGGCATAAAACAGAAACTAAATTCTATTTTATGTTAGGTGCATGAAGTGAAACATCCTTCCTTAGACCCTTCAGAGTACACTTACAGAAGCAGTCTTAACTTTATTAATTTTCTCCTGCCGAAAATCCTGGCAGAAAGTAACTGTACTGATTCGATAATTTCCATGAGAACTACCATTCTACGTAAGTACCTAGGAAAGACTGAATGAACCGACTAGATTCACTCACTTCCAGTCTCCTTAAATAGCACCTACGTACACAATACTTCCATATTTTGCCAGTACAACGGCCTCTTCTAATCAACATTCTTAAATTTCAATGACATTTTCTAGTAAACATCCTTACATCACATTCTTACATATACTCAATTGGAAGTATATGAGATCATTGGAATACCTCTTAACTTTAAAAACATGAATTTCCAAAAGTTAGGCTTAAGGGTACTGTTTATCGCCACTGTTCACTTGGTAATTCCAGATTATAACCTGAACTTCAGAAATTCATAATTAAATCTAGAAAAATCAAAATGAGGTGATTCTAATTTCTAATGAAAGCTATTTCATTTGAATTTGTTATAAAAATATTAAAATAAGGTTTTCTTGTCCAGATCAAATCAGTTTATTCGTTAAAAATACTGTTCATTTGGCAAATCTGGAAGTTCCAGTTTCTTTACCTCATTTTCAAAAATTCATTTCTCTTAGGTTACTTATCCAAATGAGTCATGTTACATATGTATTTAAAGCTCCATATGTTTACTTTAAGATCATAAAATTTTGTGGAAAAAATCATTCATTTACTATATGAAATTAGCACATGAACCTCACTGCCTCTGAGTAGTCGTATTATCTTATTCCAGATTTTAAATCCTGACTTTGAAAAATTATAACAATTTGAGTTCTTAACCAAATGAGGCATTCTTAGTGTCCATTTAAATCTCTGGATATTAGATATTTTCATACCAAATTTCATATTAAAACTCATCGGATAAGTCACTTAAACTATATTTGGAAGCACACTACCTCGGATCAGATTTGGGAGTAGCATGCAACATACACACCAAAACATCATCTTGTAAGTAAAGTGCATAGCCTTTAAGTTATATACAGTCATCCATCTACATTTACCCTTTTGCCTTGAGAAGATCTAGCACCTAGAGCATGGTTATTTATATGGAAGGAATGAGATTTCATGGAAATCTCAATAGCAAGTAACACAAACTATAAGGTTATGCATGTTTGATTAAATGCCTAACATGTTTTTATGCAATGGGAGCTAATTCATGATCATACATAAGCAAACTCTAACATGCATATTGTCATGACATAGATTGCAAGGAGTTGCACATATTCATAGCTCATCATAATAAACATCATCACAAAACATACTAAGCTCAACCAAACTTCATGCATAACAAGTAAGCATATCAATCACAACATAACATAAGTTTATAGTAAAGTATTCTTGCTACCTCTTATGGATCCTTGTCTTTCCCTTCTTGAAGTGATCTTTCCTTCCCACAAATGTTAAAACCTAGACATTACAAGACAATTACTAAATTATAACTTCATTCCAATCAAATTCCAAGTTTAGGTTTCATTAAGTCCCTGTCTTTCTCTACTTTGTAACATATGTTTACATCTTTCTAAACTAAACTCTCATGGTTCATTTTCACATAATTTTTCATTTAGAATCCAAATATGTAATCAAAAATTTCAGAATTCAATTGCTTCCCAAAGTTCTGCACTGTACCAAAAAGTAACTCTAGTTTTTCTAAAAATTTATATTTTAGTTCCAATGCTTCCAATACTTGTTTTCCTACTATAAGCCCACACAAAATTCCATTCTAAACCCATTGGAAGCATCAAAACTATGAAATTCCAACATATGAATAGTGATTTCATACTGTATAGAACAGAACACCTTCATGGATTCACAAGCACACATGGATTCCTAAGCTATTATCATGTGATTCAGGCTTGTTTAAACTTGTGCAAACTATCTAGAACATAAACACATGTTACTATCACATATCCAAAGAAATTTTAGCAGCATTTCCCCAAGATTCAAGCCTCAAAACCAACTTAAACTCAAGAAAAAGTCATAAGAACAAAGTCCAGAAGCAAGGGAGCAACTTACCTTACAAGCTTCTTCAAGATCCTTGCTTCTTCCTTGCTTGAGAAAATATTTTGCAAGAGGTTCCCTACACTTTCTCCTCCACGTTTTTGAGCCAAAATGAGGGGGTATTTATAGAAAAAATATTGGGAAAATTGAAGGCCAAGATCACCTTAGGAACTATTTGATCTAATGGTTAAATGTTTGATATTGGAATTTCTTTTCTCTTTCCACTTATGACATCACCACCATGACATCACCAACATGACATCACATGGGATAAGCTCCTTTTTGGCGCCATTTTGAGGGTGTGAGCTCCAAGAAAAGTTTCAACCCAATCCAGTCCCATCCAGTCCAATCCGGTACCGATCCGATCCAATTTTCCGTAAACTGGACTGTTTTCTTAATCTAATTTTTATGGGACTTCATAATATATATTTTTTCAATATTTAAATCCTTCATACCATTAACATTCTCATACTGGGTTTAAATTTAATTTTAAATGCCTTGAACAATTACCAAAATACCCTTAGTGCGTTTCCTTGCACTATATTAAACCCAAAGGCATAATTGTCATTTCTCACCTCTTTAGACCTTGTCAAAATATATATTGACTCCGACTAACCTTTTCTGCACTTGTCTTGGTGTTTTAGCCTATCCAAAATGACCAAAATGCCCTCCATTCACTTCTGGTTTCTTAGGGCATTACAGGGGCATTTTTATAATTTTGCACTTTTCCGAAGTTCCTCTGGACACTGGCCCACCCATCAGTCCACTTATTTTATTGGGCCTTAATGACGCCCTTTTGGGCCTTTTAGGTTTCAATACCTTTGTGACACAAATTCTTAGCAAACTCTCCTGGCAATATTCATCGGGTATTTTATTCCACTGTAAATTCCATTAAAAATTCTACAGGATTCCTTTTCTGATCCTATCAATTTTATAAATTCTTATATCAATTATAGGAATTTACTGGAAGGGCTCATCTGATTCTGAGATCCAAAAAATATTGTAATAATTTTATCTAACTTCAGAAATTTATATCAATTTTTCGGGACCTCAAATCAAAATTCTGTGTTACGTCAAACAACCCGGAATAATTTTCTCTATTTACTGGAAAAATTTGGGTCCGATCAGAATACGATCATTTTTTGCCTATTTTCAGTCCAAAGTTCCCATATTTATAGTTTTGCCCCTTGACTTACCACAAATTGTAACTTTTCATAATTACACTTAAAGACCCCATATTTTTGTCTACCTTTTCTTTTAATATTAAACTTTTCATAATTGCACTTTGGCTCTTACACTTTCTTCCTCTTCCAATTTAATCTCTTTCTTTACATAAATATGGCCACATCTTTTCCTGAAAAAATCTCATATATTTTATTCAATCTGTACATACAACTTAGTACAGAGATTAAGGATGTTACATGAAGTACATCATGGAGCATAAATGTCTTCCCATCACACAAAGTAAATTTGCAGGTGCCAATACCTCTAACCTCAATCTTGCATTGTTGCTACATAAAGCCACCTTCTTTGATATGGCAATTGACAGTATTCTATGAAGGATCCTCGATCCCTGATTATATGGTTTGTGGAACCTGAATTAATAATTAAAGAAGAACAAACAGTTTCTATTAGAAAAAACATTACTTGAAACATAAGAAACATGTGAATTCATATAATTCACTAATACCTTTTCGCTCTTGTTTTGTTTAGAATAGTCTCGTGCGAAATGGTCTATTTTCTAGCAAGCAAAGCACTTGACCTTTTTTAGGTCTAAGTTCTTCTTGCTTCCATTCTTTCCTTTCTTCTTGAATTGTTTCTTACACTTTTTGAATTAAAGACCGCCCTTCTTGTACTCCCAGCCTCAAGTTCAACCATAGTTGTCAGAGGCTTAACAACATCATGTTCCTCTAGTATGCACTAGACCTTTCGATGCCACATATCCTATTTATCCTCATTAAGTTTTCCCGTTATTCAATTTAGCAATGATATTAGAGTTTTCTATTTTCAGTTCTATGACAAATATATCCCACATTAATCTACATTCTCTCTAGATAGAATTGAACCAAAGAACATTTTAGGGATTTATATATAGTACAATGAAGTATACAATATCATGTACTTATATTATTCATGATTGGAAGATAATAACGTTATAAGATCCATGATTAGGAGCATAAGTTTGTACCTTCCATCACACAGATACTAGCAATAGTCATTATATCATTTCAAAAATTTTATAAGCACTTTAAATTAAATTTTTCACTTTTAGAAGACTTATCATCTAAAAGCTCTCACTTATAAAAAGTATATATGAATAATTAACATAAATTAAAACATGTTCCATTAAACATAATCAAGACTCGAATTCTTTATACAATAACATGAAATCATGTTCTCAACATAATAAACATAAGGAAAGCTAAAAAAAATAAGGAAGCATCAATCAGTATAAGAGCAATAATACTTATTAATGACTTTCCCTTACCTTTTAAATCTAGGAGTTTTAAACATAAATCTTGAAGCTCTTTCAACAACGTCAACTCAGAAAGCTTTACTTGCCCGTATGCCTCTAGCTCTTACTACTCTTATGTAGTTCATCATGACTTTAACATAGAACTCAAAATTCTTCTTGTCGGTCATGAACTCGGTATATTTGTGAAGGATTTCATAAACACCTTTTGTGTTTGAGTTTGGTTGCATTATCTTCAGCTATCCTCTTAGACAAAATAAGGTAAAAGGTTAGTTTACTTCTTCTTCCTCTTTTAGAGGTTCATCAGGAAAAGGAGGCTCAGACACTTATCCAGAATTTAAGTATGCCAATTGCGGTTCCTTGGGTTCATCCATTAGTTCCTCAGGATTCTCTTCACGATCTAGCTCATAAACCTCTTGTGGATCCTCCTCAAGATCAAGCTCATAAACATCTTCTAGATCTTCTTCAGCAAGAAGCTCCAAATTAGAATCCGCACTTTGAGGTTCATATTCTAGAACTTACTCAAGATCCTCTTTTGGATTCTCTTCAAGTTCGTTAATATCTTCAACTTCTTCCATATATTCTTCCTCAAGAAGCTCCGCATCAAAATCCTCACTCTGAGGTTCATACTCTAGTATCTCATCATCTAGGTATGAGAAACTTAATACACTATATGGAGTGATTTCAGTGCTACTTGAAGCCCCTTGCTTCATTTTCACCTAGGAATTAAATAATATGAATTATTAAAATTATTCTAGAATTTCTAACCACATAAAATACTAAAACAAGCACTAAAAAGCACATAAATAGACCCATAATTATCTTAAATATAGGCAAATTATATGTCCAAATGAAGATCTTGAATTTATAGATTTTTAGGAGCAAAATATACCTTAAACATAGCTCACATGCACCCACGCAAGCCCCTAGAAGAATAAATCTAGAAAAAAAATGGAAAATCAGGACAAGGCCCACTCTTGGGTGTGGCATGTGAAAAACACGCGCCTTTATGATAGTCGCCGCCAGCGACACGCGTCGACACCCGCCACATGTCAAGATGAGGTGACATGTGGCCTCACGCTCCACGTGGCTCCTCTATTCTCCCTTTTTTTTAATATTATTAATTTATTATTATTTTTTTAATCTAGACTAGGTCGGGTTAGACCAAATCCAGCCAGATCCTATGGGCCTATGAACTAAACTAATTCCTTTTTTTTTATAAAAAAAGATTTAAAATTCTAACTTTAATTTTTTTATTTAATATTCTTCGGCTCGAGCTAGATCCATAGATCTGACCCAGTCCAAACCACTAATGCAGCCCAAATAGAAAGTTTTTTTTAATATTAAACGTAAGGCAAAACAATGACGTTTTGCAGCTGGAAGTTACAACCTCCAACTGAGTCTGACCGACCTGCGTTCTTGGAGTGGATCTCTTTATTTTTGTGAGCTCTACACAATTGGACTATTTTTATGGTCTAAATCTCTCGTTTTCAGGTGACCCCAAGTTTATGAATCGAAAGTCCATGGTTATGGTTTTCTATACAATTGTTTTAGAGTCATGTTCTTTCATTCTAGGGGTTTTAGTATACATTCTATGTCTTTAAACACATATTTATAACATCAAGATGCAGATCAAGCAAGCTAGACCAAATAAAGCATATATATATATACATACCCATAAAAATAACAACCGAACAACATAGTTAAGCTTACATGAAACTGAAATTAGAAATGGAAAATTTAGGATTTGCTGAGATATTCATCAACCCAAGGTATAGTTATATGGCAGTTTTATTAAACCCGCCGTTACAAGTATCTGTAACAGCAGTTTGTAATAAAAATCGCCATAAAAAGTCACTCTTTAAACTACTTTTAAATTGATCCTGTTATTTGATTATAACTTATAATCTTGAATACAATAAATTAAACACTATTATGCCAACGGTATTTATTAAATTGTTGCATTATTAATTCATTAAACTACTTATTTACATTTATCCTATTATTTGAAGATAACATATAATCTTGAATCCAATAAATTAGACATATATGCCAACGGTATTTAGTAAATTGTTGCATTATTAATTTATAGGATAAATTTGACTTCTTGAATAATATTTTTCTCAAAATATGCACACTTTCAATTTCTTTTAAAGTACTCATTGCTGAATGAGAAGCTATAACAAGGTAAAATTGATACAGGTCCTATAAAAAAATTCTTTACATATATTTGTTGAGTTTTAAGTTATATATTCCGTCAACCATAAGGAGAAAGCAATTGATCAGCAAACTGAAACTAATTAACCTATAACAATAATTGACTTTAGAAAATATTCTAACTAGTTTGACTATTCTTTACATTTTTTAACTTATAACAAAAAAAGGAGATGAAAGAAAGGTGAAGCCTTTCAATCAGATGAAGCAGAGTTGTCTGAGTTTTGGAGTCATCTAGGTCATCTTAAGGGTGGTGGAAGTGCCCTAGTTACATTAGCGGCGGAGACCAAAATGGAGACTATCGCACCTTTCTTGAAGGTTCTCTACCTAAAGGGAGAGATCTTCAA
Source organism: Leucaena leucocephala (assembly GCA_037074615.1). Taxonomy (NCBI): domain Eukaryota; kingdom Viridiplantae; phylum Streptophyta; class Magnoliopsida; order Fabales; family Fabaceae; genus Leucaena; species Leucaena leucocephala. The sequence goes on along the minus strand of CM073540.1, from coordinate 11,336,097 downwards.
CCGAGTTCTCCAAACTATCTATTAAGTTTATCAATTCTTCTAGATGTTTGAGGAGGTCTAGAAACGGTGAAGTATACATCCGGTCTAGGAGAGTATTCTTATCCTCAAACTCATCACGCAATCTTTTCTGTGAACAGGAATGAGAAGAGCCTGAAAAGGATGTCATTTTAAGAAAGATGAAAAAGAGTATAAGACAAAGACTATACAAGAGGAAACAAATTGAGGAAAAGGAAGTGGAACAAAAAGTACAATAGAAAGGTATTTAAGATTTAAGAAAAAACAATTCATAAAAGGTATCTGTTAGTTTTCGCTCATAGTGGCTATAGACGTTGGGAACTGAAGAGGCAAGAGACGTTCTCTTTCTTTCTACAGATAGAGCATGAAGAGGCAAATGCGTGAAAGCAAAACGATTGACTTATAATGGCGATTTTTATACAAACCACCATTATAAGTTATCGGAGTCACTTTTAACGGTGGTTATATGAAAAACCGCCATTAAAAGTTTCTGAAATGTGGACTTATTTACAAATATGTCAATTCCTTTTTTTACGGTGTTTTACTTTTTAACCGCTGTGAAGTAGCGTCGTGATAAGTATTTTTTTTAGTAGTGAAATCGCATCAACCCAAGGCACAGTAACCAAAAATGAAATAAAGTGAACTAACAATTTATGATGAACTAGACAAAGGCATGCAGCAAACATGAAGCATAGTGAAAGATATATATATATATATATATATATACAGTGCACAGTGGAAATAGCCTCAGGATAACCACACGCTTTGATGCCAATAATGTTTTTCGGGCGTACTTGAGTTTTTTCAGATAGCCACGCAGCAGTCCGGTTATGATGGTGAACTCGGATGTGTTTTCACAACAAATACACAGAAATAGAAGGAGAGAAAAGAGTTTCAAGTGTCCAAAGAGAAGTATTTGTTTTTGGGAGTTATCTATCCTTTTGTTTCTCCACAAAAGTATCGATTATGGTCCTACATTTGCTCCCTCAATCTGCACGTCTTGAAAAACCGTTCCCTCCATGCAATTTAAATATAATGGGTAAAAATGCAATTATTTACCCCATGCACCTCATAATTTACATTATGATCCCAATGTCAATGGACTTAGGCCCAATCCACTAATAATAGACTATCCCATATTTCAACAATATGTTTAACTCATCTTTAACAATTGTAAATATTTTTAACTATATACAAAAGCCTTTTTTCACTTAAAATATTAAACTAATTTGTAAAAAATGAGTTGTACTCGTTGAAGATAAATTATACCCATTCAAAGACTTATATTCTTAAATAAATTTCAGATACCTTAACAATAAAATTTTTTGTTGAGGATTTTTCAGCCATTTCCCCAAATAAATATAATAAATACTACATACCACATTTTTTGTGCAATAATAAATAATGTTTGGGTAGGATTGTTATCAAATTAACTTGTAAATGTTTAACATTTGAAGTGATTTTATATGCAGAAGAACGATGAAAAATTGGGACCATGTAGCTACCAGCAAAAGCCCTATTCTTCACATAATCTCTCTGTAGATCCAACGTTGTTATATTATTTCCATCATTCACAACCTCCCCCGTTTCATCATCCCCCTACATATCCATCATCCCCCCCACCCTATCATTATTCGTTTCAATATCCACCACCAACAAATATCCCTCCACCGCCCCCACCACCTTCTTATCCGCATCCTAACATCCCCCTGCCGCCCTCTTATCTACCACCACCGTCTCATTATCTGCCTACATATCTATCACCATCGCCACCCTATCATTATTCGTCTCAATATCCACCACCAACAAATATCCCTCCACCGCCCCCGCCAGCCTCTTATCCACCACCGCCACCTAATATCCCCCCGCCGCCTCCACCACCAATTCATCATTTATCAACGTTTGCATCCCTAACTTCAATTGTAGCAAGCTTGTTTCAGTTCTTTGGATTATGAATATATATGATATATCACTTCATTCACCGTTATTAAGTGCAAGAGCGGAACCTAAAGCCAACAATATAGATCGCATTAATTTTTAAATATATATGAATGAACTTGACATTTGATTGTATCTCATTTTACGTGTATCAATTATTACTATTTGACTTATGAATGTGTAATGGTGAATAACACTTTGTTAAATTCAATTATAAGATATTTATTCAATGTTATATCTATATAGATAGAGTTGAGGATGGGCAAATGGCCCGAGTCAAGTTGACAAAATTTATGATGTTATAAATTGAAAACATTGCTGAAAACAAATGGCATTGTAAAATTTATTACTTAAACCTACCTAAAATTTGTTCAAACATTCATATGCGACTTATCTTTAACGAGTGTAGTACCTATTTAGCTGTATGTAACTTATATTCAACTATGTGTAAAATTGAAGATATTTGCACATAGTTAAAAAAGAATGGAAGTTGCTGAAAATGAATCAAACCGCTTAGACGATGGGTCCTTGGATATTTTTTGACAATAAATTTAGGGGATTTTTCACCAAGTTTTATTATAAATTTTGAAATTTCACCTGATCATATAATTTTAAACCTACTAAACCCAAGCTCAAATATATATATAAGTTAAATTTTTTATAATTTTTTATTTGATATAATTTATGAACCAAATGATTTAGAGATACTATTATACTCCTCAAATCTTTAATATATAACTTATTTAATTAATTTAATTAGATTAAGAAAGTTAGTTAAATTAGTTAATATGATACATTTTTTCTAAAATATCTTAATCGTCTTCCTTAAATATCTCGCTCCTTTTCTCACTCGATTATTGTTCAGGGGAATACCAATAAGGGTAATTTAAGAAAAAAGTTAATGAATATATGAAATATTTATTATATTTAGGACCAATATTAACTTCTCAATTAGGTCCTATATTAAAGATTTGAAAAGTATTTGTTCTTTTATTTATAATGCCAATGTCCATTCAGTCATCCATTCCAACAGTAGAGGTGTAACTGCCTCCTATGCTCATTAAGGTTAGGGTTTTTATTTATACGGTGTTGGTTTTCTTTTTCTTGTGTTATTTGGAATTAGGTTTTTTTATATTTTGTGACTGGTTTGATTTTTTATGTAAAAATACCTATTTGTGGAAAAAAATTATTCCACCCATATTGTTTGATGGAATTCGGATTCATTCTGTCAGGCCCAGTAGGCTTGCATGGGACATGGCCCAATAGTTCCCAATTGTTATAAGTCTGTGATTGTATTGCAAATTCTTCCAAGAATAGTCCCGTTGAAGGAATAGCAATGACTACAACAAGAGGGCGAGGGCGTGGCAGAGGCAAGGGCAAAGGAACCCCACAGGAGTGTGCACACTGCCATAAAAAGGGACACACAAAAGACATATGCTGGCAACAGGTAGGATATCCTCCAAACTTTAAAGGCAAAAGGGGAAAACAAAAGCAAGATGCCTCTACTAACCAATTAAGAATCGATTTAGAAAATGATAGTAATGACCCATTGAGTTCCACCAGGACTACATCACCCTCCTTCATAAGAGAACAATATGAAAGACTACTTGAACTACTTCAGAAGCAACAGTTCACGCTCTCACTGGTATTGACTTAGGTTTGACCAATCCTAATACTCCCATAAACACATCTAGCAAATAAATTTTAGATTCAGGAGCTACAACACACATGATAGGGGATTTAAGTATTTTCACTAAATATAAAATGAATAATGGACCCATTAAAACTATTAAAATACAAAATGGGAAATGAATGAAAGTAACACATATAGGGTAAGTAAGACTAAATGATGAAGTTGTTTTAGAAAATGTATTGTATACATGGCAACTGAAATTCAATTTACTTTCAGTACCTAGATTAACTAGAGAGTAAAGGTGCATGACTGCGTTCTTTATTGATTATTGTGTGGTGTAGGGCCTTCGAGATGGGAAAAAGATGTCTGGTAGATTAGTAAAAGAATTGTACACGCTGGAATTTGATAGGGAATTTGCTTCTGTATATACTATAAAGGATAGAAAACTAACTAAACCCATTGATATGTCATTGTTGCATAATAGACTTGGGCATGAACCCACCTCTGTATTGAAACATTTAAACAATGTAACTGGAAAAAGCACAGTGATGAATAAAACATGTGAAATATGCATTTAGTCCAAATAGACTAAATTCCCTTTCTCATCTACTTACATTAAGAGTCATTGTTGTTTTGAATTTATGCACATGGATGTGTGGGGACCCTATCGGATACCCACACACTAAGGGCATCAATATTTCTTGACTATTATGGATGATTTTTCAAGATCAACATGGGTTTTCTTAATACGATATAAATATGGTGTTACTGATTGAATGAGAAACTTCATATCTTACATTCTAACTCAATTTGGTATTAAAATAAAGAGGGTAAGGAGTGACAATGGAACTGAATTTATTAACCAAACCTTAAGGGAATATCTGGTTGAAAATGGAATAATTCATGAAACCTCTTGTCCATACACCCCAGAACAAAATGAAATTTTTGAGAGAAAATATAGAACATTGATGCAAATTGCTAGAAGCCTCATGATCCAATCTAGTTTGCCAATTAGGTTCTGTGGGAATATGTGAAAATGGCTACATACTTAGTCAATAGGATCCCATCCAAGATGTTAAAATATCAAACCCCTTTTGAAAGAGTGTATGGGAGAGAACCTGATTTAGATAACTTGAGGATTTTTGGTTCATTAGCCTATGCCAATGATTTGACTACTACAGACAAGTTTCAGCCTAGATTAGTCCCATGTGCATTCCTAAGCTACCCTAATAACCATAAAGGATACTTACTATATAATTTAAAAACTAAGACAATGATAGTAAGTAGGCATGTCACATGTGTAGAGGATAAATTCCCCTTCAAAGAAAATGAAATTGTAGATCAAGGGGGAGTGAGTAAGGAAGTGAAAGAAATATTTTTATTTGATGATGAGCTAACCCAATTGAAGGCTCAAAATACTATTGACAACGCTGCAAGTATAGAATGTACAGAGAGGGAACAAGAACAAAACCTGAGCAATGATATATAAGAGAATCTAATGGATGAAAATTCTTGACATCATTCCCATAGCTGTGATAATCCCATCTCTATTAATCAGCCTAGCATCAGACCTAACAGGGAAAGAAAACCACCTATTTGGTCTAAGGATTATGTATGTAATGTGGCTGCATCTAATAAGTCTAAAAATAAACAAAATACTTGCTTATATCCTATAGAAAAATATATGACATATCAGAATTGTATCCTCTTCTCACTTATGTTACTTGTGTAAAATAGATTCAATTACAGAACCTAGGACTTATGAAGAAGCAATACAAAATGATGAATAGGTAAAGGCAATAGGATAGAAATAGAAGATCTTAAAAGTAATCAAACTTTGGAAATAGTCCCACTACCTGAAGAAAAGAAAGCTATAGGATGTAAATGGGTATTCAGGATTAAGTATAAAGCAGATGGTGACATAGATAAATTTAAAGATTGATTAATAACTAAGGGATACAATCAAAAGGAGGGAGTGGATTATCATGAAACATTTTCTCCAGTTGTAAAGATGATAACAATGAGATTAATTCCTAGAATGTCTGTAATAAATAATTGGGACTTGTATCATATGGATGTTCACAATATTTTTCTGTAGGGAGATTTAGAAGTTTACATGACTATACCCCAAGGCTTTGAGCCTAAGAAGAGTAACATGGCCTGTAAATTGAAGAAATCACTATATGGGCTTAAGCAAGCCTCTAGACAATGGAATTGCAAGTTAACCTTGTCATTAATTGAAGGAGGGTTTACCCAATGCAAAAATGATTATTCATTGTTCTTTAAGAGGTTCTTAGATGGCATTGTAATGATATTTGTTTATGTTGATGATCTGTTAGTTACTAGTAGCTCTTAGAACAGGATAAAAGAAGTCAAAGACTATATGCACAATGTATTTAAAATCAGATATTAGGCTTGATGAACTATTTTCATGGCATTGAGCTGGCTAGATCTAAGAGAGGGGTAATTTTATCACAAAGGAAATATGTTTTAGACTTACTTGTAGATACAGGAAAGAGTGATTGTAAGCCACTTAGTGTACTAATGTCTCCAACCTTGAAGCTCAGGGCATTTGAAGAAGGAAAGGGCAATAATACATACTTGCGCTGCTAAGGGATCCAGGAAAATATAGGAGATTGGTAGGATAATTAATATATTTAACATCAACTCATCTTGACATTTGTTTTACTGTGCAAGTTCTCGCCAATATATGTAGACACTAATGAAAGCACACATGACTGCAGCATTAGGTGTACTGAGATATTTGAAGCAGAAGCTAGGACAAGGGATCTTAATAAGTGTGGAGCAGGACAAGACTCTCAACTATTACTGTGACTCTGATTGGGCATCATGCACTACTATAAGAAGATCAGTGACTGGATATTTGTTAAAATTGGGTGACTCACTTATCATGTAGAAGACCAAAAAGCAAAACACTATTTCAAGATGTTCTGTTGAGGCTGAATACAGAACATTAGCAATGGTTGTGTCAGAAATTATGTGGGCAGTAGGATTATGAAAGAATTAAGCATTGATGTTTTGAGTCCAGTGAATGTCTATTGTGATAGCATATTCACATTGTTAACAATCCTATATTTCATGAGAGAACTAAACATATTGAAGTAGATTATCATTTCATCAGGGAGAAACTTCAAGGAAGACTTATTGATTTATGGCATATAAAATCTGGATAACAGCAAGCTGATATCCTGACAAAAGCTGTTGGCCATGATGTACATAATAAATTTTTCAGCAAGTTAGGAGCTGTTGATATTTTTAGCATCCAACTTTAGGGGGAGTGATGGAATTAGGATTCATTCTATTAAGCCCAGTGGGCTTGTGTAGGACATGGCCCAAAAGTTCCTAATTGTTATAAGTTTGTACTTGTTATAACATATACATTTTTTTGTATTCATTATTTATGCATTAATTAGAAAAGTCATATTTCCATTTCTCAGTGTTAGGGTTCAGTCACCTGAACATTGTCATTAATCAACAACAACAATCCTATCAAAAACTTGTTGGGACTAACTCAAAAAGATAAAAGTATGATTATATATATATACATGATTTTCAAAGTTTTAAACCCTCCCCTCCTTACATTATTAGCCAAAAAAAAAAACTCTCCTTACATTAAAAAAAAATGACTATCCTACTTTCAACATATAATCATATAGTAGATGATTTATAATTGTCTAAAAATAGTCTTTTAAGATCCTATAATAATAAAAGTTAGAATTTAAGGTAGAAAAGATAATAATAATAAATAAGTAAATCAATATGTATAATAATAATAATAGTAAAAATGATATATTTAAAAAATCATTAGGAAACTAGTTATGAAAGGATTTTTTAAAACACTCATAAGTGTTAGATCCGATAAAAAGGGTTAGTCTTTTATAAAATAACGAATCAAAGTTTGAATCCCCACTAAAAGTAAGAGGTGCATGATTACCTGCATTTAATGTAAAGTTCATCTTCTAATACCCGTAGTTAACCATATCAAAACATAAAGGTTTTGCAATACATATCACAAAGAAAATAGGAAAAATTAAACTTTTTGTCTTTGAACTATTGACTCACTTAAAATTTAATCCTTCAACTATGACTAGGTATAACTCAGTCTTTAAACATTTGACTTGGTTAAAACTCGGTCCCTAATCTTTTTTATGTTTAATAATTTTGTCTTTGTCATGTATAACTCATTCCAAATCTTCATTCACTTCTAGAAAAATGTCTTTTAGACTGCCTCTTTTATACCGGAACACACGGAGATGGAGGAAAAAATGTGACTGATGGGATTTATGTAAATATAAAAAACTCTTTATACGGGGTGTGCCCATGTTCGATATAAAAATACTTTTTACACTAGCTTTTAGACCTACTCTAACAATTGAGAAATAAATTAAAAATTAGTGAAAATTTTTGAATTTGAATTCTTTTAACACTGGCTATCTGTGAAATCGATTCAAATATCACTTTTTTAAATTGACTCTTTACATGAACCAGTCTAGAACTTTTCTGCTTCATTAGAACGTTTCCCCTCTAGTCCTTCCATCTTCTAATGTATATCTTCTAAGTAATCCGTTCTATCTCTTGGAAATCTTAACTCATCATTTCCCTCTATCATTTTGTACTGTAAATACATATCCATGGTGGTATCTCTACAACCTAAAAAGTCTCAAATCTCTCTTTTCTCTTTCTCCGGTATGGTGAAGAAAGGCAATGATTGCACTTGGGCCCCTCCTCCCGTCTGCCACGCCTCCCCTACCACTATCTCCATCACCAGCTCCTTCAACTCTTACCATTGACCCAACCACCAAAGATGAGTTACTTGAGGTCATTGTCTACCTCTAAGTTTCTGTTATTGAACTAATGAAAGATTGTGTTCGTATTGCTGATGATGTAAACACTTTGAGATGGACTTTCGGCCGTATAGAGGCTAAGGGTGATAGGATCCTGAGGCACGTGGATAGGCTACATAATGACGACAACGATGATGACTTCGACGGCCCTCTGCCAAATGGTAGGAAACTCGCGAGCTCAACAACCTTTGACTTTGGGAAGGAGGAGGAATGTTAAGTTTGTTTTTTTAAATAGGTTTTTAATTTTTTGTTTGGGTTTTAATTATTTAGGTTTTGTTTTTCTTTAAAAGTATGTATTTTGGTGGCCCCTCGTGGGCCACATATTTATAAAAAATATATTAAAATATATAAATTATTATTTTAATTTGTTTTAATTTCTTGATCTTAATTTAAATGCTATTAATATGGCCATATAATACTAATGGGAAAATAATATTGGTTAATTTGTAATAATTCACATTTAATTAATTTTTTTATGCAGATTTTCAAGTGTCTACATTAGTTGATAGAAGAGACTTGGTTTAACAATTCTTTAATTTATAAATGTCTAAAAGACTGGTTCCTAAATTATCCAGTGTAAACTTGTATATCTACTTCGGTTTTTGGGTATGTCCTGCGTAAATATTGTGCCCTAATTTATAACCTGTGCTGGCAAGCTTTACCTTATCTTGCACCCACTTTCACTCCTCATTTTCTCATGGCATTGCGTGCTCTCACTGTTAATGAGTTCTTTTGCTTTCTCTTTGTCCCTTAACAGAGTCTGTCCCTTCGATGCCTTCGTGCTTAGTCTATTTTGTAAGTGGTCACCCTCTATCATCATTTTCATTTTTTGCTTACATTATGTTTGTTTAGTTTTCAGGGTTCAGCCTGTGCTCGATTTTATGTTTCTTTATTTCGATTCATGTGCTGGTTCTTTTATTTTTCTTAAGTATGTGTTCGTTTAGTTGTTAGTTCGGTTATTGCTTTCAAATGGCAGCTTGTTGATACTACGATTTTGCTTGCATTATGTTCATGTAGTTGCTAGGGTTTGACTAGTGCTCAAAAAATATAGGTTCTTGCTTCCGAATGGTGTGTTAGTGCTACATTTTTGCTTAAACTTATTATTACTTTATTTATCTCATTTTCATCTGATCAATTATTTAAACCCACACACATATACTTAACGAGCCTTCCTCTATTTTTGTTTTTAAATTTTTTTTGTTTAATTGCTTTATTTCTACGCCTTGAGAGGGTTTAGACTATTATTGAGTGTTTGATATCCAACAATGATAGTTTCAACCACGACATCTATTTGTTGGTGATGCTCAATTCCTTTTGTGAGCTTTGCCAAAGTTAAAGGCTGTAACTCTTAGATTGGGTGTTAGGTTTATTAAATTTAGTCATTTTTATCTTTTCTAGGATTAAAAATAGAATATAACGATGATATACCATTTGTTTCATATGGCTGGGGGAAGATTTTTATTCAATGAATCAAATATAAGTTAGTCTATCTCCAATTTACATAAAATGTATCCCATATAGTTAGTTATAATCGAGTGAGGTGTTGTTAGCTGGTCAACAACCAAACTGAAGGCTGATATAAAGATTTTATCTGGGAAAGTGAAAATAGTAATGATGAGTTGATGAATTAGTCTGCTAAATTGGAGAAGATAAAAAATGCAGGGTTGAAGAGGCTTGGAAGGAGAAATTTATCGAGTTGATGAATCATTTTTTATTGTAAAATTTAGTGGGGGTTTGAATGAGTAAAGGGTAGATGTAGGAAAAATGTATCTTGTTGATTTAAAGGGTCTAATTAAGTACATGCGTGTGTGTGTATTTAAATTAAAAGCCTTTGAATCAACCACATACCCTTTATCTGCATATGCACTTCAATCATTCAAATGCTCGTTGAATTGTACAAATGAAAAGTCGTTCATTTAACTATGCGAATTTCTCTTTCTGAGACTCTTCAACCTTATGTTTTTCACCGTCTAATTTAACAATCTTAATTTTCAGCTCAACAATACTATTTTTAATTTCTTAAATAGCACTTTATTATTGGCTTTTATTTTAGTTTCTTCCCAACCAATATCACCACACTCATAATAACTAAATATATGGAATATATTTTCATACATTTCATATCAACTATTTTATATCCCAATTTTATTGAATAGGAATCTTCCCCTAGCCATATAAAGCAGGTGGTATGATTGAGTCATGTTTTGCATTCGTCCGACTAGGAAGATGTTAATTGTCACTCTTAAAGCACTTAATTTCATTCAAAAGGTATATATGGTAGTTCACCCATGACTCGAGTAGCGAAACTCTAGGGGCCTAATCCTATGAATCACAATTGAGTTGTTAATAGTTCGTGGTTTGTAAAACCCTCCTAAAATATAACTACTATTAATTAATTAGACCTATTTTATTTATAATATAACCATAGTTATAAATGAACTTTTTTAGTTTTAAATAGTTAACCATAAAAAAAAATTACTAAAATTCAAAAGAAAACCCTGTTACCCTACTATGGTTAAGAAAAAATCTTTTTTAATTGACATGTAATCATGATAAAAAAATAATAAAATGAGTTAAATTATCTAAAACATATAAATTGTTCTATCTTTCATAAATTTTATATTATAAATATCATACTTTTCTATAAATATGCATATTATTAATAAAAATAGTAATTATTTCATATCAGAGTATGCAGAATGAGTTTTACTGTGGCAATATACAACTATTTTACACATAAATTAAGAGGAAGAGACTATACAATTGACATAATACTAATCAAGCCTCTGAATTCTTCCCTGATATCCTAGCACGAGACTATATCTTAAAAATGTTAATAAAAATAAGACGAGACAAATGTCTCAGTAACCAATAATTCTACTCATCATACATACTAACATGTGCTCATGATGTGTTAAAGGAGACAGATCATAAAATACAATATATAGAAAATAGTATATCATCATAATATAATTAAATAGATAAACTATCTAAATTTGTCATATCAATCTAACTAAATCGTCTTATACCGCTGACCGAACTCATTATATGTTAGATTTAGATATAGACATCAATCACAAATGATTTGAGGGGAGATGATATTTCCCTCACTTGTTGGATGCTATGGTTCATATGGAAGAGACGCAATGATTATACTTTTAATTATGTCGAGTCTGACCAATGTAAAGTGATTGCGCGGGCTATAAAATCTCATGGAATTTTGCACAACTGCCATATGTTTCGCCGTTTTCTTTTCGGCGGATCAGTTACGAGACCCTATTTGTTTCAGGCCCGATGAATAAGACGAGTGATTCCCTTGCCCTCGACAAAAGCACGAGCTGTTGTTGAAATTAACGTTAGTATCGTCTAAAAAAATTATTTTATTTTTAAATTTATATGAGCTTAATTTTTTTTAAATATTTTTATATTAAAAAGAAAAAGCACGAGCCGTGACGAGTCTTTCAACTCACTCTGTATAGATCCAAAGTCGCCTCCACAGCACGCCACAGGTACCCGACCTACTGTTGTTTTGTTTTAGTTGTAATTTCTTGTGCGGTTTTCTTTTTCGTCTTTGATGACTTTTATATTCCCTTTAGTTTTTATTAATGGATGATGGAGTATCTTTGGATAACAGCCCCTCATTTTATTATCTTTTTTTAATCTAGTATATAATATTAATATCTATATCTAAATTTAAATTTAAATCCTAATAAATTTTTAACTAATAATAATTAAATCATAAAATACTAAGTAAAGATAATAGTAGAATAATTCAGATATCATATTTTATTAAAAATAATAAAAATACTAAATTATAATAATTTAATTAGATAATATTTATATGTTATTAATAAATAATATTTTTAATTATGCTTAAATATAAGAATAAAAATTAGGATATTACATGACCAAATTATAGGTGTGGGTGGTTATAATATTTATTTTTAAACTCATTTGCTTTCATTTAATTATTTCTAGGAACTCATTGAAAAAGAGTGATGCAAAAAAAGAAGAAGAAGAAGAAGAAGAAAGAAAGCACATACATATATCCCACTCCAAGGGTTAAAGTTGTGCTTAGTAACACGGGATATTCGTCACCAATATCAATCTTCACTTCAAACGGTCATTAAGAACTATGAGCATGCTTCTAATATCTTGGTGCCATTGAATTATTAAGGCTTGCGTAACTAGGTCTTTGTATCATTAATATGAAGGTTTGTGTCAAAAGAGTTTAAATATAACAGCCCAAAAAAATTAAAGGAAGAAAACAAAACAAAGACTCCCAGAAAAAAAATCATAAAGGGAGGAATGCATAAATGATCCCTTAGCACATATCAGTTCTAGTATAATTGAATGGCGTATTGTGAATTCATAAATAAGTATTAGAATTTCCTATCCTGTCACTTAGTTATTCTGGTTGATATACTTTGCGCGCGCACAAACTAAAAGCCTTAGGAAGATTGTGAATTGGTGATTGGGTAGCTAATTATACCTTTATCTTTCTCTAGGGTGTTCTTTCATGATGGTGCATCTTGAGTAAAGAAGATTTGTACAATAGTTCTAACTGAGAAATTATTAAAATATTTGTTACTTGAGGACAAATAACTAGCTAAGTATGTAAGAATTTGATAAGTCTATAATTTATAATTAAATAGGTGTAGATTTTGAGATATATTAAATCAAAACTATAATTATTCTATGTCTATTTAATTTATTTTATATATCTTTCCTCTAAATTTAATCACTTCGATAAAAAAAAATTGTTACTAAATCTACCTATATCTTATTTTATTTTCAGGAAATATGGTGAGAATCAAGAAAAAGGAAGATTACAAGAAAATATACCTAAGGGGCAACAAATACTTGGGCCCGCAAGAGAATCAAAAGAACAAGGAAAAAAGAATAAAGATGAAGGAATAATACATGGGCCCGCAAAACGCACTGAGGAAGTAATAAATCTAATATATATGTGACCAACAGAGGTTAGTCCGAGTGGTAAACGGCTCGGTATCACTTAAGCGAGATCTCGAGTTCGAGCTTTGGCGTACACAGAAAATTCTCGTTGGGAGACTCACCCACCATGGCCAGGTGCGAGACACGGGTCGGATCCGGATGTAGTCGGGGCAAAGCTCCGGTGAACCGGGTGGGCAACAAAAAAAGTCTAATATATGTGTGTGTGTGTATATATAATACTTCGACCTATTTAACTAATTTGATTAAATTAAAAAAATTAATTAAGTTAGTATTATATGTTTTGTCTAAAATACTTTAATTATTTTTCTTAACTCATTCCCTTCTTCTTTTAGTTAATTATTGTTAAAGTAGTGTTAATAGGGATAATTTGAGGAAAAGTTAAAAAATATGATAAATAAATTTTATATTTAGGATTAAGATAAATTTCTCAATTAAATCTTATATTAAAGATTTGAGGAGTATTAGATTTAAGGAAGTGAATCAAAGTTGGGTAAAGACGATCATAGGGACGTGGATTTGTGAAGATTTATTGGAGATAAATCATAAGCTTAAGCTTTTAGAAACTAATGCTCTATTCTTCTTCCAATGCCTCTTCCTTCCAACATTGCTTTAAGAAATTTCTGCTTGTAGGAATATCAATCTCCATGTGCAAGGCAGATTTACTTTCATTTTCCTTGAGTTTTTCGTAACTCTCTCCTAAAACCACAACTTCAAAAAAGATAGAACAATCATCTAAATTCATAAGAGATTAATTGCTGATCAAATCACTTACTTTTCTCTGCTTTGATAGTATCCCTATACATTGTTAAATTTGGAAACTTTTTCTTAGCTTTAATTCTATTGTAGTTGGAAAAAAAACTTCATAGAAGGTGTAGTTTATCTGGTTGTTTTAATTGAAATTTTGTCTTAAATGTTTGGTTGTTTGATTTATCTTGTGCGAGCCTAATTTGAATTGTCTTAAATGTCTGGTTGTCTGCTTGTTAATTTTTCCAGTAATTTGTACAAATTTAAGATGGATTCGGGTGATATTGTTATTGGGATTGAAGAGCATAAAAGAAATAGTGCTAATGATAATACTAATGCAACTAATGTTGAAGATGAGTCTAATAAAGTACCGTAGTTGTATTCTTCCAGAAAATATTGAAGCTATTATTTGCACTCGTAATTAGATGCCAAGTTATTCATGAGGTGATAATTTAATTATATTTTCTTTGTTTTAATGTTGTGTGATGTGCTATGTGACAGATGAGTATAAGGAAGAGGTAGGTGATTATTTTAGTGTTGATGATATTGTTGTAGTTTCATATATTGCTTCAAATACTCTAAATATTGAATACTAACAAAGTGTTCTAAAATAAAAGAAAATACAATAGAGATTTAGGATGAGAGAAATAGGAAGGACAAGAGAGAATTGGAGAGAAAGAGGGGGTGAGTATTATTCAATCCATTCAAACTTACATCCACTTGGTGCATGTCCACTATTTATAGGCCACAAGTCCTTAAATTCTATTACAAGAGTTACACAAAGAATAATTCTACATAATTGTGAAATATTATAACATTTGAAGATTATATGTATTAATTAAAGAAAACTCCCAAGAGGCCATTTATTTATAGGTTACATAGTTTTAGTGTAGAATTCCAAAAAATAACTTAAAAAGTTATTGATATCCACACTTAATATTGCAATATTCATAACATAAAAACAGTTATTGTTTTGATACTTGAATGATTGTAATAGATTAATATTATGTTGTTAATGTTTATTTAGATTGTGATGAATTATTGTAGTGTTTATTCATATATAGCTTCAAAATTTTTTTTTAAGAAAATGTGGTGGGCTAGTTCACCACCTAAAGGGGGCAAGCTCGGATTGATAAAAAGCTAACTTATTTTGTGGCGGTCTTATAATAATTATTAGTTCGACCTATTTCTTTTTGACAGCTCTTTATGAGAATAATTAATATATGAATATTTTAATATAATTTTATTTATCTTATTTAAAATAGATGATCTATGGGGTATTCCAACGACTAGCTTGAGGGGGGAAAAAAAACAAAGCAGGTAGAAATGAGTTATTAATTGTTGATCCCGGTCAATCGATTCAGCGTTTGTTTTATTTCAATGTTCTTTATTCTCTCCTCTGACTTTGGACCCTAGCCACCGCCAGCCGCTGCTCGCCCCCATTCTTTGCCGCGCCACTTTCGTTCTTCTCCTCTTCAAACTTCTCCTGGTAAGCTTTTTCCATTTTGCTACCCATTTTGGATTCTTTTCCATGTCGGTTCTTTTTTATTGTTGCTCTATTATTTTCTACTTGTTCGGTAATGAAACTAAGTTTTAGTTTTCTATTTTGGACCAGCGAAACTTAGTTTTAGTTAGCTTAATCGTTGGGGCTCGTTCTGGGAGTTTGGGCTCTTCCAGTGTGTGTTTTCTAAATTTTTGGCAATCGGTTCTCACTTTGGGCTTAAGTGGATGGAATATCGTAATCTAAGTTGGGATCCTTTATCAGGTTATCACAAAATTCTATTTGTTTTTTATTCTTTTGGCAATCTTGAGTGCTTTTGTGCTCCATTTCTTTCCACAAACCTGATTTATGTATTGAGAATTAGGAAACATTGATACGGAGTGTGATATGCAATATGATAGAAAATCATGGGATGTAGGATTTAAGATAAAGATGTTCATTATAAGCTACCTATAGAAGTATAAAACAAATTAATTGTTTGTTTTCATTTCTTTTCATATTACTAATATTCTCTAAAAGATCTTCATGATGTATTTGAATGGGTGCAAAAATCAATTGAATGGAAGGGATGTACAGGGGAATTTTCTGAAAGAAGTCGTGGGATTCTGTATGTCCTTTCCTTCTCTTAATGCTAAGGCTTGTTGTCCAAATATGAGGGTAAAACACGATTTTTCTTAAAACAATGAATGGATATTTTGGTTCTCTAAATTTTATGTGATAATTTAGGATTTTTTTTTTTTGTCAGTTTATCCTAAATGCACTTTGTTTGCTACAAATTCGTAATCTGGAATACATTTGTTCTTCAAGGATGTAAATTCCACTCTTCCTTTCCACAAACTTGATTATGTATATCGATGAACAAGGATATACCATTATGAGTACAAATATTAAAATCTTCAATTGCTAAAATGTTTGTATACAGCTATGAGAGGTATATATGTCTGTGTATGTACCTACGTTTATACATAGGTGGGAATATGATGTATAAATTGTAATTAATATGTTGAATGGTAGTCATGTGTGTAAGCTAATTATAAGGTTAGATGAATTGTAATTAGATGCTTATGCTTTGAGTAATATTCAGAAAATCCGCTCAATCTCTCCTTTGCCCCCCCCCTTCTCCCTCTCACTCTCTTTGCCACCATCTATAAGAATATGAAGGTATCTTTATGTATATTATATTCAACAAGCTGACACATAACAAAATGTAAATGAGATAAAAGAAAACTTGAGTTTTGAAGAAGTCTTTCAAATTTAAAATAGAGGTCAATAACAGATAAGCTACCAATAACAGTATTGTTTTTTGAAGAAGAATATTCAATGCCCTAATGTCAGTTGGAAAAGTGACTATTAATCTCAGATGAAAGAATCGAGTAGTTTCAGGGCTAGAATTTACTTTCAAATCCACAAATTTACTATTGTTTTTTTCTGGTGCATGACATCTGTTCATCTTAATGTTTTTCTATTTAAACATCATGAAATTCATTATTATTATTATTAGTATCGCAATCCAAAATTAATGATGAAGAACAATATTTTATAACAAAGTGCAGTTGATAATGGTACGTGTCATGGAAGAATGACACATGGATCCAGAAGGCAAGAAGTTTGGAGGAGGTAATCATTTGTCATACTGTGCTTTGCTTAGTGTATGTAATTTAATGCATCTTGTTTTGATTTTTATGTAAGTTTTTGTCTGGATTTATCTGTATGATGATGCTTTGGCCATACTGAATTGGTTTTTTAATATTGTTTTAGTTGGTTTGTTTTGATGTAAAATAGGGTGTTTTATGCAATCTACTAGTGATCCTTACATCCCTTCATTTGAAGTCGATCCAGCTGTAAGTTGTATATGAGGACATTGTGGATATCTTGGCTATCATGAGTTTGATAAGCTTTTAGTTTTCTTTGATGCCTTTCTGGACTTGCAATATGTTGCTGCAATAAAGCTGCATTCAGTTCCTTATGTTTTTTAAAATGTATTTAAACATAAGATCATTCTAAATGTGTTATGGGCTAAAGAAGTTTTGTACTTCATAGAATATGATTAAAAGTTTTCCTTTTTTGTGTGAAATGTGGAGAAATTAAAACTCATTTACCTTTTAATTAAAATAAATCTGCTGTATCCTTACCGAAAGTGAAATTAATTTTGAAATACAATCATACATAACATCATGTAGGGCGATAGACCAATAATTTAGCTGGAAATCACCTATAACTTTTTCTTTGGCTGATATTTTCCCCTTTTTATTTTTACAATATTATCATTAGGACCTAGGGAATTGACAGGGGCTGCGGATCTTATAAGTAATTTCAAACTACTGCCCCACTATGAGTTTTTCTGCAAGCGGTCACTTCCTGAGTCAATTTTGGACACACATTATCTTTACAATGTTTTGGGAGACACAGAAATTAGAAAAGGAGACAATTTGCAGTTGGATCAGCTTATTCAAAACCCATCCTTCTCAAGAGATACAGCTGCTTATATTCGGCCTTTTGACTTAGATATTCTAAAGGAAGCCTTTCAACTCAGGGAAACAGGCTCTGTTGATTTGCCTCCAGTAAGAAACTTTTGCTTTGAACTTCATTTTGCCGTTACATAATTGTTCTATATACTTGATAAATCATTGGTCTTGTCATCTTATTAATAGGCAGAGAAGGGGGTTCCCACCATTACTAGAAAATCAAAAAGTGAGTCTAAAGACAAGGAGAAGAAGCATAAAAAGCATAAGGACAGGGACAAAGAGAAGGATAGGGAGCATAAGAAGCACAAGCATCGTCATAAAGACCGAAGCAAAGATAAGGACAAGGAAAAAAAGAAAGATAAGAATGGGCATCATGATTCTAATGCTGATCACGGCAAGAAACACCATGACAAGGTTGAGGAATTTTCTCTGCCGATACTTTTTTCTCATTCAGAATTCTGAAGTATTATATCTTAACTCAATATGATTAAATGACTTAGTTGGTTTATTGAATATCTTATGAAATATGTGCGTTTTGGTTATGTATGAATTTTAAGAAAGTTTTCTTGATATTGTTAACCCTCAGTTGCTTGTGAATTAAGATCTAATTTAGGACATGGGTTTGGTTTGTTGTCACCATTTGAAAAGGAAATAGGAGGATTTGTTTCATTCTGTTCCAAAATGATGTGAAAACTTTGTTCTGTACAATTTTTTTTCCATCCATGTGATCCCAGAAAAGGAAGCACGATGGAGATGAAGATCTTATTGATGTACACAAACACAAAAAAAGTAAGGTAATGAAATGTGACCCTTTGTCTTTGGATAATTGATCATCTGTTTATTTTGTGCTTTTCCTTCTTTTTACAGCAACAATATTTTCTTGTAGCTTCTTCTTGTCTATTTATTGATTCTTTCTTTGCAATTTTTTAAATTTATTGCAGCACAAGAGCTCAAAAATCAATGAATTGGGGCCAATAAAGGTAGCTGGCTAAAATGGTCGCGTACTGTAGTTCACTTCTTTTTCCTCATATGGTTATTTTCTACTCTAAAGTTTGGAGGCTTCTTTGACTCGAAATTATCAAATTTCTTGAGGTACTTGCCGTATTTGCCACAACCTCAAGTTTTCTTTATGCTGTTTATGCGCTTTAATCACTTTTAGAGTTGCCTTTTATTTTTGAAATGTTGACAGTTGATTAGGCATCTTCAATTCTTTTTCCATTGGGGTCCCCCCAAGCATTAACTTTGTTTATCATGTATACCATTCGTTTTGATTAAGAATTTGCTAATTTTTTCAGCTATTCATTGAATTCCTGGTTGAAGTAGTTGTGTAATTATCATGGTTATGTAGTGAACAAAATTTGTGAACCAAGCAGCAAGATTTACCATTGTTTGGTATTTCGAAACTATGGAAAGTGGAGAATGAGTTTGCTATCATGAATCATCATTTACTAAACATTTCAGCGTAACTTTCCCTATCGTGATTCTATGATATATGATATAGTGACCTCCTTCCCCCCTAAGTAAGAGAGAAAAGAATGCTATGCATCCTAGAATTGGGTAGTCTTGTTGTTTTGCACAGAGCTTGTATTGGTATGTGTTTCAACGTCTTAGGGCAGAAGGGGCAAAAATAATACAAAGCACTCTATTATATGATTTTGATAAAGAGTACAGCTGATATAAATAGGAATATATGCAAAGAAAATAAGCTCAGAATTCTTTATAAATAATTACAGCAAAAGAAAGAACATAAATTACTGAAGCAGCTGGTAAGAATTGATCGTTTGTCTGCCGCAAGAAAGAAAGAAAATTACAGCAAAAGGGAAAGAAATAGAAATAGAAAAGACTAAGGGGAAATAATCATGATCTGTGACAATCAGTAAAGGGTTCATTTAACTTCATTAAGAGGAGAATCACATCAACCCTATGTTTGGATGGGAAGAAAATTAGAGATGAGAGAATATTAGGAGGGGAAATTTCCAAAAATAGTAAATTTTTATGATTTTTGGAAGTTTTCGTTCCTAGTATTCTCTTCCTCCTATTTTCTTCCCATTTTTACTTCCATCAAAACATAGGGTAAGAGTCATCAATGACATGATCAACTGGCAGGAGTTGCTTTTGTTGCGGCAATCTTCTGATTTGAGACCATAAAACACTTGATTTTGCTTTAACAAAATCCCTTGAGAGGTGCTTTTTACCTCTGTAAAAACTCTTGTAAATAAGTTGTCCTTCATCTCCACTTTTCAACATTGAATGCTTTCTTTCATACATATTTGTTCCCTGAAATCCCATGGTTTATCCAAATGGATTAAGTTTGGTGAGAAATCGTTAACATGGGTTTGATTCTTTTGGGAGGCTTTCAGTGGAATGAAATGGTAGTTATTAAATTACCATCTTAATATCCTCACCTTTTATTCTGTCAACGAATTGTAGAAAATTATTTACTGTGTATGGCATTTAATCTATGCCCCATTGCTCATTGTTTTTTTATTGCTAGCAAAGATTGACTCTGTTCATATTTTAGTTCATGATAAGAACTTTTAGATGTTGATGGTCGCAATATGGCATGATATCTCCAATTTTATATGCAGAATAGGTTGTGAACTGAGGATCAAATATTATCCTGAAGGTGAATTTACCTGTTGATTGACGAAAATTTAGATACAAGTTAAAATTTGCTGAAATTGAACCAGTTTTTTTTGTAGGTCGATTATCTGATAGAACTTCCTGTAATTTTGTTAAACTGTAACCTTCGTTTTCCCTGTAGTTCCCAGTTTTGACCCCTGTTATCTCTGTATAATCTTGATCTCCACTGTAGATTTTTTGCTTTTGAACTATTGGTAGAACGATTTATTATTCAAATTATTGAATTTTAGGAGCATGCTTAGTTTGTCAATGAAAAGCGAAAATCTAAAAACCAAGAAAAGAAAAAGAAGGCAGCATTTCTATTCTGTCTATTATATTCTTGTAATTATTATTATGTATTATTTCGTTTCCCCTTTTTTAAAGCTTAACGCAAGTCTAGTACGTTAATAATAATGACATTGAGGCAACAGTTCTATTCTGTCCATTATATTCTTGTAATTATTATATATCATTTCCCCCTTTTTTTAAAAGCTTAAACGCAAGTCTAGTAGGGTTTTTTTTTTGCCCACCTGGTTCACCGGAGTTTTGTCCCGAGTAAATCCGGATCCGACTCGCGTCGCGTATCTGGCTATGGTGGGTGAGTCTTTCAACAGGGATTTTCTGTATAAGTCAAGGCTCGAATTCGAGATCTAACTTAAATAATACTAAGTCGCTTATCAGTTGGATTAACTCCCGTTGATAATAATGTTTTGTCCCACTCGGCCCATACCTCTTGGATAGAGGGTGACATTGAGATATTTGCTGATCTTAGCACGTCTACAAACCGAACATTTGAAGTGCAATAACTTTGTGGTATCCATCGTCTGTGGGTTTAACTGGCGAAGGGATGAGACATGCGATCATTTAGAACGTGCTCGAATCTTTAGAAGTACTATTTTGTTATGGTTTCAGTCGCGGCGCTTAGGGAGGTATTTTAGCTTTTGGGTGCCTAAGTTTATGTCTGAGGGTAATAGACGGTTCGTCTTACTTGACATTGGTATCACTTAGGAGGAAGGGAGATTTTGTCCTGCCCTTGGATCGTGGGTGAGTCTAATCTTTTTTTTTTTTATTTTGTAACAAAAAAAAATTAACTTTGTGGTACAATGACATGTAAGTTTTCTTGTAAGTAGGATGCGGTGTGGTCAATTACAGTTGTAACATCAGGCTTACTGTCTCTGTCTTTGAATCTAGAACACACAGCTCTTGTGGTGGCTCAGTTTTGTGTGATAATGGTTTAAATTGCGAATATCCATGTGTAAGCATTTAAAGAGTTTCATTGAACACATGAATAAAGTGTCCTAAAAACCATTTCATAGTCATTTTTGCAATGGGGGGGGGGGGGGTTATTCATCAAATAATGCTTATAAGATATAAAGGTACACAAGCCACCAAGCTAAGCCAGGAGTCTTGTCACCAATGTGAGATCATTGATTCCCATATCAACAAAATACAAGTGACCAATCAAATTCATAGTTCTCCACATCTAGTGCAAGAAACATAATAGTATACTTTTAAAATTATGTTACTTTTCGTTTGTACCAAAACAAAAAAGATTGTTACTTTTCCAGGTAAAAAAATCATATTATTTTAGAGGTTTAAGTTTCAACGTCTAAGACGTAGAAAACAGTTATAAGTGATATGATCTTAACGTTCAAATTACATTTTTTAAGATTATTAAAATTAAAATGGTATGGCTATGTAATTAATGGCTCTATAAATTTCAACCTTTTGTCCAATAAATTTGAGGGATATGATAAACTTTTGAATGCAAATTCTTTTGAGATGACTCATTTTGATGGTTGTTTATTTTAATTTTATATACTCGTACTTAGACCTCACTAAACCTCATTTCGGTGGGTTAGTTGGTGGAACATTTTTTTAATATATCATTTTATCTTATGTAAAGATATACTTATTTTTTTATAAAAAAAACTTATTTGTTAGAAAATGCAACTATCCTAATCCAAATTTTGTTGTCAAACCCTACCAATTTCTAGGGTCCATATCATGGATTCCAAACCTCAGAATTTGGTAGTTCAGCTATTAACAAAAAATTTGGCCGAAAAAAAGATATTAGCAAAAAAGATCGTTTTCATGATGAAATATGAAATTATTTTTCATACAAAGGGAACCTATAATTATACAGTCAATCTAATATTTTAATGCATTTTAGTTTCTTTACATGACCAAAATATATATATATATATATATATATATCAAATAGACAACTAATCAATTACAGTTATATGCATTTTGGTTTCTTTACATATAACGTACGATAGTGTTGATTTTAAAATTATATTATTTTAGTAATTTAATATTATCTTTTCACAAGTCTTAGAAAACTGCAACATACGCATCATAGTTTAAATCACACAATTTAATACCATTACAAGGATACATTTTGTGCACTCATGTAACTTATGGCTTTATGAATCTCAATCATTCATCATAGCCAATTTGAGATGGCCCATTATTTTTTTTTCAATCATAAACTTAATATTTGATAAAATTTTCAGCTTGCGTTGTTTTGACAACCCATTGTTTTCTTCATCCAAATACTAATCTTTTTTTTTTAGTATAAGAAATTTTGGAAAGAGGTTGAACTTACCCACGATCTAAGGGCATGGCAAAATCTCTCTTCCTCTTAGGCGATACCAATGTTAGGCAGGACGAGCCGTCAATTATCCTCAAGCGTAAATCTAAACACCTAGGAGCTAGGATACCTCACCAAGCGCCTCGATTGGAACCACAATAAAGTAGTACTCCCTAGAGATCGAACACGCTCCAAATAGTCGTATGTCTCATCTTTTCGCCAGCTAAACCATTGACGATAGGTATCCAAATACTAATCTATTTATAAATGTTACTGTCACATTTCCAACCCAAATTTTACTGTCAAAATCCATCAATTTCTAGAATGGAATTATTTAATCCTTATAGTTTCGTTGGTTTGTAACTTAATCTTTACAGTGTGACTTGTCCCGACTCAGTCATTAAAGTGTTCTCATTCTTGTGACTCGGTCCTGATTCATCTTATATGGTTCTTTTAATGTTAAAATTTGCTTATTTGGCATCCTTGTCATGCCACATCAGATTAAATAAACACATCCAGTACTCTGGCCCAAAATAAACACATCCTTTTCTCTTGGGTGTGTTTGATCAATATTTTGGGGTAATCGGTTGCCCCAAATAAACGAATTTTAACACTGTCTACACCGCATAAGATGAGTTAGGACCGAGTCACAAAAATAAGAAAATTATAAGAACTAAGACGCAATAAATCAAATTATAAGACTAAATTATAAACTTCATAAAATTATAAGAACTAAATAATTAATTTGTCTTTTAAAAAAATACATATCACGAGTTCAAAACCTCTAAATAAGGTAGTTTAAGTTATAAAAAAAAGCATATAAAGTTGATTTTCTTGACTAAAAAGGCAAATATTTTCAAACGAACGTAAGAAGCATTATATATGAGTTGTTTCACATGAATCAAGAGAAAAACGTATTAATTTTATATTTTGGTATGATTGTTACAACTTAGATTCTCTTGTCGCTTCTCACATTTTAGCCAGAACTTTTCAGGATGGATTTCTTGTGTATAAACGCAAGAGGAAATGCAACAGTCCAGAAGCCAGTGAGTCATCCCATCACCAGCAAGCCCCCAACATGGTAGGGGATTCACCAAAGCTTCGAGTTGTTGTTTGTGGCTCTATCGTCTACGACGAAATGCTTTTGAATACCTACAATTAGCCAAACGACTGCAACCCCCAACCACGCACATGCACTCTCTCTCCCTATATATCATTACCACTTGATATCTGTTGTAAAGATTAAAAATCCAATCACCTTGTAGCCTATATTGAAATGAAGGCTTCTCAGAAGTCACAAATTCGATTCTACTTATAACCTCAAGTTTTTAATATTTACCGCTTTAATTCAAAAAAATAAATTAAAGATTAAAAAGTATCTTAAAATCACACTACATTTGATCAAATGAGCATTGTGAGTATTGATATTGATTAGCTCATACCCATCTAAAAGCTATTGGGTTTTGGGCACACCGGCAAAATAAAATTAAACTTACCAATTGAACTCGAGATCTTATCTCTAAGAATGAGATCACATCTATTCATAATAGTATGACTTAAGTAAAAAAATACCCTTAACTTTTCACAATTCTCTCTCTAGATGGTTTCATACGATTATCTAACTCTCAAAGAACTCACAATCTCACTAAAAATCTAGTCAGTTGCCCTAATCACTGAGATATCTTATTATTTAACTTCAATCTCATATTTAAATTAAATAATAAATTATATAAAAATTTTATATGTAAAATTCATCCACAACCAATAGAATAGAGATATTATATTTTTTCTTATTAAAATATTTTTTTAAAAATTACATATATCACATATATATATTGATTTTTAACCACCAATATCTTCAATAGGATTCTTATTCTATTTAATTTAGGATATATTATCTTTAATATGAAATCTTTCAAAGATATTATATTTTATAATAAATCTTCTAAAGAATTCAAATCCTAAATTAAATATAATATTATTATTTTCTCAAATAATAATATGATAAATTATTTCACCATAAATAATATTATATTCTTCTAATCCATATTAGAATATCTTCTAGAATTTCTTATTTTAGAATAAGAAAATTTCTAGATTAAATGATGACATTTTATATTTATTAAATTTAAATATTTTTTAAATTCAATAAATCTGGACTTCTTAGCTCGTGTTGGGTCATTCTTGTGTACGACCTGTAAGCTCATATAATGTTGGTAGTGGGCCCAAAATATCTTCTGGCCCATAAGTCATAAATGGCCTCTAGTAAAACATTATGACTACCTAAATTATATGAGAGTTGGTGATCCGATTTAACCTGTCTTATAACCATGTCAAGTCCCTTTTGTCACACGATATCTAGACCGAGCATAAGACATATAGACGTCACTCATATTGCTCATTCATAGTTCCTCGATCTCCGAGTAGATTGACAAGACAAATGAAACGCTTCATTTGAGCACGGCCATGTATTTATCAGTCTCACTTATCAAGGGGCCCAGAGATATCTTTCTCATAATGAGAGGGACAAATTCTATCTTGACCACTCATTTTCTTCTGGATGGATCACACTGTACTCATTCACGACATTTATGATCACTCGATTAAAAATGACTTTTGATCATGTCAAAACACAGTATTCCTCATGTAGGTATCTATGATAATCTCATGTCTGAGGGCACAGTAACATAGCTATGATGAAATAGCTTATGACTTAATCCATTTAGTTATCTCATGATGGGTTGGTCTAGCGCTTTAGTTTATAACAAGTGCTTATGATTTTAATTTATATATCTATACATGATCATTAATAAAAGTCATACAAGTATTAATTTATTATTGTTCTCACAATAATAATCAACGAGGGATATTTAGAATAATTATTCAATTATTCATAGATCTTTATTATAAATAAAACATGCAAAACAATATAATAAATATTTATTTAATAAAATTTATTTTATTAAATAAATTATAATGTCTATATTTAATTAATTGGCCAAGTACTCAATCTCCAACAAAAGCATATGCTTAAATATGTTGATTTAGCATTGAGTCACATGATACATGATCTCTATGACCCGTCTTATAAAAAATGCTTGAATATAGAGCTTTGAGCGAGCCCAAGTGTAAGTGAATTTGTTTCTTATGGTCATTTTATCAAACACATCGTGCGCTCGTCATCCACATACCCACATAAAGCATTTTATAACGTAAGCAGCCATAATGATATGCCAATTATGTTACTACGCAAAAAGTGAACTAGGAATGAGGCAGTGTACTTGTATTTCATGAATAACTATGAATTAAAAATAATCTTCATTGAAACAAAAAATGGTTTACTATAGGAAAAATTTAAGAAAGAAAGAAATGCTATGATTGTTTTCATAACTATAAAAGGAATATTTTTTATATGGAAAGAAACATAAATAATTATATAATAAATTAATTATATTTATGTTAAAATCAGTTTCTTTATATTAAGAGTAAAGAGTACACTAGTATTGATTTTAAAATTCTGTTAATTTAATTTTTTAACCTCAATTATTCACTGAGACCTTAAAAATAGTTATATATGTCAAATCATCTCGACACTCAAATCAAACTTTTTAAAATTATTAAAATATTACTTTTTGTGCGAAGTCTTGTAATAAAATCTTTCCCTTCATCATAAGAAATTTGATCAGACCTGGAAAAAAGCAATCTGAACGTTTTCTTTTCATCCACATTCATTCCCTGAAATCCTGTGGTTTTCCCAAATGGATTAAGCTTGGCGAGAAATCCTTGATATGGGTTTGATTCTTTTCTTTTTTTTTAATAAAAAGATCAATTATATAAAACGAGAATAGTTATACAACTAAAATTGGTATAGTAGGATCTAGGGAAGGGGAAATTAAAAGCACATCAGTTTTATAAAAAGAGAAACTAGAAAAAGATTGGAGCAGCAAATCTGTATCCTTTCCTAAGGTGCAGCAGAAATTCCGGTGAATCTGAAGACGCAAATTCCTCTTGTAAGTAATGACATATATATGGTTTAAGGAAGCGTCAAGTGATGAGGCAAATTAGATTATCCAGTATAGCATCAATCTCATTCAGGAAATGCAAAAAAGACGGGAATCAGTAGATTGTAGCTTCACCCATTTAAGAGTTCGAACTTCATTCTATTATACAAAGATTGTAGTAATACAAGTGGTATGCCTCCGAATCTTAATCCGTCCAGCCTTTTGTGGACCTGAGGAGATTGTGAATATCACAACTACGTAAAGTACAGGTAGGAGATGGAGTGAGGGCATGATGTGAAAAATCCTTCCAATTTGGAAGTAGATGGGTTTGATTCTTTTGAGAAGCTTTCGGTGGAATGAAATAGTAGTTACTTATGTGACTCTTACTATATGATCTATTTAACTAATTTGATTAGATTAAAAAAATTAGTTAATATGAGATATTTTTTTTAAAACACCCTAATCATCGTCCTCAACTCCCTCCCTCATTCTCTCGATTATTATTAAGAGAGTATTAATAGGAGTAATTTAGAAAAAAATTGATAAATATAGAAAATATATTTTATATTTAAGACTAAAATCAACTCTTTAATTAGGTCTAGGGGTGTCCATTTTGTCCCGTCCCAGGTGTCCTGACCCGGTCTCGATGATTTCGGGACGGGTCCGTCCCGTCCTGAAAGGGACCGGGCCGGGACACCTTCGGGACGGGACGGGTCTCGTCCCGTCCCGAACTATTTTTTTTTTTTAAAAAAAATATTATATTATCCTATCTTTTTCACTCTTATATAGATATTTTTATTCTTATACAGATATTTTTATATTGATATTTTTATTCTTTCTTACTATTATTTTTTTTTCTTATATGGGTAAGTTATTTTTTTCTATTAGAAAAGAATGTTGGTATTTAGAGGAAGTTGTTATGGCATTTTATATGGAATAATTTATTGAGATGATTTTATTATAATATTTTTTTAAAAATAAAATAAAATCGGGAATTCTCATCCCGTCCCGATCCCGTCGGGACCGGGACAAATTCGGGACGGGACAGGACACGGGACGGGGTTGTCCCGGTCCCGACCCGTCCCGTGAACAGGGCTAATTAGGTCATATATCAAGAATCGGAGAAATATTAAATTACCATCTTAATATCCTCTCCTTTTATTCTGATAATGAGTGGTATAAATTTTTTTACTGTGTATGCCATTTAATCAATTCCCCATTGCTCATTGCTTGTTTTTTTTTATTGCTAGCAAAGATTGACTCTGTTCATAGTTTAGTTCATGATAAGAACTTTGGACCTTGATGGTGGCAAATATGGCATGATATCTCCAATTTTATATGCAGAATAGGTTGTGACCTAATGATCTATCCTGAAGGTGAATTTACCTGTTGATTGACGAAAAGTTAGATGCAAAGTAAAATTTGCTGAAATTGAACCATTTTTTTGTAGATCGATTGTCTGATATAATTTCCTATAATTTTGTTCAACTGTAATTTTCATCTTCCTTGTAGGTCTCAGTTTTTTTATATACAATAAAGTTTAAGTAAGTTCGACACCGGTCCCCCACCAAAGCTATGGCATAACATCAGGACTCAGAGAGCGCTTACAAGGGACTTACGAGATCACCTATCAAAAGAACCCTCACAATAGTAACAGGAATCGAACTCGCAACTTTATGGGATACGAACTCGTTCTTTGCTATCTGTGCTCTCTCATTGGCATAGTTCCCAATTTTGACCCTTGATTTCTGTATAATCTTGATCTCCACTGTAGATTTTTTGCTTTTGAACTTTTGGTAGAATGATTTCTCATTCAAATTATTGAATTTCAGGAGCATGCTTAGTTTGTCAATGAAAATGGGAAATCTAAACAAAACCAAGAAAAGAAAAAGAAGGCAACAGTTCTATTTTGTCTATAATTTTTAGGTTAAAGTGCAAATCTTTCCTAGGAGTTTACACTCAGGAGCGCTGAATATCCGAAAATTATTTTTTTCAATGTTGCCTGAAGTTTACAAATCATAGCAATATCGTCTCTACTGTTACCCAAAGTTAACTTTAACTGTTAGTTGACCAATGTGCTAATGTGACATTCCACGTACCAAATTTACCTCTCTAGGAATCATGATGAGTTTCCTTGTGGCAATATAATATCCTCATTTTCAGAATTTTGTGCTGGAAACTATGGAATGCCAAAAACCACACTCTTTTCTGCCAAGACACTGCACAAGCTTATCGCTTGGTCAATGAAGCGCTTTCCTTGGACAAGTACACTATACGTGCAAATGAATTCCACAAGAGCATGCATCTATGCTAATTACATTGCTGTCTATCTTTTGTACTTCTTTTTTCTACGACTTTGACTCTCCATACATATTTTTTGGTATTGAAATCCCTTATTCCAGTCAAAAAAGAAAATTCAACTCTTAATTATAGTTTATGTAAAGTAACATTATTTACTATTGTCATTACAAACACGGATGGTGATAATACTGATTTCAATCTAAAGTTACTACATGACACTTAAACACTAATATCACCTACTAAACGGTGATGTTACGTGGGCTCACAACAGAGTCCTCCCTTTCAGTAGGCGGGAAAAACTAACATCACCTTCTTTTTACATAGATAATATCCAAGGGCAAATTGAAATGGAACACAAATATGCTGCAATCGTTGGCAAACCAAAATACCACAAATGAACAAAACTGAAAGTATTCCAGAGGTGTAGGCGAACCAAAATTCTGATCCAGAAATAAACTCAAAAAAGGGGGGGGGGGAAGCTAAAAGACCCAGTTCAATGTCAAAAACTCATGTCAGTGCGGATATAACAAGACACATACTTAAGTCATACCCAAGCAATCATATGCGAAGTCTCTACTTTCCTTCTTTGAAAATATGAACTACTTATACACACGAACAGTGTCAGATTTGGGTAATGTTGCAAGGACAATAGAGAATTCCTTTTGACAAAAGAACAAATGCTGAGAATATTTTTAGGGTGGGTCTAAATAAATAAAGAGTGTGACCTTGACCTTATCAAGATAACGGACCACATGTTTGCTTAGCATCAGGCCGAAAGAAAAATATTCATCAATAGCATTCTTATTCTTTAAGAATCTTTGAGATGGCATTTTCAACTGAGTATGGAGTAATGATGACTATGATCATGTATGGTCATGTTACAGCAAACTCCATCATCACCATAATTAGTTAAAACAAATATAGTTGTGTTTCTAATGTTCTCTCTTCTTTGTTAATGAGAATCTGAAATTTACTAAAGCCACATGATTCCAGCATCATCTTAAAAAGCAATGTGCTATGAAAAAGAACACAAATTTCTGGTGTATGAATAATGATTATTGTATTTGAATCAGGTTGTTCTAATTCTAAAGGTGCACCTGCCAACAACATATTACTAGAACAAACCAAATCAAGAATCATTTTTGCCAAATCAGCTAGAAGTTGCCAATTGAACTTGCCAAGTTGATTGTAATTCAGCAAACATTGTTACGTGTAAGCTACCCTAAGTTATGATACAATATAACCTTTATAACTTTCCTAAAAGGAAAATGATAATAATAATGATGCCAACTATTTTTCCTAAAGGAAAAAAAAAAAATCTGTATGATCTATATCAGGACTAAATGTATGTATGTTCAACCCTTCTATTGAACTAACCTCATTTATGGCAGGCTCAGTTGGAAGAAGTATAGATCCAAAACAGCAAACAGTCAATCCCCTTCACCCCTCAGTATCATCAGATAGAATAGATTGCTCAAAATCAGAATCCATAATAACACCATCCATAATATGCATAACAATCTTCCTCTTTCTAACATCTATGGTTTTTGATCGAATCGTGTTCACAAATAGCATTCTATCCATGTCTTTCGCAATGTATAATTGGAACCCAGATAGAGAATCATAGGACACCAGCTCACCAAGAGGTACATCAACTGAAGATAACTGAAGATAGTTCCCGAGGGACAGCTGAAAATCCCAATATACGAGTGAGAATTGCATAGGTATGATTAAATTTCTCTAGTATCAAGCTGTCATTTACAGACAAATGTAAATCACGCTTGAAAGCTTCTTCTGAAGGAATAAAAATTGTAAAGGCAAGATTTTGAGGCAACATTTCAACCATCATTTCTCCAAATTTACCTAATTTGAAATTCTGAGGCACTTACCTCGATTTGAGTGTTGGATGGTAAATCCCCATTTCCCTATTTCTAGACGACGCCTCTGGAAGCTTAAGAACAGTAACGATCACAATCAAAAGGAAACTAACACACACCAACATGGCCAGAAGAGCAATTGAATGCTTCAAGACCAGGCTCCTACTCATTTTCCTTAATAAAAGTAGTATCTTGCTAGCTTTATGGATGCAATTTTCAGAACGTATGAAAAAGATAATTTAGAATCTAAGCTTCAAATGTTAAAGTTGAAGATTAGCGGGACTAATTTTTAGCCAAATCACACTGATATGATTGAATTGAAATCAAAGCTCCAATTGAAAAATCCCAATGCTCCTACCCGAGTTCAAGACAATCTTAAATCTCCAATGAAATTGAATCAAAAAAACAGAAGACCAACTGTAAAGAAAATTTTACCGAAATGAAGAGAAGCAAGATGACGACTGGAAGGAGATTTCAAAACCCAAAAGCACGTTGTCAGGAAGAAGTAGATCTGATGAGTCAAAACGGCGATCTGTTACCCTGAACTTCCGATGATCAGTTTCCGACGATGGGAAGGAAAGAACTTCGTTGCTTTCTCCGCTGTGAATGATGGGTAGGAAAAAAACGGTCACCTTCTTTTCTCTCTTTCGCCTGAATCGCTTAGGCAGAGGAAAAAAATTGGAGAGAATGCATAAATAAAAAAAAACTTTTTAAAAATAATAAAAAATTATTATTCCACTATCTTTAATATATAAGACATATTTAAATAATTTAATTAGATTAATAAAATTAGTTAAAATAATATATATTTTTTAAAATATTCTAATAATCTTTATTAACTATCTCTCCCTCTCTTATTTGATTATTATTGAGAAAGTATTAATAATAATAATTTAAAAAAATTTTAATAAATATAAAAAATATATTTTATATTTAAAATTAAAATTAACTTATTAATTAGATTCTATATTAAAAATATGAGGAGTAATATCGAAACATGAGAGTTTTCCTTCTAATATCTTTTTTTCTCCTTTTTTCAAACAAAAAAATAAAAACATTTAATGCATATAAATCCCAATTTTTTTTTTTTTAACTACGTAGCATCGTCTATGCCCTTCACTCAACATATGATCTAGATCTTCCAATTTTAGAGGAAATTTATATACAAATATAAAAACACACACAAAAGCTTACTTTATACTCATATGATATTTAATATAGGATTTAATTAGGGAGTTAATCTTAATTATAAATATAAAATTTATTTTTTATATTTATTAATTTTTTTTAAATTATCTTATTTCATATTCTTTTAATAAAAATTAAGTGAGGAAAGGAGAGAGTTAACAAAATAAATATATAATATATGTACAAAAGTTTTGGCTTCCTTCATCTCACAGGTGAAGGCATAATGATAGATCTGAATTTCTGCAAGATGAGAATGATGAAGCAGAGCAAGAAAAGCTATCAAGCATAGCTTCCACCACTTCCTCTCCAAAATCAGGTCTTACGAATAATCACAAGACCCTCACTAATGAACATGTTCGCTTTAATTTGCATTATGTTCAAATTTAATGAAATGGTGTGTTTTGTTTATTATATTAACGCTAGCTTGTTATTAATGACTCGTTGAATTTAAGCTGTCCATCACAATGATATTGAGCGGTCAAATAAAACTCCGAAAGCACATAGTTTAGATAACCTATTGTTCTGAAATTAATACTATTTTTTTTTAGTTTAGGCGGTATCTTCTAATTAATAATTATAAATTAATTCTCTTAAAATATAGAAATCATCAAAATATGTTTGCCTCTCCTAACAAAGTATTTTTTGTGCACACAGCCTGGTTCGAATAAAAAATATCAAATTTAAAAAATTTATTCTTCTACTAACTACGTCAAGTTTTGTAGATAATTAATACACTCTTTTGATAGTGCATTGTTTTCTTTAGTATAAACATGATCTTTGATTAAACCTCCAAAGCACATGGTTTTGACTCAACCAATAAACCTTATCCAGTAGCACTTATATCTCAAGATCCAAAACATAATCTTCAAATTTGATGAGATGATACATTTTGTTTATTTATATATACTAGCCGATAATGGCTAAATGAATATAAGCTGTCCATCTTAAACAGTTTAATTAATCTAGGGAAAATTATATTTAGGTCGTGTAGAAGGAATCAAATTGTAAATAAACCACAAAAAAATGGCAAAACTATTATGAAGTTTTACGGGAGTTGAGATTAACTATTTTTAATTATGAAAGGATAAAGATGCCCTTATAAATTAAAAAAGACTTGGCACTTCCCTCTCTCATGTTATCGGTTATTTCTTCCCCGCCTTCTCCTTCTCTTCTCTCCTTCTCGCTTTCTTTGTTTGTTTCTCTCTCTCGAGCTCTCGAGCTCTCAACTTTCTTCCCTTCCTTCTTCAACCCAATTACATTTTCCTCATATCTACACTCTTCCATTCCATCTATCTCCCACTTCATTTGTTATCGTCAATTTTGTTACAGGTCTAACCCCTTTTCCTCTATGCCATTCCCGCAGGTATGATTTATCATTTTTTTATTTCAATTTGGGTTTTTTGGTTATTCTTATTAGTAATAATTTTCCTACATGTATTCCCTTTTGATGGATGAACCTGGGTATTGAAACCTTCTATATTTAGATCTAGAACTGAATTCTGCATAATAGTATCGATGTTCGTTCTATTATGGATCAAGTAGATCTTGTGGTTTGTATGTTTGTAGAATATTGATTTTTAATTAGAATATTTTATCCGTATGCGGCTTTAGACTTGTGGATCTAGTTAAAGGGGCCATTGTTATCTTAGATAAACTAACCTTTGCATGCAAATTTAATTGTATGAATAAAGTTTTTGTTATTTCTCTCTTTATTTCTTGGAAGATACCATAGGAATATTGATGTACATAATTGATGGGCTTAATCTGGTGAGTGTTCAGATAAATTATAGATAAAGAGCATAGGGACATATTCCCCAATTTAGAACCGATTGGTCCTTTTTTTCTTTTCTTTTCTTTTTTAGTAACAGTTAGAACCATCCAGGGTGCTGTACGAAAATAACATGTTTTGTGCTGTACGAAAATAACATGTTTGTTTACAGCTGTTCATTGTTTTGTGGTTATTCGCCTTCGTTGTTTTAGGCGACTAAATTTATTTTGTACTGGCAAAAATGAAAATTTACTACTTACATATGTGCAACTTGTCTCTATTTGTCTCCTTGTGGTTCTTCCCACCCATTTCTTTGCTTGTTATTTACAAAGTCTAAGGATTGAAAAGTGAGAATTACTTGTGCTGGTTTTTTGACTCAATGTAGAGTTGATTGCTTTCTATTATAGGTTCAGTCATGTTGCTTACTTATCTATTTTTATTGAATTATATTTTTTCTTCAGACTTAAAAAGAAACAAATGAAAATTTTTCATTAGAAATTCTTTATCAAACCTTTACGATGTGGTTGTTTTCATGGTGATTTGCAGTTTCAGGTTTTTCTTTTAGTCATGAGTTATTGACTACATCATATCTATATATGCACTTCAGATATCCTTGTTTGTTGTATGAATTGTATATATGCATTTCAGGTGTCATTCTTCCACGATCACCTAGAATTTTTAGCATGATCTGTTATGATAGGGGAACATTAGTTGTTATTATAGGACACGATAGTTATTAATATGAGTGGTTGAGTTGTTAATAATGTGTTTGGTGTAGGTTCTCTTTACTGATAGCGAGTTTGTTTAGAAAACATCTATTTTGTTATGTTCACATGGGGGACAGTTTGAAAATGATGGAGAAAGTCATGCATATGTTGGTGGTGAAGTGAGAATAATGTCCATAAGGGAAGGCACAATATATGATGAGTTCAAAATATTAGTAGCATCACTTGTTGGGAAAGAAAGAGATGAAATTTTTCTATGTAAAAATATAGGACACTGATTTTTGCTTTGTAAATATCTGTACAAAGTGATGAAAGTAATTTTTTGTAACCTTGATCAATCTCTACCTTTTAAATAATAGGGTGAATCTTGATGAAGATGCCTATGTGTGCTTTACTCTTTTTATGTTTGCTGCAAAGAACTGGTGTAATTGTAAAGTGTATATATATGAAGTTATACTCTCACCAGAAAGATGTTGGGAAAAAATTGCCTAAGTTGTTACTTTTTCCACACCGAGTTATCATTTGTTATTGGTGGAGTTGTTATATTCAAACCCATATTATGTCATTTTTAGTTCAATTCAGGTGTTGTGCTGGTATGCCTAGTTCACTTTCTGTCTGCCAAATTCCTGGGAAGAATTATGAATTAGTTATTATTCCTTCAGTATGGAGTTGTTATTCCTTCTTTGTGGTGTTATCATTTTTCTCCCTAGCTTGAAGGCTATTTGATTCGTTCCAGATGTTGGGCAGGCGTGCTTAGTATATTTTTGGTCTTCTAAAATGACACAAAAAATTGTACCTAAGTTGTTATTCATTCACCTTGCATGAAATCCTTACATGAAATATGCCCAAGTTGTTATTCTTTTACAACGGAGTTATTATTTCCTAGTAATTGAGTTGTTATTTTTCCACCCAGACTGAGGTCTGTGGTTCTTTCCAGGTTTTGGGCAAGCTTACCCACTGCATTTTAGGTCACCCAAATGGATGGAAAAAAAATATGCACAAGTTGTTATTCCTTCACCATAGAATTGCCATTCCTTCGTGGTAAAGTTGTTATTTTCTTTCCCACAGTCATGTTTTCTTAGTTCATTCCAGGTGTTAGGAACCAATGGCTCCAATTGTTATTTTTTTCAGAGGGAGTTGTCATTCCTTTTTGCTAGAGTTGTTATTTTTTTCTCATGGAGTTGTAATTATTTAAAATCATGTAAATCATTTATCAATTAGCTAGGAATAAAAGCACCCAAGTTGTTATTCCTTCACTAGGGCGTTGTCATTCCTTCATATTTGAATTGTTATTTTCCCACCCAAGAAGTATTAATTTGTTGTCAAATTTCTTGTGAAACTAAGCAATTCAACATCACACAAGATCAATTAGCTAACGAACAACATAAAAATGTTAAATTATTTTAGATTCTCTAATTATATGAGTTATCACTAATTGTCAACTTGGTGACTTAGTACCAAATTCCTAATTACACACTAGTAGTCACTAATTGTCTATCTTTGTCTTCACCTTCATGTCTGCCTTTGTCTTCACCTTCATGTCTGCCTTCTATCTTTACCTTCCTTTTAATTCAAAAACCAAAAAAGAAGAGAATGTTTTCAAACAATTCATCAATCCTACAGGAAATGACAAGTTACTGTGTTATTAATGACAACTTAATATAACTAATATGACAACTTATATTGTAATATTAGATAGCAGAGAATGTTTTCCCCTCATGCCACTCCTCAATGATTTGGGGACACAAACATGTGGCAATTGCTGTCAAAGAAACAACTCTTTACAAATTTCAATTATGAAAAAATGATAGCTATCAAAAACAACTCTCCGAATTTATTATTTTGCCCATTTCTTGGATTTATTTGTATTAATACCGCTATTGCATCAGAACCTTATAGTTCAACAAAAATAAGTCAAGCCAAGAAGAAGAAGAAGAAGTCTAAAGAAGAACTTAATTGTGTTCAGTTTTAAAATATGTATGATGCTTCTGAAAAACTTTCATGTTTAAATATGATACTTTAGCAGCACATGGATTATTGGTGTAGTGGCAACCAGTAAAAGAAAACTAACTATGAAATAGGCCGCAAATCACTACATAACCAACTCATAAATGCTCCGAACCAATTTATCCTAAAAGCATAATATGTGAATTGTTTAAAGTCCATTAAATCACACAAACAAATATAACCCACAAAGGGAAGATGACAAAAGGGACTAACAAACGTGCTAATTGTCACGTGCTCAAAGAAAACTCTAATGCATCAGCCACGAAATCAAACTACTGTTATATAATATAACACCTTAAACCTATAAAAGAAAAAATGACATACACTAACACATTTAACAAATATAAATGGCCGGAAAGATGGCTTTGTTATATGTATAAACTCAAAACCTTGTAAACTATCACTTCTTTGACAGTATATCACATCAAACTTGATGTAAAAAGGTTTCACCCTCTAGAAATAGTAATCAGTACCAGGAATAAGAGAAATTGTGAAATAAAATTTAATTGCAAGAAATTGAGGTAAACAATAAAATGACAAGGGTCATTCTATGGCCAATTAACACATTTAAGCAACTTTCAATTTCCCAATCAATTATTTTTATGATATAGTCACAACTGCACATGCCAAATAAAAAACCAAGCTCAACCACAAAAGAGTTCAAATTAGCAAAAGGAGGAGGAGGAGGAAAGTATAACTTACTGTGTCTATGCAAGCACTTTGCCATCTAGACTAAATGCAGCTACAATAGTAGACCGTGAGGGAGGCAACAAGGGACAATATTTAGCTGATAAATGCCGCAATGACTCTGCCTCATCCCT
This sequence comes from Leucaena leucocephala, assembly GCA_037074615.1. Taxonomy (NCBI): domain Eukaryota; kingdom Viridiplantae; phylum Streptophyta; class Magnoliopsida; order Fabales; family Fabaceae; genus Leucaena; species Leucaena leucocephala. Next base: position 11,298,056 of record CM073540.1, on the reverse strand, counting down.
GAAAATCATTGTTAGAGATGATATTCATCAAATTTTACTGTTCTTGAAGAAAGAAAACAAAAATACGCATATTGAACAAACTTATTTTTCATTCAACGAGATTTATAATTTGTAGTTGCATAATTATCATGAGAGGAGACTGCGTTTTGAATCTCTCACTGTATGATTTTTAGGACGAGGGCAAGAACCAAGTTTTTTGGTTCAGAAGCTTCTCCCCAATTTGAGGGCAATGACAATGGTGAGACAGCGGCACTGGAGACGAGACCGACGAGCAAAGTGACAACGACAGTCAAACATAGTGACAACGACCAAGAAACAAAGTGAAGAAGACTGAGAGACCAGTTATGGACGCGAGAGGAAGGAGAAAATGCCCTTTTTCCTTCGGGTCTTTCAAATAACAAGGGCAAGGGCAGTTATGTTTTTTTACAATTAAAAAAATTAATCTCATATCCCATGGGACTTCATAATAGTTTTGCCATTTTATAAGACTTTTTTATAATTTAATTCCTTCCATAGGACTTAGATACAATTCTCCTATTAATCTAATAAAATCTCCCAAAACACATAATTTCAATAGCCCATTGTTTAAAAGTATACTATTTCGGCGGCCCATTATTTTATCATCATTAACCAAAGATCTGATAAAACTTTTGTTAAAGAGCGTCGTTAGAAGAAGAGAAATTTCGCCTTATCTTTAGATCGTGGGTGAGCCCAACCCCTTTCTAAAAAATTTTGTAAAAAAAAAAGTGTCGTTTCACTTATATGTTTGGGGCGTCATTTTCCTTAACCTTAAAAGCTTGCTGATTTGACAACCCATTGTTTTCTCTTCCGTAAACATCATATATCTTTCATATAAAAAGGCAATTAATTATCCTCTAATACACAAACTTGCCATCAATTTTCAACAAATTTTATTTTCCCTATCTTTAACAAAGACACTACACATGAAATTTAACACTGATGAAGACGATGGAGATGATTCTGATGCTGCTACTACAAGGGTATGGTTTTCTAGAAAAATCATATCAACAAGATACCCAAAAAAAGTATTAAATTAAACTTCTTCTTAGTTGTTTGACATATATATGTTTCAGGCAACATGCAGGATCATTTAAGTAAAATGAGCTTTTTATGAGTTGAAAGCAGAATTGGGGATTTATTTTGGAGAGAAAGTGGTGGATAGATGCTTAGTTTAGTGGTTTTCTTTTCATCGTTTCATCCTAATCATCTTGGAGGCACCCCTCTCTCAGACGGTAGGTTTGGTAAGATGGAAGAGTTTTTTTATGGAAGTAAAAATAGAAATGAAATTAAGCTAAAAATTAGCTTTAAAAGTTTGTTTGGTAGGTTAGAAATGAGTATATATTGATATATTTTTTTTATAACTTATGATAAAATGGTCTAAAATATTTTTTTTATAACTTGAGAAGGGTTAAAATTATTCAAGAATTTTACAACTTGAGGTAAAATAGTCTAAAATATTTTACTTCCACTTCTCGCATCTCATTTCCCAACTTTTGTATGGAATTGAAATAGCTTAAAATTTTGGAAGTAGAAGTGACTTTCATTGTACTAAATAAGAAAAATAGATAACTCCACTTCCCTACTTTCACTTCTATGCTACCAAACATGCCCAGAATGTTTTTGCATCCGATCCATGATAAAGATCATTCACAACTTCTATAATAGGTGAAGTTTATTTGATTATTAATTTCCTTTATTATTCATTATGATTGTGATTTTTTTTTCATTTGTTATACTATTTTCCACCACTTGTCTATAATTTGTTGTCTAATACAAACAAGAACTTGCAGGATGGAATGGCACTCACCCTAGTAATTTTTGCCACTATATATGAGATACAGTAGAAATAACAGCAGCAGAAAACAGTAACTTCCATGTCGGTCATACGTGATCATACTATATGTTGTCCTATCTTCTTCATGAAGTGGTCAAAATACTATCAGAAGGTTGAATATCTCTATATATTATGTTTGCAATTAGGTATGGAAGAATTTACCACAAGGGAATAATGAGAAGATGAACTATGTAGCTCTTCTTCAGGTTGAAAATATATTGTAAGATATTGTCTTGAAATGCAATGTTGGATATGTAAAGCCCTTTGCAAATAGATGTTATGGAAAGGGGAAAGTTAAAAAATATCTTTCATATAACACAATTTTTTCTTTTATAATAGCTCTTCTTGTACTATAAACATTTATAGTTTTAGAGATATCTAGTTTGGGGGAAATTTTTAATGCATCTACTTTAAGAATAACAAAAATCAAAAAGTGATTTCAGTGTAAATTACAAAGACATATCATGAGGTGAAACTCATAAATTAGGGAAGATAGGAATAGCAAGTGAGATCTAGGGTATTACTTTTCAACACAACAATAGTAGCAGCAATTCTTTGCAACTATCAAATCTTTAGAAAGATTGTTAGCTAAAAGGTCCCTATCAATGATATTATAGAATGTTGTCCTTGGTCTTCCTCTACCCCATTTCACAGAGCTCTATACTGTTTGATCTACCCCAACACTGACATATCTATTGGCCTTCTTTACACGTGTCTGAAGATTTTCAACCATTTTCTCTACGATATATAACACTCCAACTCTTTCTCATGTGTGTGTGTGTGTTTGCTTTTTCAAAAACATATCTAATAATTAAGAAAAACAATATAACAACAATCTTCTACGACTTAATATTAACCCACTCATCAGATTGCAATTCACTGATTTCCCCAAATTCTTGTCATCATCTAGAAACCATCTTAATTTATTTCACTAATAACCAGTGAAAAGCTCATTACTCTAAACTGGACTTGGATCTCATGGTATACTCTGCTACAAGTTGGGCAAAAGAAGATGATTTGTTCTCTAGCAATCTTGCGGGTGAGTCACACTCCTCAACCCCTCCTGCATCAATATCCATGGAAATTTTATATAAATTGAAAAGCTATATATATCAAAGTACAGAAACTAATACTCCCTCCGCTCCTTAATGTAAGAGTTAGATGATATTTTTGAATAGATTAAGGAAACCAAATAAATAAATTAATTATAACTAAATCCAACCCCTTAAGATGAATTCATATTATATACTCTTTAATCTATCCAAATTATTCAACTAGCTATTATGTTAGTTATAATTAACTGATTTATTTGACTTTATTAATTTATTCAAAAAAAGTTAACTAGCTCTTATATTAAGGAATTGAGGGAATAATAAAGTTCAAAGAAGAATAAACAAACAAGCATTTTAGTTTACCTTGATAGAGCAACAGAACCATATCACTGTCAAGAACAGAAGTTATTCTATGTGCAATGGTAATGACTGTACAGTCAGAGAAGTGTTGCCGAAGAGTTTGCTGAATCAAATTATCTGAGGCAGTATCGACTGATGCAGTAGCTTCATCAAGAACTAACACCTTACTTCTCTTAAGTAGTACCCTACCAAGGCACACCAATTGCCTCTGACCCATGCTCCAATTCTCACCATTTTCACTAACTACATTCATTTTCACAAAAGCAATGAAGTTTCAGTTCTTTGATCAGGAACATTACTATTTGTTTTTGTTCATGGGGAAAAATTAATTTGTCAATTCTTATAGTTTCACCTCATCTTTAATTGGGTCCCTATAGTTTTTATTTTCTTTTTATTAGGTCCTTACAGTTTTCTCAATTATAAACATTTTCATATATTCATAATCTATTAATTAGGGCTAATGTGGATATTAACTAAGTGACATGTAAGTTGCCACAAAATAAAAAATAAAAGAGGTTTTTTAAAAAATAAAATGATGGAATAAAATTTATTTGTTATTAACATATAAATAAAAATTTATTATGGTCGTAACTGTCTCATTCATCTACATAATCTGTGATCTGATTGGTTTTAATTTTATTTAGATCCACGTGGCAAAATTAATTCAGGTATATGCTAAATGAGAACTATGTCATCAATCACTAATGCTGTTTCTCTTATAAATTGACAAATTATGAGTATAAGGACTAGTACATATAATTGAGGAAACTATAAGGACCAATAAAAAGGGAAAAAGACTATAATAACTTGATTAAAAATGAGGTGAAATCATAGGGACTTGCATATTAAATTTCACTAAAAAACCAGACCAACCTGCAGAGTCTAGCATTCCTTCTCTCTCTCGAACCACGTCTCCGAGTTGACATTTATCCAGAGCCTAAAAGTATGTCAATCCATAAAAGGCAAAGCCATATTAAGAAACAAACATAACCAGTAATATTTGTGTAGTGCATCGGTTTATCAAATAAAAGCATCATAGTTACCTCCCAAATTTGTTCATCATTGTACTCTTCCAATGGGTCCAAGTTACTTCTCACTGTCCCTTCAAACATGGTTGGATCTTGAGGAATAATACTAAGTCTAGACCTCAAATCATGAAGTCCAAGTGTAGAGATGTTGACGCCATCAATCATAATTTTCCCGGCACTCGGCTCAATGATTCGAAAAAGTGTTTGTATGAGAGTTGTTTTATCACTTCCTGTTCTCCCTACAATGCCAGTTTTTTGTCCTCCAGGGAATTTACATGTCACGCCATGCAACACAAGTGGCAGATGTGGGCCATAACGAACCTTAATCATATGCATGAATACTGACAATATTAGCATGTAATGATAAATGCATTGACAAAATCCATCTTTTCAGCAGGCATAACCATTCTCTTTTGGAGATATATTCCAAGCCTCAATAAATGGAAGCCTTATGTATTATCTATTCTGGGAAAATTCATATGCAAGTTTCTATAATTTCATCTCATTTTTAATTAGTCCTTGCAGTATTTTCATTTTTATGAGGTCCTTATAGTTTCCTCATTTATAAGCATTAGTCCCTATACTCATAATTTATAAGAGAAATGACGTCAGGAGCTGATGACATGGCTCTCACTTAGCACACACTAAAATTAATTTTGCCTTAGATATAAATAAAATTACATAATATATATAGATGAAAGGACACTATTATTAGCATAATAATTTTTTTATTTTTATATTGATAATAAATAAATTTTATTCCTTCATTTTATTTTAAAAAATCTCTTTTTAATTTGTATTTTGTGGCAATTTACATGTCATTTAATCTTCATCCACATAGCCCTAATTAATAGATTATGAGCATAGGGACCAATGTCTATTACTAAGGAAACAGTAAGAACCTAATAAAAAAAATAAAAATTATAAGGACCTGATTAAAAATCAAGTAAAACTATAGGGACTGAAGAATTAATTTTCACTAAAATATTTACTACAAAATTACTCTAAAACAAGATCCCAACATGCAACATATGATTGAGATAAGCACTGGGAGTTAAATTCATCACTTGATTACACTAACCTGTAGATCACAAATATTAACTTCTCCATATGATGGCCAAGAAGAATCTGGTTGACTTTCTTCTATTTCAAGGGGAGGTTCACTTGGAATGCAACTGTACTGAAATATTCTTTCTACTGATATAATTTTGTTCTTCATCTTGCATAAAGTGGTTATCAACGAAGCTTGTAACAAGTTCAGATTAAGTCCATATGTAACAACTAAACCAGCAATACCTTCAAAAATTAGGGGGGTAAGAACAAAATAGAAGTAAATAATTACCCTCCATTACCTCCTTTATGTAAGTTGAGTATCTGTCAATCGGTTAAGCTAACAAAATTGAATTAGGTACCTGGATCTGTGGCACCTCGTGGCATAAATACCAAACATATCAAGGAAAAGGCAAAAGTGACAGAAGACAACATATCCAAGCGAAAGCACAACCATTCCGTAGCACCGACATTATTGAACATTGGCCGATGGTACATATCCATTAATTTCATGTTTGTTTCTGAAAATCTTGATTCTTGGTCAAAGCTCCTGATGATGGTTGATCCTGAAATTGTTTCAGCAAAGTGTTGAACGATTGGAGTTTTACATACTCCAACTAATCGTGATAGTTCTCGAGCAGCTGATATATAATATTGCTGCAGAATGACAAGATTGTGAGGCATAGTTTGTTAAACATACAACACGATAAAATATTCATACATAACATAAAGTTAGCAAATACTCCTCTGGTCCTATTTGTCACTTCCAGCCTGTTTCATCGAAACCAAGAAAAACCTTGATACTCCTTAACTTTGTCTTAAAATTTAATAACTTTCCAACTTTATCTTTATTTAATATACACACTTTCCAAAAAAAATAATAGTCTACACAATAATAAATGAAGGATAAAATTTTACATTCATGTCAAAAATTTAATGTTGTGATTTATATATAGGACAAAAATAAACCTTCTCTCTACGATTTATAAATAGGACCAGAGGAGTAAGTGCATAATCTTTGTTGGAAGAACCGTAGAGCTGGAAAGAAAAGGAAGAACATACAAGAAACATGTGGAAGCTTATATCACATGCTTAAAGAAAAATACCTGATACCAAATGCTGATTGATATCACAGGTATAAAGATAATGAAAACCTGCCATGCAGCCTGAGAGATTACTGCTATATTTCCCAGGAGCTGGATTACAATGTAGGCAAACGGCCAAACCTGATATGGAATGCTTAAATCCACCGCACTTTGGTCTGTAGAAGCCTACAAGAGAACAAAGGTGAAAAGGAAAGATTGTTAGGGACTCAAAATGTGTTATTCTTCATATATATTCCCTCGAGTCATTTTTATAAGATACAAATAACCAAATTACGTAAACAAAAATATTGGTTCAAATTGGTTAAAGGCAATAAATATGTAAAAAAAGAAATTTATTTTCCAAAAACACCCTTATTTATTAAGAGGGTGAGAAGGATAATGAGTTGGAAAAGATATGAGATAAACATGAAATTAATTGGGGGTAAAAATGGAAAAAATGAATTAAATTTTCAGACAAGTATAAGGTGTAACTTATAAAAGGGACCGGCCCTATTCAAGAAATTGTAAATTATTAAAAGGAACGTAGAGAGTAGTTAACAGAAAAACCAACAAGATGAGAGGGACAAGTAATTTGAAGGAGACGGTTATTTAAAATGCATAAACTATAATATTTTATTACTATTTAGCCTAGATAAGAAAACAAGAAATTAAAAATGAAAATTCCAGACTTCTACTTACTCTGTTAATGATTCTTCCACTTGGAGTGGCATCAAAAAATGACATAGGGGCACGGAAAATGCACAAGTGCATTTTACTGAAGAGTACAGTCGCAGCCTTATACCCAAAAACAGCGAGAAGTATTACTCTGGCAAGGATAAAAATAGAACTTCCTACCGATATAGCAACATAGGTAGTTATAAGAGTATAGGCTGTGACTGGTGGTTTCACATCTGATGAAGTGGGAGTTGCCCAAGCCATCCAATAATTGCTGGCAATTTGAAAAAGTTGAAACAGAACTTGTGCCAACAATAGACATGGTCCAAGAGCTCCTCCATATGCTGTTGTAATAAATTTCCAATATACTGAAAGCCCAACTTTACCTTTCTCCCTTTCTTCCTCATGAACAAGTTGGCCTTTCGGTTCATTGACTACATCATCTGTTTTCCCGCTTCGTGTATCTTTGTTTACCTCTTTTTCTTCTTTTCTAACTTTTGCACCAGAGATATTGACCTCTTCTGTTGTACTTAATTTATCAGATACTTCCCTCCATCTAATGAATCAAGTGCAGACAAAGCTTTTCTATGTGCACCAATAAGTTCCATAAAGTCAGTCCCTGAGTTGAGTAAATCATTGTACTTTCCACATTGAGTAATTTTACCACCTTTCATGACCTAAACATTAGATATGATACGAAAAGATTAGAGGATATGAGACATGGTAATTTCTCATTGATTTTATGAGGATTAAATTTTGAGAATCGCTCACCAAGATAAGGTCAGCAGCAGGTAAGAACCTAACTTGATGAGTGATATAAATGACTGTCTTTGAACTTAAATGGCCTAGTAAACATTCCTGCTATATACAAAAGTAATAAAAAAGCTAATCAACTATAATACCATATAATTTAGAAAAGCCAGATCTATATTGCATATAGTAAACAGAATTGCCACAATGAGCTACCTTAAAGAGGTGTGATCCTGTATGAGCATCCACAGCACTAAAAGGATCATCAAATAGATATATATCAGAATCTTGGTAAAGAGCTCGAGCAATTTGTATTCTCTGTTTCTGCCCACCACTTAAATTGATTCCTCTCTCTCCAATAATTGTCTGATCTCCAAATGGCAAAATTTCCAAGTCCTTATTTAGGCAGCCTGCTTTAAGGACCTTGTCATAGATTTCCCTATCCATTTCCTTGCCAAATAGTATATTCTCTTCGATCGTGCCACTTTGAATCCATGGAGATTGAGCAACAAAGGCCTTTGTTCCACTCATTCTCAATATTCCTGATTTCTTTGGCATTTCTCCCAAAATAGAAGAAAGTAGACTAGATTTGCCTGAACCAGCAGTACCACAAACAGCAACTCTAGTGCCTTTAAAGATTCTAAGGTCTATATTTTTCAACGTCATATCTTGTGAAGCTAAATCCCAATAGAAATTTCCATTAATTACTTCAATTGCTATGTCAGAACTACCCTTTGGAAGCTTCTCTACAGCATCTGACTGCAATTCGTCGAGACAAAGAAATGATGCAATCCTATCTAGAGATACCTTAGTTTGTGCTATCATTGACATTGTGTCCGGAAGACTATAAATAGATTGCTGAAGTATTCGGAATGTTGCGAGTGCAGATAAGATCTTCCCAGATTCAAGTGAGATCCCTATAAGTATACAAGTACCAAAAGTAACCACAGAAAGAAATGAGGGCAGAACCCAAAAGACAAAAGTGGTAGTGGTTGTAATAGAAACAAATTTCCTTAACCAGCTTTCCTCTTTTTTCCTCAATTCAATAACCTTAGACAGAAACTTCATTTCCCATCCCAGTAGTTTCAGAATCCTCATGTTCCTTAAAATCTCAGATGTCGCCTGCATTCTTCTATCTTTTGACTCCATCAACTTGCCTTGAAATTTCTTTTGTAATGATCCCAAAGGAACATTTATTAGCATTACAATAACAGCTGCAACAAAAGCTGAAATTGAAGCCAGCCCAAGATTTTTATACAAAATAAACAAGGCCAACACAACTTCCAGAACTACCTTCCAGAAATGATGCATGTCCCGACAGAATTCACCTACTCTTTCAGAATCAACCGCCATGAAATTGATCATTTCCCCAGTAGTGTGCCCCTGCTTGGACTGGAATGAAAGAGTCAAACCTTTACTATAAATCATCGTCACAAGCAGTGCTCGGATCCTGATTCCAACTTGCTGTAACCTAAACTGCCTTTGCCTTTGTGACAGGCATTCTATAAGCTTTGCAACAAAAAATGCTACCACCAAAAGGCAACCTTCATTTTTAAAACTTTCTTTTCCATTGAGGTATTGAACAAAGGAGTCAATGAGATATGGACCAACATAACAAGCCAATCTGTTTATAAGTACAAGAATAGCTGTTACAATAATCTCTTTCCAAGCTGAGTGAATTAATAACTTCACCAGCTTAAGAGTGGTTACTCTCTTTATGGCGCCACAGTCAGCCTCAAGTTTATTCCTGAAAGCAGGAAAAGCTCCAACTATGCTGTCAGAACTTGCGAGTTGTGGAACATCTTCAAGATCTAAAGTCTTCTTTTTTCCAACATCAATCAAAGGACCCAGCCAAGAGAAGGTAAGAATGCTGAAAATTCCAGCATTTGAGTAAGGGGTAACAGTTTCTGCCCCCTTGGTTTTATTACTAAGATTAGTATAATCCTTCAAAAGAGGCTCTTTAAGAATACTATTTTCACCCTTGTTTTTCTCAGAAAATGCCAAGTAACAAATGGCAAGGAGACAGCATCAGAAATCAAGTATATGATGATTAACTGAACGTCTTTTCCATAGAGGAAAATGTGCAGCAGAAAACAATAACAGGAAATAAGAAGGGAGAAAGCGCACCAAGTTCTGAAGAATGGAAATTTCATATAACCTGAACTGAAGAATGATGTGCGCAAGCAAGAAAAAATAACACTCAAAGCAACTATTTTAAGCTCCAAATCCAAAAGGGTCACAAACATTTCATCCGACCAACCATTTCTACACCAATGGAAGTAATACATTTGACAAATGGCAAGATTAAATGCTGAAGCACCCAAAATACTAAACAGAGTTTTCATATGCAGAGTGCTTCTAACTTTCTCTTTGGAACCATCTCTAGCACCTTCTGCAATTTTATTCCGCATCCATACACCGACAAACGCAAGTAACAATACCAAATTGAGAGAAGAAGACAATAAGTGTAAGAAACTGAGTTTTAGGAGACGATCCGCCAAATCGAACGACATTGCTTACTTGATGAGTAGGAAAAAACTAACCGTCAAATAATCAGCTTTCTGAAATGGTTTACTTTTTGAAATGGGTGCGCCCGAGGGTTCAGTAGTAGGTCCAATTTCTTGTTCTACAAGAGCGAAAATTGGAAATTTCGAGCTGAAAAAGAGAGGGAGTGAGAAAGGGAGAGTGAAAGTTAAATCAGATGTCTTGGAGGGAGGTTAACGTGATGCCCAAGGAAGAAGCGTGAAAACAAGTGAGGCTAATTTCCGGGAAAGGGATGAGATTATGAAACAGAGAGCTTCGTTGAAAATGAAGTGCGTGTTTGGTGCGTGTTTGGATATCAATTCTAAAAATTGATTATGACCAAAATCGCGATTTAGAAAATTTTTACACAAATAATTATTTTTGTTGAAATTTGATTTTGGACAAAATCTCAGTTTAAAACCTAAGTTTTGAATAAGCTATTGAAAATAGCTTTTAGTTTGAAATTTAGGTTATGGATTATCCAATTACTATTCTACCCTTACTTTTTTTTACATCCTCTCTCATCTCTCCTCTCTTTTCTCTTATCTCTCTTTTTCTTTTTCCTCTCTCTTCTCTTATTTCTCTTTCTCTCTCTCCTCTATCATCTTTCCTCAATTTTACTTTTAATCAAATTATACCGTTTTTTATAATTTATCAATATAAAAAGTAATTCTACTACTAATCATCTAAATATCTCTATTCCCAAAATCTATTCTTCTCAAAATCTATTCTTCTCAAAATCTACTCTCCAAAATTTATTCTTCCCATAATCTATTCTCTAAAAACTAATCCAAACACACCAAAGTCAAACCTTAATGAATACGTTGGGGAGTGGAAAATGGGGAGAATATGATATTAGAGATTCCCTTCAATTATGAAAAATAAAAATATTTTATATTTTAATATAAAATGTTGGTGAAGATGGAGTCATTTATTCGTCTTGGTCTAAGAATATGGAGTTATAAAATATCAACTCGCACAATTCTATAGGAAAGTATTTAAAACACGCACGCAAAGATTAAAGAATTGAAAGAGAATTACTCAGACAAAAGAAAATTTATTATAAAAAATTCTATAAAATTATCAAATAATTAAATAGTTTTAAATTACTTAAGTATAATAAATTTAATTTATATAATTAATAAACTATTTTTATACAAAAATAATAAATTATTAAAGACGCGATAATAATTTGAAGTGACACAAATAATAAAAAATAGAGAGTATATGAAAATAATTTAAAATGATATAAATAATAACATAGGGGTATGCAATAATAACCTTTGAGTTATTGGACCAGTGATACCATTGACCAAACTCACCAGTTTTAGAATAGAAATTTATTTTTATGATTGAGTCAAATTAGATTAAAGTGGAGAAAAAAATTTATAAATGGATTGGCATACGAAACGGTTTCTAAGAAAGGAAGATGAATGGATTTCAAACTTATTATCAGGAGGAGAGAAATGACTATGCTGTGAGTTTAGTGGTACCTTAAAGTATCTAGTAATGTAGTTATCACTCTAAAATCCATCCTAAAAAACATGGCTTTAAGGGGCCTCTATTGTCATTATTAAAAAAAAAAAATCAAATGCACATCTATCAATTAGAGAAAACAGGCATTAAGGGCAAAATTTCACCACTTAATACTTTAAAGTGCTAAATGTATTTGAAAAAGTAGTTCAAAATGCCGAAGGCACAACTAAATACCTTAAGGAGCTTGATGCATCTTAAAAAGATAATTGAGGGTGTTTGGTGCACCTCAACTTTTTTAAAATTGGACTATATTGTTGGTAGTTAAAAATAAGACTACTAAAAATGTATAATACAAAAAACTGGATACAATAGTTATAAAGTTTGCATAACATTACTACAAAAAAGCATTATTCCTCTTGTCTTAATAAATGAGTTAATTTTAGAGTTAATATTGGTTTTAAATATACGGCCTATTTTCTATATTTATTAATTTTTTTAAATTATCCTTATGAATAGTCTTTCAATAATAATTAAGTAAAAGAGAGAGTTAAAGAAGATTATTTAGGTATTTTAGAGAAAACATATCATATTAATTAATTTTTTTAATCTAATCAAATTAGTTAAATTGATTTTATTTTAAGAAGTGGAGGAGTAATTTCACTTAAAAATTTATATTTGTATAGGGTGAATTTCCAAGTGAGGTAAGTGCCTCTTAATAATAGGGTTACACAAAGTCAATACAAATAGGCACCTTATGCATTTTCAGTAGTTTTATTTTTAGTTACCAACAATTTTAGTCCAAATCTGTGCATACCTGGATTATATAGAAAATTTACTTTTGTCTTAACTAATGTTTAAATACTTGTCAGGCTCAGCTTACAAAACAAAACGGAAAATGTATATGAAAAGTCAGTTTTGTAAACGCAAGTTAGAATAGCTTTTGACAAAAGCTAGCTGCTTCAGTTTGAGAAAAATAAATTTTGGAAATTGCAAACCAAACACGGACTAACATAAGTAAAGTTTTAAGAAGTAAAAGTGTATCTAGCACCCCAAACTAATTTTAAGAGATCAATTAATATCCTAAAATATTTAAGGACGCAATTAGCATCCTCAAAATTAATTTTAGATGTACGATCAGTACCCTAAAATATTTAAATTGGTACAATTCTATTTTTTTATTAATAGAAATATAAATTTATCTCTAATCTATGTTACGTAAATTTTTTATTTCAACGTATTATTATTTAAAATGTTATATGTGTCATATTATTTAAAAAAGAGTACTGAATAAAACTTAACATTGACATTGTATAGAATTTATATGTGAAGATTGATAAATTTCATAATTTATTTAGTACAATTTATTAAAACAATATTACATATGTGAACTTTTAAACAATAATGTGTCGTAATAAACAGTTTATGCGGCATATATCAAATAAAAGTTTATATTTTTATTAACAAATAGGTAAAATTATAACAATTTAAATATTTTAAAATATTAATTATAACTCTAAAATTAGTTTAAAGTACTAATTATACTCTTAAATATATTAAAATATTAATTATTTTTTTAAAAATAATTTAAAGTGTTAGATACACTTTTTATTAGTGAGGCTATTACTTTTCAATAGTGGGATCACACAAATTCAATAGGCACCTTGTGGTTTATCAATAGTCTTATTTTTAATTACCAATAATCTAGTCTTATCACCTTGTTCCTTAGGTGGGGAAGGAAGTGTCATTGCTCTAATTGTAAAAAACTTGAATGCTTGACGGAAAGTCTAAGTTTCTCCACTGTGAAATTAAAAAAAAAAAACAAAAGGATACTTGTTTTAATTCTTTTTAATAAATAGGGTTATGGTGCTTAAATGCTCAGAAAATTCTCCTGAGGAGCTTCTAATATCCAAAAGTTATTTTTGAATCTAATATATCTTAAAAAATTTATTTTATGATAATTTTATCTTAGTTATTAGTGAAAGTTAAGTATGACTATTAAACAGTCATAATTAATTTTAACTAATGGCTAATAGCTAAAATTAATCTTAACTAACAGCCAGGATAAAATTATTATAAAATAAAATTTTCATGGCACATTAGATCCAAAAATAACTTTTGGATGCGGGAGCTTCTCGGTGGAAACTTTCGAGCATTTAAAGATCTTAATCCTAATAAATAAAAGCAAGTTGATTCTTTATAATCCTATGATTATTTAAAATTTTAATATTATTATAAAATTAGCAATAAGATTAGAAAGAGAGAAAAGATGGAGACAAAAAAATGAGAGAAGTATATATTATATTCTTTCTCCTTAACCTTACAACACAAATAGCATGCCCTATTTATAGGCATAGAAGTTAAAGACAAAGAGTCTAGTAATTAATGAGGGAATAATGAAGAGTCTAGTAATTAATGGAGGAGTAATGAAGAGTCTAGTAATTAATGGAGGAATAATGACCTAGGGAATTTGAAGAGAAAGAGGGAGATGGAGATGGATATCTATATTCTAATATTCATAACACTCCCCCTTAGATGTCCATTCTTTAATAATGTGCCTCATTAAAAAACTTTAATTAGGAAAAACCCTGTGGGATAAAAACCTAGTAAAAGAAAAAGAGTACACAATTAATTGATACACTTACAGAGCTGCCTCATTAAAAACCTTGCTAGAAAAATCCAGTGGGACAAAACCTCAGACAAAGGAAAAAGAGTACAGCGTGTATCGACTCCCCCTTTTTGTAATGTCAATTGATAGCTCTGAATCTGCGAAGTCCGATATCATGTATGAGCTTCTCAAATATTGTTGCTGAAAGTGACTTGGTGAACAAATCTGCTAGATTTTCTTTAGACCGTATTTGCTGAATATTAATCTCACCATTCTTTTGAAGATCATGTGTGAAAAAGAATTTTGGAGAAATATGTTTTGTCCTGTCTCCTTTGATGTACCCTTCTTTTAGTTGGGTAATACATACAGTATTATCTTCATATAGAACTGTTGGGATCATTTTACTAGATGACAATCCACAAGTAGTATGTATATGATGTATTATCAATTTTAACCATACACACTCTCGACTTGCTTCATGTATCGCTATTATTTCTGCATGATTAGATGATGTGGCTGATATGGTTTGTTTCATTTATCGCCATGAAATAGTTGTACCATTACATGTGAACAAATAGCCTGTTTGCGATCTACCAACATGTGGATTAGACTGAAATCCAGCATCAGCATATCCGACAAAGTCAGTCTTATGTTCATTTGAATAAAATAATCCCATATCTATAGTACCATTCAAGTAACGAAGAATGTGCTTAACCCCATTCTAATGTCTTCGTATTGGTGAAGAACTATATCTTGCTAGTAAGTTAACAGCAAATGATATATCTGGTCGTGTGTAACTAGCAAGATATATAAGCGCACCAATTGCACTTAGATAAGGCACTTCTGGGCCAAGTAGTTCTTCATCACCTTCTTGAGGTCTAAAGGGATCTTTATCTTTCTCCAGAGATCTTACAATCATCGGAGTGCATAATGGATGTGATTTATCTATATAAAAACGTTTTAAGACTTTTCTCGTGTAAGTTTCTTGACACACGAAGATCCCATTTTTCAGATGTTCAATTTGTAGTCCAAGGCAAAATTTTGTTCTTCCCAGGTCCTTCATTTCAAACTCTTTCTTTAAGCAATTCACCGCTTTGGAAATCTATTCAGGAGTTCCAATGATATTTATGTCATCGACATAAATAGCAATTATAGCAAATTCATTTCCAAATCTTTTTATAAAAATGCATGGACATATCTGATCATTCTTATATAATTCTTTCAATAGATATTCACTAAGTCGATTATACCACATGCGCCCTGATTGCTTTAATCCATATAAAGACTTATTTAACTTAATTGAGTACCGTTCTCGAGAACTTGAATTATATATTTTTGGTAACTCAAATCTATCAGGGAGACTCATATAAATGTCATTGTCAAGTGAGCCATACAAATAGGCTATAACAACATCCATTAGACGCAAATCGAGGCCTTCTTTTACTGCCAGACTAATTAGATATCGAAAAGTAGTTGTATCCACCACTGGTGAGTATATTTCTATAAAATCAATACCAGGTCTTTGTATAAATTCTTGAGCAACAAGTCGTACTTTATATCTTACTACTTCACCATTTTCATTTTGTTTTCTCACAAAAACCCATTTATATCCAACTGGTTTTACATCTTCAGGTGTAAGAACCACAGGGCCAAAAACTTTTTGTTTTTCTAATGATTTTAATTCAGCCTCAATTGCGTCTTTCCATTTTGACCAATCATCTCTTTGTTTGCATTCGCTAATAGATCTTAGTTCATGATCCTCATCATCATTTATTACATCAAGCGCTACATTATATGTAAAAATATCGTCAACGTTGACTTTATCTCGATCCCATCGTATTCTATTGACAACATAATTTATTGAGATCTCATTATTTTCATATATTTCAGGTACCTGAATGTCTCTCAAAATTGAGACATTAGTGTTGTCAAAGGACTCTTCTGGAGTCACTAAATTTTGTTGAATATCCTCGACCTGACCATCTATATTTATAGCTCCTTTTTTTTCGAGGATTTTTATCTTTGGAACCGATGGGCTGCCACGCTTCAAGCGTGCTTTTGATCCATTTGTATCAGTAGATTGTCCAATAGGGACATCAATTCTGATAGGAGCATTCGCAGCTGGAACATGTGACTTGGTCACTTTCTTGGGGTCAATGAATGCGTATGGCAATTGATTGGCTAAACTCTGTAAATGAATTATCTTTTGAACTTCTAACTCACATTATTTTGTACAGGATCAAGATGAGATAATGATAATTCATTCCAACTAACTTTGTTTTCCAGCTGTTTATTTTCTCCCCCTAATGTTAGAAAATTTGATTCGTTAAAATGACAATCAGCAAATCGAGCCATAAATAAATCTCCTGTTGTTGGCTCTAAATATTTTATTATAGAAGGAGATTCATATCCAACATATATTCCATCCTTCTTTGAGGACCCATTTTAGTACGTTGTGGTGGAGCAATCGGAACATATACCGCACATCCAAAAGTTCTTAGATGAGAAATATTTGGTTCCTGACCAAAAATCATTTGTAAAAGGGAGACCTTAAGATAACTAGTTGGCCTGATATGAATTAACATCGCTGCATGTAAAATTACATGTCCCCAAGTAGATATTGGGAGATTTGATTTCATAAGCAATGGTCTTGCAATCA
Source organism: Leucaena leucocephala (assembly GCA_037074615.1). Lineage (NCBI taxonomy): Eukaryota > Viridiplantae > Streptophyta > Magnoliopsida > Fabales > Fabaceae > Leucaena > Leucaena leucocephala. Next base: position 11,280,938 of record CM073540.1, on the reverse strand, counting down.
ACTGCAAACGTTTAATTAATGATTCTGTAAAACCATTTTGTGTATGAACATGTGCTACAGGATGTTCAACATCGATTCCCAGAGACATACAATACTCATTGAAAGCTTGTGAAGTAAATTCACCAGCATTATCTAGACGTATTTTCTTAATAGGATAATCTGAAAAATGTGCTCTCAATCTAATTAGTTGAGCAAGTAATCTCGCAAACGCCAAGTTACGAGAAGATAATAAGCAAACATGTGACCATCTTGTTGATGCATCAATTAGAACCATAAAATATCTAAATAGTTCACATGGTGGGTGTATCGGCCCACAAATATCTCCCTGTATACGTTCTAGAAAAGTGAGAGACTCACTTTCTATTTTTATCGATGAGGGTCTAATAATTAAGTTTCCTTCAGAACATGCAACACATGAGAAAATATGGGATTGTGGAATTGATTCTCTTCCCAACGAATGTCCACATGAATTCTCAATTATTCTTCGCATCATTATTGTCCCAGGATGGCCTAACCGGTCATGCCAAATATTAAATTTATTCTCACTTGCAAACTTCTAGTTTGCAATAGCATGTGTTTCAATTGTACTAATAAATGTGTAGTACATTCCAGAAGAAAGAGCAGGGAATTTTTTCAGTGTGCATTTTTTACCAGAAATCATATCTGTGATAACAAGATATTCCTGGTTTTCTCTATCTGTTATTTCAATATGGTATCCATTTCTGCGGATATCCTTTAAACTCAACAAATTTCTGTTAGATTTGGAGGAATAAAATGCACTATCAATGTATAATTGTGTTCCTCCAGGTAACAATATATTAGCTCTTCCAAACCCCCTCAATCATCTTTATACTTCTAGATATAGTCTGGACATTGGCTTCTTGCATTACCAAAGATGAAAAATATTTTGCATTTCTGAATATTGTATGAGTTATTGCACTATCAACGAAACACAAATCTTCTTTATTAATATCAATGAGTGTCATTCTTCATTAACAGGAACATAGCAAAAGAAACACAAAAAAATTAATGAAAAGAAATACTCATAATTTTATTTATTGAGAGAAATAACTTCATCATATCAAAAAGAAAACACACATAATCATAAAAATTTAGTTTATTTTTTGGACACTCCCATCACCAATTAGGTGATCAATTCTTCCGTTAGGATCGACAAAGAAATCAGCAACATCTAAATGAGTCACATCCATGTTGCCATAATAAGAATCGCTTTCTTCTCCAGCAAAATTTATTTCTATCTTTGGCTCTTTGCCTTTATTTTTATTTTTCCTTTTGAGCGATTCTTGATATAATTCAACCAAATATCTTGGTGTACGACAAGTACGAGCCCAATGACCTTTGCCAACACAACGATGACATAAATTTTCAATATAATTATCATTCCCACTAGTTTCCTTTTTGTAGTTATCATCATTGTTTGCCCACCTCGAGTGGGAACCACAACCACGACCACGTTGACTATGGCCTCGTATATAGCCACGGCCGCGTCCACGTCCACGTCCACGTCCATGTCCCCAACTACGGGATGATTCATTTGTTACTACATTCACTTCTGGGAATGCAGTAGAGCCAGTTGGACTGGATTCATGATTCCTCATTAAAAGCTCATTATTTTGTTCAGCCACCAAAAGGTAAGAAATTAGTTCAGAATACTTTTTGAAACCTTTTTCACGATATTGTTGTTGCAAGAGCACATTAGATGCATGAAATGTGGAGAATGTTCTTTCTAACATGTCATCATCAGTAATTTTCTCTCCACATAGTTTCAGTTGAGAACTAATTCTAAATAGTACGGAATTATATTCACTGACTGATTTAAAATCTTGCAGACGTAAATGCATCCAGTCATAACGAGCTTTTGGAAGAATCACAATTTTCTGGTGGTCATACCTTTCTTTTATGTTGTTCCAAAGAACAAGTGGGTCCTTGACAGTTAAATACTCAATTTTTAGTCCTTCATCTAGGTGGTGGCAGAGAAAGATCATGGCTTTTGCTTTGTCTTTGTTAGATTCCTGATTGCCATCCTTGATAGTGTCTCCTAAACCCATAGCATCTAGATGGATTTCTGCATCTAGTATCCAGGATAGATAATTCTTTCCAGTAATATCAAGAGCCACAAACTCAAGTTTTGTAGATTCGACATGATGATACTATCATAAAATATAACAAAAGTTAAATGGAGATTTAGATTAAGAAGGTTAAATAATTAGAAAATAATCAAACATGAAACTACAATTTAACATGAAAGTAATATAGAAACTCACATTTCAATGATAGATTTTATAATAATATCAGTTGGCTAGAGCAGTCGTGCTGATAACGTGTTATAAAACTAGCAATAAGATTAGAAAGAGAGAAAAGATGGAGACAAAAAAATGAGAGAAGTATATATTATATTCTTTCTTCTTAACCTTACAACACAAATAGCATGCCCTATTTATAGCCATAGAAGTTGAAGATGAAGAGTCTAGTAATTAATGGGGGAATAATGACTTAGAGAATTTTAAGAGAAAGAGGAAGATGGAGATGGACATCTATATTCTAATATTCATAATAAATATTGATTATTTATGCTTACTTGTCACTAGGTAGCCATCAATATTTTTTTGTCTCGGCCGACACAAATAATAGAACCATTAATTGTAGGTAGCTATATTCCTCATATTTTATTTATAAGATAGAGAACCTTTTTTAATCTTTAATATAAATAATTTTACTTATAATTTATTATTCTTAAACTTATCAATTCTTACTATTTTTTTATGTTAAACAAAGGTAATACTAAAAATTATTATTTTAAAACATAGTTAATACTCTTCCTAGTTCTATTTATAAATTTTAAATTTGTCAATGAGTGTAGTCTTTTTAATAAGCATTATTTTGGGTTTGTCTCAATATTTAGGTTAAAATCTATAAAATCCCTTTAAATTATGGGTTCGTTATATATAACCTCATGAGGTATTAAAATTTAAATTTAATCTCTCTAATGTTTTAATATTTGATTTTAAAGTCGCCATCGTTAACTTATTGATATAAATTAATGATAATAACATGGCATCTAATATATATTAAAGTGAGAATTTCATTAATGGACCATAGAGCCAACCTTATTTTAAGTCAGGCTCAATAAATTATGATATTCCAATGCAGTGTCCTGGGCCAAAATGAAATTAAGTTACAAAGGAAATTAACAACAAAAAGAGCCTAACTGATGAAAAAATTATTAGGGTTTGGGGAGACAACTCTTGCCAATATGATAGGATCTCTCACCATTTTGATGCTTCTTATTTCGTACTCAATGCAATTGAATTTAAAAAGACCAAAAAGCTAAGTCATCATCACAAGAGAACTCTCATAGTTCTTGACTGTGTTGATATTTTTAATATTCTACAATCATTGATCATTGATGTAAGAGAAAAGCGGTTAGGGGTAGGGAGTAGAATCGTCATGAGAATTAGAGATGAAGGGGTGATTAAAAAGTATGAGAATCATGATATTTATAGGGTTAAACTATTGACCAAGGACTGAGCTCTTCGATTATTTTGTAGAAAAGCTTTCGGATGTGATTTTCCTGTAAGAGGTTATGATGAGGAGATAATAAATACGACACTCGAATATGCGAACGGCCTTCCATTAGCAATACTCCCTGGGATTCTTGGGAGTATCATAATCAGAAACCTCAATAATATCTAATTTCTCAGCCCAGCCATTCTTCCAATATGGCTGAGTGCCGCAATTTTGCTCACTATTTCTTTTGTCTAAATCTTTTTTCATCAGTTAGGGTTTTTTTTTTTAATTTCCTTTGAAACTTAATTTCATTTGGCCCAGGATACTGTAGTGGAATATCATGATTTCTTGAGCCTAATTTGAAATAAATATTGGTTCTGTGGTCCCTTAATGAAATTGTTCCTTTAATCTATGTCAGATGTCACATTATAATCATTAATTTCACGTGACAATTTTTATTAGTATGTTAACTCTAGACTAACGATAATAATTTTAAAATCAAGCATTAAAACATCGTGGAGATTAAATTTAAATTTTAATATGTTAAGGGTCATATGCAATTGACTCATAATTAAGAGGATTTTGTAGATTTTAGCCTAATATTTATTATATTTTTTTAATTTTATCTATAATTAATTATATGTCTCTTTTATTCTCTCTCTTATTCTCTTTATAAATAAATGTACGGTTGAAAAAAATTGCATTCTTTATATATTTATTATTTTTAATTAATTTCTTGATCAACGTAAATAAATTATTTAAAACTTATAAATAGGATTGAAAGAAGTAAGATTTATGATTTTTCATAATTCTCAAGAAACATATTAGAAGTACTTTATAAATATGACGAGATGATAATTTTTTTATTAATGGGTTAATAAAATATTTAATTTGTCAAATTTACTTTATTTTGGTTTTAATCTTAAAAAGTTTTTTTTATTTAAAATATTAATCTCTATAATTTAATAAAAATTTTAACTATTTTATCTCTGAAGATCAAAATCTATAGTTTAAAATTTGAAGAATTAAAAGTAAATTTAATATAAATTTAAGGGATTAAAAATTATATTAATCCTTTATCGAGCAACTACATATATATATATTAAAAAAATAGTATATTCATTATATAACATTACACTTTTAATTTTTATGATCTTGTTATAAAAAAAGTAAATCTCAAAAAGAAAGAAAAACGTCTTTCAAAAAGATTAACATAAATTTGGCCAAAACAAAGAAAAGATTAAAATAAAATATAGAGTCACCATATTTGATCATGAATAATGAAATTTATTTTTAAGACTTCATATAATGTATAAAAAAATATATTCAATTTTAATTAAAAACATGCAAATTTATTCATTTGAAGTTATTTTTAAAGACAATAATTTTGCATGTAATGATATCTTGTACTCCAAGGATTATTTATCACACATTTTTACAAACTCGTAGGCTTTGATGTAATTTTGTCTGTCCATATTGCATGGATTTTATAACTAATTCTTGAAACTTATTTTATTCACTCACCGGCTCCATCTTTGCTTGCGACTTCTTTGATTCTCATAGGACATGTGCCCAAGGACATCATGAATCCATAATTAAATAATTTTAGCACACTTTGTTTCAGTCAGTCAAAATTTAATTTTAAAATATAATATTTTATTCATTCCCATTCAATGGAAGCATTCACCAACCATTTTCAGGCATCGTGCATGTCAGGTATCATTCTTTATGATTCCCAGTCCTTAATATTATATGCATTGTTTTGGTCTAATGGTCTTCTTCCTTGGGCGCCAGGTAACCTACCTGCAAGCCATCTCACTTTTTAACTCTTCTCCTCACTCTGCATTTTCAAGCTTAAATTTTGATCGTTCTCAAACTCTTGTAACCTTTAACAGAACCAGAACCACTGAACCTCGAGCACACCCATTTCACCAAAACTCTGTTTTCAGAAAGTTCCCTACTTTACGATCAATTTATTTAATGTCGTTGTTTGCTTTGGTGGGTCTTCTCCAAAAACCCACCTTCTCGCACTTGCTGTCTGCTTCTCTCCACTTAGTTTTATTACTAGCGATTTTTGTATCATGGGTATGGAAAAAAATTGCATTGGAAGCGAGAGATGGTTACAGAGAGAAATTTAGGAGTACTCAGTATAAGAGGACTCTGTTGTGTACTTTTGGTGCTTTTGCATTTAACCTTGTTCTGGGTCTGCTCTTTTGCTTATATTGGTATGGGCATGATTGGTCTGATGAAAAATTCGTCACACTTTTGGATTTGGCGGTTAAAACAGTAGCTTGGGGAGTCTTGTGTGCTTCATTGTGCGCAGGACTTTTAAATTCAGATGAAAGGAGATTCCCACTGTTCTTCAGAGCTTGGTGCGCTTTCTACCTCCTCATTTCCTGTTATTGCTTTGTGCTGGACATTATTCTCCATCTTAAACACGTTTTGTTGCCGATTCAGTACTTAATTTCTGAGGGAACCTCCTTTTTCTTGAGTTTATTCTTGTGTTATTACGTGGGGTTCTTTGAGAAAGATGAGGTTGAAGATAGCATTCTTCAAGAGCCTCTTTTGAATGATAATATTGATGTTAGAAATGCATTAGAGTTAAATAAGGCCAAGGAGGAGGAAAATGTTACTCCTTACTCAAATGCTGGAATTCTCAGCATTCTCACCTTCTCTTGGGTAGGCCCTCTAATTGATGCTGGAAAAAGGAAAACTTTAAACTTTGAGGATGTCCCAGAACTAGCTAGTTGTGATCGTGTCATCGGAGCTTTTCCGGCTTTTAGGAATAAACTTGAGGATGACTGTGGTAAATTAAAGAGAGTGACCACACTTAAGCTGGTAAAGTCATTGATACTCTCATCTTGGGAAGGGATACTTGCAACAGCTATAGCTGCACTTTTAAACACTTTGGCTTCTTACGTTGGTCCATATCTGATTGACACTTTTGTTCAATACCTCAATGGAAAACAAACATTCAAGAATGAGGGATATGTTCTGGTGGCTGCTTTTTTGGTAGCAAAGCTCATAGAGTGTTTGTCACATAGGCAATGGTTCTTTAGGTTAAAGCAAGTTGGAATAAAGATCCGAGCTTTGCTCGTGACAGCAGTTTATAGTAAAGGGTTGACACTTTCATGTCAGTCCAAGCAAGGTCACACAACTGGTGAAATAATCAATTTCATGACAGTGGATGCTGAAAGAGTTGGTGACTTTGCTTGGAACATGCATGCTCCGTGGATAGTAGTTCTGCAAATTGCATTGGCCATGTTTATTTTGTATAGAAATCTTGGGATGGCTTCGATCGCGGCTTTTATTGCAACTGTTGCTGTAATGCTCACAAATGTTCCCTTTGCTTCATTGCAAGAAACATATCAAGACAAGTTGATGGAGTCAAAAGATAGAAGAATGAAGACCACATCTGAGATTTTAAGGAATATGAGAATTCTGAAACTACAGGGATGGGAAATGAAGTTTCTGTCCAAGGTTGTGGAAATCAGGAAAAAAGAGGAAAGCTGTCTAAGGAAATTTGTTTATGCTTCAGCCATGACCACTTTTTTCTTATGGAGCGCCCCCGCATTTGTATCGGTGGTTACTTTTTGCACTTGTATGCTTATAGGGATCCCACTTGAATCAGGAAAGATCTTATCTGCTATTGCAACATTTCGAATGCTTCAAGAGCCTGTTTATAGGCTTCCAGAGACAATTTCAATGATAGCACAAACTAAGGTATCTCTGGATAGGATTGCATCATTCCTTCGTCTTGATGACCTGCAGCCTGATGTTATAGAAAAGATTCCAAGGGGTAGTTCTAACACAGCAATTGAAGTACTTAATGGTAATTTCTCTTGGGATTTTCCGTCCCCTAATACAACATTAAGAGATATAAATCTCACAATCCGGCGAGGCATGAGAGTTGCTGTTTGTGGTACTGTTGGTTCAGGAAAGACTAGTCTGATATCTTGTATTTTGGGAGAAGTGCCAAAGATATCAGGAACAATAAGGGTGTGTGGAACTAAGGCCTTTGTTGCTCAGTCTCCATGGATTCAAAGTGGGAAGATCGAAGAGAATATATTATTCGGTAAGGAGATGGATAGGGAAAAGTATGAAAAGGTCCTTGAAGCATGTTCCCTGACTAAGGACCTAGAAATTTTGCCATTTGGTGATCAGACATTTATTGGAGAGAGAGGAATCAATTTGAGTGGTGGGCAAAAACAGAGAATACAAATTGCAAGAGCCCTATACCAAGATGCTGATATATATCTATTTGATGATCCTTTTAGTGCTGTGGATGCTCATACAGGATCCCACCTCTTTAAGGTAAATTATTCATTATGATCATTGGTACCTTTTTGAAACACGATCTTTTAATTGGAATCAAAATTGTTAAAATATTTTAGTTAATTAGCTCTTTCATTATTTTTGTATTTGGCAGGAATGTTTACTAGGCCTTTTAAGTTCAAAGACAATCATTTATATCACTCATCAAATAGAGTTTTTACCGGCTGCTGACCTTATCTTGGTGAGTGATTCTCTAAATTTAGTCATCATCGTTTCAGCGAGAAATTACGTTATCTTGTATCCCCTAATCTTTTCATATTGTACCTTGTGTTTAGGTAATGAAAGATGGGGAAATTACTCAACGTGGAAAGTACAATGATTTACTTAACTCAAGGACCGACTTTATGGAACTTGTAGGTGCACATAGAAAAGCTTTGTCTGCACTCAATTCAATTGATGGAGGGGAAGTATCTGGTCAATTAAGTGCAACAGGTAAAGAAGTAAATATGCTTGGTGCAGAAGTTACAGAGGAAAAAGAGACAAACGAAGATGGGCGAATTGGAAAAATTGATGATGTAGTTGAACCAAAAGGCCAGCTCATTCAAGAAGAAGAAAGGGAGAAAGGTAGAGTTGGGTTTTCAGTCTATTGGAAATATATAACCACGGCATTCGGAGGAGCTTTTGTACCATTTATATTATTGTCTCAGATTTTGTTTCAACTTCTTCAAATTGGAAGCAATTATTGGATGGCCTGGGCAACTCCCATTTCTGCAGATGTAAAAGCACCTGTTGGAGCATTTATGCTTATAACTGTCTATGTTGCTATGGCTATAGGAAGTTCTTTCTGCATCTTTGCCAGAGAAATGCTTCTCTCCACCACCGGTTTTAAGACCGCAACTCTACTCTTCTACAAAATGCACAAGTGCATTTTCCGTGCGTCTATGTCATTTTTCGATGTCACTCCAAGTGGAAGGATCATTAGTAGAGTACGTAGAAGTAATCTATGAATTTTGAAATGCTATATCACTTAAATCAACAGTCTCCTTCATCTTGTTGGTTTTATTCAAGAACTATGTCATGAATAATGCATTGATTGAGTCACTTAAATCTTTCTATTTCCTCTTTGTTCTCTTGCAGGCTTCTACAGACCAAAGTGTATTGGATACAAACCTGCCTTATAAATGTGGATATTTTGCATTCTCTTTAATCCAGCTCTTGGGAGTTATAGTAGTGATGTCTCAAGTTGCATGGCAGGTTTACATCATCTTCATACCTGTAATATCTATAAGCATTTGGTATCAGGTATTACATATTATAAGCTTCCACATGTTTCTTGCATATTCCTCCTTTATTGTCCTGCATAGATTCTGCACTGATTTGCTAAGTCTAGTTTGTGTGTTTCTACAAACCTATAATCATGCAGCAATACTATTTACCGGCATCTCAAGAACTATCACGGATAGTTGGACTTCGCAAAGCTCCAATTATTCAACACTTTGCCGAAACAATTTCAGGAACAACAACCATCAGAAGCTTTGATCAGGAGTTGAGATTCCAGGAAACAAATATGAAACTGGTGGATGAGTATTCTCGTCCGAATTTCAATATTGCCGGCGCTATGGAATGGCTGTGCTTCCACTTGGATATGCTGTCTTCCATCACATTCGCCTTTTTCTTGATATTCTTGATATTTATGTCTCAGGGAGTTGTAGATCCAGGTAAGTAATTCAGTTTTACCATATTAACCTTTTAGAGAGGTATTATAGAGTAATTGTTTGCTTATTTTGTTTCTTGCTTCTTAAGGCATTGCTGGATTAGCTGTTACATATGGACTTAACCTGAACTTGTTACAAGTTTGGGTGATGGTAGATCTTAGCAAAATGGAAAATAAAATTATATCAGTGGAGAGAATATTACAGTACACCTGCATTCCGAGTGAGCCTCCTCTTGCAATAGAAGAAAATCGACCTTATCCTTCATGGCCTTCACACGGAGAAGTTGATATTCGTGATTTACAGGTACCGTGTGTTTGTCATAAATTTAAGGTTGCTTTTGTTCATGGATTGAGCATGATGTTTGTACTGATGTTAAAGATATTTTCATGAACATGATGAAGGTTCGATATGCGCCACATTTACCACTTGTGTTACGCGGCTTAACATGCAAATTCCTCGGAGGAATGAAAACCGGCATAGTAGGGAGAACGGGCTGTGGTAAAACAACTCTCATACAAACACTTTTTAGGATCATTGAGCCAACCGCCGGGCAAATTGTGATCGATGACATCAACATCTCATCAATTGGACTTCATGATTTGAGGTCTAGACTTAGCATTATTCCTCAAGATCCAACCATGTTTGAAGGCACAGTGAGAAGTAACCTAGACCCTTTGGAGGAGTACACAGATGAACAAATTTGGGAGGCAAGTTTGTTATATTTGATAGACACGTTCATACACACAAACATCATGTTCTGTCCCATAATTAAACTTGTTTCTGTTTCTTGATATGTCTTTGCCCTCATTGATTGGCATGCTTTTAGGCTGTGGATAAGTGTCAACTTGGAGACGAAGTTCGAAAGAAAGAAGGAAAGCTAGATTCTGCAGGTTTTTGTCTTATTTTTCTTGATCATAAAGAGATATTACACTATTTCTGATCTCAGAAATGAAAACTGATTGCTTTTTGTGAAAATGGGTGTAGTTAGTGAAAACGGTGAGAATTGGAGCATGGGTCAGAGGCAGTTGGTATGCCTTGGTAGGGTACTACTCAAGAGAAGTAAGGTGTTAGTTCTTGACGAAGCTACCGCGTCGGTTGATACTGCCACGGATAATTTGATTCAGCAAACTCTTCGGCAACACTTCTCTGACTGCACAGTTATCACCATTGCACATAGAATAACTTCTATTCTTGACAGTGATATGGTTCTGCTTCTCAATCAAGGTCCATTAAGATGCTTTTTCCTCTTCTTTGACCTTGAATAGTTTGTGCTTTGATATGCTTTAATTTGTCTTTTTCATATGATTCCTATGGATCCTGATGCAGGACTGATTGAAGAGTATGATTCACCAGCAAGATTGCTAGAGGACAAGTCATCCTCATTTGCTCAGCTTGTTGCAGAATATACAATGAGATCCAAGTCCAGTTTAGAGTGATGGGATTATATCATTCAATAAGAAAAGTCAGTTTCTAGATGCTGATGAAAATTTGGGGAAATCAGCCTATTATACTATCATGAATTGGTTGCTATGATTTTTGTGATGACTCAGTTAAATGATGTTAACTCCTCTTACTGTTTGTAATGTTTTTATTAGGTTGTTTTTAGAGCATTATACGTATGAAAAGCTAACGCTTATACCTATGAATGAAGGAAAGAAGATTACATTTTGGAGTGCTTAATAATCATAGATTGCTGAAGTTTTATGCCCCTTCTTTTTCTTTCATTAAGGGGAGTAAAAACTAGTTAATGTAATTGTGAATTGGGAAAAGTAATCGGTAACATTCGTTTTCTTAAACCAAACAATTAACGCCTAAATTACAATTAATAACTCTACTATAGTAAAAAAAAGGAAGAACTTGTTTAAAAAGCTACTATAGTAGATTAATAGTCCTAAATATAAATATTATTGTGATAAATGATAGAGAAAAAACAATAAAAACCTTTTAAAATTCAAAAAGATAAAAAGAACTTTTAAATTTTTAAAAAGATAGATTAGGCCTCCTACCCAATCTGTTATTTACAAATTTAGAGTAAAAGATAAAATTGTCCTTTAGTCATTTGCAACTCTTGCAATAAGATTTACAATTTCAATAATAGTTTTGACAACTCTCCCTAAAATATTTATAACTTTAAAATTAGAACTAATTGCTTTTTGGTTTATAACTCCACTAGTGGCATTTGTAACTTCAATAATAGTTTTGACAACTTCCTAAAACATTTATAACTCTAAAATTGTAACTAATTACTTTCGGGTTTATAACTTTTGCAATAAGATTTACAACTTCAATATTGATTTTCACAATTCTCCCAAACACATTTACAAATATGAAATTAGAACTAATTATTTTCGGGTTTACAACTCTTCTAATGACATTTGCAATTTCAGTTGTAGTTTTGACAACTTCAGCTAAGACATTTACAATCTTGAAATTATAACTAATTATTTTCGGGTTTGCAACTTCTGTGATTTGCAATTTTAGTAATAGTTTTCATAACTCTCTCTAAAACATTTACAACTCTAACAATGTACTTTTAATTATTTTCAGGTTTACAACTCCTGCAATGGGATTTGTAACTTCAATGATAATTTTCACAATTCTCCCTAAGATATTTATAACTCTTAAATTGGAACGTGTTACTTTTGGGTTTACAACTCCTCTAATGGTATTTGCAACTTCAGTAATTGTTTTAACAAACTTTTCTAACACATTTATAACTCTAAAATTAGAACTAATTGCTTTCAGATTTGCAATTCCTACAATAAGATTTATAATTTCAGTAATAATTTTTACAACTCTCCCTAATACATTTACAAATCTAAAATTGAAACTAAATGTTTTCGGGTTTACAACTCCTCTAATAGTATTTGTAACTTCAGTAATAGTTTTGATAACTTCAACTAAGACATTTATAACTCAAAAATTGCAATTAATTATTTTGGATTTATAACTTTAGTAATAGTTTTCACAACTCTTCCTAAAACATTTATAATTTCAGGGATAATTTAGTCTTTTTACTCAAATTTACAAAGGACAAATTGGACCTCCTACACAATTTGTCATTTTAAATATTCATATACCCATTTTATCATTTTTAAATTCACATGGTCTTTTATTATTTTTTCCCCTAAATGATAAGATCCTTATCAGAATATTTTTTTTTCAATGAGATCCTTATTTGCAATTCTCCTTTCTTTAAATTTAGGCACTCCCATGTCCTATTTTCTAAAGGAGCATAATGTTCTTTGTGCTAAGACTATGTTTGCTTTAACTCCTTAAAGTTATTAAGGGCATGTTTGGATAGGATTTTGAAAAAGGGCTTATGAAAAAAAGGGTTTATAGACAACTTATGGAAAAGGACTTTTGGAGAAGAGTTTATAGAAAAAAAGTGGTTTTGAATAAATAGGTGTTTGGATAGTTATTTTTAGAATGACTTTTTATAGTGGTAAATTACAAAAAAGTGTATGATTTGATTTAAAGTAAGAGAGAGGAGGGAGTTAGAGAAAAGAGAAGAGAGAGGAGAGAGGGAAGAAAGGAGAAAGGAGAGAGGGTGTAAGAAAAAATAAGAGAGAGGAGAGAGGGTGTAAGAAAAAGTAGGAGAGAGGAGAGAGGGTGTAAGAAAAAGTAGGGGTAAAATAGTAATTGGATAGTCCATAAGTGCTTTTACTGTTGAAAAAGCTATTTTAAATAGCTTATTCAAAACCATGGTTTTAAACCATGGTTTTGTCCAAAAGCACTTATGGACAAATAAGCCTATTTGTTTTGAAATTTTCCCAAACCGAGGTTTGGGCCAAAAGCCCTTTTGAAACCACGGTTTACAGGCCAACCAAACAGGCCCTAAAAATAATCTTTTCTTTGGTATGATTATTATATATTTCAATATAAGCAAATCTTACATGATTTTATTTCAAAACATGTTTGATTTTTATCTTTTTAGTTTGATTTTTATCTTTTTAGCAATGGATATATAATATCCCTAATTAATAGTTAGAGATTAATTCTCTTAAAATAAAAATTATTGAAATAGATTTTACCTCTCTCAATACTTCCTTCTTGGCTTCATTCCAACGGAGTCTAAGGCGATGGCCCCACTGCGTCAAGGAAAAGGATAGAAGAAACAATCACGTTTGATTTACCATAACCATATAATGATCACCTTGGTTAAATAAATTCTTATTTTCACCCGTTCATTATTTTATTACTCTTCTTTTATAAAAATCTATTTATAATTATTATGAAAAATTATTATAAGATTCTAAATAAAAGATTTAATCATTTAAAAATTCTGATAATAACTGAGGAGTTAATAGTGACAAATTTTAATACAAAAATTCACAACAAATTTATATTATTTGAGATTTTTTGGTAATTAAATCCCTTTTCTTAGAATTCATTGTAATTCCCTCTAATTATTATCATGTTATTCTCTATTATTATATTCATTCGTTTTAGGGACAATTAGGATTAAGAATATAGAGAAAATAATATTTATTTAAAAGAACTATAAAAATTGAAATTATTTAAAAGTAGTAAATATTAAAATATAAAATTAAAAATATAAAATTGCCCTCCACGTGCTTCTCCTTCATCTTTCTGAACATTTTGATGGGCATATTGTGAATAGAGCTGGTAAAACGGGCTCAGCCCGTTTTACATCAAAACGGGCCAGAAACGGGCTGGCATTTTGCCAGCCCATTTTGGGGCGGGCTGCACAGCCCGCCCCCTCCTGGCCCGCCAGCCCGTTTTTTTATTTTTTTTTTATTTTTTTATTTTTAATAATATTATTTATTTTACTCAAATATTATTTTGAATACTTTCATTATCAAGTACTAGTAAAGATGATTACTTATTTGTTGATATATAATAATTGATTAATATTTTGTTAATGTTTATTTAGATTTATAGTTATAAAATTTGAGATTTTTTATAAAAAATATGAATTTTTAAGAGTATAATATGAATAATTTTTTTATTATACTAATATAACATTAGAAATTTTTTATTAGTATTTTAAAAGTTTAAAAATAATTTTTTTAAAAATATTGAAATTAAAAAAAAAAAGAAAAAAGTGGGCGGGCCGCGGGCTAGCCCGCCCCCAAAATGGGGCGGGCTTTTGCCAGCCCGTTTTGGGGCGGGCTGCACAGCCCGCCCCGCTAGCCCGCAGGCTAGAAGCGGGCTGGCCTGTTTTGAGCGGGCTAGCCCGCTTTCCCACCTCTAATTGTGAATGCCGGTTTGAGATTATTGCAGCTGTTGTGAATCCGTGGGGACTAAAGGAACTAAGAGAACGAAGAAGAAGAGGGAAAGTTTCCACGGGAGAGAGAGGAGAGAGGATATTTTTCACCAAGAACTTCAAAATATGATAATGGTCTCAACACCTTCGTTTCATTTGAAAAATGTTATAATCCCCATTTAGATTTTTCTATTTTTTAGGGTCTTCGAGTCATTTTCCCATTTATCAAGTCTTATTTTATAAGACATGCTATTTATTTTTGGGACAAGATACAACGTACCTCCAAGACTTTATTTTTCAATTTGAGATTTATTAGATACGTGAGCATAAATATATTTTTTTGGCTAAAGAGTATAAATATTTAAATAATAAGTATTTTAATTTTGGTTGTTTTTTGATAAAGTATTTTAATTTTGGTTGAAAATAAAAAATATTATGTTGACTCGGGTGAATCAAAGGAGGCTTAAGAAAATTTTCACCGGCCTTAATTTTTGATATGCAGACAATTTGGGCTTTTGTAGGGTATGGCCTTTAACGTTAGACAGGTGCACGTGTATCGTTCTTAGAAAGATCTTCTAATTTCAGGATATCTTCCAAAGCAAATTCTTTTCAAAATAACCTAAACACTTAGAATGAGTATAACCTGGAGAATTTTAAATACCACTCAAACTCAAACAGGCTAACAAACCTTTTTCCCTCTTCTTTACAAATTTAAAAATGTTTTTTATTCCAGTCCACAAGATAGGCACTCAAATCTTCCAGTGACTTATTTAAATCATCATAATCAGTCCAAACATTAGACAAAAACTTATTGAAGTTTTCATGAGTGAACCACATAGCTTCAAAACGAAAAAGGTTTATGTCTTCCTTCATAAGAATTATTCTAAAATTATAATATAATAGGATTATGATTAGAAAATTGAGTTATAAGAAGTACCTTCAAAACGTTGTCTGATAAAAAGTGTAAAAACTAAACATTAGCTAGGGCTTGATCCAAACTTTCATATAAGCAAGAGCACCCATCAATCCTAGGTTTCTTCAATGTAAATTTTGGACCCTGATATCCCATATCCAAAAGACCACATTCCCTTACTCATTCTTGGAACCAATTTATCCTATTAAGAGAACAAACAACGCCCGATTCTATTAATTGGTTGGAGAATATCATTAAAATGGCCATAATGAAGGGAATTGGAAGACACGCAGCGGAAATTAACTTTAAAAATTTTTCCATTCCCAGCCAGGATCTACCGAATGTGTTTAAGTCAAGGAGAAAGAAGTGTTACCTTCGGTTTCAAGCTTTGGTCGTGACCTTAGTGTCCACTAGTCGCGACTCCTCGCCTCTGGAACTTTCAGTCGCGACCTCCTTAGCTTCTAGTCGCGACCTGTCGCCTCTGGAGTTTGTAGTCGCGACCTACTCTGCTTCTAGTCGCGACCTGTCGCCTCTGGAGCTTTTAGTCGCGACCTCTTCAACTTCACGTCGCGACCTGTCTCCTCTTTTCGGATTTCTGACGTTCAGATGCCCGTTTGGTCGCGACCTAAGTGTGTTCTGGTCGCGACCTTTCTTCGTGTCTGGCCGTATCGTAGAAGTCGACAGCTCAGATCGGCTTCCTCTACCGGTATCCACACGAACAGCGTTCCAATTGCGAACGACGTGCTAGCGCCTCTTGTCCCTCTAAGGCTTTCTGGAGATTCCGTCCTCACCGTCTCTATTTCGGCAGTTTCTTATATGCAAACCTTTTGCACTCTCCCTGCCCCCTTTTCTCACGACTGAATGTGTGTGAAGAGATCTATTGTGTGTAGAACCCTAGCTCCTAATGTCAAATATATAGGAAGCTATCGGGCTTCTAATAGGGCCGGGCTTCAGAATTAATCTTATATTAATTCTGAATTAATACAATATCATATATTGCATAATTTAATAAGAAACTGATTAAATAAATATGGTTTATATTAAATCCGTCCCACAGATTTAATTCACCTATTTATTTAATTTAAAATAAAGATAAGACAGAATTATATTTGATTTATTCTCATAAATCAAAATTGAGATATCTTATCAATTTGAATTTCAAATTCAAATAGATCATATCCATTTAAATTCAAATTCAAAAATGATAGAGATTTAATTTATCCTTATAAATTAAATCTTACAAATATCTCTTATATTATATATATAATATATATAAACTAATTTATATATATATATATAAAATATATATCCACCCTAGATTATTCATTGAATCTAGACATCTCTTAGATTCAATGAATCTGGACATCATAGCTCGTATTGGGCTGTTTTGTGTGCGACCCTGTAGGCCCATATGAAGTTGGCAGTGGCCCAGTTACTATACTGACCCACAAGTCGTAAGCGGTCTCTAGCAAGGCATTACGACTACCCAAAACATATGAGGATCGATAAACGATGTAACCTTTCATACAACCATATCACGTCCCTTTTGTCACACGATATTTCGGTCAAGGATGAGGCATGGACAACGTCATCCTCCTGTTCCTGACCGTTACTTTCTCGATCCCTGAGTAGTCTGAATATAGAAATGGAACTACCCTTCCATTCCAGTATGGCCATACATTTCTCAGACTCACTCATCGAGGGGCCCAGTAATATCTCTCTACGAATGTGAGGGACAAATTCCATCTTGACCATTCACATTCCTCCGCATGAAAACCACTAAGCCCGAGCATAGCCTTTATGATCACTCGGTCAAAAGTGACTTTTGACTAGGTCAAAGCTGAGCGTTTGTCATGTAGGAATCCATGATGATCTCAGGTCAAAGGGCATAGTGACATGGCTTGTATATGAGAGAAGCTTATGACTTGACCCATGCAGCTCTCTCATTGCGGGTCGATCCAACACCCTGTACTCTTACATGTGCTTATGACTTTGATTTATATCTCTATATATCTTCAAAGTCATACTGGTCTTATTTCATCTCTGCTCCCACATAGATGACCGACCAGGGACATTTAGGATAAGATCACGAGTTATCCAAGGATTGTCATCATAGTAAACATGCAAATAATATGATAACTTTATTAAGAAATTCATAAATCAACAATGTTCATAAGATAATGATTGGCCCCTAGGGCACAATCTCCAACATCCTCCCACTTGCACTAGGTACAATCATTAATTTGCCTAATTCCCATTGACCTAACATGACACTCATGTTTTGCTTGCACAAGCGGCTTTGTTAGAGGATCAGCAACATTGTCTTCCCCTGCTACCTTGCATATTTTTATATCACCTCTATCATTGATTTCTCTGATGAGATGAAATCGCCTGAGTATATGCTTGGTCCTTTGATGTGACCTAGGCTCTTTGGCCTGTGCAATGGCACCACTATTGTCACAGAACAAAGTTATTGGATCTGAGATGGTCGGTACCACCCTTAGTTCAGCAATGAACTTCCTGATCCAAATGGCCTCCTTAGCTGCATCAGATGCTGCTATATACTCGGCTTCCTTTGCAGAATCTACTATAGTGCTTTGCTTAGAGCTCTTTCAGCTTACTGCTCCATTATTCAGGAGGAATATGTATCCAGATTGCGATTTCTGGTCATCCTGGTCAGTTTTGAAACTTGCATCTGTGTAACCAGTTACATAGAGCTCGTCTACCAATCCACCATAGACCAAGAATAAGTCCTTAGTCCTTCTTAAGTACTTAAGGATATTCTTGACAGCAGTCCAATGGCCCTCACCGGGGTCCTGTTGATATCTGTTAGTCATACTTAAGGCAAACGAGACATCCGGTCGAGTACATAACATGGCGTACATGATAGATCCTATGGCCGAGGCATATGGAATCTTACTCATGCGACCTCGCTGATATGGTGTACTAGGACACAAATCCTTGCTGAGGTGAATACCATGAGACTTGGGTATGAACCCCTTTTTTATTCCTGCATACTGAACCTATGCAGTATCTTGTCTATATATGTGCTCTGACTCAGTCCTAGAAGCCTTTTAGATCTATCTCTATAGATCCTAATTCCTAGGATGTAGGTGGCTTCACCCAAGTCTTTCATCGAGAAAGATTTTCCTAACCAAGACTTGACAATCTGCAAGGTAGGAATGTCATTCCCAATGAGTAGGATGTCATCGACATAGAGTACCAAAAATACAACTGTGCTCCCACTAACCTTCTTGTACACACAAGGTTCATCAATGTTTTGAAGAAATCCAAACTCTTTGACTACTTCATCAAAACGATGATTCCAACTCCGAGATGCTTGCTTCAGTCCATAAATGGACATTTGAAGCTTGCATACCTTACCAGAGTCCTCAGAACGCACAAAACCTTCAGGTTGTGTCATGTACACATCCTCAAGGAGCTTTCCATTAAGGAAGGCTGTCTTGACGTCCATCTGCCATATTTCATAGTCATAATATGCTGCAATGGCAAGGAGGATTCTGATTGATTTGGCCATTGCAACTGGGGAAAAGGTCTCATCATAGTCCACACCATGAGTTTGAGTAAATCCTTTTGCAACCAGTCGTGCCTTGAAGACATTTACATTGCCATCCATGTCAGTTTTCTCTTTAAAAAACCACTTGCACCCGACGGTTTTTACACCTTCAGGCGGGTCGACTAAGGTCCATACCTTATTGTCGTACATGGATTGCATCTCAGACTTCATGGCATTAAGCCATTTCTCAGAGTTTGGTCCCACTATAGCTTCTTGATAGGTAGTGGGCTCATTATGCTCAATGAGCAACACATCACGACTATCAAAAATCAGAAATCCATATCTCTGAGGCTGAAGTCGTGCCCTATTAGATCGCCTTGGGCCTTGCGTGACTTGAGGAGTCTCAACAACTTCTTGTGAGTCTTCTCTACTTTCCATCTCTAGTTCTGTGGCGTCTTGTGGCTCTCGAACTTCTTCGAGGTGTACCTTGCTCCCAGTGGTTCTTTTAGAGATAAATTCTCGTTCTAGAAAGATACCATTTCTGACAACAAACACTTTGTTATCAGTGGGGTTGTAGACATAATATCCCTTGGTTTCCTTAGGATATCCCACAAAAAGGCACTTTGAAGATTTGGGCGCTAACTTATCTGAGGCTTGTTGCTTAACATAGACCTCACATCCCCAAATCTTGAGAAAAGACAAACTAGGTTTCCTCCCAGTCCATATCTCATACGGAGTCTTTTCAACTGCCTTAGATGGAACACGATTCAGTGTGAACGCAGCTGTCTCTAGGGCGTGGCCCCAAAAGGATGGTGGAAGATCTGTTCGACTCATCATGGATCGAACCATATCCAATAGTGTTCGATTCCTCCGTTCAGAAACCCCATTCCATTGTGGTGTTCCTGGAGGAGTCAATTGTGAGACTATTCCACAATTCCTAAGATGATCGATAAACTCTTGGCTCAAATATTCACCACCTCGATCAGATCGAAGGGCTTTAATTGTTTTACCAAGCTGGTTTTGTACTTCATTTTGAAATATCTTGAACATTTCAAAAGATTCGGATTTATGTTTCATTAGATAGACGTAGCCATATCTACTGAAATCATCTATGAATGTAATGAAGTACGAATAACCTCTTCTGGCATTTGTATTCATCGTTCCACACACATCTGTATGTATGAGGCCCAACAAATCAGTGGCCCTCTCACTGTGCCCAGTGAAAGGCGACTTTGTCATCTTTCCTAACAAACAAGATTCGCAAGTATCATATGATTCAAAATCAAATGAGTTGAGAAATCCATCTTGATGGAGTTTAGAAATGCGTTTCTCATTTATGTGGCCTAGACGACAGTGCCAGAGGTACGTCGGATTCAAATCATTTGGTTTGATCCTTTTGGCGGTTATGTTATAGATATTTCCATGATTGGGTTGTTCCAAGTTTAATATGTAATGATCAACATGCAAATCACCATGAGCATAGAAAACATCATTACGATAAATGGAATATTTACCATTCCCAGAAATGGAAGTGTAACCTTCCTTATCCAAATAAGAAAGAGAAACAATGTTACTACTCAAAGCAGGAACATAATAGCAATTGTTCAAAACTAACAAAAGCCCAGTGGGCAGAACTAATTCATAAGTGCCTACAGCTAGAGCAGCAACCTTTGCTCTATTTCCAACTCGTAGGTCAACTTCGCCCTTCTTCAGCTTTCTACTGTCCTTTAGGCCCTGCACATTTGTACAAATGTGAGAACCACATGCAGTATCTAATACCCATGTAGTGGAAGTAGAGAGATGAATGTCTATAACATAAATACCTGAAGCGATAGCCCCGCTATCCTTCTTGTTCTTTTTCAGATCTTCAAGGTAGAGTTTGCAATTCCTCTTCCAATGACCCGGTTCATTGCAGAAGAAGCAAACTCCTTCCTTTGGAGGCTTTGCCTTCTTTGGTGCAGGCTTGGTTTCGGGCTTGCCTGACTCTTTGGTCTTACCAGATGAGCCATGACCCTTCCCCTTGCCCTTGCCTTTCTTTTTCATACCCTTTCCTTTCTGAACCATCAAAACAGTACTGGGCTTCTTCTTAACAGTCGGCTCAGCAGTTTTAAGCATCCCATGCAGTTCACAAATAGATTTCTCCATGTTGTTCATGTTGTAATTCATGACAAACTGGTCATAACTTTCCGGGAGTGAGTTCAAGATCAAATCTGTAGCTAACTCCTGACTCATGGGAAATCCAAGCCTCTCAAGGTGATCAATGTACCCTTTCATCTTTAGGACATGAGTACTGACTGATGCACCTTCAGCCATCTTGCAGGAATATAAGGCCTTAGTGGTCTCATACCTCTCTTGCCTTGCCTGTTGCTGGAACATTTCCTTAAGATGCACAATCATCTCATAAGCCTCCATGTGTTCCAGATCTCTTTGAATCTCCGGAACCATGGTGGCAAGCATCAAGCATCCCACATCAACAGAGTCTTCCTTATGCTTCGCATAAGAATCTCTTTGAGCTCTAGGAGCATTGGCTGCTGGCTCCTCAGGAATGGGTTGATCTAGGACATATACCTTTCTTTCCTGCTTGAGAACAATTCTCAAGTTCCTGAACCAGTCAAGAAAGTTTATCCCATTGAGTTTGTCCTTCTCAAGGACAGATCGCAACGATAATGTAGCAGTATTACTAGTCGTCATGATTCTACAATTAAAATATGCAATCGAATTAGCAATCTCCCACTGAATAAAACAACCCTCAATGTAATAATTAGTGGGCTAAGATCCATATTTGGCTTAAACTTGAGTCCGCTTTGGCAGGACGCTCAACTTTAAGTTATTTAGGTAGGTAACAACTTTACCAATTACATCACATGTAACTCTTAGATGTTTATGGGATTCCATCATCATATGATCCGGCATGTTTTAATCCCATCTAATGCCTTGAGACCCAAAACCGTTTTGATAATCTCAATTAAGTCAAACAATAACAAACATAAGAGCAGCACCATTACTCTTGCTTATCTCCCCAAGATAACTCAAATGCACCCACTTTGGTGGACCTACAAATGAGCGATCGAGGTTTTGACAAGTGTCCATTAATTGACGGCATATGACTTAAGATTTCTTTTAGAGGGTTTAATTAATTATCTGGTTTATAAGATGCATGTATCGCGGTTGTATCTCATACAAGTATTATGCATATTAAAACATACATGCAGTGATCTAATCAAAAGATGCATAATCTTAAACGTGACACAATATGGCTCACCTATCCTAAGTCCCCTCAAGCCAATGAGAGAAGCTGTCTAATTAGAATAGGAAAATTACATAAGGAAACCTCGTTTTAACATTCGAGGGGAGTGAGATGAGAAGAGAATGTACAACGAGAGTCATTAGAGGAAGGCACGACACGCAGGCCGTATTTAGAAAAATTACAACACTTGTAATCTAGAGCCATATTGTTCACCATACCCAAACATTCAAGAATCAAAATTCATGCTATTTGAAGGGCAATAAATGTTTCAAAACATTCATATATCAGGAAAGTCAATACATATTACGATTATGTTGCGCTACGATTAAATAGCCACGGCGGTCCCGCTAGCCGGTTAGAGGGCGGGGTGTGGGGCAGCGCCCCAATAGAATTTTTTTTTTTTTGATAAATAATCAAGAATCTTAATTCTTTTTCCTTAGACCCCATCAATATTAATTGATCAAATCAATTGATATACACCACCGATTTCAGTTTCCTTTTAGATTCCGTATATGTCATACATAAACAGATTCCATATATGTCATACATATCACGCATGTTATCATATAATCAGCTAAGAAGTCTAACATACATCACATGTATCAACAATCAAACCTAACTTAAACATAAAACGGCATGGCTCTGATACCACTGAAGGGAATTGGAAGACACGCAGCGGAAATTAACTTTAAAAATTTTTCCATTCCCAGCCAGGATCTACCGAATGTGTTTAAGTCAAGGAGAAAGAAGTGTTACCTTCGGTTTCAAGCTTTGGTCGCGACCTTAGTGTCCACTAGTCGCGACTCCTCGCCTCTGGAACTTTCAGTCGCGACCTCCTCAGCTTCTAGTCGCGACCTGTCGCCTCTGGAGTTTGTAGTCGCGACCTACTCTGCTTCTAGTCGCGACCTGTCGCCTCTGGAGCTTTTAGTCGCGACCTCTTCAACTTCACGTCGCGACCTGTCTCCTCTTTTCGGATTTCTGACGTTCAGATGCCCGTTTGGTCGCGACCTAAGTGTGTTCTGGTCGCGACCTTTCTTCGTGTCTGGCCGTATCGTAGAAGTCGACAGCTCAGATCGGCTTCCTCTACCGGTATCCACACGAACAGCGTTCCAATTGCGAACGACGTGCTAGCGCCTCTTGTCCCTCTAAGGCTTTCTGGAGATTCCGTCCTCACCGTCTCTATTTCGGTAGTTTCTTATATGCAAACCTTTTGCACTCTCCCTGCCCCCTTTTCTCACGACTGAATGTGTGTGAAGAGATCTATTGTGTGTAGAACCCTAGCTCCTAATGTCAAATATATAGGAAGCTATCGGGCTTCTAATAGGGCCGGGCTTCAGAATTAATCTTATATTAATTCTGAATTAATACAATATCATATATTGCATAATTTAATAAGAAACTGATTAAATAAATATGGTTTATATTAAATCCGTCCCACAGATTTAATTCACCTATTTATTTAATTTAAAATAAAGATAAGACAGAATTATATTTGATTTATTCTCATAAATCAAAATTGAGATATCTTATCAATTTGAATTTCAAATTCAAATAGATCATATCCATTTAAATTCAAATTCAAAAATGATAGAGATTTAATTTATCCTTATAAATTAAATCTTACAAATATCTCTTATATTATATATATAATATATATAAACTAATTTATATATATATATATATAAAATATATATCCACCCTAGATTATTCATTGAATCTAGACATCTCTTAGATTCAATGAATCTGGACATCATAGCTCGTATTGGGCTGTTTTGTGTGCGACCCTGTAGGCCCATATGAAGTTGGCAGTGGCCCAGTTACTATACTGACCCACAAGTCGTAAGCGGTCTCTAGCAAGGCATTACGACTACCCAAAACATATGAGGATCGATAAACGATGTAACCTTTCATACAACCATATCACGTCCCTTTTGTCACACGATATTTCGGTCAAGGATGAGGCATGGACAACGTCATCCTCCTGTTCCTGACCGTTACTTTCTCGATCCCTGAGTAGTCTGAATATAGAAATGGAACTACCCTTCCATTCCAGTATGGCCATACATTTCTCAGACTCACTCATCGAGGGGCCCAGTAATATCTCTCTACGAATGTGAGGGACAAATTCCATCTTGACCATTCACATTCCTCCGCATGAAAACCACTAAGCCCGAGCATAGCCTTTATGATCACTCGGTCAAAAGTGACTTTTGACTAGGTCAAAGCTGAGCGTTTGTCATGTAGGAATCCATGATGATCTCAGGTCAAAGGGCATAGTGACATGGCTTGTATATGAGAGAAGCTTATGACTTGACCCATGCAGCTCTCTCATTGCGGGTCGATCCAACACCCTGTACTCTTACATGTGCTTATGACTTTGATTTATATCTCTATATATCTTCAAAGTCATACTGGTCTTATTTCATCTCTGCTCCCACATAGATGACCGACCAGGGACATTTAGGATAAGATCACGAGTTATCCAAGGATTGTCATCATAGTAAACATGCAAATAATATGATAACTTTATTAAGAAATTCATAAATCAACAATGTTCATAAGATAATGATTGGCCCCTAGGGCACAATCTCCAACACATAAACCATTCACGGAATAACAATAGCAATAGATAAATTCAGCACCTAACAAAAATTGGAGTAAGAAATTGCATAAACAGTCGTCAATAAGAAAGAAGGCCACCTAGCAATTTCACACCAAGGTGGAAGAATTGCTTATTTTCAAGTAAAACTGAAACTTTAATTAAATCACTCCTCCAAGCCGTGACTAAAACCCCAGAATACCCTAAGCTAAGAATTACTTTGAGAGAGTCAAAACCTCAGGAATGCAGAAACTGAAACTGAGTTTTCCTTGCATATTTGGTTTCTGTTAAAATAAGGAGACTTAGTTTTAGGCCATTACACACCACCTTTAAATTTCTGAGGAGCCCATTAGCATAAGCCCCTCTTGTATTCCCATACAATATCCTATCCATAAAAATAATAAAATTAGATCTGTCAACATAAGCCCAAACTCGTAAGCCCAATTAGATCCCTTGCAAGAATTGGGTCTCAGGGACCATGGTTTCTTCACTGTTCTCAATCACCTCATTAATAATAGGAAATGGGCTCAAATCCATAAATCTAGTTTCAATGTCACTAGGATCCACCTCCTGTATTTGGCATGGCTTGTGTCAGATGGCGTTCACTTGGTCTCTCTTCTTCAACTTCTCTCGCAGCTAGAGGTGAGAAAGTGAGCTGACTCGTTTAAAATGGGCTAGCTTGCCTTTAGCCCGCGGGCTGCACAACCCGCCCTAAAATAGGCTGACAAAACGCCAGCTCAAGCCCGCCCACTTTTTTTTTAAAAAAATATTTTTAAATTTTTAAAATACTAATAAAAAATTTCTAACGTTATATTAGCATAATCAAAAAATTTGCTAACGTTATACTCTTAAATTTTTTTTTTATAAAAAAATCTCAAATTTTATAACTATAAATCTAAATAAACATTAACATAATATTAATCAATTATAATATGTAAATATATATATTAATAAATAAGTAATCATCTTTACTAGTATTCAATAATAGGGGTATTCAAAATAACATTTGAGTAAAATTAATAATAATATTAAAAATTTAAAAAAAAAGCGGGTCGTCGGGCTAGAGCCCGCCCCAAACCCGCCCCGTTTTGAGGTAAAAAGTAGATTGAGCCCGTTTTACCAGCTCTACTTGTAGCCTTACCTGTTTCCATCATATCCGCCCTACTTTCCTCCATTGTCAACATTAATGGCTCACCGCTCCTACCCTCGTTTTGTATCATAGCCCAACCTCTCTTCTCACTCCTCTTCCGTACCTCCTCCCCGTCACCTCGCTTTCAAATTTCCAGGTGCCCCATACCCGTTGAACCCTCTATATTCTTCTTCTTCATACCCGTTTTTCCACCTTCTCGCTGGCCTTATCGTGACTGTACTTCTCAGCAGTGGTTGTGAAGTTCATGCCTCCTGAGTAAATTCATTTTAGTTATTGACGTGTTGTATGGATTGTATACCTGAGCCTCCACATAAGCAAGGATTCCAAAATAGGAACCTCGATTCTCCTGGCGAGTCGACTCGGCTTTGGTCTCCTTCATCTTCCTTTGTCTGCAATTTTTTTGCACAACTCTCCATAGATCTTGATTACTGGAAGCTTTATTATTTGAGGCTCCCCTATTTTCTTGTTGGACTTGTTGAGAACTATCCCCATTCACATATGTTTAAGGTATGTTTTCTCTGTTAGGGCAGGATTCAACATAATGATCATAAGTGCCACAACTTGTACAGAGGATATGAAGATCCTCATACTTAAGATAATAATGTTCTCTATCTATTGAAAAACCAGACATCAGTTGCTTCTCTAGATCTACTAGAACACATATTCTTGCATAATGATCCCTTAATTGACAATAAGTATTCATATCTACCTTAAATTAAATGGTTTTAAAAAGTTAGGACTGATTGGATTACTAAAAATGACTAGAATACCGGATATTATTATTTAAAAATCAAAATGAGAAGAAGGAGAAATAGAGTTCTAACTCTTAAAGATGATAAAAGAAATTGGATAGAGGATGAAGCTGTGCTGGTGTCTATGGTGATAAATTATTTTAAGACTCTTTATGAATGTTATGACACTGCTCCCTATGTTTTACAAACAAAGACTAATTTTCTCTCTAATGTTAAAGGTCACCTTATTAATATGGGTAATTCACCAATTGGTAAGGAAATAAAAGAAACTCTTTTTTCTATAGGGACTTATAAGACTCTTGGTATTGATGGGTTCTCTCTAATTTTCTACCAAGCTAATTAGAGTGCAATGAGCAGTTCTTCATGCAAGTTTGTCAACGCAACTTTTGAGATAGGGTCTTTTGAGGATAGTGCAAACAAGACTTTGATTTCACTCATATCAGAGAGGGATCATCGTGATGTAATTGGTCATTTTAGATCTATTACCTTGTGTATAGTGCATTATAAATGCATTACTAAGGTGATTATTAGTAGATTGAGGAATGTCATCGATGATATGGTTTATCTTTTTCAATCAAACTTTATAAAGGGTAGGCACATACAAGATAATATTATAGTTTGGTAAGAAGTCATGCATATAATGAAGACAGTTAGAGGAAGAACTGATTTAATGGCTTTAAATATTGATCTAGAGAAGGTCTATGACCGTATTAGTTGGGACTTTATCCAACAGGTTCTTATTGATGTTAGTTTGGACTTTACTCTTATAAACCTTATTATGGCATGTGTTACATCTGTTTCATATAATTTGTTATTGAATTGTTCTTAAACTAAATTTCTTTGTTTTAAAAGAGGTCTTCGACAAGGAGACCCTATCTTATCTCTTTTATTTGTTCTCTATATAGACATGTTATCTCATCTCATTAGTGATGCTGTGAATACTAGCTAGTGGAAACCAATTTTAATTTCTAGTGGCGGTCAGACCATCTCTCATCTTATGTTTATAGATAACATTCTTCTTTTTGGAGTGACTAATGAAAAATAGGCTAAATGTATAATGGATTGCCTAGATAAATTTTGCCTAACATCAAGTGAAAAAATCAGTAAGAGCAAGTCTTCTATATTCTTCTCTCCAAAGGTGCATGTCAACACTAGAAGAATAATTAGTGACATTACAGGATTGGATGTTTCTGTTGATATAGAGAAGCCTAGACTTTCCAATCATCAGAGGAAGGAAACCTAGAGATACTTTTCAATACATCATTGATAAAGTTAAATCTAAACTTGCAGTTTGTAAAGAGAATACCCTTTCAGTGGCTGGTCGGATTACCTTGGCCAAATCTGTACTAAGTTCTATACCGATTTATCCTATGCTAATTTCTAAGATACCAATCTAAGTCTATCAGGAAGTAGAGAGGTTATAGAGGAATTTTATATGGGGAATAGTCAAAATTTACATAGATTTTATCCTATTGGATGTGATCAAATTGTTATGCCTAAATTATATGGTAGACTCGGATTAAAAAAATTATCATCCTTCAATCGTGCTTATGGAGCTAAAATAACCTGGAAATTAGTTAATGGAGATAAATGCATGTGGGTAGATATGCTTTTATATAAATATATGCTAAGAAATGAAGATAATTTACTAGATGCAAGGAAGGGAGATTCTGTACTATGGAAGTTCGTTTCCCAACAAAAAGACATAGTTGAATTAGGTACAAGATGACATATTAGAAATGTGCAATTAGTGAATTTTTTTACTGATAAATGGTTATTTCCTAGTATAAACTTAAAGGAAGTGTGTCTTAGGTCACTTACTTTTGAAGAAGAAAATAGTAAAGTTACAGATTGGATTGATTCAGAGACTTAGGATTTCTAAAGACTCATTGATCTTCTTCCAAGTAATGCCTTTCAGAGGTTAATCAGCATGCTACCACCTATGTAATAGCATGAAATGCTACGAATGACAGTACTTTTACTATTAAAAGTACCTATTTTCTAACTGAGCATCAATCAACCACTACATATAGCTTTATTTACAAAAACATCTAGAAATAGAGGGTGCTGAGCGTATTCGAGTATTCATATGAATAGAATTCAATAATCACTTAACGACTAATGTTTGGAGAAGTAAGTGAGCTTCAACTAGTGCAATATGTCAATACTGCAGTAAGGACACAGAGGATATTTTACACATTCTTTGTAATTGCATTTATGCTAGACAACTTTGGCTTCGGTAAGTTAATCACAGGTATTATTCTCCCTTTTAAGAGCTCATTTACGAGATTAGTTTGCTTTAAATTTCAAAGGGAGTTGAGATCAGATAGTCTTAATAATTGTGGATTAATTTGAGGAGTTGTAATTTTGAGTTTATAAAAGTGGAGGAATCAAACTATATTTGATATGAACTTTTTAAAACCTTTAGATCCTTACTCGGTTATTATGCAAATATGGAAGAACTTTATACAGATTCAAGATATACAATTAATTAATGATTTCATTATTCCAATTTCATTTAATTGATAATCTCCCCTTTGTGATGAATCAAATTAAATATTGATAAAGCTCTTACAGTAATTTACAGAAAGGCGAGATGCTATGTAATTATTAGAGATCATTTAGGCAGTTGGGTTGCTAGATTTAAAAGTAAGTTAAACTCTTGTAGTGTGATTGAAACACAAAAGTGGGCTGTGTATAAAAGTTTCAAACTTGCTTAGGATTAGGATTTAAGAAGATTATTTTTAAATTCGATTTTAAGAATGTTATTGATATGTTGTGTAATCTAAATAGTAATAGATATATTTTTTCACTAATGATAATTTGCCTACTTCATATTTTTTTTAATATAAAATTTAAAAAAAAAAAATTAAACTCATCTACGATATAAGACAGCGAAATTATTCGCCATTGATCAAAGGAGTAAAAAATTATTCTCATACATAAACTTAATCACTCCTAGGTCTCTCCAAAGCGCTATGAATAAAACCATACCTGTTTAACCCCGGGTAAATGTTTGGATCTAATCCAATTACTTTTCTTTGTTCGAGCGCGCTTGGACCAGAAAAAAAAATCTCTCTTAGAAAGATTGCGTAATGCAAGATCTCTTCAGGATTCCATCTCTCTCTCTTTCGCTCCGAGGCCGATAGGCAGTTAAAGTAGCTTGAGTTCCGACCTCCGATAGAGCTACGCTCCTGGTATTCCTACAATTTTTTACTCTCTTAACTCTTGATTAAAGCACTGGAAGAGAATCGCTATCGTCTTTCTAAAGGACGGGGATTTACGTGTATTGCTTATGTCCGATTTGCTGACACTAGCTTGACTTCACTTACTTCAGAGACGGAAAAAAAGAATAAGAAAGGAGCGTAGCAGCCAGAATGAGAAGAAGAAATTTGTGATTTGGCCGTTCCTGTTTTCGAAGCAAATTCGCTAAGGGCTAAGCTTAAGCTTAATTCCATATCCATAGAAGTAGAATAAGACTTCAACCCACTCACTTAAATTACGTGCCTTTCACCGCCCTCTACAAGACCGTATAAGAAATCTTGAACCTCCGTGGACGGTAAATTCGCATCCGATGGCGCCTCTGGATGGGTTCTTCGCCCGCCCCGTAAAGCCCATTCCACCTTGCTGTTCCACTTCTGCTGGACGTTGTTTTTGAGAGGTTTTAAGATTGTGCTTAATCAAGGAGTGGCGTCTTCTCCGTCCGGCTATGGTACTACGCTCTAGCTCTTTTCTTCTTTACATAAATTACTTTCTGCAGGTTGTACATAAATTTATGATTTTTTCTCCTTTCAGGACAATACCACCGACTCTAGCAAACCTGACAATTATAGTGTTGAAGCCGCGGAAATCTTGGCGAATGAGGCTCAGGTTTGACCCATTTTCAAGTTCAAATTCGTGTCTTTATTATAACGCTTTCGCCCCTATGTGAAGAAAGAATTACTCACTCGTCGTGTTTCTCTATTCAGCATTTACCAATTGCAGAGGCGACACCCATATACGAGCAACTTCTCACATTGTTTCCGACATCTGTGAGTGTTTTTATTTGGTTCCTCAGTTACACTCCTTAGCTGTAGTAGCGCCATATTTTTATATAGTATAGTAGCGCCATATTTTTATATAGTATCACAAAGAACTATTGCTCAACAAAGTTTTCTATTGGCACAGGCCAAGTTTTGGAAGCAATATGTGGAGGCGCATATGGCTGCAAACAATGATGATGCCACCAAACAGATCTTTAGTCGGTGCTTGTTAATTTGCCTTCAGATCCCTCTCTGGTATGTTAGTTCTTTAATCTTATGGGGCCAATGACTGATGGAGTAAACCTGCTTTCGGTCACTATTATTGTAACTGGTGTCAATATGTTCTAAATACGCACTATTGGAATCTAAAATATTTGTTTTTGGATGTTTTCCCCTTGACCTCTGCCCACCCTTTTCAATTCTTAGTTATTGAAAGGGATAGAAATAGTCTGCATGTCACTATGAAGATGATATCTAGTCTTGTGCTGTTGCTATGCTCTGACAACTTTTCCACGTATATATACTTTGAAACCATATGAATATAATAGCTCAATGTCTGTCATGATCATTAGAGGCTTTCTTAAATATCCGCTTTGATTGCTTTCCTTGTAAAAATGGATGAATAACCCTCTGTTTATCTCTTCTGGTATTATGTTTTATATTTCAACTTGTTTTTTATCTTGGCTTTGTAGGAGATGTTACATTCGTTTCATTAGAAAGGTTAACGAGAAGAAAGGGGTAGAGGGTCAAGAGGAGACTAGAAAAGCATTTGATTTTATGCTCAACTACATTGGTAAATCCTTTCCCTCAATCTCATCGTCCGGTATTTTATAGGTCATTGTATAATATCTGGGTTCTTACTTTTTACTGATTGAGGGGTCTGTTCAGCATCTATTTGATGTAGAGGTCAACATGAAAATTAATTGATATGAACTTGGTCAAGATTCAGGGAGGGGCTTATGGGGAACTGGATGTCCTGAAGTTTACTAGCATTAAAGAGTGTGTCTTAGCAATTAACATGTATAACATAAGAGAGAAGCGGGTTACGTTTTGGCTTAGAGCAACTTTATCATTTTTCTTACTGAACATATTTAAATACCCTAATTTTCTTATATGTTGGTTAATTTTTTTTTTGGGCATCATTTGTTGGACTGGCAATAGTATATTTCAATTTTGTTTCAACTAGTTAAAGTCACCCTGCCAAATATGTGCATGGGGACTGGAAGTATCCTTCAGTTACATTTATATGTATTTAGAGCCTTCTGCTCATAGCTTTCTCCTGTAAGATGTACTGCCGGAAAATTTCTGTTATTTGAAGTCCTTATTTATAGTTATTATTGTTTTCCTTAGGTTTCCTCTTTTTATAATACTGTTTAAGGATATGAAGGTTTGAAAATATACTTGGGGAAAAGGAGGGGTAAAAAATATATGTGGTCTATATTATTCAGAATAACAAAATGGTGCTTTTTTCCAATAATTTAATGAATTCCAATTATTAACTGACAGGAGCAGACATAGCATCTGGACCTGTATGGATGGAGTACATAGCCTTTTTGAAGTCATTGCCGGTTTGTGTAGTTGTTCCCTTGTTTTGTGCAAAATAGGGATGAATGGCATAATTCGTTGTTAATTTTCATTTATTTTTATTGACTCCATTTTCAGGCTCTAAACTCTCAAGAAGAATCACACCGGATGACTACTGTGCGGAAAGCATACCAAAAGGCTGTTGTTACTCCTACCCATCACATTGAACAGCTTTGGAAGGAATATGAAAATTTTGAAAACTCAGTTAGTCGTCAGTTGGTAATATACTTCATCTGAAATTATGGCATACTTATACCTGTAGGTGTTATTCTGTGGTATTTAGTCAAGAATAAGCTGAAGGCATACACTCTGATGGTAAAGGTATTTCACAGGCTAAAGGATTGATATCTGAATATCAACCAAAATATACTAGTGCTAGGGCAGTATACAGGGAGAGGAAGAAATATGTTGATGAAATTGACTGGAACATGCTTGCTGTACCACCAACTGGATCTGCCAAGGCAATTTTCTGCATCTTTGTGCTCTAATTCTCTTGGAAATTTTTTTATCAGCCTTCTTAAGCTACAAAGTATAATGTTTTTCTGGATTTGTGTTGTGTTATAGGTTCATATTTGTTAAATGTACTGATAAAACCAATCATAGATCTTCACTTAACAATTTAAGCTTTTGATTTGAAGTGATTCTTTACTGCATGTATGTTGGACATTATCCTGTGATTATTTGTCATAACCAGTCGTAATTTGTTTCTTTGACAGGAAGAAGGGCAGTGGATGGCATGGAAGAGACTGTTGGCTTTTGAAAAGTGAGAATTACATTGTTCTTTCTTATTTTTGTAGTTTTACAATCCTTTACTGAAACATTGTGGGGATGAAACATATGATTGATGCTGATAATGTTTTAGCTATTTGATTTTATGTATTTGTGCATTCTGTTTTCCTTTTCTGTTTTGATGAAAACATACATCTTTTTGATAAGTTGATAAATCCATCAAAGACCTGGGCTGTCAACAAGTTAATAGGGGATTTTATCATACAAGGAAAGAAAATAAGTAGGTCGTAATAGTATAAAATGCCCTCTAAGTATAACTTAGTAACTGACATAAAGGTAAAAAGGGAAGCAAGAAAAGTAAAACATGAGAGATCATATATTCCATTCCTTTGTAAGTTTTTTTGGCCAAAAAAGTTTTTCCCCTCTTCTTTTTTTATAATAACGCAACTTTTTTAGAGAATACAAAGGTAGCATATATTACTAATTAAGCATAGCTGACAGAAAGGGCTAAAAAGGGGAGAAGGGAAAGAAAAACAGTTACTTAGGAATATTATTGATTTTCTAAAGGGGAGTTAATATTTTTAATGTTGTATTTATGGACTTAGGATGACAGTTTGGTTTATCTAAAAGGTTTTTCCAAAAACTTACAAAGAATCATCTTGCAGCTGGGAAGTGGGGTTGTCAAAAGAATTTTTTTTTTGTCTAAAATTCGAAAAATTCTGGTATTATGCTTTTGTATGCTCTTAATCATTTAGAAAAGGTATTAGATGAATATGATGCCTTGCCATCTTCATTTCATTATCTTTATAGCAATTTATATGGATCTATGTGACTAAGATTAAGTAATTAACAAAGGTTCTTATTAATCATTCTGCATTCCAGAGGAAATCCACAGAGAATAGATACTGTTTCCTCAAACAAGCGAATCATATTTACTTATGAGCAGGTAATATGAAATATACTTAGTTTTTACTAATTTTATCCCTTCATTTTAATTCCTCCCTACAATACGGTATTTTTCACATGTTTTCCCTCCCTCATGGAGATGTGGTATTAACAACATCATTAATCATGTTTTTTGCTTTTATTATGTTCCCATTTGTTTGTCCTCATATTTATGGGATTGCTTACTGCATTGCGCTGGTATTCAGTGTCTGATGTATCTGTACCATTATCCTGATATATGGTATGATTATGCAACATGGCATGCAAAAGGTGGTTCAATAGATGCTGCAATCAAAGTGTTTCAGCGATCGCTGAAGGCTCTCCCTGGTATGTGGTCCTTTTCTTTCATTAATTTTAGTATATTTTGCAAATGCATTTACTGTTGCCTCCATATCCCAACTTTTAATTTCAACCTTAACTTCTAGTTTTTTTTGTTTGTTTTTGTATAATGCACCCTTGTGCAAGGAAGAGACTTTTGACTCGCATCCTTGAAGTCCAGCTGCAAGAAGAAAAGAAGCTGTTTTATACTATGAAATTATATGGTTATGAAAGTGTGTATATGACCTGCAGAATCCAATTTTTCTGATGGCCTTTAAGACTTAATTAAGACTTAAGAGTGTTATTTTCTTTGTTGTATTTTTGTTTACCTTGTCATCATTTGATGTCTACTGTAGAATGTATGTTGCTTAAAGTCTTATTCTTATCCCTTGGCAGGGCTCAATATTGCATTTAATTTTCCATCAATATGGTTCAAAGGGATTTTTTGCTAACTCCTTTTTAATTCCTCTTTTTTGACATTTCATTTATAAGCAGATTCAGAAATGCTACGTTATGCCTATGCAGAGATGGAGGAATCTCGTGGTGCAATTCAAGTGTGACAAATTGTACAACTGCTTCAATATCTGTCACCATTTTTTCTTTTAGCTCTTTAATTTTTTTGCTTTTTTTGGTTTGATGTCAGGCTGCGAAGAAAATATATGAAAGCCTTTTGGGTGATGGGGTCAGCACAACTGCACTTGCACATATTCAAGTATGTTAAATAGTTCAAATATATGTTTAATGCTGATCAGGGGTGTTGGCCTGTTGGATATTTGGGAGGTGAATATGTTAGGTCCATAAATGAGGGGAGGGATAAATTTATTGATGAACAATTTTCTTCTGACATAAGTTATGTTGGATTCTTTAAAATTCAGGTCTGATCTTTAAGTGTGCATTATTCTGTGTTGAACTATTTAAAATTTTCTTAAGTATCCCATTTGAATACCTTTCATCCTCAGAAAAGTTCTTCAGTAGAATTTTTATATCTAAAAGTGGGTTTACCCAGACTAGTTTAGTTGATTAGATATCATTTCATTAATTTTTAACTTAAATTTTCATTGCTATCAAAGACGGGTCAAACATATTTTCTTCCAAAAGAAATGTAATATCTGTGTTTCATGCTGCAGTTCATTCGCTTCCTAAGAAGAACAGAAGGTGTTGAAGCAGCTCGGAAATACTTTCTAGATGCTCGCAAATCCCCAAATTGCACTTATCATGTTTATATTGCTTATGCTATGATGACATTTTGTCTTGATAAGGATCCAAAGGTGCGACAATTTTCTCCTTTCTTTATGCGACGGTTACTTGAGGTCAATTCTATTTTATTTTCTTACTGTAGATATTGGGAGTATATTATCTGCAGAATCATGTGACTGGTGGTTTTTTTATTCATTCTGCTGTTCTACATTTGGAAACAAGTTTTTGCATGTTTATACGTGCTTGCTTGGATATGTAATTCTATAAACTCAAATTTGTGTGTATGTTGAAAGAATGAGCAAGGAGCTGTCTGTTCTTAATTTGCAATTGATGTTTCTCAAATCTTGGTGCTGTTCTTCCCTATCAATCTAATAATGCATGCTCACTATCGGAGCTTCTTGCCCTTGTTGTGTCTTTCACGGGTTTCACTAAATGTAAAGTTGTTCTAATTTTTAACAAATGATAAGGCCAAAAACATAAACTGTTGGCAAATAAGCTTTGAATCAGCCTGATAATTCTCAATTCATGCAGATGGCGCACAATGTTTTTGAAGCAGGACTAAAACGGTTCATGCATGAACCTGTTTACATTCTTGAGTAAGTTCTTCGTCCAACTTAACATCCCTTTTTCTATTGTACTTTGTTTATCACCTCTCGTATTCTTAGTGGTAATTAGTTTGTCATATTATTAATACTATCATTTGAAAAAGGACATCATTTAGGGACTTCCCTCCACCCTCTTCTATCTTTGTGCATGGCCCCCAAGTATCCCCCTTTGTACTACATGCTGTCCTGCATTCTAGTTAGTCTATGCCTTAGTGGTAGTTGGTTTGTTTCTTTGATTTCTCTTTGGTGAGTGATAGCACATGGAGAGTGCACAAGACTTTTGTTTTGTAGTGACTGCTCGTGGTGATTTCTTTTATATTCAGATTTTTAGTTAGTTAGTTATCTTCATTGTACCAGGGTCTGTGGTAATACATTTTGCTGGTACTTGTACCAGCTTTTTTGGCCATATGTGCTGATGGCTTAGATGTTAAGCTGCAGTCTCGAAATTGTTCTCTGAAGTGTTGCTAAAATTATAGGAACATCACTGGTTGTTTTGTCAACATGAATCGTGGATTTATTATACATGACCGGGTAAATCTTGAGCTCTTCATGTGGCAACCAAACTTGCTTAAAACATCCCAGCAATATTAGTGTCTATTTATCTACTCTAAATGCAATACCTCAAAGATCCTTTGCCTCTTGTTGTTTTATGTTATTGTTGAATCTTTCTGAAAAATGTATTACTACTATTGTTCTAATTTTATGCAGTGATTGACTATTGGGATTGATTTTCTTGATAATTCAGATATGCAGATTTCTTGGCATGTTTGAATGATGACCAAAATATAAGGGCTCTGTTTGAACGAGCTTTAAGTTCACTTCCACCTGATGAATCGGTTGAGGTATGCCACACCTACTTATCTCGTTCTAACAATAGAGTAAACCAAGTATGTGCATATTGTGTTCCCGATTCCCCCCCGCCCCAATGCTGCACATGTTTACTCCATTCTAGGCCTGATTGGCAAAGAATCTAAGAATCATAGGTAATGTGGGACCTAAAAGAACACTGCTCCTGCTGTACAATAAAATGCTCAAGTCTTGTTTTCCCCCCTGTGGAAATAATTGTTTTCCTTGATAAATACTGCTTACTGTGTACTCCATTTAATGCCTAATGGCTTTGGTGTTTTCCATTTCTTTGGTGAATGTTAGAAGAATAACACATTCTACTGAAGACCTCCTAATCTTTGGATTCTAACATTGGGATCTTGTTAAATTGCTTTTTTCTTAATGACTATGTGCATGACTATCTTCATTACATTGATACATGATATAGTTGAAGCTGCCTGATTGAAGTTCTTTATTGTTGCCAATTTTGTTATGGAATTCAATGATCACGTGTTCAAGGGTCTCTCCGTTGCTGGAAATCATTCGAAACCAATTGTATAATACTTTTACATTTTTCTTTTTGCAATACTTATGAGCAGTATGGGATATTGTTATTTAGAAGAAATGCACGACATTTTCCATATTGTCAGTTTGACGTGTTGTTCTTTTCACTAGTAATTTATGCTATTACTTGGCTCTGTATGTCTATTAGGTGTTGCTTACAGACTCCAGTCTGAATGCGGTTTTGTTTAAACATTTCTATATACAGGTCTGGAAAAAGTTCACCCAGTTTGAGCAAACTTACGGTGACCTTGCTAGCATGTTGAAGGTGATCACATTAGCTTTTGGGTACATGTGTATCATATCACACTTAAGCTTATCAAATTTCTACTTTTTCTTCTATGAAGCTGTATTGATTTAGTGTGTGTTTGGGTGAGCGGTGCAGAATCAATTTTGGCGTAAAACCGCGGTTTGGAAAATTTTTACACAAACAGCAATTTTTGTTGAGAATTGATTTTGGACAAAACCTCGGTTTGAAACCTAGGTTTTGAATAAGCTACTGAAAATATCTTTTTCTTTGAAACCTAAGTTTTGGATTATCCAATTACTATTATACCCTTACTTTTTCTTACACCATACACCCTCTCTCCTCTCTCCTCTCTTTTCTCTATTATCTCTCCTCTCCCTTCTCTTATCTCTCTTTTTCTCTTTCCTCTCTTATCTCTCTTTTTCTCTCTCCTCTCTCCTCTCTACACTCACTTCTCTATCCTCTTTCTTCTCTATCATCTTTCATCTCTCTTACTTCTAATCATATCATACCCTTTTTAGTAATTTACCAATATAAAAAGTGATTCTACTACTAATCATCCAAACATCTTTATTCCCAAAATCTATTCTTCCCAAAATCTATTCTACCCAAAATCTATTCTCCAGAATCTATTCTTCCCAGAATCTATTCTCCAAAAGCTAATCCAAACACACCCTTAGAGGTTAGTTGGCTTTTAGGGGAATAGTATGTTTGTCAAACATCCACTTCTAGGATATATTATGAATGTGTAAGGAAAGGGCTGAAGATCATCGGAAGCTGATTTTTTAACAAAGTCCAATGGCATTATACTTACTTCTTGTAATCGATTTGTTCAAAGCGAAGTTTTCTCTTGGATATTCCGCAAGTTGGAAACGAGATCTTGTGGGATGGCAAGAAAATGTAAATGAGTCATAAAATTCAAACTGGTTACTATCCGCTTTGATTTACTAGATATTTTGTTATTTCCTCTGTTATATAATATATCTACTTTATATTATTATCATGCTGTTGGAGGCTGTGTGGCTCTCTTTGAAAAAGTTTCTTGATCAGCATATGAATATTATGGTAGGTTGAGCAAAGAAGAAAAGAAGCACTTTCTGGAACAGGTGAAGATGGAACATCAGGATTGGAGAGCTCTCTGCAGGATGTTGTAACACGTTATAGTTTCATGGAGCTTTGGCCATGCTCCTCTAAGGATCTTGACCATTTAGCTCGGGAGGAGGTACTAGTTTTTTTTTTTTTTGGGGGGGTGTGTTTTGGCTTCTAAACTAGGTTTTTTCCCTCATAAAAGTTGAAATGTTTGGAGATTTGAAGGATTGGAAGTTGAGGGAAAAAGTCTCAAAATATTATTAATTCCTGAATGAATGAAAATACAAATAGGCTTTTATATAGGCAAAAATATAAGCTAATAGGCTAAATTTAAAATCTATTATAATCATAATATCTCAGATTTATTCTTCTAATATATGATAATTTAATATTAAAATATGACCCTAGATAATATCCAAACTTAATTTTTTAGATAATTAATTAAATAACTAACAAAATATAATATTAATTAATTAATAATTAATTCTAAATTTGGGCATCTCAACACTCCTCTTCAAGCTGGATCTACAGCTTCAATATTTGTGTTTCTTAACACTCCCCCTCAAGCTGGGAGACAGTTTGGATGTGAGCAGAATCATTATAGAAGAACCAGAATTTTGAATCC
Source organism: Leucaena leucocephala (assembly GCA_037074615.1). Taxonomy (NCBI): domain Eukaryota; kingdom Viridiplantae; phylum Streptophyta; class Magnoliopsida; order Fabales; family Fabaceae; genus Leucaena; species Leucaena leucocephala. The sequence goes on along the minus strand of CM073540.1, from coordinate 11,241,265 downwards.
TTAAACTACTAGTGACCACTGAACTGAAGTTGATTGAATCTTGAATCTGTATCTTAAGACAAAGTTGCGAACTCGATGAAGAACATCATTGTTGGATGTCTGGCAAGAACATTTGCAAGAGAGTAACTTGATAAAGAATCATATGTATTATTTAAGAGCAACATGCTCATACAATTATGGTAACCTATTTGGGTTTACACACTAATCTAACATCACTTGAGGGAGATGAACTAATCTCATAACCTATGAGATTTTGTGAGAAGAGACTCAAGTTATCTTCTTCTATCATAGAGCAATTTGCTTATATAATCATGGTAACGCACTTGAGTTTACACATTAATCTAACCTCACTTGAGGTAGACGAACTAATTCCATAACCTATGAGATTTTGTGGGAAGAGACCTAAGTTATCCTCTTCCATCATAACCGACTTAGGTTTACACACTAATCTAACATCACTTAAGGTAGATGAACTAATCTCATAACCTATGAGATTTTGTGAGAAGAGACTCAAGTTATCCTCTTCCATCATATATAACTAATCTTCACTTGAAGGCTTGCCTTATTTTCAGGCTTGACCTTCTTCTTCATCAAGACTTTAACTAAGATTTAATATTCTTATTCTGATACTATGTGGAGATTTGAAGAATTGAAAGTAGAGGGAAAAAGCTTCAAAATATTATTAATCCCTGAATAAATGAGAATACAAATAGACCTTTATATAGACAAAAATATAAGCTAATAGGCTATACCTAAAATCTATTATAATCATAATATATCAGATTTATTCTTCTAATATATGATAATTTAATATTCAAATCTGATCCTAAATAATATCCAAACTTAATTTTTAAATAAATTAAATAACTAACAAAATATAATATTAATTAATTAATAATTAATTCTAAACTAGTGCATCTCAACACTCCTATTCAAGTTAGATCTACAGTTTGAATATTTGTGTTAATCAAAAAAATGTATAGCAAAGTCTATTGTGTCTCATTAGCATCTGTTGTTGAGCATCCATGAAAACCATTTTATATTTGCCTGAATTCTCCCTTATGAAAGAAAACAGAAAAATCCTTGGCATCAACATTGGCAATTTCGCTGATAACTACAATCAGTGGCAAGGTTCTGGAATAAGGTCATACTTGGGATTTTACCGATTTTTTGAAAGAAAGTTTGGACATATTAACATCTGATGGATTATTTCCCCTTTTATATGTGGTTTTACTTAAAGTGACATCAACCCTGTGACTAAATTAACGAATCAAGTAGAATCCAGATTATAAAAGTTTCGAATTTTTTCTAGTTTGAGGTAGTCGGAATTTAATTAGATCATTTTTTATAAATGACTATTGTCTCTAACTACTTTTTGGGCATACAAAGACTGATTTTCATACGTCTCTTTTCAGTTTTAAATTTGAAATGTTGAATCTAATTAATGTTAAATCTACTGCAAACTTTTAGATTAAGGGTTGCTTAGATTTGCTTTTTTTTTTTTTATACACTAGGCTACCTTGTATTCCAGTGAAATGGAAGAGTTCTTATCTGAACAGTGCCAGCAAGTTTTCCCATAGAACCCCATAAGATGGTCAAAGAAGATAAACTACATTAAAATAGGCGATGAAAAGAAAACCGAAGGACAGAAAACCAAGAGGCTAAGATTCCGGGGTTTAATCAGTAATGATAGCAGTAATTGTCTGCAAATTTAATGTGATCATCATAATAACCAACATCTACAATTATTCAAGACACAGTGCAGGAAATTCAATAATGAAATGTATGGTGATCAGGATTTAGAAATGATGTTAGTCATATCATGATAAAGATGAAGCTTGATTCTTATAATAATAGCATCATTTCAATATTTTCAATACTGGTCAAAGTTCTTTTGACGAACAGTAACTCGTGAAAAGGTTTCTATAGACAAGATTATATTTATATTGCTAAGAATTATTCCTTTTCTCATCTTTGTTGTCTGTGATTTTGTCTGTAAATTGTCCTATGTAGTAATTCACTGTTCATTTCTACCTCTTCAGTGGCTGTCAAAAAATATCAATAAGAAAGTTGAGAAATCCCTTCTGCCTAATGGAACCAGCCTTTTAGGTACGCAACTTATATTTTATTTACCCGACTACGTCTCATCATGCCTTCTTATCTGGTAAATGCTACACTGTTGGTGCAGACAAGGTGTCTACGGGCATAACAAACATTTCAGCTATGTCAACAAAGGTTGTTTATCCTGATACTTCAAAGATGGTGATCTATGATCCCACGCTTAACCCTGGTATGCAACCCATGCTGTTTGAAATTTGAATAACAATTACTGATACTGATGTTTTAACATGCATTTGACAATACTAGGTGGCATCATGTGATCCATCATCCATGTAGCCGAGTCCACTTAGTTGGATAAGGCTTGTTGTTGTTGTATTCATATTAGATAGGTGATTTAGTCTCTCAATTTCTATCTTGTTATTGCTATCTTTTATTTTCTTTCCTACTATATCATAATATCCCATACAGAATTACGAAAACAAGAGGAACAAAAACAGGACAACACTGACATATGAAAATAAATACTTTAATACTTTTGATGATATTCTGACACTTGTCTCTTCTTTCTTGATGTCATGTGATATTTTTATATTTCCTCTTAAAGTTACAGTATCAAGACCTGAAAACAAGAAAATTGATCTTGCTTTTCTAGTGTATGTGTGAAGTTACATAACTCAGATGCGTCCTATATGTCTACTTACATTCACAGCTCAATTTTGAGTCATTTATGTAGGCTGCTGAATTACCCATCAAGTATTTACTATATACCAGGTATAAAAGAATAAGAGGAAGAGGAGAATTATGTACAAATAAATGATAGTTACACTTACATCAATTCATTAAATATTAATATTTTTAAGGAAGTACATGATAATTCCTAGATGGCCATCTGTTAGGAACCGAAATATGTAGAGAAATAGAGAAGAGAAGTCTCTATTAAATTATGAAATTAGGATCTAACTTCATAAATTAATAAAGACGGCGGGGAAATTTCTAGTAGGGCATGTTTGGTAGGATGGAATTGGGAGCTGAGAAGTGGAAGTAGAATCAAGCATTTCCCTTGTTTGGTATCATGTAACTCGGTTCTACTTCCACTTTTAACATTTTGCCCAATTTCAGTTCCATCCAAAAAGCTGAGAATTGAGATGGGTTCCATGGAAGTGAAATATTTTGGACTAGTTTACCAACTTATGAAATTCCTATACAATTTTAACCTTTCCCAAATCAGAACAAAACGACCTCTTCTTCCTTGACACGCTGCCCCTCACTGGCCATGGCTTCTTTCTTTATCCTCACCACTCTCGTTGATGCCATCCCCGTACCTAACAAATACTGCTCACCCCGTCCTCGCTTGCGGCGGCTTTGCTCTCCTTTCCCTCACTCACACCTCCATCCTCGTGCCTGACTGTGGCGATAACTAGGTCCTCTGCGCCACCGGCGACTCTGGCGGTCTGTACCAGCCACTGTGGCAGTCGCCTCGAGTGCAATGGCGTCGGCAGCGCAGCTTCGGCATCTGTGGCTTAGTTCAATATCTGCTATGGTGCAAATAACTATTCCTTCTACGGCGTCAGCTTTGTGGATAGCTATGGAGAGAGAGAGCCAAAGCAGAAGAGGAGGAAGAGAGACAAGAAAAATGAGGGAACACAGAGGGCAAACAAAAATCTTTTTATTCTACTTTCATCCATTTTTTATTTTTTAAAAAATATACGTCAATTCTATACTCATTTCTAACCTACCAAACAAACTTTTAAAGCCCATTTTTATTCTAATTCCATTTCCACTTCCATTAAAAACTCTTCCATCCTACCAAACGTATCATTAGAGTATGAGCAAGGATCTTAAACTCATACAACTAACAAAGCCTCTAATAAAGAAAAGAGAGAAAGAATCTCGCTCAACTTCCCTTTACTAGCCAATACTCGAGGAGAATCTCAAAAAGTCCAAATAATGAAACTCAAATATTATTCACTCAATTACTAGCTTTAGAGGAGCTAGCCTATTTATACATAAACGTCATAATAAAATAATTTAGAGATAATCCTAATATCTTAGTTTAAGATGAACTAAGATAAGCTAAAAATAATCCTAATGTCTCTAATCAAATATTTGAATATTTGATTCAAGATAAACTAAAATAATATAATTTAAATATTCAAAATCCTAACTAATATTGACTCAGTAATAAGCAAATGTTTTATAATAAGGGGAGGATTATTCTGCTATGTTTTAATGTTTGGAATTTTCACTGGATGCATTCTTTATAATTTATATACAGGATTAAAGGTTAGTTATTGTGGTGGAAAATTATTGAAATTTTGTAGACCGTTTTAGCCATCCTGGTTATGATATCTCTCCCCTCATTTCAACAATCTGAAGTGCTTCTCAATGAACACGAGTCAACGGTTTTCCATAAGATATTGCTAAACTAAATACATTTGTAAATATTTCTGAGGATTGAACTTTTATGTTAAGTATAGCAGTCATACATTATGAGCTCCTAGATTTTTCCTTGCGGTTTTTGTCACATGCAACAGTGGCATGATGATGGATCCGTAGCTTTAGGGCCCAGAATGTTGAAGGGTTATGGCAAGAGATTAAAGACAGAGTATAGGGAGCTATGGTTGCATTTTCTGTTAGTGTGGTGGCCAAAGGAAGCAAGAGGGAATTGGGTGCTGTAACAAATTGTCACAAGAGATGTAAGAGGGGTGAGCTGGAAGAGGGGGAGAGACGTCTAAAAGGGGGTCTGAGGTCTGAGGGGTTTTAAGGAAGAATTTGGTTGATGTGTGAGAAGAGAGTCCTAGCTTCCCTAAAGGTCGGGTAGTATTTTATGTTCCTTTCTGGCTTCCTTAATTTTGCTTGAGTTGTACTCTCTTACATTATATTAGTTCAATAGAAGAAGAGCATTTTAAGTTTCATTTTAGTTCTACCATATGAACTACATGCATTGTTTCAAATTTTAAGGTTCAGGAGAGGTGAGATTTTCTTAAGTAAGAGCACAACTGTGCCTGGAGTTTCTGTTTCATATGTGACGTTGTCTTATTGGATGAGTACAATAACAGGTGCAGGGACAAATGCTTTTGATGAAATTCTCAAATCTACACCACCTGCTTTAATAGGATTTTTATCAAATCTTCCTGCAGTTGAGGGTAATTTTCCAAATTCCATGACCTGTGATATAAATCAAGCACTTATTCAATATTGTTCCTTTGTTTTGTAAACAATTGGCTTAAGAACATAGCAGGAATGAATATTGGTTTTGTTGGTGAATGAGCCAATTTTGTCTGATTCCTTTTTTCTTCCTCGTCCTCTTCCTTTCTTTAGCACTTGTTCGTTTTGTTGTTGTATTTCCCCCCTTCAATGTCTTCTTTTCTAGATTTATTGTGCTAAGCTTGAAAATGACACCATATTTGTGGTTATTTGTGACCACGAAAACCTGAGTTGTCTTACTCTTGTTTGTTTAGTGCTATTTGCTACTTGCGTCCACAATTTTTGTTGCGTATGATATTTGAAAATTGAAGACTTTTGGATTCCTGAGGAATTTGATGGATTAGGGAATTTTTTAATTCAAAACGAACTTTTAGGACTAAACTTCTTGTTTGATCGTGTTTGGGTTATCATAATCAACATGTTCTGAAATGTGTTATCAAAATGACAGGTCCAACACCAAACGTCGATATTGTGTTGTCGATTTGCTTGCAGAGTGACTTGCCGATAGCACAGAGTGGGAAGATAGGGACGCCAGCACAATTGCCAACAGGTCCTGCACGTTCCACAAGTGAAATTTCTGGTTCAAGCAAGTCACACCCCATGCCAAGTGCCTCATCTTTTAAACCAACCGGTAGAAGACAACATGGAAAGAGGAAGGAATTAGACAGTATGTGCATCATCCATGCTGACCAAATTTATTGCCATGTTTCCTTTGGAAAATTGATAAACATGCAATTTTACTCAAGAATATTCTGCATAAATCTCATCCTTGGTACATCTTAAGATATTTCTGCCATATAAAATCATATTTTGGGTGCTCAAATATTTAACTAGAGGGCCAATTAATGATTCGTTCCTCGGTCATGTTAGTTATTGAGGAATGAACTTTTATATCTACCACTTGGTTTACCAGCAAGTATGCATTATATTTACTTCAGATTCTTTTTTGAAGCTGAGCTGGCATTTTAGCCATCTCATCAATGTTTAATAACTAGATATTGGAGATTCCCAACATGGACTGTCATTTACCTTTACTATGGCTTATTGTTTTACTCATGTACTTGAACGGCCGTCTTTATATGGGAGCCGCATTTGCAATTCAGAGTTTTCTTGTCTGTCTGATGCTTTATGTGTCTACTTACGTCCTCAATAATCGAGATTATTGATTGCTTCTTTGGAATATGATCTTGTTCATCATAATGCTGGGATTTTCTTGTTTCTTTTACTTCGAAGGTTCATTTTCCCTTTTGAAGATTTTGATAATATAAATTTCCAGGACAAGAGGATGATGATACTAGAACTGTCCAAAGCCAACCACTTCCTCAAGATGCTTTTCGGATACGACAGTTCCAGAAAGCTAGAGCGAGTAGCACTTCACAAACTGGATCAGTCTCTTATGGAAGTGCATTTTCTGGTGATTTGTCTGGTAGCACTGGCTGAAACTTTCTGTGTGTGTGTGTTTTTTTTTTGGTTTTTGAATGAAAGAACTTATCCTGGAAAGAGAAGAAAGTACTAGTTTTGGAGATCAAAGGTTTGATTCTCCCATGTCTAGAGGAAAATTATCAACACATGATAGAGTTCGACACTGGTATGGTATAAAGTTAAACCCTATGTTTGGTTTAATAGGGCTACATTGGAGAAAAGGTAGGGATTTTAATGTTCCCTCGTTTAAATATGTTTAGATTAACTTTTTGAAAATACCTTCTGCAAAAAAGTGATAAAAGTAATTTTAAAAGAGAATATATTTCTTCAAAAAGTAGAAATTAAGTTAACCATGGTTTAGGCTAAAGCTATGGCTTTGGTTAAAACCGTGGTTTTTAAAAGTTATACCAAAAATGCTTTTTAGAGTGGTGCTTCCGATTACATACATACCTATATATATATACATGTGGCATAAACAGATAAAATGTAATTTGTGTCAAAATGCTGCAAGGAAGATTATCTTCTTCACTCTCGTACCCCTCGATGATGATTCTCCTTGAAATCACACAAATCAGAGATGGTTTTGAGCAGAGGCCATTAATATTATATCATGCAACTAATAGATTTAGGCTTACCAATTTGTTTTAATTGTCTACAATTGATGAAAAGATTTACTTTTCGTTTTTTCTTTACAATTTTTTTATAGATAACCATAGCACACAATACGTAAACTAAAGCATCATTGGCAAGTTGGTAGGGCAAACTTTGCCTTTAATCTCTGTTTTATTTATTATATCTTGTCTCGCTTCATGATTTGGTGACAGAGTTCTTTCGTTTTATTTATTGCATCTCATTTCTATTCCTATATTTTGTAATGAGAAAATAAAATTATTTTCATAATTAAAAATATCTTTACAAAATTCATTGGTTACAGGTGTTGTTAGGTTTATTATTTATATATGTAATTTATTTCTTTTCAAATAAAATGTTAATGATTTATTTTCTCATCGACATTTAAAATTTTAGAGAATATTTATATCTTAAACTATAATTCATTTTAGGAATTATTATTTCTCTAAAAGTAATTTAGAATAACACACTAAGATAAATGTGTTTTACCATAACAAACATTGGATAGTAATCTTATTTAAAATAATACAACATTACCAGCGACTATATGATAATTTGGATTTATCAGGTCTTATTTCAATATTCTCGAATCATTTCTGTAAATGTTGAAAATTACCCTCACACGAACTCACAGATTTCACTTTTTTTCCCCCAAATAAACAGACCTTTTGACTTGAAAAAAAACAAAAACATTTTATATACATTTATGAGTAGACAGTTAGATCAATTAAAACTTTCTCAACGTCAAGATAACTATTGGCGGTCTCTATTTTTTGTCGGTCAAATAAAGAAGGAAAAAGATAAAAGCAAAAAAAAAAAAATCTAGTTAATAATTTCCGTATATAATTACCATAATTACCAGCCGTTTTCATTAGGCACTGGTACGAATGATTTGGCGGGAGGGAGAGATTTTGCTACCCTCTCTTATTTTTTTAATATCTTAACATTACTTATGTATTATATTTTATAAAATAATATAAGAATAAATTTATTTATATATAAATATTGTTACTCCCTTCTCTTCTTGAATCAAATAAGATAATATTAAAATTTCTCCTATTCTCTTTTTTAATGTTAATTATAATAAAATAATAATAAAATTTCTTACATTTCCTTATTTTTTTTCCTAGAATATTTCCCCTCCTCAACACACCCTTGTTGTCAGTCAAAGAAATCAAATAACAAAAAATAAATAAAAACCAGAATTTCCGTACAGTGCCGTTGGGATTGACAGCTGTAAAACAATCAACATTACTTGTGCCAGCTTCCATATCCTACCCATCAAGTAAATCCGATCAAATTTGACAAAGAGAGATGCGTACCCGCCAAAACCCCAAGGGATGGTGGAGTCAATGGTTCATTCCATCACCATTTTTTCCCACCTTCAGGTCGATTATGAGACCTCTCAGATAAAGCGTTCTCCTCTCGCTATCGGTGGTCGACCGATTGGGTTTAGAGGGAGTGGTGAAAATGGATTACGCCAAATCATTCGAAAAGGGATGGGCAAGGCTCCGAAGAGAGAGGAGATGGTAGCATCTCCTTGGTCTCAGTCCAATTAGCCAAGGTGAGGGGCAAGAAATGAGTGCGTCCGAAGGAGAGAGAGGAGGTCTCCGCTCTCATCGATTATAGATATGCCTCTGGATCTCCACTCTATGTCCCAAAAGTTGTTTGCGATTTTAAGTGTAAGTGATGGATATTGGGGGCAAAGATATATGCTTCTTGCAATCTGCAGTCGACCATGGCCCGACAGGTGAACCCATATTTTGAGACTTATTTTTGGTATAACTGAGGGTGCTCAATCAATATTTTTATATATATATATATATATATATATATATATATATATATATATATAATATGAAGTGGTCAATTTATTAAATTGTCATTTCTTGCATAGGATGCGATGTGGTCTGTCAAAAATTAAACGTGGCTTACTAGATGTGCAATTATATTGTACTTTCCTTAAGATATGCAAAAATTTATAGAAGGGGCTCACCGCTCACTTTATATATTTGCATTGAATACTTTTCGTGTCTCTACTGTTTTTCGTACCCTAACATGTAAGCGTTGTGATCCATTAAAACTCATGTATGCCTACTAGAGTAAGCTTTATGATTTGATCTGATATGGGTGAGTTCTCTTTTGTTCATCTATATGTAATGCACCAACCTCCTCTTGACGTGCAAAAATTTATAGGTTTTTTGTGTCTCTATTGCATTCAGTACCCCTAACACAGCTGCCTAAATAGTGATTGTTTTTCGAATGTTGCCCGAATGTAACCGCTATGACTAATCAAAAATTATGTGGCCTACCAGAGTATGCTTTATGATTTGATTTTATATGGGTGTGTTGGTTTGCCTTCATCTATGTGTAATGCACTACTATAAGGGTCACTCAAATTGTATATTTTGATACACCCTCTAGATGTGCACAAATTTATAAAAGGGGCACACTTCATATTTGTAGTTTAGACTTTCCATGTCACTACTGCTTTTGGTTTCCCTAAAATGGATGCCTAAATAGTGATTGCTTTTCAAATGTCCCTCAATTGAGATTGCTATGACCCATAGAAAATTAAGTGGCCTACTAGAGTATGCTTTATGATTTGATCTTATATGGGAGTGTTGGTTTGCCTTCATATATGTAATGCACCACTAAGATAGTAAATCAAATTGTATATTTTGGTACCTCCTCTAGATGTGAAAAAAATTTATAAATGGGACTTAATTTTGTCTTTGTAGTATAGACTTTATGTGTCTCTACTGCTTTTAATACCCTAACATGGATGCTTAAATAGTGATTGGTTTTCAAATATCCCACACATGTAACTGTTATGACCCTTTAAATATTATACGGGGCCTACTAGATTGTATTGCAGCACTAAGTGGGGAGTATACTTATCGTAGCTACAGATAGAGAAGACAACATTAATCAACAAGATACTAGAGAAGGGAGTATAAGAGTTGATTAAGAACTCTATCATTGATAAGAAGTTCATCTAAACACATGCACAAATCCTAGAAGAGTAAGGATAAGAGGTGATCTGTCTGATCCAATTTCTGCTTAGGTTGATAAGCTTATCATCGCTGGAGCATAAGGTTCACATAATTGTTCTATTCTGTTTTTGGATTTTGGGTAAATTCATGAATTTTGGAATTGCTCAACTCTCAAATGAAATTGATTTGATATACCTGTGTAGTTTTTGTGAGTTGCGACAAGATAGGAATGGTGTTTCGATTAGGAATTGATGATATCAATGTGGGCTGTAATATAAAGTAAGTGGTGCATTATGGAATAAGTGGAAGCCTGGGACAATGAAAAATTCGGTCAAAGTGGAATTGAATCAGAAACAGTGGACAAGTGGAGAGAACCCATGGTTAGAACATATGGCTCTTGCCCCAAGTTGTTAGATTTTTTATATGGTGTTGGATAGATTGAAACTTGAAAGTGGCAGAGAGTGGATGAGGGAAGAATGAGATAGTCTTTATTAACTTATGAAATCAGAATCTAAAGTCATAAATCAACAAAGAGTGAAGGGAATCTTGAGTACTTTATGATTTACAAGAATTGTCCTGATCTCATAGTTTGGAGTTGCAGTTTTGAAATAAAAAGAACAAGTAGAACATTTTCGATTGAAGCCAAAGTGGCTGGGAAAACTGTATCTGAAACTGCTTTTGCAACCATCATGAGCCAAAAAGAGGCTGATAGAATTACTTCCCAATTATTATTTTCAAAATTTAAGGTAAAACCAGTATGCTTATTTATGTTATGTTCCTTATTAGCTTCATTTTTTAATGTCTCATGTCATCCACAAATATGCACAGACCTCTCCCATGTTGTGTTGCCATGTAGTTATCATGCCCTCTGCAAAGCCATATGGTTACCATGTAACTTCCAAAGTATGTTGTATTTACAGTGATTGATTGTCTGTTTTGATTTTTGATTTTTTTTTGTTTCTTTATATAATATCAATGGAGAGAAGGAATTAGGTATGGAAGTTTTTCACCATTGCCTCCGTTTTTTTTTACTGTGAACAATATTCATATTCACCTCCTTGATGTTTATTAATGTGCATGCATTAGCACCTACTGCTTTTGTGGTTAGAGATCTTTTAGGTTTTATAATCATTGAAATTAGTGGTGCAAATGAGTCGGATTAAGCCTCAAGTCAGGCCTTGCGGTCTATATCAGGATTTTTTTCTTAGGCTATTGAGAGTCCTAAACCTAAAGCATTGAATAGCTTTAAACATATCAAGTCCTACTTAAAATATTGTATAAAAAGGGAAAATTAATCTCACAGTTTTTATAGTTTCTCTGAATTTTAAGTAGGTCCTTATATGTTTTTTCTTTTTATCCCATCCTTATTATTTGCTAGTTATTTATTAAAGTCCTTCCATTTATAATGTGTGAAAGATGGCGTTACTTGAGAGGGAGAGTATGGTGATGGGAAGGAGATCGAGTGGAGGAGGGAGGGAGAGGCGCTTAGGGAGGTGGTGTTGCAGGTGAGGAAGAGGGTGCATCAGGGTCCCGTCAGCTCAAGTAACGGCATCTTACAAATTATAAAAGGAAGGACTTTTATAAATAATGAGAGAACAATAAGAATGTGATAAAAAGAAAAAAAATTATAAGGACCCTATTTAAAATTTAGTAAAATTATAAGGACTATCAGATTAATTTTCTCTAAAAAATTAGTATGAAACATATTATAATATATTTATTATATATAATATATTTTGTTACAAATAATTTGGGGTTTACAAACTTTATTCTTTTAAGTTTATTTTTATTTTGATTTTAATCTCTCAAATCTTTTGCTCCAAAAATATGTAGCACGTGTTAATCATTGAAATTAGTGGTGCAAATGAGAAAAATTATTATCAAGTTTCATTTTGATACTGAGGAATTATTATTTCTCTGAATAATTTAGAATAACATATTTAGACAAGTATATTTTCCGTTACCAAACACTGGGTAGTATTATTTTAAACCATACAACATTGTGTGTTACTGTTGAGAAATATAAATATTCAACCTGTAGATCTAGCTTGAGGAGAGTATTGAGATACACTAGTTTAGAATTAATTATTAATTAATTAATATTATATTTTGTTAGTTATTTAATTAATTATCTAAAAATTAAGTTTGGATATTATTTAAGATCATATTTGAATATTAAATTATCATATCTTAGAAAAATAAATCTGAGATATTAAGATTATGATGGATTGTAAGTTTAGCCTATTAGCTTATATTTTTGTTTATATAAAGGCCTATATGTATTCTCATTCATTCAAAGATTAATAATATTTTGAGACTTTTTTCCTCTACTTTCAATCCTTCAAATCTCCACATAGTATCAAAGTAGGAATATTAAATCTTGGTTAAGGTCTTGATGATAAAGAAGAAGAAAAAGGTCAAGCCAGAAGAGAAGGCACGCCTTCAAGTGAAGATTAGTTGCTCTGTGATGAAAGAGGATAATTTGGGTCTCTTCTTACAAAATCTCATAGGTTATACGATTAGTTCATTTCCCTCAAGTGAGGTTAGATTACTATGTAAACTCAAGTGGGTTACTATGATTGTATTAGCATGTTGCTCTTGAATAACATATATGATTCTTTATCAAGTTCTTCTCTTGCAAATGTTCTTGCTAGGCATCCAATAATGATGTTCTTCATCAAGTTCGTAACTTTATCTTAAGATCCAGATTCAAGATTCAATCAATTTCAGTTCAGTGGTCACTACTAGTTTCAGGATTCAAAGTTCTGGTTCTTCTATAATGATGCTGCTCACATCTAAGCTACCTCCCAGCTTGAGGGGGAGTGTTGAGAAATATAAATATTAAAACTGTAGATCTAGCTTGAGGGGGAGTGTTGAAATGCACTAGTTTATAATTAATTATTAATTAATTAATATTATATTTTGTTAGTTATTTAATTAATTATCTAAAAATTAAGTTTAGATATTATTTAGGAACATATTTGAATATTAAATTATCATATCTTAGAAGAATAAATCTGAGATATTAAGATCGTCATAGATTTTAGGTTTAATCTATTAGTTTATATTTTTACTTATATAAAAGCCTATTTATATTCTTATTCATTTAAAGATTAATAATATTTTGAGCTTTTTTTTCTCTATTTTCAGTAAACTTTAAATCTCCACAGTTACCAACCAATACATAATAATATAAGCTTATCAACTTTCATTTTATAAGAGGTGCTATATATTTTTGCGGCCAGATATGACGGTACCTCTAAGACTTTATTTTTTTGAACTGAGATTTATTAGATTTGTGAGCATAAATGTTTTGTGGCTAAAGAGTATAAATATATAAAATAATATGTATTCCATGTGCGTTAGTAAATATCACTTCTACTTGCTTATCACTTCTGCTGGACGTTGTTTTTGAGAGCGGTTTTAAGATCGTCGTGTTTCTCTATTCAGCATTTACCAATTGCAGAGGTGACATCTATATACGAGCAAGTTCTCACATTGTTTCCGACAGCTGTGAGTGTGTTTTTATTTTGAGCTTCAGTTAAGTTCCTTAGCTGTCATGATCATTAGAGGCATTCTTAAATATCCGCTTTGATTGCTCTCCTTGTAAAAATGGATGAATAACCGACATTTTAATCTCTCTCTACTGGTATAATGTTAATTTAATATTTCAACGTTTTTTTTTATCTTGGCTTTGTAGGAGATGTTACATTCGTTTCATTAGAAATGCTCATGAGAAGAAAGGGGTAAAGGTCAAGAAGAGATTAGAAAAGCTTTTGATTTTATGCTCAACTACGTTGGTAAATGTTTTCCCTCAATCTCATCGTCCTGTATTTTATAGGTCATTGTATAATATCTGGATTTTTACTTTACTGATTGAGGGGTCTGTTAGGCATCTGTCTTTCTTTAATGCTAACTCTTTCCTTTCTTGGATAACTTATAATAATATTATACTTGCATACATATTTTTTTTCTGAACAGGATCCTAACTCACATATAAAAGCACATCATGCTCACAATTAGTAACTTCTGCAGCTCAAAACAGCAAGAGTAGTTAACCTTATTCTACTGGATTATCCCTAATACTAATTCGTTCATATGATTATCATTGACATCATCTAGAAACTGATATCTTTTTCATTTCAGTAAACAAAATCAGTGATAAGCTCATTTACTGGTAGGTGGACTTGGATCTCATGCAACAAGCTCTGCAAAAAAAGATGATTTGTCCTCTAGCAATCTTGTTGGAGTCAAACTCCTCAATTAGTCCTGCATCAAGATCCATGGAAAATCATATGGGAAGAGAAAATAAAGCATATCAAAGTACAGAAACTATACACATTCAAAGAAGAATAACAAGCAACTTAACTGACCTTGATTGAGCAGCAGAACCATATCACTGTCGAGAACAGAAGTTATTCTGTGTGCAATGGTGATAACTGTGCAGTCAGAGAAGTGTTGCCGAAGAGTTTTTTGAATCGAATTATCTGTTGCAGTATCAACTGATGCAGTAGCTTCATCAAGAACTAAACTTTACTTCTCTTAAGTAGTACCCTACCAAGACATACCAATTACCTCTGACCTATGCTCCAATTCTCACCATTTTCACTAACTACACCCATTTTCATAAAAGCAATCAGTTTTCATTTCTTGGATTGGAAATAGTGTAATGTCTCTTTATGATCAAGAAAATTAAGACAAACCTCCAGAGTCTAGCTTTCCTTCTTTCTTTCGAACTTCATCTCCAAGTTGGCACTTATCCAGAGCCTAAAAACATGTCAACCAATGAAGGCAAAGCCATATCAAGAAATATTCACAAGTTTAATGTTGGGATAGGACCTAATGTTGAGTGTATATGCACGTGTTTGTTTGCAAATATAACAAACTTACCTCCCAAAAGCAAAATCTTTTGGTCCTATAGGTATTTTACACGTCATTGTATGATATCTGGGTTTTTACTTTACCGATTGAGGGGTCTGTTAGGCATCTGTCTTTCTTTAATGCTAACTCTTTCCTCTCTTGGATAACTTATAATAATATTATACTTGCATACATTTCTTTTTTTTTTTTTGTATTCCAAAAAAAACTTTCTATACATATTTTTTTTTCTCAACAGGATCTAACTCACATATAAAGGCACATCATACGCACAAGTAGTAACTTCTGCAGCTCAAAACAGCAAGAGGAGTAGTTAACATTATTCTACTGGATTATCCCAATTTAATACTAATTCGTTCATATGATTATCATCGACATCATCTAAACTGTTATATTTTTCATTTCGGTAAGCAAAATCAGTGACAAGCTCATTTACTGGTAGGTGGACTTGTATCTCAGGCAACAAGCTCTGCAGAAAAAGATGATTTGTCCTCTAGCAATCTTGTTGGAGAGTCAAACTCCTCAATTAGTCCTGCGTCAAGATCCTTGGAAAATCATATGGGAAGAGAAAATAAAGCATATCAAAGTACAGAAACTATACACATTCAAAGAAGAATAACAAGCAACTTCACTGATCTTGATTGAGCGGCAGAACCACATCGCTGCCAAGAACAGAAGTTATTCTGTGTGCAATGGTGATAGCTGTGCAGTCAGAGAAGTCTTGCCGAAGAGTTTTCTGAATCAAATTATCTGTTGCAGTATCAACTGATGCAGTAGCGTCATCAAGAACTAAAACTTCACTTCTCTTAAGTACTACACTACCAAGACATACCAATTGCCTCTGACCCATGCTCCAATTCTCACCATTTTCAATAACTACATCCATTTTAATAAAAGCAGTCACTTTGCATTTCTGGGATCAGAAATAGTGTAATGTCTCTTTATGATCAAGAAATAAGACAAACCTCCAGAGTCTAGCTTTCCTTCTTTCTTTCGAACTTCATTTCCAAGTTGGCACTTATCCAGAGCCTAAAAGCATGTCAACCAATGAAGGCAAAGTCATATCAAGAAATATTCACAAGTTTAATGTTGGGATAAGACCTAATGTTGAGTGTATATGCATGTGTTTATTTAAAAATATAACACTCCCAAAAGCAAAATCTCTTGGTCCCTATACTTTGAATAAATTTTAGTTTTGATCCTATACTTTTAACAAATTTTGATTTTAGTCCCTATATTTAATTGCGTTAATTAACGCCATTAAACATTCAAATCTTTATAAAACTATAAAGACTAAAATCAAAATTTATGCAAACTAGAGGGACAATAATGATATTAACCCTTGAAAATATAACAACCTACCTCCCAAATTTGTTCATCCGTGTACTCCTCCAACGGGTCTAGGTTACTTATCACTGTGCCTTCAAACATGGTTGGGAATAATTCTAAGTCTAGACCTCAAATCATTAAGTTTAATTGATGAGATGTTGATGCCATCGATCACAATTTGCTCAGCAGTTGGATCAATGGTTCGAAAAAGTGAATGTATGAGAGTTGTTTTACCACTTCCTGTTCTCCCGACAATGCTGGTTTTCGTTCCTCCGAGGAATTTGCATGTTACGAGTGGTAAATGTGGCGCATATCGAACCTTCATCAGATGCAAAACATAAATTCAAACTCTAGATAAAAGACCAGCTGCTCTAGTTTTACAAATTAATTGACCAAGGATCGAAAGAAATTATGATCTTAACATTCTAAATGTGATTGAGACATGCATTTGGAGTCAAATTTATGGCTAGCTCAAATTACCTGCAGGTTACTAATGTCAACTTCTCCATGTGATGGCCAAGAAGGATTCGGTCGATTATCTTCTATTACAAGAGAAGGCTCACTCGAATGCTACTATACTGGAGTATTCTCTCAACTGATATAATTTTGATCTCCAAGTTGCAAAGATTCCATATCACCCAGGCTAGTATGAGCAAAGTAATTGTCAATTGGTTAAGATGCCAAAACATACCTGGATCTATGACTCCCAAATGTGATGGAAGACAACATATCCAAGCGGACGCAAAGCCATTCCCCTTGGCCGAGAATACCCATCCATCAGTTTCATATTTGCTTCCTTAAATCTTGACTCTTGATCAAAGCTCCTGATGGTTGTTGTTCCTGAAATAGTTTCAGAAAAGTGCTGAATGACTGGAGCTTTGCATACTCCAACTAATCGTGATAGTTCTCGATCTGAAGGTAAATAATATTGCTGCAGAATAATGGGCCTGTTTAGAAACAAGTAAAACTATGGTTCTAAAAGTCCTTTTAGGCAAAATCTTGGTTTGAAAAAATTTTAAAATAAACAGTCATATTTGTCCATAAGTGTTTTTGGGTAAAACCATAGTTTTGAATAAGCTACTGAAACTGGCTTTTGGAATAGTAAAAGAGTTTATGGACTATCCAATTACTATATTACCCCTACTTTTTCTTATACCCTCTCTCATTTCTCATCTCTCTTTTCTACCCTATGTCTTCTCTCTTCTCTCCTCTCTCTTCTTCACCCTCTCTCCTCTCTCTTCTCTCCCCTCTCTCCTCTCTCTTCTCTTTTCTTTACCCTCTTTCCTCTCTCATACTTTTAATCAAATCATACATTTTTTAGTAATTTACCAATATAAAAAGTCATTCTAAAAATAACTATCCAAACACTTATTTATTCATAACCACTTTTTTTTATAAGTTATTCTCTAAAAGCCCTTTTTCATAAGCTGTCAAAAAATCCGTTTTTTCCATAAGCCCGTTTTTAAAATCTTATCCAAACACACACAATATGTTTATAAGACATAAGTTGTCAACATATAACATGATAAATTAAACAGAAGAAATAAAGAGTTCAGGAATAAGTGCATAATCATTGCAACCATAGATTACAGGACAATAAATGTAGAATATACAAGAAATAGTAGCTTAATATATAAGCATACAATGATGATCAAGAAAAGTAGCAAAAAAAGAAAATATTAAAAATTAATAAATAAATGCAAGTGGGAAAGTGAGAAAGATAATGAGATAACAAATTTGACCAATTCAAACTAATAAAATAATAATTAGTTGCTTGATGCATCAGTCAACACTTCTCTTCCTTCAAAGCTGCATACTCTAAGTAATTCCCTCAAAAAATATAACTTCTCCTTTGATAAAGCCTTCGTCAAAACATCAGCTAACTGTTCTTGCGTGCTGCAATATTCCAATACTATCTCCTTCTTTGCTACCAAATCGTTAATGAAATGATAACGAATATCAATATGCTTGGTTCTGCTATGAAATGTGATTCTTTGTCATAGAGATAATTCATTATTATCACAGAATATCTCTGTTGATCCCTCTTATTCTTGTTGAAGATCTACTAACACTCTTCTTAGCCAAATAGCTTAACAAGCGGCCGAAGTTGCTGCATAAAACTCTGATTCTGAGATTGACAATACTACAGTAGCTTGTTTTTTTGAGCTCCAACTAATCACTCCTGAGCCTAGAGTAAAAACATTTGCTGAAATACTTCTTCTATCTTTCAGTGAGCTTCCCCAATCACTATTTGTATACCTACACAACCTGAAATTAGAAACTTTAGAGTATCAAATGCCATACTCCAAAGTTCCAGCAATGTACCATAGCACCTTCTTTACAGCTCCATAATGAACTATTGAAGATTGTTGCATAAACCTGAAAATAACACTAACAGAAAATGCAATATCAGGTCTAGTGCGAGTAAGATAAATCAACCCTCCAACCAAGTTTCTAAATCTTCTTGCATCAGCCATTTCTCCTCCATCTTGCTGTAATTTTTTATTTACATTCATAGGGGTAGCTGTGGTTTGCAATTAAGCATGCCAAATTTGTTGAGAATGTCCCTAGCATATTTCTTTTGTGAAAGAAATATTCCATCTTTAGATTGATAAACATCAAGCCCAAGAAAATAGTGCAATAAATCCATATCTAACATTTCAAACTCATTCATAATTTGAGACTTAGGCCTTGTTCGGTTCGAGGGAGGGGAGGGGAGGGGAGGGGAGGGGAGGGGAGGGGAGGGGAGGGTTTAAAGTTTCCTTGTTTGGTTTGATTGGAAGGGAAGGGAGGGAATATATTTTTAATGATCCTTTGTTTGGTTAAAAAAGGGAAGGGAAGGGAATGATATTGTTAATTTACCAGCATACCCTTTGTTTAAAACCGACAAACTTGTGTATGGAAAGAGGAAATTTTTTAGGAAACTCGACTTGTGTAAAACAATGAAAATCAAATAACGATAGAAAAATAGGGTTTAATGAACTCGTGTAACTACTCTATTTTCCTTAAAAAACTTGAGTTTTAACGTTGTCTCTGCATACATTTAAGTCAATTTTTTTCCTCAAACTCGAGCTTTAATATAAGAGTCGCTTGTTTTTATCCAAAATCGCCTTATCTAGATTCAGTCACTGCGTTTTAAAACCCTATTAATTGGACCATTGTTTGGACTATTTGCCCTCTGTGCTCTAATCCTCTCTTCTCTAAACTGACGCTTAGCCCTCTCACTCTATCTATCGAATCGTTCAACCTATTGCAACCAACATTTTCAATCACGTAACCCTAGAATGACCCGAATAAAAGTGCCTACGGTAAATATGCCATCTGAAGTGATGACTAAGTCTGCACAGACGAGGGAAAGTCGAAGACTGAGGAAGGATGTAGCTAAATCTGAAGGGTCGCAGAAGAAGAAAGAGACCATTGTGACAAGGACATGCAGAAAAAAGGGACGACTTCTTCGCGAGCAAGGTCCAAGTCTGCACAAGGGCATACGCCTTATCTGGTATGACAACTCAGAAAAGAAGAGCTAAGGAAGTTCAAAAAGGGAAGCATGTTTGTAGAAATGCATCCGTGGAGACCCCTTTGATGGCTCCCACCACAAAAACTACAAGCTATGCACATACCTCTTCTTCTGAAGCACATTCTGGAGGTTTTGTCAGAACAAGACTGTTGAAGAGACCAAAGAGCAAGGCAACTCAAAAGATCACGAATAGCAAAGAATTTTTTGCCACTAGTCCACTGGAAGATGTAGATGCAGCTTTCAGATAGAGAAAGTTCAGTGCAGGGGTTCAGGTAGATATTAGAAAAATAAAATCTAAGTTCAACTCGAGTGTCGCTGGTTAAAGTTCTACAAGTAAAGTGTAAGTGGTGAAACTCGAGTCACTTGAGCGTAAAACTTGAGGTTCACTGTCGAAACTCGAGTTGTGTCAACTTAACAAAAGCAACACATAGCCGTTGAAACTCTTGTTTGTTTATCGAATTAGAGTTTGAGCACTGCAATTCGAAGCACAACTCGACTTGCCTGATGTAATTGGAGTGCTGTATATGTAAAAAATATGAAATAGAAAAACCATTTTACCCCAAAAATACATGAGCATTAACTTACATACTATTAACAAGTCATCACTAATACAAAAAATACATCACTTCAAAAGGTACATTTGTGTAGACCATCTAATAACATATACAAAATGACACATGCTACGCACACCACATTTTTTAGAATATTCCATAACATACATCAGTTTGCAATGCTTGAATGACCATCTAATGAGAACTATGCATCATTGTCATTATCAATTGCTTCCTTGTTGGTTGAGGACATTGAGCCACAACCCTAAGCCTATCGACATTACTCATGAGAAATTAGTATATTTCATGTATTCATCCACCATCAAATCCACATACTTCAAACTAGTGTTATTGCTCTTTGACGCAATTGAAGCCATCGACATTAGGGGTGTATATAAGCAGGGCTGGGCAGGGCAGCCCCCTGCCCGATGCCCAGCCTGAAAAAAGTATGGGCTGCATTTTGCAGCCTGATGCCCGGCCCTGCCTGGTAAAAGCCCTAATCATTTCGGGCTGGACATGAGCGGGCTGGGCATGCCCAAATCGTGATACCTCGCTGATATTGTGGAAAAAAATCTGCAATCATGAACTTATAAAATAATATAATATTTATGTCTTCAAGAGTTAAATAATATCTATAATCCACTAAGAATAAGGTAATAAAAAGATAATAATTAAAGTCTTGAAGTCTATTACATATATAAAAAAGAAAGATTAAAATCTGTAGGGGTCGGATATCTGTAGCGGTATTGCAACATCAATAATTGAATGCTTGGCAAGTAAAACATATGAGCAACTTTGGTATCTATGTAAATATAAGAGTTATGTTCAGTACTTTAAAAATGAGCAAGGAAAGTTGTCAACTAAAATGAAAAATGTAGAGTTACAAATAAAATAAATTAAGAAAAAAAATAAGATTATAAAAAATATATATATATATAGGGCCGAGCCAAATGGGCAGGGCGGCATACCATGCCCAGTGCCCTGCCCTGCCCGGCCCGGCCCAAATATATTTTGGGCGACTTTTTCTGGGCCGGGCTGGGCAATTTTTTTACCGGGCTCGGGCGGGCGGACCGAGCTCTGGGCATTGTGCACACCCCTAATCGATGCACCAGTACAAAGTATTCAGTTATGAAATCCATCTAATACAGCAAGGCAAAAATCATATATCAACAAATCAGCATTCAATAGAAAAGAACTATATGAACTATAATGCTAAGTCGACTAGCATGGAAGTAATGTTAGGCTAAAATGCCACCTATAATGCTCGAATCTGGACAACACGCTAGGTGTCAGCCATGAAATTTGCATAAAACACAGCTCAAAATTAAGAACACGAGGATGTAGTTGAAGAAACCTTTACTTTTAAAGAACAAAGACGTGACAGCGACGGCTAGCAGAAATAGCCAACCATAGACCGGTGTGTGGAGAAAACCATGACGATGATGATGGCGCAAATACTTCCATAGTGAACCCACCTAACAATTCAATGGAGACAATGGTGTGAAGACACAACTCAACTTTCAGCTATAGAGGACAGCTGCATACAAGCGGGATATAATTGTCCCAAATTTTGGCATCTTTCCGAAAAATCTTGATTTGGAGGGACGCAAAATCTAGGGGAGAGAAGGAACATGAACCAAATTTTGGCCCCCTCTCGCCCCCTAAGAAAAATTACAAACCGAACCTTCGAACTGAACAAGGCCTTAAATTGATCCATAAGAGCAGTAGAGGAGCTAGTGTAAATGATATCATCAACATAAAGATAAATAATGATGAAATCACTACTTTCCTTCTTTACAAACAAGGTGGGCTCATTTTCACTTCCTAAATACTCATTTTCTAAAAATATCCATCAATCCTGCTATACCAAGCTCGGGGAGCTTGCTTCAAACTATACAATGCCTTTTTCAACTTGTACACCTTTGTTTCATTACCTTCTTTTATGAAACCTTCTAGTTATACTACATAGGCTTCTTCTTGTAAGTTACCATTAAGGAATGCTGACTTGACATCAAATTGATAGACTAGCCTTGGCTGCACTCTGGCCATTGTAGCTGTGAAGCAAGGGTAAAACAAGTCTCAGTTTCAAATTAATCTACTGGAGAAAGGGTTTCTTCAAAATCAACACCATATTGCTGTGCATAACCTTTTGCCACAAGATGAGCTTTATGCTTTTGTACGCTTCTATCTGTAGCAAACTTTGTCTTAAACACCCATTTCAAGCCAATTGCATTTTTCCCTTCTGGTAAATCCACCATTTCTCATGTTTCATTCTTTTTAATGGAATCCAACTTTTCTACCATTGCTTTATGTCATTCTTCCTTTTCAGTTGCCTCTTCATAATATAATGGATCTGAAATAGTAAGAGCAAATTAACAGGAATATATGTCAGCAGTATATTTGAGATTTACTTTTTTTACTCTTGTTGACTTTCTCAGTGTAACAGAAGACTCTTTAGGAGTTGATGAAGAGTTTCCACTAGATGCATTTGCTGCAAGTAATGGCTCTTGTTCTTCTTCTTGTGGAATCTCTATAGGGATCTCTTGTGGCCCCTGTTTATCACTACAATCCTAACTTTCACCTTAATTAAATACTACATCTATGCTGATAGTAATTTTGCCACTTATTGGATTATATAGCTTATATGCTTTAGTTCAGAACAATAGCCAATAAAATTTTTTTTTTTTAAATTTCTCATCAAACTTGTGAGAAGGAGTCTTAATCAAAGCATAAGCTATACAACAAAAAATTTTAAAGTGGCTTACCATTGGCTTTGTACCTATCCAAGCCTCATATGGTGTTTGATTACAGACAGCTTTTGTGGGAGACAAATTGAGAAGGTATACCGCTGTTGCAACAGCTTATATCCAAAAATAAATAGGAAGATCTTTCTCTTGCATCATGCTTCTGACCATCTCTACTACAATACAATTCGTCTTTTCAAGACACCATTATGTTCTAGCATATGTAGTGCTATAAGCTTCCTGCAAATTTTATTTTCCTCACAAATTCTTAAAGGCAGTTAAGACAAATTCATCTCCTTTATCTGTTCGTAGTGTCTTTATTAGAATATCACTTTTCTTTTCAACAAAAACTTTAAACTTCTTGAACCTGTCAAAAGCCTCAGATTTATTTTCCAAGAAATAAACCCAAGACATAGAACTATAATCATCTATAAGTAGTAAAAATTATCGACTGCCACCAAGAGAATTCATGCTCATAGGCCCACACAAATTAGTATGCACTAATTCAAGACATTCAGATGCTCTCCAAGCCTGACTTATAGGAAAAGGTCTTTTACTTTGCTTTCCATAAACACACCATTCACAAAAGTCAAGATAATCAAGTTTTGGTAAACCAAAAACCATTTCCTTTTGATTCAATAACTTCATACCATTGATATTTATGTGCCCATATTGTAAATGCCACAATCTAGTCTCATTATGACCACTAACAACCAAAGCATATTTTTCAAGCATTGAAACATACTAAGGAAACATTCTATTTTTAGCCATTGAAACTCTAACTATGATATGTCCAGATTTGTTATCTCTAATGATACAACAACCATCATTAAACAAAATTGAATATCCATCAGTCATTAGTTAGCCAATACTAAGCAAATTATGGGATAGACTAGGAACATGCATCACATCCTGAACAATCTTAGCATTACCTTGGTTGGTTTCAATGCTAACAGTACCTCTGCCTTCAACTTGAATTTGATTGTTGTCACCAAGGGCAACATCTGATTTTTTAGACTCATCAAGCTCCTTAAACAACACTTCGTTCCCGTCATATGGTTTGAACAACTACTGTCCAAAAACCAAACATAGTTAGTTTTCTCCTTTTCACAAAAAAGGGTCATAAATAGCTCATTCTCAGCATCTGCCTGTTCTGTAAAATTAGCTTGATTGTTCTCATCTTTCTATTTTTTCTAACAGAAAGCTTCTCTGTGACTTGGCCTTTTGCAGTAATGGCATTGAAAAGTTTTCTTCTCTTTATTATAACATCCCCTGCCTTGACCTCTTCCTTAGCCTCTTCCACCTCTTCCACAACCTCTGCCATGTCTACAATGACCACTACTAGTAGAGTTATTATTAATCTCTGCCTTCACCTGAAAAGCCTTTTCTTCATGCTTTTCAACAGACCTTAGCAACCTTTCTTCATATGGTTGCAAAGAACTCATTAGTTTATAAATGAGTAATCAGACAGATCATGTGTTTCTTCAATCATAGCAACAATATGTTTAAACTTTGGAGTAAGACTCCTTAAAACTTTTGTAACAATAATTTCTTCAGAAATGTTTTCTCCATAGGTTTCACTTGATTAACAAAAGAAGATAGTCTAGATAAAAAAATCTGAACAGATTCACCATTTTTCATAATCAAGGTTTTAAAGTCACGATAGTAAGTCTGCAATTTTACCGTAATTACCTTTAAAGAACCTTGAAACTCCTTCAAAATTTGTCAAGCCTCTAATGACGTAGTTGCTGCTGCAATCCTTGAAAATATTGTCTCATGGATAGCTTGTTGAATGAAGAACAAATTTTTAGCATCCTTCTTTTTGACTTCTTTCAATCTTTCTGTAGATTCCTCTTCTGGATCAATGTGATCCACAAAGTCAAACTCCACCAACTCCCAAAGATCTTGGAACATGAACAAAGTCTTCATTTTTATATTCCAAAACTCATACTTCTCACCTATGAAAATCGGAGTGGCAGTGAAGAGGAAAAAGAAATAAAATTCGCATTCAAAGCCATTTGCTTTTCCGATTTTAGACTCCCTCTCTCTCTTGTTTCCCTTCTCACAAACACTTAAAAGAAGCAGAGAAAGTTTCTGCTCAACCCCAAAGTGTTTCACTCTATTACACACTAGATTGAACTGGGCTCTAATACCACTAATGTTAGATGAATAGAATATAATAGATGAGAGGTATAAACTAACTTCCATTTATTGACTAAAATAGTAGCCTTATATATAGGCATACAATAACTTTGTGATCAAGAAAAGTAATAAAAAAAGAAAATATTAAAAAATAATAAATAAATGGAAGTAGAAAAGAGAAAGTGGGAGAGATCATACGATAATAAATTTGATCAATTCAAACTAATAAAATAATAATTAGTTGTTTGAAGCATCAATCAACATTGCATACTCTAACTAATCATGATAGTTCTCCAGCTGAAGGTAAATAATCTTGCTGCAGAATAATATGTTTGTAAGACATAAGTTGTCAACATATAACATTATTGAGAAACACAAATATTCAAGCTGTAGATCCAACTTGAGGGGGAGTGTTGAGATACACTAGTTTAGAATTAATTATTAATTAATTAATATTATATTTTGTTAGTTATTTAATTAATTATCTAAAAATTAAGTTTTGAATATTATTTAGGATCATATTTGAATATTAAATTATCATACCTTAGAAGAATAAATCTGAGATATTAAGATTATAATAGATTCTAGGTTTAGCCTATTAGCTTATATTTTTACCTATATCAAGGCCTATTTGTATTCTCATTCATCTAAGGATTAATAACATTTTGAGGTTCCCTTTACTTTTAATCCTTCAAATTTTCACATGGTATCAAAGCAGGAATATTAAATCTTGGTTAAGGTTTTGAAGAAGAAGAAGAAGAAAAAGGTCAAGCCTGAAGAGAAGGCACACCTTCAAGTGAAGATTAGTTACATATGATGGAAGAGGGTAACTTGGGTCTCTTCTCACAAAATCTCATAGGTTATGAGATTAGTTCATCTACCTCAAGTGAGATTAGATTAGTGTGTAAACCCAAGTGGGTTATGATGGAAGAGGATAATTTGGGTTTATTTTCACAAAATCTCATAGGTTATGAGATTAGTTCATCTACTTCAAGTGAGGTTAGATTAATGTGTAAATTCAAGTAAGTTACCATGATTGTATGAGCAAGTTGCTCTATTATGGAAGAGGATAACTTGAGTCTCTTCTCATAAAATCTCATAGGTTATGGGATTAGTTAATCTCCCTCAAGTGAAGTTAGATTAGTGTGTAAACTCAAGTGGGTTACCATGATTGTATGAACCTGTTGCTCTTGAATAATACATATGATTCTTCATCAAGTTCCTCTCTTACAAATGTTCTTGTCTGGCATCCAACAATAATGTTCTTCGTCAAGTTCGTAACTTTATCTTAGGATCCAGATTCAAGATCCAATCAACTTCAGTTCAATAATCACTACTGGTTTAAGGATTCAAAGTTCTGATTCTTCTATAATGATGTTGCTCACATTCAAGCTGCCTCCCAGCTTGAAAGGGAGTGTTGAGAAATACAAATATTCAAGCTGTAGATCCAGCTTAAGGGAGAATGTTGAGATGCACTAGTTTAGAATTAATTAATATTATATTTTATCAGTTATTTAATTAATTATCTAAAAATTAAATTTTGGATATTATTTAGGACCAGATTTGAATATTAAATTATCATATTTTAGAAGAATAAATTTGAGATATTAACATTATGATAGATTCTAGGTTTAACCTATTAGCTTATATTTTTACCTATATAAAGGTCTATTTGTATTCTTATTCATTTAAGGATTAATAACATTTCGAGGTTCCCTTTACTTTTAATCCTTCAAATTTTCACATGATAAATTAAATGGAAGAAATATAGAGTTCAGAAATAAGTTTATAATCATTGCAACCATAGATTGCAGGACAATAAACGTAGAATATACAAGAAATATGTAGAAACATCATATCATGTAAACAAACATGGTTTAAGAAAAATACCTCGTACCAAATGCTGTTTGATATCACAGGTATAAAGGTGATGAAAACCTGCCATGCAGCCTAGGACATAACTGCTATTATTCCTAAAAGTTGGATCATAGAGAAGTCAAATGACCCAATTTGATAGGGAATATTTAAATCCACTGCACTTTGATCTGTAAAGGCCTACAAGAAAACAAAGAGAAAAATAAAAAGGATTTTCAATGACTCAATACATTATTCTTGATATATAGTTATGAAAGGAAACCAACAAGGGTACTATAAATTTAAAAGACATTTAAAATTCATAAACTATGTTATTGATCATTAGATTAGATTAAAAAAAAGATAAAAACAATGAAATATTTCAACTTCTTACTCTATTAATAATCCTCCTACTCGGAGTGGCATCAAAAAATGACATAGGTTCGCGGAAGATGCAGAAGTGCATTTTATTGAAGAGTAGAGTTGCAGTCTTGCAACTAGCTGTGGATAGAAAAGTCGCTCTGGCAAGGATACAGAAAGCACTTCCATTGGCCATAAGCATAAAGGTTCCCACAGGTGGTTTTACATCTGAAGAAATAGGAGTTGCCCAGGCCATCCAATACTTCCAATTTGAAGAAGTTGGAACAGAATTTGAGCCAACAATATAAATGGTATAAGAGCTCCTCCATATGCCGTTGTAATATATTTCCAATAGACAGAAAGCCCAACTTTGCCTTTCTCCTTTTCTTGCTCTTGAATAAGCTAGCCTTTTGGTTCAACTACAGTATCTGTTTTATCACTTTGCCTATCATTGTTTGCCTCTTTTTCCTCTGTAACTTGTACAACCGAGATATTTACCTCTTGTTCAGCAATACTTAATTTATCACACACTCCCCCCTAATCCAGTGAATCAAGTGCAGATAACGCTTTTTATGTGCCCCAACAAGCTCCAGAAAGTCAGTCCCTGTGTTGAGCAAATCATTATACTTTCCACATTGAGTAATTTCTCCATCTTTCATGACCTGATATATATGATATAACATAAAAATATTAGAGGAAACTAAATATAGTAAATTCTCTTTCAAATGATAAAGATTAAATTATCATAATAGAGCTCACCAAAATAAGGTTGGCAGCAGGTAAGAACTCTACTTGATGAGTGATATAAATAACTGTCTTTGATCTTACACGACCTAGTAGACATTCCTGCCATAAACAGAAATAATGAAAGAGCCAATTAATTAAGTGAACTAAAATATTTAAATAAGCGTAACACCAAATAAAGATCATGCTTCATAAAAGTATGAAAAAGAATCCTGGGTAGAATACTAATGCTATAAGCATTTAAGTTATAAAATCCATATAGGATATAACAAACAAAGTCATCAAAATGGATTACCTTAAAAAAGTGAGATCCTGTATGAGCATCCACAAAACTAAAAGGATCATCAAATAGATATATATCAGCATCTTGGTAGAGAGCTCTTGCAATCTGAATTCTCTATTTTTGTCCACCACTCAAATTGATTCCCCTCTCTCCAATAACTGTCTGATCACCAAATGGCAGAATCTCCAGGTCCTTCTTCAGGTAACATGCTCCAAGGACCTTCTCATACCTTTCCCTATCGATGTCCTTACCAAATAATATATTCTCTTCGACTTTTCAATTTGAATCCATGCAGACTGAGCA
Organism: Leucaena leucocephala; assembly: GCA_037074615.1. NCBI lineage: Eukaryota > Viridiplantae > Streptophyta > Magnoliopsida > Fabales > Fabaceae > Leucaena > Leucaena leucocephala. The sequence continues at coordinate 11,212,244 of CM073540.1, read as the reverse complement.
ACAAAGAACTTAGTTCCACACACCCTTATTGTTCCTGATATCTTTGGCACTTCTCCTAAAATACATGATAGTAGACTAGACTTGCCTGAGCCAACAGTACCACAGACAGCAACTCTCATGCCTTGCATGACAGTGATATTTATACCTTTCAATGTTGTATTAGAGGAAGATAAATCCCAAGAGAAATTACCATTAACTACTTCAATTGTTGTATTAGAACTACCCGTTGGAAGCTTCTCTATAACATCATACTGCAAGTCCTCAAGTTGAAGGAATGATGCAATCCTATCCAAAGATACCTTAGTTTGTGCTATAATTGAAATAATACCTGGGAGTTTATAAATGGCCCTCTGAAGTATTTGGAATGTTGCAAGTGCAGATAAGATCTTTCCTGAATCGAGTGAGATCCCTATAAGATTACAAGTACCAAATGTATCCTCAGACACAAATATGGGCGCACCCCAAAACAGAAAGACAATAATGGCGAATGTATAAACATATTTCCTTAACAAACCTTCCTCTGTCTTCCTCAGTTCAATAACCTTAGACAGAAACTTCATTTCCCATCCATGTAATTTGAGAATTCTCATGTTCCTTAAAATCTCAGAGGTGGCCTTCATTCGTCTATCTTTTGACTCCATCAACTTGCCTTGAATCTTTTCCTGCATTTTCCCCAAGGGAACATTTAACAACATTACAATAACAGTAGCAACAAAAGAGGCAATAGAAGCCAACTCAAGTTTTTATACAAAACATACAAGGCCAATACAACTTTCAGAACTACCAACCACGGATCATGAATGCACTAACTAAAATTGCCAACTCTTTCAGCATCAATTGTCATAAAATTGATTATTTCTCCAGTAGTGTGTCTCTGCTTGGCTTGGCAGGAAAGGGTCAAACTTTTACTATAAATCATTGTCACAAGCTGCGCTCGGATCCTAACTCCAATTTGCTGCAATTTAAACACCCAGTGCTTCTCTGACAGGCATTCTACAAGCTTCGCGACAAAAAATGTAGCCACCAGAACGTATGCCTCATTCTCAAATATTTCTTTGCCATTGAGGTATTGAACAAAAGTGTGAATTATATATGGACCAACTTAAGAAGCCAAAGTGTTTAAAAGTGCAAGAATGGCTGTTGCAAAAACCTCTTTCTAAGCTGAGAGTATTAATGACTTCACCAACTTAAGTGTGGTCACTCTGTTTATTGTACCACAGTCAGCCTTAAGTTTATTCCTAAAAGGTGGAAAAGTTCCAGCTACACTATCACAACTAGCTAGTTATGGGACATCCTCAAGCTCTAATATCTTCTGCTTGCCCGCAGCAATTAGAGGACCCACCCAAGAGAACGTAAGAATGCTGAAAATTCCAGCATTTGAGTAAGGAGTAACAGTTTCTTGCCCATTGGTCGTATTCGACTCTAATGCATTACTAACATCAGTATAATCCTTTAAAAGAGGCTCTTAAAAAATGCTATCTTCACTCACAGTTTTCACGAAAAACACCACATAACAAAAGAATATACCCACAAAGGAGGAGACACCATCAGAAATTAAGTACTGAAGTGGTAACAAAATGTGTTTAAGATGGAGAATAACATCCAGTATAAAGCAAGAACATGAAATGAGGAGGTAGAAAGAGCACCAACCTCTGAAGAAGAACTGAAATTTCCTTTCACCTGAATAGAAGAATCCTGTAAACAAGTAAGTAGAAACGACACCCCAAGCAACTGTTTTAAGCGCCAAATCCAAAAGGGTCATGCACTTTTCATCAGACCAACCATTTGCATACCAATAGAAGTAATACAGTAAACACATGACTAGGTTAAATGCAGAAGCACCCAAAGAACAAAACAGAGTCCTTGGGACAAAGTACCCCTGGATTTCTCCTTGGAACCATCTCTAGCACCCGCAGTAATTTGTTTCCACACCCATGAAACAAGGAACGCTACCAAAAAAGCTAGGTGGAGAGAAGCAGACAACAAATGCAAGAAAATGGGTTTTAAGAGAAGACTTGCGGTAGAGTACATTGGTGAGTCGTGTGAGAAAACAAACCACATAGATTGAAGGAAGACTGAAAAGAATAAGAAGCGTCAAATATGGAAATTTCTGAAATGGGTGAGCTAGAGGGTTCTGGTTCAGATTCAGGCTCGTGAAATGATTGAGGATTGAAAAACAAAGAAGTGAGCTGAAAATGGGAGAGCGGTTAACGTGGTGTCCAAGGAAGGAGAACAATGACTGGTTTTCAGGAAAGGGGTGAGCTCGGGGAATTGCTCTTGGAAGTGGAAAGAGAGGGCCTTGCTAAGGAGGACCACGGTCCTTAATAGAAATTAAATAAAGTTGTAAAATTACTTAACTTTTGCTTCTGGCATCAAAATGAATTTCCTAAATGACCATAACCCAACTTCATGTTCTTGATTCTCCTCAATTCACGCTTCCTGTTACATCTCTCAAGGTGGCAACCCGATCACTTGAGCTAACATGTTTACTGAGTTTTTGACACACATTAAATGAGTCCGTTGAAAATTACTTTTTCTTATAACTTTGTTTGAGTTTTTAACGGCTATAAACTTATTTCTAATTACTAATTCTCTAGAAAAACTATAACTACATCTCCCAAGGCAACAACCCCAACATTGTGCATCTCCCAAGTCGACATAGGTATCGCATACAAAACAATATAAATGTTTGTAGAAGAACGATCTCGATTTTGAATATCCATATGGGTTTCTAATAATGGGAGAAAGAAGCTATAGAAAGCTGATCTAAGTTTCTTAAGAATGATTAATGTAGTTGAATGCTATTTAAAATCAAATTGAAAATCCAAATACCAACTTATAACTAATTAACCCTAAATCCTAAACCCAACAAAAACTGTAGCCCCTAAACCCAACAGTCTATAACTATTAATTATTAGGGAAAAAGACACAAAAAGCCCATCTAAATTTTAGAAAGACAAATTGAGCCTCCCAATATTAAAAAAGACAGATTGGCCAGGAGGCCCAATCTGTCATTTCCAAATTCTGGTGGAAGACCAAATTAGCCATTACTTAGAATTGGACAATATAGCAACAATACAGTAGGAATCAGACGGTGCTATTGGCACGAATGAGAGAAGAAGCTTGCGAGAGACGCCTTTGGCTAAGTTGATTCTGATTTGGAGGGAGTGTAAGTATAAATGTTTAACAAAATCTTCTTATTGTATTCCAGTGGTAATCAGCTATGTTTTATTTACTTTGATGGTTGGCTTGGGAGAAAGAGTTTGACAAATACTGTAGTGTCAAGTAGTTGAAGAAAGAACTTGCGAAGGAGAACTTTAGCACAGATATGAACAATCGTTTGGGAAATAGAAGTCGTTCAATGGTTATAGTAAGGCTAACATGCAAGCCATGAAACTAATTGGGTTATTTACTACTCTTATAATGGTATTTACAACTTCAGAAATAATTTTGACAACTTCAGCAAAAAAGTTTAATACTCTGTAGAAAAAGTTAGATGCAATTAGTTGGGTTAATTATTATTCCTCTAATGAGATATACAACTTTAGAAATGATATTAACAACATCAACTTAAACATTTCATACTCTACAAAAAAGTTACCTACAATGAGTTGGGTCATTTAATACTCATGTGTTGTGGCTATCTTATAAAGTGTTGAATGATGATTGTTAGGAGCATAAGATTGTGATCAATGCTTTGTTTATTGCAGGTTATTGGCCAAGATGACATGTAACATTGGCTGGACATCTTCAAAGGAAATTTGTTATTTTTTCCACGTAGGTGGGAACTTTGTATATAATGTTGAAGGTAGAGTTAAATATAATGACGGGGATGTGAAGGTAAAATCGATAAAGGAGGGGATGACACTTGAAGAATTGAGGGTAATGATAGGTGGATGGTTTGGTGTAGATGATAATACTTGTGTCATGAAATATACAGTGAAGTTTGATGAGAGAATATTACTAGATCTCAATGATGATAGTGAAGTTTATAATCTATTTCAGTTTAATGACAGCAGTGCACATGTTTATTTAGCAGTTAAAGTAAATGATAATATACCAGAACAAAAGAAATGATCCAGATATGTAAGTGAAATTTCTTGTGGTTATTTATGAAAGTCCTTACTTATTTGATTGTGTTAATATTTTTGCAAAACATGTTTTCTTGCTGACAGTGTTGAGGATTTGTTTGGAGCGACAGAACAAATGTGCCCCTCTTTGTGGAGCGAGGGTAACAATTTGGAGACCCTATATGAGCAAACTACTGCTGGAGCTATGACTAGTAGGGGTGGTAGAGAACTTAATTTAAGCATACCATATGGAGTACAAAGGTCACAAACATCAATGGCTGCGATGAACTCTGTGAAATGGAAAGAAGAGTTGCTTGGAGGGATGCAGATTTTTGCAAATGTGGACACATTTAAGAAGGCGTTGCACAAGTTCAGTATTGCGTATCGGTTTAAGTACAAATATGTAAACAATTATAAGGATAATATGTACGTGAAATGTAAGGTTGAAGGTTGTCCGTGGCGTATTACTGCGAGAGTAGTTGGCAAGAGCACACCTTTCCTACGTGTGACGAAATTCAGAAACGACCATGTTCATAGTGCCCAAGATAATCTTAAAGTGACACATGGTGGAAGTGCTACCTTGACATCAGCAATTATAATTGATGAGGTGAGGGATCATGTAGACAAGCATCCAAATGAAATAAGAAAGAGTCTGGAGAGAGATTATGGCGTGAAGTTGACATATAAGCAAGCATATAGGGCTAAAGAAAAAGCATTGGAGGACATACATGGCAGACCTGATCAGTCTTATATGTTAATACCATGGATATATGAACGATTGAAGGAAAGTGATAACAAAACTGTGGCTGAATGGGTGGCTAGTGGGAACATATTTGAGCGTGTATTCATAGCGTATGGATGTTGTATAGAAGGGTTCGTGGCTGGTTGTAGACGTGTCCTGTACATTGACGGAACTCATTTAAGTAGACCCTACAAAGGAACGTTGTTGGTAGCTACTACTTATGATGCAGACAATGAATTGTTTCCATTTGCATTCGCAATTGTGAAGGGAGAGACATTAGAGGACTGGACATGGTTTCTTTACATGATTAAACGAATAGTTGGTTCTATGCAAGTGACAATTGTGTCTGACCGTCACAAGGCAATAGCCGGTGCTGTCGAAGCAATATTTGGAAGGGACATCCATGCATATTGTTATAGGCATGTCAAGGAGAACTTCAGCACACAGATGATTAAACTAAATAAAGGTAAGAGAAAGATGAGTGGACAAGTAAGGGACGATGGGCTGAAGTTGCTTAATGATATTGCATTTGCAAGGCTTGACACTGATTTTGATAAAGCAATGGAAAACATGAGAGCTTTCAATGTGCAGTTATATGAGTGGGTTGTCAACCATGGTGACGTAGAAAAGTGGGCACTAAGCAAGTTTCCATTTAAACTGTGGGATAATATAACGACAAATGTTGCTGAGTCTTTCAACGCATGGATTGTTAAAGAGAGATGCCATAACATTACCCAACTGATCCATGAGCATCGGGAGAAAGTGGCTAAGAAGATGCATGCAGCAACAATAGGTACAAGTAAATGGAAAAATGGTGTAGGTCCAAACATTAATGCAAAGGTGATGGAGAATGTGGCTACTGCTAAGCATATGACTCTTGTTCCTTATGGCGGAGGGCAGGTCTGTAAACATACCTCTGAAGGAGCCTTACATGTGAATCTTGGTTCACATGAATGCAGCTGTGCGGAGTGGCAAATGTCAGGCATCCCATGTGCACATGCTTGTATGGCCATCAAGACTTCGCATCTCAATGTATATGACTATGTTGATGAGTGCTACAAGATTACCTCCCAGCAAAAGATTTATAGAAGGACCATGCTTCCAGTGGTCACACTTGACATGCCACAACCCAATGACTATCGTACGCAAAATATAGATGACTAAATGTGTCTTACACCACCTCTTACAACCAGACCACCAGGAAGGCCAAGAACTAAAAGGACAGAATCTCAATTCCAAAACAAGAAGATATATCACTGCAGCACCTGCCACCAAGCTTGCCACACTAGAAGAACATGCAAAAATCCAAATCCAATGTGAAGTTGTCTGTTAGCCTTAACTTTTTTGGTAGTTATCTTAACTTTTTTATCCATGATGTTTAGGGTATAACAAGAAAGTGTATAGTGCATGGAAGATGATGTATAGCGTTAAGCATTCATAACAGTACGGTTTAGTGTCATACTAAGGGTTGCTGTTCATTTGTTAACCTGTAATGTAACAGATGTTATAGGTAAAATATTTTTTGTGACTGGCTTCAGTGAAGTTGCAAACACCATTAGGTAAGTTGTTAATACCATTGTATAAGTTGCCAATATCATTGCTGAAGTTGCAAAGGAGACTGCAACTTTGCATCATACGCTATGGAAGCTGCACATCACCTTTCGTAAGTTGCAAACGCCATTTGGGAAGTTGAATCTCCCATTGCTTAAGTTGTAAATACCATTGGGAAACTTGCAAATCACATTGGGGAACTTGCAAATGAACAGCGGAGAAGCTGCAAACCCCATTGTCAAAGTTGCAAATCCCATTGTGCAAGTTGGAAATACCATTAGGAAAGTTGCAAATACTATTGGACAATTTGCAAACACAGCGGGAAAGTTGCAATACCATGAGGAGAGTTGCAAATCCCATTGTGCAAGTTGCAAATACCGTTGGGAAAGTTGCAAATACCATTGGGCAAGTTGCAAACCACATTGTCAAAATTGCAAATACCATTGGGCAAGTTGCAAACCACATTGTCAAAGTTGCAATTCCCACTCGTTAAGTTGCAAATCCCTTTGGGCAAGTTGCAACACCATTTGGCAAGTTGCAAACCATATTATCAAAGTTGCAAATACCATTGGGCAAGTTGCAAACCACATTGTCACAACACAAATATCATTGGGAAAGTTGCAAGAACCATTGGGAAAGTTACAACCAACATTGGGGAAGTTGCAAATGACATTGGGGCCCTGCCAAACACCATAGGGGAATAAAACATTGCTGATTACCATTGACATAATGTATGTACATAGTGATTACAAAATTTTGTCATGGTCATTACAAGGTTAACACTCCTACTGTCGTACAGGGGAATGTGTTTGCCTAATGTCACCAGTCATTAACAGTAAGTACATTACAACCATTTAAACATTATTTGGGCTTCCTTGCACTCTTGCTTTCTAGAAGTAAGCTTAACGCAAATTCCCGACTTGAGTTTAGCTCGTGATTTACTAGCCACCACATTAAGTTGCGTCTAAACTCTGCAACGTGTTCATCATCATAGTCAAGTGCAACATTGGGCTCCCATTTTGTTAACCAAATCAGTACATGCACCCCACAATCTCGCCTGCATAGACAACGATAACAACGATATGACCAACTTGTACTAATTAACCACATACACTTCTTAACAGCAACTAATTGAATGACTTACAAATTGTTTTGTAGAGGAACTTGGGGCCAAATAATTTCACCCTTTCTCTTTTTCCCCTTCCCGAGGAGGTTAGGTTTAACTAACTCAATGATATCATAAAACCTGTCTCTCTGCACAGAAGACAAATGCATATGTTAGCCATTATAGTCATCACCAATATGTAGATGTAAGGGGTGAATAAGGCACTCACGCATGCTTTGGCAACAAATGTCATCTCGTTCCCTTTTGCACTCGTCTTCTTTCCCTTCTTACTGAAAACATTTTGGACCAACGAATCCAATACGTATAAGTTCATTGTCCTCGGCTCTAAGGCAAGATAGAACCAATGCGCTCTGACAAGTGTAGGCCCAAGAATTAAATCACAGTCGCCCAAGTTGTAACCAACATGTTCAGGCACCAGTTGCTTCTTCCTTGAATTAACATTCCAAGTGATGGGATTAGATGCCATAATTGCCTGCAAAATAGATTGAAGGCTACTAACTCAGCATTTGCACAGCAAAAACTGATGTGACAAGAAGCTCACCATGAAGTCAGCGTCGAACAGGTGTCGCCTCACTTGTCCTTCCTTCTTCATATCAGCCAGTAATGTCTTACACATCACTGACATAACCTGTACGAAGCAGCAAGAAGAGCATCTTATATTCAGCAGCAATGCAAATCCCTCACTTCACTCAAAAATAAGATCAGTTATTGTACACTTACCCTGTGACTTATTCTTTGAATGCCACCAATTGTGTAGACTTGATCGCGGCTGATATCTTCGTCTAGTATGTTGACCAAAATCCTGTAATTTTGTCATTAGCAACACGCGGATAGCAAATCAGTAAAGGCAACAGAAGGGACTTAACACGCCAAAACTTACTGTTAACTCTCCTCACGTGAACACATGCGACTTATCATTGTGAAAAATACATCTTTCGCAGAAGCCGCCATCTTTTTCCTCTCAGTTCCCTTCGTCAACACCCATGGAGACAGTACTGAAGCTGCAGGTCTCTTTTGGCGTTTTGATCTCCTAAGTTGTACTTCCTGTAACACTTTCGCCTCATCTATTATGTGGCCTTCAGAATGTATAGAGACAGAGATGGGGTCATCATCATCATCATCACTGACTTGTCCTTTCTCACCAGCCTCTTCTTCTATATGTCCCTCACCACCTCTATGTCCTTCTCCTTCTCCTTCTCCCTTCTCAGCAACTTCTCCTTCTTCGTCTCCTTTCCTTTCATTCTCATGTGGAAAAGAATCATCTTCTCCTTCACTTCCTGGTTCAATGTTCAGTGCATCTGCTCTGTGCCGCTTCCCATGTCTATGGAGCTGTACCTTTAGCAACTCTTTCTCAACAACATTGATAAGCTTACGACTGCTCTCTTCAATTGCACCAACCAATCGTGAATGCAACTCCTTCAACTCCTGCATAATACAATCAGAACGTGATCAAAGGCTTAACTTAATACTGCTACTGCAACATTAAACTAACAAATCACAACACATACCGGGTCTAAATGGATTGTTGTAGCCTCCTTCACCTCCCTAACTTCAGTATGAGCTTCAGAATAGATAATTCCCATGTAGCTCTCCCTCTCAATCCTAATCATTTCCTTCAACCTCTCATCAGTCCAGAAATGCATAGGTTTGATGGACTCATGCTGTCCAGCTTTCAGCAATGCAAAATGCTCTCCAAAATATAACTACAACAGCAACAACATAAGCTGTAACATTTTCAATAAAAGGAAATAGGTACAAGTATAGCCAAGAAACACATACCAACAGTAGGTAAATGCAGCCTCTCATGTTGCACCTCCCTCTCTTACTCTTTTTTAGAGACTTCATATAAACTGCCAGCTCTTTCCATAAAATATTTATGATGTATTGGGCCCAATTAAACCGCTGAAATCCACTCATGGTGCATGTGATAACCTTCAACAGCTTCTCACTCACCATTGTGATCACAGTAGGAGCCAAAAATGTCCCAAACACATACATCATAAACAGCAACTCGAATTTATTTGTTTGCTGACCAGATTTGATATATGCAAGTATTTTGGCATATGACACTTTACCATACTGACTCTTTAACGTCTTCAACATCTCATCTTCATCATCAAATCCATTCTTATGTCCTCCCCATTGCAAGGAACACCAAGTAACTGGTGAACATCTTTAGCTCCTATTCCTCTTGTCTTCCCCCTAATTCTAAATTGATGAGTTGGGGGTCATATGACTAAATCAGTGAGGCTAACAAGTTCCGGGGAAGTCTTGTAGTTCCAACGTCAAGCAAGTTGTGGAACCCTAAAATTTTCACCCTCGCCACTAAGCCTTCATCTTTGTTGACAAAATCTATCAGTGCCTTCAGTTGACGGGGTGAACACCGAGTATTGAAAGCAACCTCATTCTCCATCGGTTTCTTCTCCCTCTTCTCATCAGCATATGAACTCTATGATTATTCTCTATACCACTTCTGATCATCAGCAGACAAGTCCTTCCAGGCCAATGCTGCCTCCTTGGCTTGTTCATTCATGTTCTTGAACTTTCTACCCGAACGGATGAATTCATTGCGAAAGAGAATGTACGAATTCCTCACTTGTTTGCTTGTCCCTCCTTGAAACGCTATTTTTTTCTGCTAAAAAACAACCAGTACATGGTAAGTTACATAAACAGGTGTAGCAATATTTAAAGCAAGTAAATACGAATTAATAAGCTCAACAAAGAGTAAACCCCATTTTTTGAGCTTTATTTAAAACAAGTAAAGCTTATTAAAAGACAAATTCTTAAGATAAATCCCACAACTTTAAATATAAAATCACCACCCATTTCTATTTTTAACAATTGCAAAGCATAAGCTCCAACAGATTGACAAATGAGGGATCTTTCCAATATTGGGTACCACAGCTGTTCTGAGACCTAAGGATGTCCATAACACAGACGGGTAAACTAGCCAGGTAGCTAAAGTTGAAAGATACCAGGGAGGTGACGATTTTTTTTATTGCCTAAGATGGGATATCAAAGACAGGGTTACACAGGGGTCTATCTATAAAATATACATACAAGGAAAAAGAAAGAGAGGCGGATAATAAGAATTGAAACAATGAATGTGACATAAAAAAGTATGAGAAAAGGGAAGAGAGGGATCATGAGCTTCAGGTCCCGTAGCTTCATTTTCAGCATCAAGATAACCGAACTCAAATCCTACATGAATGGGTAGTTATATTAAATCAGCCAACAACAAATACACTAAATTTCAAAAGGATAAACAGAAAGGGATTTTACATAGAGCTCAAGATAACCATTTTAGATAAAGAACTTAACAACAACAATAACAACAAAACTTCACCTTCGACGAGCATAACACAAAAAAAATACACCTTTATGCTGCAGGATAAACCGAACAGAAGACCGTAGAATCCCAAATATGGATTAAGAGTGTTCAATTAGTCTGCAGCAACAGATGTGAAAAAATGAAAGGTTCCAAGCAAGGCGTCTTACCTAATCGCTAAACCCTAATCTTCCTAAACGCAAACTGACCTTCGACGATGACAATCCTCAACAATAAAGGCGTCCGGCAATCTTTTATGGTCAGGGAATTAGGCTTCGATGGTGCTGGATTGTGGCTTCGTCGTGCTACAATGAGTTCGCCAAATTTTCGCTCCAATCACTCAGATCCTCTCTCTCGGGCTGAAACGTGTATTTGAGAGTGATATGGGTCAAATTTCCGCCTTTAGCTTCATTCTTCATTTACTGAGAGGGCTAATTTGGTCTTTCCACCAGAATGTGGAAATGACAGATTGGGCCTCCTGCCCAATCTGTCTTTTTTAATATTGGGAGGCCCAATTTGTCTTTCTGAAATTCAGATGGGCTTTTTGTGTCTTTTTTCCTAATTATTATATTGAATTACTAAACTTGAAAATTTTCCCTACCTTACCTTTTTGGGGTTTGTTTGTCTTCATAAATGTGAATGACAAAAACTCACCAATGTCACTATCTTTATTGGATAGGATAAGAACGGAAAAGAATATGATAATTGAGAATAAAATGATACTCATCTTATTATTAATAGAGGTTATATTTAACTAATTTAATTAAATTAAAAAAATTAATTAAATTAATTAATATGAGATATTTTTTCTAAAGTCTCATCATCATCTTCTTTAATTTTTTCCCTCTATCTCTTACTTAATTTTTGTTATGAGAGTATCAATAAGAGTAATATAAAAATTAAATAAATAAATAAATATAAAAAATATATTTTATATTTAGGATTAAAATTAATTCAATAATTAAGCTTTATATTAAAGACAGGAGGAGTAATATTTATAGATGAATTTTTATAAGAGAAGGGCAATAAAGTAACAGTAGTAAAATAAGAATTTACTTATATATAAGGTCATGACTCATACGGTTATGGTAAATCAAATGTGATTATATATTAAAGTAAACTCATGTAAAATATGCTTATATTGAAATATATAACAATTATACTATTTTGGTCTTTAATATAGGTCCTAATTAGGGAGTTAATCTTAGTTTTAAATATAAAATTTATTTTTTATATTTATCAAGTTTTTTTAAATAAGCCTTATTGATCTCCCTCAATAATAATCAAATAAGGGAGAAAATGAGGATATTAAGGAAGAAAATTAAAGTGTATTAAAAAAATATTATATTAACTAATATAAATCTAATTAAATTAATTAAATATATTATATATTAAGAAATAAAAGAGCCATATAAAAAAGATTATTCTTAAGAAATTTTAAAGAGTTATTGTCTGTTTGGTAAAAAGGGAGTGGAGGGGAGGAGAAATTTTAATGAGTTCAATTTAAAAGAAATAAATAAGTGGGATTATAAAATTTTAATAAAAAGAAGATGTAAGATAAAAGAGGAAGAAAAATTAATTAATTAAAAGTTTTTTATCCCAATTCTCTAATTTTTTTTAAATTGAATTTATTAACTAAATTTGATAGGATTACACTAAAAAAAAAACCTTAGTATACAAACGAGTACTCCATCGGCGCAAAAATTAAAATATATATATATATATATATATATATGCTGCAGTGCATAAATTTGAAAAAGGGAGAATCGCTGACAAGTGACCAGAACCTTATCAATAATCACACTAATATTTGTGATTTAGAACCACTGATATACTTAATATCTAATGGGGACCAAGGTCCTTATCATAAATTACATAATATTGTAATATTACTTATATGACCTTGTCACTTTTGCTCCTAGCCGCCAAAAAGAAATTTTTGAATGACTCAAACCACCCAGCTTCATCTTCTTACTCTGATCTCTTGATTCTCCTCAATCCCCGCCTCCTGCTATATCTCTCAAAGCAGCAACTTAGTCACTTGACCTAATGCGTTAACTAAGTTTTTGACACGTGTTAAATGTGTCTAGTGAAAATCTCTTTTTTTAGATTGTCTTTTTAAACGTGCCTAAACTTATTTCTAATGACTAATTTTTCAAAAAAAAAAACAAAACTATAACTATGCCAAAAAATAAACAAAGAGTTATGGCATGTGCTTTGCACGGAAAACTTTATCAGAGGAATTGGTACTTATAAAGAAATAGGAGAACTAAATTTTGACTACTTCAGTAACATACTTATGCGAGGGACCAAAAAGCGAGTTGATGAATGATATGGTCACGATTGGCTTACGGAAAAAAAATGGCCCTTTATCATTTTTAGTGTTTGTTTGTTCTCATAAATCAGATAGGGGTGATAATGCGGGGCAACCCGCCGAAAACGGGTTGGCTCGCCGCGGGTTGGGGGGAGGCGGGTTGGGAAAACCCCAACTCGAGACCGCCATGGCGGGTTGGCGGGCTAGCCCGCCAACCCGCCAATTTTTTTTTTTTTAATTTTTTATATATAATTTTTTAATTTTTTTTCAACTTTTTTTTTTAAAAAATTATATATGTCAATATTAATTAGATTCGAATCATATCTTAAGTCGTCAAAATATTTAGCCCGCCAACCCGCCAGTTTTTTTTTTTTTTAATTTTTTATATATAATTTTTTAATTTTTTTTCAACTTTTTTTTTTAAAAAATTATATATGTCAATATTAATTAGATTCGAATCATATCTTAAGTCGTCAAAATATTTATTTAGTTAATTTTATCACTATCTATAGATAAATCTATCACAAAGAAAATTATAATAAAATAAAATAAATATATATAAAGAAAGAAATGACTCAATGAGATAAAGTTAATATAAATTAAGTATAATGTCTCTTGTTTAACTAAGGCTCTCAGTAAAGTATAAATGTGTAATATAAATAATAAAAAAAGTAAAAAAAAAAAAAAAAGCGGGCTAACCCGCCAACCCGGCGGGTTAGCCCGCCGCGAGTGCGGGCTTGGCGGGTGCGGGTCAAAAAGACCCGCATCAAAGTGGGTTGCAATTTTTACAATCCAACCCGCCAGTTTTTGGCAGGTTGGCGGGTTGGGCCCGCGGGCCCAACCCAAATTACCAGCTCTAAATGAGAATGACAAGCTCACCAATGAGGTCACTGTCTTTATTAGATAAGATAAGAATGGAATAGAATAAGGGTAATAGAGAATAAAATGATAATAATTATAGATGAATTTTCGTAAGAGAAGGGCAATAAAATAATGAAGTGGTGAAAGTAAGAATTTTGCTTATTTATATGAAGTCATGAATCATATGGTTATGGTAAATCAAACATGATTTATTGAAATAAAATTGTATAAAATATGCTCATATTGAAATATAATGATAATAAAGAAAAGATTGTTCTTAACAAATTTTAAGGAGTTAAACCAAACATAACTTCAGTAAAAAGAGACATTGGAGTGCCTAATTTTAAAAAGGGGAGAATTCCTAACAAGGACCTTATAAGTTATCACAATAATATTTTGTGATTCAGGACCACCACCAACTTACTTATTTGCTAATGAGGACCAAGGTCCTTATTTGAAACTAAATAAAATTATAAAATTACTTAAATGACCCAATCACTTTTGCTCCTAGCGTCACAAAAGATTTCTTAAACAACTCAAACCCAACTTCAACTTCATCTTTTTATATATTTATCAACTTTTTCTCAAATTACCCTTATTGATACTCCCTCAATAATAATCAAGTAAGAAATAGAGAGGGGAGTTAAGAAAAAAATTAGGGTGTTTTTAAAAAATCTTGTCTTATTAACTAACTTCATTAACTTCCTTAATGTAATCAAATTAGTTAAATATGTTATATATCATGAACTAGAGGAGCATCTTTTAGCCTGCATTTTCACACGCTTTACCCCTTGTTTTCCTTTGTGCCTAATTCTATGTTCTTCAATGTTAACTACTCCCTCAAATCCAAAATATAGGAAATAAATAAGGATTTTACTTTAATTCTAAATATAATACTCCAATCTACTGTCTTTCAAATTTATAATTTTTTTCTAAAATATCCATATTAATTACATATAATAAAAGATTTTTATCAAAGAGTAGTTATAATGCATATGATTAAAAAATATATTCTAAAAAATCACTACACATTTATTACAAATAACTAACTTAATTTTTTTAATATTAACAAATTAGTTATCTAGCTTTAGGAACATGAGAGGGTATTTTTTTTAAGAGACCAAAATAACCTACCTCCTGCATCTCAAGAGTTAGGAAGCATCTACTTATAGTGTCATTTATTAGTGCATGATGGAAAGGAAAATAAAAAGAATAAAAAAAATAAAAGAATTGGAATGCACTGAATTAAGATTCACATCCTAGTTGAGGAGATGCTCATATTTAGTACAGTGCTTTAACTAGAATTATCTCAAATAAGATGATACCTATGCTAGGAAAAAAGCCCTTTGATCTTGTGATATATGTAACTTGATTAGTTATAGAGAACATAGAATCTTGCCAAGCTTATGGGTACCAACAAACTAACTTAAAAAGAATAAGAAACATGATTTGTTTGATAATAATAACTAAAAGAACACATCCAATCAAATTTATTAAATTTAACCGCATTCACATGATATCTCAAGTATTGAACAGATTCCACACTAATTCAGCCAAATTACATAATCTTATCAGCACTCCAAACAAACCAGTGTGAGTAAATAAAAAACCAGTCGCTTTCATTCATTCGACCAGGCTTTAACTCTCTCCATACATACATTGTTCCCAAGATCCTAGCTAACGTACAAAAACACATCATACAGCTACTACTAATATATGCTACTCAAAACAAGAGGTGTTAACGTTATTTGACTGAATTATCACAATTTCATACTAATCCATTAATAAGATTTTCATGGACAGATTTCTCCCAGTTTCGTCATCATCCTAAAACTGTTATCTTCATTTCAGAAAGCAAAATCAGTGATAAGCTCATTTAGTGGTAAGTGGACTTGGATCTCATGGTATACTCTGCAACAAGCTCAGCAAAAGAAGACGACTTGTCCTCTAGTAATCTTGATGGAGAGTCAAACTCCTCAATTAGTCCTGCATCAAGATCCATGGAAAATCATATGAGAAGATAAAATAAAGCATATCAAAGTACAGAAACTTACATATTCAAAGAATAACAAGCAAATTAACTGACCTTGATTGAGAAGCAGAACCATATCACTGTCAAGAACAGAAGTTATTCTGTGTGCAATGGTAATGACTGAACAGTCAGAGAAGTGTTGCCGAAGAGTTTGCTGAATCAAATTATCTGTGGCAGTATCAACCGAAGCAGTAGCTTCGTCAAGCACCAACACCTTACTTCTCTTGAGTAGTACCCTACCAAGGCATACCAACTGCCTCTGACCCATGCTCCAATTCTCACCGTTTTCACTAACTAAAACCATTTTCACAAAAGCAATGAAGTTTCAGTTCTGCGATCTGGAATGGTATACTATCTCTAATTTGAGGGGGGGAAAACAAAAGACAAACCTGCTGAGTCTAGCTTTCCTTCTTTCTTTCGAACCTCATCTCCAAGTTGACACTTATCCAGAGACTAAAAGCATGTCAATCAATGAAGGCAAAGCCATATTAGGAAACAGACACAAGTTTAATTTTAGGACAGAACCTAATGTTGAGTGGACGTGCATGCGTTTATTTGCAAATATAACAAACTTACCCCCCATATTTGTTCATCCGTGTACTCCTCCAATGGGTCTAAGTTAGTTCTCACTGTGCCTTCAAACATGGTTGGATCTTGAGGAATAATGCTAAGTCTAGACCTCAAATCATGAAGTCCAATTGATGAGATGTTGATGCCGTCAATCACAATCTGCCCAGCAGTTGGCTCAACAATTCGAAAAAGTGTTTGAATGAGAGTTGTTTTACCACTTCCTGTTCTCCCGACAATGCCAGTTTTCAGTCCACCAGGGAATTTGCATGTTATGCCACGCAACACGAGGGGAAGATGTGGGGCATAACGAACCTTCATCATACGCATGAATAATTTTATGAGTACATAGTGTTAAATCCATGGAGCAAAAAATATTTTACAAGAAGTAACATTTCTTTTTGAAGATAAATTCTAACGCCTGATAAAAGACTCACAGCTCAAGTTTTACAAATTAATTGACAGAAGATTGAAAGAAAATATAATCCTAACATGCTCCATATGATTGAGACATGCACTTGAAGTCAAATTTATGACTAACTCCCAGTACCTGCAGATCACAAATGTCAACTTCTCCGTGCGATGGCCAAGAAGGATTGGGACGATTTTCTTCTATTACAAGAGGAGGCTCACTCGGAATGCTACTATACTGGAG
This sequence comes from Leucaena leucocephala, assembly GCA_037074615.1. Lineage (NCBI taxonomy): Eukaryota > Viridiplantae > Streptophyta > Magnoliopsida > Fabales > Fabaceae > Leucaena > Leucaena leucocephala. The sequence continues at coordinate 11,194,998 of CM073540.1, read as the reverse complement.
TATTCTCTCAACTGATATAATTTTGTTCTCCAAGTTGCAAAGATTCCATATCACCCAGGCTTGTAACATGTTCAGATTAAGTCCATATGTAACGGCCAAACCAGCAATACCTTCAGAATCATAAATATAATAGAAGTAAACAATAAGCTTCCATTAACTCCAACACATAAGCAAAGTAATTGTCAATTGGTTAAGGTGCCAAAACTTTCTTTTGACCTACAGATGCTAAAATCGAATCACTTACCTGGATCTATGACTCCCCGTGGCATACATATCAAGAATATCAAGGAAAAGACAAATGTGATAGAAGACAACATATCCAAGCGGAAGCAAAGCCATTCCATAGAAGCTGCAATGTTAAATTTTGGCCGAGAATACCCATCCATCAGTTTCATATTTGCTTCCTTAAATCTTGACTCTTGATCAAAGCTCCTGATGGTTGTTGCTCCTGAAATAGTTTCAGAAAAGTGCTGAATGACTGGAGCTTTGCACACTCCAACTAATCGTGATAGTTCTCGAGCTGAAGGTAAATAATATTGCTGCAGAATAATATGTTTGCAAGACATAAGTTGTCAACATATAACATGATAAATTAAACAGAAGAAACAAAGAGTTCGGTAATAAGTTCATAATCATTGCAACCATAGATTTCAGGACAATAAACGTAGAATATACAAGAAATATGTAGAGACCTCGTATCAAGTAAACAAACATGGTTTAAGAAAAATACCTGATACCAAATGCTGATTGATATCACAGGTATAAATATGATGAAAACCTGCCATGCAACCTGGGACATCACCGCTATTATTCCCAAAAGTTGGATCATAGAGAAGGCAAATGACCCAATTTGATAGGGAATGTTTAAATCCACTGCACTTTGATCTGTAGAGGCCTACAAGGAAACAAAGAGAAAAAGAAAAAAGATTATCAATGACTCAATGCATTATTCTCGATATATAGATATGAAAGGAAACCAACAAGGTGAAGGGGACTATAAATTTAAAAGAAGACATTTAAAATTCATAAACTATGTTATTGCTCATTAGATTAGATAAAAACAATGAAATATTTCAACTTCTTACTCTGTTAATAATCCTCCCACTTGGAGTGGCATCAAAAAATGACATAGGTGCGCGGAAGATGCAGAAGTGCATTTTATTGAAGAGTAGAGTTGCAGTCTTGTAACCAGCTGTGGATAGAAAAATTGCTCTGGCAAGGATACAGAAAGCACTTCCTATGGCCATAGCAACATAGACAATTATAAGCATAAAGGTTTCAACAGGTGGTTTTACATCTGAAGAAATAGGAGTAGCCCAGGCCATCCAATAGTTGCTTCCAATTTGAAGAAGTTGGAACAGAATTTGAGCCAACAATATAAATGGTACAAGAGCTCCTCCGTATGCCGTTGTAATATATTTCCAATAGACAGAAAGCCCAACTTTGCCTTTCTCCCTTTCTTCCTCTTGAATAAGCTGGCCTTTTGGTTCAACTACATTATCTGTTTTATCACTTTGCCTATCATTGTTTGCCTCTTTTTCCTCTGTAACTTGTACACCAGAGATATTTACCTCTTGATCAGCAATACTTAATTTATCACACACTTCCCCCCCATCCAGTGAATCAAGTGCAGATAACGCTTTTTTATGTGCCCCAACAAGCTCCATAAAGTCAGTCCCTGAGTTGAGCAAATCATTATACTTTCCACATTGAGTAATTTCCCCATTTTTCATGACCTGATATGTAAGATATAACATAAAAATATTAGAGGAAACTAAATATAGCAGATACTCTTTCAAATGATAAAGATTAAATTATGAGAATAGAGCTCACCAAAATAAGATTGGCAGCAGGTAAGAACTCTACTTGATGAGTGATATAAACAACTGTCTTTGAACTTAGAAAACCCAGTAAACATTCCTGCCATATACAGAAATAATGAAAGAGAAAATTAACCAAAATATTTAAACAAGTGTGACACTAAATGAGCATCATGTTTCAAAAAATTATGTAAAAGAATAATTTGTAGAATACTAAATCTAAAAGAGCATTTAAGTTCTACTGCCAAATTCATAGCATATATGAAACAAGATATCATAATGGGTTACCTTAAAAAGGTGGGATCCTGTATGTGCATCCACAGCACTAAAAGGATCATCAAATAGATATATATCAGCATCTTGGTAGAGAGCTCGTGCAATTTGAATTCTCTGTTTTTGTCCACCACTCAAATTGATTCCCCTCTCTCCAATAACTGTCTGATCACCAAATGGCAGAATCTCCAGGTCCTTCTTCAGGGAACATGCTTCAAGGACCTTCTCGTACCTTTCCCTATCCATCCCCATACCAAATAATATATTTTCTTCGATCTTCCCACTTTGAATCCATGGAGACTGAACAACAAACGCCTTAGTTCCACACACCCTTATTGTTCCTGATATCTTTGGTACTTCTCCCAAAATACATGACAGTAGACTGGACTTGCCAGAGCCAACAGTACCACAGACAGCAACCCTCATGCCTGGGATGACAGCGAGATTTATACCTTTCAATGTTGTGTTAGAGGAAGATAAATCCCAAGAGAAATTACCATTCACTACTTCAATTGCTGTGTTAGAACTACCCCTTGGAAGCTTCTCTATAACATCAGCCTGCAAGTCATCAAGTCTAAGGTATGATGCAATCCTATCCAAAGATACTTTAGTTTGTGCTATCATTGAAATTGTATCTGGAAGATTATAAATGGGCTCTTGAAGTATTCGAAATGTTGCAAGTGCAGATAAGATCTTCCCTGATTCAAGTGGGATCCCCATAAGTGCACAAGTACCGAAGGTAGCCACAGATACAAATGTGGGCGCACCCCAGAAGACAAAGGTGGTGATGGCTGATGTGTAAAAGTATTTCCTTAACCAGCCTTCCTCTGTCTTCCTCAGTTCAATAACCTTGGACAGAAACTTCATTTCCCATCCCTGTAGTTTGAGAATTCTCATGTTCCTTAAAATCTCAGATGTGACCTTCATTCGGCTATCTTTTGACTCCATTAACTTGTCTTGAAACTTCTCCTGCAGTGAGCCCAAGGGAACATTTGCCAACATGACAATAACAGTAGCAACAAATGCGGCAATTGAAGCCATCCCAAGATTTTTATACAAAATAAACAAGGCCAATGCTACTTGCAAAAATACCATCCACAGATCATGAAGGTACCAGCTGAAATCGCCAACTCTTTCAGCATCAACAGTCATAAAATTGATTATTTCTCCAGTAGTGTGGCTCTGCTTGGCTTGACAGGAAAGGGTCAAACTTTTACTATAAATCATTGTCACAAGCTGTGCTCGGATCCTAATTCCAATTTGTTGCAATATAAAGAACCAGTGCCGCTGTGACAGGCATTCTATAATCTTCGCAACAAAAAATGCAGCCACCAGAACATATCCCTCATTCTTAAATGTTTCTTTGCCATTGAGGTATTGAACAAAAGTGTCAATGAGATATGGACCAACATAAGAAGCCAAAGTGTTTAAAAGTGCAAGAATGGCTGTTGCAAAAACCTCTTTCCAAGCTGAGAGTATTAACGACTTCACCAACTTAAGTGTGGTCACTCTGTTTATTGTTCCACAGTCAGCCTCAAGGTTATTTCTGAAAGGTGGGAAAGCTCCAGCTACACTATCACAACTAGCTAGTTGTGGGACATCCTCAAGGTCTAATGTCTTCTTCTTGCCCGCAGCAATCAGAGGACCAACCCAAGAGAACGTAAGAATGCTGAAAAATCCAGCATTTGAGTAAGGAGTAACAGATTCCTCCCCCTTGGTCTTATTTGACTCTAACGCATTACTTACGTCAGCATTAGTATTCAAAAGAGGCTCTTGAAGAGTGTTATCTTCATTCTCATTTTTCACATAAAACACCACGTAACAAAAGAATATACCCACAAAGGAGGAGACACCATCAGAAACAAAGTACTGACGTGGTAACAAAACGTGTTTAAGCTGGAGAATAATGTCCAGTATAAAGCAGTAACAAGAAATAAGGAGGTAGAAAGCGCACCAAGCTCTGAAGAAGAACGGAAACTTCCTTTCACCTGAATTGAAGAATCCTGTCCGCAAGTAAGCAAAAACGACACCCCAAGCAACTGTTCTAAGCACCAAATCCAAAAGGGTCACGAACTTTTCATCGGACCAACCATTTCTATACCAATAGAAGTAATACAGTAGACACATGACAAGATTAAATGCAGAAGCACCCAAAGAACAAAACAGAGTCCTCGGATACAAAGTACCCCTGAATTTCTCCTTGGAACCATCTCTAGCACCCACAGCAATTTTACTCCACACCCATGAAACGAAGAACGCTACTAACAAAACTAGGTGGAGAGAAGCAGACAACAAATGCAAGAAAACGGGTTTTAGGAGAAGACTCGAGGCAGAGTCCATTAGCGAGTTGTGTGAGAAAACAACCGCCGTAGTTTTAAGTAAGAATAAAAACAAAAATTACCGTCAAATACGGAAATTTCTGAAATGGGCGTTGCTCTAGAGGTTCAGGTGAGGGGTTCTAGTTCAGATTCAGGTTCGTGCAAGATTGAGAATCAAAATCTGAGAAAACTGAGCTTAAAAAAGGCAGAGAGTGAGAGACTCAAAGATTGGATTCCTTGGGCGATGGTTAACGTGGCGCCCAAGGCTGAATGGGCGGAGACGACCAAGGAAGGAGAGACTGATTTCTAGGAATGCGGCGAGCTCTGAGAAGAGAGACGCCACGGAGTGAATAAAAAATTTTAAATCCCATATGAAGTTCAAGAAAATTAGGATACGTATCATAATCATTTTTTTTTTCAAAAAAATATTGCTACAGTATGTTTCGTAAAGTGGAGGTGGGGTTTCTTCCACCTTCCTTGCGAAGGTTACTCTTATTTTTATTTCTAATATTTTAAATTATTTTAATTTTATTAAAAAAATTAAATATTAAAATAATAAAAATAAAAATAAAATTTGTTTAAATAATTTTATTTAATTATAAAATTATTAAATAACTTTAACTCTTCCTGAATTATAAATAAAATATTTTAAATTATTTTATCTTAAATTAAAAAAAAATATGCATTAATTTTATATTTATTTTTATCCAACCAAATAAACTTTTAATACATATTTTCTATCTAATTTCACTTACACTTCTATTTTTACATCTATTTCTATTTCTATCAAAAAAAATTAATCATATCAAATATATCTTTATAGATTTTAGAATTTATTGTTATAAATTGTATATCATCTATATTAATATACTGATTTTACTTTATTCAAATTCTTTTTAATTAAGCAATGAAATTGACCATCGTAGCAAACACTTGTCGCCTTAACTAGCTGATATTGAATTCAATCTTTAGGCATAAAGAAATTGTTTGCTAAAACGCCTTGACTTTTTAGCGTTGCTTGGCCATGGATACATGGAATAAAAAAATTTAATTAAATATTTTAACTAAAATATATTCAAATACAATTTAATTTATATCACCCAGAAAAAGATATTAAATTAGAAAAATATTAGATAAATGGAAAAAATAAAGTCAAATGAAATTTTAAAATTAAAAATAACGATCTAAACAAATCTAAAAATGGCATATAATAATGAAAAAAATATTTTACTTTGATTTGATTTCCATCGTCGCTATCTAGCTAAATGTGCTCAATAAATGTTTTTTGAAAAGATTAATAATTAATAAATGATGAATAATAAATTGGAGCGGTGTGACTTGGGATGGCGACAAAACCAGGCCACGGCAGAAAAAGTGAAATGTGTGGATATTAATGGTATAATTTAATCCCCAAGTAAAGTCACTTGTCTTTATATGAGTTCTCATTTGCTTGTTGGATTTTTTTTTTTTTTTAATTTCTTCACCCGGTATCCTGGCCAACTCTTCAGGAAATTACAAACCAGACTAATCCGAATCGAGGCAATGACAGGAACCATTAAGGTTAGCGCCCCTGGCCCTAGGGTGCTGCATTCTCAAAAAATCGAACCCGTGATTTTTGATTAAGTTAGAATAACTCCAACTAACTGATCTAACCCGAGGTTTGCTTATTGGATTCTTTGATTCTTCGGGCTCTTCATTAATTAAAAGTTAAAACTGAAGACATGGGTAGTTGTGGAGTGGTTCATGGCCCGAGGGAGGGAGGGAGGGAATCTTTGTTTTGTAGATTTTTTATTAAACCATTTTCTAGGTTTGTTTGGCTTCCAACTAGATTTCGCCACGTATCACTGTCGATTAAACTTACTGGCAATTCAATTTTAATCAAAAAGTTGTTTTTTAAATAAATTTAAAATATTTATCACTAAAAATAATAATTAATCTCTTCATACGTAGATTTTTTAAGGGACTTCAATATTTCTATAAATTTATCTTTATACACACTGTCTGTAATCGATTTTTTAATTAAATATTTAAAAATTTTAATTAAATATTAATAATTAAAAAGTTATTTTTATAGATTTAGTTGGATTTAATTGAAATTGAATCGCCATTGAACTAAAATCTAGAATTAGATAAATAAGCTGAAAAATAATTTAGAAACCTATAAAAAAATTAACCTTCTTAAAGACGCTCAATATATTTATATTTCATATATGGTAGTATTATTATATTGATAATTAAATTTATTTTAAATTTTTATTTAATTATTATGTAATCAATTTAACTTCTGGTCTAATGGTCAAATAATAAAAACCGAAACTCACAGGTCCAACTTTTGAAACATTTGTTTGCCCATTTTGCCCTTCAATATTATTACAAGCATTTGAATATTTCGGCAAAAGGTTTATGATTATTCATCCATTGGTTGACTTCATGTTCACGTACTTGACAAATGTTCCACACGATACTTTCTTTTTATTTTGTTTTTTTTCTCTCTTTTTTCTTCCCTCATACATTATCTATTATCTAATATTACTAAATTAAATTTAAATATTATTAAGATCAATTAAAAATAATTTTTTATTATGACTTTTTATTTAAACGTTCAATTTTTATTTCAAACAAATAAAATCATTTTAATTTTAAGTAGTAGTGACAAGGGAGAATGACAAATAAAAAATCTATAAAAAATAATATAAAATAAGGATCTCTTTACAGCTAAAACTTTTAATTTACACTCAAACTTATATTTTTACAACTTGAAGAAAGTTTTTATTTTATATTAAATATAAGAATTATATAACTAATTTATAAATATTAAAATAATTAATTAAATTAATTATTTATAACAAATATATATTATTTTTTTTAAATATCTCATTTAATCCTTACCAAATTAATAGAAACTGTATTTAAAGCATACAATTAATAGGAATAATCTAAAAAATTATAAATTTGAGAGGTAAAAAAATTAAGATTTTATATTTAATATTAAAGCAAATCTCAATTAGCTTCTCTTTTCCCACGCCATCACCTTTTACTTTATTTTGATTTAGGCAAAAAACAATACTTTTGATCTTCTAACTTTATTTAAAATTTTAGTTTAGTTCTTTAATTTTATAAAATATTTTTCAATCCTCTAATCCCAATACTATTATTCTCAAATAATAATTTTTTATGACAATTATTATTATTTTAAAAATTAAACTTAATATATTGGTATTTAAAAATATTTTGTCAATATTTAAAATTTTAGACTAAAGTATATGTCAAATCTTTTATTCAAGTTTTATTTTAAACTTTTAAATTTAAAAATTATATTTTAAATATATTTTAATAACAAATGGTGTTAAATTTAAAAAATTAAAAATATAATTTTTAACATTAAAGGGGTTAAAATAAAACTTGAATAACGAAATAAATGTATACCTTAGTCAAAAATTTAATATCATCATTTTTTGTTATAAGGTTGAGGTGAAGAGATTGAAAACACAATTAACATAGAGTTAGTATAACGATATAAGGTTATACTATATTTTTTTAAGTTTTGAATTCGAGTCATAAAGAAAATACTTATATTAAGACGGGTAGTCTCAATCCTCAAAATTAAATACTTAGTAATAGAAATTATAAAATTTATATCATTTTCTAAGGTGCTGCTGAATTTTTAGTAAACCTGAAGACATGCAAAAAAAAATGAGAATAAATCAAATGTAGCTTCACCCAATTAAAAAGTCTAGGACCGTAAAAATAAATTCAAAAGACTTTGAAATTTCAAAAGTGGGGAGAGTTTTTTATTGAAATATTGAATTGATATGCTTACAAATTTCCCATACCTTAAATTTTGGTAGCCGTTTGTATTCATACATGAGAACGATCAGCCCACCATTGAAGTCACTATCATTGATTTGAGGTCACTTGGGACATGTCCCTTTGAGATTAGAGGAGTTACAAGGAATATTGGACTCTTTTTTTTCCAATAATTATGAGATCCCACTGATTAAATACTCAACTTAATTAATTAATTGAATTAGCTCATGAAAATCGCCTCAAACGGTTTAGAACTAATCATTCTTGCATTGACTTCATGTAGTGGTTAACAAATTTTCTACACAATAATATTTATTTTTTGAACGAATAACAAAAAGATATCATATATATATAAAGTAGTGTTTTTTTTTTACCTATCCAGTTCACTGGAGCTTTGCCTAGATTACATCCGGATCCGACTCGTGTCGCACATCTGGCTATGATGGCTGAATCACCTAACAGGGATTTTCTGCATACGCCAAAGTTTGAATTCGAAACCTCATTTAAGCGATATTAAACTGTTTATTACTCGGACCAATCCTTATTAGTATATATATAAATTAATGTTATCTTGGTACAACTACGGCAAATTTACCAATATACAGTAAACAGTAAAAAAATTCACCAAAATGCTACATGGTGAAATTTTTTTTACCAAAATTCTAATTTAAAGTCGTTCACAGTGGCACCAATTTTAAGACTATGAAGAAGTCGCTCTTATAAAAAACGATTCATCCTCTTACATACATACATACATATATATATATATATATATATATATGTATATGTATATATTAAATAAAAAATGTTCAAGTCGTTCAAGAGGTAAACGACTTCACCTTTTATGCCTGGAAAACCACATCTACATAGGAGCGAAGAGAAAAGAGAGTGAAATGGGAAAGGGTGAGGTTGGAGTAGAGAGTAAAGAAAAGGGAAAGGAAGTGGGAGGAAATTTTAGAGATCTTATATTTATTTTCTCTTATAAGAGAAAATTATTTGATGATTAAATTATTTTAATTTATTTATTTCTCTTATAATGATTAAATAAATAATTTTTTATCCCAAAAAATTGGGAGGAGATTTTATGTTTGATTTGGTAGAAATAAAAATTTGTTATGTGGCAGAAATTCATACTTATTCTAAATACAATTAACATTTATCAAAATTGTTTGTAAAGTAAACATAATCAAAGAAATACTCAAAAAAACAATTTTTATTAGTGAAATTTAGAAAATAAAGAATATATCAATAATTGAAAAATCTTAAAATAATTGGAAAATAAAAAATAGAAAACATTCCGTCAAAAAACAATGTATGTGGGTTCCAAAAGTTGATGAAAGAATGAAAAAATTGGACAAAATTGAAAAAACTTGAAGTAAACTAAAAAGCATGTAGGTCCTACATCTTTTTAGGGTGTGTTTGGATTAGCTTTTAGAGAATAGATTCTGGGAAGAATAGATTCTGGAGAATAGATTTTGAAAGAATAGATTTTAGGAAAAAAGTAATTTTGAAAATTGGAGATGTTTGGATGATTAGTAGCAGAATTGATTTTCTATTAACAATTTACTAAAAAAGACATAAACAAAATTGATAATTACGTAAAGTATATATTTTCATTTTATTAATTAAAAAATAACACTTATAACTCATTTGTATTTGAGTATAATAAAAAAAAATTAATTGTTAGTATTTAAAAAATAATATATATATAGATAGAGAGAAAAAAAGAAGAAGAAAGAATTAAAAAAAAGAGAGAGAAAGAAGAAAAAAAATAAAAAAAGAAGAAGAAGAGTTTGTGTTTAAGAAAGAGTAAAAAAAAAATAAAAGAAAATAAAAAACGAGAAGAGAAGGAAAAAAATAGAAATATATATTATAATGGTGTGGGACCCACACCATTATAATAGAAATATTATGTGTGTGTATGTTCTTTCTTTCGCTGAAGCAACAGGTGAGTGGAATGGTAAAACTGGGGTGCCGTCCAGATTCTTGCCAAAACCATGGTTTTGGGTGTAAAACCATGATTTTGGACGTAAATCAATTTTAGAGTAATAAATTGATGTTTGGCTAAAATTTCTTAAAATTATGGTTTTATGAAAAATTGATTCTATAACCAGGCTCCCAAACACACACTTAAAAGGTTGAGGTGAAAAACATGTAGGTCATGCATACTAGTTGCCTCAAACTTTTCTCCCTTTATCCAATCACGGGGGTTTGGGATTTAGAATAACTAGAAACAAGACAATTCATAGAACAATTATTGGATGACATAGCCAAATCTGGTAGTTAATTTAATGGCTAAAGTGTATATTTAATTTTTTATGTTTATATTAAATTTTATTTTAGTTTTTTAAGTTTAAAACATATATTTTTAATCTTTTAAATTTAATACTACTATTAACCTCATTTAGCGAAAGTATCATACTTATATCATGTTTTTTATATTCATTATGTCAAATTTTCTAATTATATTTTTCTTTGTGTAATATTTTTTTATGTGTATTTAAGTTAAATGAAGATATTTAAAAAAAGAGAGAACACATGATAAAGAAATATTAAAAAATTTGATAAAATAGACATAAGAAACTTGATATAAATTTTAATAAAAAATTATTACAAAAATATATTATTATTTGATTATCAAGTGTAGTCAATACCTATTAAAGTGTGAAAAACAAAACTGATTTTATATTTTCAAATTTATTTAGTATTTTTGTGAAATTTTTTCTATTTTATACTAATAAATTAAAATTTTAATATATTTTATTAATATTTAATTACTAATTTATCATTTTAAATTTATTAAGTTAATATTTTTTATTAGTCTGGTTAACGATATTAAAGTTAAATGATACAAATATATTTTTTAAACTTAAATAACTAATAAAATAAAATTTGATATAAATATAAAAAAACTAAAGGTATACTTTAACATAACTTAATTAATTTATTTAATTTGTTAAATTTTCAATACAATTTTTTATTTGGTACGCTATTTTAATATTCAAAATTTTAAATTGAAAATAATTTATTAATTTTCTATTTGATAATTACATTGTCGTTACTTTCATCTTGTTGCTTTCTTGGATCTATGTTTAATGATAGAAGCGATTATAATAATATTTTCAGGCAATACAAATTAACATAAGACAGCAAATACATAAAACAAAAAGAGTTGTTAATTTTCTTTGAAAACATTGAAGTGTATCACCCACCACAAACTTTAAAAAGATCGTATAAGAAAAGAGAATAATTAAAATGAGGATGAATTTGTAAATGAAATAATAGAAAAAAATAAGTCTTGAATAATCACAATAAAATATAGTAAAAGATAAACTTGGTTATTTTCCCAGAATAAAAACCATTTTCTTAAATTTAAAAATTTATATTATCACTATTCAACAGTACTTATTTTTTAATCGTTTTCCTATCTATAGAGACAAAAACATTATAAATTATAAAAATGAATATTTTGTTATATTTTATTTGTCCAATTGCACAGTGATATAATAGTGCTAAATCATGACTAAATTAGAAAATTACGCTAAATTGGAAGGTTTTGAAAATTGATGCCAAAGGTTTACAATTATTAATTATAATATTAAATTGATATACTTACAAAATGTCCATGCCTTACCTTTTTGGTGTTTGTCTGTCTTCATAGATGAGAATGACAAGCTCACCAGTGAGAGGAGCTGAGTGGCTTGGCTATTGGTGGATAACATAGAAATGGAATAGAATATGGTAATAGAGAAAAATGGAATAGAATAATAATACTCGCCTGATCTTTAATATAAGAACTACATAATTAATTTAAATAGATTAAAAAAATTAGTTATGTTAGTTATAACGAATATAACAAATATAGTCTTTTTTCCTAATATGACAACTTTCCTCATGATTATTTTTGAATAAAAATCCCTTTATATATGTAATCAATAAGGATATTTTGAGAAAAAAAATTATACATTTTGATAAACAAAGTGAATTGAAGTTTTATATTTAAAATTAAATTCAATTCCCAACTCACTCTTATATTAAAAACAGGAGGAAATAGTTGAATATTTGTGAGAGAATGGCAATTAAGTAATAAAATGGTGACAATAAGGATTTACTAATATAAGGTCATGAATTATATGATTATGGTAAACCGAACATGATTATATTATAAAAACATCATGTAAAGTATGTTTATATATTATAATATATAATACTTATACTATAGAAAAAGACTAATCTCAATAAATTTTAAGAAGTTAAAAGCAAACATGACCTTAGTACAAAGAACAATGCACTCCATGAATTCAAGTAAGGGTCTTTTCTTTTCAATTATGAGATTACCTAATTAAACAAATACTCAACTCTATCAATTAACTGTTTATTAATTAAATAAAGTAGTTTATTGAACAACTCCCTCCAATCCTAAACATTGGGAAATTTCTAGAAGCATTATTTTGTCTAAATTATAGAGAAATATGTACTACTATATTCGTTCTTTAATATAAGATTTACTTGATTAATTTAAATACGTCAAGAAAATTAGTTAAATTAGTTATTTATAATAATGTGTATTTGAACTATCATTAATAAAAATTTCTTAATATATATAATCATATAGGGAAACTATGGGGAGAAAATTATATTTTTGGGAGAAAAAATGGATTAAGATATTATATTTAGGACTAAAGTAAACTTTTTATCTAACTCTTATATTTAGGATTGGAGACAGTATTAACAAATTTTATTACCATCTTACCCTTTTTTTTTAATAAGGATGTATTAGTACTTAAGGTGTAGTTGGTCAGTTTTTAAAATGACAATACTAATCTCTTGATAATGAAAATTCAAAATTTAATTACTGAAAGAGAGGCGTTTAAAAGAATGTAATGTAATTTTTTATATTAATGTGATAAATAAAGGTATAAATGGAAACAAATGCTATTTCTTCATAATGTTAAAAATACAACCCAAGTGTTGGATATGCTGCAACCTAAAAGAGGAAAATTGGATGACTTTGAAAATTTTTGTCACAAGAAGAAGGGAAGCAATGAAATATAAGAACAATAAAACATAGTAGTGCAAGATAAATTTTGAAGTATTAAAGTTTATTTTTGCTATGGAAGTTTTCATATATAGAAACTGTAGATATTTATTTTTTGTAAAATATTAATGGTTAATATCATCTTTTACCGTTAAAAATATTAATAGTCAATATTATAATTTCTTCATTTCTATTAGTCTTTATGCTCATGATTTGTTAATTAGGATAGATGTAGATGTTGATTAGGCGATATATAAGTTGTCACAAAATATAAAATAAAATATTTTTAAAAAATAAAATAAAATGATGGAATAAATTTTATTTATTATCAATATAAAAATAAATCATTATACTCATTGCCTCTATATATAATCTATAATATGGTTAATTTTGATTTTGATTTAGATCTATATGGCAAAATTAATCTAACTGTGTATATTGAGTATAGTCACTTCACTCATAAGTTACTAACCTAATTTCTCTTACAAATTATAAATTATAAGTATGAAGATCAATACCTATAATTCAAGAGATTATAAGAAGCCAATAAAAAAGAAAAACAACTAACAATGATTTAAAAGCAGAGACTTGTATATCAATTTTTTTCAAAAAATTATCGTGTTTGTGTGATTGAAAACAAATTCTTCACTCCTTTACATTATGATTCCCATGACTAAGAATTCTATTGACTTGATTTGATTAAGAATTCTATTAACTTGATTAAAGCCAACGAAATGAGTTGAGACCGTAGGCTCAATGTAACATCCCGATTTTTGGGACAGTTCGCCTAGGTTTAAAATGAGGAATGTGAGAAATATCCTAAGTCTTAAGCCTAGGAATTCTGCAGGTAGCTTGATATAGGCTGGCTCCTGTGCAAGATAACCTGATATGGGCGGGTTGTCGAGCTTTTTAATTAACGATGACTCCCGAAGAGTTTAGGGGATGAGTTATTGAAAGAGAATTTCTAGAACTTAAGATGAAGGATAAGAAGATGAGAATATATGCTAGAAAGAGAATGTAGGGGCAAAATCGTAATTTTGGGAAAGATCGGGCTGGTAGCCGATGAGTACCATATTTTGCCAGAAAATAGAGAAAATTATCCTGATCATTTCACTGAACTGTGAAATGTGCATATGAGGTCTCTATGTGTATGAAAGAATTAGAATTATGACCAGGGGTAAAATGGTCATTTTGGAAAAGTGTGCGCGTGAGTGCTTTTTCAGGCCAAAACAGCCCGGTCCGGATAAAATATATGAAAATACCGGGAGATAGAGAAATGGATTCCGGGTTGAATGAGGAGTCACAGAATTTTGATTTGAGGTCCCGATTTTTCTGTAAAAATTCCGGAAGATGGGAATTTACAGTTATAATCGGTAAAGGAAAAGCAGTTCCGATAGGGATGATCGGACTGTGGCCAGGGGACTGTATAGTGTTTCTAAGGTATTTAGTGACACCAGGGAAGGCCCAGGCCCATTAGATCAGTCCAGTGGTAAAAGGGGCCGGTGTCCGGGAAAAAGGTGCGAAATGACGAAAATGCCCCTATGTTATAGAACAGCTGAAGAATGAGTAAAGGGTATTTTGGTCATTTGCCTAAGGTTAGACAGTCCAGGGAAGTTATCTGGATAGTTGACCGAGGTCAAAGAATACTCTGGTAAGATGGGAAAAGACAATTATGCCCCTAGACCTAATAAAGTAAAGAAAGAGAGACTAAGGGCATTTTGGTAATTTGCCAAGGGGTGTTTCTTGGGAATCGTGCCATCAGAGTACTTGGGCTGGATCAGAGACCCAAGATGATATTCCCAGGCCCAAAAACGCAGGCCTAGTGATTCAGGGGGAAAAGTGACATTAAAATAATGATTCAATGACTTTTCAGTAAAGTAAAGTTATTCGGTTGGCACGATAACCGAGGAGGTAATCAGATAAAGTCTGGGACTTATCTGGATAGCATTGAAAGACGTGAAAGGTCCCTTCCAGGTGCCACATGACGCAATCTTAGAGACAGAAGAAAAGTTGAGGACACGTATTATGGTGCAAGACTCTGGACCGGTACTGGATTGGACTGAACTGCTGAGTCAGCTGATGAGGTGTCCAGGAATTGTGACATGTGAAGAATGTGGCGATGAGGTGTCCGGGTGAGGTGTCCTGGATGATGTCATGCATGATGCAGTAAAAAGGAATAAAGAAAAATAGGAAAATCCAGGAAAAATCAGGACCACATGTTCAGATGGCTTCAAAATTACAAGAATGCCATCCATTAAAGCTATAAATACCCCCTTCCCCTCCCATTTTATGCATCCCATGGTTTTGAGCCTTTTAGAGAGAGGAGGAGGTGCTAGAGAGAGAAAGTGAGAGGAAGAAAGAAAGGAAGGAAGTTCTGGCGGAGCTGGAAGCAGAATAGAGATAGTAGAGCTCTGCTAAGCCTTTGATGTAGTAACTAATCCTAGCTTTTAGTAATGGCTTTGTGATTTGTTGTGCTATTGTTTGGTTGGATTGTTGTCTTATATGTTATGCTTGAAGCTCTACTGCAATGCTATGATCATATGTTATTGAGTATGGAAGCACGCAGCATACTTATCTGTACACAATCACAAGCAAGCACTATCACACTGCCTTACATATATTGTTATGATTGTTGCTACTGAGATTCCCCCGAATCTCATCCCCATCCATAACCCATTACAGGGAGGTTATGCTGAAGTGGATTTTGAGAATCCTATGAGACGTCGTTATGCTGCCGAAGTAAAGACTGAACATCAGTATATGATAAGTACTGTGTACGTAGTGCTGTCTAAGGAGGCTAGAAGTGAGTGGACCTAGCCGGTTCATCTAGTCTTTCCTGGGTACTACGTAGAATGGTAGTTCTCATGAGGGGATTACCGAATCAGTACAGTTCAGTTCTTTGTACAGATAAAGCGTAGCGGTTATGCTGCCGGAGTTTAGGCAGAAAGAGATGTAATAGAGATAGCAAGATTATGTATATGTCTTGTTGTGTATGCCATGCTGTATGACATTATGTTATTCAATGATAAGTGTTGTTTGGCATATTCAATTTATGTATGGTAAATTAAGGGGAAATTCGCAGGTCCTGAGGTAGCAGTGTTCTGGCCTCAGTTTGACCTAGTAAACGAAGGAGTTTGGCCACGAAATTTGGTGAGCCAGTGGTACACATCTGGGGCATTCCGTGGATAGGTAATAAGCCTCATTTGGTTGTGTAGAATGAGATTAATTAATTTTTAAATTAAAAGTTCAGAATAAGGAACTTAAGAGTGAAATTTTGAATTTCTGGGCTTAAGTTAAGATATAATTAAGCTAATATTGCTTCCGCAAGTGTACTCTGAGGAGTCTAAGAGAGGATGTTTCACTCAACCTATCTAAAAATGATGGGTTAGAGTTAGCTAAATGTCGGCCTATCAAGATACAACTTGGGACAATCCGTACCATCCAACCCTTAGGCTAACCCACGGGTTAACGGGTTGGGCCACAAACTTGCCATATATATTTTTATATAATTTAAATTATTTTATTAATTAATATATCTTAATTATTTATAGTTTAATTAATTATTGAAATCTAAAACATGTTATTTTGGGTAATGATATAGAATAATTAAAAGAATGGCATGAATTATTTATATTATATTTATCGTATTAGTATTCAATATTATTTATTTTCTAAAAAATATTTTAATTATAACACAAAAATATTCTTCATTTAAAATTTTATTTTTGATTCATTTAAAAAACAACTAGTGAGGTAGTCGACCTATAAAACACATGGTCTTGCAAAAATTATCTATTTTAGTTGGTCCAAACATATAGAAATGTTTATTAAAATAATTATTTTTTTTAAAAAAGATGACGGGTTGTCAACCCGTCATTATGAGTTAAGGTTGGCTAAATGACAACCCGCCAGGGATAAGAGTTATTCAACTCATATTGCCTTACCCGTATTACTGACTCTACACTTGATTATGATTTTTAATCAATAAAAGTAAATTTTTTAACAAAATATTCTTGTCTTACTGGTATTTTTTTGGCCAAATATCTTAATGGTATTAAAAATTGGATTCAAGTGCACAAGAGGTTTCAATAAGTTTATTGTTTTGTTCATCACATTATAAGGGATTAGTTCTTTTCGCTAGACCTAATTTATTGTATATTCTATTATATTTTTTTGGTACAACATATTCTATTATATATTGATAATGGTATTACGAATAATTATATTATATTATAGCCCGTCGGCTTTTGAATAAATATATATATATAGCCCACTGTCTTACTTTTATTTGGGCTATCCCAAGGAAAAAACAATTTTTTTTCCTGGTAAAAAAAAAGAAAAAGAAAAAGAAGACAACAGGTCTAAACCAGTGGAACACTACACAGGTTTCCAAAATTTCGATGGGCGAAAACGACATGCAAATCAATGAGCACAAATGTGAGAAGAACACAGGTTTTATTTATTTTTTAATACTCCTTTTACATTATAAAATAGATATTATATTAAGAATAAAAAAATTAATATATATATATATATAGTATTAATTAGAGGAATACTTTAAAAACATGTGGAACAAGCTGTGTTTTTTTAACAAACTTTGTCAGCCAAAAGTGTCGTTCATTCATATATATATATAGTTAATGTTGGTTAAGTTGTTGATAAATTTGTTTGAAATATGAATTGTAAATATTGATTTAAATAACTGTGAATTCAGGAGTCTCAATTATATATAACGTATTTAAATCTTAAATGTAACTCTTAGTTTGCAACTGAGATTTCTATTTGCAATTGGCTAATTTGATATTCGCAACTTATTATTTAGAAACTTTTTTAGAGACGGAATGGTTATTAATTGAACCTTTTGGACTTAAATATAATTCTTCCTATTTAATTAGATGGCATTGAAAGTAATCTATTAAGTCTTTTAAAACTATATCAATCATTAAAATGACAAAAATTGTTGACACACCATTTATTTGTCTTATTATTGGACAGTGATGACACTGTAGTTGGATTGATATTAATTAATAAGAATGGATGATTGTTCCCAAGGTTGAGTTTTAACACTCAACTAAAATACGTGCGGTAATTAAACCGCGTTTAGACTAACTGGTTTAGAGATTTATTTAACTTAATTAAAGGTATTAAGTTTGAGATTTGGGTAGGCAGTAAATGTAGGTGATAAGATAGCTGCCTAAAGAGGTCCTATAATTCGTGATTAGGATGAGTCTGAGGCCATTGTTATGTCTAAAAATGACTTATCCTATGCTACAGGCAGAGAAATCTTAAAAAAAAAAAATACATGTAGTAATTAAAATCCCTTGGACTCATTAAACACTTTAGCAACATTTAACTCCGTCTCTCTTATTCATCTCTATGAACCGAAACCTATCGTCCTTGGGTTCAACTAGCGAAAGGGTGAGATATGCGACTATTTGAAGAGTGTTTGAACCCTAGGGAGTACCACTTTATTGTGGATCTAGTCGCGACACTTGATGAGATATCTTAATTCCTAGGTGCCTAAGTTTACGCTTGAAGATAATAAACGACTCTCCCTGCCTGACATTGGTATCGCCTAGGAGGAAGAGATATTTCACCTTACCCTTAGATCGTGAGTGAATTTAACCCTTTTTCTAAAAATTTTTATACAAAAAAAAATCTATATGAACCAATCGAAGCAAATCATTGCCAAAACCTAGTTCCTATTTGCCGTTGACAAATCAAGGACATCGCTTCACTTCTCTCTATTAATCTTTTGCTTGCTTTTTTTTTTCAATTAATTATTCAGCCACATTATGCCCCTAATTCCAAAAGTCAAAGAACATGAATAAGGATGCTTTTTTAAAAAACTCATGGAACTGCTTGCCACCTACAAAATAAAGAACGTAGAAAAGCATTCTGAAACATATGTAGGAGACAACGCAGTTCACAAGATCCATTTTAAACCCAAATGAGAGCGCCTGCACCTGCAAGGCTCAACGGAGAAGAAAAGGCTTGAGGCATGGCTAGAATGACGTCATTGTGGATAGAGGAGGAGAACTGTGGAGCACCTGCAAACTCATTAGTGAACTGGATGGATTGGATTTAATAACTGGACGTAAGTTTTGTCCATTTTCAAAACCCTACACTTTAGTCCAATTTTTAACCCCATTAATAATGTTTCATTAGTGATCTTAAAATACTTAATTGTTATTATTTATCATTATATTGAAAAAATTAAAATTATTATTTTCCCTCATAGTCTAATTGTATAAAAACTCTCCCTGTCTCTCAAATTTAAAGGCCTTTAAATAATTGAATATGGTAATGTTTAAATAAATAATGTATAAAATGTGGTATTAAAATTAAAAAAATTAATACATAAATCTAAATTATATTGAGTTATTGACTAATTTATCCCTTACCATATTAAATTCTTATCTCATTAATTTTTTTTAAATTGTTTGAAATATTGCTTTAGCTAATTTATATATTTAAGGGTTAAGGTGTAAATTTATTTTAGAAGTTTTCACTCAAGAGTGTTGTGTATTTATAATCCTAATGCAATTTTATTGGTTATTATAATATATATAAACACAATTTTAATTAATAAAAATTTTAATTTTTCATTGTAAACTAGGGTAACTTGGTTTATTAATTTATTATGTATATATATATATTTGTACACAGAGTTATTATATATTTTGGAAAAAATTCATAATTTTAATTCATTATATACATATATCGATAGGAGTGATTTTGTCTTTTGATTTATTATTATAATATATTCATATGTTTGTAGTAATCCAACCAAACGTTTTTATGCCTATGTATCCTATTTTCTTAATAGCGTACCAAACAAATTGTTGTAATCATCGTTACATTACATTCCTGTGAAATTATCAAACAATTATGAATTTCTACGGGATCTAAAATTAATTTTTTTAAATTATAAAATGACAGAACTACCCATGAGAAAAATGCTTTAGTTTTTATTTTTTCGCCCTCCAGTTCTTATTCCTTCATCCAGGAGTTGTCATTTTTATTGCTTGAGTTATTATTTTTTTCTTCTTGCATAAGTTGTTATATTTTCTCTATTGAGTTGTTATTCCTATTGCTTGAGTTGTTATTTTTTTCTTTTGTTCGGTAACCTCCTCCCTAACCTTCTGTTGGATGTACTCCCAGACGTCCTCCCTAACCTTTCGTCTAACATCCTCCTCTAGTACTTGTCTAAAATCCTCCCCCAATCCTCTGATGATCTCGTCTCACACCTTGGGGTCCAACTCATCGGCTCTGGCACGCTTCGTTCCTATGCTCGTCTGGTGAGATGCCGCTGTAGACTGAGAAGTCCCCGACTTTTGTGAAGGCCCAGCACGACCTGGGCAAGGTAGCCTAGTCGGTATGGGCCTAAGGCTGAGCCTGCTAACACGCCCGGGGTGCTACAGCTGGCTGTGGTCCGCCAACAATGACGCGGTGGGATCCAAGCCAATTGACCCCTATGAGTGCTACAGCTCGGTATCCCCCTGAGCCATACGAGCCTATCAAAATTAACATAGACCAATTAATATTGAATATTTAAACTGAACTATGATTATTTAATTAATCAATATAATTAATTATATACCGTTATCACCGCTACCTCAACTGGCAGAGGAGTCACGTCTTACGGCATGTAGAGGTAAGGCCGCATCTCGTAGTAAGTAGGCGTGATCCCCTCACCTATTAGATCTTTGCCCTCCTTAGATTAATTAGAAATAGTAATTACTTTAAATAGTATGTACAAACACAATGTATAAATAATAATTTTAATGTACTTATTATTTCATCGTATGCAACAGCGAAGCTCTTGGAGCTAGTCCTATGCCGTACTGTCTGCTGCCCACATTCCTCCAGGCGAGGGCATGAAACAAAATGTAATAATATTAATAAAAAATTAAAAAAATTAGTGCAATAATATTAATATCATATGTACATGCTGCTCAGGCGAGATCTTCAAGTAAACATAGTAGGCCCAATCTTGCTTCGGGACTCTATCGGGAACATTCGCCATAATGTCTTACAATGGCCTCATCCCATCACCATTCTTCTCCCGCTATATATCCCCTTCTGGTTCTTCCATGTTATCCCTATCCTTTTGAGAGTATCCGCCTTCAGCTCCTCTCTCATTATGAATTTGCTTTGTAATTAAATAAAGGATAAAGGTACATCTAACATCCCAAACTAATTTCAGAGGAGCAATTAACATCCTAAAGTATTTAAGGGTATAATTAACACCCTAAATTAATTTTAGAGGTACAACCAGCACCCTAAAGTATTTAAATTAGTACAATTTTGCCCTTTTACTGAAAGAAACATAAATTTATGTCCGATCTATGTCACTTAACCTTTTCGTCTTAACACATTATTATTTAAAAGGTCACATGTGTCATATTATTTAAAAAAAATACTGAATAAATTCTAAAATTAACATTATATATAATTCATATGTGAAGATTGAGAAATTTTATAGTTTATTTAGTGTAATTTATTAAAATAATATTATACATGTGGCCTTTTAAACAATAATGTATCAAAATAAAAATTTTATGTGACATGTATCAAACAAAAGTTTATGTTTTTGTTAGCGAAATGGCAAAATTACAACAATTTAAATATTTTAGGGTGTTAATGACACCTTCAAAATTAGTTTGAGGTGTTGATTGTATCCTTAAATACTTTAGGGTGTTAATTGCTCCTCTAAAATTAGTTTAGGGTGTTAAATATACCTTTACTCTAAAATAAAAGACAAAATTCTAGTCATTATATAAATTATGTACATTTAATACACATTATATATAATCTACATTAAATCTATATATACATTGCATAGATTCAATGTATTAAATCTATATATAATATCTATATTAAATCTATCTAAAAATCTATATTAATATATATTATATATATTAATTAAATAATTAATCAAATAATTAAATAGTCTATATATTTAATTAATCAACTAATTAATTACTTTAAATAAAAAATATATCTTACCTTAATCATCTCACAGGCTGCATCCTTCTATCGCTTCGACCTTCTTCCAGTCCTTATCGTGAATCAGTAACAGGGTCCCCTGCCTACTGACTAGGCGCACGTACTTGATGAACAGTTGGCCCTTGCCCCTAGTCGATTAGCCAAAATCGCTCAGCGACAATAGCACGCGTTCGTTGGTAATCATGGATAACTCTTTAATAGTGAGCATCCTGTCGAGCTTATGGCCCTATGAGTCTGCACCAAGTAATTTGAAATTTAATTACATGTGAATTAAATATAAACAACCTTTTATATAAATAAAATAATTACCTACGAACTCCACATCAAAGCTGCCTTGGTGCCTTTCAGCATGGCACGGCTCATATTGAGTCAGCTGATCCTCCTTCTGCTGTGGCTACTCATACCCCTGATCCTCCTCCTCCTCCTCTTGGGCCTACTGATCCTGATGAGGAGCTACAATATCTGCCATGAAGTCTATGATCCCTTTCTCGCTGAGATCATAGTTATCGTTACTAATATCTAGCCCATGATTTGTACCACCCATAGAAATACTCATCGTAGAAAAAGGAACCCCGATGGGTGTAGTGGATGTAGTAGGATCAATTGGCTCATTCCCAGGTCATCGACTCATCCTGATACAATAAATAAATGAATAAAATAATAACAATTTTAAAAATATAATCAATAAATGAATAAAATAATACCAAATAATAATTTAAAAAACATAATAAATAAATGAATAAAATAATACTAAATAATAATTTAAAAAACATAATAAATAAATGAATAAAATAATATCAAATAATAATAATTTAAAAAACATAATAAATAAATTAATATAATAATTTTAACTAATAATAATTTTAAAAACACAATAAATAAATAAATAAAATAATTTCAACTAATAATAAAATAAAAAATACTATAAACAAATAAAATAAAAAAACTTTAAAAAAAATCATAGTTAAATTAAATTCTTACCTTAAAATACAGAGTACCTTAATAAAATTAGATAAATTTTAAGCCAAAGAAAGAGAGAATGTATAAAGTTGTAAAGTCAAATGGGTTAAATTGTAATTAATGAAAGTTTAAAGGGTAAAATGGTCATTTTAAAAAAGAAAATGGCTAAAGTGAAAACTCTAAAAGTTTTATGGTGCAAAATAGAAGTAGACACAAGTTATGGGCCATCAAGTATAATTATAAAAAATTGAGGGACTAAAGTACAATTTTCAAGAGTTCGAGGGCAAAACGATAATTACGGAAAGTTGAGCCAGAAAAGGTTCAAAATTGCCCAAAAATATTTTGGTACCAAATTTTATCAATAAATAGAGAATAAAAATTGGGCTAGGCATATCTCTCATAATTTTGATTTAAGGTCACAATAAATTGATATTAATCTATGAAGTCTAGATATTAATATAGTATCTTCTAGACCTTATAATCAGATAAAATTTTATAGTAAATTCTTATAATTAATATAAGAATTTATGAAACTGATAGATCTCAAAGAGAAGTCTTGTAAAATCAATTATAAAATTTACGGTAAAAAAGGATACCGATAAAAGATTTAGAAGAAATATATATAATTTTTATCAGGACTTCTGGGTCTCAAAAAATTATGAAACTTTATAAAAAAATTATTATATATTAGAATGAATTTATAAAAATATCATAATCATTAAAAGAGGTGTTTAGAATTTATTTAAAAGATTAGGGTAATTAAAGGATATCTGTATGAGAAGTGCCGCTTTGTGCCAAATATTGAGTTAGGCCCAATTTAGGCTCAAAGTGGCGTCAAGTAAGAGCCCAACATGTCAAGGAATTTATCATGTGGCTAAATAAATTTTTAGGATATTTTATAATTTTTTAAAGAAAGAAATCAAGAAAAATCAAGAGATAATACAAGGTGGCATGTGAGGTGTCATTGGTAAGACTCGCACCATGTGCAAAATTGTCACATGGAAGCCAAGAAAGAGAGGAGAAGTTTTGGCACATGTGTAATTATATTAAAATAATGTAAGAATTAAGTTAAGTATGATTAAAGGATAATTAATAAAAAAATCAACCAATGATAAGAGAATTTAAGCCATTATAATAATTAGTTGAAGGATGGGTAAAATGGTCTCAAGACCCTTAAAAATTCGCTCTAAATACCTCCTTAACAAGCCCAAAATAGTGATGCTCTTGAGGAATCAAAGGGAACATCTTGCAAAATGAAAACTCAACCATTCCAAGGAAAATTCAATAGGAAATCAAGGTAGTTAAAGCATAAGGTATGTGATCCTTCGTAATTTATTTGCAAGTGTTTTGGAAGGATAAAACTTAAATTTTAGTGGTTGAAAATTCTATTAAACCTAGAGTATACATACTGTCCAAAATGTTAAGTTGAAGGAGGAAGAAGAAAATGAAGTTAGAACTATGTAATTAGTGCTTAAACAAGCTAGTTAGATATTATTGAATTAAGTTGATATTCTTGACTTTGTCATAGATGAAATCTTTTGGCCTGCACTGTTTTGGATAGAAAGAGATGGAATTTCAATAATCTAATGATTCCATTGAATTTAGAAAATGATTTTATGTAGGATTGGATATGTTTGGAACCTTGAAAGCATTAGAATTGAAAGATGTAATTTTAGAAACCCTCTCTGTATTGTTCACATGCATGACCAATATTGAAATTTCATGATTTTGATGCTTCCAATGGTTTTAAAATAAAAAATTGTGTGAAATAAAGTAGAGAAATAAGTATTAGAAGCATTGGAATCAAAATAAGAATTTTTAGAAGCAAAGAGTACATGTTCCGGTTTTATCTAGAACAATGTGCAGCTGTTGGAATTTAAAAATTCTGAGTTCATAAATGGATTCAGAATGCCAAATTGTGTAGGGTAAAGTCAAGACATCAATTGGTTCAAAGTTAAGCTAATTAGAAGAAATTAAGAAAAATTACCTTAATTAATAACTAAGCTTAATTCCCTTAAATGTTAGTTGGGTTAGTTCATGATGAGTGGATGATAATATAATGTTAGGATTTGAATTGTGTGCTCAAAGAGGACAGCCACACATCAAGAATAAGTTAGAAGCAAGAGGCAAAGATAAATTAAAGAAAAGTCAAGCATGCGAGGTAGTAAACTAACCTAGACTTGTATGTGTTAAATTTAATGTGTTACGGTACTATAGTTATGTGAATTGTTGTGGCATATATGTATTTGATAGATGCTTTGTTTCTATGGGCCTGTTTGGATAGAATTTTAAAAAAGGGCTTATGAAAAAAAAATGGCTTATGGACAGCTTATGGAAAAAGAGTTTTTAGATAAGAGTTTATAGAAAAAAAATGGTTTTGAATAAATAAGTGTTTGGATAATTATTTTTAGAATAACTTTTTTATATTGGTAAATTACCAAAAAGGGTATAATTTAATTAAAAGTAAGAGAGAGGAGAGAGGTAAAGAAAAGAGAAGAGAGAGGAGAGAGGGTAGAGAGTAGAGAGGAGAGGGAGTGTAAGAAAAAGTAGGAGAGAGGAGAGAGAGTGTAATAAAAAGTATGGGTAAGATAGTAATTAGATAGTCCATAAGCTCTTTTACTGTTCAAAAAGCTAGTTTTAATAACTTATTCAAAACCATGATTTTAAACTATGGTTTTGCCCAAAAGCACTTATGGACAAAAATAGCTGTTTGTTTTAAAATTTTTCCAAACCAAGGTTTGGGCCAAAAGCCCTTTTAAAACCATGGTTTGGTAGCTTACCAAACAGGCCCTATGTTTATTTTGGTCAATTGTATTTTATATGTAACATGGTAGCATGCTCATTACATTATGTTGACACAATCACAAGCAAGCACAAACATTAGCATTAATGCATACACTATTTATTACTGTTTACTATTGAGATTTCTGATTTTCTCAAAAATCTCACCCTTCTATGTAACCACCCTAGCAAGAACTTCACATGAAGGAGAAGATGAAGATTACGAGAAGAGATATGGATTAGTTGCATGCTTGAAATATTTATGTATGTAAAATTAATTGTTAGAACTTGTTATTGTGAATAGTAACTCGTGGGGAAGTAGTGACATGTGAGATGTAATTAAAAATAATAAATATTGGTATAAATTTATAAAATTTTATCAATATTTAGTTAATATTCAAGTTTCGTTTTGACACCAGGAATGCCTTATTCTAACACCAATACACATAGAACAAATTTTTTAAAGTTAGGGATTAGAAGCTGTTTTACAGAATTTTTGATCAAATAAACAGTAATATTTAAAGATTAAACTGCATTGATTGGCTGATCATTTGGTTTGAGACTTATTTTTCCTTTGAATTTCAATATGTTAGGTTCGAGTATCTTTTGAATCACTTCATTTTAATTTTTTTAGATTTGATTATAATTTTTCGAAATTCATCGCTTAATCTAAAAATACTACATGAATAGTACTCATGATTTGGAATTTTTCAGATTTTGAGAATAACCTGCAAATAGATATTTAAGTAGTTCTAAATACTACCGAATGGTCTCTAAAATATACGAAAGTAAGGTGTTACATTGTTGCTTCTAAACTGCTAAAAATGTGGTCAAAAGAGTTATAATTTCTAACTGTTTTTCCTATAACCGTTATAAATCCCGTCAATTATAAGCGATTCACATGAATAGTTAGAAACTAACCTTACTAAAATGAGTTTTTTTTCGTAGTGCGGATTGGACAATTCAATTGGACTTGCTAACAGCTTGATTTGAATCATAAAAGCATTTTTACAGTTGAGCCAAATTGAACTGAAGTTGGGATGGAACCTGAAATTAGAATAAGAACTTGAACGATTTTGAAAAAATTGGACGGGTTTTCAGCCACTACCGTTTATGGTGGTGTTATTTTATTGAAAAATTTATATATTGTGGTTATTATATTGACAATTAAATTTATTATATATTTATTTTTTATATATTATTATATATGCATATAATTCATTTAATTAAGTTTTTATTTAATTATTATGTCATTGATTTATTCGCTGGTCTAACTAGTTAAATTGTTAAAACTAATATCTGCTAACCTTTTTGGTTTAACTCGTATGATTCAGATTTCAAAACATTGTACTGCATTAAATACTTTCTTTTTAAAATATCCCTATTTAACGCGTGATTTTTCCAATGCAAAGGAAATTAATTACAAATCACTAATTTAAATGGCAAAGGTTATTTCAATTTTCAAGAAAATTATTAAAAATTATTAACATATTAATTGTAAATAGGTAATTTAACTTCTTTCCATAATCTATATAAATTAGGTAAAAGACTCGTACATTTTTAAACATTGTCCTTTATATTTATCATATTCTCTTCCCATATTTTTCTCTCATCCTTCCTTCAGTTTAAACCAAGCCTAGGATTAGAGATATGTAATAAAACTATAAAAGTGCCATGCATGCTTGATAGAGGGAACGTGATGTTGAATAATTAATTTAAGTTGTCCCTTTTTGACTTGCATAATTGAATTAATTCAGTGATGAAGTAAACAAAAGTTGATTCTATTCCATAATTGGAAGCTTCTTACTTTTTTAGTCAAAACCTTAAAAAGCCATGTGTTAGATGTACATAAACTACTTGCCACTTTTGAGAATAAATTCAATGAAAGCATGGCAAATATGATACTCCCTTTATTTCTATATTTAAAAGGTTTTGGTATCATAATTTATATCACATTTTGCTAAATATGGGGTAATTAATTCTTTGGATAAAAAATCCCCGAAAATAAATGCATGGTGAGAATATGATGAGAAGAGAAATGAATTAAAACCAACAAGTGCTTGGAACGACTGATTATAGGTCGTTCACATTTAATCAGTGGTTTCATGTTCGAGTTTTGTGTATGCAGTTGTAATAATTATTTGAAGGTAATAAGGTTCTTCAATTATAAACCTATATTTTCACAAATCAGACTAGTAAGTTATTGGTAGCACCGGATATTAGTGGATATATCTAAAAAAAAGAAATTAAGAGTATTTTTAGAAACATAAAATCATTTTAAACACGTGAGTTAAATTAATTATTTTTTAATTTATAAAATAGTTAAGTATGTTAAACATGAGTGGTTAGGTAACATAATTACAAAAATTATGTTGTACTGAGTGAAAAAACAAATGTTCACTGCATTTAATGGGTCTAAAGTTAATTAATTAACTTGTTTGCCAATGGTTGGTCGATGTCACATCAAGTATTCCCACTCTCTTTTTCTTTTTAGTACAAATGCCACAAAGAAATTAGCTAGTTATATGCAGTTCATGATGAAAATCTTCAAAGAAAAACACCTCTTACAGGGATCTATATAAACAACTTCACCATTCATACGATATTTAAGTATTATCACTCTAAATAATCAAAAATAAAAGGAGTGATTCTAAAGTTATAGGGCTAGTCTTTGATGGGCTCAGGCATGAAAAATCTGTCTACCTAATTTTTTTTGTTAAACATATGTATTAATTTATTAGAGGTAGTTTTATTCAAAATATTGTCAGGCACTAAACAAGACGCCTCTAACAATGGGGATTCAAATTTTAATCTATCATGTTATGAAAA
Organism: Leucaena leucocephala; assembly: GCA_037074615.1. Taxonomy (NCBI): domain Eukaryota; kingdom Viridiplantae; phylum Streptophyta; class Magnoliopsida; order Fabales; family Fabaceae; genus Leucaena; species Leucaena leucocephala. The sequence continues at coordinate 11,166,160 of CM073540.1, read as the reverse complement.
ATTAATCTCTTCTATTATACTCAACCCCTGTTAATAAAAATCTATTTACCTTAAAACAGTGCTATTTATGAAGCCCAACTCTTGAGCATGCATGCAGGCTTAGGATGGCTCATGGGCTTTTAGTCAATTTTACAAAATTTTAATTTTTTACTTAATTTAAATTATCCAAAAATTGTATCAAAAAAAAAATCCAAAAATTTCTTTACCAAAAAAGAATCCAAAAATAAAAATGACTTTTATAAAATTTCTAATTCAAATTGTCAATATTATCAAAACAAAGTGCCAAACAATTGTCTACACTTGCAAAATTAAACCGAATAAAAAAATTGTCCTCAACACTGATAATCCATTGTCTAAACTCCAAGTGTTAGATCCTATATTTTGATCAGGATAACAATATTAGAGAAGAATTGTTTTGTAGGTTATATAATTAATCTTCTCTTAATATATGAGAATAATGCTTTTGAAATTTAACTTCCATCTTTATGTTTGTCTGTATGACAAAACTCGAGTTCTAGTTTCTCAAACTTGATTTCCCTCTTTATTATGTGAAAACCGGAAGTTAATTGAAAGTTTTGTGTGGTTATGTTAGTCGAGTTGAAAAACTTGAGTTATCTTCTCAGAATCTTCAAAACATTATGGATCCTTGGACAACTCATCTAGCTAGAAATATTTTCTTATAACTCCAATTCTATAGTCTAAAATTGCAAGTTAGAAAACTGGAAATTATTTTTAGTAACTTGAGTCACACCGTATTCCAATTCAATAACTTCTGATTATCAAGTTCAAAACACAAATTCTATTTTCCTTGTTATCATGCATTATTCATATAGACTTGATTTAATCTTCAGAAAAAACTTCAAAATTCAGTGTCTGTTATCATGAAAACTCGAGTCACCATTCTATATGAAACTCTAGTTATGATACTCAATATTCTAAATGTTAGAACATATGTTTTAATGATAATAAAACTAAGAGAAATTTGTTTTGCTGGGTGTATATATGTATAATTCATCATTAATTTATATGATAGAATTGTTTTATAGATTTTCTTGTTGTCTAACCCGAGCTAGCAACTCGAGTCGTGCCTTATATCTGTGATGACTTGTAGTAACTAGAAGCTGCGAGTTCCATTTCATTATCGAGCTCACTAACTTGAGTCTATAGAACTCAAGTTTCGCTTTTCTGATTAATTTTGGTCTTCAATGCAGAAGTGGCACCAGCACAAGGCATATATGTAAAGAAAATATTTATTATTCCTTAAAACTATAAAATATCTTATAAGAATGACCAAAAACACATATAGAAGATGCCCTATATATGGAACCAAAGGGAGTATAATTGTAATGCTAATTAGGATGATAAAACATAGGAATTAAGCACAAATCTAATTTTTTTCTCAACCCGCCATAAAAATCCTCAGACATATCAAACTCTTCTGGCTTCATTCCATTAGGAAGCTTCCAATCAAAATGATATAACAAACTGGCAAGTGGAAGCTCAACATTGGGTGTACCAAACGCAATTCCAGGACACATCCTTCTTCCAGAACCAAATGGGATATACTCAAAGTTTGTGCCTCGGAAGCTATAATTATTAGAACCATCACTAAATCTCTCTGGTATGAATTCTTCAGCTTCAGACCAATACTTGGGATCTCTTCCTATTGCCCAAGAATTCACGAGGATCTTAGTGTTGGCAGGTATTTTGTATCCATTGATTTCACATGTTTCGTTGTTTTTTTCTTGGAAGTAGTAATGGAGCTGGTGGGTGTAACCTTAAAGTTTCTTTGATGACACATTGTAAGTATTCAAGTTGGTGAAGTTCTGTCTCATCCACATGTGATTTGTCTTTGAAAACCCTTCTTACCTCAGATTGTGCCTTTTCCAATATCTTAGGTTGTTTCAACATTCTGACATGGCCCACACAACAGTTGTTGATGATGTCTCAGTTCCGGCAATGAATATATCCTGAAATTGATGAATTTGAACCAAAAACATATATTATTCCATGTTAATTAATCGTGCATATTCTAAAATCATAATCAAGTTTAACCATATTGGGTAGTTTGCGCAATATTATTTTTGTAATCAATAGCTTTTCATAAACAAATAAAGCTAAGTTTTCCTTTCAATGAATTACCAAAATGAATTGTGCAAGCAGCTTCTTCATCCATTTTAGAATGATTGTGTCTTTGGAGTTTTACACTTAAATTTAGAAAGTTATTATTTTTTTTGTAGAGCATCCGGTATCCTGGGCCTACCTCTCTTTAATTTAGAAGATTTATTAGGGCCCAGACTAATCCGGATACCTCAAGAAAGTTATTAAATGGTCTTAAATTGTAGCAAAGACTAAATCCTCTTTTCTAATGGCTAGCTTGCATGCTTTTTTTTCCCCCTTAATTAAGAGCAAAAATTCTTCGGTAGCCAAGATTTTGAAACAGGTATGCTTTACCATATTTAGCACAATTAATGAGAAAACTAAGGGCATGTTTGTTTCAATTAACTCACTATATTACTGCTATGCAATGTAATGCGATGTTAATTACCATATGTTTGTTTGGTTTGTTTTTAGGAATGGGTTAACTTTTATATTTAATTAAATAGGTACAAAAATAAAAAGAACAAAATAGCCTCTTCCAAAAAAATTTCCCTCACACGTCCTTCCAAAGAGAGAAGGGAGGGAAGATGGTGGGACCCTAGAGAGGCATTCCAAAACCACAGGAAGAGAAGATATATGGTGGTGGTGGGGGGGGGGGTGCAATGAGGGTAGATGATATATGAAAGAGGAGGAAGGAAAGGAGGCTATTGGAACAAAGACTGGAGGGTAAATAAGACTTTTTTAAATATGCAATGGGTGGTAACGGGTATTCTTAAGGGCAGATATGATAATAGAAATTACCATTTTTTTGTAATTAACATTACCATGGTAATGCAATCCTAATTACTATTACAAGTCTGGAATGCAGTTGAACCAAACGGGTCCTAATTATTTATGAGTTTATATTTTATATGCAGTTGGTGATGGTAACTAAAATTTCACCCTTTCACTTTATTTTTGTGTAAGCAAAGCATTTGCATTATCATCAAATGTTATAATATAAGCTTTCCGATCCTACTTACCAGAATTGTTGCTTTGATGCTGCTAACAGATATGGGAACCTCCAGGTAATTTTGCTCCTGAATTTTCAAGAAAACATCAACAAGATCTTCTTCAACCTTATCACATGTTCCATTCTTCTTCTTTTTCTTCTTCTTGTTCCTGTGATCATCGATGATGTTCTCCAGTATTCTATCAATCTCTACGTGCAGGCTCTCAAGCTTAGCCTTCATACCAGAAATATTTTGCAGAACTTTCATGGAAGGAAAGAAATCTGCAATGTAAAGGCCTCCAGCTAGCTTTATAGCCTTCTCAGCACACTTAAGGAAGGCTTCTTGGTCTCTTGATCTCTCGCCAAAAGCTGCTCTTGCTACAATGGCGTTTGTCATTGACATTATCATGTTGCTCAGATTCACCTCTGATCCTTCGTTTTCTGAGATTGTCTTCATCACTTCTAACACTTCCTCTTCTCTGATAAACCTGTGTTTTCGAAACAATTAGGGTTTTTATCAACTAATGATCAAGTTGTTCCTTCCTTGAAGAGATGGAGATCATTGCATATCTATAAGGATGCCAAAAAAATTAGTCAAGCTAGTTGCTTAATTTGGGAAATTAAAAAATACATAGTATAAATTTATCTTAAAAGATTGGATATTGTTATAATAACCGATTTAATTAGTTTTCTAAAAATCGAGGGGAGTAGGGAGGGAGTACTAATCAAATTTGGATCTTTCTCATGGCCCATGCACCAAGCCCTTAATTATCTTCATTATTTAACGCTTCATTCAAAAACCAACAAAAAAAACAGCGCAAAAGATGAACATAGAACTCTTTTCAGCCACTATCTTTTGAAAGAGATATCAAGATATACTTATGTAATATATAGTCCAGTGGCATTAAAGCTCTTTTATAAATGAGAGAGATTGCATGTTCCATTCTATTTGTAACCTGATCATGCTATTACTGCCTCAGGTCTCAAATTTTTTATAATCCAATCGGTCAGACCAACCAATCCAGGTTAGTTGTTCAAAACTACGATGTTTATATATATGTGTGTGTGTGTGTGTGTGTGTGTATGACCGATTTAAAATTGAGTCTCATTTTACCCTAGACCGTATAGTGAAGCAAAGAAGTATAGAAAGAACCTGAATGATTGGACCCTCTTTGGAGAAAAAAGTTCTGAGCTGCGACCAGTAACTCCCAGAGGAAGAGAAAGCAATGTCGGTGGCATTGTAAAACAAAATTTCATAAGCAAAACGGTAAGGTCTATTAGCGAAGACAGCGTCGTGTGTTTTCAAGACATCTTTGGTGGCTTCTGGTGAAGAGATTATGACATTAGAGGTCTCTCCTAGTTTAAGAAACATCACAGGTAGGCCATGTTTGGTTGCCAAGTCTCTTAAAGTTTGATGGGGTAGTGATGACCCTAAAAGGAGGTGCACGTGACCTATAAGAGGGAGCTTCCATGATGGTGCTGGTGGGAGGAAAGCTTTAAGAGATTTCTTGAAGATTGGAAGGATGAAGGAGGAGGAGAAGAAGAAGAAGAAGAAAGCAAAGAAGGTAGAGAAAAGAATCTGCAGAGAATCCATGGCAGACAGAACAGAACTGGCAGTCTGGCACTATATATAATCAAGTATATGTTGGTTTAGGGCAGAGAGGAAGATGAAGAGCTTCGTTCAATATATACAATACTTTCTCCGGTCAAAAATGTAAAGTATAATTTCTTTTTAGGATTTTATTTATATAAGACTTCCTTTACTTCTTGTCTGTTACATAATGATTAAAGAATCAAACCGGACTGGACTCGCTAGTGGTACAGTTTGGACAAAGAATATCTTTATGGTTGGACTGAAGTTGAACCGGTACCTGAAATTAAACCAGGAACATTGACACTTTTTAGAAAACCAAACAGGTTTTGGGCCTAATAAAAAAACAATAAAACAATATAAAAATACATCCTATCAAATTAAAAAGCTCAATATACTGTAGTCATAGTCTTATTTTATTGACAATTTCATATATTTACACTTATTATGGTGATATTGTTTTTAATATATAAAAATATTCAAGTATGTTAAACATGAGTGGTTTAGGTGACATTTGTCTTTACTTTACAATTTGAGTGCTAAAGAAAAAACAATGTGATCACATGCATTAAAACTTGATTAATTTATTTGCCATTAGTTGGTCCAACAAGTGCTACCACCTTTTTTTTAACCTTTTAATACAAATGCCACAAAAACATGCAAAATATTAGTTAGCCATTTTCATTTTTAATAATGAAAATATTCACAAAGAATATTCCTATGCTATACGTAGAAAGAATACTCATAGAGACAGTTTTGATATTCCGTTGATGTTGAGATAATATCACTCTAAATAATCAAAAGTAGAAATAAGAAGTGATTCTAAATTTATACTCCCATCTACAATTATTGTAACGTTGGATTTTGAATTCTTTTCCAAAATTATTAATATCTTTTTTAATTTCAATAAATGATTTAATTATTAGTATATTATTTTACCTTTTATTAATATTTTGAACTAGAGGAAGTGTGTGTGTGTGTGTGTGTTGCGCACCCGTTAAAAGACTCTCCAGCTACAAAACTTAATCTATGAGTACTTTTTACAAACATTTTAATATATATGTGTGTGTTATGCATGATACTTGTGAGGAAGCCTAATGTTAATTAAATATGTTTTCTTTTTAGACTTGCATAGTCCTATTAGAAATGATACTCCTATTTAATCCTTAATCTATGAGCTAGTGGGAAGGTTGAATTTGTTCATGAATATAAGACTTTAATATATTTTATATATATTATTTATCATTTTTTAAACTAGTTTACCTAACTTATAAATTGGAATATAATCTAATGTTATATAAGAATATTTTAATGAAATCATATCAATTTTATTATAATTAACTGATTTATTTAATTTCTTTAATTTACCTAAATTAGTCAACAAGGTCTTATATTATGAACCGGATGGACTATTAACATAAAGAGACAGTGCTCCCTTCGAATCTAATTATAAGAGCTAGATAAGAGATTGAATTTGTTTTTACATATAAGATTTCATTCCACTTTATCTCATAAAATTATAACTATCCTCCAATGTATCCCTATATGATTGCATATATTAAGGGAGTTTCTATCAAGGTAGTTCAAATGCACATAATTAAAGAATGTATATTAGGAAAATCAACGTAATTATTACAAATAATTAATTTAACTAATTTTTTAATCTACCCAAATTAGTTAAGTAGATCTTATATTAAAAAGAAGAGTTAGTAATACATTACATAATAATGTCAAATGGTAAATCATATAATACTTGAATCCGTAATCGGCAAATTTTTAACAATATGCAAACTAAATTAATATATAGTTATATAATCATGCATAGACATGAGACAACTACCAGATTCCCATTCTTCATATGATGGGAAAATAGATCATCAAAGGATTATTGACTGATAATGTAACTATAATATATAGAAGTAATGCTAATTAGGACGATAAGAAACAGGAATTAAGCACAAATCTAATTTTCTTCTAACCGTCCCAACAAAACTCTCAGACATATCAAACTCTTCTTGCTTCATTCCATTAGGAAGCTTCCAATCAAAATGATACAACAAACTTGCAAGTGGAAGCTCAACATTTGGTGTAGCAAAAGCAATTCCAGGACATATCCTTCTTCCAGAACCAAACGGGATATACTCAAAATTCGTTCCTCGAAAGTTATAATGATCAGAGCCCTCAATAAATCTCTTTGGTTTGAACTCTTCAGCTTCAGACCAATACTTAGGATCTCTTCCTATTGCCCAAGCATTCACGAGGATCTTAGTGTTTGCAGGTATTTTGTATCCATTGATTTCACATGTTTCGTTGTTTTTTCTTGGAAGTAGTAATGGAGCTGGTGGGTGTAACCTTAAAGTTTCTTTGATGACACATTTTAAGTATTCAAGTTGGTGAAGTTCTGTCTCATCCACATGTGATTTGCCTTTGAAAACCCTTCTTACCTCAGATTGTGCCTTTTCCAATATCTTAGGTTGTTTCAACATTTCTGACATTGCCCACACTATAGTTGTTGATGATGTCTCAGTTCCTCCAATGAATATGTCCTGGAATTGATGAATTTGTTTAATCACCATTTTAATTTGGAAAAAAGAAAGCATAAATTCCATGTTAATTATCAAGCATGTTCTTAATTTGGAGTTGAATTTTGCAGAGAAAAAAATCATTATCAAGTTTAACAAGCATCTTAGGTAATTCAGTCTGTTTTTGTCCATGTGCCAATCAATTGAATCACTAACTCTTTATAAACAAATAAAGCGCAGCTAATAAATTTCCTTCAATTATTTACCCAAATGAATTGTGCAAGCTTTCTCCCTCCATTTTAAAATGTGTCTCTTTGGAGTGATACACATAAATTTCTCCGATCATTAATATATGACCTAATTGGTGAGTAGATATTTATCCTAAATATAAGACATATTTCTTATCTTTATCAAATTTTTTTCAAATTACCCCTATTGATATTCCCTCAACAATAATCAAGTAAGAGAGGTAGGGAAGGAATTAAGGGAGATGGTTAAGATGCTTTAGAAAAAATATGTCATATTAATTAACTTAACTAACTTCTTTAATTTAATCAAATTAATTAAATACATCCTATATTAAGGACGGAGGAGTATTATAAGCTTCCAATCCTACTTACCAGAATTGTTGCTTTGATGTTGTTAACTGATATGGGAACCTCCAGGTCATTTTGCTGCTGAATTTTCAAGAAAACATCAACAAGATCTTCTTCAACCTTATCACATTTCTTCTTCTTCCTGTGATCATCAATGATGTTCTCCAGTATTCTATCAATCTCTAAGTGAAGCCCCTCAAGCTTAGCCTTCATACCAGAAATATTTTGCAGAACTTTCATGGAAGGAAAGAAATCTGCAATGTAAAATCCTCCAGCTAGCTTCAAAGCCTTCTTAGCACACCTAAGGAAGGCTTCTTGGTCTTTTGATCTCTCCCCAAAAGCTGCTCGTGCAACAATGGCGTTTGTCATCGACATTATCATGTTGCTCAGATTCACCTATGATCCTTCCTTTTCTGAGATTTTCTTCACAAGTTCTAACACTTCCTCTTCTCTGATAAACCTGCGTGTTTTGGAAACAGTTAGGGTTTTCTTTCGATTATGATGTTGTTCCTTGAAGAAGGAGATCAGTGCATTTATATATCGTGCAGGATTATTGTGAGAGAAAAGAAATACATGTTGCTTAATTGGCGCAATTTAATGTCACATGAAAAAAGAAATTTATTGTTTTTAACTTCTATAAAAACAAATTCTCAATTATAATTAAATAATTAAAAATAAACATGACACTAACACACGTTCTTATATGATAAAAGAAATCATATGGAAGAGCTAGTCTGATAGTCTTATTTGACTCAATTAATCAAATATAAAATTTGAAAGGAAAATTCAGTTTTTATACTATTTGCTGAATAATATTATTAAATATCTATTTTTAAAATTCGTGATTATATTTCCTAACATAAATATTTTTTTTTATAAAAATTAAATTTAAGATGTAGAGAGAAATTTAACGGTGAGGCACGGCTATACCACATGTGTGTTTATCATAATCAAGTATGATAAATTGAGGGTGATCTGACTTCCTTATTTGACTCAATTAATTTATTACTTGTATTTGACTCAATTGATAGAAAGAAAAGGTGCCCTTCCGTTGATGAAATTTTATTAAAAAGAAAGGAAAAGAATTATCATGTTGTAATGTTATTATATTGACATTATTTGTAAGCCTATGACATTATTTCATTAAAAACTTCGCATGTTGTAATGTTATTATATTGACAATTAAATTTATTATCAATTTATTTCGTGTATATTATTATATATAAATATAATTTTTATTTAATTATTATGTGATCTAGTCTTACGTGAGGCCTAACTTTTAAAAATATTATGGTGTATTAAATATTTTCTTTTTAGAATATCCCTATCTAACGTGTGACTTGTTTCACTACAAGGGAAATTAATTGCAAACCATAAATTTAAAATGGCAAGGTAACTAGCAAGGTTTAAGTCTAACATAATGAACTAATCATTTATAAAATGATGAATCAAGATTTAAATTTTTATTAGGAGAAGTTATACATTTAATATTCTCTAATATTTTAAATAAGATTATCTCTAATAAAATGATACATATATTTAAGAAAAAAGTTGCAAAGGTATTTTAAGAAAATTATTAAGAATTATAAACAAATTAATTATAAATAGCTCATTTAACTTCTTTCCATAATCTCTATATAAATTAGCTAGGTAAAAGACTTCTACATTTATCCTTAGTTTAGATGGAAAGAAAATTAGAAAAAAATAATATTCTAATAAATAGTAAAGGTTTTACTACTTTTAAAAATTTTCTTGCACAATATTCCTCCTCTTTTTTTCTCATTTTCCCTTCATTCAAGCCAACCTAATATCGGAGACACGTGATAAAAATGATATGCATGCTTCTAGAGGTAACGTGAAGTTGAATAATTAAATTGTCCTTTTTTTACTTGCATTGTTGAATTAATTGATTAATTCAATGATGATGACAAAAAAAAATTATTCTATATATTTTCAAAGTTGAATAATTAATTATTGGACTATTGAAAATTCTGTTCCATTCTGGCAGCTTCTTACTTTTCTAAGCCAACATAAACCCATGCTCCCCGTCTCAAATAAAAATTATTTTTAACTAATTTATACGTATTAATAAAAATAATTATAAATATTAAACTTTTTATAAAATTTAAATAATTTTTAATATTACATGTATTAACTATACTAAATTCTAAGATCAGATTAATTTCTATTCTCTCCCACTATTTTTATCATGAATGGGCATATATGAAAAAATATATTTAACACTCTTTAAACTAGCATATGGAGTATAAAAAAGACTTAAATATGTTTAAATTAACTTTTAAAAAAAAGTGATAAAAAGAATGTGATTTTGATGAAAGAGAATGTTTTGATAATTATTATTATAGTCATTTTTTATATGTAAATTATTATAAAGAACGTAAGTTAATATGATAATTATATAAAGTATAAATTTTATATTTCTCCAATTATTAATATATGATATATTTTAATTAATTTGATTATATTAAGGAAGTTAGTTAATATGATATTTTTTTTTAAATATCTTAATTATTTTTCCTAACTCTTCCCTCCTTTCCTCCCTTACTTGATCATTATTGAGGGAGTATTAATTAGGGTAATTTAAAAAAAATTGATAAATATAGAAAATGTCTTATATTTAGGATCAAGATCAACTCCTCAATTATGTCATATATCAAGAACAAAGGGAGTAATTTACATTTTTGTTTACAGTAATACACAAATAAATAAATTATATATACATACGTAAGACCAATTTATCATTTCTATAATTAATTAATAATTAATATGTGTGTATATAAATAAGATTTAATATATGTTTAGAAAAATTAAAAAATAAAAGGTGTATGTTTTGAATGGGAGGAGAGGATGGTAGCTTTTGTGGAGGGTATTTTAAGAAGAAGAAAAAATATGGCATTTGTAATAATAACCCAACAACGTCGTAGAAATATGTGAAAAGTAAAAAAATTTCACTTTTAAGAACTATGGTTTTCAATTGAAAAAAAAAATACTTTTAAGAACTTTTGCATGTTACATTAATTACTTTTTAATTTTTTTAAATAAATTAATTATATCTTATATTAAAGGACAGAGAATAAAAATAAATAATATTTTAAACATGAGTGGTTAGGTAGGGAATATAAATTATGTTTGTCTTGACTTCCATAATTTGAGTGCTAAAGAAAAAACAATGTGATCAAATGTATTTGAAGTTGATTAATTTGTCTGTGGGTAGTTGGTCCATGTCACACCAAGTACTACAACTTTTTTTGTCCTTTTGAACACATGCCACAAAAACATGCAAAGCATTAGTTAGCTATTTGATTTTCATAATGAAAATCTTCAAGAGAGAATACCTCTATACTCTGTAAAAAGAATATTCATATAGAAAGTTTCAATATTTAGTTGATGTCTAAGTACTACAAGTTGGATATTACAAACCACTTCACAAGCATGGAAGTAATTTAGAGGCTTAAATAGAAGATAAGCTATTCCATAAATAATAAAATTTAGATATTTGTGATCAATTATACAAAAAAGATAGTGAAATTGATTATTTGTAAACACAAAATACCTATTAAAATAAAAAGGAGTTTTATTGTACTATTATAAAATTAATAATGCTATATGGTAGTGAATATGGTAGTGAATGTTAAATTTTAAAGGGACAACAATAGTATCATGTATAAGAATATAAAAAAATATAATATTCGTAATGAATATATATAAAGGAGAGTTGAAATAGCTTTTATTGAAGAGAAAACATTACAAAATCGTTTAAACATGTTTAAAAAATGTCATTAGATGTGTCAGTGAGAAGAATTAATAAAAGAGTATGAAACTCTCAGAAAAGTGATAGAGAAAGACAAATAATAATACTCGATAATATTATTGGGCAATACCTCTTAATTAAAAATTTATCTAAAGATTTAATGATAAATAGAGCACAATAATATCATATGATATATATTGTCAACTTCACCTAATAAAATAGTGTTGTTATTGTCATCTAAGTACTAACTTAAAACTGAAATAGGATGTTATTCTAAATTTATACTCCATCCATTTTAAAATATTGTAACTTTGGATTTTTTTTGTCAAAATATTAATGTCTTTTTAGAATATCAATAAGAGATTTAATTATATTTTTATCATTTTACCTTTTATCAATCATTTTGAACTAGAGGAAGCATGTACTTGTATATATAGCTAATAAACAATGCATGTTTGGCTTCTTCTTTTTTTAAAAAAATCAATTTATTTATGTTCAAATCATTTTTATTCTTACAATTATAATATCATATCAATCTATCTTAGGCACCCTCTAATTTGATAGACATGATTCCATACCTTTAAAAACAATAATAGGGAATGAATAATGAAAACAAGAAAGTTAAACCTATAAATGCCCTAAATCTCTATGCACCTAAAAAGTTAAAAGTGGTATAACACTAAACAAATGTTAACATTTCCACTCAAAAAAGAAAAGTCAAGTTAGGCGAAGTTTAAGAACAATCAAAAGAGGGGGAAACCAAGTATGAAAAAGAATCCTTGGTAGAATACTAATCCTAAGCATTTAAGTTATAAAATCCATATAGGATATAACAAACAAAGTCATCAAAATGGATTACCTTAAAAAGTTGAGATCCTGTATGAGCATTCACAGAACTAAAAGGATCATCGAATAGATATATATCATCATATTGGTAGAGAGCTATTGCAATCTGAATTCTTTGTTTTTGTCCACCACTCAAATTGATTCCCCTCTCTCCAATAATTGGCTGATCACCAAATGGCAGAATCTCCTGGTCCTTCTTCAGGAAACATGCTCCAAGGACCTTCTCATACCTTTCCCTATTCATCTCCTTACCAAATAATATATTCTCTTCGACTTTCCAATTTGAATCCATGCAGACTGAGCAACAAAGGCCTTAGTTTCACACACCCTTATTGTTCCTGATATCTTTGGCACTTCTCCTAAAATACATGACAGTAGACTGGACTTGCCTGAGCCAACAGTACCACAGCCAGCAACCCTCATGCCTGGCATGACAGTGATATTTATACCTTTCAATGTTGCATTAGAGGAAGATAAATCCCAAGAGAAATTACCATTAAGTACTTCAATTGCTGTATTAGAACTACCCGTTGGAAGCTTCTCTATAACATCATACTGCAAGTCCTCAAGTTGAAGGAACGATGCAATCCTATCCAAAGATACCTTAGTTTGTGCTATAATTGAAATAATACCTGGGAGTTTATAAATGGCCACCTGAAGTATTTGGAATGTTGCAAGTGCAAATAAGATCTTTCCTGAATCGAGTGAGATCCCTATAAGATTACAAGTACCAAATGTAGCCTCAGACACAAATGTGGGCACACCCCAAAACAGAAAGACAATAATGGCAAATGTATAAATATATTTCCTTAACCAGCCTTCCTCTGTCTTCCTCAGTTCAATAACTTTAGACAGAAACTTCATTTCCCATCCATGTAATTTGAGAATTCTCATGTTCCTTAAAATCTCAGACGTGGCCTTCATTCGTCTATCTTTTGACTCCATCAACTTGCCTTGAATCTTTTCCTGCATTTTCCTCAAGGGAACATTTACCAACATTACAATAACAGTAGCAACAAAAGAGGCAATAGAAGCCAACCCAAGTTTTTATACAAAATATACAAGGCCAATACAACTTTCAGAACTACCAACCACGGATCATGAATGCACCAACTGAAATTGCCAACTCTTTCAGCATCAATTGTCATAAAATTGATTATTTCTCCAGTAGCGGGGCTCTGATTGGCTTGGCAGGAAAGGGTCAAACTTCTACTGTAAATCATTGTCACAAGCTGCGCTCGGATCCTAACTCCAATTTGCTGCAATTTAAACACCCAGTGCTTCTCTGACAGGCATTCTACAAGCTTCACAACAAAAAATGGAGCACCAGAACGTGTGCCTCATTCTTAAATGTTTCTTTGCCATTGAGGTATTGAACAAAAGTGTGAATTAGATATGGACCAACTTAAGAAGCCAAAGTGTTTAAAAGTGCAAGAATGGCTGTTGCAAAAACCTCTTTCCAAGCTGAGAGTATTAACGACTTCACCAACTTAAGTGTGGTCACTCTGTTTATTGTACCACAGTCAGCCTTAAGTTTATTCCTAAAAGGTGGAAAAGTTCCAGCTACACTATCACAACTAGCTAGTTGTGGGACATCCTCAAGGTTTAATATCTTCTGCTTGCCCGCAGCAATCAGAGGACCCACCCAAGAGAACGTAAGAATGCTGAAAATTCCAGCATTTGAGTAAGCAGTAACAGTTTCTTCCCCATTGGTCGTATTCGACTCTAATGCATTACTAACATCAGTATAATCCTTCAAAAGAGGCTCTTGAAAAATGCTATCTTCACTCTCAGTTTTCACGAAAAACACCACATAACAAAAGAATATACCCACAAAGGAGGAGACACCATCAGAAATTAAGTACTGAAGTGGTAACAAAACGTGTTTAAGATGGAGAATAACATCCAGTATAAAGCAAGAACAAGAAATGAGGAGGTAGAAAGCGCACCAAGCTCTGAAGAAGAACTAAAATTTCCTTTCACCTGAATAGAAGAATCCTGTAAACAAGTAAGCAGAAACGACACCCCAAGCAACTGTTTTAAGCGCCAAATACAAAAGGGTCACGAACTTTTCATCAGACCAACCATTTGCATACCACTAGAAGTAATACATTAAACACATGACTAGATTAAATGCAGAAGCACCCAAAGAACAAAACAGAGTCCTTGGGACAAAGTACCCCTGGATTTCTCCTTGGAACCATCTCTAGCACCCGCAGTAATTTGTTTCCACACCCATGAAACAAGGAACGTTACCAAAACAACTAGGTGGAGAGAAGCAGACAACAAATGCAAGAAAATGGGTTTTAAGAGAAGACTTGCTGCAGAGTACATTGGCGAGTCGTGTGAGAAAACAAACCACATAGATTGAAGGAAGACTGAAAAGAATAAGAAGCGTCAAATATGGAAATTTCTGAAATGGGTGAGCTAGAGGGTTCTGGTTCAGATTCAGGCTCGTGAAATGATTGAGGATTGAAAAACAAAGAAGTGAGCTGAAAACGGGAGAGCGGTTAACGTGGTGCCCAAGGAAGGAGAACGATGACTGGTTTTCAGGAAAGGGGTGAGCTCGGGGAACTGCTCCTCGAAGTGGAAAGAGAGGGCCTTGCTAAGGAGGACCAAGGTCCTTAATAGAAATTAAATAAAGTTGTAAAACTACTTAACTTTTGCTTCTGGCATCAAAAAGAATTTCCTAAATGACCATAACCCAACTTCATGTTCTTGATTCTCCTCAATTCACGCTTCCTGTTACATCTCTCAAGGCGGCAACCCGATCACTTGATTCTTGTTATAGAAGTATCAATAAGAGTAATTTAAAAAAAATAAATAAATATAAAAAATATATTTTATATTTAAGACTAAGATCAACTTAACAATTAAACTTTATATTAAAGACATGAGGAGTAATATTTATAGATGAATGTTTATAAGAGAATGGCAATAAAGTAACAAAGTAGTAAAAATAAGAATTTACTTATATATAATAAGGTCATGACTCATATGGTTATGGTAAATCATATGTGATTATATATTAAAGTAAACTTATGTAAACTATGCTTATATTGAAATATATAACAATTATACTATTCTAGTTTTTAATATAGGTCTTAATTAGAGAGTTAATTTTAGTTTTAAAAATAAGATCTATTTTTTATATTTATTAACTTTTTTTTCAAATAAGCCCTATTGATCTCCCTGAATAATAATAAAATGAGAGAGGAAATAAGGATGTTAAGAAAGATAATTAAAATGTATTAGAAAAAATATCATATTAATTAACACAAATCTAATTAAATTAGTTAAATATATTATATATTAAGAAATGCAGGAGTAATATAAAAAAGAATATTCTTAAGAAATTTTAAAGAGTTATCGTCTGTTTGGTAAAAAGGGAGTGGAGGGGAGGAGAAATTTTAATGAGTTAAATTTAAAAGAAATAAATAAGTGGGATTATAAAATTTTAATAAAGAGAAAATGTAAGATAAAAGAGTAAGAAAAATTAATTAAGTAAAAGTTTTTGATCCCAAGTCTCTAATTTTTTTTAAATTGAATTTATTAACTAAATTTGATAGGATTACACTAAATTAAAAAAAAAAAAAACATAACCTTAGTACAAACATGTACTCCATCGGCGCAAAAAAAAAATAAAAAATATTGCAGTGCATAAATTTGAAAAGGGTGAATCGCTGACAAGTGACCAGAACCTTATCAATAATCACACTAATATTTGTGATTTAGAACCACCGATATACTTAATCTCTAATGAGGACCAAGGTCCTTATCATAAATTACATAATATTGTAATATTACTTATATGACCTTGTCACTTTTGCTCCTAGCCGCCAAAAACAAGTTTTTGAATGACTCAAAGTCTCAAACCACCCAGCTTCATCTTCTTACTCTGATCTCTTGGTTCTCCTCAATCTCCGCCTCCTGCTATATCTCTCAAAGCAGCAACTTAGTCACTTGACCTAACGCGTTAACAAAGTTTTTGACACGTGTTAAATGTGTCTAGTGAAAATCACTTTTTTTAGATTGTCTTTTTAAACGTGTCTAAATTTATTTCTAATGACTAATTTTTTCCAAAAAAAAAAAAACTATAACCATGCCAAAAAAATAAACAAACAAGAGCTATGGCATGTGCTTTGCACGGAAAACTTTATCAGAGGAATTGGTACTTATAAAGAAATAGGAGAACTAAATTTTGACTACTTCAATAACATACTTATGCGAGGGGACCCAAAAGAGAGTTGATGAATGATATGGTCACGATTGGCTTATGAGGAAAAATGGCACTTTATCATTTTTAGTGTTTGTTTGTCCTCATAAATGGGAATGACAAGCTCACCAATGAGGTCACTGTCTTTATTAGATAGGATAAGAATGGAATAGAATAAGGGTAATAGAGAATAAAATGATAATAATTATAGATGAATTTTCATAACAGAAGGGCAATAAAATAATGAAGTGGTGAAAGTAAGAATTTTGCTTATTTATATGAAGTCATGAATCATATGGTGAAAGTAAAATTGTATAAAATATGCTCATATTGAAATATAATAATAATTATAATATAGAAAAGATTGCTCTTAACAAATTTTAAGGAGTTAAACCAAAAATAACTTGAGTGCCTAAAAGGGGGAAATTCCTGACAAGGCCCTTATAAGTTATCACAATAATATTTTGTGATCTAGGACCACCACCAACTTACTTGCTAATGAGGACCAAGGTCCTTATTTGAAACTAAATAAAATTGTAAAATTACTTAATTGACCCGATCACTTTTGCTCGTAGCGTCACAAAAGATTTCTTAAACAACTCAAACCCAACTTCAACTTCATCTTTTTATATATTTATCAACTTTTTCTCAAATTACTCTTATTGATACTCCCTAAAAAATAATCAAATAAAAAATAGAGGGAGGGAGTTAAGAAAAAAATTAGGGTGTTTTAGAAAAATCTTATCTTATTAATTAACTTAATTAACTTTCTTAATATAATCAAATTAGTTAAATAAGTTATATATCATAAACCGGAGGAGTATCTTTTAGCCTGCATTTTCACATGCTTTACCCCTTGTTTTCCTTCGTGCCTAATTCTATGTTCTTCTATGTTAACTACTCCCTCAAATACTAATCCTAAATATAGGAGATAAATAAGGATTTTACTTTAATCCTAAATATAATACTCCAATCTACTGTCTTTTAAATTTATAATTTTTTTAAAGTATCCATATTAATTATATATAATAAAATATTTCTATCAAAGAGTAGTTATAATGCATATGATTAAAAAAATATGTTCTAAAAAATCAATACATATTTATTACAAATAACTAATTTTTTTTAATATTAACAAATTAGTTATCTAGCTTAGGAAGATGAGAGAGTATTTCTCTTAAGAGACCAAAATAACCTACCTTCTGCATCTTAAGAGTTAGGAAGCATCTACTTATAGTGTCATTTATTAGTGCATGCTGGAAAGGAAAATAAAAGGAATAAAAAAAAATAAAAGAATTGGAATGCACTCAATTAAGATTCGCATCCTCGTTGAAGAGATACCCACATTTTGTACTTTGCTTTAACTAGAATTATCTCAAATAGGATAATATCTATACTAGGAAAAAAATCCTCTTGATCTTGTGATGTATGTGACTTGATTAGTTGTAGAGAACATAGAATCTTGCCAAGCTTACGGGTACCAACAAACTTACTTAAAAAGAATAAAAAGAATAAAAAGAATAAGAAACGTGATTTGTTTTATAATAATAACTAAAAGAATACATCCAATCAAATTTATTAAATTTAACCGCATTCACATGGTATCTCAAGTATTGAACAGATTCCACACTAATACAGCCAAATTACATAATCTTATCAGCACTCCAAACAAACCAGTGTGTCAGTAAATAAAAAACCAGTCGCTTTCATTCATTCGACCAGGCTTTAACTCTCTCCATACATACATTGTTCCCAAGATCCTAGCTAACGTACAAAAACACATCATACAGCTACTACTAATATATGCTACTCAAGACAAGAGGTGTTGACGTTATTTGACTGAATTATCACAATTTCATACTAATCCATTAATAAGATTTTCATGGACAGATTTCTCCCAGTTTCGTCATCATCCTAAAACTGTTATCTTCATTTCAGAAAGCAAAATCAGTGATAAGCTCATTTAGTGGTAAGTGGACTTGGATCTCATGGTATACTCTGCAACAAGCTCAGCAAAAGAAGACGACTTGTCCTCTAGCAATCTTGATGGAGAGTCAAACTCCTCAATTAGTCCTGCATCAAGATCCATGGAAAATCATATGAGAAGATAAAATAAAGCATATCAAAGTACAGAAACTTACATATTCAAAGAAGAATAACAAGCAAATTAACTGACCTTGATTGAGAAGCAGAACCATATCACTGTCAAGAACAGAAGTTATTCTGTGTGCAATGGTAATGCCTGAACAGTCAGAGAAGTGTTGCCGAAGAGTTTGCTGAATCAAATTATCTGTGGCAGTATCAACCGAAGCAGTAGCTTCGTCAAGCACCAACACCTTACTTCTCTTGAGTAGTACCCTACCAAGGCATACCAACTGCCTCTGACCCATGCTCCAATTCTCACCGTTTTCACTAACTACAACCATTTTCACAAAAGCAATGAAGTTTCAGTTCTGGGATCTGGAATGGTACACTATCTCTAATTTGAGGGGGGGGAAACAAAAGACAAACCTGCTGAGTCTAGCTTTCCTTCTTTCTTTCGAACCTCATCTCCAAGTTGACACTTATCCAGAGACTAAAAGCATGTCAATCAATGAAGGCAAAGCCATATTAGGAAACAGACACAAGTTTAATTTTAGGACAGAACCTAATGTTGAGTGGACGTGCATGTGTTTATTTACAAATATAACAAACTTACCTCCCATATTTGTTCATCCGTGTACTCCTCCAATGGATCTAAGTTAGTTCTCACTGTGCCTTCAAACATGGTTGGATCTTGAGGAATAATGCTAAGTCTAGACCTCAAATCATGAAGTCCAATTGATGAGATGTTGATGCCGTCAATCACAATTTGCCCAGCAGTTGGCTCAACAATTCGAAAAAGTGTTTGTATGAGAGTTGTTTTACCACTTCCTGTTCTCCCGACAATGCCAGTTTTCAGTCCACCAGGGAATTTGCATGTTATGCCACGCAACACGAGGGGAAGATGTGGGGCATAACGAACCTTCATCATACACATGAATAATTTTATGAGTACATAGTGTTAAATCCATGGAGCAAAAAATATTTTACAAGAAGTAACATTTCTTTTTGAAGATAAATTCTAACGCCTGATAAAAGACTCACAGCTCAAGTTTTACAAATTAATTGACAGAAGATTGAAAGAAAATATAATCCTAACATGCTCCATATGATTGAGACATGCACTTGAAGTCAAATTTATGACTAACTCCCAGTACCTGCAGATCACAAATGCCAACTTCTCCGTGCGATGGCCAAGAAGGATTGGGACGATTTTCTTCTATTACAAGAGGAGGCTCACTCGGAATGCTACTATACTGGAGTATTCTCTCAACTGATATAATTTTGTTCTCCAAGTTGCAAAGATTCCATATCACCCAGGCTTGTAACGTGTTCAGATTAAGTCCATATGTAACGGCCAAACCAGCAATACCTTCAGAATCATAAATATAATAGAAGTAAACAATAAGCTTCCATTAACTCCAACACATAAGCAAAGTAATTGTCAATTGGTTAAGGTGCCAAAACTTTCTTTTGATCAACAGATGCTAAAATCGAATCACTTACCTGGATCTATGACTCCCCGTGGCATACATATCAAGAATATCAAGGAAAAGACAAATGTGATAGAAGACAACATATCCAAGCGGAAGCAAAGCCATTCCATAGCAGCTGCAATGTTAAATTTTGGCCGAGAATACCCATCCATCAGTTTCATATTTGCTTCCTTAAATCTTGACTCTTGATCAAAGCTCCTGATGGTTGTTGCTCCTGAAATAGTTTCAGAAAAGTGCTGAATGACTGGAGCTTTGCACACTCCAACTAATCGTGATAGTTCTCGAGCTGAAGGTAAATAATATTGCTGCAGAATAATATGTTTGTAAGACATAAGTTGTCAACATATAACATGATAAATTCAACAGAAGAAACAAAGAGTTCAGGAATAAGTTCATAATCATTGCAACCATAGATTTCAGGACAATAAACGTAGAATATACAAAAAATATGTAGAGACCTCGTATCAAGTAAACAAACATGGTTTAAGAAAAATACCTGATACCAAATGCTGATTGATATCACAGGTATAAATATGATGAAAACCTGCCATGCAACCTGGGACATCACCGCTATTATTCCCAAAAGTTGGATCATAGAGAAGGCAAATGACCCAATTTGATAGGGAATGTTTAAATCCACTGCACTTTGATCTGTAGAGGCCTACAAGGAAACAAAGAGAAAAAGAAAAAAGATTATCAATGACTCAATGCATTATTCTCGATATATAGATATGAAAGGAAACCAACAAGGTAAAGGGGGCTATAAATTTAAAAGAAGACATTTAAAATTCATAAACTATGTTATTGCTCATTAGATTAGATAAAAAACAATGAAATATTTCAACTTCTTACTCTGTTAATAATCCTCCCACTTGGAGTGGCATCAAAAAATGACATTGGTGCGCGGAAGATGCAGAAGTGCATTTTATTGAAGAGTATAGTTGCAGTCTTGTAACCAGCTGTGGATAGAAAAATTGCTCTGGCAAGGATACAGAAAGCACTTCCTATGGCCATAGCAACATAGACAATTATAAGCATAAAGGTTTCAACAGGTGGTTTTACATCTGAAGAAATAGGAGTAGCCCAGGCCATCCAATAGTTGCTTCCAATTTGAAGAAGTTGGAACAGAATTTGAGCCAACAATATAAATGGTACAAGAGCTCCTCCATATGCCGTTGTAATATATTTCCAATAGACAGAAAGCCCAACTTTGCCTTTCTCCCTTTCTTCCTCTTGAATAAGCTGGCCTTTTGGTTCAACTACATTATCTGCTTTATCACTTTGCCTATCATTGTTTGCCTCTTTTTCCTCTGTAACTTGTACACCAGAGATATTTACCTCTTGATCACCAATACTTAATTTATCACACACTTCCCCCCCATCCAGTGAATCAAGTGCAGATAACGCTTTTTTATGTGCCCCAACAAGCTCCATAAAGTCAGTCCCTGAGTTGAGCAAATCATTATACTTTCCACATTGAGTAATTTCCCCATTTTTCATGACCTGATATGTAAGATATAACATAAAAATATTAGAGGAAACTAAATATAGCAAATACTCTTTCAAATGATAAAGATTAAATTATGAGAATAGAGCTCACCAAAATAAGGTTGGCAGCAGGTAAGAACTCTACTTGATGAGTGATATAAACAACTGTCTTTGAACTTAGAAAACCCAGTAAACATTCCTGCCATATATAGAAATAATGAAAGAGAAAATTAACCAAAATATTTAAACAAGTGCGACACTAAATGAGAATCATGTTTCAAAAAATTATGTAAAAGAATAATTTGTAGAATACTAAATCTAAAAGAGCATTTAAGTTCTACCGCCAAATTCATAGCATATATGAAACAAGATATCATAATGGGTTACCTTAAAAAGGTGGGATCCTGTATGTGCATCCACAGCGCTAAAAGGATCATCAAATAGATATATATCAGCATCTTGGTAGAGAGCTCGTGCAATTTGAATTCTCTGTTTTTGTCCACCACTCAAATTGATTCCCCTCTCTCCAATAACTGTCTGATCACCAAATGGCAGAATCTCCAGGTCCTTCTTCAGGGAACATGCTTCAAGGACCTTCTCGTACCTTTCCCTATCCATCCCCATACCAAATAATATATTTTCTTCGATCTTCCCACTTTGAATCCATGGAGACTGAGCAACAAACGCCTTAGTTCCACACACCCTTATTGTTCCTGATATCTTTGGCACTTCTCCCAAAATACATGACAGTAGACTGGACTTGCCAGAGCCAACAGTACCACAGACAGCAACCCTCATGCCTGGTGTGACAGCGAGATTTATACCTTTCAATGTTGTGTTAAAGGGAGATAAATCCCAAGAGAAATTACCATTCACTACTTCAATTGCTGTGTTAGAACTACCCCTTGGAAGCTTCTCTATAACATCAGCCTGCAAGTCATCAAGTCTAAGGTATGATGCAATCCTATCCAAAGATACTTTAGTTTGTGCTATCATTGAAATTGTATCTGGAAGATTATAAATGGGCTCTTGAAGTATTCGGAATGTTGCAAGTGCAGATAAGATCTTCCCTGATTCAAGTGGGATCCCCATAAGTGCACAAGTACCAAAGGTAGCCACAGATACAAATGTGGGCGCACCCCATAAGACAAAGGTGGTGATGGTTGATGTGTAAAAGTATTTCCTTAACCAGCCTTCCTCTGTCTTCCTCAGTTCAATAACCTTAGACAGAAACTTCATTTCCCATCCCTGTAGTTTGAGAATTCTCATGTTCCTTAAAATCTCAGATGTGACCTTCATTCGGCTATCTTTTGACTCCATTAACTTGTCTTGAAACTTCTCCTGCAGTGAGCCCAAGGGAACATTTGCCAACATGACAATAACAGTAGCAACAAATGCGGCAATTGAAGCCATCCCAAGATTTTTATACAAAATAAACAAGGCCAATGCTACTTGCAAAACTACCATCCACAGATCATGAAGGTACCAGCTGAAATCGCCAACTCTTTCAGCATCAACAGTCATAAAATTGATTATTTCTCCAGTAGTGTGGCTCTTCTTGGCTTGACAGGAAAGGGTCAAATTTTTACTATAAATCATTGTCACAAGCTGTGCTCGGATCCTAATTCCAATTATTTGCAATATAAAGAACCAGTGCCGCCGTGACAGGCATTCTATAATCTTCGCAACAAAAAATGCAGCCACCAGAACATATCCCTCATTCTTAAATGTTTCTTTGCCATTGAGGTATTGAACAAAAGTGTCAATGAGATATGGACCAACATAAGAAGCCAAAGTCTTTAAAAGTGTAAGAATGGCTGTTGCAAAAACCTCTTTCCAAGCTGAGAGTATTAACGACTTCACCAACTTAAGTGTGGTCACTCTGTTTATTGTTCCACAGTCAGCCTCAAGGTTATTTCTGAAAGGTGGGAAAGCTCCAGCTATACTATCACAACTAGCTAGTTGTGGGACATCCTCAAGGTCTAATGTCTTCTTCTTGCCCGCAGCAATCAGAGGACCAACCCAAGAGAACGTAAGAATGCTGAAAAATCCAGCATTTGAGTAAGGAGTAACAGATTCCTCCCCCTTGGTCTTATTTGACTCTAACGCATTACTTACGTCAGCATTAGTATTCAAAAGAGGCTCTTGAAGAGTGTTATCTTCACTCTCATTTTTCAAATAAAACACCACGTAACAAAAGAATATACCCACAAAGGAGGAGACACCATCAGAAATTAAGTACTGACGTGGTAACAAAACGTGTTTAAGCTGGAGAATAATGTCCAGTATAAAGCAGTAACAAGAAATAAGGAGGTAGAAAGCGCACCAAGCTCTGAAGAAGAACGGAAACTTCCTTTCACCTGAATTGAAGAATCCTGTCCGCAAGTAAGCAAAAACGACACCCCAAGCAACTGTTCTAAGCACCAAATCCAAAAGGGTCACGAACTTTTCATCGGACCAACCATTTCTATACCAATAGAAGTAATACAGTAGACACATGACAAGATTAAATGCAGAAGCACCCAAAGAACAAGACAGAGTCCTCGTATACAAAGTACCCCTGAATTTCTCCTTGGAACCATCTCTAGCACCCACGGCAAGTTTACTCCACACCCATGAAACGAAGAACGCTACTAACAAAACTAGGTGGAGAGAAGCAGACAACAAATGCAAGAAAATGGGTTTTAGCAGAAGACTCGAGGCAGAGTCCATTAGCGAGTTGTGTGAGAAAACAACCGACGTAGTTTTAAGTAAGAATAAAAACAAAAATTATCGTCAAATGCGGAAATTTCTGAAATGGGCGTTGCTCTAGAGGGTTCAGGGGAGGGGTTCTAGTTCAGATTCAGGTTCGTGCAAGATTGAGAATCAAAATCTGAAAAAACTGAGCTTAAAAGGCAGAGAGTGAGAGACTCAAAGATAGGATTCCTTGGGCGATGGTTAACGTGGCGCCCAAGGCTGAATGGGCGGAGACGACCAAGGAAGGAGAGACTGATTTCTAGGAATGCGGCGAGCTCTGAGAAGAGAGACGCCACGAAGTGCATAATAATTTTTAAATCCCGTGTGAAGTTCAAGAAAATTATGATACGTATCATAATCTTTTTTTTTTTCAAAAAAAAATTGTTATATATTCTAGAATTTATCGTTATAAATTGTATATCATCTATATTAATATATTAATTTTACTTTATTCAAATTCTTTTTAATTAACCAATGAAATTGACCATGGTAGCAAATGCTTAACCCCTTAACTAGCTGTTCAATCTTTAAGTATATAAAAATTATTGGTTAAGACGCCTTGTCTTTTTAACTAGACCTCAGTATGGCGTAATCGAATTATTAAAAGGAAAAAAAAGCGTGGCATGGCCATGGATATATTGGAATCAAAAAAATTAGTTAAATATTTTAACTAAAATATATTCAAATACAATTTAATTTATATTACCCAGAAAAAGACATGAAATTAGGAAAATATTAGATAAATGGAAAAAATAAAGTCAAATAAAATTAAAAATTAAAAATAAGGATCTAAACAAATCTAAAAATGGCATATAATAATGAAAAATATGTTTTACTTTGATTTGATTTCCATTGCCATCTAGCTAAATGTCCTCAATAAATGTTTTTGAAAAGATTAATAATTAATAAATGAGGAGTAATAAATCGGAGGGGTGTGACTTGGGATGGCGACAAAACCAGCCCCGGCAGAAAAAGTGAAATGTGTGGATATTAATGGTATAATGTAGTCCACAAGTAAAGTCACTTGTCTTTATATGAGTTCTCATTTGCTTGTTGGATTCTTTGACTCTTCGAGCACATACGCATCCCGTATGAATTCCGTATTTGCTTGTTCGGTAACACAGGAACGAAATGTGATCATGCAACGAAGACACGCACGGAAATTGTATTCGAACCCGACAAAAACCAAAACATGGGAAAAGAATAAAAACTGTAAGCGTTGAGAATACAAAATATTAATAGGGAAACCAACTCTAGAACCCTTATTATGTCGAAAAGTTATGTGGGTCATGTGTTATCATAAAGTTATTTGTGTACACACAGTCTATAATTGAACTTTTAATTAAATACTTAAAAATTTAATTAAATATTAATTATATTAGACTTCATGATTATAAAGTTATTTTCATAGTTTAGTTGGATTTGATCGAAATTGAATCGCGGTTGAACTAAAATTTAGAATTAAATTAAAAACTAGAACTGTGTTTATAAAATCATAGGGTTTTGAACTTGATGGGAAAATAAGGTGAAAAATAATATAGAAACCTATAAAAAAATTAACCTTCTTAAAGAAGCTCAATATATTTTCATATCAGTTTTACTTATACGTGATATGATATTTCATATATGGAAGTATTATTATATTGACAATTAAATTTATTTTAAATTTTTATTTAATTATTATGCAATCAATTTAACTGCTGATCTAATGATCAAATGATAAAAACCGAAACTCACAGGTCCAACTTTTTGAAACATTTGTTTGCCCATTTTGCCCTTCAATATTACTACAAACATTTGAATATTTCCTCAAAAGGTTTATAATTATTCATCCATTGATTGACTTCATGTTCATGTACTTGACAAATGTTCCACACGATGCTTTCTTTTTGTTTTTTTATCTCTTTTTTCTTCCCTCATACATTATCTATTATCTAATATTACTAAATTAGATTTAAATATTATTGAAATCAATTAGGAATAATTTTTTATTATGACTTTTTAATTTAAACGTTCAATTTTTATTTTAAACATATAAAATCACTTTAATTTTAATTACTAGTGACGAGGGAGAATGACAAATAAAAAATCTATAAAAAATAATATAAAATAAGGACATGTTTACAGCTAAAATTTTTAATTTACACCTCAAACTTATATATTTATAAATTGAAGAAGGTCTTTATTTTATATTAAATATAGGAGTTATATAATTAATTTATAAATATTAAGATAATTAATTAAATCAATTACTTACAAAAATATATATTTATATTTTTAAAATATCTCATTTAGTCCTTACCAAATTAATAGAAACTGCATTTAAAACACGCAATTAATAAGGATAGCCTAAAAAAATTATAAATTTAGAGATAAAAAGAATTAAGATTTTATATTTAATATTAAAGCAAATATCAATTATCTTCTTTATTTAGGATAAGAGAGAATATGCTTTTCCTATGCCATCACCTTTTATTTTGTTTTGATTTAGGTAAAAGAACACTTTTAATCCTCTAACTTTATTTAAAATTTTAGTTTAGTCCTTTAATTTCATAAAATATTTTTTAGTCCTCTAATGCCAATACTATATTCTCAAATAATAATTTTTATGAAAATTATTGTTATTTTAAAAATTAAACTTAATATATTAGCATTTGATAATGTTTTGTCAATATTTAAAATTTTAGACTAAAGTATACGATGAATCCTTTATTCAAGTTTTATTTTAATCTCTCAAGTTTAAAAAACTATTTTTAAATATATTTTAATCACTAATGGTGTTAAATTTAAAAAATTAAAAATATAATTTTTAAATTTAAATAATTTAAATAAAATTTAAATAACAGAATAAATGCATACCTTAGTCAAAAATTTAATATCATCATTTTTTGTTATAAGGTTGAAGTTGAAGTTAAAAATTGAAAATACAATTAATATAGAGTTAGTGTAACGATATAAAGTTATACTATATTCTTTTAAATCCTAAGTTCTAGTTATAGAGAAAATGTTTATATTAGGATGGGTAATTTTAAATCTCAAAACTAAATACCTGATAATAGGAACTGAAAAATTCGTATCATTTCTTATGGTGCTATTGAATTTTTATTAAATCTGAAGACATGCAAAAAAAAAAAAAAGAGAATAAATAAATTGTAGCTTCACCCAATTAAAAAGTCTAGGACCGTAAAAATAAATTCAAAAGACTTTGAAATTTCAAAAGTGGGGAGAGGTTTTTATTGAAATATAGAATTGATATGCTTACAAATTCCACACCTTAAATTTCGGTAGCCGTTTATATTCATACACGAGAACGACAAGCCCACCATTGAAGTCACTATCATTGATTTGAGGTCACTTGGGACATGTCCCTTTGAGATTAGAGGAGTTACAAGGAATATGGGACTCTTTTCTTTCCAATAATTATGAGACCCCACTGATTAAATACTCAACTTAATTAATTAATTAATTGAATTAGCTCATGAAAATCGCCACAAACGTTTAGAACTAATCATTCTTGCATTGACTTCATATAGTGGTTAACAAATTTTCTACACAATAATATTTATTTTTTGAACGAATAACAAAACGATATTATATATATATATATAAAGTAGTGTTATCTTGGTACAACTACGGCAAATTTACCAATATACAGTAAACAGTAAAAAAATTCACCAAAATTCTACATGGTGAATTTTTTTTCTTTACCAAAATTCTAATTTAAAGTCGTTCACAGTGGCATCAATTTTAAGACTATGAAGAAGTCGCTCTTATAGAAAACGATTCATCATCTGACATACATATACATATACATATATATATATATATATATATAATAAAAAAATGTTCAAGTCGTTCAAGAGGTAAACGACTTCACCTTTTATGCCTGGAAAACCACATCTACATAGGAGTGAACAGAAAAGAGAGTGAAATGGGAAAGGGTGAGGTTGGAGGAGAGAGTAAAAAAAACAAAAAGGAAAGGAAGTGGGAGGAAATTTTAGAGATCTTATAATTATTTTCTCTTATAAGAGAAAATTATTTGATGATTAAGTTATTTTAATTTATTTATTTCTCTTATAATGATTAAATAAATATTTTTTATCCCAAAAAATTGGGTTGGTAGAAAGGGGGAGGAGATTTTATGTTCGATTTGCTAGAAATAAAAATTTGTTAAGAGGCAGAAATTCATACTTATTCTAAATACAATTAATATTTATCAAAATGGTTTGTAAAGTAAACATAATCAAAGAATTACTCATAAACACAATTTTTATTAGTGAAATTTAGAAAATAAAGAATATATCAATAATTGAAACATCTTAAAATAATTGGAAAATAAAAAATATAAAACATTCCGTCAAAGAACAATGCATGTGGGTTCCAAAAATTGATTAAAGAACGAAAAAAATTGGACAAAATTGAAAATATTTGAAGTAAAAAGCATGTAGGTCCTACATCTCTTCAAAAGGTTGAGGTGATAAACATGTAGGTCATGCATCCTAGTTTCCTCGGACTTTTCTCCCTTTATCCAATCACGGGGGTTTGGGATTTAGAATAACTAGAAACAAGACAATTCATAGAACAATTAGTGAATGACATAGCCAAATCTGGTAGTTAATTTAATGGCTAAAGTGTATATTTAATTTTTTATGTTTATATTAAATTTTATTTTAGTTCTTTAAATTTAAAAGATATATTTTAAATCTTTTAAATTTAATATTACTATTAATCTCATTTAGCGAAAGAATCATAGTTATATCAAATTTTTTATATTCATTATGTTAAGTTCTCTAATTACATTTTTTTCTTGTGTACTATTTTTTTTATGTGTATTTAAATTAAATGAAGATATTAATCAAAAATAGATATAAAGAACTTGATATAAATAAAAAAAATATTAAAAAAATATTAAAAAATTTGATCAAATAGAGATAAAGAACTTGATATAAATTTTCTCTTTAACCAAAAATACTAACTCATCACACTTAAATAATGATGGTTTAATTAAATAATAATAAATTATTTTTTATTTTAGTTCTTTTGCCCTCATGTTATATTTTATAGGAAAATCTCATTTTAATTTCAAAATAACAAATAAAAAATTATTATAAAAATATGTTATTATTTGATTATCAAATGTGATCAATACATATTAAAGTGTGGAAAATAAAATTGATTTTAAATTTTAAAATTTATGTGGTATTTTTGTAAAAAAATTTCTATTTTATATTGATGAATTAAAATTTTGATATATTTTTTCAGTATTTAATTATTAATTTATTATTTTAATTTGTTGAGTTAATATTTTTTATTAGTCTGTTTAATAGTATTAAGGTTAAAGGATAAAAATAATTTTTTTAAATTTAAATAACTAATAATATAAAATTTGATATAAATATAAAAGATCAAAAGTATATTTTAACATAATTTAATTGATTTATTTAATTTGTTAAGTTGTTAATACAATTTTTTATTTAATACACTATTTTAATATTCAAAATTTTAAATTGAAAATAATTTATTAATTGTCTATCTGATAATTACATTATCCTTACTTTTATCTTGTTGCTTTCTTAGATCCATGTTTAATGATAGAAGCGATTATAATAATATTTTCAGGCAATACAAATTAACAGAAGACAGCATCTACATAAAACAAAAGGAGTTGTTAATTTTCTTTGAAAACATTGAAGTGTATCACCACAAACTTTGAAAAGATCGTATAAGAAAAGAGAATAATTAAAATGAGGATGAATTTGTAAATGAAATAATAGAAAAAAAATAAGTGTTGAACAATCACAATAAAAATATAGTAAAAGATAAACTTGGTTATTTTCCCAGAATAAAAACCATTTTCTTAAATTAAAACATTTATATTATCACTATTCAACAGTAATTATTTTTTAATCGTTTTCCTATCTATAGAGACAAAAACATTTTAAATTACAAAAATTAATATTTTGTTATATTTTATTTGTCCAATTGCACATTGATATAATAGTGCTAAATCATGACTAAATTAGAAAATTACACTAAATTGGAAGGTTTTGAAAATTGATGCTTATAATTATTAATTATAATATTAAATTGATGATATACTTACAAAATATCCACGCCTTACCTTTTTTGTGTTTGTCTGTCTTCATAGATGAGAGTGACCAGCTTACCAGTGAGAGGCTATTGGTGGATAACATAAAAGTGGAATAGAATTATATAATTAATTTAGATAGATTAAAAAAATTAGTTATGTTAGTTATAATAAATATAGTCTGTTTTTCCTAATATGATAGCTTTCCTTATGACTACTTTAGGATAAAAATTCTTTTATATATGTAATCAATAATGATATTTTAAAAAAAAATTATAAATTTAGAGGGACAGAATGAATTGAGATTTTATATTTATAATTAAATATAACATTTAACTAACTCTTATATTAAGGATCAGAGGAGTAGTTAAATATTTGTGAGAGGATGGCAGTTAAGTAATAAAATGGTAAACCGAACATGATTATATTATAAAAGCATCATGTAAAATATGTTTATATATTAGAATATAAAATAATTATACTATAGAAAAGACTAATCTCAAGAAATTTTAAGAAGTTAAAAGCAAACATGACCTTAGTGCAAAAAACAATGCACTCCATGGGTCTTTTCTTTTCAATTATGAGATTACCTAATTAAACAAATATTCAACTCCATCAATTAACTTCTTATTAATTAAATAAATTAGTTTATTGAACAACTCCCTCCAATCCTAAACATTGGTAAATTTTTAGAAGTATTATTTGGTCTAAATCGTAGAGGAATATGTAATACTACATTCGTTCTTTAATATAAAATTTACGTAATTAATTTGAATATGTTAAAGAAGTTAGTCAAATTATTTATTTATAATAATATATATTTGAACTATCATTAATAGAAACCCCTTAATATATGTAATCATGTAGAGAAACTATGGGGATAAAATTATATTTTTAAAAGACAAAATAAATTAATGTATTATATTTAGGATTAAAGTAAATTTTTTATCAAACTTTTATATTTAGGACTAGAGGTAGTATTAACAAAATTTCTTACCATCTTACCCTTTTTTTGTCTTAATAAGGATGTATTAGTACTTAAGGTGTAGTTGGTCAGTTTTTAAAATGACAATACTAAACTCTTGATAATGAGAATTCAAAATTTAATTAATGAAAGAGAGGTGTTTACAAGAATTTAATGTAATTTTTATATTAATGTGATAAATAAAGGCATAAATGGAAACAAATGCTATTTCTTCATAATGTTAAAAGTACAACCTAAGTGTTGGATATGCTGCAACCTAAAAGAGGAAAATTGGATGACTTTGAAAACTTTTGTCACAAGGAGAAGGGAAGCAATGAAATATAAGAACAATAAAACATATCAGTGCAAGACAAACTTTGAAGTATTAAAGTTTATTTTTTCTATGGAAGTTTTCATATATAGAAACTGTGGGTATTTGAATTTTTTTAAATATTAATGGTCAATATTACAATTTCTTCAATTCTATTAGTCTTTATTCTCATAATTTGTTAATTAGGACATATATAGATGTTGATTAAGTGATACATAAGTTGTCATAAAATATAAAATAAAATAAAAAAAATTTACAAATAAAATGATGAAATAAATTTTATTTATTATCAATATAAAAATAAATCATTATACTCCTTGCATCTATATATATTCTATAATATGGTTGATTTTGATTTACATCTATATGGCAAAATTAATCTAATTATATATTGAGTATAGTCACCTCACTCATAAGTTACTAACCTAATTTCTCTTACTAATTATAAGTATGAAGATCAATACTTATAATTCTAGAAATTATAAGAAGCCAATAAAAAAGAAAAACACCTATAAGAACTAAAAATAATGTGAAAGTATAGACACTTATATTAATATTTTCAAAAAATTATGGTGTTTGTGGGATTGAAAACAAATTCTTTACTCATTTACATTATGATTTTCATGATTAAGAATTCTATTAACTTGATTAGAGCTAACAATTATGGGTTAGAGTTGGCTAAATGCCAACTTACTAAGGTGCAATTTGGGACAATTCATACCATCTAACC
This sequence comes from Leucaena leucocephala, assembly GCA_037074615.1. Lineage (NCBI taxonomy): Eukaryota > Viridiplantae > Streptophyta > Magnoliopsida > Fabales > Fabaceae > Leucaena > Leucaena leucocephala. The sequence continues at coordinate 11,133,611 of CM073540.1, read as the reverse complement.
CTTGGGCTAACTCGCCGGTTAGCGGGTTAGGCCACAAACTTGCCATATTTATATTTTTATATAATTTACATTATTTTATTAATTAATATATCTTAATTATTTTTAGTTTAATTAATTATTGAAATCTAAAATATGTTATTTTGGGTAATGATATAGAAAATTAAAGGAATGGTACGAATTATTTATGTTATATTTATCATATTAATATTTAAAATTATTTATTTTCTAAGAAAATATTTTAATTATAACAAAAAAATATTCTTCATTTAAAATTTTATTTCTGATTCATTTAAAAAAACTAGTGAGTTAGTTGACCTATAAAATACATGGTCTTACAAAAATTATCTATTTTAGTTAGTCTAAATATATAGAAATACTTATAAAAATAATTATCTTTTTTAAAAAAAAATGACGAGTCATCGACCCGCCATGGTGGGTTAAAGTTAGTTAAATGACAACCCATCAAGAGTAAGGGTTATTCAACTTATATTGCCTGATCCGTATTATCGACTCTACACCCAATTAAAAATTTTAATCAATAAAAGTAAATTTTTTAACAAAATATTCTTGTCTTACTAGTATTTTTTTGGCCAAATATCTTAATGGTATTAAAAATTGGATTCAAGTGCACAAGAGGTTTCAATAAGTTTACTGTTCTGTTCATTATATTATAAAAGATTAATCAATTTCACTGGACCTAACCTCTTGCATATTCTATTATATTTTTTTGGTACAACATATTCTATTATATATTGATAATGGTATTACGAATAATTAAATTATATTATAGCCCATCGGCTTTTGAATATATATATATATATATATATATATATATATATAGCCCACTGTCTTACTTTTATTTGGGCTATCCCAGGGAAAAACAAGTTTAAACCAGGGGAACACTACACAGGTTTCCAAAATTTCGAGGGGCGAAAACGACATGGAAATCAATGAGCACAAATGTGACAAGAACACAGGTTTTATTTATTTTTTAATACTCCTCTTACACTATAAAATAAATCTTATATTAAGAATTAAAAATTAATATATATATATATATAGTATTAATTAGAGGAATAATTTAAAAACATGTGGAACAAGCTGTGTTTTTTTTAACAAACTTTATCAGCCAAAAGTGCCGTTCATTCATATCCATAGTTAATGTTGGTTAAGTTGTTGATAAATTTGTTTGACATATGAATTTAAATAACTGTGAATTCAGGAGTCTCAATTATATATAAGGTATTTAAGTCTTAAATGTAACTCTTAGTTTACAACTGAGATTTCTTTTGCAATTGGCTAATTTGATATTCGCAACTTATTATTTAGAAACTTTTTTTTTAAGAGACGGAATGGTTATTAATTGAACCTTAAACTATATCAATCATTAAAATGACAAAAATTGTTGACACACCATTTATTTGTCTTATTATTATACAGGGATGACCCTATAGTTGGATTGATATTAATTAATAAGAATGGATGATTGTTCACAAGGTTGAGTTTTAAAGCTGGCCTAAAATACATGTGGGAATTAAATCGTGTTTAGACTAGTTAGTTAAGAGATTTATTTAATTTAATCAAAGATCTTAAATTCAAGATTTAGGTAGACAGTAAATATAGGTGATAAGGTAACTACCTGGAAAGGTCTTATAATTTTTTATTAGAATTAGTTTAGGATCGTTATTATACTTAAAAGATGACTTGTCTTAGAATATACTGGAAGAAAAACCTAAAACTACCTGGACTCATTAAACACCTCAGCAGCATTTAACTCCGTCTCTCTCCATCATCTCTATGAACCGATCGAAGCAAATCATTGCCAAAACCTACATTCCTATTGGCCGTTGGCAAATCAAGGACAGCGCTTCACTTCTCTCTATCAATCTTTTGCTTGCTTTTTTTTTTTCAATTAATTATTCAGCCACATTATGCCCTAATTCCAAAAACTCATGAATAAGGATGCTTTTTAAAAAAACTCATGGAACTGCTTGCCACCTACAAAATAAAGAACGTAGAAAAGCATTCTGAAACATATGTAGGAGACAACGCAGTTCACAAGATCCATTTTAAACCCAAATGAGAGCGCCTGCACCTGCAAGGCTCAACGGAGAAGAAAAGGCTTGAGGCATTGCTAGAATGACGTCATTGTGGATAGAGGAGGAGAACTGTGGAGCACCTGCAAACTCATTGGTGAACTGGATGGATTGGATTTAATAACCGGATGTAAGTTTTGTCCATTTTCAAAACCTACACTTTAGTCCAATTTTTAACCTCATTAATAATGATTCATTAGTGATCTTAAAATACTTAATTGTTATTATTTGTCATTATATTGAAAAATTTAAAATTATTATTTTCCCTCGTAGTCTAATTGTATAAAAACTCTTCCTCTCTCTCAAATTTAAAGACCTTTAAATAATTAAATATGGTAATATTTAAATAAATAATATATAAAAATGTGGCATTAGAATTAATAAAAATTTTAATACATAAATCTAAATTACATTGAGTTATTGACTAATTTATCCCTTACCATATTAAATTCTTATCTCATTAATTTTTTTTAAATTGTTTGAAATATTGCTTTAGCTAATTTATATATTTAAAGGTTAAGGTGTAAATTTATTTTGAAAATTTTCACTCAAGAGTGTTGTGTATTTATAATCCTAATGCAACGTTTAGTTCAATTATATGAGAGGAGATTATATATAATCTTGATGCAACATACTTATTCAAGCGTTTGGTTGGACTTATATAATGTAAAGGGGATTACATTTTGTAATATGGTTACCTCAAGTGATGTACAGAGGATTGCACTGCCTAGACATATGAATGGTGATTACAACATGTGGGAATATGAAAAAAACATTATTTACTCTCACCTCTTCTATAGTCTTTTTTCATTTGACTACACATCTACTATTGCCTTCCAATATCTTTTGGCAACACTCCATCATCGACGAATCTCTTCAACCACCATCCTCCTTCGGCCACATGATGTCATCAGAGAAATATATCTAAACTAATACTTATGTTATAATATATATAGATAATTTTAATTAAAAATATGTATTATTTTTAATTTGTTGTATAATAGACACATAATGTTAACAAAAAACCTGCATTAGACTTTAATTTATTATTATTATATATATAAGGTTCAACTTATTAGTTCTCATATACATATTACATTAGACTTATTAGCTCATTTTTAGATATACATAAAAATTATATTGGTTATTATAATATATATAAACACAATTTTAATTAACAAAAATTTTAATTTTTTATTGTAAACTAGGGTAATTTGGTTTATTAATATATTATGTATATATATTTGTACACAGAGTTATTATTTATTTTGGAAAAAATTCATAATTTTAATTCATTATATACATATATTGATATGAGTGATTTTGTCTTTTGATTTATTATTCTAATATATTCACATGTTTGAAGTAATCCAACCAAACGTTTTTATGCCAAGGTATCATATTTTCTTAATGGCGTACCAAACAAATTGTTGTAATCATCATTACATTACATTTCTGTGAAATTGTCACATGACTATAAAGTTCCATAGGATTTAGGATTAATTTTTTCGAATTGTGAAATGACATATCTACCCCTGAAAAAATGCTTTAGTTATTATTTTTCGCCCTCTATTTGTTATTCCTTCATTCGGGAGTTGTCATTCTTATTGCTTGAGTTGTTATTTTTTTCTTCTTGCATGAGTTGTTATTCCTATTGCTTGAGTTGTTATTTTTTGCTTCTGCTCGATAACCTCCTACTATACGTACTTCCAGACATCCTCCCTAACCTTTCGTCTAACATCCTCCTCTAGTGCTCGTCTAAAATCCTCCCCCAATCCTTGGATGATCTCGTCTTGCACCTTGGGGTCCAACTCATCGGCTCTGGCACGCTTTGTTCCCTTGCTCGTCTGGTGGGATGCCGCTCCAGACTGAGAAGTCCCCGACTTTTGTGAAGGCCCATCACGACCTGGGCAGGCCAGCCTAGTCGGTATGGGCCTAAGGCTGAGCCTACTAACTCGCCCGAGGTGCTAAAGTCAGCTGCCGTCCGCCAACAGTGACGGTGGGATCCAAGCCAGCAGACCTCTATGACTCCAGCAGCTCGGTATCCCCTGAACATAGGCGAATTAATATTGACTATTTAAACTGAACTATCATTATTTAATTAATCAATATAATTAATTACATATAGTCATCACCGCTACCTCAGCTGGCAAAGGAGTCACGTCTTACGACATGTAGAGATAAGGCCGTATCTCGTCGTAAGTAGGAGTAACCCCCCGCTCCTGTTAGAGCTTTGCCCTCCATAGATTAATTAGAAATAGTGATTATTTTAAATAGTATGTAGAAACACAATGTATAAATAATAATTTTAATGTACTTACTATTTCATCGTATGCAACAGCGAAGCTCTTGGAGCTAGTCCTATGCCTTACTGTCTGCTGCCCACATTCCTTCAGGCGAGGGCATGAAACAAAATGTAATAATATTAATAAAAAATTAAAAAAATTAGTGCAATAATATTAATATCATATGTACATGCTGCTCAGGCGAGATCTTCAAGTAAACATAGTGGGCCCAATCTTGCTCCAGAACTCTATCAGGTACATTCACCATAATGTCTTGCAATGGCCTCGTCCCATCACCATTCTTCTCCCGCTATAGATCCCCCTCTGGTTCTTCCATGTTATCCCTATTCTTTTGAGAGTATCCACCTTCAGCTCCTCTCTCACTATAAATTTGTTTTGTAATTAAATAAAGGATAAAGGTACATCTAACACCCCCAAACTAATTTTAGATGAGCAATTAGCACCCTAAAGTATTTAAAAATATAATTAACACCCCAAACTAATTTTAGAGGTACGACCAGCACCCTAAAGTATTTAAATTAGTACAATTTCGCCCTTTTATTGAAAAAAACACAAATTTATGTCCGATCTATGTCACTTAAGCTTTTTATTTCAACACATTATTATTTAAAAGGTCACATGTGTCATATTATTTAAAAAAGAGTACTGAATAAACTCTAAAATTAACATTATATATAATTCATATGTGAAGATTGAAAATTTTTATAGTTTATTTAGTGTAATTTATTAAAATAATATTATACATGTGGCCTTTTAAACAATAATGTATCAAAATAAAAATTTTATGTGACATGTATCAAACAAAAGTTTATGTTTTTGTTAGCGAAAGGGTAAAATTGTAACAATTTAAATATCTTAGGGTGTTAATTATACCTTCAAAATTAGTTTGAGGTGCTGATTGCACCCTTAAATACTTTAGGGTGTTAATTGCTCCTCTAAAATTAGTTTAGGGTGTTAAAGGTACCTTTACTCTTAAATAAAAGACAAAATTCTAGTCATTATATAAATTATGTACATTTAATACAAATTATATATAATCTACATTAAATCTATATATACATTACATAGATTCAATGTATTAAATCTATATATAATATCTATATTAAATCTATCTAAAAATCTATATTAATATATATTATATATATTAATTAAATAATTAATCAAATAATTAAATAATCTATATATTTAATTAATCAACTAATTAATTACTTTAAATAAAAAATATATCTTACCTTAATCATCTCATAGGCTGCATCCTTCTATCGCGCTTCGACCTTCTTCCAGTCCTTCGTGTGAATCAGTAACAGGGTCCCCTGCCTACCGACTAGGCGCACGTACTTGATGAACAGTTGGCCCTTGCCCCTAGTCGATTAGCCAAAATCGCTCAGCGACAACAACACGCGTTCATTGGTAATCGTGGATAACTCTTTAATAGTGAGCATCCTGTCGAGCTTATGGCCCTGGGAGTCTGCATCAAGTAATTTGAAATTTAATTACATGTGAATTAAATATAAATAACCTTTTATATAAATAAAATAATTACCTACGAACTCCACATCGAAGCTACCTTGGTGCCTTCGAGCATGGCACGACTCATGCTGAGCCAGCTAATCCTCCTTCTCCTGTGGCTACTCATGCCCCTGATCCTCCTCTTCCTCCTCCTCCTCCTCTTGGGCCTACTGATCCTGATGAGGAGCTACAATATTTGCCATGAAGTCTATGATCCCTTTCTCGCTGAGATCATAGTTATCGTTACTAATATCTAGCCCATGATTTGTACCACCCATAGAAATACCCGTCGTAGAAAAAGGAATCCCGATGGGTGTAGTGGATGTAGTAGGATCAATTGGCTCATTCCTAGTTCATCGACTCATCCTGATACAATGAATAAAATAATAACAATTTTAAAAATATAATCAATAAATGAATAAAATAATACCAAATAATAATTTCAAAAACACAATAAATAAATGAATAAAATAATACTAAATAATAATTTAAAAATACAATAAAATAAATGAATAAAATAATATCAAATAATAATAATTTAAAAAACATAATAAATAAATTAATATAATAATTTCAACTAATAATAATTTCAAAAACACAATAAATAAATGAATAAAATAATTTCAACTAATAATAAAATAAAAAATACTATAAACAAATAAAATAAAAAATTCAGAAAAAAATTCATAGTTAAATTAAATTCTTACCTTAAAATACAGAGTGCCTTAATAAAATTAGATAAATTTTAAGCCAAAGAAAGAGAGAATGTATAAACTTGTAAAGTCAAATGGGCTAAATTGTAATTAATGAAAGTTTAAAGGGCATAGTGGCCATTTTAAAAAAGAAAATGGCTAAAGTGAAAACTCTAAAATTTTCATGGTGCAAAATAGAAGTAGACACAAGTTATGGACTATTAAGTATAATTATAAAAAGTTGAGGGACTAAAGTACAATTTTTAAGAGTTCGAGGGCAAAACGATAATTACGGAAAGTTGAGCCAGAAAAGGTTTAAAATTGCCCAAAAATATTTTGGTCTCAAATTTTATCAATAAATAGAGAATAAAAATTGGGCTAGGCATATCTCTCATAATTCTGATTTAAGGTCACAATAAATTGATATTAATCTACGAAGTCTAGATATTAGTAGAGTATCTTCTAGACCTTATAATCAGATAAAATTTTATAGTAAATTCTTATAATTAATATAAGAATTTATGAAATTGATAGATCTCAAAGAGAAGTCTTGTAAAATTAATTATAGAATTTACGGTGAAAAAGGATATCGATAAAAGATTTAGAAGAAATATATATAATTTTTATCAGGACTTGTGGGTCTCAAAAAATTATGAAACTTTATAAAAAATTTATTCTACATTAGAATGAATTTATAAAAATATCATAATCATTAAAAGAGGTATTTAGAATTTATTTAAAAAATTAGGATAATTAAATGATATCTGTATAAGAAGTGACTTTAGCTTTGTACCAAATATTGAGTTAGGCCCAAATTAGGCCCAAAGTGGCGTCAAGTAAGAGCCCAACATGTCAAGGAATTTATCATGTGGCTAAATGAATTCTTAGGATATTTTATGAATTTTTAAAGAAAGAAATCAAGAAAAATTAAGAGATAATACAAGGTGGCATGTGAGGTGTCATTGGTAAGACTCACACCATGTGCAAAATTGTCACATGGAAGCCAAGAAAGAGAGGAGAAGTTTTGGCACATATGGAATTATATTAAAATAATGTAAGAATTAAGTTAAGTATGATTAAAGGATAATTAATCAAAGAATCAACCAATGATAGGAGAATTTAAGCCATTATAATAATTAGTTGAAGGATGGGTAAAATGGTTTCAAGACCCTTAAAAATTTGCTATAAATACCCCCTTAACAAGCCCAAAACAGTGATGCTCATGAGGAATCAAAGGGAACATCTTGCAAAATGAAAACTCAACCATTCCAAGGAAAATTCAATAGGAAATCAAGGTAGTTAAAGCATAAGGTATGTGATCCTTCGTAATTTATTTGCAAGTGTTTTGGAAGGATAAAATTTAAGTTTTAGTGGTTGAAAATTCTATTAAACCTAGAGTATACATGCTGTCCAAAATGTTAAGTTGAAGGAGGAGGAAGAAAATGAAGTTAGAACTATGTAATTAGTGCTTAAACAAGCTAGTTAGATGCTATTGAATCAAGTTGATATTCTTGACTTTGCCATAGATGAAATCTTTTGGCCTGCACTGTTTTGGATAGAAAGAGATGGAATTTCAATAATCTAATGATTCCATTGAATTTAGAAAATGATTTTATGTATGATTGGATATGTTTGGAACCTTGAAAGCATTGGAATTGAAAGATGTAATTTTAGAAACCCTCTCTGTACTGTTCACACGCATGAACAGTATTGAAATTTCATGATTTTTATCCTTCCAATGGTTTTAAAATGAAAAATTGTGTGAAATAAAGTAGAGAAATAAGTATTAGAAGCATTGGAATCAAAATAAGAATTTTTGGAAGCAAAGAGTACATGTTCCGTTTCTATCTAGAACAATGTGCAGCTGTTGGAATTTGAAAATTCTAAATTCATAAATGGATTCAGAAAGCCAAATTGTGTAGGGTAAAGTCAAGACATCAATTGGTTCAAAGTTAAGCTAATTAGAAGAAATTAAGAAAAATTACCTTAATTAATAACTAAGCTTAATTCCCTTGAATGTTAGTTGGGTTAGTTCATGATGAGTGGATGATAATATAATGTTAGGATTTGAATTGTGTGCTCAAAGAGGATAGCCACACATCAAGAATAAGTTAGAAATAAGAGGCAAAGATAAATTAAAGAAAAGTCAAGCATGCGAGGTAGTAAACTAACCTAGACTTATATGTGTTAAATGTAATATGTTATGGTACTATGGCTATGTGAATTGTTGTGGCATATATGTATTTGATAAATGCTTTGTTTCTATATTTATTTTGGCCAATTATATTTTATATGTAACATGGTAGCATGCTCATTATATTATGTTGACACAATCACAAGCAAGTACAAATATTAGCATTAATGCATACATTATTTATTACTGTTTGCTATTGATATTTCTGATTTTTTTTAAAATCTCACCCCTCCATGTAACCACCATAGCAAGAACTTCACATGAAGGAGAAGATGAAGATGCATCGAGAAGAGATATGGATTAGTTCCATGCTTGAAATGTTTATATATGTAAAGTTAATTGTTAGAACTTGTTATTGTGAATAGTAACTCGTGGGGAAGTAGTGACATGTGAGATGTAATTAAAAATAATAAATATTGGAATAAATTTATAAAATTTTATCAATATTTAGTTAACATTCAAGCTTCATTTTGACATCAAGAATGCCTTATTCTAACATCAATACAAATAGAACAAATTTTTTAAAGTTAGGGATTAGAAGCTGTTTTACAGAATTTTTTAACAAATGAACAGTAATATTTAAAGATTAAACTGCATTGATTGGCTGATTATTTGGTTTGAGACTTATTTTTCCTTTGAATTTCAATATGTTAGGTTCGAGAATCTTTTGAATCACTTTATTTCAATTTTTCTAGATTTGATTATAATTTTTCAAAATTCATCGCTTAATCTAAAAATACTACATGAATAGTACCCATGATTTGGAATTTTTCAGATTTTGAGAATAAACTTCAATAGATATTTAAGTAGTTCTAAATACTAGTGAATAATTTCTAAGACATACAAAAGTAAGGTATTATATTGTTACTTCTAAACTGCTAAAAATGTGGTCAAAGGAGTTATAATTTCTAACTGTTTTTCCTATAATCATTATTAATCCCGTCAGTTTTAAGCGATTCACATGAATAGTTAGAAACTAACCTTACTAAAATGAGTTTTTTTTTTTTTGTAGTGTGGATTGGACAATTCAATTGGACTTGCTAACAGCTTGATTTGAATCATAAAAGCATTTTTACAGTTGAGCCAAATTGAACTGAAGTTGGGACGAACCTGAAATTAGAATAAGAACTTGAACGATTTTGAAAAAATTGGACAGGTTTTCATCCACTACCGTTTATGGTGGTGTTATTTTATTGAAAAATTTATATATTGTGGTTATTATATTGACAATTAAATTTATTATATATTATTATATATGCATATAATTCATTTAATTAAGTTTTTATTTAATTATTATGTCATTGATTTATTCGCTGGTCTAACTAGTTGAATTATTAAAACTAATATATGCTAACCTTTTTGTTTTAACTCGTATGATTCAGATTTCAAAACATTGTACTGCATTAAATACTTTCTTTTTAAAATATCCCTATTTAACGCGTGATTTTTCCAATGCAAAGGAAATTAATTACAAATCACTAATTTAAATGGCAAAGGTTATTTCAATTTTCAAGAAAATTATTAAAAATTATTAACATATTAATTGTAAATAGCTAATTTAACTTGTTTCCATAATCTATATAAATTAGGTAAAAGACTCGTACATTTTTAAACATTGTCCTTTATATCTATCATATTCTCTTCCCCTATTTTTCTCTCATCCTTCCTTCAGTTTAAACCAAGCCTAGGATTAGAGATATGTAATAAAACTATAAAAGTGCCATGCATGCTTGATAGAGGGAACGTGAGTTGAATAATTAATTTAAGTTGTCCCTTTTTGACTTGCATAATTGAATTAATTCAGTGATGAAGTAAACAAAAGTTGATTCTATTCCATAATTGGAAGCTTCTTACTTTTTTAGTCAAAACCTTACAAAGCCATGTGTTAGATGTACATAAACTACATGCCACTTTTGAGAATAAATTCAATGAAAGCATGGCAAATATGATACTCCCTTTATTTCTATATTTAAAAGGTTTTGGTATCATAATTTATATCACATTTTGCTAAATATGGGGTAATTAATTCTTTGGATAAAAAATCCCCGAAAATAAATGCATGGGGAGAATATGATGAGAATAGAAAGGAATTAAAACCAACAAGTGCTTGGAACGACTGATTATCGGTCGTTCACATTTAATCAGTGGTTTTATGTTCGAGCTCTGTGTATGCAGTTGTGATAATTATTTGAAGGTAATAAGGTTCTCCAATTATAGACCTATATTTTCACAAATCAGACTAGTAAGTTATTAGTAGCACCGGATATTAGTGGATACATCTTAAAAAAAAAGAAATTAAGAGTATTTTTAGAAACGTGAGTTAAATTAATTATTTTTTAATTTATAAAATAGTTAAGTATGTTAAACATGAGTGGTTAGGTAACATAATTACATAAATTATGTTGTACTGAGTGAAAAAACAAATGTTCACTGTATTAAATGGGTCTAAAGTTAATTAATTAACTTGTTTGCCAATGGTTTGGTCGATGTCACATCAAGTATTCCCACTCTCTTTTTCTATTTAATACAAATGCCACAAAGAAATTAGTTAGTTATTTGCAGTTCATGATGAAAATCTTCAAAGAAAAACACCTCTTACAGGGATCTATATAAACAACTTCACCATTCATACGATATTTAAGTATTATCACTCTAAATAATCAAAAATAAAAATAAGGGGTGATTCTAAAGTTATAGGGCTAGTCTTTGATGGGCTCAGGCATGAAAAATCTGTCTACCTAATTTTTTTGTTAAACATATGCGTTAATTTATTAGAGGTAATTTTATTCAAAATATTGTCAGGCACTAAACAAGACACCTCTAACAATGGGGATTCAAATTTTAATCTGTCATATTATGAGAAATTAATCTCTTCTATTAGGCTCAACCCTTGTTAATAAAAGTCTATTTACCTTAAAACAGTGCTATTTATGAAGCCCGACTCTTGAACATGCATGCAGGCTTAGGATGGCTCATGGGCTTTTAGTCAATTTTACAAAATTTTAATTTTTTACTTAATTTAAAATATCCAAAAATTGTATCAAAAAAAAAATCCAAAAATTTCTTTACCAAAAAAAAATCCAAAAATAAAAATAACTTTTATAAAATTTCTAATTCAAATTGTCAATATTATCAAAACAAAGTGCCAAACAATTGTCTACACTTGCAAAATTAAACCGAATAAAAAAATTGTCCTCAACACTGATAATCCATTGTCTAAACTCCAAGTGTTAGATCCTATATTTTGATCAGGATAACAATATTAGAGAAGAATTGTTTTGTAGGTTATATAATTAATCTTCTCTCAATATATGAGAATAATGCTTTTGAAATTTAACTTCCATCTTTATGTTTGTCAGTATGACAAAACTCGAGTTCTAGTTTCTCAAACTTGATTTCCCTCTTTATTATGTGAAAACTGGAAGTTAATTGAAAGTTTTGTGTGGTTATGTTAATCGAGTTGAAAAACTTGAGTTATCTTCTCAGAATCTTCAAAACATTATGGATCCTTGGACAACTCATCTAGCTAGAAATCTTTTCTTATAACTCCAATTCTATAGTCTAAAATTGCAAGTTAGAAAACTGGAAGTTATTTTTAGTAACTTGAGTCACACCGTATTCCAATTCAATATAACTTCTGATTATCAAGTTCAAAACACAAATTCTATTTTCCTTGTTATGATGCATTATTCATATTGACTTGATTTAATCGTCAGAAAAAACTTCAAAATTCAGTGTCTGTTATCATGAAAACTCGAGTCACCATTCTATATGAAACTCTAGTTATGATACTCAATATTCTAAATGTTAGAACATATGTTGTAATGATAATAAAACTAAGAGAAATTTGTTTTGCTGGGTGTATATATATATATTTCGTCATTAATTTATATGATAGAATTGTTTTATATATTTTCTTGTTGTCTAACCCGAGCTTTCAACTCGAGTCGTGCCTTATATCTGTGATAACTTGTAGTAACTAGAAGCTGCAAGTTCTATTTCATTATCGAGCTCCCTAACTTGAGTCTATAGAACTCAAATTTCGCTTTTCTGATTAATTTTGGTCTTCAATGCAGAAGTGGCACCAGCACAAGGCATATATGTAAAGAAAATATTTATTATTCCTTAAAACCATCAAATATCTTATAAGAATGACCAAAAACACATATAGAAGATGCCCTATATATGGAACCAAAGGGAGTATAATTGTAATGCTAATTAGGATGATAAAACATAGGAATTAAGCACAAATCTAATTTTTTTCTCAACCCGCCATAAAAATCCTCAGACATATCAAACTCTTCTGGCTTCATTCCATTAGGAAGCTTCCAATCAAAATGATATAACAAACTGGCAAGTGGAAGCTCAACATTGGGTGTACCAAACGCAATTCCAGGACACATCCTTCTTCCAGAACCAAATGGGATATACTCAAAGTTTGTGCCTCGGAAGCTATAATTATTAGAACCATCACTAAATCTCTCTGGTATGAATTCTTCAGCTTCAGACCAATACTTGGGATCTCTTCCTATTGCCCAAGCATTCACGAGGATCTTAGTGTTGGCAGGTATTTTGTATCCATTGATTTCACATGTTTCGTTGTTTTTTCTTGGAAGTAGTAATGGAGCTGGTGGGTGTAACCTTAAAGTTTCTTTGATGACACATTGTAAGTATTCAAGTTGGTGAAGTTCTGTCTCATCCACATGTGATTTGTATTTGAAAACCCTTCTTACCTCAGATTGTGCCTTTTCCAATATCTTAGGTTGTTTCAACATTTCTGACATGGCCCACACAACAGTTGTTGATGATGTCTCAGTTCCGGCAATGAATATATCCTGAAATTGATGAATTTGAACCAAAAACATATATTATTCCATGTTAATTAATCGTGCATATTCTAAAATCATAATCAAGTTTAACCATATTGGGTAGTTTGCGCAATATTATTTTTGTAATCAATAGCTTTTCATAAACAAATAAAGCTAAGTTTTTCTTTCAATGAATTACCAAAATGAATTGTGCAAGCAGCTTCTTCATCCATTTTAGAATGATTGTGTCTTTGGAGTTTTACACTTAAATTTAGAAAGTTATTATTTTTTTTGTAGAGCATCCGGTATCCTGGGCCTACCTCTCTTTAATTTAGAAGATTTATTAGGGCCCAGACTAATCCGGATACCTCAAGAAAGTTATTAAATGGTCTTAAATTGTAGCAAAGACTAAATCCTCTTTTCTAATGGCTAGCTTGCATGCTTTTTTTCCCCCTTAATTAAGAGCAAAAATTCTTCGGTAGCCAAGATTTTGAAACAGGTATGCTTTACCATATTTAGCACAATTAATGAGAAAACTAAGGGCATGTTTGTTTCAATTAACTCACTATATTACTGCTATGCAATGTAATGCGATGTTAATTACCATATGTTTGTTTGGTTTGTTTTTAGGAATGGGTTAACTTTTATATTTAATTAAATAGGTACAAAAATAAAAAGAACAAAATAGCCTCTTCCAAAAAAATTTCCCTCACACGTCCTTCCAAAGAGAGAAGGGAGGGAAGATGGTGGGACCCTAGAAAGGCATTCCAAAACCACAGGAAGAGAAGATATATGGTGGTGGTGGGGGGGGGGTGCAATGAGGGTAGATGATATATGAAAGAGGAGGAAGGAAAGGAGGCTATTGGAACAAAGACTCGAGGGTAAATAAGACTTTTTTAAATATGCAATGGGTGGTAACGGGTATTCTTAAGGGCAGATATGATAATAGAAATTACCATTTTTTTGTAATTAACATTACCATGGTAATGCAATCCTAATTACTATTACAAGTCTGGAATGCAGTTGAACCAAACGGGTCCTAATTATTTATGAGTTTATATTTTATATGCAGTTGGTGATGGTAACTAAAATTTCACCCTTTCACTTTATTTTTGTGTAAGCAAAGCATTTGCATTATCATCAAATGTTATAATATAAGCTTTCCGATCCTACTTACCAGAATTGTTGCTTTGATGCTGTTAACAGATATGAGAACCTCCAGGTAATTTTGCTCCTGAATTTTCAAGAAAACATCAACAAGATCTTCTTCAACCTTATCACATGTTCCATTCTTCTTCTTTTTCTTCTTCTTGTTCCTGTGATCATCGATGATGTTCTCCAGTATTCTATCAATCTCTACGTGCAGGCTCTCAAGCTTAGCCTTCATACCAGAAATATTTTGCAGAACTTTCATGGAAGGAAAGAAATCTGCAATGTAAAGGCCTCCAGCTAGCTTTATAGCCTTCTCAGCACACTTAAGGAAGGCTTCTTGGTCTCTTGATCTCTCGCCAAAAGCTGCTCGTGCTACAATGGCGTTTGTCATTGACATTATCATGTTGCTCAGATTCACCTCTGATCCTTCGTTTTCTGAGATTGTCTTAATCACTTCTAACACTTCCTCTTCTCTGATAAACCTGTGTTTTCGAAACAATTAGGGTTTTTATCAACTAATGATCAAGTTGTTCCTTCCTTGAAGAGAAGGAGATCATCGCATATTTATAAAGATGCCAAAAAAATTAGTTAATTATAAGTAGTATAAGAGGTAGTTATTTAATTTAGTAAATTAAAAAGTATATAATATAAATTTATCTTAAGAAATTATATTTAGTTATAACAACCGATTTAATTGGTTTTCTTAATATACACAAAATAGTTAACTAACTCATATATTAAGAAATCGTAGGAAGGAAGTACTAATCAAATTTGGATCTTTCTCATGGTCCATGCACCAAACCCTTAATTATCTTCATTATTTAACGCTTCATTCAAAAACCAACAAAAAAAAAAAAACACAGCGCAAAAGATGAACATAGAACTCTTTTCAGCCACTATCTTTTGAAAGAGATATCAAGTCCAGTGGCATTAAAGTTCTTTTATAAATGAGAGAGATTGCATGTTCCATTCGATTTGTAACTTGATCATCTATTACTGCCTCAGGTCTCAAATTTTTGATAATCCAATCGGTCAGACCAACCAGTCCAGGTTAGTTGTTCAAAACTACGATGTTTATATATATATATATATATATATATATATATATATTTATATATGTATATGTATATGACCGATTTAAAATTGAGTCTCATTTTACCCTAGACCGTATAGTGAAGCAAAGAAGTATAGAAAGAACCTGAATGATTGGACCCTCTTTGGAGAAAAAAGTTCTGAGCTGCATATTTTTCTGAGCTGCGACCAGTAACTCCCAGAGGAAGAGAAAGCAATGTCGGTGGCATTGTAAAACAAAATTTCATAAGCAAAACGGTAAGGTCTATTAGCGAAGACAGCGTCGTGTGTTTTCAAGACATCTTTGGTGGCTTCTGGTGAAGAGATTATGACATTAGAGGTCTCTCCTAGTTTAAGAAACATCACAGGTAGGCCATGTTTGGTTGCCAAGTCTCTTAAAGTTTGATGGGGTAGTGATGACCCTAAAAGGAGGTGCATGTGACCTATCAGAGGGAGCTTCCATGATGGTGCTGGTGGGAGGAAAGCTTTAAGAGATTTCTTGAAGATTGGAAGGATGAAGGAGGAGGAGAAGAAGAAGAAGAAGAAGAAAGCAAAGAAGGTAGAGAAAAGAATCTGCAGAGAATCCATGGCAGACAGAACAGAACTGGCAGTCTGGCACTATATATAATCAAGTATATGTTGGTTTAGGGCTGAGAGGAAGATGAAGAGCTTCGTTCAATATATACAATACTTTCTCCGGTCAAAAAATGTAACGTAGAATTTCTTTTTAGGATTTTATTTATACTTTAATATAAGACTTCCTTTACTTCTTGTCTGTTACATAATGATTAAATAATCAAACCGGACTGGACTCGCTAGTGGTACAGTTTGGACAAAGAATATCTTTATGGTTGGACTGGAGTTGAACCGGAACCTGAAATTAAACCAGGAACATTGACACGTTTTAGAAAACCAAACAGGTTTTGGGCCTAATAAAAAAACTATAAAACAATATAAAATTTCATCCTATCAAATTAAAAGGCTCAATATACTGTAGTCATATAGTCTTATTTTATTGAAAATTTCATATATTTACACTTATTATGGTGATATTGTTTTTAATATATAAAATATTCAAGTATGTTAAACATGAATGGTTTAGGTGACATTTGTCTTTACTTATACAATTTGAGTGCTAAAGAAAAACAATGTGATCACATGCATTAAAACTTGATTAATTTATTTGCCATTAGTTGGTCCAACAAGTGCTACCACCGTTTTTTTAACCTTTTAATACAAATGCCACAAAAACATGCAAAATATTAGTTAGCCATTTTCATTTTTAATAATGAAAATATTCACAAAGAATATTTCTATGCTATACGTACAAAGAATACTCATATAGACAGTTTTGATATTCCGTTGATGTTGAGATAATATCACTCTAAATAATCAAAAGTAGAAATAAGAAGTGATTCTAAATTTATACTCCCATCTACAATTATTGTAACGTTGGATTTTGAATTCTTTTCCAAAATTATTAATATCTTTTTTAATTTCAATAAATGATTTAATTATTAGTATATTATTTTACCTTTTATTAATATTTTGAACTAGAGGAAGTGTGTGTGGGTGTGTGTGTGTGTGTTGCGCACCCGTTAAAAGACTCTCCAGCTACAACACTTAATCTATGAGTACTTTTTACAAACATTTTAATATATGTGTGTGTTATGCACGATACTTGTGAGGAAGCCTAATGTTAATTAAATATGTTATCTTTTTAGACTTGCATAGTCCTATTAGAAATGATACTCCTATTTAGTCCTTAATCTATGAGCTAGTTGGAAGGTTGAATTTGTTCATAAATATAAGATTTTAATATATTTTATATATAGTATTTATCATTTTTTTAAACTAATTTACCTAACTTATAAATTGGAATATAATCTAATGTTATATAGAATATTTTAATGAAATCATATCAATTTATTATAATTAACTGATTTATTTAATTTTCTTAATTTACCTAAATTAGTTAACAAAATCTTATATTATGAACAAGATGGAGTATTAACATATAGGGACAATGCTCCCTCTGAACCTAATTATAAGAGCTAGATAGGGGATTAAATTTATTTTTAAATATAAGACTTCAATTCATTTTATCTCATAAAATTATAACTTTCCCCTAATGTATTCTTTTATGATTGCATATATTAAGGGGTTTTTTATCAAGGTAGTTCAAATGCACATGATTAAAGAATGTATACTAGGGAAACCAACGCAATCATTACAAATAACTAATTTAACTAATTTTTTTAATCTATCCAAATTAATTAAATAGATCTTATATTAAGAAGAAGAGTTAGTAATACATTACATAATAATGTCAAATGGTAAATCATATAATACTTGAATCCGTAATCGGCAAATTTTTAACAATATCCAAACTAAATTAATATATAGTTATATAATCGTGCATAGACATGAGACAACTACCAGATTCCCATTCTTCATTTGATGAGAAAATAGATCATCAAAGGATTATTGACTGATAATGTAACTATAATATATAGTTGTAATGCTAATTAGGACGATAACAAACAGGAATTAAGCACAAATCTAATTTTCTTCTAACCGTCCCAACAAAACTCTCAGACATATCAAACTCTTCTTGCTTCATTCCATTAGGAAGCTTCCAATCAAAATGATACAACAAACTTGCAAGTGGAAGCTCAACATTTGGTGTAGCAAAAGCAATTCCAGGACATATCCTTCTTCCAGAACCAAACGGGATATACTCAAAATTCGTTCCTCGAAAGTTATAATGATCAGAGCCCTTAATAAATCTCTTTGGTTTGAACTCTTCAGCTTCAGACCAATACTTAGGATCTCTTCCTATTGCCCAAGCATTCACGAGGATCTTAGTGTTTGCAGGTATTTTGTATCCATTGATTTCACATGTTTCGTTGTTTTTTCTTGGAAGTAGTAATGGAGCTGGTGGGTGTAACCTTAAAGTTTCTTTGATGACACATTTTAAGTATTCAAGTTGGTGAAGTTCTGTCTCATCCACATGTGATTTGCCTTTGAAAACCCTTCTTACCTCAGATTGTGCCTTTTCCAATATCTTAGGTTGTTTCAACATTTCTGACATTGCCCACACTATAGTTGTTGATGATGTCTCAGTTCCTCCAATGAATATGTCCTGAAATTGACGAATTTGTTTAATCACCATTGTAATTTGGAAAAAAAGAAAGCATAAATTCCATGTTACTTATCAAGCATGTTCTTAATTTGAAGTTGAATTTTGCAGAGAAAAAAATCATTATCAAGTTTAATAAGCATCTTAGGTAGTTCAGTCTGTTTTTGTCCATGTGCCAATCAATTGAATCACTAACTCTTTATAAACAAATAAAGCGCAGATAATAAATTTCCTTCAATTATTTACCCAAATGAATTATGCAAGCTTTACCCCTCCCTTTTAAAATGTTATCTATTTGGAGTGATACACATAAATTTCTCTGATAATATATGACCTAATTAACGAATGTATATTTGTCATAAATATAAGTCATATTTTTTATCTTTATCAATTTTTTTTTTCAAATTACCTTTATTGATATTCCCTCAATAATAATCAAGTAAGAGAGGTAGGGAAGGAATTAAGGGAGATGATTAAGATGCTTTAGAAAAAATATATCATATTAATTAATTTAACTAACTTCTTTAATTTAATCAAATTAGTTAAATACATCCTATATTAAGGACGGAGGAGTATTATAAGCTTCCAATCCTACTTACCAGAATTGTTGCTTTGATGTTGTTAACAGATATGGGAACCTCCAGGTCATTTTGCTGCTGAATTTTCAAGAAAACATCAACAAGATCTTCTTCAACCTTATCACATTTCTTCTTCTTCCTGTGATCATCAATGATGTTCTCCAGTATTCTATCAATCTCTAAGTGAAGCCCCTCAAGCTTAGCCTTCATACCAGAAATATTTTGCAGAACTTTCATGGAAGGAAAGAAATCTGCAATGTAAAATCCTCCAGCTAGCTTCAAAGCCTTCTTAGCACACCTAAGGAAGGCTTCTTGGTCTTTTGATCTCTCCCCAAAAGCTGCTCGTGCAACAATGGCGTTTGTCATCGACATTATCATGTTGCTCAGATTCGCCTCTGATCCTTCCTTTTCTGAGATTTTCTTCACAAGTTCTAACACTTCCTCTTCTCTGATAAACCTGCGTGTTTTGGAAACAGTTAGGGTTTTCTTTCGATTATGATGTTGTTCCTTGAAGAAGGAGATCAGTGCATTTATATATCGTGCAGGATTATTGAGAGAGAAAAGAAATACGTGTTGCTTAATTGGCGCAATTTAATGTCACATGAAAAAAGAAATTTTTTGTTTTTAACTTTGATAAAAACAAATTCTCAATTATAATTAAATAACTAAAAATAAACATGACATTAACACACGTTCTTATATGATAAAAGAAATCATATGGAAGAGCTAGTCTGATAGTCTTATTTGACTCAATTAATCAAATATAAAATTTGAAAGGAAAATTCAGTTTTTATACTATTTGCTGAATAATATTATTAAATATCTATTTTTAAAATTCTAGATTATACTTCCTAACATAAATATTTTTTTTTATAAAAATTAAATTTAAGATCTAGAGAGAAATTTAACGGTGAGGCACGGCTATACCACATGTGTGTTTATCATAATCAAGTATGATAAATTGAGGGTGATCTGACTTCCTTATTTGACTCAATTAATTTATTACTTGTATTTGACTCAATTAATCGAAAGAAAAGGTGCCCTTCCGTTGATGAAATTTTATTAAAAAGAAAGGAAAAGAATTATCATGTCGTAAAATTATGGACCCCCTGAAATTTATTATGTGGAATGTTTTTTAAGAAAAAAAATCTAGATAGGGTAATATTGGAATTTGACCGTTAATAACTCTATTTTTGTCCGTGTTCGTAGAGCCACTGTTCACAGGGTTGTTCACTACTGTTGATGAACTTTTATTCTGTTTGTTTATTATTTTTTTTAAAAGATGAACTTTCACGTATATATATAAGATATTAATTCAATAAAAATTTAATAAAAATAATTATCTATATATATAATAATATATAAGAAATAAATAATAAATCTAATTTTTCGTATAATAACACTACAATACATAAAGTTTTCAATAAAATATCACCGTAAGGCTACTAATGGTCTAAAAGTCTATTGAAAGGGTCACTTATTTCTATTTGTTAACAGATTTTTTAATTTTTCAATTTTTTTTTCATCAGGCCAAAAATTGTTGAGATCTCTAGAATCTTCCTATTCAACTTTAATCTAACTTGACTTAACTATGAAAATAATTTTTTGATCTTAACCCACCCACCGAATTACTAGTGAATCACTCACATTTTAAAGAGTTAATATAATCTTTAATCCTTTTAAATTTATTGTTATTTTAACTTTTAGCCCTCAAATTTTTTTCTGTCTAAAATATTAATTTTTATAATTAATCAATATTTTGACTATTTTATCTTTTAAAAAAAATAAAACTAAAATTTATATAAATTTAAGAGATTAAAGATTATAATAATTTTATTTCCTAATTTAGTCACATTACTCTGGATGGTATAGCCATTATTACAAGAATGAAAAAAAATAAAGTAAAGCAACAGGTATTAGAAAGAAGAACCTGAATGATTGGACCCTCTTAACAGAAAGAAGTTCTGAACTGCATATTTTTCTGAGCTGAGACCAGTAACTACCAGAGGAACAGAAAGCAATGTTGGTGGCATTATAAGACAAAATCTCATAAGCAAAAAGGTAAGGTCTATTAGAGAAGACAGCATCGTGTGTTTTCATGACCTCTTTGGTGGCTTCTGGTGAAGAGATTATGACATTAGAGGTCTCTCCTAGTTTCAGATACATCACTGGTAGTCCATGTTTGGTTGCTATGTCTCGTAAAGATTTATGGGGTAGTGACCCTAAAAGATGGTGCATGTGCCCTATAAGAGGGAGCTTCCATGATGGTGCTGGTGGGAGAGAAGTCTTGGGAGATTTCTTGAAGGTTGGAAGGAGGAAGAAGAAGAAGATGAAGAAGATAGCACAGAAGGTAGATAAAAGAATCTGCAGAGAATCCATGGCGGACAGAACAGAATTGGTTCTATAAAAGTGTGTGGTTTAGGGCAGAGAGGAATGAAGAGCTTCGTTTAATATATATAATACTTTCTCAATCCAAAATATAGAATATTTTTAAGATTTTTTAGACTTTATTAAAAGATCTTGTTTGTTTATATTTATTACATAATATTCAGATTGGATTTGACAATCTAATTAGACTTGTTAATTGCTTAATTTAAATTAAACAATTATTTTTATAATTGAATCGAGTTTGAATAGAGCTAGACTAGAACTTAAAATTATATTAAAAATTAGAATAATTTTTAGAAAATTGAACAGTTTTTGGGTTTAACATAAAAAAGATTAAAAAAATTAAAAAAAAATCTATAAAAATAAAAAATGGCCCTGCCAAAAACCTCAATATATTTGTCAAACCATTTGTAACCCTATGACATTATTTCATTAAAAACTTCGCATGTTGTAATGTTATTATATTGACAATTAAATTTATTATAGATTTATTTCTTGTATATTATTATATATAAATATAATTTTTTTATTTAATTATTATGTCATTTAGTCTTACATGACTTGAGGCCTAACTTTTAAAAATATTATGGTGTATTAAATATTTTCTTTTTAAAATATCCCTATCTAACGTGTGACTTGTTTCACTACAAGGGAAATTAATTGCAAACCACAAATTTAAAATGGCAAGGTAACTAGCGAGGTTTAAGTCTAACATAATGAACTAATCATTTATAAAATGATGAATCAAGATTCAAATTTTTATGAAGAGAAGTTATACATTTAATATTTTCTAGTATTTTAAATAAGATTATCTCTAATAAAATGATGCATATATTTAAGAAAAAAGTTGCAAAGGTATTTTAAGAAAATTATTAAGAATTATTAACAAATTAATTATAAATAGCTCATTTAATTTCTTTCCATAATCTATATATAAATTAGCTAGGTAAAAGACTTCTACATTTATCCTTACTTCAGATGGAAAGAAAATTAGAAAAAAAAATAATACTTAAAAGTAAAATTCTAATAAATAGTAAAGGTTTTACTACTTTTAAAAATTTTCTTGCACAATATTCCTCCTCTTTTTCTCTCATTTTCCCTTCATTCAAGCCAACCTAATATCGGAGACACGTGATAAAAATGATATGCATGCTTCTAGAGGTAACGTGAAGTTGAACAATTAAATTGTCCTTTTTTTACTTGCATTGTTGAATTAATTGATTAATTCAATAATGATGACGGAAAAAATTATTCTATATATTTTCAAAGTTGAATAATTAATTATTTGACTATTGACAATTTTGTTCCATTCTGGCAGCTTCTTACTTTTCTAAGCCAAGACCTTGCAAAGATGTACATAAACACATGCTCCCCGTCTCAAACAAAAATTATTTTTAACTAATTTATACGTATTAATAAAAATAATTATAAATATTAAACTTTTCATAAAATTTAAATAATTTTTAATATTACATGTATTAACTATATTAAATTCTAAGATTATATTAATTTTTATTCTCTCCCATTATTTTTATTATGAATGGGCTTATATGAAAAAAAATATTTAACACTCTTTAAACTAGCATATGGAGTATAAAAAAGACTTAAATATGTTTAAATTAACTTTAAAAAAAATTATAAAAAATGATTTTAGAGAATGTGATTTTGATGAAAGAGAATGTTTTGATAATTATTATTATAGTCATTTTTCCAAATGTAAATTATTAAAAAGAACGTAAGTTAATATGATAATTATATAAAGTATAAATTTTATATTTTTCTAATTATTAATATATGACATATTTTAACTAATTTGATTAGATTAATAAAATTAGTTAATATGACATATTTTTTCTAAAATATCTTAATTATTTTTCCTAACTCTTCCCTCCTTTCCTCCCTTACTTGATCATTATTGAGGGAGTATTAATTGGGGTAATTTAAAAAATTGATAAATATAAAAAAATATGTATTATATTTAGGATTAAAATTAACTCCTCAATTATATCATACATTAAGAACTAGGGGAGTAATTTACATTTTTGTTTACAGTAATACACAAATAAATAAATTATATATACATACGTAAGATCAATTTATCATTTCTATAATTAATTAATAATTAATATGTGTATATATAAATAAGATTTAATATATGTTTAGAAAAATTAAAAAATAAAAGGTGTATGTTTTGAATGGGAGGAGAGAGGATGGTAGTTTTGTAGAGGGTATTTTAAGAAGAAAAAAATATGGCATTTGTAATAATAACCCAACAACGTCATACAAATATGTGAAGAGTAAAAAAAATTCACTTTTAAGAACTATGGTTTTCAATTAAAAAGAATACTTTTAAGAACTTTTGCATGTTACATTGATTACTTTTTAATTTTTTAAATAAATTAATTATATATTATATTAAAGGACGGATAATAAAAATAAGTAATATTTTAAACATGAGAGGTTAGGTTGGGATTAAATTATGTTTGTCTTGACTTCTATAATTTGAGTGCTAAAGAAAAAACAATGTGATCAAATGTATTTGAAGTTGATTAATTTGTCTGTGGGTAGTTGGTCCATGTCACACCAAGTACTACCACTTTTTTTTTGTCCTTTTTAACATAAATGCCACAAAAACACGCAAAACATTAGTTAGCTATTTAATTTTCATAATAAAAATCCTCAAGAGAGACTACCTCTATACTCTGTAAAAAGAATATTCATACAGAAAGTTTCAATATTTAGTTGATGTCTAAGTACTACAAGTTGGATATTACAAACCACTTCACAAGCATGGAAGCAATTTAGAGGTTTAAATGGAAGATAAGCTATTCCATAAGTAATAAAATTTAGATATTTGTAATCAATTATATAAAAAGATAGTGAAATTGATTATTTATAAACACAAAATACCTATTAAAATAAAAAGAAGTTTTATTGTACTATTATAAAATTAATAATGTTATATGGTAGTGAATGTTAGATTTTAAAGGGACAACAATAGTATAAAGAAGTGAGGTGACAGAGATGGAGATGTTGAGACGAATGTATAAACATAAAAAAAGATAAGATTCATAATAAATATATATAAAGGAGAGTTGAAATAGCTTTTATTGAAGAGAAAACATTACAAAATTGTTCAAGGTACTTTAAACATGTTCAAAAAATGTCATTAGAGTATGAAACTCAGAAAAGTGATAGAGAAAGACAAATAATAATAGTCGATAATATTATTGGGCAATACCTCTTAATTAAAAATTTATCTAAAGATTTAATAATAAATAGATCACAATAATATCATATGATATATATTATCAACTTCACATGATGAAATGGTGTTGTTATTGTCATCTAAGTACTAACTTCAAACTGAAATAGGATGTTATTCTAAATTTATACTCCATCTATTTTAAAATATTGTATCTTTGGATTTTTTTGTCAAAATATTAATGTCTTTTTAGAATATCAATAAGAGATTTAATTATATTTTTATCATTTTACCTTTTATCAATCATTTTGAACTAGAGGAAGCATGTACGTGTATATATAGCTAATAAACAATGCATGTTTGGCTTCTTCTTTTTTTTTTTTTAAAAAAAATCAATTTATTTATGTTCAAATCATTTTTATTCTTACAATTATAATATCATATCAATCTATCTTAGGCACCCTCTAATTTGATAGACATGATTCCATACCTTTAAAAACAATAATGGGGAATGAATAATGAAAACAAGAAAGTTAAACCTATAAATGCCCTAAATCTCTATGCACCTAAAAAGTTAAAGTGTTATAACACTAAACAAATGTTAACATTTCCATTCAAAAAAGAAAAGTCAAGTTAGGCGAAGTTTAAGAACGATCAAAAGAGGGGGAAACCAAAGCTTAGCATGAAGACCCATGAACTAGGTTGACCTAATTCAGCCTTCTTTTATATGGCCACAATTTTTCAAACCCAATAAGGGCCTTTGTTGGATTCAACTCATTTTCCCGATTCTACATATGTCTACAACTTGATCGATTCTTCATGATGACTTGTGTGAACGTTGAATTCAATGCCTTTAATTCCTCTAATTGTTGTCCAAGAGAAGTTCCTTTCTCACATGATGGTGTTGAATAGTGTGAAATATAATCATCCAACATCTCGGTTAGGGTGGGGCCCGACGGTTCTGGGTTTCCCAAGGCTTATATTGAAACATCACTTCGCCCATCAATAACCATTTCATCAGAGGACCCCTCTTGAGATTGCTTTTCAACGATTGTGTCCTACAATTTGTTAAGAAAAATGATTGTCATCATCAAATAATAATACAATGAAAGTGTTGATAAATAACTTGTATTTCTAAAAACTACGGACTTGACTTCGCTCCACTTCCTCTATACTTCCCCCCTCAACCCTTGGATCAAATTTTGAATGGGTAGGATTCAACATTCTACAAAATTATTATTAAAATATAAAATTATGAAAATAAATAAATTTAAATTGTGACAACATAATCTAAATAGTCTATAACTATAAGTAAGAGAGAAAAAAATATTTTATAAAATGTTAGATCTTAACCATTCAGAATTTGATCCAAGGGTTGAGAACTTGGGATGAGAAGTGGAGAGAAGGCAAATCTCAAAACTACGACTTACAATTTTTGTTTGAACAGTTGATGAGTCAAAATTGTGCAAATTATAGAGGGATAAAGCTTATGAGTCACACTATGAAGTTATGGGAAAAGGTAATTGAACACAGGTTGAGATTAGAGACTGATATTACGGAGAATCAGTGTGATTTCATGCCAGGTAGGTCTACAATGGAGGAGATTTATTTATTAAGGGGGTTAATGGAAAAGTATCGGACCAAAAGAAGAGACTTGCATTTGGTCTTCATTGATTTAGAAAAAGCGTATGATCGAGTGCCAAGGGAGGTGCTTTGGAAAGCTTTGGAAAAGAAAGGTGTACGGATAGCATATATCAAAGCAATAAAAGATATGTATGAAGGGGTAACTACTACTGTAAGAACGTCTGGGGGAGAAACAAAGGATTTTCCCATAAAGATTGGTCTACATCAGGGATCATCTTTAAGTCCTTATTTATTTAATCTGGTAGTGGATGTTCTAACCAAGCCTATTCAAGACGAAATCCCCAAGTGCATGCTTTTTGCGAACGATATAGTTCTTATGGCGGAGTCAAGAGAAGAGATCAATTTTAAACTTGAGTTATGGAGAAGTACTTTAGAGTCGAAGGGTTTTCGTCTGAGTAGAAGTAAGACTGAATACATGCATTGTAATTTTTCTAAGAGGCAAGTTAGAAGTAATTTGGAGGTCAGATTAGGAGATCAAGTTATTCCACAAATAGATAAGTTCAAATATTTGGGATCAATTATACAGAAAGATGGTGAAATTTTGGAGGATGTTAATCATAGAATCCAGGCTGGGTGGTTTAAATGGAGAAAGGCTACTGGGGTTATATGTGATCGGAAAGTACCAGATAAATTAAAAGGAAAGTTTTATCGTACTGCTATAAGACCAGCAATGCTTTATGGAAGTGAATGTTGGGCTTTAAAAGGACAACAAGAGCATAAAGTTGGGGTAGCCGAAATGAGGATGTTGAGATGGATGTGTGGGCATACAAGAAAAGATAAGATTCGTAATGAACAAATACGGGGAAGAGTTGGAGTGGCACCTATTGAGGAGAAAATAGTGGAGAACCGTCTTAGGTGGTTTGGACACGTACAAAGAAGGCCAAGGGATGCGCCGGTGAGGAGGGTGGATCAAATAGTATGGAGTCCGGTTAAAAGGAGTAGAGGAAGGCCAAAGAGAACGCTCAACGAGGTCATTGAGCGGGATCTCCTGGTCAATAACCTATCCAAGGATTTAGTTTTTGACAGAGCACAATGGCGTCGTATGATCCATGTAGCCGACCCCATTTAATGGGAAAAGGCTTTGTTGTTGTTGTTGTTGTTGTAGTTGATGAGGCTATCCTATCTTTGTGCTTGTTCACTTCATCAATAAATTTCCCATTACCATTGATCTTTCTTTGATGTTGTGCATCCTCCAAAATATAAAATTGATATTAACTATTTCAACGTCCTTAGATATATTGTTTATTTGATTTGTGTGAAGTAATTGAGAGAAATTACTAACCATCTTCGCCTTCTTGCTTGCCTGGGTCTTTAATCCACTAGTGTGGTGGATGGTTTGCTTTTTCCCTCGGTTCCTCTTATTAATTCTAGCAACCTACTAAAAAAGTTAAACATACCCACAATTATGTTTAAAATTATAACTGCATAAAAATTAAAAAAAAAAAACAGACTACAATAAAATGTACTACCTCAGCTTTCTGGTCCATAAAAAATTTTGTCCAAACATAGTTTTTCCAATCTTCACAGGGACTGGGGCTAGGGACCTGCCTCTCAGGCATATTGCACCAAAACGACTTTCCAGATGAATTTGTAAAATTGCAATCATCACTAAACATGTTAAAATCACCATCTATTGTCAATATTACTACAAAATTATAACTTTGAAACTTACCTTGCATCTCAATATGCAAGACTCGACGCTGGTAGTATGTGTCATACTGTTGCTGTATACTTCTGTCATCATGTCCATCCTCTGTATCTGACTGTGTATCCTTCGTTTCTAGTTGGGCATTCTCTGCATCTGAGCCTGCATCATCTGGAGTCAAAGTATTACTCATTATTTCTTCAAAGCTAGGCATATTATCCCATATTATTCAGATCAAGATTATTCAAGGAGTCGGTAGGAAAACTGAATCTCCCACCACTAGAGTATTCTTGTGAAAGTGTCATCCTGATCATGAACCAATCTTTGTGGGCAAAATTAAAATCTTAGACAACTTTAGGTGACATGAGCAATTTAAGTACAAGGCATATATGAAGCTGAGCTGAAAATGAAACAGCAATTCATATAATAAGACATTTTAAAGAGTTCTAATAATGCTGTAATTTGGGGCATGAAACAAAAAGATGTCTCTAACATCATATTTGATCTATGTGATTACAAAAATGATCATGAGGATAAAATAGAAGAAGCTAAATAAAAGTTACTAGCTCTAAAGACGAAGAATGAAGAAAATGAAGCTGAAGTGTCTAGTCACAATGAAAATTCATTGTAATGGAGTGGGAAAATCAGACGACCAGTTTCTGCATAGAAATTTTGCTCCAGGATATGGTGTAAGTCCACATCATTAATTACAAATAAATATATAAGGTAGTGTTGGAATAGTACACTACGGCCCAAGCTTCTCTATGGCAATAATAGTACAGAATTTCTCCTCTTTCTCTCTCTGTGTGCCTCTCTTCTTGTCTGTCTCCATCCTATCTCCATCTATTTCCTTCATCTTTCTCTCTCCTATCTATTCTTATCTATCAGTGACATAAGAGAGGTCCTTCCTCAGACCAACATGACCAAGACAAACGGCCCAAGCTTCTCTATGTGAACTAGAAGATTATATGCATTCAATGGAACAGGAGATGGAGCAGCATTTTACAAATCACTAAGAAATATTGTAGGACCAATGAGCAAAGTCTGCGAGTGCGAGGGTCATTAAAGATTGAGAGGAATTGACGAATGGCCATAGACAAACAGGGGATGGACTTGTACCGAGTAGAGGGACTGCTAGACACTGAAAAGTTTCACCAAGAAGAAATTCCAAAATTCCAAGGGAATGACATTGTTGGTTGGCTTTTGAGGTGTGAGAGATATTTTCGCTAGGTGAGACACCAAAAGAGTTGAAGGTTACCATCTCGACCTGGCATCTGGATATGGATGAATGTTTAAATTACAAGTTAATGTCATGTCCCCAAGGTGAATCTATGAGGATAGGCAGTGAAAGTGTGGCAAAGGGTCAATTGTCTATGTTGCAATTAGTAAAAAGGAGTGATGAAGATGTGGAATGCCTTATAGTAGAGACTAAAGAAGTGAAGGGTATTCTAAGAGTGTAGCTAATCTACTTGAAGATTACATGTGTCTTTGCTAAACCCAAAGGACTATCACTGTTGACAGAAGCCCATAACCACCCCATTGTGCCAGAAGAAGGGACTACCCATATCAATATTAAGCCTTTTTTCCCAGTGCAATATTAAGCCTTATAGATATCCTTCAGCTCAGAAAGATGTGATAGAAAAGATGGTGGGGAAACTGCTGCAAGCAAGGTTTATACAAGAAGGCACTTCACCAAAGCTTGATGTAAAGATGAAGTGCTGTAGTAGAGAGTATGTGTGAAAGGTAAATATCTAGTCCTTCCAAAAGATTGAGAATTGAACGTAGCTTATCCATATAGCTAAAAGAGATACATGCTAAATTTCCATACCTTATACTAAGTTTACGAATTCCGACTTTCTCTGTGAAGGAGATGAGTCTGCAGGGTTATTTCCACTCTCATGGCCACGTATAACAACTTCGTTCATTTCCATTTTGTCTATGGCTTCAGGGGAAACCCCTTGATCAGGGTTTCTTCTAGCCCCAGATAGATCCTCAGCGTTTCCCCTAATTTCAATACGTGTATACCCATTCATGGACGATTTGGCGCCTTTCTCCACCATCAAAAGTGGCTCATTCAACTCCTCACACTTCCTCTTCCACGATTCCATCTCAGATTCATCCTCCAATTTACGGTTCTTATTTCTCAGCTCAGTAACGGGGTTTCCATCACCCAAGTCATTATTCTTCTTCACCGCTTGCAACAGATTCTCATATTTCTCTTCAGCTTTCTTTCCCTTCTCAAATTGCTCCTTATATTTCTTAATTTGCTCTTCAACATTCATCCTCTCTAACTTCTCCATTTCTAATTTCTCGCTGAGTACCCCAATCTCGGCCTTAAAATTACTCCCCTTATCAACCAAGACCTCCTCCACGCGATCATAATCCACGGTACGATATGCAGTTCGTAAAATCGAAATCAACTCCGTTACACTCAACGCCATTAAACATTTTTTATCTTCATCGCCATCAAAATGGGGCGTGTCGGCAGACAAAGGCTCCATTTTTATCCCGTAAGGATCAAAATGTGAAAGATCAGAGAAGGTATCTAAAGATTGGCTGTTGACTGAATCGCGGAATTGGAGACAAATGAAGGAGTCACGCCAACGAGGAGGTATAGCGAATTTTGAATTTCGGATTTCGAATTTCTAGGCTGACTGCTTCGGATGTCTTCTCTTGGATGGAGGCACTGGGAATTGGAAATTACGGCTCTTTGTTTCGCGGAAAATTTTTTGGGAACAGAAACAGAGATGAGGCTAGAGAATATAAATGAGAAAGAGAATTGGAAACTAAAAATAAAAACTTTATTAGAGGATATGAATGGTTTTTGTTACATTCCAACAGGACATGAGGCCAGAATTAAGGCTAAGCCCTCTTTCTCTATACTCATATCTAATAAATAATTGTATAAAAATTAATAGAAGAGTTTTTATAAATTAAAAAAAATTAAATTAATTAATTAATTATAATTGATATAAAAATTAATTAAAAAGTTAGTTGATTAATTTAGGTAGATTAATAAGTATATAATATAAATTCGACTTTAAGTAAGATTTAATCATAATTAACTGAATGTATATTAATTAATTTTTTTTATGAGTTAAGTGATTTTTAATATTATTTTTATTTAAAGTTATTCATGGAGAGAGAATGTAATATAAATTTAAAATTTTTATTTAAATATAGATAAAATTAAAAAAATTATTTTATTTTTAAATAATATTAATAATTTAACCATCCTCTTAATTTTAGAGGGGTGGTTAGAGTTGCCTTCTAATAAAACTAGATCAGAGCAGAGCATAAAATAAGTGTGGGAGAGGGTGATGCTCTTAATAGAAAATATATAGGAAATGTCTATTATTTGTGTTATTAAACCACAATTCCTTATACAGTTATACTCATATTGCAAACATTCCCATAATCATAACATATAAGGTACCACTATATATATTATCGCTTTATACTCTTTCATATTCTTAATACAAGAGTTAGTTAATATTTTTAAATAAATTAAAAAAATTAAATAAATTAATTAATTATAACTAATTTATTTAATTTTATTAATCTATCTAAAAGAATCAATTATTATATTAAGAATCGGAGCACTGGTTCTTTTTGGCCTTGAGCACTTAGTATCACAGAGTGGTTATGGGTTTAATTGTGACAATGAATAGGAATTACAGAGAGCTTGTCTTTTCTTCTTACCGTGGAACCAAATGACTCAGTCATGTCAAATTCTTCAATCTGCATTCCATTGGGAAGCTTCCAATCAAAATGGTAAAGTAATTGAGCCAATGTTTGCTCAATAAGAGCTGTGGCAAAAGTGATTCCTGGGCATATCCTTCTTCCACCTCCAAACGGTATGTATTCAAAGTATCTTCCTTTGAAATCAATTGAACTATCAATAAACCTCTCTGGTTTGAATTTCTCAGCTTCTTCATTCCAATACTTAGGGTCTCTTGCAATGGCCCAAGCATTCACAATCACTCTTGTTTTTGCCGGTATCTCATATCCGCTGATTTCACATTTCTCTGTGTTTTCTCTTGGAAGTAACAGGGCTGCTGGTGGATATAGTCTAAGAGTTTCTTTGATGACAAGCTTTAAGTATTTCAAGTGTTGAAGGTCTGCTTCAGAGATATAACCTTTTTCACTGAATACCCTTCTTACCCCTGCTTGTGCTTCTTCCATAACCTTAGGGTTTTTCAGCATTTCTGACATTGCCCACTCTAGAGTTGTTGATGATGTATCAGTTCCAGCTCCAAAAATGTCCTGATTAATAAGGATGAAGCTGATTTGAGTTAAGATTGGCGTATCAACCAGAAAACATTGAAGAAATGTCTAGGCATATTGCATACTCTATTTTGAAGAAAATCTTGTAGTCTATTAAAGGTAGCAGCATCTTATTCTTTACCAAATATTCTTTGTGCAATATACTATTTATGATTTCAAATAAATGTTCCAAATATGAGCACGTTGAATTAAGATGCCAACAGTACACACACTAATTGGAAACAAAACAGCCTATATATTAGGAAAAATTAATCATTAAGTCCCAATAATTTTGACACGATTATAACTCTGTCCTTAAAATTTAGTTTAGTAAAAATTAATCCTTATAATTTTAATTTAATTAAAACCCAGTCTATGAATTTTGACTCAATACAACTCGATTTCTATAATTAGTCCTTATAATTTTATTTTCTAAAATATACGGATCAATATTTTAAAACGTTAAAACTAAAAGGATTAAATTATAATGAATCAAAGCCTAGGGACTGAATTTCAATCAAATGAAAACTATATAGAGTTACATTAATTTAAATTATAAGAACTAAGTTACAGTTCACTTAAAACTATAGGATCAAATGATTAACTTTTTCAAAAATATAATAAAGAATGCATCTAAAGGCTACTGATAAATATCTGATTCTTCATCTCTTTCCTCAAATGAAACATGCTTCAAATCTCTTTAGTCTTGTGAAATATAAAATAGACATTAGCATATAATTAATGAAGAAATAAGATGCTAACCAGAATAACAGCTTTGATATTGTTGTCAGTAAGCTGAGGGATATCAGGGTCATTCTGCTGTTGAAGCTTTAGTAAAACGTCAACTAGATCTTCCTCTGCTTGGCCATGGCTGCTCTTTTCCTCTTTATGATCCTTGATAACGTTCTCAAGTATTCTGTCAATCTCCCTGTGCAGCTTCTCAAGCTTACTTCGCATCCCACTGATCAATGGAAGAACTTTGACTGAAGGATAAAGATCAGAAACAGAGAAACCTCCAGCAAGCTTCAAAGCTTCTTCCATTGTTGATAAGAAAGCTTCATGGTCTCTACATTTCTTACCAAAAGCTGCTCTTGAAGTTATTCCAGTTGTGAGTGAGAAAAGATACTCACTAAGATTAATTACGGATCCTTCATTTGCAGAGATTTTCCTGACAAGAGCTGAAACCTCTTCTTCTCTTATATAACTAAATGATTGAACTCTCTTTGCTGATAATAACTCCACAGTGCATATTTTCCTCAGGTGCCTCCAGTAACTTCCATAAGGAGAAAAACCAATGTTGGTGGAATTGTAAGAAATGACTCTTGAAGCAAGAAAATAGGGCCTGTTGGAGAAGATGATATCATGGGTCTTCATGATCTCTTCGGCCATTTCTGGGGATGAGATTACAACGTTTGAAGTTTCTCCAAGTTGAAGATGCATCAAGGGTCCATATTTGTTTGCCAAGTTTCTTAGAGAGTGATGGGGTAGTGATCCTACAAACTGATGTAAATTTCCTATGAGTGGGATTTTCCATGGCCCTGGTGGTAGGTTTCTGAGAAATTTTCTGGAATAAGGTATTTTAACCATGCTTAGGACCACTAGGAAGAAACAAAAGAAGGTGAAGAAGAAAGAAATAGGAACCTGAACCTCCATGAAAGCTGTGTGATTATCCATTTCTACTGCTAAGTTATTTAAATAAATTTATAACTAGAATAACTTATATTTCAATTTTTTATGTATATTTTAAGACATTGAACAGGAAAGTTGGGGAGTTCATTCACTGATTAAGGACACAAAATGTCATGAGAAATAATAAAAAAGAATAAGAATCAGTATAAAGTACTTAAAACGTGTTGAAAGTTCTTTGCTTCAAGTGTGCAGGTCTAAACTTGCGGCTTAGTCTATGAATTGAAATGATACCTACTAGCTTAACAAATACAAGTTCATGCTCAATAATAACACTTCGCTTTTGTCAAAATAAAACCCACAATTTTCAATGAAAGATCATTACATCTACCAACCCCAGGGAATATGTTAATTGCAAAAAAAAAAAAAAAAAACAGAGGAAGCCATGTGAGAATGCCAAGCCACAACGTCAGCTATCTAAAAGATAAACTGAGCACAATCATATCAGACCCTAATGTTAAAAATAAACCATTTTAGCCTAACTTGTACAAGCTCGGTTAGGAACCAACTATTCTTGATTCAGCAGCTAAAGGGAGTGAGGAACTTTGATAAGTAGTAATTACTACCTCCAGTACTAATTATATAACTCCATTGATTTTTTTAGAAAAATTAAAGAAACTAAATGAATCATTTTAGAGTATTTATATTTATATTTTTTTTATTAAACTAATTTATTTAACTTATAAACTACTCATTTTAAAGAGATTATGTGACATAAGTTATAATTAAATAATTTTTTTAATCTCTCTAAAAAAAGGTTAAATGGGCTTTATAATTTTATCTTTTCGGCTAAATAATTTTCAGCCTAACCTAAGTATCCAAAAGCCTGGCTATAGAGAATAATAGCGAGAAATATTTCTGCAAGTGTAACTGTGCAAAGAGCTTAGTCCAAAGGCTATGGTCGTCTATGTTTTCCTCCGTTTACCAACCATGCTACAAAGAAAATTTGGAGGAAGCTGCACCTCATTGATCTTGGACTGCATAGAGGATGTGGAACCGGAACTATCATCGTCAGTATCTGAACCATCCACCAGATTTTTATTCAATACATCAAATGAATTTTCATCTTCTGAAAACCATTCTCTCTTGAGAGATTCAAAGAATCCGGACAAACTTGAATGCCCAATATCATCAGTTGCTGCTGCAATGTCATGAATTGTTTCCTTTCCATTCACAGCTCCGTCTGCGATACACTCATCATCATCATCACCGTCTATGATCTCAATAACATATTTTAGTGATCCCAAACTTGCATTAGCTGACAAAAGATATATTATACCAATATACATGAATAAAAATAAGTTTTGTTTACAAAACTTTATGAGTAAAAGCTAAGAAATTGAAGATTAGATTTCACAAACTGAATATATTCTTGATTGTTGCTTCTGGACATAATGCAAAGTCCAGCCTTAGATCCTCTCTTTGTCTAAATATAATGCATATTCATGCAGCCAAAAGACATACATGCTAAATATTCATACACGATGCACCTCGTAACACACTAAATTTTGATAAAAGCAATTTATAAAATATTATTAAGGTCAAGAGTATTTTTTTAA
Organism: Leucaena leucocephala; assembly: GCA_037074615.1. Lineage (NCBI taxonomy): Eukaryota > Viridiplantae > Streptophyta > Magnoliopsida > Fabales > Fabaceae > Leucaena > Leucaena leucocephala. The sequence continues at coordinate 11,097,670 of CM073540.1, read as the reverse complement.
AATTAAAAAGTCTTAAAAGTAAAATTTGACCAAAAAATGAAAGATAGAATAATTATTAAAAATATTTTGAGATTTAAAAAAATTAAGAAAAAATTATGAAATGAATATTTTAAGGACTTACAAAATTATGAAAGAGTTTATTTTTAAGAATTAAAAGCCTATTTTTTTTTTAAAAATTCAAGAAAAATAGTTAGAGATTTTTGTTTGGCCTAAAAATTTCAGGGATATTATTTTAAAAGGTAAAGTAAATAAGCTAATTAAGGTGTAAAATATTTATAAAGTGCTCCAGATTAATTTCTAGAATTTATTTAGGAATATTATTTTTTGGTACAACTTTATTTAGAAATATTATAACCGACAAGGGTAAAATATTACACTACGTATAAAAATAGAATTGAGCCACACATTAACCCAATTTAAGAACCTTGGACTTGTTGCAGTAAGCCCAAAGCCCAAAAGGAAGAGCATCAAATTTGGGGCTTAGGATTCATGAAATGTCAAAATAAGAAGCTTATGAAGTAAGCTTGTGTTCATGGACCCAGTCAATAAAATAATAATTTCACCTTGCTTAAACCATCAGATTTAATAGAATGGCTTGAATGATACTTTGAAGCTGGAAAATTTCACAGATTTAATGAAGAATGTTGTCCAAAATTTTAAAGATGATGGAATGCTCATGGAATACAATGTTGGGGATTAAAAACATTTGAAGAAAGGCCACTGTTTTGAAGCACCATGATATGTTATTAGTGTCCCAAATTGTTAAATCATAAATAAGATATATTGAGATGATGATTTTGCATACCATATTAACATACAATCTTCACAGGGACAGGCGCTAGGGACCTGCCTCTCAGGCATATTGCACCAAAACGACTTTCCAGATGAATCTGTAAAATTGCAATGATTACTAAACATATTAACATCACTATCTATTGTCAATGTTACTATAAAAGTTTAACTTTGAAACTTACTTTGCATCTCAATATGAGAGCCTCGACGCTGGTAGGGTGCATCATACTGTTGCTGTATACTTCTGTCATCATGTCCATCCTCTGTATCTGACTGTGTATCCTTTGTTTCTAATTGTGCCTTCTCTGCATCTGAGCCTGCATCATCTGGAGTCAAAATATTGCCAATTAATCACTTGTTCACTACAAATGTCATGTTTCATGTATCTAATCACATGTTGCCATAATAAAGCAAGAAATGTCAAGGTGCCAGCTAATGCCGCTACTAGGGGTGTTCATAAAGCCCGCGGCCCGGTATGCCCACCCGAGCCCGCGAAAAAATGGCCCTGCCCAGCCAGATAAATATAGGGCAGGGCTGGGCATCGGGCTGCAAAATGCAGCCCATGCTTTTTTCGGGCTGGGCACCGGGCAGGGGGGTTGCCCTGCCCTGCCCTGCCCATGAGCACCCCTTTTTTTATTTTTTTTTAATTTTCTCCGTAGATGCTACACTTAAAAGGGAGAATATGATAGTTACTGGTGACTAAAGGGTCATTTTAGAAATATAAGTAGTTAAGTACGTAAGTTGCATCTTTTAATATTTATAACTATATTAATTTTTTTAACTTTATGAATCATAATATGATTACATTACAAATTATAATTATTTTTTTTATTTTTTTAGATACTTCATCTTGGTCAACATTTGGGAAATTGATGTAAAATTGTAATTATAAACTACTTAGACTTCAAGGTTTTTTTATATGCAATGAATTTCAAGACTTTAATTATTATCTTTTTGTTACCTTATTTTTAATGGATTATAGATATTATTCAACTTTTGAAGACATATAAATATGATATTATTTTAGAAGTTTATAATTGCAGATTTTTTCCACAACATGAGCATGTCATCACAACTTGGGCATGCCCAGCCCGCCCACGCCCAGCCCGCCCATGCCCAGCCCAAAATGGTTAGGGTTTTTACCTGGCAGGGCCGGGCATCGGGCTGCAAAATGCAGCCCATGCTTTTTCTGGGCAGGGTATCGGGCGGGGGGGTCGCCCTGCCCAACCCTGCCCATGAACACCTCTAGCCGCTACCAAGTTGACACTTTTAACCAGAGAACATTACTAAATTAAAATTGAATTCAACCTATCATTTCTATCACATTTAAATATTTTGCAAGTCAAAATCAGCCATACGTATCAAAATAGCAAAAAGAGATGCACGCCAAACTTTCATACCTGAAGCGCCAAGCAAAGCCTTGTTTGGAGAGTCCAGGGATTGCCTAGTGACTTCAGCAGCAGAGACGGGGGTATTTCCAGACTCCAGTTCATTCCTCTGCAAAGGAGAGGACCCTGCAGTGGCGTTTCCTCACTCATTGTCACATATATCTACAACACTCATATCCTTTTCGCCCATGACTTTATCAGAAACCCCTGGATCAGTGGTCTCTCGAATGCTGGACAGTTTCTCAGCTTTTCCTCCAATTCCAACATGAGCATCTCCATTCATGAGCGAGTTCACACCTTTCTCTACCATCAAAAGTTGTTCACTCAACTCCTCATATTTCCTCTTCCAAGACTCTGCCATTGATTTGGCCCTACATTTTTCATCCTCTAATCTTGTTGAAAAATGGGCCAGTCTACCTATGGTGTATTAAGCCCAGATCCATATGAGAATGTGCAATGGTGGGAAATGGAGGGAACAGTTTTCCTCTCCCATTTTTGAATGGAGAAAAACGTGGGAGTGGGAGGTTGCATATGAATCCCACTCCTCCCATCAAACAGACATTGAGAGTGGACAAAAAGAAAAGCAAAAAGGAGTGCATTTTCGCTGGTCTAGTTTTTTGCACTGTGTAACCTCAGTCCGACGCTCTACCTTTTCCTTCCGTTGGTGTTATTTGCTGTGCATATTGCCAGAGACCATATAAGGTGCTCCGGTTAAGCGTGGCTATCTCGGTTACAGAAGAAGATCCAAGGTACGCCCGAAATCCTTCAGTGGTATCAAAGCTGATTTTGTGCTTCCGCTTGTTCTATGTGATTTTCATTTTTTCTGGTTATACACTGTTCTGTATGCTCATTTTGGTTTTAAAGTGTTTATTTCATGAGAATATGTATGGAGCATGTATTTAAACCATAAACAGAAGCATAAAGAGCATGAACCAAAACAGAGAACTTTCGTTTCAAAATTGGGTCATTAGAAAACAGAATGTTTTGGACATGAAATTAGTCCCATTGCGTAGATCATGAAAAAATGAAGAAAACGACACCAAGAACGTCAAAATCGGACAAAAGACGGAGGAGTTACGGCAAAAAAAGAGTCGAGTCTTTCTAGTCGGGTCTATGCGACCCGGCTGGAGGTCAGGGACGATCAAAACGGCGTCGTTTTGATCATCCCATAAATGAAGTCATTTTGCTTCTGGCTGAAAAGGAAAAAAAACAGAGAGGGCTCTATTCTGCAGACTGGGTTGCGTCCAGCCCAGTCCAGCAGTACAAACAAACAAAAAATTGGGCTACAGTGGGTAGGCCTATTTCAAAAAAAAAAATAAAAAACAATTGAGGCTACATGGATTTCTTAAAAAAAAAATATTTTTTAGTTAAAAAAAAGGAGAAAAAAATCTGATGTCTGACACGTGGCAGTGGCTACGTGGCAGCCCCAGACTGGCACGTGTAATACACGCGCCAGAGGCTGAGAATGGGCTTTGTTCAGTCTTTTATTTTTTTTTTCTGAATTTTTCCTTCTTGGGGTGCGCGAGGGCACGTTGGAGCTCTGATTGAGGTACAGTTTATTCCTAAAAATTCCTAAAATCAAGAGCTTTATTTCAATATATAATTTGCCTAATTTTGGAGGCAATTATGGACCTACTTATGGATATTCAGTGTATTTTCTGGTATTTTTCTAATGTTTAAAAATTTTAGAAAATTGTAATAATTAATATTTTTATTATTTAGGTGAAGATGACTTCATCTAGTACTGAATCTCTGGGATATAGCTTAAATGATGACATATCATTCTTGGATGATATCAATAACTCAGAGAAGAACCTTTAAGAGGACCCCGAGGGGGAACCTGAAGAGGATCCAGAACAAGAACTTAATGACCTTTCTAAAGAAGACCCAGAGGAGTTGATGGAGGAAGTTCCACAAGAGGAACCAAAAGTAATGTATGATTCCGGACCGAGATCGAAAACTTTATTCCCCATCGAACCCCTTTCTTTGCAGCCTTTCATACATTCTTCAGACTCCAAGTAGGTGCCTACTCTTCACGATGAATCTCCAGTTGAGTATGGAGAGGAAGTGAACCAACCTTTGATCCCTGCTTTGGCCATGAACATAGCTGAAAGAGATGCAGCCAAACTAACAAATATAAAAAGCATTAATGGCGTCATTGGCGACTACATTGAATGCATGACAGATAAGAAGAATACTGAATTCTACTTGAAAGTCATAATGGAATATATACGAGCAACAAGGGTTAAAGGCAAGACTAGAACAGGACACATGAGTAAAACACATTGGCTTCAAATAATAGAATTTGTATCTAACTTTCTCAAGCCACCTTGTAAACTTAAGAAACTGAGAAAAGCGATGTTAGATTACTATAAAGTTCATATCAAATGATGTATATTTGTATTTGATTTCTACTTCTTAGCTTTGTTAAGGACATGTTTTAATTACTTTCTTTGTAAGGATTTGTCGTTTATTACATGCTTTATATGCAAGCGAATTATGTTTTATTTCATTTCTTTACTAGTTATAATTAATGTATATTTTTTATTAGTATGAGCTTTTTAGATAATGAGTCTTCTAAAAGTAAAACTTGATAGTGCTTATATTAATTTTGATAGAAAGTAATGATGCTGCTAGTGCTTATTTGATGGGAGATACAAACGTATTCTCCTGATCGTGGGTCTAGTAATGTTATTATTTTCTGATAAAAAATGATAAAAGTACATGACATTGTATACTTTACATGTGCTATATATATTCACTTAAATGTTCTGTGGTTCAATAAATTAACGTGGGATAGATTTATCACAGAACCGATATTGAACAATGGCTTCAAAGAACATTATTGATGAACTAAACAAGGGGAAAAACTCAACGGGGATAACTGGGATATTTGGCACCGAAAGGTCCAATATATTCTAGAAGAGCAGGATGCAATTGAGCCATTAACAATGGCAATGGTAGAGCCTAAAGCTGGAAATACAACCCAACACTGGAGAGTCTATGAAGCATACCTGTCATGAAAAAAGAAGAATAGTATAGCAAGAATCATACTGTTAAGTGCAATGACTGATGATTTAATGTGTGAGTTTGAGACACACAGAACGGTACAAGCTATGTGGATTGCCTTAAAGGATAAGTTTGGTGGAGTCTCCGCGACTAAGCTTAGACGGTTGACAATTAAATTCGATACCTATAAGCTAAAACTAAATAATCCTATGCGGCAACATCTGTGAGAGATATCCACAATGATCCGTGAATTGAAGGAAGCTAGACATAATTTATCTAACAAGCAGCAAGTGCAAGCTGTCATCAGGTCGCTCCCTTCCAGTTGAGAGTACATGAAAGTCAATCTGACCCATAATGAGAACATCATCACTTTCAATGATGTAGCTAAGCATTTAGAACTAGAGGATAAACGTCTGGAGGCTTATAAGGCCACTGGACAAGCCTATCTGACCGAAGGTATTGGTCCTTCCTAATCAAAGCCTGAATCAAAAAGGGCAAGAAATTTCAGAAAAATGGGAAGAAAGGCGGTCCTCCGCCCAAGAAAGGCAAGTAACAATACAAGAAGAAGAGAAAGAAAGGAGGCAAGAAAAACCTAGACCTAAAGAAGGTCAAATGCTTTACATGCCATAATATGGGACATTTCGCACGTGACTGTTCTAAACAGATCGAGAGCGGAAAGGTAAAAGTGAATTATGTGAATTCACATGTCTCATTTGTTTCTAGTACTGTTTTTCTAACAGAACCTGTTTCCTTAACAGAACCTGTTTCCTTTTCTTGGATTATTGACTCAGGCTCCACAAACCACATAAGTCGAGATCGAGGATCTTTCACGGAATACCGTCGGTTGCCATTTCAAAGCAAGTGACTTTTCGTTGGCAATAATGCAAGGATCGAGGCTCGAGGTATTGGCACCTATAAACTTGTTTTGTGTGGTGGAAAGGCATTGATGCTGCATGATGTGCTTCATGCTCTTGACATCCAACGGAATTTAGTTTATGTAATTTGCTTATTGAACTTCAGGTTTAATGTAAAATTTCATGGTAAAGTTGGAGACATTTATAGCAACTCAACATTTTATGGTTCAGCTTTCCAATTTCAAAAGTTCTTTATTTTGGATCTTGCTGGTGATTTTAATATTCACGATTGCTTTGCTATTACTTTGAATAATCTTGATATGAATATCTGGCATGCTAGACTAGGACATATTAATCAAAATAGAATTATTAAACTGGCAAAAGAAGGCTTGTTAGGGGCAATCCCTAACATGGATATGTCATTATGCGAAAGTTGTCTAGCAGATAAGGCTATTAGAAAACTATTCGGTAAGGGAACACAAGCCAAAAATCCATTACAATTAATTCATTCCGATATTTGCGGTCCAATGAGTGTGAGGGCGAGACACAGAGCTTGGTATTTTATTACCTTTATTGATTATTTTTCATGATATGGTCATATCTATTTAATTTCACATAAGTCCAAGGCACTAGAGTACTTTAGATGATACATAAATGAAGTAGGAAATCATATGTACAATAAAATCAAGGCATTACACACCGATCGAGGTCATGAATACCTTTCAGATCAATTCAAACAGCTCTATGAAGAAAAAGGGATTATTAGGCAACTAACTATCCCTGGCACACCTCAACAGAATGGGATTGCTGAAAGAAGAAATAGAACTCTTCTAGACATGGTTAGGTCTATGATGACTCATGCAAACCTTCCACTTTCACATTGGGGTGATGCTTTATTGACAGCAACCTTCATACTTAACCGTGTGCCCTCCAAGTCAATAGCTTCCACATCCTACGAGTTATGGACTAAATGCCAGCCAGATTTAAGCATCCTTAGACCTTGGGGCTCGGCGGCCTATATCCATGACAATTCTCATAGACATGGGAAATTGGGTCATAGAGGAAAGAAATGTATCTTCATAAGGTACTCTGAACCCTCAAAAGGATATGTATTCATAAGTGAAATTGAAGATAGAACAGTGACTGAAACAGAATCAAGAGATGTTGTATTCATTGAAACAGAATTTCCTAGTAGGGGAGATGTTGTCCGCACTGTATCTCTTTATGAGACTCAGAAACAGGACAGTGCTAAACAAATTGATAGACCAGGATCTTCCACGTATGTCAATCTGAGTAGGAGCCAAGAACGGTCAACACAAAGACCGAGGCAAATGAGAAAAGATAAGCAAGTTGCTATTGCTCCTACTAGAAAGAGTAACAAGGAAAGTGTTCCAAAGAGACACTTCCAAATAGAAGGAGAAACACTCTTAGTTACTCTAGGGGGGATGATGAACCCAGCACTGTTCATGAGGCCTTGGCAGGTCTTGCTAAGGAGGAATGAAAGAAAGCGATGAAAGAGGAAATGGACTCAATGATGAAAAACCAAGTCTGGGAATTGGTTGATCTACCAAAAGGGCGTAAAGCTATTGGGAACAAGTGGGTTCTCAAAATCAAGAGAAGTGTGGATGGATCAATTAACAAATTCAAAACTCGATTGGTTGCAAAGGGATATACACAACATGAAGGTATAGATTATAAGGATACTTTTTCACCTGTTATACGCTTCAACTCTATAAGACTTATTCTAGCAATAGTAAATAGTTTAAACCTAGAGTTGCATCAGATGGATGTAAAAACCGTATTCCTGAATGGTGATCTAGATGAAGAAATCTATATGGAACAACGAATAGATTTTGATTGAAAAAGGGTTTGAACACAAGAAGTGTAAACTCAAAAGATCCATTTATGGATTAAAGCAGTCATCTAGACAGTGGTACTTGAGATTTCACAAAGCGATAACCTCATATAACTTCCAAATCATAGAGGAAGACCACTGCGTCTATGTTAAGCGGTTTGAGGGTAACTTTATAATATTATCCTTATACGTAGACGATATACTATTAGCCGGAAATAGTCTTGACTCGGTGATAGCTATTAAAGAATGGTTTTCATTAAACTTTGAGATGAAAGACATGGGTTAAGCAGAATACATACTTGGAGTCAAGATTCAAAGGAATCGCTCTAAGGAATCCTCACTCTTTCACAAGAGAATTATATCAAGAAGATACTTGAGCGATTCAATATAAGTGAATGCAATCCCATGGATATCCCTGTAGCCACTAGAGTGGCCTTGAGTTCTGACATGTGTCCCAAAACTGATTTAGACAAAAAGCAAATGAAAAGAGTTCCATATGCCAGTGCCGTTGGTAGCCTTATGTATGCAATGATGTGTACAAGACCAGATATCTGTTATGCCGTAGGGCTGGTTAGCAGATTCCAATCTAACCCTGGTGAGAAACACTGGAAAGAAGTGAAGAGGATCTTGAGATATTTAAAGGGCACATCTGATTATGCGTTGTGTTATCAAGGAAGCAATCTGCGCCTAGTCAGATATTCCGATGCTGATGTAGGCGATGATAAAGAAGAACGAAGATCTACTTCAGGATACACCTTCTTGCTTAACAACGGTGCCATATGTTGGAGTAGTAAGAAGCATACGTGCATTGCTTTACACTCTATGGAATCTGAGTTTATGGCATGCACTGCAGCAGCGCAATAGGTTGTTTGGCTGAAGAGATTTATCGAACACCTAGGTTTTAGGAATGAGAGTACCAATCCGGTGTTGATACACTGTGATAATACTGCAGCCATAGCCTACACCAAAGACCCTAAGTATCACAGCAAGACCAAACACATTGATATCAAGTGTAACTTTGTGAGGGATTATATAGCACAGAAAATTGTAGCTGTACAATACATTTCAACCAAGTGTATGGTTGCAGACCTCCTGACTAAGCCAATAGGCAAAGAAACATTTGAGAAACATGTAAAAGCCATTAGCATGCGAAAAATGTAAAGTTGCAGACTGTATGTAATATTTTTCGTTTTCATTAATGATATTATGTCAGTTATTGTTACTTATATGTCTAAATGAAAGTATACAATGTCTAGTATGTCGTACAGGTTGAAATGGGTAGCTCTCTCACACAAGTAACCGCCTTTGATGCTAAAAAAGCGTTCAAAGATGAGACATGTGTTCACCAGTAAAGCAGCAAGAGTACTGATATAGTAGAGAAGAAACATAATAAATGTTGCCTTGGCTTAAAAAGTGTAGTAAGTCAAGATGAGATCCATGAGTAAGGATATGGATCGAACTACGGATACCCACATCCATGAAACCTGTAGCCAAATAACAAATTCTTTAAAATTGACGTCATATAATGTGAATAGAATTGAAGAGTTTGGGTTTAGATACTATGAGTGTTTGGACTTAAGTCCGTACGGTGTGATTGATATAATCAAAACGATGTACACTCTTATAGGATAAGAGAAACACTGTAACATGTGATTCATACCACATGTGCTAAAGAACCGCAAATGGAAAGTAAGTGAATCAATCCCTGCTTCATTGTTGTGTGAGTTTCAGAAAGGTATCATCCTTTCATTAATGTCCTTTGACTTTGATAGTATTATGGATGTATATTTCAGCGATTGCTACTTTAGTATATGTCCTATGGTCAAAATTATATATGAACTAAAGGTATTATACTAGAAAAGCGGTTGATTCATATCAAAATGATATATGGGCGAAAGAAAGATTGCCAGAATATACACATCCATGCTAGTGTCTGTGACCGGTCCCTTGTGATATTATTTTGTTAATTTCATAAGTGGGGATACTATGCATAAGTGGAGGTTATCTGAGTTATATACTGACTCAAGATGGATTAGATTAGCCATAAGAAAAGTGTATATGAGTAAATTTAGGACATTCAAGGAACTATAATATATTTTGATCAAGCTGCACTAAAAGGTTGCTTTGTGCTGGTCTCTGAAAAAGGGATTTCTAGTACAAACGCCCGGAAGGAGACGTCATGCCTACGCGGTCACGGCAAAGCACCTAGTATGAAAGAATTAAGAGAATGAGATTGGACACATGATCATCTAATCCACCAAGTATGAGTGGGAGATGTTGGGAAATAGGTTAGTCCACCCATGGTGGATTAAGCCCAGATCCATATGAGAATGTGCAATGGTGAAAAATGGAGGGAACAGTCTTCCTCTCCTATTTTTGAATGGAGAAAAACGTGGGAGTGGGAGGTTGCATATGAATCCCACTCCTCCCATCAAACAGACATTGAGAGTGGACAGAAAGAAAAGCAAAAAGGAGTGCATTTTCGCTGGTCTAGTTTTTTGCACTGTGTAACCTCAGTCCGACGCTCTGCCTTTTCCTTCCGTTGGTGTTATTTGCTGTGTATATGTGCCAGAGTCCATATAAGGTGCTCCGGTTATTCGTGGCTATCTCGGTTACAGAAGAAGATCCAAGGTACGCCCGAAATCCTTCAAATCTAGTAGTCTGAATTCTCAGCTCAGCAATATTTTCATGATCCAATTCATTATTCTTCTTAGACGATTCCAACAGTTTCTCATATCACCAACTCCAATTTCTCGGTAACTTCCATAATCTCAGCTTTAAGTTTGTTTTCCTTCTCAACCACACGATCAGTTCGCAATTTTGTAATCAAGTCTGTGATAATAAGAGTCATTAAATAGTTTTTGTCTTCATTGCCATTCGAAGCAACAGATGGAGAAGAAGAATGAAAAAGATTGGAGAAGGTAGCCCAAGAGTCACGTCCTTCGACTTGACTGGGCTCACGAACGAAACTGGTCCGGTTCCTTTGTAAGCGAGTACTATGACCAGAAGAAAAAATCAGTATGCTAAGAATGTGTTTTCCTGACAAGTGGATTAATTTGATTTATCAATGTATTTCCACTGTTAGTTATCAGGTTCAGTTCAATGGTCTATTATCTCCGGTTATCTCTCCCAGAAGAGGCATTGGGCAGGGGGATCCTTTATCACCTTATTTATATGTCCTTTCTGCAAATGTGCTCTCTTTTCTAATAAAGAAAGCGGTTTCTCATTCTGGTTGGGTGTTAAAATTTGTCAGAATGCTGAACCTATCTCTCTCCTTATGTGATGATTCAATCTTTTTCTTTGAATGTAAGGAAGGATGCTTTGATATTGTTAAATCCACTATCGACACCTATTGCAAATGGTCTGCTCAAAAGATAAACCGCTCAAAATCTACATTGGTTTTGAGCCCTGGTACATGTCTGAACTTAAGGAATACAATTGCCCGGCATTTCAACATATATTACTCTCCAAGGTTTGGGAAATATCTTGGAACTTGGATTGATCATGGTCGAAGTAAACAATGTATCTACCAACAAGTCCTTGGAAATGTGGACAAAAGATTGAATGCTTGGCAAGTGCGTCTCCTTTCTCAAGCATCTCGCCTTACCTTAATCAGATCAGTTCTCTCCATTGTTAATACTCATGTTATCTCATGCATTAAGCTGCTTGCAAATGTTTGCCATCAAATTGATAGCAATTGCATTAATTTCTTCTAGGGATCAATGGGTGATAGAAATAAAATGCAATTGCTCAATATAGATTCTCTCTTCAGAACTATTGACAAAGGTGGTCTTAGCCTTCGCCGATTAAAGGACTTCAACTTGGCAATGGTTACCAAACAAATCTAGAGAATTCTGACAGCAAGACCGGATTCCATTTATCATTGAGGTACATTATATTCAATAAAATGTGATACTAGGGCCTCATCTGTAGGGATTCTATATTCAATAACTTAAAATAAAATCAGATCACCTATAATCCTCCTAATGATATTAATAGATTATCCTATAATCTCTCTACTAAATTAAGGATATACAATCTACACTCCTTCTCAAGTTGGCTCTTACATATTGATCATCGCCAACTTACCAACAAAGTATTAAAACTTTTCTCGGGATATGTAACATCCCAAATTTTTATCTTTATATTTAAGTAAAATTTAAAATATTATTTATCAATAATTTAAAAATATTATCTAATTAAATTATTATAGTTTAGTATTTTTATTATTCTAATAAAATATGATATAATATATAGATTATTCTATTTTTATCTTATTTAGAATCTTATGATTTGAATGTTACTATTAGTTAAAAATTTATTAAAATTTGGATTCAGATTTAGATATGCAATTTTATTTTAAAAATATAGTTTAAATTTTAAATTACTATATCTGATAAGATTTTAATAAAGATAAGATATGAATTTGAATTTTGAATTATCATTATGGCTCTATAAATAGAGCTAAGACCCTGAGTTATTCTTCAAACTTGATTATTAAGTCGGCTCTTCTCTTGTTAGTCCTCTCTCTCAGTCCCTTCTCTATTCCTAAAGAAGGTAACCACTTTCTACTTGTTATGTGTGTTAATATGATGTTTGTGAGTGTTTTGATATATATAAATCTATTGGTATTGATATAAATATATTGAGAAAACTTATTTGATTATTTTTATTGAAAATAGTCTTGTGGGATTTAAAATTTAATTTAGAAAGTTTGAGTTGATATTATAAACTTGTTATATCTTAATATTGAAATTTGAAAAAAGTTATTATCTTGAGAAAAATCCTTTTTATGATATTTATTAAGCTATTGAGATGTTGATTAATATGATTATTTTGAGAATTATGCATTGGGATGGGTGATGATAGAGATGTGTTTCTACCACGTGGTAAGGCCTCCATGGAGCTCATTGGATGGCTTTTGTCCCCCCAGTTTACCGAGAGACGTGCCCTACCTGTTTACTGAGGGGCTGCGACACCCCCACCTATTTACCGAGGGGGAATGGACCTATGGTCCGGTCAGGTGCTCTGTAGATTTTGGCCTATCCATATCACTTGATCGGTTAGCTGTTCGAGGGGTAGTTACCACTAGCCCATGGGTTCGGTCGGCGGGAATAAGGCGGTTCGGTTGGTTTGAGGGGAGAAACTTGGGTGGGTTATTCATTTGATTTTATTATGATAATATGTTATTTTATATATATTGTATTTTGTGATCGGTCCCACTTGACGCCTCATGAGCACATGTTAGTACTCATGATGAGTAGAATTACTGGTTACTTAAACGTTAGTCTCACCCTATTTTTATAACATTTTTCAGATTATAGTCTCATCTTAGGACCCCAGGAAAAACTCCAGAGGCTTGATTAAAGCTATATTGACCTTATAGCCTTCTCCTTTGAAGGTATGTATAGAATACTTGTATATTGCCACAATAGGTTTTATTTTACATACTCATATATCATATTATTTTATTTATGTTTTAAGAAAAGTCTTTTTATAACCATGGTAGAGTTCATTTAAATTTTAGTTAAACTCTTTTCTACCATGGTTAGATCTTTTGAAATAGAATAAATTTATTTATAATATTATTTTTAAATTATATTGACTACAAAATATGTTTAAATAATTAATAATAGCTATATTTTAGGAGGATTTTACAGAATAGACCTTTTGTAAGAACATATGTTGTTTGTTCTCTAAAGGGTATATATCTGAGATCAACTACCCTTTCATCAATCTTCTCCCGAATAAAGTGTCTATCTATTTCAACGTGCTTATTGCGATCATGTTGAACCAGATTATGAGAGATATTAATAGCTACTATGCTATCCGAGTAGAACTTTATAGGTGGGGTCATAGTCACTCTTAGTTCCTCAAGTACCAGTTTGATCCAGATACCCTTGCAGATCCCAAGGGGTATAGCTCTGAATTCTGCTTCTGCACTGCTTCTGGTAACTACACTATGTTTCTTACTTCGCCAAGTGACAAGATTACCCCAGACAAAGGTGACATATCTAGAAGTAGACCTTCTATTATCCTGATCTCCTACTCAGTCAGCATCTGTAAATATTTCTCCTTTTCTTTCGTTGGTTCTTTTGAACAATAGTCCTCGTCCTGGTGAGCCTTTCAAATATCTAAGACTTCTATAGACTTCATTCAAGTGTTTTTGTTTAGGATTATGGGAGTGTTGGCTTACAACACTTACTGCGAATGCTATGTCAGGTCAAGTATGAGACAAATAGATTAACATTCCCACCATTCGTTGGTATCTTCCTTTATCAACGTCTTTTTCCAAATCCTTATGTTCTTCAATTTTGTCACCCCGTATAGGTGTGTCGCTCGGTCTACATCCTAGTATTCCTATTTCTTTTAGGAGATCTAGGATATACTTTCTTTGAGAAATACTAATCCCCTTTCTTGATCTGGAAACTTCCATCTCAAGAAAGTACTTCATTTCTCCGAGATCCTTGACTTGGAATTCTTCATTTAGAACTCCCTTGACTCGATTAATTTTAACATGGTCATCTCCAGTGAGGACAATATCATCCACATATACTACTAAAATAGTAATTTTCTTTCCACAGTGTTTGAAGAATATAGTATGGTCACTTTGTCCTTGTCTATAGCCTTGATTTTTCAATACTCCAGAGAACTGCTCGAACCATGCTCTGGGTGACTGTTTTAACCCATATAGTGATTTCTTCAATATGCACACTTGGCCTTTCCTTTTTTCCCAAGAACCTTGGAGGCATCTTCATGTATACTTCTTCCCTTAGCTCCCCATTAACAAAAGCATTCTTTATATGCATCTAATGCAGTGGCTAATCAAGATTCATAGCTAAAGAAAACAAAATTCTGACGGTGTTCAATTTTGCTACAGATGCAAAAGTTTTAGTATAATATGTACCATATACCTGAGAGAACCCCTTTGCCACTAATATTGCCTTATACTTGTCTAGAATGCTATCAGCCGTGTACTTTAAGGGTGAATACTCATTTACATCCTATAAGTTTCTTACCCTAAGGGAGATCCACCATCTCTCAAGTTTCATTGCTCTCCAGCGCTTTTATCTCCTCCATGACAGCCTTTCTCCATTCTGGGCTAGATGAGGCATCGTCGATATCATTAGGAATTCTAACATTATCTAGACGAGAGACAAATGCACAATATTTTAATGAAAGGGCTTTATATGAGACAAATCTTTCAATGGGATGTTTTGTGCACGATTGAGGCTGCTTTCTCTGGGCAATAGGTAGGTCAAGATAACCAAGTGTGTGCTCAGTTTCATTGTTCTCTACTCCCCCTGGATCTACATTCGGATCTAAGTCTTGGCGTGTGCTAGTTGTCTGAGGAGCTCTACCTGTGATGTACCTCATAGTATAGACCTGAACAGACTATTTGTGTCTCCCCCTAGATTAGTGTTTCCTGGATTTATATCAAGCATTTCATTTTGTTCAGGTGGTTCAGTATGAAGGATAGGATCTTATTCAATAAATGTGGGGCGGTCTTGGTTGGCGATGATTATATCTGAGGTTCACTTCAATTCTCCCCCTAAACTGAAGACTGGTAATAAGGGGGCCTGTTCATGAAAGGTGACATCACATGTGACAAAGAGACGACAAGTAAGAGGATCATAGAATTTGTAACTCTTTTGAGAACTCAAGTAACCCAAGAAAATGCATTTGATAGCTTTGGGATCAAGTTTATTCATGTAATAAACCTGGATATAGGATGTGCAGCCAAAAACTTTTAATGGAAGATTGTTTTCAAGGAAGGGAAGATTGTAGAAGTGTTGAAGCACTTGTAAGGGTGATTTATACGAAATGGGTTTGCTAGGGAGGCGATTAATGAGAAATATAGCCATGAGCACAGCATCATCCTAATAGAATTTAGGAACATTGCAGGTGAAAAGAAGGGTACGGGTTGTTTCCATTATGTGTCTATTTTTATGTTCAGCAATACCATTTTGTTGGGGTATATTAGGACATGTGCTTTTGTGTAGGATACCATGGTCGGTTAAAAATGTGGCTTAAGATTAGTTAAAGTATTCAATGCTATTGTCAGTATGCAGAGTCTTAATTTTGTTTTGAAATTGAATTTCAATTAGGTTATAGAAAGTACGGAATGTGGAACAAACTTTAGTTTTATCTTTTAATAAAAACACCCAGGTAACACGTGTGTAATCGTCAATAAAGTGAGAACCATTTGGACTTGGTAAGACTGGGAGTACAAGAAGGCCCCCATAAGTCATTGTGAATAGTCGTGAAAGGTGTGGAAGCTTTATATGGTTGACTGGGAAAAGAGGTACTATGGTGTTTGGCCTGTTGGCAAGAAGCACAATAAAATTTGGTACTTTTATTAGAAATAAGTGAAGGAAACATCTGAGATGTACTGAAAGTTTAGATGTCCTAACCGTTTGTGCCATAATTCCAAATCACTAGTTTTAGGGAAAGACATTTTATGACAAGAAGCAACAGGTTTTTCTGCATACTCATCCAGGTAGTAGAGCCCATCAAACACCTTAGCATTGCCAATCGTCGTCCCCGTAAGTAGATCTTGGAAAATATAGTGAGTGGCAAAAAACATCATCATGACATCGTTTTTCACAAGCCAGTTGGCTGACAGATAATAAGTTACACTTTAAATTAGGGACATGAAGAACTAACTGTATGAAGTGTAAGGGAAGCAGATACTTTGACGCGGCCAATGCCAGCAACATAAGCATCAGAGGTGTCAGCAATTTTGACTGCCAGATATGAAGGAGCAGTAGTGTAATGGGAGAATAGAGACCGATCACCAGTCATATCGTCAAATACACCAGACTCAACAATTCAACAATGGCTAGAGCACCTACCTTTAATACTAGTCAGGGCATAGGAAAAATTACCTCGCTGGACAACTGTCGCTACAGGCTGGCGGTTATTTTCTAAAGCAATCAATTGTTCTAAAATCTTTTGTAAGGCATCACCATGATTGAGAGTGGCAACATTATCACTGGTGCTTACCGTGTCAGCAACATAGCCATTACTCTTACCCTTCCTCAGTTTCCAGTCATGCGGCTTCCCATACAAATCCCAACAAGTCTCCTTAGTGTGCCCAAGTTTCTTATAATGGTCACAACTCGAACGAGGCTTGCCAGTCTTGGAGTCAACACTTCGTATAGCCAAGGCGGACATTTCTACAGGAGCAACAGCAGGTCGAGGGGGGTTACCAATGGGCATGACAAGGCGTCGGGTTTCTTCAGTCCGGAGGGTGAAGAAGGCCTCACGGACAGACGGTAGAGGGACCTGAGCAAGGAGGAAGCCCCGAATGTCATCATACATTAGATTAAGGCTGGCTAGAAGTTTGAATAAGCGCTTCTTCTCCAAACCCTATTTCCTGGCTTTGGCGTTCTTGGTACAGTGCCAAGTATATTCCTTGAGGAGATTGAGATCCTGACAGAGAGAGACCTTTGCTAGATAGTGCTATTGGGTCTGGTTGTCTTGTTGGAGTGGTCAAAGTTTGGCGCAGACATCATAGATCATGGCAGCATTCCGTTGGGAACCATAGGAGTCCTTCACAGCGTCCCATATCTCGTGGGCCTTCGATAGGAAGTGGAACGGCTTCTTGATGGTCAACACCATCGAGTTGAGCAGCCACGCTGAGACCATGAAATTTTCAGTCTTCCATCGCCGCCACTCATTGACATCGGATGTGGAAGGGATGATGATGTCGCCGGTGAGGGCCAATCGGTCGTTGAGGGCCAGTCACATGGACAGGGCCCACTCCTGGTAGTTATTACTCGTGAGTTTGTCGGGCACAATGAGAACCGTGCTCTCGCCGTTAATAGGACAGACAGAGGAAACATCCCCTTCTACTAGTCGGCTGGCCTTCATAAAGACAGCAATGGAGGGATGGCAGTGAAGGCCACGACGAGCTTCACTGCTCTGATACCATGAAGCTTGTCAATGAACAGAGGAGATATATTGGAATGAATAATCTGATTCTCATTGATCTTTGAGGTACATTATATACAATAAAATGTGATATTAGGGCCTGATTTGTAGAAATTCTATAATTTATAGAATAACTGAAAATCAAATCAAATCACCTATAATCCTCCTAATGATATTAATAGATTATCCTATAATCTCTCCACTAAATTAGGGATATACAATCTACAAAAGGTATCTTAGATTGTGCTGATTTAATTTAAAGCAGAGTCAAATGGCAGATTGGTGATGACTCCCTTATTCCCTTGGACCACCCGCTGTGGGGAAACATGCAAGTTCAACTGAGTTTTGCTCATTCTATTAGTAAAGTTTCGGATCTCATTATGCATGATCAATGTCCTTGGAACCCATTGCGATGGAACATACCTTTAATCAGGTGTTCATTCCCTCCTGTGATTGCTGCTGCAATTATTAGCACTCACTTGCCTTTTATCCAAGTTCTGACAAATTAGTATGAACTGGTAGCCCTTCTGGTGATTACATTGTCAAACTGGGTTTTCAAATTATTTCTTACAATTATGCATCTCAAAATGAAGGTGACCCTTATTGGAAATTTCTTTGGAGTCTCTCTCTCCCATATAAACATCTTTTATTCACATGGGAACTTCTGCATGAGGCAATTCCTGCATTTGAGATCCTTAAGAAGCACCATCTTAACATTTCTGGAACATGTGTCTTTGGATGTTATGATGATGAATCCGTCCACCATCTTTTCATTGACTGCCCTTACAGTAAGGCTATTTGGGTTGGTTGCTTCTCCATTACTTTAGGCAACATTGGTTTTAATGATTTCAAAATTTGGCTCAAGCAAACTCTACTTTCCCTTTGGAAGAAGGGAGAAAATAGGCTTGTTAAAAGTATCATCATTCCTGTTAATGTTATCTGGTTTAAACGAAATATTGCCCTTCACCCAGGAAAATGAGACCTTCCTGCTAAAGTTATATCAGAAATTCTGGAGGTACTTGATTTCAAAGATCTCATCAATGTTAGTCCGACCTCAGAAGACACCAAATTTTTGAAGGCAGTCCTTCTCGGCAGATTTCATCTCATCTTTCTAATTTGAGTGAATGGATCATTTTCATCGAAAGAGCTGAGCCCAAAATAAGACTTAAATCTTGTCATGTCCACATTTCTCTTGAGGGAACTATTGTTCATCAATTTATCTGCACTCAAAGAAGTCCAAACTTGCATTTCTTTTATTATTATGGACTTCGTGCTTCTCTCCTTTGGATTACTCAATTTTGCAGGAACCTGAGTTTGGACAACAATTTTGTTAACATCGGATCACTAGGTTCATGCTGCATCAAACCGAATACCATCCACGTTGGAAGAAATTGTTTGGTCATCAAGGACATCTATCATCTTCTTCAAGTTTTTAGGGGTTTTTTCATCTTTTCTGACCCTTTAGATAACTTGCTTTCCACAAATTATTCTACTTGTAGTTCTGTATCTGTTGCCTATTTTTGAACTTGGTTGTATCTCCTTTTTATATTAATGAATCTTTTTGTCCCCTTCAAAAAAAATCAAGAATATAAAGCTCTAACCACATTGTCTGAGTACTTCAAGTTTAACTCTAAAACATTCTTTAAGTCCTTCAGCTAATTTTTCATGAATTTCATTTCAAATATGCTTTTCTCACTTGCCTCTTTGATCAGTGCCAAATTATTGACTTGGCTACTAACATCTTAAACCAATGGAGGTATATTATGGTGATCAGACTTTGTTTTCTACTACGTTTTCGTTTTGATTGGTGGAGTTCGAACATAAGCACTTAGAACTTGTTGAAAATCACATATCCATTGAAAAATAATCAAAAAGAAGAAAAAGCAGTATCGAATACTTAAAACTTGGTTAAAAATTCTGTGCTTCAAGTTGGCAGGTCTAAATTTGCCACTTGGTCATTCTATGAATTGAAATGATGGCTCCTTGGCTTAACAAATACAGATTCATGTTCAACCATGCCCTTCGCTTTTGTCAAAATAAAACCCACAACTTTCAATGCAAGATTATTACATCTACAAACCCCACAAAAATGTTTCTATTTAAAAAAAAATGAGTACGCCCCATAAGAATGCCAAGCCATAACATCAACTATCTAATAAATGAACTGGGCATAATAATATACTCTCTTTTTTTAAATTAAAAGGAACAGGTAAAAAAAGTCCTCAAATTACAAGCGAGATTAAACTCGCAACCTCTTTCTTATTGGGAAACTTTCATGCTGCACGATGATATCCTGTACAATACATATCAGCCCCTAATGTTAAAAGTAAACAATTTTAGCCTCACTTTGTACAATCTTGGTTTGGAACCAACTATTCTTGATCCAGCAGCTAGAGTGAGTGAGAAACTTGGTCAGTAGTATTTAGCTTTTGGATTTCAATAATGTTCAACATAATCAAAGCATCCAAAAGCCTAGCTATAGAGGGTAATAACGAGAAATATTTCTATAAGTATAACTATGCAAAGGGCTTAGTCCAAAGGCTATGTTTTCCTCCTTTTACCACCTATGCTACAAAGAAAATTTGGAGGAAGCTGGACCTCTTTGATCCTAGACTCCAAAGAGGATGCAGAACTGGAACTATCATCGTCATTATCAGAACCATCCACTAGATTCTTATTCAATCCATCAATTGAATTTCCTGCATCTGGAAACCATTTTCTTTTCAGAGATGCTAAGATTCCTGAAAAACTTGAATGCCCAATATCATCAACTGCTGCTGCTGCAATGTCACGAGTTGCTTCCTTTCCATTCAAAACTCCACTTGCGATACACTCATCATCATCATCATCACTGTCTTTGATCTCAATAACCTTTTTTTGTGATCCCGAATTTGCATTAGCTGACAAACAAAAGATATATTAGACCAAGATACATGAAGAAAAATATGGTTTGCCTACAAAACTTTGCAAGCAAAAGCTAAGAAATTGAAGATTAGATTACATAAACTTAATGTAGTCTTGATTGTTGCTTCTGGATATAATGGAAAGTCCAGCCTTAGATCCTCTCTTTATCTAAATATCATGCATAATCCATGCAGCTAAAACAAATGCATGCTAAAGATCCATACCTGATGCACCTAGCAAAGCCAAGTCTGGAGATGGAGAAGTGCCCGGAGCGGCTGGGGATTGCCTAGCATCATCATTAACGGTGCGATGGGCATTTCCGCAATCGTTTGATTCACTTGACCTAGCCACGTCTGGAGATGGAGAAGTGCCTTGATCTTGTAGGGATTGCCTAGCATCATCATCAACAGCAAGATGGGCATTTCTACAATCGTCTGTCTTTCCTTGAGATGGAGACTCATGGTCATCTGCATCAACTTCATTATTTCCCTTTTTATCCATGTCTTCAGCGGAAACACCTGGATAAGCATCATGAAATATCAAATAATATCCACAAGCAGGAATCTCATGACTAAGCCATCAGCTGAACAACAAAGAGGCAAGATGAATACTAATCTCCCAAATAAGTATTCTTACTTGCTGTCATTCCTCCAAGTCATTTGCCAAAAAACAAAGCCATAGAAGGCATAAAAGAAGAGAGCCCGTTTAATTAAAAATTGATAGTAAGTACTATAGGACGTTTATGACTAAGAAAATCACAGTATACTAAACTTCACAAAAACATTTGCACAAAGCAAATTAGATTTGAATGCTTCTTCTCTTCAGTACGCAATCACATCAGCTTAATCACTATACCTTCAAGAAAATTGAGAGTTGAGGGTGCCCTAATTATATGTCGCAAATTATTATACAGTTCCACTGCAAATGCACGACACGAGATGGAGTGAAAAAATATCCTCACTTACCCCTAAATTGAAACTTGCCTCAGTTCTGTTGGTTTTACCACAATGTATAACAGAAGATCAATTACCAGAGTATTTTCACTACAATTCCAAATAGAAGATAGGTAAACATCTCTCTATTTCCCTTCAGTATAAAAAAACTTTCATGATATTATCCTTTTAACTCCTAAGTACATCGTTTGTTATACCACAATCAGAAATTTTTATAACCAGCCTCAACCTCATGCCATGCAGCTGTAAAGGAATTCATTTTCAATAAAAAATACACAGAATGTGTAAAACTAAATTAATTGTAAGGGGGGGAAAATCAACAATCAAACTAACAATACTAGATGAACAACGAAGAAACAGTAATCAATCATTCTACTTTAATATAATATATCAATCCTTCAACCTGATCTACACACCAGACAAAATAACTCACTAGTTCACTACATGTGTCACGTTTTCTTTAAACTACTCATATCTTGCTTTAATAAAGCAAGAAATGTCAATAACCAACTAATACTATGACCAAAGCAACATTTTTAATCCAAAAACATAAATAAATTGAATTCATCCTATCATTTCTATCTCATTCAAAAAGTTTCCAAGCAACATTACTCATGCTTATCCAAGTAACAAAAAGAAATGCAAGTTAAATTTAAGTATTCTTGCTGTCATTCTCCCAACTCATTTGTCTGAAAACAAAGCCATAGAATGACTAAAAGAAGAGAGCTAATTTAATTTAATGATAATAAGTAAAATAGAATAAGTACACAGTATAAGGCTCGTTTGGTTTTATGGAGATTTGACGGATTGAAAGTAGAGGAAAAAAGTCTCAAAATATTATTAATCCTTGAATGAATGAGAATACAAATAGGCCTTTATATAGGCAAAAATATAAACTAATAAGATAAACCTATAATCTATCATAATCCTAATATCTCAGATTTATTCTTCTAAGATATAAATTTACTATTAAATCTAATCCTAACTAACAAAATATAATATTAATTAATTAATAATTAATTCTAAACTAGCGTATCTTAACACTCCCCCTCAAGCTGGATCTACAGCTTAAATACTTGTGCTTCTCAACACTCCCCCTCAAACTAGGAGGCAGCTTGGATGTGAGCAGCATCATTATAGAAGAACCAAAACTTTGAATCCTTAAACCAACAGTGACCACTGAACTGAAGTTGATTGAATCTTGAATCTTAATCTTAAAACAAAGTTGTGAACTTGACAAAGAACATTATTGTTGGATGTCTGACAAGAACATTTGTAAGAGAGAAACTTGATGAAGAATCATATGAATTATTCAAGAGTAACATACTCATACAATCATGCTAATCCACTTGGATTTACACACTAATCTAACCTCACTTGAGAGAGATAGACTAATCCCATAACCTCTGAGATTTTGTGGAAAAAGACCCAAGTTATCATCTTCCATAATAGAGCAACTTGCTCACATTTAAGAAATTGGGCATACTTCGAGGCAGATATTATAAATGTGTTATCACAGTTATCATCCATAAAATACCAGAGAAGATTTAGTAAACCAATCGCTATATCCAGATCAAAAAAGCTTAACCAGATGTCACACTAGGGACAAATAATCAATAAGCATCCAAGCTAAGAACAATACACTGGAGAGAGCAATAGTCACACCAGGGGCTTTGTCACAGAAAATACCAAACACAAAGGCATTACACGAGACATTACGTGATATGATAGATATTCGATTAATATGGGAAGCACTTAAACAAAGAAAATAAAGTAACCAAAGGCCATTCTAGGAACCAATCAGCAAGAAAATATTAATCAAGGTGACAAACTTGTTTCACGGGGACAGAGAGGATCGCGAATCGAACAAAACAGAGATGACCCAACTTGGAAACATCAAACTAGAGTGCAAAACTACTAGGGGTAAGCTAGATTCAATGAGTCGATGCCGGAGAAGATGAAAGCTGTTGAAGAAGGGCATTACACACACTGCTACGGGCCGAAGCATGAAACTGATGTCAGAAACTCATAGTTGCACGTGGGAATCAAGCGCTGCTCAGATGATGACGAATCTTCAGGAGAGCCACCGATTGTAACCTTATTCTGATACCATGTGGAGATTTGAAGGATTGAAAATAGAGGAAAAAAGTCTCAACATATTATTAATCCTTGAATGAATGAGAATACAAATAGGCCTTTATATAGGCAAAAATATAAACTAATAAGACAAATCTATAATCTATCATAATCCTAATATCTCAGATTTATTTTTCTAAGATATGATAATTTAATATTAGATCTGATCCTAACTAACAAAATATAATATTAATTAATAATTAATTTTAAACTAGCGTATCTTAATAGGTATTATGTTGAAAAAGTAAATTTACAGTTTAAGAGACAAAACAACTCTCACATTATATTAGTCCAAATCATGTTTTAACCAAATCCAACGGATTTCCAAACACAAACTAAGGTTCACAAAAGCTTTTGCATAAATCAAATTTTGTAGATTTGAATGATTCTCTTCAGTATACAATCACATCAGCTTAATCACTGTTCCATCAAAATAATTGAGCCTTGAGATTACCACTGATATGCCACAAATTTTTATATGCAGCTCCACCACAAGGGCGACACCTTAGAAAGAGTGAAAAATTGACCCTTACCCCTGTATTGAAGCTTGCCTTACACACCCGTTCTTTTACATCCTAAATATATGACAAAAGATTTATTTCCAATGTAACTAATGTTCCAAACAGAGTAGGTCAAATATCATCCCTCCTTTTCCCTTCAATACAAACAGCTTTATTAAACTAGTCCTCTAAATTCCTAAAGAAATGGTTTGTTATTCCAAAATTACTTCAAAAATTTCTCCGACCTTTCCAACTGCCCCAAGATCTATGCACAACATATGGACCCAATTAATCACTTGTTCACTACAAATGTCATGTTTCCTGGAACTAACCACATATTGCCATAATAAAGCAAGAAATGTTAAGGAACCAGATAATGCATCTACCAAGTTGGCATTTTTAACCAGAGAACATTACTAAATTAAAATTGAATTTAACCTATCATTTCTATCACATTTAAATATTTTGCAAGCCAAAATCAGCCATACGTATCAAAATAGCAAAAGGAGATGCACGCCAAACTTCCATACCTGAAGCACCAAGCAAAGCCTGGTTTGGAAAGTCCAGGGATTGCCTAGTAACTTCAGCAGCAGAGATGGGGGTATTTCCAGACTCGAGGTCATTCCTCTGCAAAGGAGAGGACCCTGCAGTAGAATTTCCTCTCTCATTGTCACATATATCAACAACACTCATATCCTTTTCGCCCATGACTTTATTAGAAAGTCCTGGATCAGTGGTCCCTGGAATGCTGGATGGCTCCTCAGCTTTTCCTCCATTTCCCACATGAGTATCTCCATTCATGAATGAGTTCACACCTTTCTCTATCATCAAAACTCGTTCACTCAACTCCTCAAATTTCCTCTTCCAAGACTCTGCCACTAATTTGGCCCTACGTTTTTCATCCTCTAATTTAATATTCTGAATTCTCAGCTCAGCAATATTTTCGTGATCCAATTCATTATTCTTCTTAGACGATTCCAACATTCTCTCATATCTCTCCTTACATTCCTCTTCAGCATGCATCCTCAGCAATGTCTCCATTTCCAATTTCTCAGTTAGTTCTTTAATTTCAGCCTTCAGTTTGTTTTCCTTCTCAACCAAGAACTCCTCAACATGGTCATAATCAACCCTACGAAATGCAGTTCGCAAATCCATAATCAAGTCTGATATACTCACAGTGATTGAAAATTTTTTGGCTTCATTGCCATCCGAAGCAACCGGTAGAACAAACCTACGATCCATTTCAATGCTAGAAGGATGATAATGAAAAAGATACGAGAAGGTAGCCCAAGAGTCACCTCCTTCAACTTGACTGGGCGCGCGAACGAAACCTGTTCCTTTGAGTCAGCACCACACCGGTCCCACTGCTTTAATACATTCAAAAATCAGCCACGCCATCAATTAACACTAAAATCATCTCAGCCTTCCGGAGACAGTAAAAAGCAAGCAAAGCGAAGACCCAAAAAATAGCGGAAGCTTGAAAATAGTAAAAAAAAAAAAAAAAGACCAATAGAGGAAGTACTTGCAGAAAACCAGAAAAGCAATGCAGTGAAAAATCAAACAAGTCTTCTTTATATCATTAATTAATTCCATATTGTTATCTCCAAGCCTTACGTTTTGCAAGCTTAAAAATACTCTGAATAAATATGCACTATGAAAAATTAAAAAAAAAAAATCTTGTGTTTTGTCCTGCCTCGCCTGTGTTTCACCGTCGTGTCTGGTGTTTGTCTGGTTCACCGTCGCCTTGGTGTGTTGCTCCAGCTCGTTCTGCCTTGATCCCTTTCAAAGGAAGAACACGATTGGTGGTAAAATGACAATGGCAAAAGCTTTGGTAAATGAAGAAACATAATGAGGAGAAAAGGACAGAAAGAGAGAGATGAAAATGGAAAAAGTTGCCCTGAAAAAATTAATAAAACAAATGATCGAGGCAAGAGAAGATGGAGGATTGAATGGGAAGGTCAAAATAATAATGGGAGAGGCGGTGGATGTTTGCCTAAAAATGATGAAATGCAAAAGAAAAATAAAGAGGGATATAAAGAAGAAAAAATGCAAGAGATATTTGAGGTGAAAGAGATGAGAAAATTTTACAATCACTTTCATATCAATTTTATAATCACTTTATATATGTCTATTATTTATATGTCAAAATTTCTTAAATTCTATTGTTAGAATTATAAAAAAAAGAAATCTACATAATTATAATTATAGAATATATAACTGTTAATTGTTATGTGTATTAATTATAAAAAAAATTTAAAAAGTTATTTATTTGTAAATTATATAGTTTTAGTGTAGAATTTCAAAAAATAATTAGAGAAGTCATGGACATCCATATTTAATATTGTAATATTCATAACACTACTTTTTATATGTCCATAAATAAATATTGTGTCTCATTAAAATTTTATTAAAAAAATTCAGTAAGACAAAAACTTAATGAAAAGAAAAAAGTACACCATATATATTAAAGTTATACTATTAAAAACCTTACTAAACCCAATGGACAAAAACTTAATTAAAAAAAATATAGCATGATATTTTCTCCTCTTGAAAAAATTTTCACTTTTACTTCTCCTTGTGGCAATATCATTTTTACTCTCCCTGATAACATTACTCAATATATCTTATGAATATATTGAATTATTAATATATTCTTCACTTGCCTTATGTATTATGAAAATAGCAAAAGAAAAATTATTCTAAAAATCACTGAGATATATCTTATATCATCATATTCAATTTGTTATGAATAAAATAATTTCATATAATAATTTCATAGAGCTTCATATTCAATTTCAATTTCATTACCCATTTGTATATTTGTAAGAATTTAATTATGAAAATATTATCACAGAATAAATATATATTAAATTTAATATATTTTTATAATAAAAAACATCATAATAAGAATCCATGGATCTTGAGATCATTGGGATATTTAGTTCTAGAATTTTTTTATATGCTTCAAGCATTTTAAATTCATAAATAATTATTATATAAATTTTACTATTTAGTGAGTCATATTCATAAGTTATAATAATGTTTATTAGAAGCATATTTTGTTTTCATCTATCGTCGGACTAGTAATATATGGAAGAATTATTATATCTACCACAAAATAATATTCTTCATCATAATCATCATTAGCCTTTGTGAAAATTTTTAATTTCACATAAATGTCCATATATCAAATAATAACTTCACATTTAGATATTTAGACTACATGTCCATAATTTTTACATGTTGAAATAATATAATCTTATTCCCATTGTGTCTTTTCCTTTTATTTTTCCTTTTGTCCATACACCTTTTTCTGTCTACTTCACGTGATAGATGTACACACAAAATCCTCATTTGATTACATGGTATTATTATTAATATCATTGTCGATAACTTTATCTTTTTAGTTTCACTTTTTGTTATTATGACATAACTTATCGAGCTCTCTATATTACTTTCAGGTACCTGAACGTCTTTTGAGTTTTTTGTAAATAAGTATGTCTTGACTCTCTTCTAGAATATATGCCTTCTCAATATGATCATTAATATTTTCAATATTATATTTGGAACTGATTAGCCTTTCATACTTCAGTCATATCTCACTTTCATTTACACTAATTGAAATATTTTCAGCTGAGATATGAGATTCAATAATTTTTATTTATATCAGTAATCATATATGGCAGATATTTTGTAATATTTTATGAACTTTTGGTTCATATATTTGATAGTAATAATGCATTTATTGCTTTCTCTTTTACAGCTACTCAATTTTCCCCTCATATTGAGAAAACCTTGTTGAATGATAATCAATTAATCATGCAGTATAAGTCTTCTAATTAAATCTATTTGTTTTCTTTAGAAATATCCTTATGTTTCATTTAGAGACAAACAAGAAGGAGGAGGTTCTACCTAACATTTATCCCAATTTTCTTTAAATATCTATTTGTGTGTATTGTGGTAGATCAATATAAATAAGAATTGCTCATTCAAAAATATTTGGCTCCTCACCAAAAGTCAATTCTGTTGGGAGAATTTTTTTGGATTGATATGCATAAGTGCTTCAATATATGAAATCAAATATTTTAATACTGAAATATAAATTTTATTCTCATAAGTATTAATCCAATTACTAATGAAGACATTAATAAATGATTTTCATATTATGAAAATCGTGCCATCAACATAATAATTTATTCAAATAAACTTGCAAACTTCTTATTACAAACTTATAATAATTGTAACATCTTACTTTCGTATGTCTTAGAGACTATTTAATAGTATTTAGAACCACTTAAATATTTACTGAAGTTCAATTACAAAATCTAGAATTTCCAAGCTTCATAGGTACTGGTCATATAGTAATTCCAAATTAAGTGACGAATTTCAAAAAATCATAATTAATTATAGAAAAATTAAAATAAAGTGAATCAAAATGCTACTCGAAGCTAACATATTGTACTTTAATGAAAAAATAAGCTTCAGACCAAATGCTCAGCCAATCAGTATAGTTTGATCGTCAAAGATCACTATTCATTTGGTCAAAAATTTTAGAAAATGGTTTCTGGTCCCTAACTTTAAAAAATTCATTCTCTTTGTATTGACGTCATAATAAGGCATTCTTAATGTTAAAATGAAGATTTACATGCTATCTAAATGTCGATAAAATTTTATACATTTATTCTAACATCTACTATTTTTAATTACATCTCAAATGCCACTACTTCCTCCAGAGTTACTGTTTATAGTAACAAATTTTAACAGATAACTTTACATACATATACATTTCAAACATGCCACTAATTCCTATCTCTTCTTTATGCATCTTCATCTTCTTCTTCATGTGAAACTCCTACTTTGATTGGGATATGGAAGGGGTGAGATTTCTGAAAAAAATCTCAATAGCAAATAGGACTAAACAATGTGTACTTCAATATAAATGCGTATGCTTACTTGTGATTGTGTCAACATTATATAATGTGCATACATATGAAATACAATTGGCCAAAGTAATAATAGAAATAAATCTTCAATCATATACACATATGCAATATAATTTAACAAAGTCATAGCACAACTAAGTATAACATTTAGCACATACAAATTTAGGATAGTTCACTACCTTACTGCTTTACTTTCTTTTACTCTTTTCTTTGTCATCTTTCCTTGCTAAGTGGTTGCCTTCTTGATTTCACAAAACAAAGCCTAAACATCACATATTCATCTATTCATCATGATTCAATTTAACTAGCATGTAAGGATATTGAACTTAATCTAATTAATTAACCCTTAACTCTCTTAATTTGTGGTTAATTGTCTTGTCTTTAGAATTAATTTGTGCCTTAACTTTATCCTACACAATTTTATCTTCTAAATCCATTTATGAGCTTAGAATTATAAAATTCTAGCTCTTGCACCAATTATGAGCAAAACTGAACATCACCCTCAAGAATTCTAAAAATTCTCATTTTGATTCCAATGCTTTCAGTACTTGTTTCTCTACTTAATCCTATACAATTTTTTATTTTAAATCTATTGGAAGCATCAAAATCATAAAATTTATATATACTGTTCATGCATATGAACAGTAATAGAGTGGGTTTTACAATTCTATTTTCTAATTCCAATGCTTTCAAAGTTCTAATTTTATTCAATCCTACACAAAATTATCATTTAAATTCAATGGAAGTATTAGATCATTGAGAATCAATCTCCTCCTATCCAGAACGGCATTGGCCAAATGGCCTTAAGAAAGGCAAAGTCAAGAATCACAATTTAATTCTATAACCAAATATCAAAACTAACTTGTTTAAGTGCTAATTACATGATTATAGTTTAATCTTCCTTTTCTTCACTTATTCTTGATTTTCAGCCAGCATGAGGATCAAGGTAGAAATCTATTTTCTAACTATTAAAACCTAAGTTTCAATCTTCCAAAACATATATATAACAACTAAGAAGATTGCTTATCTTATGCCTTAGCTTTCTTGGATTAAAGTACCTTGGATTTCTTCCTTGAATTGCCTTGGTTGAGTCTTCATTTTTCAAGAATTTTCCCCAAGCCAAAAAGGCTTCATTCTTGGCGTCATAAGAGGGGGTATTTATAGGAAGAATTTTGACATCTTGGGACCAAAATGTCCTTCCATTCTCTAATTATTATATGGCCTTAATTTTGTATTTTATTGGTTACTTAATTTTTTAATCATCATTAACTAAATTCTATATTATTTTAATATAATTGTGCACATGGGATAATACTTTTATTCTTGTCTTGGCGCCATGTGGAGGGAGTGTGGGGTCCACAAGACACCTCACAATGTCACCTTATGCCATTTGCACCTTCCATGAAATTTCTTTTCTTTCTTTCCTTTTATTAATTCATAAAATAGTGTA
Source organism: Leucaena leucocephala (assembly GCA_037074615.1). NCBI lineage: Eukaryota > Viridiplantae > Streptophyta > Magnoliopsida > Fabales > Fabaceae > Leucaena > Leucaena leucocephala. The sequence continues at coordinate 11,066,950 of CM073540.1, read as the reverse complement.
AAAAATCCATTTGGCTTCTAAAAATTCTCGTATCATTTTGGGCCCTCACTTGACGCCATGTTGGACCAAAATTGGGTCCCACTAAATATTTGACACACATCCCAAAATACTTCCTTTAATTTCTTAAACCGATATCCTTAATTTATCCTGATTTTTAAGATAAATTTTATAAAATTATTTTAATAGCTATGATATTTTTATAAATTTATTCTAATATAAAATAAATTTTTTGTACAGTCTCATAATTTTTTGAGACCTAGAAGTTCTGATAAAAATTCTATACGTTTCTTTAAATCCTTTATTAGTGTCTTATTTCACTTTAAATTATTTAATTAATTATACATGACTCCTTTTTTACTTCTATCAATTTCATAAATTCTTATATTAATTATAAGAATTTATTTTAAAAGTTATCTGATTCTGAGGTATTGAAGATACTGTAATAATTTTTAGACTTTAGAAATTAATATTAATTTATCGGGACCTTAAATCAGAATTCTGAGAAATATAACTAGCCCAAATTTCATTATCTATTTATTGTTAAAATTTAGGACAAAAATATTTTCGAACAATTTTGGGCCTTTTCTGATTCAACTTTTCATAATTATACTTTTACCCCTGAATTTGACAAAATTATACTTTAATCCTTGAAATTATCAAATTTTATTTTAGTCCATTTCTACCAAGTTTAAAACTCCAATTTGGTCCATAAATTTTCAAATTTCCATTTTAATCCTTAAACTTTTCACTATTTATAATTTAGTCCCTGGACTTTTACTATTTATAATTTAATCTCTAAACTTTCATTAATTATAATTTAGCCCCTTTAGCTTTATAACTTTATACCTTCTCTCTTTCTCTAATTTAAATTTTATCTAAAAATTATATTTTCTTCTGATTATCATCACAATCCCTTCATAACATCTTTCTTCTATCAGTCTTATACAGATAGAAAAATTTTAGGATATTACAATAATCACACACATAACCATCTTTATAAATGGATCTATCAAATTTATTGAATACTTATATCGTTTATATGCTACAAGAGTGGACCCATATGAGTTTGATATATTTCTAAAAATGTAGATATTCATTCCAAATAATAACTAGTAACATTTTTATGATTAATTTTTTTTAGAATAATCAACACATATTAATTCTTATATTAGCTATTCATGAATAATCTTTTGATTGTTCAATAGATGTCAATACATGATTTTTAATAATTTATTATATCATCTATATGATTTAGGATGATCAAACAAGTCATTCCAACAGTAAATCTATTTAGATATGTAAATTGCTCGTTTACTATAACCAACAATAAATTTTTCAGTTTTCATAACATATAATTGATTTATAACCTTAATATAACATCTATTTTTAAGAGATCAATTGGACTTATATGAAGATCTGGGCACAATTTAATCCAATGTTAGCTCACACTTGTATTCTAACAAAAGTTAACTCACAATTGTATTCTAACAATCTCCCCCTCAAATGTGAGTTATATAAATATATTCTCATTTTTCATGTATTTTCACTTGGAAGTCTAAATACTTCCTAACTTATATATAATCATGGATTTTAATCCAATTGGGTAATAACTTTCATACCCTTTAGTGAATCGAAGCTTTCGTATAGATCTATAAGTCATAATTTTCATTATCAAATTTTTCTGCCCACAAGAAAAAAATATATATTAGTTCTTAAAGAACTATAACTATTTTGCTACATAAAATTCTTCAAGTACAATTATATATTATTCTAATACTATATAATGTCATTACTCATTAATAATACACCTTAACTTATTTTTCTTGATACAAATTTAATATGAGTATTTAAAATTATCTATCATATATATATATATATCTTCTCATAAAAATCTGAATAAGTAGGATTGCATCTCAAATTCGAACTATAGAAATTACTAAACAAAATTAATCAAATTTTATTATTTAAATCAAGTCGTCCTTAAAATTTCCACCAACCTCACATGTAATCGCAAAATGAAACCAACCTTCCATTACAATATATATATATAGATCAATTTTATATATATTAACTGAACACAATAAAACCATGAATAAATCTACTAACAGGAAATAAATAATAAATTACTAATATTTTCTAATGAATATATGTGCAACTACATAATGAATGAATAGATCTATCATTCATATTTGATAATGACAAGAAAAATAGTTAACACATTAGTGAAGAATCTAATAGTTGATTGATATTGCCTGTCGTTAACTCTCAAATTATTTATTAAATTAATCTCTATGTAGTATAGATATCAACTTATGTCGTAGTTTTTATATGGAGTTAATGTGTAGCTTACTTCTAAATTAGACTAAGTGTGAAAAGGAGGAGAAGTAGAAAATAACTTGATTAATAAATTTTATAAAGTAAAAAGAGATAATAACAAAAATAAAAGTAATAGTGTAGGAGGACATCACTAATAAGATGAGTGCTCCTAAGAATTAATGCATGACTATTATCGTTCAATACTATATTAGAGTTATAACAATTATATATGCTAAGTCCTTATCATGCAAAACCCTACACAACTGTCATTATCATAATCAAATAATCTACAATTATACCTAAATCTAGCATACAATTGTATCAAGAATGATTAATGAAGATCCATTTAGCATGTGATAGATTAAACAATAAATGATTTGTTCCTCTAACATTGATATTCAATCGAAAACCTTACAACTAAACATGTGAACCTAATATGAATATATAATTATAAGAGGAAACCAAAGATATTAAATAAAGAATTCTAAATTATAAATTAAAATAATAAATCACAAGGATTTGATCATAAAGGTGTCTCAACCGAAACCCTAGGTCCAAAATATACAAATCTCAAAACCTAGATCTAGGAATTCATAAATTTGCATGGAGGAAAAGATCAAAACATAAAAATGTTTAATTCCTAATTCTAAAATACAGAAACTCAAATCAATATATCTCTTCTCAATAACTTAGAAATGATTGAATTGTGAAAAATATGAAGAAGATAATTATGATAGTGGTGGTGATTGGTATGTTAAATGGAGGAGTCTTGTGTTCTTTTATATAGTTTTTGGGAGTGGGTCTAGTGGATATGTGTCTCTTCATTGATTGTCTCTCCAAAAAATAATGATAATATCTATTTATCTTTAGTGTCATTCTAAATTGTCATCTTTTCCAATATCTCTAGAGATAACCTATTTTTAACTCAAATATCCTATAAACAATTCAAATAAAAAGTAATAGGATAAAAAAGATAAAACAATTAATAAGAAAATAGGAAAAGATAACACATTTATCTATTATCTTTTGATTAAATTCAAATGTTAGATATTGAGAAATTATCTTGGAATTAATTCAATGATATTTAATTAATATAATATAACATAATACTAATATAATATAATATTATATTAAAGGAATGAATTAATATAATAAAATATAATATTAATATAATATTTTTTGAGGTATTTTAATTTTCTCTAATTAGATATTATAATTTCCTTCTTCAATTTAGTAATTTCTCAATTAACCTTTCTCATATAATATAGTTGTGTAGTAGTTGATATGGGTTCTCGTCATCCTTTATTTATTTTTACCAATTTCCTGAAATATATAAAAGTAAAATACCTTAATGCAAATTAATTTAATCAAGAGAAATAATAAATCAATAAAAACACAAGAAAATGATATTTTTAATTATTTAATTCATATAATCAATTAAAGCACAAAGTAAATAAAACTATTATAATAATACCTATAAAATATGATAAATTCTCTAAAATAAATAAAAAATAATATAATAAAATATGTATTCATCACTAATACAATAAACTGCGCATTAGGTATTCCCTCAATAGAATATATAATACCTATAATATTTACAGTTTTCTTTTAAATTATTCTAACTATTTTAACCTCCCTAAATTTGAGTTTCTATATATATAGTTTACACAAATTACAAAAAGATGATTTTGTTCAACAAATCAAAATCAACATCAACTATTCATAATAATTTTTTTAAAAAATTAAATAAAATCCCATTCTCTATTCAAATATGACATAAATATTTTTTTTACACATATCACATAAAACTAATTTAATTCCAATTTATATGTATCATATTATGATAAATGTCTAAAACATATACAAACAATATTCGTACTTCATATATTTAAATGTCTAAAACATACAACTCTTGAAATTCTCATCAATATCATATTATCACATATTTATAATAATTTTTCTCACACAAATTAATCACAATAAACTTAAAGAATAATAAAAGTTAAATATCATATAGTCTTCTAGGCTTATAATTATTTCTTTTTGTTTTATAATAACTTTTAGCATCTTTTTCTAAAACTCATTGTCTTGGGCATCATAATTACTTTTGATATTTTTCATAACATCTCATGGTTTTTTTTATTTCATAACCATTCTGGCCTTTACATTCAATAAATTGATATATATATATATATATATATATATATATATATATATATATGTCTATGACTTCTAGTCATATTCTAATATTTACTTTTTATCTATATAATTTATTATCATATTATAACATTTATTTTTTGTCTATATGACTTCTGGTCATATTATAATATTTGCTCATAATTTTAATTACTATGAAGATATTATTATTCCCACAATTATGATAAGATAACTATGTTTCTTTCAATACCCAAAAATTCAATATTATTGGATGTCGATTGTCAATATCTCTAATATAATGTTATCATGGTTATTATCATTTTTATAAATATATTTTGTGCTTTCAATAGCAGATTGTGAATTTCTCAAAATTGAACATGTGAATTAGTCTTCAAGAATATAAACTTTTTTTTTCTAATCACATGATTCTCTACAAGTATGTCTTCAAGACTATAGGAAAAAATTCTAAAGATACAAAGTTCTTTTGTGTAGCTTAATGTTTGAATTATTAGCTTTCAGGGTTTTGATATTTATAATCATTAGATCATCAAATGGGGCATGCCACCATATTTTTTTTTTTGTTATGCCATTTGTTAGAACCATAAGATGATCTTTTATCAAAAAATTATTATCATAATAACTTCTAGCCATCTAATAATAAAATTGAGAGTATTGTGGTTATTAGCCATTTAATGTATATATATATATACACACACACATACACACAACAATTTAAATCAAGACAAGAATAATATTTTAAAGAACTAAATTAAAAAATTCAACCTGCTAATTGAATATAAAGAATAAATAAACCTAAAAACATATAAATCACATTATATAATCATATATATTACTATATATTAATTATTATATAAACAATATATATAACCAAACAAGGTAAACAAATCCAATGAAATAAAGGGAAAATGTAAATGGCATATAAATTATGTGTGTATATATCAATTATAATGTTGTGAGCCATTAACGCTATATTTAGTTCAATGAAGAGGAGGTTAGGAAAATGTAGGTGAGGTTATGGAAATGAAGATAGAGGAGTAGAAATAATATTTATTGATTGGTTTAGAAGGGGAATGAATAGTAATTAATTAAAAGATCTCTTTATTTATAATATTTATAGCATAATTATTATTTCTTAATTTATAAATCTCAAAAAAAATTTATCTCATTTATATATATGATAAAATTAAGAAACTTAGAAAATCTAATAAAATTTTAACTCTCATTAATTTTATAATTATCATTATTATGCCCATTAGGTTTTCTCTCCCATATATTCTGAACGTACACACATAGAGCAAGCAGCCGTCTACATACCCATGCCTCCATCCCTCCATTCGGCCGTCCCTTCTCCCATCTCCTCTCTGCCATCACCAACCATTCAACTCTCCTCCATCCATCTCCATCATTTTCCATCTCCACCTCCACCCACGAGCCGACTTCACGACTCCACCTCACATTGTCATCATCATCTTCTCGGTAAGCCGTAGGCAGTAAGCACGGATCATCATCTCACCATACCCACTCCAGTCGACTCTACCCAACAGCAGTGACAAACATAAACAAAAACATATCATCATCTTCTTGGTCATCCCTTCTTTTGTTGCCGTCGTCGACATCTATAAATCTGAACCCTGGGACCTCCTTCTTGGCCGTCCCTCCTTTTTCTCTTCTCTGTGTTTCGTTTGTATAGGATGATTTTTTCTATGTATGTAGTATTGAATCGAATTTCTTTTCTTCCTTGTCTTGTTGTTTGTTGTTCGACTGAATTATGTGGTTATTGCTGATTGAGATATTTTCTTTGTTTTTTTTTTTTTGGATCTTGCGGTGTACTGGAAGACTACGAGGAAGGATCGTCGAGGAGAATAGGGGAGTTGAGTAGTCAGAAGCGTGAATCGTCATGTTGGCGAGTGCATTTATAGCAGAAAAATAAGCTGAAGAACAATAATGAAGATGAAGAACATAGGTACATGAAGATGAAGGTGATCAGTTGCAAGAGATGAAGGTGATCAGTTGCAAGAAATGAATGAAAAATATGCTAGAGGGTAGCATTGGAATATCCAAAAATTGTCATGGGCAACTTGTTAAAAGATGGAGCAAAGTTTCTCACTCCTCCAAAAATCCGTTGATTGGGAGGGGTGAGAGAGGGGGCAGATGGTCAAATAAAGAAAAAAAATTGAGTAATACATTGCTTCAAAAACTCAATTTCCTTTGTCAATCGAATTTGATTAGTTAGAAGTATTGTACAACTCAAGTTTCCATCTAAAACTCGAGTCCTATCACTGTAAAATTTGAGTTTTCTTTTAAAACTCGATTTCAATAAAATGATAACTCCATTTTTCATCCAAACACATATGGATTAAATTGATAACAAATGCATACTATGTAGAAGTTATCAATAATACAGAAAATATATATTCCTTAACAATGTTCAAAAGGCATACTTGTTTTGAGCATCTACCCAAATATACAAAAATAATTGATAATGCTCAAGTGGGGCCTATTTAAATCTATACTCACTTTCATTTGGTGATAACATGTTTTGGATGATTTGTCAGAAGAACAAAGGGAGACACTGAAGATTGCGTTAGAGAATTTGGTGGTGAATGCAGACACGTTGAGGATGAACACGGCGTTGAAGATGATAAAGATGTTGAAGCCATATCAGGCTGTGAATGTGCTGGTGGCTGTGGCTGAGCTTCACATCAGGATTCGAACTTGAGGTCTGGAAAAAGACGCTCATCAGGGTGGTGCAAATGGATAGGCAGGTAAATGTGATTTACTGCTTCACTCCAATCTCAAGATTTTTGCTTTTCCAGCAATATTTTCTATTCCGACCAAACCATGTCATTTGATTTGATTCATTCTGAAACTAAATTTTATTTTTTTGAAACTTGTTTTTAAGTCAGAGAGTCTCCTACCTTCATGGGCTTTATGCATATAGTTCTATGTTGAGTGTATATTTGTTTGTTTGTTCTTGAATTGATTCTGTCTGAAACTGTTCTTTTTGTAATGTATACATTTTTTGCCCGCCTACTGAATCTTCGCCAACTCATCATTAATCAGTTGCTCTTCTGACATAGTCTCCTGGTTGAGCTCACTCATTCTCTCCCTCTATTCTTCTGACCTCTTTCAAGGGGTGACACACTTTGGGTGCACTTCATAGTCACACTAGAGGCACTGGTAGGCTCAACTAGAGCCTTGCTAATTGCCACAATTAATCCAGTCGGCAAGTCGATAGTGACAGTCAGGATGAAAGATAAGCTTTGAATATAGAGAAAAAGTGTATGGAGGGGATATAATTGTTCCAAATTTTAGCATCTCTCTAAAACATCCTATTTGGAGGGATACAAAAAATAGGGGAAGGAAAGAGAAGAAAGGGAAGGGAAGGGCGCCAAAATTTTGGTTCCCTTTCCCCATGAAAATTTTAAACTGAACAATGAGAGGGTTTCATTTTCTCTTCTCTTTCCTTCTCTTCCTTTGAACCAAACAGCCACTAAAAAGCAACTTGGGGGATTATGAACATCCACGCTATTCATAACAATACAAATATTATTTATACATTTAATTTATCATTGGCATTTAATTGATGTACTATAAGAGCTATTTAATTAATTTAGGTAGATTATAAAACTAATATGAATTAGTTCATTATTATAAGTGTGATGTAATATTCATAAAATATCCTTATATAACATTAAATTATAAGTTAACTAAATTTACTTCAAAATGATAAATTTAGTAAATAAATTATATTGATGTTTTATATTTAAAATTAAAATAAATTCTATAAAATTATAATGCCAACAAATTGTTAGTTGATGTGGTAAGATATCTCATCTTACCCTTGATCAAATAAAAATTGTCTCACACTAAAAAATAAATTATTAGAATTGTATAGAGATTACGAGAGTTTTAATTAGTTTTCGATGGAGTAAATCCAAGAATAATGAAGAGAATAATGCAATCTAAGCTTCTCAAATAAAATATTTGTTGTTATTTATACACTGAGATGCACTTAAATAAATAATCTCATCAAAAAAACAAATGGCGATGCCACCTAATTTTCCTGTTTCACTTGTCACTCGTAACTTGCAGTAGAAATCTCTAGTTATGTTATAGTGTCTGCATTGGGTATCTAAAAATAATAACCATGCTTTAAGTTATTGACATATTACAATATTCTCATCGTTTTAGTTTAAATCTTATATATTATTAAATTCACAAATTTATTTAATAAAATTATAAATTCGGATTGTGAATTCAAATATTAAATTCATAAGAGTTTATGGTTATCAATGAAATAATTATTAAAAGTGTATGATAAAATAATTAAAATGCCAAAAAATAAAAATAATTTAATTTAAATAATTAAAATTAAATCCATCAACATTCATAATTTATTATACCCAATATTTTTTTTTTATAAAATTTATATATAAAATCATTAAATATGATAAATTCAAAACCTAACACATAAATTTAAAACCGAATTGACCCAATTTTTTTTAATTAGAAATGAAAAAGTAGATGATAAGGGAAGGGGAGAATGGAGACACCTTTTACCCTACCCTTATCATCCATTTCCCTCCGCTTTATTTAAATTTCAAACGGTATCGTTGCATATGAACACATTCCCTTTCCCCCACATGAAAAGAAATAATAATCTTTCTTTGATATAAAATCTAATTAAAAAATTAATTTTAATATTAAATATAAAACACATATTCTATATTTATTTAATAATAATTATGTAAGAAAAAAAATTACAGAAAATAATTAAAATATTTAAAAAATATATATATTATATTAATTTAATATAATTAAATTAATTAAATATATTATATATTAAATGTGGGGAGGAGTACATGTACTATTTGCCCACTAAACATAGCCCTTTTCACCCCTTGCCTGCCCTCTCTCTTCACACATAATTAAAATTTGATTTAGTAAATGAAGTTCCAGTGCCCCAATCGATCTTGATTCCATTCAACAATCTCAACCACTTGAGCCAAGCTCCAACGATTGGATGAGTAGAATTGGAGAATAAAAAAGGAGAATTTTTAGGGAATAAAAATAGACCTCTTCTGCTAAGAATCAACAATCAGGTTTGTAAGTTGGTAAATACAGTGGAGTATTAAAAAGTAAAAACCCTTTTCCCCTATTTCATGAATTCCCGCGTCTTTTAGACAAAAATAGAGGATGAAGCTTTTTAAATCGGGTGAGGGGGGCTATGTTTAGACGCAACGACACCGTTTCAACAAAGCGAAGGGAAGTGGAGGCCCCATTTTCCCCAACTTTCAATGCAAGATCATATATGGATTATTTTTTTTGGGGGGGGGGGGTGTTGCCCCCCTTTGGTGTAGCCTCCCTACTGTGCCTTAATATTTCCCAACTTTCTAAATATTTTTTTATTTCTTTTTATCATTAAATTAGACATAATTTTAAATAAAAAATGGTATTATTTTTAAATTTTTACGATTTTTAAAAATTTAATACTCTAAAAAATTAAAAACAGCACCCTTTTTACCTAGAAGATATCAAGATTTCACTTGTTTTATGTTGAATGTACAAAAAAAAAATTAGAAAGTTGAAAAATTGAGAGGTGTCACACACCCCCAATCCATCATTACATCTACCAACGCCACAGAAAATGTTTGTTTTAAAAAAAAAAACAGAAAGCCATGTGAGAAACTGAGAATGCCAAGCCACAATCTCAGCTATCTAATAAATGAACTTGTACCCAAAAAAAAAAGAAGCTATCTAATAAATGAACAGAGCACAATAATAAATAATATATTGTACAATACAGCCCCTAATGTTAAAACTAAACAATTTTAGCCTAACTTCTACAGTCTCAGTTAGGAACCAACCGTTCTTGATTCAGCAGCTAAAGTGGTTCAGAAATTTTGGTCAGTAGTAATTAGCTTTTCAAGTATCACGCCATATTAAAAGCAAGTATTAAGAATGAATACGGTTCCTATATATGTAACTTATTTCTCAAAACCGTTATAGTCGATTTAACTTTGATAGTTAATCTTTTTCCCTGTATTTTGGTGCCAAATAAGTGAAGGATATTCGTAATAGCAAGATTCTAACCAAAATGGTTGCTTTGATCATGTCATCAGGCAGAGGATGTTCAAGGTTGTTCTGCTTCTCAAGCTTCAACAGAACATCAACTATATCTTCTGCTTCTTCACAGGTTGCTTCTGTTTGTGCATCTCTGTCCTTGTGATCTCATACAATGCTCCCAAGTATCTCATCCATTTCTTGATGAACCTTCTCAGCCCTTAGACCTTAAACCTGTCAAAACTTGAAGAACTCCAATTGATGGATACAAATCAGCCAGAGAGAACCCTCCTACTAACTTCAAAACTTCATAAGTCCTATATAAGCTTCTTGATCTTTAGATCTCGTTCCAAAAGCTATCCTAGCGGGCGTGCCATAAGCAAGCCATTGAATTAATCTTCTTAGTAAGATTGATTACTGAACCTTCACTCAAAGCTATTTCCTTGACAAGTTTTGAAACCTCTTCTTCACGGATGGGGCGAAAAGATTCCACACGCTTCGGCGTTAGCAGCTCAAATGTAGAAATCTTCCTCATCTGCCTCCAATAACTCCCATATGGAGAGAAACTCATGCTCTTGGAGCCACAAGTGATGATATCTGCAGCAAGAACATAAGGCCTACTTGCAAAGATGACATCATGGGTTTTTATCACTTGTTTAGCCATTTCAGGAGAAGATACCTATTGCAGAATCAAGAGAGAGCATTCACAGTAACACAGGAATTTAGTTGGACAGCCCAAAGAGCTTTACATATCAACAGCACCCAAACAAACAAATAATTGATGGTGAAACTCTAAACTCCATATTGAAAACCATAACTAAGAAATTAAATCAATCAGAATGGAAATCTGGATGAATACCACAATGCTTGAAAGTCCTCCAAGCTTTAGATGCATGAGAGGCCCATAATGCTTTGCCCATTTCGCTAGGGTTTGATGAGGCATGTATCCAATCTGGTGCATATTCCCCAGGATAGGTACCTTAGGTGGCCCTGGAGGCAACTTCGAGTTTGAATTTTTGGTTTTCGATCTCCAAAATATGCAAACTACCAAGAACAAGAATAGGAAGAAGGAAACAATTGCGTAAGGAGAAGGAATTCGGAGCTCCGACTCCATTGTTGGAAAAGAAGCTTAGACTATTCCAATAAGATGGGCGTTTACAAACTACTAAGCTGAAGAAGATAAACATGTCGTGGAGAATTGGGCTCCAATAAAGAAATCGAAGCTCGTGTAAGTGATAATGACATTTTGAAGAAAATTGGACCGTAATGAAGAAAATGGATATAGATGGATGTTTCGTTCGGTTGCCGCCGGGGCGAAACAAACGCCGTCCTACGGCGTCAATTTGTGGCCGATCAGTGACGCAGAACTTAGAAGCATCTAGTCATCAATTAGCAGAGATTGCTGAATTATACTCTCTTTTACTGTATTTCCATAAATTTGGATTATCTGCATTTACTTTTCTATGGATTAAAAACTTAAAATAAACCCTCTCACGTACTTTTTCAATATCACTAATAAGTTTTTTACATAAATTTTTAGTGTATTCAGTGCTAAATTATTTTTTCGTTGGCAGCATAAGTCATTTCACTCCCCGTGGGCCGTGGCCTACTCGTCTCAGACTCTCAACGTTCAGGTAAGTTGCTCACTTTCAAATTCTTTTTAGATTTTAATTTTCCCAACGCTAACGCTATAGTTTATTTTGTGTTTGCTTTCAGTTTTCAATTTTCCTAACATTAGGGCCTCAAGATGTTCTATTTTTGTTCCTCCAGTAGCTATGATTTGTCCCCGCTATTTTTCTTTGAAACTTTTGTCTCCATCTCCATTCTCTCTTGGGCAAAATTTGTACTGCCTTTCTCTCCAGTAACTTTTCTTCTTTGCGAGCTCTGATTTTCTTCTTTCGGCTTCTTTGAAAATCCTTGTTCCTCTGATTTGGGCTCATGAAAGATGGATGCAATAGTAATTTCTGCACACTTCTAAAGAATCTTTCTTTTATGAGAAATGCAAGACTTAAGGTATGGAAATATCTTTGTGGCACTGCCATTATTTCTTTTTGTTTGCTCGCTCTAGAGCCGCTTCCATGTTGAAGCATATTAGCTACCTCTTGTTCTTGTTGTATATATTTTTGAAAATAGTTTCCGTTATATCATATTATTTATTTTATTTTTGAAATGATTTTCTTTTTCTTTTTCTCACAATTCTCATGAACTATTAACTCATAGTATGATTACTTATTTTATTTGTTTACTATTGTTTTATTTTTTAATTATCATCTCCCTCTTCTTTGTTTCTTTGCAGATAAAGCAGTAATTTTAATGGGTAGTGGAAGAATTGAAGAAGCAGAACAACTAAATATTATGTCAATAAAATGTTAATTAATATCGTATGTTGCTTTGAATATTAGACCGCTGCTTATTTTAGCTTGTAATTGTAGATTATTGACTGATTGAATATTAGTCTATTTGTCTATTGTTTTTTTTTTTAAAAAAAATAGAAATTTAGGAACTTCTGTTCCTTCCCAAACTAGTCCTGATCCTGGTTGGGACTGGGACAAAGTCGAGGGACGCGAATTGCGTCTCATCCCCTATTCTCGGGACGAGGTGTCTTAGTCCTAACCTGTCCCGTGAAAACCCCTATTAATAGTGATATGGTTGTTGTTACCTGAAGTTAAGTTTAATTATTAGTTGATCAATATGTTGACGTGACATATCCATGTGGTATCCACTCCATCTTTTATTGGATTAAGTTGCAAATTTGTAATTAAATTTTTTTTATTCAATATCCCCAATCGTTATATAGATTCAATTTAATTATTAGTTGATCAAATATACTAAATTAAATAGTCTACGTGTTATCCACTTTATTTATAAATAAATAAAATATTAAAAAGAAATGCAACCCTGCAAATTTTATCATTAACAAAGTTTCATTCATGGAGACTATACTACTTATGATGCTTAATATAAAATATATTTAATTAATTTAGATAAGTTAAATTAATTATTTGTAACGATTACATGTTAGGATTAAAAGAGTGGATGGAGTAAATTTAAAATACATAATAAAATGTAAAAAACATATATGGACTTGATTCAAAACTCATAACAACTACAAGGACTATGGAATTAATTTTCCCTAACTTATATTAATTTTATTTTAAAATTTATTAATTTTAATATCATTTATGTTTATTAATTTCAATATTTTTGTAAAATATTAATATAAATATTATTTTATTAAATTACCTTAATTTTTTTTAATTCGAGGGGGGGAGGGGAGAATAACGATTAGATTATAAGAATAAATTAATAATTATTAATTTTAAGCATTGATTTATACAGTGGGTACAAGACTTTCGTTTCCCAGTACTTCAGAGAAGGCTCATTCTAAAGTTGTGGATATATGTCTTACCTTCACTTGATGAACATGTTATATTTGTCTTACCCTTATAGTTTGATTAGTTATAGGTAAAAATTGGTACTTTTAATTTATAATTTTTTATGGATTCTATGGAACTTTCTTCTTTTCATTAAATCCCATTTTAACACTCAGTGCATCATTTTTATAAATGAACTTCCATAAAGGTTATAAATTAAAATTATCGGATCAAACAATGAGGACCCAATTCAAACAAAATAAATTATAGGGACTTAATTTATAATTTAGGTAAATTATAAGGACCCGTGAATTAATTAATTTTCCCTAAAAAGCAAATGCAAATAAAGGGTTTCATATGTGTATGCAATTCATATCACACCCTAGTGCAAATATGAATTAAGGATGAGACTTTTTGATGCAGAGAGTGTGGATAATATAACTCTCACCATATTTGCCGTCAAAAGCTCTAACGCAAAGCTTTCCAAATTCCCATCTATAGTTTGATGATGATGACTTCATTGAAAATGTTGATGTTGATAATAACGATAGAGAACTGAAAGTTGGTGTGGGAATAATGGGCAAGACTGCATAATACTGCAGAACTCATGAAAGTGTCTGCATAAAGATCTTTTGTTTTTAATGGAACTTGACAATGAACTTGTGATGTTTCTGATAGTAATTAAGGACATTTTCTGATGGTTGTAATTCTAAGTTAAGCGTGTCTGGATATTTCTTAAAACTATGACTTTGAAGAGAAAACAATGGTTTTGAAAAGAGAATCCAAACACCTTATAAAATCTAATAATTAATTATCTATGCTAAAACTATCATAGAAAACCATGGTTTTCATGAAGCCGGTTTTTTCTACTTTTTAAAAACTATTCTCTATTCAAATCATATTTTTTTCGAAACTATTCTTTAAAAGTTAATCCAAATACACGTTTAGTCTCTCCGAATTTACACACAAAATTCTGCTTTTCAATAATGCCCGAGGCCTTTAATGTTTGTGTAAGTTGAACTGAGACATGTAATGAAATGTTCTAGATATAATGTTTGTGATGTACAACTTGGCCTATAACTCGTGATTCACATGTAGCTTTGATGACATATATATATATATATATATAACAAGTAAGCTTTTCACATTTAGCTATGTATCTGCCTTCATTTTTTTTGTTCTTTTGTGCAATGAATTTACTGAAGATGACCTTGTTGATGATTAAGAACTATGCTACAATCTAAGCCATTGATCTCCATTGATGAAGCTTCTGTCAAGAAAAGGCCTTGCTTGATCATAAGTGAAAGATTTTGACCATGGAACTCTACTTCTTCTATCTGCTCCTTTTCCTTGGCACTGAAACTCTCCAAAAAGTGCAGTCCTGAAGAAACATTACATTCGTTCATTGAGAATTTTAAACAGTAATAATGAAAGAATTTAGAATTGAGAAGAAGGCTTTTAGTAGTTTTTTTCTTTATACTTCTTTCTGGAAGGGTGATTCCATTCAGTCCAGCCTTGTGGGATTATAATGTCAGCCATATAACAGTTTGAATATATGATTCTTGAATAGTCACCCCATGCTCTCCCAAGGTAGACTTTACCAGTTCCTTGGATTGAACATCCTACAAAAGAAAATCCTGTTTCTTCATTGGGTGTATCCCTGTGATGAGCAGCGATCGCTCCATAGTTATTGGCTGTCGACTTCAGGCGACAATCCTAGTCACCAAATACCAACCTCTAGTATTAGAATCAGAATCAGAATCACACTCAAAAAGCTCAAATACTTTAAATGGGAAGGCACTAACAATCTAAAATTATAGGCATGATCAAACTCGTAACCTCCCATTTATAGGAAAGCTTACATGCTACAAAGTCTCACAAGGCCATTGACATGTCAAAAAGCACGCACATTTTAAAAGGAAAAACACTAACAGCCTAAAATTATAAGCAGGATTGAACTCATGACCTCCTATTTAGAAGGGAGATTACATACTACTAAGTAACTAAGCCATTTGGCTATTGGCATGTCAAAAAGTATGCACACTTTAAAGGGGGCAGGCTCTTAAGCTGGATAATAGAATCCGCGGCCTACCACTTAAGGGGAGCTAGCATGTGCTCTGACCTCTAATATGGCATAATATAAGGATTTTTGTGTTGAGATGACAAGAAACTTACCTCATAAAGTGATCTTGCACTGCCGCAGATGAAGTCAACTTTTCCTTGGATGAAACATTTGAGGAAGTAATGAGTTCCAGTGTTATCCAAGAGAGTGTCTTGTGTTCCCAAGAATCTAGCTTGATAGAACATGGCTCTGTCACTATCTACCCTCAATGCTACTCCTTGCATTCCATGTCCACCAGCTTCTGCAACTACAGAGTTCTGCAACAAGCAACCAACCCCACAAAAACAATTTGCTAAATTTTCAATCTTATTTAACAAAAAGGTTAATTAATTAATTCATTTCTCACCTCAAAAGTGATCCTATTTGCACAGAAGTAATCAGATTCTACTGCTACAGTTGCTGAACCAGAAGTTCCCAATTCTTGACCATTTGAGCCTATGTCTGATGACTTGCTGTTCCAAGTAATCACGACACCATGTGTTTGATTTCTTTTCCCAATGAATGATACAAATGGCTTGTTCCTTGGTACAAACACCTTTTCTCTGCATAATTTTCCCAACAAAAAAAAAATTAAGAAAACTAATAATGACAGTAATAACAAATGCTTTCTCTTGTTGGAGATTTCTGTATCAAATTCAGTTCCTGAGAATATCATCTTCAGGGGACTCAAGTATGTTTAAAATAGATTTCTTGGTTTGATGAATAAAAAAAGAAGAAAATTAAAGGGGTTCATTCATGTCTGAGTCTTACTTGTAAGTTCCTGGAGAAATGTATATTTTCACTCTCTGTGTGTTATGATCTGGCACCATATCCACAGCACCTTGAACTGTAGATGAATCTCCATTTCCATTCTGGTCAACCAATATCA
This sequence comes from Leucaena leucocephala, assembly GCA_037074615.1. Classification (NCBI taxonomy): domain Eukaryota; kingdom Viridiplantae; phylum Streptophyta; class Magnoliopsida; order Fabales; family Fabaceae; genus Leucaena; species Leucaena leucocephala. The sequence goes on along the minus strand of CM073540.1, from coordinate 11,050,023 downwards.
CCTGAACATTTTCACTCTTAGATCTTGAAGCTAACCCATTCTCATCCACCGTTAAATCATCCCAAGTAATGAAATTTTTCACAGAACCACCATTTTCACCACTTTCTGCTGCTGATAAACCCACCAAGAAAATTATAATAACCAAAGAAAGCAAAGCTGAAACTCTGTTTTCTGATGACAATCCCATCTTCTTCTTCTTCTTCTTCTTCTTGTACCTCTGAAGAATCTCACAGAACATGAAGATGAACGAAGCTCAAATGGGAAAACTTGTGGAGGTTGAGGAGTTATATATATATATGTATGGAGAAACGTATGCTTTGGAGATGAAGCGTTTTGGTGTTGAGGGGACTTGAATTGAATGTTATGAAATAATGAAACACAAAGAAGGAGGCGTTGAAATTTTTACAGGTAAGAAAATGGAATGGGAAGATAATGGGGTTTGAGATTTATTGAAGAGACATGAAAAGGCTGTGTGTTTATGGAGTTAAAGTTTTGGGTTTCTGATGATTGAAGGAGAAAGAAAGTTTTGATAAGCAGTGAGATACTTCAAAAATTGATCATTAAGAAGAAGATGAAGAAGGTGGCGCTATTTATAAGTTGAAGTTGAGACCTTTTCACACACAACTTTGGTAACAAAAAGTGCGGCAAGAAAATGGTTATGAAATGCTTTGCTCGCTCCGAATAATTAATCTTCTTTATAGGCGTTTTCCATGTCTCATTAAATTCTTATAATCTCTTCGATTACTACTCACTACTCAGAAATCAAGTGCTGCATTTTCTAAAAAAAAAACTTAATTTTCTTTTAAACAATCTTGTGAATGTTAAATTAAGTTTTGGTATAATTCTACTTACTACTCCTAATTAAATATATGAGTTAGATAATTAATTTATAAAAATTAAAAAATTAATTAAGTTAGTTATTTATAAAAAATATGTATTAATTTTTAAAAATAATTTTTAATGATTTGTATTGAAAATTAATCCCATTGAAGTAAACCCCTTCAATAGATAGTTTAAAATATATATAAATTTAAAATATATAGCGGATTAAGATTTTATATTTAAAATTAAAAGAAACTGCTCAACTAATTTTTATATTTAAAACAAAGAGAATATTTTATAATTTTTTTATATTTTATCATGAATATCAAAAGATTAATTTAGTTAGTATTTTAAAATTGAAGTTTCTTAATTAACAATATACTTAAAAATAATTTCATGAAAATAAAAATTATCAATTAATAAAATAGTCGTTCAACATATGGTTTAATTAATATTTTAAATGGGAGTTTTGGCAAGAAAAATATTTCAAATGGAAAAAATATTAAGTAATGTACTTTTTTCAAGAAAAAAAGAGTTTTTGGTCCAAGTATCTATCTCCGATGAACAGTAACTTATGCAAAGAAAAAGTGCTTGGCTCAATGGTTATAGATTACTTGCCAGTTTGATTTGAATGGGAACCATAGTTTCAAAAATTAATTTAAGCTAAAAATTAAATAAACAACTATTAAATATTTAAAAATATTTTTGGACTAAATTATAATTTTAGAGGTCTAAGATTATAGTTTCGGATAAACTCGTGAGATTAGCTTATAAGTGGAAAAAAGTACTTTTTAGGCTGTGTAATAACTATTTTGTTCTTATCTTTTTTCTTTATCATTTTACTCTATGTCTTTTCTAGTAATTTACCTATCAAAAAATTATTTTGATAATAACTATCTAAACACTCATTTCTTCATAATTCATTTTGTTTTCAAAAGCTATTCTAAAAAATCTATTTTTCAAAAAATATTCTCTATAAGTTATTATCTATAATCTAAACTAAATGGGCTTACAAGGAACAATAAATTGGTTTAAGAAAAATCAAAATGGGCAGTAATTTAATAATAAAAATAAAAAATAAAAGAATAGGGAAATAACTTGTGAGAATGTACGGGAGCAGTTGAAAAGCAGAGCCCCCACAAAAGTAATTGTTCCTTTATAGTTGAGTGGGAAAAACCATTGTAACTGCCACAAATATTTCACATATAAGAAAAAGTAAAAATGCACAAAAAATTATATAAAATAATATTAGGAGAGATGGTAAAAAAAATATTAAGAGGGACAGACATTAGTTAGCTAGTGGAAGAATTTTTAACTGTTTAAATATAAAATTTTATATTTGATTTCGTGTTAATAAAAAAACTTTTCAGAGAATTATCTTCCACTGAGTTCAATAATACTTAAAAACAATAAAAAAATGAGAATTATTAATTTATGTAACTTATATTTTGATATGTAAGGTATCAAAAATAAAAAACCTATTACACTGACTATTTTTACACCGAACGTTAAAAGCCTATTTTCAACCATTTAAAAAATATTTTCTAATAGTGTGTGTGCCAATTGAATCCTTTTGTGTTTGGTATGTATATGGATGTTTGTGCATATCTTGAGGTTCTAGAATAGAAGCCTATTTATAACCAGTTTAAAAAATTTATTTTTTAGTAGTGTGTGTCAACTGAATTCTTTTCTGTTTAGTATGTATATGGATGTTTGTGCATACCTTGTTTGGATATGTATGTACCTATAATTTGCCAATCCTCTTGATGCAACAGATATTGATTATAAAGTCAATGGCAGTGGCCATTTTAGGCAAATGGTATAAATAAGCATTACTCATGAATCTGCCTCATAGTCTTCTTCTCATTATCAATGTAACAACTCTCGTCTCGCTCCCCCGCCCTCCCCTCCTCCCTCCCCGTTACTCATACACACCATAATCATTTTCAATTTGACCATCCAATTAAAACTGGATAATCAAGATTAAAATCCGTCCAAATCTTAATACTCCTCCGATCTTTAATGTAAGATCCATTTAACTAATTTAATTAGATTAAGAAAGTTAGTTAATATGGCATATTTTTTAAAAAAATACTATAGTCATCTTTCTTAATTTTCTCTCTCTCTCTTACTTGATTATTATTAACGAAGTATCAATATAGATAATTTAAAAAAATTTAATAAATATAAGAAATAAATATTATATGTATGACCAAGATCAATTTTTTAAATTAAGTCATATATTAATAATCAAAAGAGTATTATTTTATTTATAGCTAAAATATATAGTCCCTATAAACTTTAACACATTTACACATAACCTTTTAAAAGTTTAAAATTAACTTTCCTAAATATTTTTTTACTTAAAATCTCCAACCATTAATAATTCCTGTATCTTATTAATAGGGTTTCCCTTGTCAAATTAATAAAGCACACAGGCATTTGAAATGAAAACATCAATTTAACCAACAAATAATTGGTTAAAATAGTAAGTAGTATCTCTCGTCAAGAGGATAACATAATTTTAAATCTTAAAAAGTGTACTTATTGATAAAAGGGATAACTCGTTAAATAATAGATTATTGCTCCTTGAACCCAAACTAATCGATTGCCCAGATACTTAAAGCAAGTTGAAAAAAGTTAGAGACCAAAAAAAGTATCAGATGCCAAGTGACACAAGACAAAGAGAATTCAAGGACTAATCTCCACATACGAATACACATTGCCTTACCAATTGGCGTGAAACCAAGGTTCAACATACCTAGAAGTTTCGATTTGGAAAACTGAAAGTGAATTTAAGTGAAAGGAAGCTGGGAATGATTGAGTGAGGAAGAAGATAAAATGTTTGGGAGAAACATAGAGAGCTGGAAGTGACTGCATGTTAATATGACACATGGCAAATTTACATTATTTTTGGTGAAGTGATGCAACTTCCTAAAGTTTAGGAGTTTCTAATAAATTACTCCATCTAATTCTAAATATAAAAATTAGTTAAAAAGTTAAATTTTTTATCATAAATATAATATTTTAATTTATTTATATATAATATTTATTATTTTTTTAAATTAATTTACTTAACTTATAAACTAATATATAATCTGATGTTATATATGAATATTTTAAAAAGATCATATTATATTAATTATAATTAATTAATTAATTTAGCTTTCTTAATATATTTAAATTAGTCAATAAAATTTTATATTAAAGATCGGAAAAGAGTATTACTACCAAATTTTTTTATTTATAACTCTCTTAAAGTTTTTTTTTTATGTTCCTATTAAAAAGTCATTATGTAAAATCTATTAAGCAATTAATATGTTTTTCTAATAGTGCTCTTGCTATGGATATTGTTGAATAATTTTGGTGGAGAAAGGAATTGAGAGATATTTACATCTAATTAAAGGTATTTGTAAACAAGATTGGATAATATTAAAAAAATCAAATAATTTTAAAATATATTTTTAATTTACATAAATTAATTAAACGCGACATGTAAATAAGAATGAAATGAGTAATAATATACTATTATTAATATATATATATATATATATATATATATATAATGGAGGACGTATTCTTTGAGGCAGCATGTATTATGGACCACCTATAAAATACTAGTTTTCTTGTTTTAGGAGAGAAGGTATATCACTCAAATATGCTTTATTCCGTAACTCACATAGAAGTAATCCAAAAATGGAAAAACAAATAAAGAGTTTCGTACAATCCTATGGATCATATTGAAGGGCCTTGAGTTGAATTTTGCGGCTTGTAATGATTTAGTTGGGGGAGCTACGTTTCCTCTATACCATCAATACAAGTCTTACAACGAGTACATGTGTTCTTAATGTTAGGCCCTCCCCCAGCTTTCCTCTAACTTCATTCATATCTTTCTCATAAAACAAACAAAAAGCTCCGATCCATACAATATTTGGTTGTTTAAATTTGCCCCCATTTCCATTTCAAGTCCTAAAATTTTAATCATTTAAATTTTAATTATTTAAATTTATTTCTATCTAAAATATTGGTATCAATAATTTAATACTCATCTGATCTTTAATATAATATAAGAGTTAGTTGGCTTTTTTAAATAGTTAAAAAAGTTAAATAAATTAGTTAATTATAACTAATATAAGATCTAGTTAACTAATTTAAGTATGATATGAATTCGTTTTGAGGGGGTTAGACTTAATTATAATTAATTAATTTATTTAATTTTCTTATTTTACTCAAAAATATAAATTAACTTTTATATTAAGGATTGATGAGAGTAAAAATTCGGACTATTTTAACTTTTAAAAAATTAAAATTTATAATTTATAAATAGCTAATTTAACTAATTTTTTTAATATCTATAAATGTTTAGGAGGGAAAGTTTAAACCTTTAAGCATTTTATAGATTTAGATATTTTTCTAAAAAAACTCAAAGTATGCTTTTGCATAAAGGAGGTCTCTTTGGTATGAGAAGTAGGTGTTTTAGAGAGAGAGAAAGGGAAAGACAGAGAAAGAGTCCACCCAAATAAGGCACGTATTCTAATTATGTCTATCTCTACTGCATTTAAGGTGAGGCTCACAAATCTTGTGCCTATTTCTTTGTTAGAAGCACCTGCTTTTGGGATTAATTAGATTGAGTAATCATAAATAATCCTTCATTCCTTTTTAGTTTTCATTTTACTTCATCTTTGTGCTTGTATATGGGATAACTGTACTTTGGTTTAATCAAAAGGGTTTAATATAATAATCAATAAATGATAAAAAAGATTTGGTCAACATGATAAAATTAGATTAAAGTTTGAACCCACTCAAATTTTAGAAAGAAAAAAAGTTCAGTGACAAACATTTGTTCTAATCCTCAAGTAAGAGGTTCTAATTTCTTCTTGTTGTTGTCCTTATAAAATAAAGTGCCTGTTTAAGAAAATATCTAAATAAAGTTTTAAAATGATTTTTAGACTAAATTTTAGTTTAAAATTTTTTTAAAATAAACAGTTATATTTGTCTAAAATGGCCTTTTGATCAAATCATGGTTTAAAATTAAAGTTTTAAATAAATTACTGAGACTAACTTCTGGAACAGTAAAAGAACTTATGAACTATCAATTTATTATTTTACCTTTACTTTTTCTTACACCTCTCTCCTCTCTCTTCTTCACCCTCCCCCTTACTTTTAATAAAACCATATCTTTTATAGTAATTTTTTAATTACAAAAGTCATTCTAATAATAAATATCCAAACACTCATTTATTTATAACTATTTTTTTCAAACTCTTTTACAAAATCCTTTTTTTAAAAGTTGTCAAAAAGCTTTTTTTTTTTTTTTATATAAATCTTCTTCTAAACTCTCATCTAAGCAGCCCGAAATTGAGATACAAGAACTTGATGAGATTGATGTGTCAACAAGAACCAAAAACTGAATGTCCTTTTCTTCTTTGTTGGACTAAGATAAATGAATTTGTTATATTAATGGTTCATCAAATTTTTAATATGAAAATGGTTTTCTAATATAATATTTATAGATAAAAACAATTTTAATTTTTGAATACATTTTAATGATTTTTTAATTATATATTTCTCATACTATTACTGACATAAATCGGATAAATTTAGATTATATAGTTAGTTAAAGTAATAAAATTTATTAGATTAATTATATGATTTTAACAAGACTATCTAAATTAAAAATATAAATGACTTCATATAATAAACATATATTGTAAGGTTAAAGTACATATTTGCTTAAAAAATAGTCCTAAAGGAGCTATAAGCATCATAAAAAAAATATGAAGCAATGTGTGATATGATTTCTCTATTTATTTTTAAGAGAATTGTACTGCAGTACTGTGGAAGATAATTAATTATAGAAAAATTTTATAAAATATTAAATGAGTGAATAGTCTCAAGGGACTTGATGATAATATTTTTAAATTGTGAAATGATATAATTGTCTTTATTATAATGAAACTTAAACCTGCCGTGATAATATTTTACAATTCAAAAATATTAACTCTAAATTTTTTTAAGACTATTCACTCGTTTGATATTTTAGAAGACTTTTTGTAATTAATTGTGGATTTTAGTGCAATTCTCCCTTTGTTTTTTGTGACTCGTTTCTCTATTTTTTTTTTTTTTTTGATACAAACTCGTTTCTCTATTTGTGCTCGGTTTCTTTGTTACTCTTGCTATTGGGCTTTACAGTTGTATGTCCTGGTATGTTAGCTATTGAAGCCTCTCTTTTTTCTGTACTGCTTCATCCAGTTATTAATAAAAAAGCACTCTAACCAGATATTTTTTGTAATAAAAGAAACATATCAATGACCTATTCTCTGGACTGTTTTCGGGAAATGTGGGCTCGCCCATTATTAAAAGCCCATTTCAACATGTTTGGGCCATTCTTCACGGCGAACTGATTCTCAATGTTGTAAGTATGCTTTACGTTTATGAATGTATCTACTAACGACTTAGTTCGAGTGGTAAGCGACTCGATATCGTTTAATAAAAGTCTTAAGTTTAAGCTTTGACATATGTAAGAAATTCCCCTTGGGAGACTCACCCACCATAGCCAGGTGTGCGACGCGGGTCGAATTTCGGATGTAGTCGGGGCAAAGTGCCGGTGAACTGGGTGGGTAACTAAAAAAAAATGTATCATAACTATCCATTGTCGGTAGGTTTAATTAGTAAAGATGTGAGACATGCGACTATTTAAAGTATATTTAATTCATAGGGAATACCACTTTATTATAGTTTTAATCACAGTACTTGGAGATATATCCTAACTCTTAGGTGCTTAAGTTTACGCCTGAGGATAATAGACAGCTCACTTTGCCTGACATTGGTATCGCTTAGAAATAAAGAAGACTTTACCTTACCTTTGAATCGTAAGTGAGTTCAACTCTTTTCTAAAAAAATTTATAAAAAAAATATATCATAACTCCTGAGTACCTAGTTTTATGTTTGTAGATAATTCATAATTTACTCTGCCCAAAATTAATATAGTTTAGGTGAAAAAAAAAAAATTTACTCTACCTTTAAAATTGTGGTGAGCCTTACCCTCTTAATATTTTTTTACCAAAAAGAAATACAGTAGTATGCTTTTTTCATTTGAAATTAAAAATGAAAAAAAATGATGTGGATAACTCTGGTGGGAGAGCGAAGAAGATATTACCCCTCACTACACCGGGAAGGCTGACGGAAAGCAGAGAACGAAGAACTTCTTATGGCTGTTTCTTCCATATCTTCTTCGTCATTAGTCCCTTCTTTTTCACTCATCTCATCTTCTTCCCTGAATTCTAAAGCAAACTTCTCCTTTTCATTCTTCCATACTGGTACTAGCACCTTTAAGCTTCAAAGCAGCTCAAAGCCTCTGCTATCATCAACTAGGGTTTATGCTGCTCCCGAAGTGTTGGATTCCCCAGATTCCGCTGAAGTTCCTCCATTAACCCCAGATGAATCCGACTCCACCACTGAGGTTTATATATATATATATATATATATATATATATATATATATATTATGCCTTTGTTTCCGTTTATCATGCGTTTGCTTAGTATTGAGTTTCCCTTTTGCAAATTTTGATGAATTTGAATTTTCTAATTAAAATTTTAAATTGCGGCATTCATTGTTCTTTTCAAGCCAAATATGTCTGCAAACCTGTGGATATTATATTTACCCTTTCCATTCTAGTACCTTGCTTCTGAGAAATCTTAGTGACGGGTATATAAGATTGGCTTAAACGATATCCTGTTTTTCACTCGAGAATAAAGTGAAAATTTGGATGTCAAGTGGGCAGTGGTATGGTGTTCCAATAATGTGTTCATGTTTCAGGTTGGAGACTTGGGGACTCCAAGCACCTCGTCTCTTAGCATTGGTGCAGATGCAGATGCTGTATGTTCATCAATAACTTAGTCCACTAGCAGTTTAATTTTTGTTTTGTTTAGGGTTTCACTTTATCAAAATTGGAGGGTCAAATTCATATATTCATTTACCTGGACAAAATTAATGAAGAAATTCTGTAAGGAAACTATTAGAAGCCTGTGTCTGAAAATTTTGTTTGATAAATTAGCCAGTTGATAAATTAAATAAGTTGAATGGTTAGTAGAAATGCATGCTTCCATATCAGAAGTATAACAGAATTCCTTGAAAAGTTGTTGTCCACATTCACCAATGTAAATTACCAAAGGTACTTGGATTTGCCATTTGTCAGTTAATCTTATGACAAGGATGAATCAGGTAGGATTAGATGGCTAATTGAAATTTTAGTTTCTGTGTAAATTATATAATATTGTATTATGCTTGAAGATTATAGTTGCATGCTGTTCCTTTGTCATCTCATATAGAGTGGTTGGACCAATAATTTTTTGCTGCTTTGGTGGTCAAGATTAGGTATTAGAATTTCAGGAGATGGTTGTGTCAAATAATATAGGAAAAGAATAGTTGTTGTATATCTAAACGTATTAACATATTTGTTTTGTCACAAAATATACAGTTTATGCAAGGAAAAGAATAATATACAGTTTGTGCCCCACATATTTGCTATTGCAGGATTTGTCCTAGTATTAATTTTGGGACAAAAAACTTTGCTGCATAAGCTTGTATGCACAGGCACAGCCACATGTATGTGAGAGCTGGTAAAACGGGGAACCAGCCTGTTTAGTGGCGGGCTGCATGGCCTGGCCCCCCTCCCCCTAGCCCACGGGTTGCCTACCAACCCCTTTTTTTAAAAAAAATATTTATTAATATTATTATTTATTTTACTCAGATATTGCTTTGAATACTTCAATTATCGAATATTAGTAAAGATAGTTACTTATTTGTTGATATGTGTTGACATATTGTAATTGATTAATATTATATTGTTAATGTTTATTTAGATTTATAATTGTAAAATTTGAGATTTTTTTTTATAAAAAATAGGAATTTTTAAAAGTATAACATTAACAATTTTTTTTATTATGCTAATATGATATTAGGAATTTTTTCTTGGTATTTTAAAAGTTTAGAAATAATTTTCTGAAAATATTAAAAAAATAGGTGGCGGGCTACAGGAGCCAGCCCGCCCCATTCAGCCTGCGGGCCGTAGTGGGCTGACCAAGCTTCATCTGGTTTTTGTTGCCACTTTTTCTTTTTAAAAAGAAAACAAACAAGAAAATTGACAAAACTCATCAATGTGAATTTAGCATTCGCGGTTGGGCTGTTTTACATGGGATTTCTTGGAAACCAGTCTTTATGCATAGTAAAAACAGTCCAGAGTCCAAACAACAGCCTAAGGTGATGGAAAACTAAAGACTTATGCTAGGTCTATGAAAGTTTAGAGTTTAATTAAGTTTATTTTATGTTATTAATTATCTTTATTTTAAAACATAGGTTTATATTTTATTTTGAATTAGAATTTATCATCTTTTATCGCATCTTATGTGGGTATAAGTTAGTTTAGATTATTATTAATTTAATAATTGTACTTGTGACTCTATAAATAGGCCTAGAGGTAGTCATTTGTTATAATTTTGCCTATTGAATAAAGATTGAGATTATTTGCCACCTACTCTTCCCACAGTTTCTATCTATTTCTCAATCCCCCTTTCCCTCACTTGTCCTACACCATAAGGTTCTGAAGATGTGTTTGAACATTGAAGCATTGCTTTCTTTTTCATGTTGCTAACCACTTATTTTAATAATATCAAGACCTATCTTTTAGTTTCTATTATAGTTTTACAAAAGTCAGATCATCTTGTAAATTTGTGTTTGTTTCCATTCTCAGATGGCACCAAAGCAGAAAATTAGAATAAAACTGAGATCTTATTGGGTTCCCCTGATAGAGGATTCATGCAAGCAGATAATGGATGCAGCCAAAAGTACCAATGCAAAAACCATGGGTCCTGTACCATTACCAACTAAGAAAAGAATCTACTGTGTTCTTAAATCTCCACATGTGAACAAGGATGCCCGGTTCCATTTTGAGACAAGAACCCATCAGCGTCTCATTGATATTCTACATCCCACTGCCCAAACAATAGATTCTTTGATGCAACTTGATCTTCCTGCTGGTGTTGATGTGGAGGTCAAACTCTAAGGATATCTACTTTTGCAGAATGTTGATCATATAGGACTCTAGGTGAGTTTCGTCCATCTATTAATTGTCAGAACTTATGCATTATTGACAAAAATATATATATTGAATATTTTACATCCTGAATCTTGACATCTATAAATGGAAAATAAAATGACCCCTTTTGTTTTTCCTTTCTGTGCACACCGAGGTTCTCAGACAGTTTCGTATATACGATTATTTTTAATTCTGATATAATGAGCAGTGTCATCCTGTACTAGTGCTCACGAGGTTACTTCGTCAGTATGAAAAGTTGGCTGCAGTGTTCCGCTGTTTCTATAATTTGAAAAAGAAGCTAAACAGTTGTTTAGTCAGGCTTTCTGATTCTTTTCATAAACAAAATTTCACAGCCTTTTAGTCCAGATTCGAGCCAAATTGGGCTCCAATTGAGGGGGAAGCTCTCTTAACACAATCTTTTTCCTATTCACTAGGTTTGAATTTGAAATCTTACTTGAGGGTTTTGAGTCTCTTACCATCTAAATCCAATCACGGTTGGCAAGTATCTACTGTTATTTTAGACCAACATGACCCATCCCAACAATCCACACCTAATGTTCCCCGTTGAACTCTGTTTATATAATGTTGTAGAAAGATTAGTTTTTAAACATCAATAAAATTTAATCTTATCTTACCTCAGCAGAAACTTTTTCAATCCCTTGTAATCTGGACCTGTTTCTGTGGTCTTATGTGCATTTCATTGCTTTATTCTAGGCGAGTCTGCTTTATTCTCACTCTCGAGTAAAGACTTGGTCATAAGTGCAAATAACCGTCTTCTTCAACTGTGGCATTCCTTATTAATATTTTTACTTTAGATGACGCCATGTTATTCAGTTTCTGGCCATTATTGATTTTTTTTCTTTTCTTTGCATGTTTATATTCTCTAAAGGAGTTTTAACTTCTCATGGGAACACTTTTTTTCTTTTGGTTGGCAGAGAAGAGGACATCATTTCCAAATTAACATTGAAGCGTAGACAGTTGTGCTGAACAGTATACAAATTTGTGGTTCATACACATCAACGGCCAAGCATAATGAGAAGTCCGGTGGAATATTCATTTTGAATTAAACCACCTGAGGCATACCCTTTTCAATTTTCATTCATTATGTATATTGTCAGGGAGTCTCCTTCAGTTTTAATTAATGAAGTGTAGTGTATTGTGTTGCTGGTGGATTAAATGTGAGACATGCAATTGCATAAGCTCTCTACTGTTTATGATTAACATTTTAGTTGGATGAACCCATGAATTATTTATTTTAATCTCAACCAAAATTGTATATTACAGTTTTTAGGCTTATTTTCCCAGGTTTTTAGGGTCACCCCATGCGGAATTTATTGGAAGATCCTATCTTTCTTTTGTTGAATTGCAGGTTCACACACCATATGAACTATAACATCCCACTCACTAATTTAATAACATAAACCCTTCGACCATATTGACAATAAATTTGTCACGCCTGAGTTGCGACAGGAATTTTGTGGAAAAAATACATAGAAGAAAATCAATTTTTAATGGAATCCCCACCAAAATTGGGGAACAATCTTGTGATTTTATTTTTAAAAAGAAAATGATTAGGCTTGTCTGTGAGTCAAAGTAGAAAACACGTTGCAGGAATTATGTATTTCATTTATTTATTTACTTAATTCAAAATTTCCTCAACTAAAATTGAGTCCAATAAGCAGAAATTAATCATGTACCCAGATCCTTACTATTCAAACAAACTAAAGTTAAGGAACTAGCAAATCTCGAGTGATAGACGTCATCGTGTATTACAGTGTGTCATAACATCACTGTGAAATATAAAAAGCATAGCAAGCCGTAATATTTATACATAAAATTATTAATAAATTATGATAATCTCATCGTTATTAAAACTCCGGAATAATATACAAGACACATCTAGTTGTCTGATAAAAAGAAATCCTACATCATAATCAAACATCAAAATACTTAAACTATGCTCTGCTTTTGATTCCACTACAAAAAGATCAGGGCACGCAAATTGCTAACAAACAAGCAAATATTGCCCACAATATCATCTAATATGTAAACAACAATGTGTGTGTGTGTGTGTCTCCATATGCCTTATGCTTGAAGAACAGAGTCAAATTAAATAACATAATCAGACCATTCATAAATATGTGAAGTATGATCCATACTGAAGCTTGGAATCTTGTCCAACCTTTTAGGATTATCCTTTCCTCCTAATAATCTAGCTGGATTCCCAACTGCAGTAGTCATTGACGGCACATCCTTCAGAACTATAGAACCAGCACCAATCTTAGCACCTTCACCAATCTTTATGTTCCCCAGAATGCAAGTTCCTGCTCCTATAAGAACTCCATCTCCAATCTTTGGATGTCTATCTCCTGAAGCTTTCCCAGTTCCTCCCAATGTCACATTATGCAGAATTGACACGTTGTTACCTATCACTGCAGTTTCTCCCACCACTACTCCTGTTGCGTGATCAAGTAAGATTCCTCTCCCAATTTTGGCTCCTGGATGGATATCTACGGAGAAAATCTCAGAAACTCTGTTTTGAATCAAAAGGGCTAACACTTTTCTTCCTTGAGACCACAATTGGTGAGCGATTCTGTGAGCTTGGATTGCCAGAAATCCTTTGAAGTTCAGAAAGCAATGGACATAGCTTATGCAAGCTGGGTCACGCTTTTTCACTGCCCTCAGATCGTACTTTAAAGCTTCCGCGATTTCCTCGTTTTCAGTGAGGATTGAAACGAAGAGATCGATTAGGGTTCCGCTGGGAAGACTGGAAGTGCTCAATTTGAGGGAGAGATGATTGGCGAGCGCGATTTCCAGAGATTTGTGACACAGAATCGAAGCGTGGTAATAGGAAGAAAGAATCTGCTCTCGTTCCACATCTAACCTTGCTTCCTCCTGCATATCCGCCCAGAGATCATCGTCATCGAGAAATTTCGCCATGAATGAACAATCAGAAAACGAAGCTCGATTGAATTTTGCATAGTGGAAGGAATTATCTGTGGCGTGGCGCTGGTTTTGAATCCGAGAAAGTGGGTCGGGTTCGCATATGCCCATTCTTGAAGAGGCTAAACATTCACAAGCAGCCATTGGAAGGAATTAGAGAGAGTGAGCGTTTTGTGTTAATGGAAGAAAGTGAAGAGAGAATATTTGAATTCAGGACTTGGAAGTGTTGCGTGGCCATGTAGGGTTCTTATATATATGTTTGTGTGTGGGTGTCTCTGTGTGTTGTGCGTGTGAGTCAACACAACCGATCTATGATGTAATCCATGACATCATATTTATTCCTTTTTTTTAATTTTGTTTCTGATAAGGACATTAATTTCTTGTCTTTTTTTTTAAGGACATCTCCTTTATTCCTTACGCAAAGTATATAGAATTTAAAATAAAACGTGGAGTAAACTTAAGAGACAAAATTCCAGATTACAACTACATAGTAATACTGAAATTATTGGATTCAATCACATTAGTAATCTATTGACTTTTTTTTTATTTAATTGTATGTGATTTATACATTAATGGTCTATTTTTTTAATTATATTTTTATTTGAATATTACTCATTTTATATATGAATATTTAGCATATTTTAATTAAATTTTATTATTTTAATTATAATTGAATTGATCTTAATACAACATACTTGACCTATTAACTCTCAAATCAATCTCTTAACCGATTTAATAATCAATCTAATTTTTATTAGTTTACTCAAAATATAATTTGCAGGAGTGCGGGGCAGGAGGGAGAGACTTCAATGTGTGAATAAAAACATTAGTCAATACATAATTCCTTAATAAACACCGTAAGGTAATGTGGTCTATCGTCTGGGGTTGTGGCAAAAGTATAATTTATAAAAATTGTGGGTACGTAAGGGCAATTGTAGAAATTGTGTGTAGAATTTCAGAAAAATCGCTAGGCATAGGAAGGTAGAGAATTATTTCCCAAAGCTATATTTGAGGCTTAATTGAGGTATAAATGATAAAATTACCTTAGAAATAAATTTTGAATAATTATTCAATTTTGGCTAAGATAATTAGCCAAATTTAATTATAAAAAATATATGAAAGCCTCAAATAATTGGACAAAAAATACCGAAAATTATTTTATATTTATGTGAATTTATAAAAATTGTTTTATGCCCAAAGAAATGGTGAATTTATTTTAAAGAATATTTTAAGGGAGTTTTACCCAAAATAAGGTATTTCTTGCAAATTATGGAAAAATATCTAAGAACCAAATTTAAGCTTGAGAAAAATTAGGGAATTACCCCCTAAAAGTGATTTTTTTTTATGATATCACGTTCGCCCTAAGATTAAAGGATTTCCAAAAAGCATTTGTAAGTGATTAAATTCACTTAATTGGAGGAATTTAAGCTTATATAATCTAATAAAGCATGAGGGAAGAAAATTTTATGGTTTCTAAGGAAGCCAAATGGCCTGATCGCATGGACGATAGAAAGTAAGAAGCATTTATGGCCACTAGATCATGAGGAGGCAATAAAATAATATATGGACACATGAAATTATCAAATTTGGTTTATTAATCACATGAGATCACTTCAAATCATCTCCTTTCTCTCATCTTCTCCCATTTGAGAGTCAGCCAAACCAGAAAAAGGAAAGAGAAAACCGAGAGTGAGAAGAGATGATAAAAAAAATAGAAAAAAAAAAAAGAAAAAAAAAGGTTTAAGAGGATATAGGTAAGTTTGAAGCGAGATCTTCCACCTCTTCTAGTTTCTTAGATAAAGACCACTTCTAATGTCTAAATCTTCTCTTGGTTTCATGTTTTAGCAAGAGAAGAAAGTGGGGTATGAAAAATTGTGTAAGTTACAAGTGAGAAAATAAGCTTAGAAGCACTAAAATTTAAAATTGAAATTCTTACCCTTTCATGTACAATATTTAGTTTTGGCCTAAATAAAGAGGAAAGAAGTTTATTTTGATTAGTTTGAGATGAATAATCAGGGGGAAACATGATGGATTAATTTTTAAGCCAATACAATTGAAAGTCCAAGGTTGATGTTTAAATAACATGTAAAAGTAATAGTAATAAAAAGTTAATAACTTTAATTATTCTAATAAAATTAATAATTGATGTTTGATGCTTATTTAAAATTATTAGATATTATGAAAATAAAGTTAGAGATTTGGACGTTGAATACCCGAGTATAAAAAAAAGAAGAAAATAAACAACAAAAAAAAGGAGATAGTTAAAGTTTAAGGTAGCAACTTTACCTATTTTTGTGTTTGTGTTTATGTTTTGTCATGCTTCCTAGTTTCCCAAGAGTTTGGACAATTATTTTAGCTTGAGCATGTTGAATGTTTTTTTTTAATTGTATTATGGTTGTGGTTGACAATTCTATGCTCGTATGAGCATGTCTTGATTGTGAGTTTTAACAATGCTATTTGTTTATAAATTCAATTCAATGATGGAAGCATAATTTGATTCCTTGAATAGTAGAATAGAAGAATATAGAATAAAATTAATATAGATATTATAGAATTAATATATATTAATATATAACTAAAATTAATTAATTTAGTTATTTAGTTTTTAACTAAAAAAATTGACTAGAATTCGAAAAAAAAGTAGAATTTTTTAATTCATTGTAATTATTTAATCTAATTATATTAATTTAATATAAAATAATGTAAAAAAATAGAAACACAATTCATCGTTAAATTGAATACATAATCCCCCGGATAACATCTTTCTTTCTCCAAATAGAACAATAAAAAAATAATTATAATTGAAAGAAAAACGTATATTATCTACAAAAGTCTTCTAAATTTTTGGTATAGGTTCAAATCTTACTAAACGCAAATTATTTGTATACATAAGTTATACATAATTTATATATTGACCCTCTCCTCTATTTTTTATAGAATATTATAAAAATCAATTTTATTTTCATTTTTAATTATTTAATTATTAATTAATATTAATAATAAATAAATAAAAATATTAAAAATAAATAAACTATTAAAATGGATTCTATATTTATATATTTCTATTTCTATATTATTTAGATTTCTATATTCTAATTATAAAATTGCAAATTGATTCTAATAACCATGCCATGCCAGGTTACAAAATTCTAAGGAAAAAGTTCAAGCAAGAGGCAATGGTAAAAATTGGGTTGAAATGGCGAAATTTCTCTCTGGCGCAAAGGCTTCTTCTTCTATGCCTTCAACAGATGAAGAGGATGACATTTTGATGAGGAGTTCTAAAAAGATTAAGAATGGAGAGGATGACATTTTTACAGCTCTCCGCTTCCCTTCCCATTCACTTTCTCTTCGCTTCTCATTTCAATAATTTCAACAGCTCTAAATATTCCTGTTTCCCTCCGAAGTCCAAAGGTTCATCTGTTGTTCAGTCAGTCTCTAAATGGACTTTTTGATCATATCGCTTGTTGGCCAACGTATGACATTTATGTTGCAGCAGATTGAGGGGAAAAACTTGTATCAAAAAAAAAAAAAAAAAGATTGAGGGGAAAATGAAAATTAGGGATTTTCAGTTTATGTTTTAAACATTTTAAGTAAATAAAAATTACTCTCACATCCATACCAATAATTGAATTACATAATTTAAAAAGTTAGTTAAGATTGATTAAAAATAATAAACATATTAAATAATACAACTTATTTTCCAATAACAACTTTATTTATAGAGAGGGAGTGTCAGATAGAATGAGCAATGAGATAGTTAATAAACTGAGACTAATTAATAACTAATGAGGATAAAAATAAAAAATAATACTACTATTATCTATAATATAGAACTTATTTAGGGAGTTAATTTTGATTAAGACATATTTAAATAATTTAATTATATTAAAAAATATGGTTAAATTAGTTAATATGATATATTTTTTTTAAAACTCCTTAATCACTTTTTTTAACCTCTCCCTCATTTTCTTATTTTATTATTGTTGAGGGAGTATAAATATGGGTAATTTTAACTAACTTAAATATATTTTTTAATCTAATTAAATTAGTTAAATATGTCTTATATTAAAGACTCGAGAAAGACTAAAAATTCATATAGTCTTGTAGTATATGTTATAAATAAAAACAAATCATCTCTGTAAAATTATATTATATATAACATCAGACAGAATATTTAACTATGATAAGTTTGGAGCTAGGAGTTAATGATTTAATCAATGGTTAAGATGTATTTAGTATCATAAAATATTTTGTAATTTATCCAGTATCTTGCATTTTCAAGTACATGTAACGTTACACAGGAGGGATATTTTAGAATAATCATGTTATATATATTTATTATGATTAAATAATTTATCTAACTTTTTTAATTTATCTAAATTAGCTAAGTAGCTCTTACATTAAATATTATAAAAATATTATATTATTTGAAAAAATACATTAAAAACTGCTATTTTATTTAAAAAATATAAAAATTTTAAAATTATATCATTTTTGTTTATAAGATATTAAAATATCGCTTATTTTATATATAATTTAATTATAAAAAATGGAAAAAATATTTAAGAAATTGACGCAGAGTATTAGAGGGAGGCGCATTAATGTTAGAGGCTCCAATCCCTTATATGATTAGATATAATTTATAAACTAATATATTATATAAAAAATATTTTAAGAAGATCAAGTCATATTTATTATAATTAACTAATTTATATATTTATTATAATTAATTAATTTATCTAATTTTTTTAATATATTTAAATTAATTAAATAATTTTTACATGATCACAGGAGTATCATATTTATTTAAAAATATTAAAGTTCTAAAATTAAATAAAAGAAAGGAGCAATCAGTTGGTCACCAGCAACAGAAAGCTGCGTAAAACTATAAATTTTTAATAATAAAAGGACAATTACTAATCATCTATAAGTTCAGCTGGTAAAGAGAAAATACATGAAACTATTTGGAACGTATTTGATATATGTGAAATATTGCTTTGTTATGATTCCAGTCGTGACGCTTTGAGTACTTTATTATAGTTCTAGTCGTGACATTTAGGGAGACATCATAACTCTTAGGTGTTTAAGTTTACATCTGAGGGTAATTAATGATCTGTTCTGCTTAATATTTGTATCATTTAAAAAAAAATTATATTCTACCTTTAGATCGTAAATGAGTCTGGGCTATTTTTAAATTTTTTTATAACAGAAATAAAAGGACAATTTTGTTTTTGGGTCTTTTGGCATATCATAGAAGTATACACTAATAGTTCATTAATTCTAACATGGCAGTCAAACATGGTGCCCTTACATATGCCCTCTTTTGACTTAAAACAGAGTCTCGGTGTTTAGTTGGACAGTTATAATATTGTGGTTCAAAAGTTTGACACGAGTAAAAGTGAGACCATTTTATATTCTCTCTTATCAAAAAATAGGTACAGACATAATTATTCTCATTGTGTAGATTTTATGACTTTGTAATTATGAGAAATAATATCTTGAAAATTTCATTACTCAAATCATTTATTCTCTCTCATTTCCAAACAAAAGATTTATACATGTTGGTGTGATGTATTAGGGCCTTCCTCTAATGCTCCTTAATGCCCTATATAATATATTAACTTCAAATGCTTTTTTTTATCATTACATTCTATATGAAATTAATAATATTTTGATGTGTTATAAGCAATAAATGATACAATTTTTTTTATTGTTTTTACGATTTTTCAAAAAGAAAATCAAAATTACACTATTTTGAGGATATTTTTTTCTTTAAAAAATCATAAAAAAAATTCAAGACTTTACCATTTTATGCCTATAAAAATATTCAAATGCTACTCTTTTTATATAAAATCTAACTATCAAAATGAACAAAAAAGAAAAAATAATATTTAAGAAGTTAAGACATTATAAAGGATATTAGAGGGAGGCACGTTAAAGTCCTTAGCACACTCTTTGCTTTGAAAGAAGGTTTTTGCCAAGTTTGTGTCTGCTGCTCTGTTTGGGGAAGTAGATTGAAGATTTAAAATCCTCTGTTTTCTTTTTTGTATCCTTTTAAATTAAAAATTGATTAGCAAATCTATTGATGTACTATTTTTTTTGGAATAAGAAAAAACGATATTAAATCAATAAGAGTTTCATATGGTACAATATATTAATGTGCAAATAGATTTGCCAAAAAGAAGTTAAGAAAAGAAGATAAGGACATAACTTGGACAAAGTGTATGAGAAAAATGGGGAAGCAATGAAAGAGTTTCCTATGGTAAATAAATCAATAGGCTTAGTAGGAATACAAATGAACAACTTTTTAACATAGTTGACGGTGAGCAAAGATATGAATCTTGCATCTATTAGATTAGAATTGTGAATTCAGAAAAGTGATGCTCACCTTTCAGATGCTCATTTGGTGAGAACTCTCTGATGTCTAGTGTTCTTGGTTAAAATTTATTTAAATAAATTTATATCTAAATTAAAAAAAAAGATGACATAGATCTCAATAAAAATTAACTTTAAATAACGATCAAATATTATTATGATTTTAAAATTTTTAGAGTAATATTATTCTTAACAAAATTTTAGATACTTATAACTCCTAAATAAATTTTTAGGATAAATTTATATATTATCCCTTTATAATATGCACAAAAAAATTCTTTTTTTTTCAGCAAAAATATTATTAATTAATTTAGGGTTTACATTTATTTGTGAGTTAACATCAAGTGCCTTATAATGATTAAGAATTCGTAGAGGACAAGTTACACGTAGGTGTGGACTGTGGCCTTTTCAACTTGCTAGTGAAAGTAAAAAAAAAAAAAGATGATGTCATGGCTTACGTAGGTTAGTACTGTTGAGAAGGAAAAGGAACATTGAATCTGAAGATTCCACGATGTCGCTATTTCCTATGTCTTCCTTATAAATGCCACGTCATTAGGCGGGGGCAGGGATATAAATGGAATAAAATATAAGAATAAAATATAAGAATAAAAAGAAAAATAAAATAAAATAAAATGAAATGGTTGGATGAGGGTACCCTCCCTCTATTTTCTACAGTCGTCCCTTTTTCTTTTTTTTTTATTACAAGATTTTTTTAAAAAAATTAGGTTAACTTATAATTTAAAAATAAGATAATATAAGATGAACTATTTATTATTTTTAAGAGTAAATTTAAATATTAAAAAATTAAAATATTTTTTAAATATCACAACTCAAATTATAATAAAATAATACTTTTTAAAAATTAAATATATTTTAAATAATTATATATCTCACGTTCTAAACTTACATACGTACGATGTCCCCTTTTGTTTTTGTAACATTTAATCTCACATCTCAAATGATCAATGTTTCTTACACAGACACACACACACACACACACACACATATATATAAGTAGAATTTATGACAAATCCAATTATTTAGCAATTGCATTTCATTTTTTTATCCACCTACCCCTCTCTCAGTTTTATTTATAAGCAAGTGAGAAGTTTTTTATCCTATTTATTAATCGTATTATTAATTTTTTTTACTTAAATATACTATTTTGTTATTTATTTATTATTATATAGATAGTTATATTTTTTAAAAAAGTATATATATTAAATACAGATAAATTTAAAATATTATTAAATTTAATTTAGAAAAAGTCAATAAAATGTAATATTTTTTATTAGGGTAAAATATATTAAAAATGAGTTATATATAAAAAATATATTTGTTGTCAATTCAATGAATATACCATCGTCCCTGTCTCTGCGTATATATATAATTATATACTCATCCAATCATAAATATATTAATTAAATAATTAATTTATAGAGTTTAAAAAAATTAATCAAGTTAGTAATCAACTATCAATTTGTTTTTTAAATTTAGTATTATCCAATTCAGTTAAAAATAAGTCTAGGTGTGTCCGACTTAATTTTTTCAATTTAGTTTTTAGAAATCGCAACTAATAATCTCACTTTGATATTTGAATAATTTTAAGCTTAATAATAATAATTTATCAATAATATCATTATCTAATTTATGATATTTCAGATTTTTAATTATAATAATGATCTATAATAATTATAAATATATCAAAAAATATATTTTCCATGACTTTTATCTTCATATGGAGATTTCTAGATAATTTGATGTGTATAAATTAATGAGTTTTGTCAACTTCATACACAATATATTCGCATATGAGAATAGATAGAGAAGTTTGTTGAAAGAAAATTTATGTTTTATTGATATAAAGTTAATTTAGTATTATAAAACTATATTAGATCGCTCTAAAGTTTAAATACGATATCTAAATAAGATATTTATATTAAAAGAGACAGTTACAAATTCTAAAACTAAGATACATAGTAATAGGATCCGATTAATATTATAAAAAAAAATTATATCTTTATACCAATTAATTACAATAACACATTAAAGTACATCATTTATTTTTCCCATTACCTCTGCAACACACGGGATAAATCTCTAATTTGTAAAAAAATAAGTATTAATTTTTTGTAAGTATTCATTATAATCATTTGTATATAAAAACTACTATATTGAATTAAATTTTTTTTAATATGTGTAATCACTAGACATAATTTAAAAAAATAATTTATAAATTTAAAAATTAAAGTATATTTATCTCTTGGAGTAAAACAAATACTCAAACTATCTGTTATATTTATGAAGAAATAGCATTAATTTTCTTTAATCTTTTAATACTGTAAATCATAGCCCATTGGTATCGTAGAACTGACTGCCCCAAGGGTATTTGAGTTTTTAAATTTTACGTATCGTTCGTAAGTTCAACTGATAAAATAATAAGACATATAATTATTTAGAGTGTATTCAAATTTTAGGGAGTATCACTCTGTTGTAGTTTCAGTCGCGACACTTGGGGATGCATCCTAACTCTTGAGTGACTAAGTTTACATCTGAGGGTAATAGACGGCTCGTCCTACTAGATATTGATATCGCTTAGGAGAAAAGAAAATTTTACCATGCTTTTAAATCGTAAGTGAACCCAATCTATTTCTAAAAAATTTTATATAAAAAAATTCTTTTTATGAATTGATTGTACAAATAAAAATTATGTATTGGGAAATGTAGGGTCTACCGGTATATAGTGGAAAAGATGGGTGTGAGACCAACAACACTGAAAAAATGGATAATAAATTAAAACTAAAAATTAAATTTATACAAATTATAAGCCCATGAAAATATTTTGTTGCTTGTAATTTTAATTTACATAGAATAATAATTTTTAAATAAAATAATTTGTTGCTTGTACAATGTAATAAATTACAAAATAAAATAATTATAGTTTATTTTCTTAGTATGAAAAATTGTAATAAATACAAAATAAAAGTTGTTATCTATAAACTTATAAAATAAAAATTAAAAAAAGTTGTTATTTAGATTTTAATTTGTATGGAGCGAAAAGTTCTGAAATAAAATCCACTGTTATTTATATTTTTAATAAGCATAAGGATAAGAAATATTGATATAAAAATATGATTATTTATGTAAATGGGTCAATAAATTCTAACATAAAACACATTATTTAAATTTTAATTTATAGTTTTATATTTTAATAAGCACAGGGTAACAAATCTTAAAATAAGTTGAATAAAAACAAAAAAATTGTTTATATTATTTTAATATTCATATATAAAAATATTCTAAAATAATTTGTATGGTAATAAAAACAAATTGCTATTTTTATTCTTAATATGGACAAATATTACCAACAGGCGTTAGTTTTAATAAAAAATATGCTAATCATTTAAATCAAGTTTAAATTTAAGCAGTTGCTAATTTGTTCATCACTAGTCCAAGTACTCTTGGTATAAAAAATTTAGTTATTTATATTTTCATTGTTATAGTTATTTATAATTATTTTTCTCTTGCCACATATATAAATATGTATCCAAATATATTTCACATCTCTTTTATACTTACTCTTTTAAAATTAACAAGGAAAACATCAATCCACGTCGTCCTTCTAAATATATTATAATATTTTTAAATATTTATCTAATTAAAAAAAATATTTTTATAGGTTATATAGCACTAAATATCTTAATTTAATTTCTTATATGCGTCTAATATCATAATATTATTTGTGATATAATTTTACCCATAATTTTTTTAATTTAGTATAATTTTACATATATCTTATATCTCAAGTATTAATAATTACACTAAATTAAAAAATTTATGAATAAAATTATACTAAATTAAAAATATTATAGATAAAATTATATCACAAATAAAATTAAGATATTAGATATATATGAGAAATAATATTAGGATATTAATTGTTATATAATTTTTTTATTGACTTTTATGATATGTTTGGTTCTTAAGGAATAAAAAATATAAGTAGAGAAACTTTTTTAACAAATTTAACTAAAAAGAAAAAACTTAATATAAGATATAATTAAAGAATTATTTTTATCATAAATATAATATATATTATTTATATTTATTAATTTTTTTAAAATTATTATTGATAGTCTATTAATATTAATTAAATAAAAAAATGAGAGAAAAATAATGTAGAAGATTATAATATTTTAAAAAAATATAATATATTAATTAATATAATTAATTTTTAATATAATTAAATTAATTAAATAAATTTTATATTAACGAATATTTTTTATATAAATTTATTTTTTTTTTAAAAAAAGCTAACACAATCGTGCAAAACTATGGCCCTTGGCACTTGATAGAGCCACGCGCCCACATAAAACAAGTTGGACGTCACGCGCGCACAGAAAACAAGTTGAACGCTCTTGCGCGTCCCGCCTTTGCGCCTTTCCTTGTCGGCGATCTCTATCTCCACCACTATGGCACTATATAAAAACCCTCCTCCGTCCATCCACTCCAAGGCGCTGATTCTTCAATTTTCTCTCCTCTTGCTTCAACCTCACAGAGCTCTTTCTCTCTCTGTTCCTTTCAATGGCTTCTTGTGAGATTGGAGCTTCAAGGATGGGCATACGCGAATCCGACCCGCTTTCTCGGATTCCAAACAGGCGCCACACCACCGATCGTCCCTTCCACTCTGCAAAATTCTGTCGAGCCACTTTCTCTGATTGTTCGATTATGGAGGAATTTCACGATGAGGAAGAAGAGGATGATCTCTGGGCGAAGATGCAGGAGGAAGCAAGGTTAGATGTTGAACGAGAGCCGATTCTTTCTTCCTATTACCACGCTTCGATTCTGTGTCATAAATCTCTGGAAATCGCTTTAGCCAATCATCTCTCCCTCAAATTGAGCAGTTCCAGTCTTCCCAGCGGAACCCTAGTCGATCTCTTCGTTTCAGTGCTCAATGAAAACGAAGAAATCATGGAAGCTGTGAAGTATGATCTGAGGGCAGTAAAAACGCGTGACCCAGCTTGCATAAGCTATGTTCACTGCTTTCTGAACTTCAAAGGCTTTCTGGCAATCCAATCTCACAGAATAGCTCACAAATTGTGGTCTCAGGGAAGAATTGTGTTGGCCCTTATGATTCAGAACAAAGTTTCTGAAGTACTCGCTGTGGATATCCATCCAGGAGCTAAAGTTGGAAGAGGAATCTTACTTGATCATGCAACAGGAGTAGTGGTGGGAGAAACTGCAGTAATAGGTAACAATGTGTCAATTCTGCATAAAGTGACATTGGGAGGAACAGGTAAAGCTTCAGGAGATAGACATCCCAAGATTGGGGATGGAGTGCTTATAGGAGCAGGAACTTGCATTCTGGGGAACATAAAGATTGGTGAAGGTGCTAAGATTGGTGCTGGTTCTGTAGTTCTGAAAGATGTGCCTTCAATGACAACTGCAGTCGGGAACCCAGCTAGATTATTAGGAGGAAAGGATAATCCTAAAAAGATGGACAAGCTTCCAAGCTTTACCATGGATCATACTTCATATATTAATGAGTGGTCTGATTATGTTATTTAGATTATGCTGTTATGTGGATACAGAGTTCTTGATTATATTTGTTAGATGGTGTTGTGGGAAATTGTTTGTTTGATAAGTGAGAATCCTCTGTTCTCCTGTTATGGCGAACTGAGTGCAAAGCAGACCATAAATGAACTGTTTTGGTGTTTGATGGGATAGAATCATAGAATAATTTCTTGTAAGAGAACTAGTTCTAAGTCTTGTATACTGTGCCTGAGTTTTTATTATGACATGTTGTTGACAATTTGTAAATAGTACGGCTGGTTAATTGCGATTTCCAGCTGCTCTTTGCATAAAACATGAAAACTTCCATCTCTTCACAGATTTTCTCGTTCGTCCCTTAACTTCAGTTGACTTAAGTTTGTTTGAACAAGGAGATATATTTTTGGACCAGAGGAGGGTACATGATTAAATGTTGCTGCTTGGAAAGAAGTCTAGAGAAAATTTTGAATTCAGTATAAACTACAAATAAATAATGTGCCTTATCAAACCCATATACCAAGGTGTAAAGTTTTAGATTTTCTTACCAAAGTTTCCTTGATAGTATATGGGTTTTTTTAGTGGGTTTTGTATTTCTTGTAACCAATGTCATAAATCAAGTATTCTTCGTGAAGATCATAAAAGGAAATTTGAATATGGAGGTAAATCATAGATCTTCTTATTTTGCAAATTAGACCGGCCAGTAATAAACGCTGGTTAAGTTAGACATGCAAAATTCTTCTTATAGGATAGAATTAGATAGTTAAATTAATATTCGTCTTAAATATAAGATATATTTAATATATTTATTAATTTTTTTTAGATTATCCCTATTGATACTCCTTTAATAATAATTAAATAGATGAGAGAGAGAATAAATTAATAAAAATAATTAGGATATTTTAGTAAAAATATAGTATACTAACTAATTTAACTAATTTTTTTAATTTAATCAAATTAGTTAAATATATTTTATTAAAGAGTGGAGTACTATATTTGATCAGATTTATTAAGAACAGTGTGACGCTGCAACGCATCCGTTGCTGTATTATGATCTGTTGGAGCATATTTGAAGCAAATTGGCCAAGGTTTAGTGTCGCAGGGTAATATTTATTTCAAGCAAAATGGAGCTTAGACCACTAGTCATGAAAGAGGAAGAGTTAAGCTCAGAATCTTCAATGATACTATCACCCCTTCGGCAGCGGGGATCTGATCCAAAGCATAAACTTCTTCCTAGATTTTTAGCAGTTTGAAACCAGTTTTGCTCATCGCAGTGGCTTCGGTGAAAAACTGTCTCGTTCAAATACAACTTCAAAAATGATTTTTAAATAAAAAATTATTTTTTTTAAAAATTGACAATTAAAAAATTATCTTTATTTTATATTTCTTTATACATTAAAATATTTTTTTAAAAATAAAAGAAATAGAATTCAATCTTATGCATCCAAACTAGATTTGTACGATATGCAGTAGTGATGAGTTCTTCGTGTTCATCAGTATGCTAAACACAAACTCGTTTCCAGTAATTTTTTTTTTGTTGCCCACCCGATTCACCGGAGCTTTACCCCGACTACATCCGGATCCGACCCGTGTCGCGCACCTGGCTATGGTGGGTGAGTCTCCCAACGGGAATTTTCTGCGTACGCCAAGGCTCAAACTTAAGACCTCGCTTAAGCGATACCGAGCCGTTTACCACTCGGACTAACCCCCGTTGGTCGTTTCCAATAATTCTATCATGAGCAAGGAGCTAGAGGAACATGTGGAATGCCATTAGGATCTGGTTGAACTGGACTAACTAATATTTAAATGAGAAGAAAATTAGGGAGAAAAAAAATATTAAGAGAAAAAACTCTTAAAAATAATAATTTTTATTAATTTTTTAAATTTTTTTATTTTTTTTTAGTTTTCTTTTCTCCTAATCCAAATATAGTTTAAAAAGTTCTTTTATGAGCTCTAAAAGGCCTCATAATCTTAAGAATGGAATTTACTTAGTTAAGAGTGGGTAAAGATTGAATCTCTCCATCAAACTATTTTTTGAGACTGATTGCTTTGAGCTTTTCTAGATCCTTAGCTATGTGACTGGAAATATCATGAGTTACTTGCACAAGTTTTTTGCATGTTACAACCTCTGAGCAGTTCGTTTTTAACTGTTTTATATAATTAAAAGAGTCAAGTACAAAAATATCTATGCACTTTTTTTTTTAAATTGCATTCAATATTGTAGGTTTTTTTTAGAGTTGTAAAAATATCCATGAATCTTTAAATTATGAGCAAAATACTATGATCCTTAAATATAACTTAACAATATTATTTTTTATAGTGAGTCCCGTGCTATTATTATGAAAATACTAAAATACCCCTAAGTCAAAGGATTAAAAATTGTAAATATAAAAAAATACCTATAAACTTTTACACAATAAACATCAAACATTATATACTTTCTGGAGTAAAAGTACCTATAAAAGTGTAAATAAATTAATTCTTGCAATTTTGATAAAACAAAAAATTCTATTAAATTCTCTTTCTTTTTTTTATCAACTTCTATTAAATTTTTTCAACCTATTATAGTACTAATAATTTTATGATTAATGTATATATTTGATCCTCTAAATTTATATTAAATTTTAATTTAATCTCTTAAATTTATAAAATATATTTTTAGTCCTTTAATATTAATAGAAAATATTGACTCAATGAATTTAAATAGTAACTTTATAATTAAATTTTGACAAAATATATTAAAGATTTAATAATTTAATATAATATTTTTATATATTGATAGATAATGTTAAAGATGATGCGACATTTTTTTTAAATATTTTAATATATTAATGTTTAATTTTAGAGTCATCGTCTCAATTTATTGAGTTTATATGTTTTATTAATGAGATTAATACTATTAACATTAAAGAACTATGATATATTTTATAAATTTAAAGAACTAAATTAAAATTTGTTATAAATTTAGAGGACCAAATATATATATTAACTATAAAATTATTAGTATTCTAATAGTATAATAAAATTTAATAGAGTCTTTTATTTTATCAAAATTAAAAAAATTATTTTATTTGCATATTCATTCGTTGGTATTTTTTGTGCCTCCAAAACAATATATGGTGTTTGGTTTATATTGAGTAAAAGTTTAAGGGTATTTTTACATCTTTACCCTTTTTAGGTTTTTGAATTAGGGATATTTTAATATTTTTATAACAATAATACAAGATTTACCACAAAAGTAACTGTTAAGTTATATTTAATAGTTATAGTATTTTTACTCTAATTTTAAACGTTCATGTGTATTTTTTGTGTTTAGATGTAATTTTAGAAAAAGTATATTTTTCTAAACCCCAATTAAAATGATTGGCTGATCTTTTTTTTTTTATCTTGTTCACTGTCTTTGTACTACCCTTGATCTTAGCCTCTTTTAGTTTAATAATATCAATGAAATTATCTTTGTTGGTATATATATATATATATATAAACAGTGTGGTTTCGTGCTTGCTTAGGAAACATCTAAAAGTGCTTTTACACAATTTGAAAAAAAAAAAAAAGAAACTCTCGTATACTTAATCACTCAAAATAAATAAATCTAAATATGCACTAATCATCTACTACTGATCTTAAGTACAAATTTTAAACCCCACTAACTAGTTTTTTTGGGCCTGTTAGTTATCTTGATAATATCTAAAAATAAGTTAATTATATACAATTAATTCTTTGAAAATAAATAAAATATATCAATCTAATTCCACAAAAAATGTATCATTTAAAAATACAATTAAATGCTCTCTTTCTTGAGTCATTAAAAAAACGAATTGGTCAATCATTTTTAATATTTAAAACAGTTAAAAGGATAAAAATTGACACCTCAAACTCAGCTTATCCTGATATCTCTTCTGCATTTGCGAAAAGAGAGTGATGAAGGGCCAAAGAAGTGAAAGACAAAACAAAAGAAAACGGAATATACAAAGCTTCAAGGGTTACAACATAACATAAGATAATGTGGGTTATATTGGTCAAACCACCAGGGAATCTAATTTGGTCTTCCTTTTTCCAATGCCACATTCTTCCTTTTTATCAATCGGGCAAAGTTAGACCTCATGATAAAATAATATGACTTAATTAAAGAGTTTATTATAATTTTAAATATGATACATATTTTTTATATTTATTAATTTTTTTCTTAAATTATTTCTATTCGTACTTTCTTAATAATAATCAAATAAGATAGACAGAAAGATAGTTCGAGAATATGATTATTAAAAAAAATTATCTCATATTAACTAAATTATTTAATCTAATCAAATTAGTTAAATATATCATATATTAAGTCATTTATAAATAGGGTAAAATACCACACTTTAATCTTATTTATAGTGTATTTAGCGCCTTATATTATTTATAATGATAAGTTAGGATAAATTGGTCTTTTTACAATTTCAATAAATGATCCACATGTTTTAAAATTTTATATCAATTTTATAGTTTTATAAGACTTGATAGTGATAATTTATCTTATTTAGGACCTCCTTATAATTCCCCTATATTATTAACAATGACAATACTTATGATAATTGTTTCTATCGGAAGAAATTTTTCAAAATTAAAATTATTTAAATCTTAATTGAGATATAAGTTAAATAAATTAACCATATTATTTATTGAGAGCAGAACATTATAATCACTTTATTATAATTATTTCAGGAAAAAAATTATTTGAAGAAAAATTAATCATTTAATCCTTTTATTTTTTATTTGAATATTATAACTCCATTTGTGAATAATTATATATAATTTAGTCTCTATAATTTTATTTTAGTTGAAACTCACTGGATGTAACTTCATCCTTATAGTAAAGATAAGAGTTAACTTAAATAATCAAACCCATATTATATATATGCAGGAGAGAAATATGCATATACATACATCCACATATTTGTAATAAGGACAACATTTATATATTATTCTTTATATTACTTGTGGTGTTTTTACCAATTAACAAATGACACGTATTATATCAAAAATGATAATAAGTTATATATATATACATACACACATTGATACAGTTATTTATAGAATATCAAACTATCGAGTTATATCATAGCATTGTGTTTTATATTCTGTTTCTATTATATTGTATCTAACATCCTAAAATATTTTTTATTAAAATTTGATATCTTAAATTAATTTTTGATGTATTCATTTTTAAAGTATTTTTTTAATAGCATATAGTATTTTAAAGTAATTTTTAGTATATTTTTTCTTTTTTTTTAGTAGCAATGAGCACCATAAACTTATGATATTGAGTATTACTAAAAAATACTTTAAGTTACTGAATGCACAAAAAACTAATTTATAATACTAGTTCAGGATAATGATGTCTACCACCAAAAAATAGATTCTTAAGAAAAGTGATTATAAAATGATTCTAAAAGAATAGATTTTATATAAAAACTGATTTTACATAAATGTGTTTGGTTAGTTGTTATCAAAATAATTTTTTATAGGTAAATTACCAGAAAGGGCATGAGGTAAAATGATAATTATATAAAGTGTAATTTTAAATTTATATTTTTGTTTGATATTAAATTAATAAGTAACATACATATATATTATTAGACTAATAATAAATAATTAAAAATTTATATTTATATGTTTTATTTTTCTGTACATAATTAAAAATTTAATTATATATATTTTGATTAATGCAAGTGTAGCAAGATGACAAAAAAGCTTAGGGGCAAATTTATCATTTCACTAAAAAATGCATTGAAAAGCTAATCCCATTAGCTTACGGGAAACATGATTTCAAATTTTCAATTAAGAAAAATTATAGTTTTCTCTATAATCAGTTCTGGTTCTAAGATAGGTGTTTGGGTACTTTTGAATCTAAACTATTGTTTGAGCCTAAAAGTACTCTTTTTTTTGCTAAACCAAACACACACTTAATATTTTGTTATATTAAGAAGTTTTCTTTAATCCTCTTAAAACCCACTCAAATCCTACCTTTTGATTATCCTGTAAGAATCCTTCATACCACATTACCACTTGCAAGTTCTGTTCAATGTTCTCCTCCACTCTTCTTCCTCTCAAAGTCTCAATGGCCATATGCGAATGAGACCCAGCCACTTTATCGGAATCCAAACAAGCGTCCTTTGACCACCGTTCACTGCTGCAACTGTGCAAAATTCTGTCGACCCCACTTTCTCTTATCATTCTAATAATGCCCCCAATAACTTCCACTCGCTTCTAGAAGAAGAAGAAGAAGATCTCTGGGTTAACATGAAAAAGGAAGCAAGGTTGCACGTTGAACAAGAGTCGATTCTATCTTCCTATTACCAAGCTTCAATCCTTCGTTACCAATCTCTCGAAATCGCGTTGGCCAATCGTCTCTCCCTCAAGTTAACTACTTTCAATCTTCCCAGTGCAACCCTAGAAGATCTCTTCGTTTCCATCCTCAAAGAAAAAAAGAAATCATGGAAGGTTCAAAGTATTATCTAAGTGAAGCGAAAGAACGTGACCGAGCTTGCACAAGTTACGTCCAATGCTTTCTGAACTCCAAAGGCTTTCTGGCAATTCAAGCACACAGAATAGCTCACAAATTGTGGTCTGACGGAAGAAACGTGTTAGCACTTTTGATTCAGAGCAGAGTTTCTGAAATTTTCTCAGTAGATATCTATCCAGGTGCAAAAATTGGAAGAGGGGGTTTTGCTACATCACTCAACAGGAGTAGTGGTGGGAGAAACTGCAGTGATAGGTAACAATGTGTCAATTCTGCATAACGTAACATTGGGAGGAACTGTAAAGTTTCAGGAGATAGACATCCAAAGATTGGAGATAGAGTTCTTATAGGTGCAGGAACTTGCATTCTGGGGAATATAAAGATTGGTGAAGGTTGTAAGATCGGTGCTGGCTCTGTAGTTCTGAAACATGTGCCTTCAATGATCACACTTCAAATGTTTATGATGAGTGGTCTGATTATGTAGATATAGCCTTTGTAAAAAGTCTTGAACTTTTTTCACCGAATCTAAAATCTAAACAAAAATTCTAGATTTTAACCAATGTACTAAAGCTAAGAAAAAACGAATCTAAAATATATACATTTTTTTTTTGCATCAGTTATCACTTGTAGTTTGTGTAGAAAGTGTGATTTTCTATAACAATTGTTAGAGGTGAACGTGCGCTTTTGCCACGGTGAACATATCAAAATTTTGTTCCCCAAGGGATCAATGCTAAATCCTCAACCAAACACCTCTAAACCATAATCATTGTGATCAAACACAAATATGAACTTAGTCAATGCTAATCCTCGTTCGAGATTGAAAACTAGAATGTTATATTCTGGTACGTTTTCATTATACTTGGATTTAGACGACTATACAACATGGCTGTAGATGGGAAATATTTGACATGGCATGCAGACAAAAGGATTAAAGATAAAAAGTTTTGGCATCCTACAGACTCTCCTCAAAAATTGATCTTGAATTAGGTTGGCTATACATAAAAAAATCAAGCTTAATCCCACCTATCAAGACTTAGCTTGATGGTTAGGTAGTTTAAGCAAAATTTGAGTATAGGAGTTAAGAAGGTAAAGCTTTAGAGAAGCCATTGTTAGATATGATAAGCCATCACTAACCCTACGTTTAAATAAAAGGAAATTATAGAAGAAAGAATAATAGGAAAAGGAAAATCGTAAAAATAATATTATTTTTACCATTTTTTTAAATTTTTTTAGTATATTCTCTCCCCATTTTCCTGCATCCAAACATATTAGAGTTTAGACACATCTTTAAACCATGGCCATCTAAAAGACTTAAGGCAAAGGCAAGGGCAAGGTAAAAGAATCAAAGAGTTTTAATTATAATTGGATATTTTGATATTTAAATCAAGTATTAAATAACATGCAATCACTCATCTGAAAAGTTGAGATGAGGACAACTCTAATAATTAACAATTAAAGGTTATATGACTCTAGAATGGGGTTATATTTATAATTTGTAATATATACACATATACATAGTTAGTTAGTTAGTTGGATAGAGGTTGTAAACTCTTTTTAATAGGTTGATCAATAGAAAGCAAATGAGACCTTTGGCATATATATTTTAAAATATTGGACAAGCAAACAAAGTCTCTTATGTGATTTCATGCTGCCACCTTAGAGGCAATAAGACAATATTCTTTCCATGGTAATTACTAATTTATTTAACTAAAAAGATTCTTTTCATAAAATCCTGATCGACAATACAGATCTTTGTAGGATGGCTTTTGGTTTGTTCTTCGAGAGAGAGGATTTAACCGATCCTTCAACTATCTTAGTTGCGAAATTGGTGTTGGGTATATTGATGGCTATCTCCCCACGTTCTTCCAAGCCTGAATCCAGCTGCTTCTAGTTTTTTTCTTATAAAAATTTTTGAAAAAAATTAAACTCAATCATAATCTAAAGGCAGGGCATCTGCTGGTTTTGATTTTTCTTTGTTTTGCCTTTTCATTTCCTTGTAACTCTCTATGGGCCTGGTGCTATTGAGATAGTTTAGGTTAGATCTGCAGGCTTTTTTTTAAGTTTTTTTTTATATTTTTAATATAAAAATTAGTTAATTTTTTTAGGTAAATTAAAGAAACCAAATAAATCAGTTAATCATGACTAAATATAATCACTCAAGATGAATTCATATTATATACTTACTGAATCCTATTATCAAGTATCTAATTTTAAGATTTGTGATTACTTCTCCCAACATAAGTATTTTCTCAATAATCGAATTCGAGACTTAGATAAATATAACGGAACCTTGCAACGTTAAACCGATTATATTGGTTAAATTTACATTTTACTTGGCCAGTGGATATGTTAAGATAATATCATAATATAGACGTATATTTATGCTAATAAAGATATAAAATAATATTTACATTTTACAAATAAAAATTTGCTGTTATGCTGATATCATATTAAAATTAATTTTTTTCTCAATGTTGGGTCGTTTAAAAATTGATCAATTACGTCTCAATATTTCTAACAGTTAAATGAAGACAAATTTAACACCCCACCAAACTTGCCTTAAATTGAATTGGAAAAACATGGGGAGGGAGGGCTAAAGTGAAAGATAAAATAAAAGAAAATGCAATTTCTGAATGTGAAAGATGAAGCAAACCAAAAATAAAATAAAATAGAATTTTAGAAAGTGAAAGACTGAAAAGGAAAGTGGAATTTAGGAAGCTTCATGGGTTGCAACATAACAGGGATAATGTGGGGTCTTAGTCAAACGACAATGGAATCTAAATGATGACTTTCAATACTCTTAATTTTTTTAATATAAAACGACACATCATGGAAAATGTCACATTCTTCTTTGTCAATTAATCTCTATCACACATATTAATAGGGTTATTATTGAATTTTTTTTAACAAAAATATCACTTAAATTTAAAAATTTTAAATTTTTAAATTAATTTTATGTCCCACGTTTCAATAATTATTAACTATATTTAATAAGTAAATAAAAATATATTTTTATAGAAATTTTTAATTTAAAATTTTAAAATTTAAGTGATATTTTTATAAATTTTTCTATTAAAATATAAAAATACTTATAAAATATTTTAAAAAGAGCTGTTAGCATACTAAATTCAAGTATGATGCAATGTCATAGGTTACCCATTAACTCTAGAATATAGTACTAAAATTACACACACTATTCTTTAATAATAATTTATTTAATTAATTAAATTAAATTAAAAAAATTAATTAAATTAGTTAATATATTATATTTTTATACACTTTAATTATTATTTTTAACTCCCTCGTTCCTTCTCTTATTTGATTATTATTGAGAGAGTACCAATATAGGTAATTTAGAAAAAAATTATAAATTTAAAAAATAAATATTATATTTATGACTAAAATTAACTTTTCAATTATATATTATATTAAAGACTGGAAGAGTAATTCATAGGGGAGGTTAGATGTCTGTTAATTAAAGGATGCACATTCCCTATTTTGGGTCACATATCAATGGGCTAGAGTCAAAAGTACCAATGAAATACTCATTCTCATTAATATAAGAACTAATTAATTAGTTATATTTAATATTAAATATAATATCTCAATCTATTTTATTTTTATATATTTATCATTTTTTCTCAAATTAATTTATCTAATATAGAAAATGATATATAATCTAATGGCATACAAAAAATTTTATAGAGATTATGTCACATTGTTCATATTAACTAATTTATTTTATTAATTTAATGTACCTAAATTAATTAAATAATTCTTATATTAAGTATATTAGGGATGATAATACGGGTCAACCCACTAAAAATGGGCTAGCCCACAATAGGTTGTGGGGAGGCAGGTTGGGTTAAAAAGACCTGCTTTCTAGTTCTTTGGTATTTAACCAATCCAATATCACTCGTCAACCTGCCATTTTTTTTGTTTTTAATTTTTTTTCTATTTTTTAATTTTTTATTTTCAACACAAAATTTAAAATAATAATAATTAAATTTAAAATATTAAAATAATAGAAGGGGTTATGTTTAAGTTGATTAAAAGTGAATAGAAAATAAATAAAATAATAATAATAATTTTTTAAAAAAACAAGAGGCTAACCCCCAACCCGACTAGTTAGCCTCTTTTTTAGCGGGTTGACGAGATGGGTTCGCAAATTATCATCTCTAAACATGATGTAGTATTATAATATGATGATATTTTAGGGAGATCATATCATATTATTTAAATTAACTAATTCATTTTATTTATTTAATCTATTTAAATTAATTAAATAATTTTTATATTAAGTATTGGATGTAGTACTATAGTATCATGAAATTTCGTCCATTAACCGTAAGAAAACGTGCGAAAATTCCAAATTCATAACAAAGGCACATATTGGCAAAACATTGACTGAATATCAGAAATATTGAAATTTTATTTAATCCGAGTATATACATGAAAATGCATGTGTCTAAATTTGTTAAAACCGGCAGAAATCTTAATTCACTTTCATTATATCACACTTCGCATTCACTTAAACACGCTTCGATTCAGAACTCATCCAGAACCTACATCCATAACATATAAATATCTTATGTTGATCTGTAAAAGGGACTTGTCAGTAACAAATTCCTTTACCTTAGACTTTTCTGTGTGATTTGCCCGAATCATTTTATTAGTAAAAGTATTTTTTACAGAAAAAATAAACTAATTATTTAGACAGATATTCTGTGACTGGGGTTTTTTCTTTTTAAACAAATCAAAAAAATAAAATATTCACTATCAAATTGTCAGATCGACTGATTGTAAATCATTTCAATTTAACTAGTTATTTAATATTCGAGCTTAGAGTAAACAACCGTGATATTTTTATTGTTGTTATAAGAAGAGGATTAATCTACCCTAAGTTAAAAAAACTTAATCTACAAGGGGATCAAATCCTAAATAATCCTTAACCACCTAAGTTAAAAAAACTTAATCTACAAGGGGATCAAATCCTAAATAATCCTTAACCACAATATCCCTTAAATGAATAGGACATAAATACAATAGCAACCGTGATATTTATATAAAAGTAGCGAAATTCTCTCCATTATAAGCTTATATTTTTATAAACTGAACTAATCGATTACTAGTAGCTATGGATACTAGTAGATAAATTAAAAAAAAATATTCTAAAAGAAAAAGGCAAGTTGTAAATATCTGTAAAATAGTTGTATCTATATGATATTTGGAAACATTGTTTGACTGAATTATATTGAGATGAAAAATAAGGTGTGTTTTGATACTATAAGGTATTTTTGGAAATATCTTTAGTGCAAAAAACAGTTTTTTAGTGCGGATTTTCTACATCCTTTGATGTGAAGACTGTGTTAAAACTGTGACTGGGAATACTTTCTTAAAAAAGGAGCAAAGCTCTTGACTTTCTACCCTAGATACCTATTGTTCTTTACAACCGGTGTAAAAAGTCCTTTGAAATGATTAAAAATCCTCTTCTTTATGTTACATCTAGTATCATGCGTCTGTGTCTTCGTGATCGTCTTCACCTCAGAGTCGGTTTTTCACCCCTATCTCTCCCTCACTAATCATCTTCATCTGTCTTCATCCCAATATCGATCATCTTCTTACTGTAAACACATATTTGCCATGCTATCTTCTTTTATATTTTTGGATGTAGGTTTTTGGTCAAGGTTAACTTTTAGTGCTTCTTTATAAAATTGTAGGGTCGTGTGGGATTTGCATGTTTTATGAATGGTTCAATTTCCTCAAATTTTTATTTTATTGTTTGACTAATGTTTAAAGTTTTGGACATCTCCCTTAATCGTAAATTTAAGGGTATGTTTAAATGGTGTGAAAGGTTGGAAGAAAAGAAAATAGGAGAAGGAAAAACTGTGAGAAAACGACATGGAAAGTGACAGTATTAAAAGAAGAATTCCCCCCCCCCCCCAAAATCCCTCCAAATTGTGAGAGAAAAGTTTCTTCTTTTTGGGGGTTGTGTTAGATCTCACTCCTCATTTTCTCCTCCTTTTTCTTTTCTCTCACTTTTCTTCCATCAGAAAAACTTCAATCCTCCTATATTTTCTCTTTATATTTTATTCTTTCAACTTTTTTTAATAACCTTTTGGTGAAATTATAATCTTATTTCTTAAGTACTAAGAATTGTATTAAATTAAAAAGATTATAGGTGAAATTATATCACAAATAAGATTATGATACTGACTGTATATGAGAAATAAGATCAAAATATTAAGTGTTATTTTACCCATAAATTTATGTATAGAAGTTATACTTACTTCTAAAAATACTGTTTAAAATATATAAAATAATGAGTATATGAATATACGAATTTTTTTTAAAATACTATTTAAATTTTAAAAAAGTAATACCGATTTTCAAAATCTTAAATCTATATTCTATGACTGAATAAGAATTTTAAAATGTTGATGCTTTTAAAATTTTGTTTCTTTAAAAAATAAAAAAGCTTAATCTACTTTTTAAAATCTTAAATTTATTAAAATAAATGAATTCTTATAGTGAGAGTAGTTGTCGACACCGAAGCTCCAGCAGCCAGCCAATAGTGGTGTCTCCAACAAGGATGGTTTAGGCTTTTTATTTTTTAAGGTGGGAGACAAAATTGTAAAAGCACCAACAATTTAAAATTTTTATTTAGCCATGAGTATGGATTTAAAATTTTGAAAATTAGTGTTAACTTTTTATAATTTAAAAATTCAAATGATATTTTTAAATAATTTTTTATAATTTATTTATGGAAAAAAAAAAAGAATCGAATCTCTTAGTGTTTACTTTTTGGTCAATATGTGGTCTCTTTATAAATCAGCCACAAACATTACTGAATGTTTTGCTTTTCTTTTTTTTCCTTTTATTTTAAATTCTATCAAATGCAGCCATATCATTGCCCCTGAAAAACCGGATTCTGCCATGAATTTTCTCTTCACACGCCGTTTTCTTACCTCTGCCTTATATAATCACAAGACTCCTTCCATTCCTATTCCAATTCCAATACCAATTCCAATTCCAATTCCCATTAAATTCTCTCATCTCTTTCTCTTCCACTCTTTCTCTTCAGAGGTCACTCTCTCGCCTTCAATGGCGACTTGTGTTGGCACTTCGACGGCGCATATAAACGATTCCGACCCACTTGCTCGGAATCCAAACAGGGCTCAGACCATCGATCATTCCTCCAACTATGTAAAATTCTGCCGACCCACTTTCTCTGATCGTCCTCCGACAGTCCCCGCGTCCATGAACGGCGTTAATAACTTACATACGTGTACGTCGCTGGAGGAACTTGACCGGCAGGACGAAGAAGCGGATGATGATGATGAGGATGATCTCTGGGCGAAGATGCAGGAGGAAGCAAGGTTAGATGTAGAACAAGAGCCGATTCTATCTTCCTATTACCATGCTTCAATTCTATCTCACCAATCTCTGGAAATCGCGTTGGCGAATCATCTCTCCCTCAAATTATGCAGTTCCAGTCTTCCCAGGGGAACCCTAATTGATCTCTTCGTTTCAACCCTCACTGCAAACAAAGAAATCATGGAAGCCGTGAAGTATGATTTGAGAGCTGTAAAAGAACGAGACCCAGCTTGCATAAGCTATGTCCATTGCTTGCTAAATTTCAAAGGCTTTCAGGCATGCCAATCACACAGAATGGCTCACAAATTCTGGTCTGAGGGAAGAAATGTCTTAGCCCTTCTGATTCAGAACAGAGTTTCTGAGATTTTCTCTGTAGATATCCATCCAGGAGCAAAAATTGGAAGAGGGATCTTACTTGATCACGCAACAGGATTGGTAGTGGGAGAAACTGCAGTGATAGGTAACAATGTATCAATTATGCATAATGTTACATTAGGAGGAACTGGTAAAGTGTCAGGAGATAGACATCCAAAGATTGGTGATGGAGTTCTTATAGGTGCAGGAACTTGCATTCTGGGGAACATAAAGATTGGTGAAGGTTCTAAGATTGGTGCTGGTTCTGTAGTTCTGAAGGATGTGCCTTCAATGACAACTGCAGTTGGGAACCCAGCTAGATTGTTAGGAGGGAAGGTTAATCCTGTAAGATTGGACAAGATTCCAAGCTTCACTATGGATCATACCTCACATATTTCTCAGTGGTCTGATTATGTTATTTAGATTATGCTATAGTAGTTGCTAATAATCCTCAATTATATATGTTACAGGGTTATTGTTACTATTAAGTTAGAGTTATTGTTTATGATGTATTAGGGTGATGGTAATTATATAAGGGTTCTTGTTTGTTTGATAAGTGAGGATCCATGTTTCTCCTGTAAGCAGAGAGAGAGAGAGAGAGAACCCTTTTGAGAGGTTGGTGCTAAGAATAAGAGAGCAGTTTGCATGTAGCAGTAATTTTGATTTTTGATGTGTTGTAACTTGTAAGGTACAAAGACTACCTTTTGTTATGCAATATATGAATGTTGCTGCTATTACATTCATTTCCTGTAGTGTGTGTGTGTGTGTTTTGGCAATAAAAGCCTAATATTACTCGATATAATAATGGACTAGCTCCTTAGTTTTCTTTAGGTAAAATTATGATACTCTGCATTTAACTTTAGATTAATATAATCTTTGGTCTTTTAAATTTTTTTCCGTCTAAAACATTAGTCCCTATAATTTAATAAAAATTTAGACCAATTTACCTATTAAGAGACCAAAACTCATTATTTAAAATTTGAGATATTAAAACCAAAATTCGTGCAAACATAGGGATCAAAGATTATATTAACATTTTAAGTTTTCAGCCAAAGGTATGTTATTATATAATTTTCTAGTCGACTTTAAATGTGAGAGTTAGTAGATATGTTTGTTTTGATCTTGAATATAAGATTTTAATTCACTGTCTCCTAAATTTATAATTTTTGCCCTAAAATCTCCCTATTAAATGTACATATTAAGAGAAGTTTCTATCAAAGGAGTAATATCTAATGCAAATTACTAAAAGGGGTACTTTAGAAAAACTAATCTTTATTTTTTATAAATAATTAATTTAATTAATTTTTATAAATTAGTTATTTAGTTTTTATATTTAAGAGTAAAAGGGTAAGGAAGATAAAAAACGAAAGAAAAATATATATATAGTAGATGGATGCAGTCTTTTCTCTATGATATAAGTCCATAATATTCAGTAAGAAAGATGGGTGGAATTAAACTTCTATGATTAGGAATGTTTTTTTTTTACCAAATTCTATGATTAGGATTTGAACATGGATTAATTTGAGTTTTAAATTTTCTTATGACTGACTAGGTAATTCTGGCTTTTCCCTGACTTAGCAGCCATTAAATATGACAAGGATCCAGCGTAAATTAAGAAATTTATTGGCTTTGCTGCATATGTTAGTAATCAAGTGGATGAAAAAGACATGAACTTGGATTTGGCATCAACCAACGTGGGAGGCAAAGGCTGCTTTCATATAACACTACTTTATGGCAAAGGCTGCTATCATACATGCACCACTACTTTATGCAGACATTCAAATATGTTTAGCTTTAGCTAATCACACCTCACACATAGTTTAACTTTAAGTTGCCTAAAAAAGTGATGTGATTTACTAGATGGGTATATGATGAATCACTAATGAAGTGTAGTAAATAACTGCTGAAGTGTTGTAAATATCTTAAAACAATAGTATTTTAGATTAAATTATCTATATATGAATTTTGCTAAATAGGTATGGTGAATGGCTAATGAAGTGTAATAAATAACTAATGAAGTGCCGTGAATATCCTAAAATAGTGCCTTTTAGATTGAATTATCCAAGTGGAGAATTTGCTAAAACATAGTTATTTGCTAAATGGGAATGGGGAATAGATAATTAAGTGTTGAAAATAATTCTTGTTTGAATGGTCAAAACCTGATAGTTATTTTATGTATTATTTTTCACTATTTTAATATTTGGTGGCTTATTAGTCATATAGTTTTTTGGGGTCGAAAAAATGGTGGGATCGAATCCCACATTAGCCAACTTTGCCACAAAAATCCTAGCCGGCATGCTTTGACGGCTAGCCACTGGCAATGGTGGTTGGCTAAAGTGACATTTTTTAAAGTGAGGGGTAATATGGTAAAATCACAACATTTCCAAATTTCATTTTGGTACACGTGGAGGGATTTGAGATTAGGTAAAATGGAGTAACTATTTTAGGATCTTCATATTCTAAAGACATTTATTTGAATTTTTCCCAAAACGCAACGTATATGGACAATGAAAGTGCATAAATGATACTCATTCCATTTTAAATATAAGGTGTTTTTTGAAAAGTCTTGATGCTTAAATATGTGAGGTATTTTACAGAACTTTTTTTAGCAAAAGTATTTCTCAGAGTATGAATCATCAATTATTTATTTCTAATAGAATTTTATATAAAGGATCATGGACTTGAAGACATTCAAATTTATTCTAATGATTTAATAAATTTATGTAAAAGTCATGAAATCAAATCAAATGTTTTCCAGCTTCTTATTATGTTTATATTCTTGTTAAAAAAACTTGTTTTTATTACTTTTTTCTGTTTTCTTATCCTACGTAAAGAAAATCTCTCTATTTCTCTATCACACTATCTCAAAGGTAGTATATTATATCAATTGATTTAAACTGAAATTTACTTCTTATTTTGTTGGTGTAGCCATCAAAATTTTGTTAGATTGTAGTTCTTTTTTTTTTTCTGAATGGATTTTCATTTACATTTACGTTTTCATCTTCAAGTGTTTTTCATTTTCCTTTATTCAAGTTTTAATATTTTTCTTAGTTTTGCTTCTTTTTCCCTTTCTATTAATATATCCATATATATATATTAGCATGAAAACATTTGAATATGAAAACGTAAAGGGTATTTTTGAAATAAAGCCAATAATAAATTATTATTTTCTGCAGAACACCATATATTATGGAACATGTAATCACCCCTAAAAAAACATCTTGCAAATGGAAACAGAGGGAGTAATTTAGTACTTTACTTAAAGACACAGCATAGAGATAAGGAACCCAGACGGGGCTATAACTATGATGAGATTTAAGGATTACTTAATGAAGGATTGGAACATCTTCCTTGAGCACTTTAGAACAAATGAATGTGCTAATTGACTTGCACGATCAACTCATAATCTCTAAATAACCAATCTAGAGTACTCCTTCCCATCCCATTTATAATATCCCACCTATCCCTAATACAATATCCCTTTTTGGGGATAATCCCTTATAACATGACGAATTAAAATTCGAATTCTTATTGAAAAAAAGTGTCTATATTTAGTACCCGATAGTACCTCGAATAGGATTACCTCCAATAAGATGAAACATATGCTTAGCAAAAGAAACAACAATATCCCTTCTAAAATATAATTAAACATTTATGACTCGTTACAAAAAACACCCTTATCTATTCTACTGTTGACTTAGATGATGCCTCTTTCATTCGCTTCTCTCTACTCAATGAACTATTAACAAAGTGTAAATTTGAAAAGTCGTGTAAACAATTATGACATTTAACTAACTTCTAATGAAAGTCATAGGGTCTTATAAAGAGAATAGGAAGACGTATTTATTTGTC
The DNA here is from genome assembly GCA_037074615.1 of Leucaena leucocephala. Taxonomy (NCBI): domain Eukaryota; kingdom Viridiplantae; phylum Streptophyta; class Magnoliopsida; order Fabales; family Fabaceae; genus Leucaena; species Leucaena leucocephala. Next base: position 11,006,151 of record CM073540.1, on the reverse strand, counting down.
CTCCCATATGTTGTAGAGTGGATTGATCGTGATAAGCAAAGGAGTTAGCATCCTCCTTAGCTTTCTCTTCCTTTTTTTTTTCTTTCATCTTTCCATTCAAGAGGAAAAATACCATAAAGATGAGTAGAGAAAATTGCTTATATGGCGAGGAGTCAGGCAAATTATAAATAAATCATTGGAAGGGGGGCTTTACACAATTTTCTAAAGACAAAAGCCAGTATCAAAACATGTACCATAAAGTGAGGGACATATAAGAGATCATGCCTGGTAACAAAATAGACTTCATGGAAGATTAAGAGTTCCCCTCAAGTGCCAAGGTTGGGTGCTCGGGTTGACACAGGAGCGCCATGAGAGTATCTCCACTGATCACAGGCTGAGCATTTATCTAACTTCACACTGTTTTCCAACGTACAGAATTTACAAGACCAGTTCTTGTACTTGGTGGTAGCATCTTTTGGCCTCTGTGTTCCACACAACTCGCATATAGGAGCTAATGGCTGCAAAGGTCAAGCAATCATTAACATGTAAACAAGCATACATGTAATCCAAATATCAATATATATATTTGTCCAAAAAAGGTATATCAATATATAACAAAATCTATAGCAAGTGGCTCTATTCATACGCACTGAACAATTATGCAATGTACAGGAAGTCATTGTCTAAGAAAAACGCAGTCTGTCAAAGGAGGCAGAATGCGAGGATAAGAAACCTAAAATTTTGCAGCTTTATACATGCCGCCCCAAAATAGCAAGTACAAGAAGTTTAGAGGAGTTAGCAATCAGTAACAGTCATTCCTATCAACTCTTACTTGAAAGCACACCATCCATAACTAATATAGACCTATTGAAGGAAAAAATCAATTGAGAATCTTTAATATGCACACCAAGAGCTAGGGAGATATATATATATACATATATATAAGCATGAGATATATCTTATTATAAAGTGAATCATATTTTAGCTGTCATCCAGGAGATAATATGTCCCTTAAACTAAAGTCCTTGTGATTTAAAATCCTTACCTAATACTACCTTGCCAATTGCCATAAGGTAAAATTTAAGACGCAATTATGTCAAAGAATAATTCTTTTAATAATAAACTGCAAATGCAACTCAAGACATTTGGATGCTTACTTTATTTAACAGAGTGCATATCAGACATTCCCACATGTCAGATTCCTCAGAATGAAGTTTTCCATTATTATCAGGTAGTGGCTTGGAAGATGGTATTGATAAATCTGAAGTGCTAGATCCTGCCTGAGAATAGGACCGAGAACAAGACATCTTTACCGATTCAGAACAACTTCTCTGAGATCTAATTTGATGTTCACAGATGGATCCAATTCTTGTTGTATCCATAGTTAGATCAACATATTTAAAATCTGAAGGGGTGCTGAAACTTGGATCTGATTCACGACTTCTTTTTCGAGGTCTTTGATCCAAAGGTAGAGTAGAATTATTTCTTTCTCTTGTAGATCCTGCTTTTTCCTCCTTATGCTCAAGATCCTTAGCAATATCATAGTCTGCATCTTCATCACATGAAAGTTCACAAGATTGAGAACCACACCAAATATCATCCTGTAATCTCCTTTCTGCAGCCATTGCAGCAGCTTGTACTGGACTGAGTGCACCCATTATTGCACTGTCACCACCAAGGCGTTTAGGCCCAGATGGTAGGAGAGATCCCAAGCGTGATCTATTTTCTGCTGCAGCAAGTGCAGCCTTACGGAGAGATGAAAGTGGAGGTTGAAGAGATAAACCACCTAAACGCCTTCCTGGAAGGTCAAAACCCTCTGTTGTCCCAGTTATTCCCTTAGCCATCAGCTCTTCACATTCCTATACAACATTGATAACATCAACACATGAAGAAACTCATGTCAAGGTAAAACACAAAACAAGGACTCTTGCTAATAAATAATAGAATTTTCCACATAGAAGGTACACCTGAAGATAAGTTCTCAAAATTTTAGAACAATCATAAGCCAGAATATTTAAAGAGGGTAACAAAGTGAGGGATGGATGAACTAATACTCAAACTTCCAAACTTTGACATAATTAACGTTGTCTACTAGCAACTTTTACTACAGAAGAACACAGTTCAACAGGTAACTGTGGAGAAGATTATATAAATCTACCCAGCGCCTGCAAGCTGTTTCTAGCACCATCTTTGGTTGAAGGTAAGTTGCAAGGGAAATGTGCTATTCGCCTTCTCCTCACTTCACAACTTTCTTCGCAATTATAGCTGATAAAAAGGCCCAAAGCATAACTGACATCATCAACGAAAGTATGCAATCAGGGATTTAAGAAATTTGAGTCATAGCAATTTGATCATTGAATCGAACTGCATTCCTGATAATAAACCCAATGGCCAAACCATCATGTACTGCAACCTTAACAAAATATTGGCCAGAAATACTTGTTTTAAGAAAAAATGTGTCACTTACAGCCGCATAATGGTTTCAAAACAGAGTAACATTTCCACATGAAAATGAAAATAATTTCACAAAACAATACAGAGAAAAGGCCATATTACATATGCACTATGTGGGAAATAAGTAAAAGTAAAACCTTTCTAAGTTCATCCCAAAGCCTGTAAAAGTTGGCATTGTGAGGACCATGAACAATATGGCAAAGTTCATGAAGCATTGTATCCAGAACTTGGTCAAATGGGTAGAAGTCCCAGTCCCTGTTGGGCCTTCGCAGCCTCAACTTCACATGTACACCAGCTCCAACATTCAACCCAAGAAGAGACGGATGTTTAGGGCTACAATTACATTGATTGATTCATTATCAATTACATATGAAATCAAAACCAACGTACGTTTGCAAAAGTCACTCAGAACTCCTCTCATCACAGCAATTTGAAAGAGACTTGTATTACGGGAAGTGTATGGAATTTAAATAAAGTAAACGGGATACGCAGCAAGCCACTGTTCCTATCCTTTAAACTTAGTCTATAGACACGCAAAAAGCGAAAAAGAGGCTACTTCAATTGTTAAAGCAAAAGCAAAATAATGAATAATCAGAGTCGGGGTTCTAGTTTATGGTAGCAAGCATTAGTCTGCTAATTTCACATTTCCCATTTCCGAATGCAGCAATCATACCCTTTCAACAAAAAATCTTGCAAAACTTCCCTACATCCTTCAAAGTTCGGTTAAATCATTCAATAAATAAACTAACATTCAGTTAAATCATTCAATAAATAAACTAACATTTTCCATAAGGACAGTGAATCGCCCCACATAAAGAGAGAAGAAGGCTTGAAATGTTCTAATTCACAACACATCGGTTTTTACCAAAAGAAAATTATCATCCCACCACCCAATGTATTTTGTATCTTAAAATTACTTTCTACAACTAAAACACAGGGAAAAGTGTAAAGCGAGAAAGAAAAAATGTGATTTACCAGAATTCAGAAAGGACTTTGACCCTCCATTTTTTTTTCCGCATAATGGGTTGGACCTGTTTGGCAATTTTCTCCAACATCTTCCTCGCTTCTTCCTGCCCATCCTTCTTGAGAGCTTTGATCTCCCAGACCTTGTTAAGATCGCCCACATTCATCGTTCTGAACACCGCGAAACAAAACCTTCTGAAAACCCTAATTCAGCGACCAATCCAACCAAGAGGAAATTTAACTCTTAAAATTGCATATTCTGAACCAATATCAACGATCAGGAGACTACAAACGACGACGAAAATCGATGGGTGGAGATCATTTTAGTAAAGTCACTTCGCGTTCGCGAGGCTGGCGGGATTTTGAACATCAAAAGCGCCGCTCGTGAGATTAAACAAACCTTATTTGATTTACGGAAAAATTGCTCAAAAGTCCCAATTGAATTTTATTTTAAGGACCAGGTCCTTCGAGGCATATATAAAATGAGAATGAAATGACAAAAGTGCCCTTACCTTATAAAAAAAACATGAAGCATACCAAAGCACAGGCATCACAGATAAAGGTGAAATTTAAAGTAGAGCTTATAAAATAAGTAAGTCTTGTATGTTGTGGCTAGTGTGTCACAACCCACAAGCTGAAACTACTCTAGTTTGAAGGCGCAATGAAGACATAGGGTGAGTGAGTGAGCAAGGGTCAACGAGGTTGAGGGAGTATTCAAGTGATTCTAACAGTAGGGACGACATAGGAGGAATCTGCCAAAGAAGGTTGTAGGGAGAGTGAAATTGAATCCCCTGTTTTTCTAAAAGGAATCATGTTTTTTGTTGAGTTTAGTAGGGGAGTTTAGTTCTTCATAGACGATAGTTGCATTAGTTTTTTCTGGTTGAGTTTGTTGTTGTATTTTTTTTTTGATATAAATTTTTTTTAGAAATGGTGAGAGTTACTCGCAATCTAAGGGTAAGACAAAATATCACTTCTTTCTAAATGATACTAATGTCGGGTAGAACGAGCTGTCTATTATCCTTAAACGTAAACGTAAGCACCTAGTTATATTAATTTTTGAAGAGAGTTTGTTGTTGTTGTTATTGTTTTTGTTCTATATGTTCATTGTTAAAAATACCGCTTTTTGAGCCACATGTTTTTTTTTGTTTTTGGTACAATTTTTGAGCCACATGTTATAAACAGCAAAAACAATTATTTACCTGAATGCTATAAAGAAGGTGGCAAGCCCATAGCCTCACCTCCTCCTTCTGTTCCCTCAAGCCCAATGCAGGTGACGGGGATCCCCTCCCATCCTGTCTAATCGTTTTTTTCGTCATCAGGTATAATTTTGCACGAACAAATTCATAAACTATTATATCCAGATGCGTGGTGTGAATCAGATTTATATATAATCGAAATTAAATTTTGATAAATTAAGTGAGCAACAAAAAAAAATTCATAAACTATTAAAATTTAAAATACTTATATATATGATTTAAAAATAAATAAAATAATTAATAATTAAAAAATTAATATTTAAAGTAATTTATAAATCTACAATATATTAATTTATTTAGCAATTTATTAGAAAATTGATGTAGTAATGTTTTTTTCAGGTTACAAAGGCAAGCCAAATTAATTTGCATTACAAATAGCTTCGATATACAACAAATTAATTTGTCTTGCGATAGGCCTACGTATTAACCCTATGATCTAATAGGATTTAGTTAAAAGACTTATTTTAATTTTAAATATAAAATTATAATCTATGTTGCCTCTCATTATTCTTATTAATTGCACATGTTAAAATAGAGGTTTACTCAATAAGCCAGTTTCAATGTACATAGTTAAAAATGACTAAAACAAATTTTTACAAATAATTAAACTAACTAATTATTTTAATATATGTAAATTAGTTATCCAATTTCTATATTTTTTAGTAGAAACCAGGTGATATTCCTTAACTGATAGTTTAGAAATTAATCCTCTTAAGACGTAAAGATCATCGAAATGAATTTTACTTCTCTCAACCTCTATATTTAGAACTAGAGAAATATATTATATTCAACTAATGCCCATTACAACTTAGTATATGTGATATATCAAGTAAATCCCATTACTTGGGCCTATAACATAAAAATAATATTACATTTTATCCTAATTATAAGAGTCAATTAATTTTTTTAAATAGATTTTAGAAGTTAAATAAATCAATTAATTATAATTAATATAAAAAATAATTAATTAATTTTGGTAGATTGAAGAGTGTATAATATAAATTCATCTTAAAGAGTTAAATTTAACCATATTTAATTTATTTATTTAGCTTTTTAGATATATCTATAAAAAAATTAATTATATCTTATAATTAGGATAGGATGAAGTATAAGTTAAAATTAATAAAACGTAGCCCATTACAACAAAATATAAGTCGAAATTGATGATTTGGCCCATTGCCCTTGTTATATGGTCAAATCTTGGAATATACTATTTTTTGGTATACAATGAAGAATGAATCGCTTAAACACCTTATGATCTTGTTTTTGCTCTTGTGCTCAGTTATTTATTGTCTGAACTCAATATGTCTTTCATTTTTGTTTGATCTTTTTATATGTTATTTTCAAAACTTTTTTTATCCCCAAACTAATTAATCAAAAACTGATAAAATGTCAACAAAATCCAGTTAAAAATCAACAAAATTATGTCCAAAATTAATTAAAATAATTTTATATGAAATTAAAAATAGCAATATAATTAAAACTAATTCGATTCCAACTATAACACGCCACATGCATTTGTATTGAATTCAAGACGAGTTGTATTATGGTCTGCTACTTATGAATAATAGGATTTCTACAATTTATATAAATATATCAATACTAATATTGATTAGACTAGAATTTTTTGCCAAAAATTCAAATAATTTTTTAGTGAGTACTTTGGCCCATTCAATGATTATTTTTATCAAAATATATATGTTAGAGTCAACAATATTAAAATCAATTAATTTATAAACGAGTACTTTTGTTGATTCAATAATTGTTCTGGTTGTTTTAAAACATTGCTTAAAAGATTTAATATTTCTTGTAATTTATTTTTTTTATACAAACAAATTTATATGAGTTCGGCACTAATCCCTCACTAAAGTTAGGGCATAATTTCAGGGCTTAGAGAACTATTATAAAAGACTTACGAAATCGTCTATCAAATGATTCCCCATAATAGCAACGAGAATCGAATTCAAATTTTTATAAGATACGGTCCGTTCTTATTATATGTGCTAAGTTGCTTATAATTTATTTTATTCAAACATTTTGTTGCGTTTGTTTGGTATGGTGGAAAACTAAGATGACGTGGCAAAAATAGATTTGATGTTTCTTGGTAGATGAATGAAAGAAGAACACAACTTTGGTGACAATAATGAGTGAAGTTACCAAATAAGTGATTGCATATTGTCAATATTCTCATAATGAAATAATTTACCAGAAAGAAAAGCCACTATAAATCATGTTAGTGTTATATATATATTTAAAGCTTACACATGAAGACTTATATATTGTGGTAACCCAAAAGCCACCACGTGGCATCTCTAGAATAGAGAAATTATTTTGATATTCACAAAGAAAAAATAAACAAATAAAATAATTTCACCACAAATAGATAAATTATAGATAGTAAAACAATCTATATATTTCTAACGAAGCTCCAATTGATTAAAACTATTAAACCTGAACAAAAGGAAACTTATATAGAAAATAGGTATATTTGAAGATAAAAAAAATGAAATGGACATGGTTAGTCCCAAATTGAACTATCAAACTACAAGGTAAAGTTATCATTGATGGCCAAAAAAACTTTATGTATCATATTTTTAAAATTCACTATTCCGAGGTTAAATTTAGTGGAAGGGGCTAATTTTTTATAAAATAGTGAATCAAGAATTAAATTTGTACTAAAAGAGGTATCTATATTTAATATTCGATAGTGTCTCGAATAAGATTACCTCCAATAAAAGAATATCTAATATGAATGGTAGAAAAAAAAAGAATTTACTCATTGCTCCTACATTTTCTTTCCCCTCCACTCTAACTATTTTTTATTTTTTTATAATTATTTCTTCTGATATGAAATATATAAACACAATAACTAATTTACGGAGATTAACAAAATTAGTTAAATGAAAAATATGAGATAATTTTTTTAAAATACCATATTTAATCATTTACATTAAAAATTACTCTATTAATATAAACCTTCCTTTAATATGTGTAGTAATAACAATAATTTAGGAGGAAAAATTATAAATCTATAAGATATAATATATCGAGATGTTATATTTAAAATTAAAATAGTTCTATCAATTAATTTTTATATTTAATATAAGAAGAATATATATAATTCATAATTTCATTTTACCTTAGATTTTGGGAAATGTGGAGTATTCAATGATTTGACATTTTTCCCCTTGCATTATTAGATCAATGGATCAAGCATTGATGTTGGGATTTTATGATGTGGGGTGTCTTTGAAGCGGGTTCACTAGTTAGTGGTGTGTCTTCTACCTCCACCACAACCTCCTTGCAGGTTTTGGTCCCAAATCCCATTTCAGATAATGTCATTTTCATATAAGTGAAGCTATGAAGATAACTATTCCCCAAAATTATGTGACAAATCATCACTTCTATTTTCCATATTTCCTTTTCAATACCTCAAGAAACAAGTCATATTAGAAAACTCAGGTGTCTGCTGCTTCATCACCTGAGAAATAATGTACAAGACAAGAAAAACTCAGAGAACATAATTTAAAGGAAGAGATAGTGACACAATTTTGGCCTGATCAAACTTGAATTTGAATTAGTTAATAATACTCCTTTTACTCCTCAATGCAAAAATTAGTTGATGGTTTGTTTTGATCTTAAATGTAATATATCAATTTACTTATCTTTTAAATTTTTCAGTCTTTAATATATGACATATTTAACTAATTTAATTAGATTAAGTAAATTAGTTAAGTTAATTAATATGACTTGCTTTAACTAAAATACCATAATCATCTTCCTCAACTCATTCCCTCTCTCTCTTACTTTATTGTTGTTGAGAAATGTCAATAGATGTGATTTAGGAAAAAAGTTGATTAAAATAAAAAATATGTTTTATATTTAGGACTAAGATCAACTCTTCAATTAAATATTATATTAAAGATAAAAAGAGTAACTCTTTTTCTAAATTATCCATAGCAATTGTACAAATTAAATAAAGGCTTCCATACATATGGGGTAGTTTTCACTTTTCATTTCAAATTATTAAATATGGTATCTTATGTAAATAAACATATATACTTTTTATAAATAACTTTATCTAACTAATTTTTTAATATCTATATATTAATTATTTAGATCTTACATTTAGGATTGCAAGGAATATTAGATACTTTTGGTGATTTATTACTAAAAAATAGAGATATTGATGAAAAAAATTAAGTGTAAAGAGCCCATTTTGTTTATTTTGCTTACAAATTTTGGGATCAGGAAATTTAAGATGTGGGGATAATGTATTTATACATATATTTTATGGGGGAGTAGAACTAATATTAACAAATTTTAATTTGTGAAAATTGTACAAATAACATTAAGCAAAATATTACAATATAAGTCCGTCATTGCTTGCATTACAACCCAATTTTTTTTTTAATCTTATAATTGCTTCTGATTATAATATATATGGTAAATTATTTAAATAGGCAATCCAATAAATTGTGCGTGATTAATTCTCTTTTTAAATTTGGGTTATGTGTAACACACGTAATCTAACAATTAAATATATTATTGATTATTTACACAATTCAAAATTTAAAATATATTGTCACCGTCATATTGTCACTATTATTGGCAAAATTAATCTAGATGTATACTTAGTGAAAATCTTGTATAATCAACGAATAACATTATTTTTTTTTTACAAAATTATAAGTATAGAGACCACTGTCTATAATTGAGGAAACATAAATACTATTAATGTAACCTAATAAAAAATTGAGATGAAAATATAAGCATCTGTATATTAATTTTTTATTTCTTTTTCAATAAATTCATGTGGTCCTTAGTGGTCTAAACGGGAATTTCACATCACGTTGGGATGTCCATTTTTGGAACTTAGAAAACTGAGATTGTGTCAGATTCTTCTATATATGTGAAGCTCTTACATGGCTTGAACCGACTTAGTTGTTCCACACTATAAACTAAATCTTCATTCACAAGCTCTGCAATTTCTCTCTCTCCTCCTACATTTCCATATCACAGAGAGAGAAAAGAATGGAAAATATGGGTAAAGCTAAGAAGCTTATTATAAACAGAAGTAAGCTAAGCCATTATTTGTTGTTAGTTTCAGTGATCTCTCTCTGTTCTTCTCTCTTCTTGTCTCGTTCTTCTTCCTTTCTCGATTACTTCAACCTCTACTTCTCCTCCTTCGCTTCCAAGATCTTCTCTCATACCATTGATAAGAACTGCATGTTCCTCCTCTGTAATGGCCTCCTCGTTTTCCTAGGCATCACCAGATCCTTCTCCAAGCCTGATCCTGATCATCCTGATCATGATCCCCATGATCATCGCCTTCATGATGATGATGAACTTCTTGAACGTTGTAGCAGTATTCGAGATACTTCAGAAGTTAACCCGGTAAAGGAGCTGAAGGTTGAGATAGATGCAGAAATGGAAGAAGAAGAAGATGATGATGATGATGAAGATGAAGAAGAAGAAGAAGAAGGGAAAGAAAGTGGTCTGTTGTTGGGTTTGGATTTGAAAGAAGAAGAAGAAGAATGGTTAGAAAATGATAAGATTTTGGATGCAGGAAACGTGGAGGAAGAGAATTGTGGGTTAAGCACGGAGCAGATGAACAAGAAATTTGATGATTTCATCAGAAGGATGAAGAAAGATTTGAGGATTGAAGCTAAACGCCAACTAGTCATTGTTTCTAATTAATAATTAGAAAAACCCTGTTTTTTTTTAATTAAAAAAGTTAGATTAATTAGTCTTGGATACATTTCTAGGTTAAGTGTTATATATATATATATATATATATATATATATATATCTTCCCCTGTTCCTTCTCTCCCCTCTTGTACTTTATAAGTTGCTTGTCTTTCTGGCAAAACTGGTAGTTTGATCCTTTGATAGCAAGGAATTGTTTATTAGTCTCTCTCCTCCTTATTTGAAATCCTTTTCCATATATAGTTCTTCTTGTTTTTATATGTTGTCAAAAGTATCAATTATTTTTTAATACATTTTGTTTTCATGTTTCCTAAATTTTTTTATATAATACAACTTACTTTAACTAACCTTTTTAGTTTGATTAAATTAAATAATTTAGAACAGAGGATATATCTACGCCAATTATTTTATTAAGCAATTTAATCATCACCCTAGTACAAGAAAATAAATACTGTCGGCTGTTGGGTTCTTGCCACATAGGCAATATAACAAAACTTTAAAAATTTTCCAAAAAAACCCCCAAAGTATTCATAGGTTTACCTTAAATGCAATGAAGGAAAGAAAGCTTAACAAATTTAAAATAGGAAATTTTCTATAGATACATTAACTAAGGACATCTTATATTTATTGAATCGGGATGTCGTCCAATTTTAATAAATCTGGGCATTCTAATGACCTATTTTCGTGTGTTCCTCTATGAGCATATATAATGTGGGTATTGGGTCTAAGTATATTTTGACTCACAAATTATAATTGGCCTCTAGCATAACATAATATATGATCATTTATAAGAAGATTGATTTTTTTCATACAATCTAATCTATAGCATACGATTAAGTTAGTGACTATAACATACAATCTAATCTATAACATACAATTAAGATTGACTTTTTTGTCATATTATATCATTAATTTTTTTATATAAATATAATTTTATTTTTTATTTATTATTATATAGATTATTATTTTTTTTAAAAATGTATATACTCCTTCGATATTTAATATAAAATCTAATATATAATGTAATTTATGTATATTATAAAATAGATCTTATATTAAAAATTAGAGAACTATTAAATAGAAATAAAATTAACAAATTATTAAACTTTACAATAAAATAAAGTTAGTGAAATTTATAATTTTTTAAATTCTTATAAAGAATCAAAAGAATATATATTAACACGTGTAATTGGTCTTGATTGGACCATTCCTTAAACACAAGTTACATGATATAATACTCTACAAAAAATACTACTCCTTCCTGTCTCAATTATGTTGTCTTAATTATAAGTAAAAATTACTCACTACTCTAATCCTTAGAATAAACTTATTTTAACTAATTATTATATACTAAAAGATAATAGTTAAATTATTAAATATATTTTAAATTTATAAAAAAAATTAAACTTGCCCATATTAAATAATGTATATTAAAAAAATATGCTATATATTTTTTTTCACATCTTTCCTCATTCAATAGCGGTAAAGTTAAAAAATAGTCATTTATGACACTCTCGAAATATTATATTTAGGACTAAATTTTTTTCCATAATAAACTTATAATAAAGATCAAATTGATAATTTTAAATCTAATTAATGCATGTTTTTAATTGTGTCTCATTCCAAAAAAAGAAAAAGAAAAAGAAAAGAGGAGTAGATAAAATTATTTCAATAAATAATTACCATTATTAACAGGAATATTTCAGGGGGGGAAAGAATTCAATGTCATACACAATTAAGAAAAATAATTAATTTTCTTAATATTTATGAAACAATTACGTATTTTTTTTGCTTATAGTATATGACATCCAAAAAAGTACCAAAAACACAAGACAAAGTACGTACTGAATCCATGTGGCATGCTGAATCTATATTTGGAAGAGGATAAGTGAACAAATGTATTACTATTACGTGATGCCACTAATAAGAGAGCAGTTGTTAAATATGCAAAAACAGCCTCCTAAGCTGTTCTCTGCATTTATTTTTCATGTCTGCCCAAAGCCAAGCAGTTGGTTGCATCATACTCTCTTTGCTTTTTTGTGTTTATGGCATTGTTTCGACCCGACCAGGCCCTGGTTCCCGGTTAAATTAGTTGGTATCGTCTGATTTTGACAATTTTAGCCAATGTTTAGTTTATTTTATTTAATGTGATTTTGTATTATATAAAATGAATATGTGAAAAGAGTTTTATACTGTAAAACATAAAATCTTTATATTTAGGGTTTGAAAGAGAATGAATATTTATATAAACAATAAAATATTTACTCAAATGATAAAGATTACGGTCATTAAATCATTATTAGAAAAAGCCAATTCAATATTAAAAAAACATATCAAGTTTCAAATATATTATAAGAAATTCCTAAGATTTCTCAATTTTTTGAGAAAATTAGGGAAAAGTCCATTTGACAATTTTTGTCGTCGTAAGGACTTTAGTATAATTATCCTCAATGGATACAATTTTTTTTTAGCTTTGAGCGATTTATAATCAACTATGTATAAAAATCTTTAATACAGAAGTAATTTAATTTACACATAATTAAAAATGTTATACTTGCTAATAATGATTGCACTATCTCAAATTAATGAAATCATATTTTATTGTTAAAAATCTATTCCCTTGTCCTCTATCCCCCACTTAAGTTATCTTTTTTATTTTATACTTTTGTCAGTTTTAGTTCTGATCCTTATATTTTTTATGAGTTGTAGTTTTGGTCTTTATAATTAGTGGTCCAAATATTAAACATATAATAAATCAAAGTATTTACAGATGGATTCAACTTTATTTTTAGTTTAACACGGGCCCCACCTTGATTGAAGCGTCACTAACAAACAAGGACATGAAACTTGCAGAAACACCCAGAAACTAAACATAGTACTCACTGAATCTTATTCTTATGCGGAAGACAATAAGTGAGTGAGTAAGTAATATATACATAGGACCATGTTTTGTAAGGTAGCTGTTAAATCTGCAAAAACAGCCACTTATGATTCTATCTTTATTTATTTCTCTTGTCTCTCGCCAACCCTAACAATTTGATTGGATGGTCCATGATGATTCACAAATCTATATATAGGTCATTTGTTTCACTAATTACTCCTTGATGTTATTGATAACCACCAAACATAATGCAGCTATGAATCCCATCAATCTGATAGCTAGTACAAACTTCGTATATATATATATATATATATATGCTAAATTATACTTTTACTCCTTTAATTAATTTAATTTTTATGTATTTGTTCTCTTAAATTTTAATTAAGTTTTCAAAGAAGGTCTTTCGTTTGAGGGGTTGGTAAAGAAGGTGGATAGAGTCATCTAACGTAGAGAGAGACAGAAGAAGATATTATCTAATGAAGTTATTTAAATAAGAATATTTAATTAATAATTTATCTAAAAAATTTATTGTTGATTATGATCTGTGCAATTCATATAATCAACCTTATATAGTGAGATAAGTTATATTATTATTGTTGTATATGTGTGTGTATATATTATTAGGCAAAATCATACTCTTACTCCTTTAATTAATTAATTTTTTTAGTAGTTTCAATTTGATCTTTTTTTTTAATTTTAAATAAGCGTAGTTTTAGAGCTTTGACATTTAAAATATAATAAAAAAATTTCTATTATTCACGTCACTAAGTTTACTTAACAGAAAATGCTAACAAAACAATTAAAATGCTGAGAAAGTATTTTTCATATTTTAATCTAATCTCTTTTTTTTTTTTGCATTTTAGCTACTAAGACAGACATCCATGAAGCATCTACAGTATTATTTTAAAAGAAATTAGGTAAATCCTAATTCTTCGTTGCTTCATATGTTGATTGATTACTGAGTTTGAATATTAAGATTAATAAATTATTGTTGTGATTTTGTGGGTAATTAGCCCTCCACTTGTACTCGAGTTGTTTGTTGATGCCAACGGTAACAACAACGTTCCATTAAAGACACTTTGAATTTATTTGTTGATGTCAAATTAATTTAGCGATGTCGAAGATGATTCAACCTCCACTAGCTTTTAACTAGATAATCGTGCATAACGTATTTCAAAGTCACAATCCGAGTAGATCAGGTTTCTAATAACTTTTGTAGCGGTTTTGCTGTTCGAATAACCGCTAAAATTATAATTTTTTATTTTAAAAAAATTGAATCAATTTTGATATGTACTGTATGTATGAAAAATAAATTATCATATGAGTCATAGAAATTCTTAAAATTATTATTTTTTATCATTATCTTGCTAAAAGAAGATTAAAAAAATTATTGTTAGAATTATAATTAAATATATTTAAAAAAAAATTGGTCATTAATTGTTTAAATAACTTAATAAAAGATATATACTTGATAATAGCTAAATTATTGTGTCCTTAAAAAAAGAAATTTTTAAAATTCATCGGTTGGAAAGGCTCACTATAGAAGTAATGTTATTATAGGCGACAACAAAGCTCTTGAACCCAGCTATATGGTGCACTGTTTGCTGCCGGATGCTCTCAACCTTTCTCTAGAAAAGTGCCTCAAATAAAATGTATATAAATTAAGTTAATCAAATAGGACAAAAATATTAAAAAATTATAATTAAATACAATAATATCATACCCTCTGCTTAAGCGACATCTTAAAATATATAAAATTTGACCAATCTTACTCTAAGATTCCATCGAGTACATTTGCCATTATCTCTTGTAAGGGCATCATCCCTTCACCTTTCTTCTCAAGTGACAACTCATTTATTTTGTTCTTTCATGCTTCCCCCAAGCTAATAAGGGTATCCACCCTCAACTCATCTTCTAATATAAATTTATTCTGTAATTAAATAAATAAAAAGTTATATTCATTAGATAGATTTAATTAAATAATTAAGTAATTTAAATAAAAATTATATATTACCTTAATCACTTCCTAAACTCTACTTATTCTCTGTTGTAATCATCTCCCAATCCGTCACATAAATAGGAAGCAAGGCCCACTACTTACTAGGAAGACGCAAATAATTACTATACAGTTGGTTACCTTTCTTAGTCGGTTATCCCAAATCATTCAGCGACACAACCACACGTCCATTTTTCATCTAGGAGAGCTCTGTAGCTATCAGCTACCTGATAGACCTATTGCCCTCAGATAATTGAAAAATTAATTATATATAAATTAAATTTAAATAATTTTTATATAAATCAAATAGTTATCAAATTAAAATGGTTAAATAAATACTTACCCTCGAATTCCACTCCAAGGCCTGTATGACGCTTTGGAGCATGATGCTACTTATTATGGGGATGCTCATTCCCCTTATCCTCCTCCTCCAAATTATCATCATTATGGGGATGTTCATTTCCCAAATAAATTTCCTCCTCCTTTGACGAATCAGCCTCATTATTATGTTGGGCATCATTATTTGCCATAATGTTCAAGATGTCCTCCTCGCTCATATCATAGTTGTGAATGGCTCAGAAGTACTACCCCCAGCACTATGATCCTCGTTGGGTTTATTAGGATCGACAGGCTCCTTCCTAGGTCGATGAGTTATCCTGATAAATATTATATAACAATTGAAATAAATAATATATTTTACAACTAACAATTATTAAAAATAAACAATTATATCTATTAACTCTAAATAAATTAAAAAATAATAAATAATATCAAATAATAATTAAAAATTAAATAGTGGTCAATTTAAATTTCCTATAAACTCAATAAAAATAAATAAGTATTTCTATTAACTCTAAATAAACCAGTCTATTAAACTCAATATAAAAATTTTGATACATAATTCTATTAATTTAAGAAATACACTAAATAAAAAAAATAAAAAATAATTTTAGAAATAATTCAAAAATAATTTTTTATTCTTAACTGAAAATGTGGAGTACTATTTAGATTTAGATCTAGATTGTGATTTGATCTGTGGAGAGTCTTCAGTAGAGTTTCGTTTCACAACTTGCTAAAAGTGGTAAAATGAGGTTAATGGGTTTTATAAAGGCTTTGAATTTTTATTGGTTATTGAGAAAATTGTTAGAAATTTCTAGCATTATCACTTCGCTGCCCCTAACTCTTGCCACATATCAAAATTCCTTGAGATACGCAGATGTTTCTAGCGATTTTATTTGTAACCGCTAGAAATTTCTAGCGGTTTCCAGACCGCTAGAAAATCCAATGATCTTTCTTACTCTCTTGTTGTTTCACCACCAAAATGGCTAGAAAATAACCGGTAAAAATATGGCACCAACTTAGTGCCACCTTCTGGCAATACTTGTTGAAAGTCATGGGACCCACACCCATTCCAGTTAAAAAGCTAAAAATTTCTAGCAGTCTGTCATAAAACCGCTAGAAATTTTGCCTTTTATATAGTTTTTCTTAACAGCTAGAAAGTAAATGTTGTCAAATACCCTTTTTTTTGTAGTGATAAATTTTAATATTATGTTATTTTTCTTTGATGGTTTTAGCTATAGGAACATTTTTTATTGAATTTTAAAAGTTAAAAAACTAAGAAAACACTTAATAAAATTTAAGAAACAAAATTAGAAACTAATATAAACATAAAGGACTGCAAGTGAGCTTTTGCTTATATAATATACATATTTTTAGAAGAAATTGACAAAGAAATAAAATTAACATGATTATCTATGATTAGTTGAATAGAAGTGTTTAAAAGTTGAGTAGAAGTTGAAATGAGTACATGGGAAAAAAATAAAGATCGCCAGAACATTAAAAATATGATATCCTGTTATTATAAAAAATATGATACCTGCGTATGAATAATTAATTAATATTAGTTGAAGAGAATTTTATTTTTCCCTTTTAATCTTTTTATTCATTTATCTGTTTATTGTAAATAGAAAATTCAGGTAAATTAAGTCTTGAAAGACAAAGTAGACTTTAAAATTTAAAGAATGTTTACAAAAATATGAATCAAATCCTTACCGATTGAAACAATCTCAATTGATTTTTTATCTTTTTAAAACATCAGGAAGGTGAAAAAAAGTAGTGACGTGTTACGTGAAAACTGTGCAAAATAATATATATATATATATATATATATATATATATATATATATTTCCTCCAATTCTTATTATATAAGGCATTCTAAGGATGGAATGAAAAATCTTATTATAAATATTAATTATATTTTTTCTAAGATTGTTTATGCTTAGAGTTTGATGTATATTTTTTTTTTCATTTCTCAAGTTGTAGTTCGTGCATTTAAATATGGATAAATTGAAAAATTTATCTTCGAACAAATTTTAATGACTTAATTACTAACTAATGCGATGGTTAATGTGGAAGATGTAGCAGGGGAAGGACGGAGAAGTAATTGAAATCAATCCAACAGAAAATGATAAGCTCTGAATCCCATCAACGTGAAAACTAGTACAAACTTCGGATAAAGTAATTTCTATTGAGTTTCCTTTTGTTGTATTAATTTTAATTAGGAAAAATTAATTCATCAATCCTTATAGTTTACCTGATCTTTAATCAGGTATTTGTAAAAAAAAATTTATTAAATTCTTATAATTTTCTCAACCATAATTATTAGTTTTTATATTCATAATCTATTACTTAGAGTTAATGTGGCTAGAGTCCACAATTAGATATTGATTAAGCTATAATCGTATTGTTAGCATTATGTTCAACTCTTTAAGTACCATAAATTAGCAATGCTTTATTTTGAGCCTTAGAGAGTGGAAGAATGTATTGGAGCAATTGCTTATAGATTGGCATTACCTGAGCATGCTCAAATTGGGTTTGGAGCTTCAAATACATCTTTCCCTAATACTCTCTAATGCCTTTTATAATATAATATTTCTCAAATATTGATTTTTTCTTCTTTTTATTATTAGAATCTACATTAAATTAGTGACATTTTGATATCTTATAGGTATGAAATAATGCAAATTTAATTTTTTATGATTTTTTAAAAAAAAACATAAATCAAAATTTATACCATAATAGGGGTACTGAAGAATTTAAACAAAACCACCTAATTTTTTTTTATCAAAATAAATCCGGTTTTTTAGATATCGCCTTAAACTAGTCATACTTAGGCGATACTATCTCATGAAGGGACCATGAGCTACAAAAGCTCTTAGATATCCAGTATTTCAGATTTATCTAGCACATATTCTGTTTGTTTCCTACACTGAATCGTACATAGTATCCGATTTTCCCTAAATTCTCCAGGGAACACTATCAAATGATCATTATAACAATCTCATTTAAATTCATATATCTACTATGATAATTTTCATTATCCTTTTCCTAATATTCCTATAGTCCTAAATATAAGGGCTCGTTGAGAAATTAATTTTGATTCTAAATATAAAACTCTAATCTACTTTATTTTTCATATTTACTCCTCTGATCCTTAATACAGAACATATTAAATTAATTTAATTATATTAAAGAAATTAGTTAATATGATATATTTTTTTTCTCTAAAAAATATCATAATTATATCCCTTAACTCCTTCCCTCATTCTCTTACTTGATTATTCTGATGGAGTATTAATAGGGATAATTTAAAAAAAATAATAAATATAAGAAATAAATTTTATATTTATGATCAAGATTAACTCTCTAATTAAGTCTTATATTAAAGACTGAAGGTGTATCATTTTTATTCGAACTAATTTACCTAATTTATTAACTGATATATAATCTAGTACTCCCTCTAGTCTTAAATATAAGAGCTAGATATAGAGTATATTTTAGTCGTAAATATAATATCATAATCAATTTTGTCTCCCGTTGGCAAAAAAAAATCAACATTATCTTCTAAAATTATGATCTCCCCCCAAAGTATGCATATATAATTACACATATTGAATTAATTTCTATCAAAAAATAGTTCAAATGCAAATGATTAAATAAGGTATTTTAGAGAAACTAACACAAATTATTACAATTAACTAACTTAACTACTTTTCTTAATCTATCTAAATTAGGTAAATATATTTTATATTAAATACTAGAGGTAGTATTACACAAGGGTATGTTTAAAAAATTATGTCATATTTATTTTAATTAATTAATTTTTTTAAATAACTTTTATATTAAATATTTTAAACTAATATGTACGATTTGATGTAGGTGGTTTTTTCACGCCCTGTAAACACTAGTGCGTTTAGAGATCCATAAAAAAGTTGGCCAGCCCTCGTGCTGATTTGATTCTCAGAGAAGCAAAGGCCTCGCGCTCCAGCAAAACTGAAAATAACTGCCAATCAGAATTGATATAAATAGTACAAAATAGATTTATATCTTATAAAAATATAAGTTTAATTTTTTATACTGTTGTAAAGGTTTATTTAGTAGGCAATCTCGTAAATCCCTTGTAAGTACTCTCTGAACTATAAAGTCATATCCTAATCTTAATGAATGACTAGTGTCAAACTTATCTAAATTTTATTGTATAAAAAAATTAAAAATAACTGATTCTCTTGCATCATTTGATAAAATTTCCATTTATTACAAGCATGAGAGTGAATCAATATCAATATTTAATAAAATATATTTCCCTCAATCTCCTTATAAACAGTAACAGCTCTGCTACCAATTTATGTAATATTGATCTTTTAATTAAAAAAATAATTTATAATTATTTTTGTAAGTGGTATCCTAACTTGGTAAATTATCATTAATTAGCTCATCTAAATCTTATTTACCAAAAAACATTTAATACTCAAATTTTTGTAAACTAGACATTTTAAAAATATTCAAAAGACCAAATAGTTGAAAATTTAAACTAGAATATATCCATATTTTTTAGGGAGAATTGTATCTAGGTCCAGTGGAAGGAATTAAATTGTAAAAAAATCCCACGAAATAGCAAAACTATTGTGAAATCCTATGGAATCTGAGATTAATTTTTTCTAATAGTAAAAAGACATAACTGCCTCTTGCTCAGATTCTCTTAGTTAGATTATCTTGAATGCTAGAAGAGAGAAAGAATGAGTTGTCACTCCTCGCCGTCGACGGTCTTCTTCTTACCTCCTTCGTCTTCTGCTCTCTTTGCTCCTCTCACCTTCTCGCGTCCTTCTTCTTCTTTGCCTTAATTTTGAACAAGTTGCACAGTTATTTTTCTAAAATTTTCTTCTTCAACACTGACCCAGAACAAGGACCTATTTAGTCTTGAGTCTAGAGGCATCCCCAAAGAAACAGACACGAAGGGAAGAAGAACTCAGATAATCACTTTGGTTGCTGTAAAATGTGAATGACAGAGCATGCTCTGATATGGGAGGGAATACGGGTTATTATTATAGTACACGATAGTTGTTAATATGAGTGATTGAGTTATTAATAATTTGGATCGATAAAACAGCAGCTGCTCTTGTTTCTGAACTAGCTTTGATTTTCAGAGAAGTGAGACATCTTATGGTAATTATGCAACTGAAAATTATAAATCTCGTTAAATGAAAAGCAAGTTTGTTCAAGATGTATATTTTTGTTTTCTTTCTTCAAGAACAATAAAAATTAAGGAATAACATCTCTAACAATAGTTTTAGGGTTGAGGCAGAGTCATTATAATATTTATTAGCTAAATATTGTCCCTTATTGCCTCCCCCACGGTGTACTATTGCAATTGCATTTAGTCCAGATGGCAAAATACTTGCATTGACACAGTAAGTTGTACTTTCCTCCTTCTCCTCCTTTTGTTAATTTGAACTCCTTTGTGATTGAGCTTAGTTTTTTGTTTGACATGTGCAGTGGTGACCATACCGTAAAAATAAATGTATTAATTGGCCATAGAATGACCCCTTGGGTGGTAAGCTTGTCATTTTATTATTTGCCTCAATTTCTTGCAGTTAAACTTTATTTTATTTCATAATTTCTCTTATTCCTGGTACTGATTACCGTTTCTAGAGAGTGAAACCTTTTTACATCAAGATGTGATATACTGTCAAAGAAGGAACAATTTCCAAGGTTTTGATTTTATACATATAACAAAGCCCCCGCCCTTTTTCGATCATTTATATATGTTAAATGTATTAGTGTATTGTATTTTTTTTTATCTTTTATAGGTTTGAGTTGTTATATTATATAACAGTAGTTTGATTTCGTGACTAGTGCATTGGAGTTTTCTTTGAGCACGTGACAATTAGCAAATTTGTTTAATCCCTTCTGTCATCTTCCCTTTGTTGGTTACATTTATTTGTGTGATTTAATGGAGTTTAAACAATTTATGTATTATGCTTTTGGGATAAATTAGTTTGGGGCACTTATAAATTGGTTATGTTATGATTTGTAGCGTGTTTCATGGTTGAGCTTTCTTTTACTGGTTGCGACTACACCAATGATCCATGTGCTACTAAAGTATTGCATTTAAACATGAAAGTTTTTTGAAAGCATCATACATGTTTTAAAACTGAATTCATTTGAGTTCTTCTTTGGACTTCTTCTTATTATTAGCTTGACTTATTTTTATTGAACTATGAGGTTCTAACACAATAGTGGCATTAATACAAATAAGTCCAAGAAATGGGCAAAAATTTGCTAATATGGAAGGGAACATGGTCTGATATGAAAGGGAATATGAATTGTTATTATAGTACGCGATAATTGTTAATATGAGTGGTTGAGTTGTTAATAATTTGTGCCTGGTACAGGTTTTCATTACTTATGGTTAAGCTGTAAAATCATGCCAAAAGTTTGCTATTGCTACGCACTCTCACTTAAATGTAATACTGCGTCATCTTACTTTGTTTATATATGTTTCTAGTTCAACTTCGTGATCTTCTAAAATCTATTAGATATTTTTCTTTGGTGAAAAAAAAATCTGGTTGTTGATCCAATCTACTTTACAATGATATAGAGTCATATTTCTTTCTTTACTTATATATATGTCTACTTGCTTTTATGTAAATAATAGCTTCCATTTTCATATTATTATCCCTCTTTGCATAGGATCTATTACAAATGACTTGTGACATATCATTAATTATTCAATCCTTAGATCTAAAATAAAAATAATTTCTCTGGGTCTTCACGTCATGGATAGCAACAATAGTACTTTTGAGCTGTGAGTATTATTTATGCTGCTATTATTGTTTATTTTTTTTTATTTAAATATTTTGAAAACCTCTTATAGAGCTTTTGAGATGTCATTTTTGTTATATTTTTTGTCGAGCTTTGGTCTTCTCTCATATTATGAAGGTGTGATCAGATTGTGGTTGGTATATGTTATATCAATATGAAAAGCTATAAACAACATTTACAAAGAAAGGCTTATCAACAATATAATTTGATAAAATGTCATTTTAACATACGCCAAATATAGTATTTTACATGGATGATTATTGTGATTATTCATTCATTGGGTGAAACCATGACTCTAAAAATACCAATATGCCTTGTGTGTTGATGAATCTTAGACTTAGTCTTATCCAGGTACTGATGATAGACGTATGACGAAATGCCCCAAAGGGCAAGCACCAAAGAATCACCTTCAGCCCATTCATTGTGTCATGGAACAAAGCCACAGCAAAAATTATAGATTTTTAAGTTTTCCCATCTATATCACATTGGATTCAATTTCATATATAGGTTTGATTTTTCCATTCATTGTCATTGACAGTATGGCGCACTAGTTTTAATGTTGTTAGTTATGTTTTGACAGAACATAGTCTGATATGAGAGAAGAATGAGTTGTTATTATAGCACACAATAATTATTAATATGAGTGGTTGAGTTAATAATATGTATCTGGTGTAGGTTGTCATTACTGATGGCCAAATCGTATGGAAAGCATATATTTTGTTATGTTCGTATGTAGGACAATTTGAAAATGATGGATAAGTTTAAACATATGTTGGTGGTCAAGTGAGAAAAATGATTGAATCTCAATTTTATAACAAAATGACTTATCACTGTGGATGATACTATGAGGTTGGACACACAGTCAAGACTTGTAATAATCCAAAATAGAGCTAAGAAATGGTGCTAGGTTGTATAGTTTTTTGTATAAATACAGAGCATGCTAATTTTTGCTTTGTAAATAGCTAAGCAAATTGAAAATATTATTTTTTTGTAACATTCATCAAACTTCACCTTTTGGATGATATGGTAGATCTTGATACACATGACTGTGTGTATTGTATTCATTTTACGTTTGCTTCTTATTACTAATGTAACTGTAAAATGTATATATATGAAGTTATATTCTCACTAGAATAGTGTTGGAAAGTCTTATGTCAAAGTTATTTTTACACAATAGAGTTGTCATTTGTTATTGATGGAATTGTTATTTTCATACACACAGTATATTCTTTTTTATTTAGTCTAAGTATTGTGCTTGCGTCCCTAGTTCACTTTCTGTCTGTTTTAATCCTAGGAAGAATTATTAAGATGCCGTTATTTAGAAATGGTGGAGTTGTTATTTTTTCTGTTATTGGTTTAATTTTTTTTTCCAGTAGTGGAGTTGTTATTCCTCTAGCATAGAGTTGTTATTTACTAGTGGTGAATTTGTTATTTTTTTCAAATAGTGGAGTTATTTTTTAGCTGTGGGGTAGTTACTTTTCTAGTGGGTGAGTTATTATTCCTTCATTATGGAGTTATTATTTTTGTTACTGGTTTAGTTTTCCTTCAATATAGAGTTGTTATTTTTTCTATTATTGGTTTAGTTTTTTCTATGTGGTGGAGTTGTTATTCCTCCAACATAGAGTTGTTATTTACTAATGGTGGACTTGTTATTTTTTAGCTGTGGGGTAATTACTTTTCTAGTGGGTGAATTGTTATTTCTGCAACATGAAGTTATTATTTTCAAGTGATTAAGTTGTAATTATTCCCCCTACAATCAAGTTTTGTTTGGTTCATTTCAAGAGTTAGTATGACATGCAGTCTACATTTGTCATTGGTAGAATTAGATTCCTATGTCTCTCGAAATGCTTGAAAAATTTTGCCCATATTATTCCTTCATTATGGACTTGTTATTACTTAGTGGTTGAATTGTTATTATTTCACACACCTGTTTTCATTTCTTATATATTTCAGTTGTCAAATTTCCTGCCTATCTAAGCAATGAAAGCGGTAAGGAGAAGAGCATCGACGGCGAGAAGTGACAACTCTTTCTTTCTCCATTCCCATTATTGAGAATAATCTGACCAAGAGAATATAAGCAATGGACAGTTATATCTTTTCACAATTAAAAAAAATTAATCTCAAGTCCCATGGGACTTCACAATAGTTTTTCTATTTCGCGAGACTTTTTTACAATTTAATTCCTTCCACATGACCTAAATGTAATTCTCCCTATTTTTTATCATCAGACCATGCTTAATTTTAAGCTGTTCAAGAATACACGTATATTTAGATAGATAACACTCTGGCCTGATATGTAAATCCATCTTAACTAATTCTCACATAACAAGAAATGTTAGTTAAGTGATTTAAAATGTCTTATATTTAAAGCTTTTTTTTTCAAATTTACTCTTATTTAAGAATAAATATTGCCCTACATTTTCTCTCACCTTTTTTCTCTCCACATTTTTAACAGGGGTAAAATTGGAACGTACTCATTAATACCCCTCTAAATGAACTTATATTAATGACGAAAATTTTCAACTAAAATGGACTTATATATAGGAACAGAGTAGATACTAGATAGTTTGATCATCGCACTAGCAAAAACTCATTCATATAATCTGGACTTTTTCATGATTTAGTGATAATCAATGAAGCTGGAAGAAGTACAAATAGTGAAATTTCCAGGATCAAGGGCAATAATCAATAAAACCCGGAAGCCATAATCAAAGTATGCATTAGGGTTCATTCAAAAAAATCAAGAAGAAGATTCATTCAAAAAAAGAAAGTATGCATTAGGGGAAAAAGAACATGTTACAACTCATATTTTACAAAGAAACAAAGGCCTCATCATCAATCAGGAACAAGGTGATACAATAAATACAACTAACCTACAAGCAGCATGTAAGTTCATTTTGTATGTGTGAAACTCTATAATACTATCTAAGATGGAGGAGGTGCTTGAGCAAGAGTTATATCAGAAGGCGAAAGAGTACCAGATTGATCAAAATCAAGCTCATCAAACTCTTGCATTACCAGTGAGATATCTTCTTGACTTATCTTCCCCATCTCTTTGAGCTTATAGATAATGAACTCAGCAACCCTAATAGCAACAACAACAGAAGAGATTTACTTGAAATGAATTAATGAAACGAGCTACCTCACAATCACAAGTGTTCAAACTAAACTATTTCTGGATCAGATGCTTCGAAAGAGAACATAATTTTACAAAAGATGTAAAAAAATGCTAGAATCTTCTTTCAATAATATCAACAATCCAAAATCAGACTTATTATGGAAATATTCATCATTCCTTTAATTTGGATTAAAGTTTTGAGTTGTTCAAGAAAAAAACCGTTCCCATGATATAATAAATCATAAGGTATGCAAATTTTGAATGCAACAATGATGCACTTGACAGAAAGACTAGTTTGAAATGAATTAGAAGCTTACAAATACTAATTTGTGCATTAAAAAAATCGAGGAATAGAGCTAAGTGGGTTTGAAAATTCCAGACTGAATTGTTAGTCTATTATTGTACTCCTTATATTTCTTTTGTTATGACGTATTCTACAGTTTCACTCAGCAAATTCAACTTTTCTATAAGAAAGGAAACATAGTGGAATTTTTTTCTTACGTTGATATAATTGACTAAGTGATAAATTGACTATAAATTGACCTGCAAGTTTCTAGAAAAATTTCTTATTTGCTAGTTAAAACTGACAAATTCACTCAACCAGCTTCTTTAGAATAATGAACTAACCCAACATTTCCATCATCATCAAGATCTGCTGCCTCCAAGTCTGCATTGGTTGTCCTCCGATTAAGAACCATCTCAGTGATTTCCTTTCGTCGTTTTTCAGTGTTCAGCTCAGCAATGTAAAGGAAAAGCTGACCTAAACAAATAGTACCTGTCAAAATCCAAAACACAGCAAAGACTCTTCCTCCTTCACTTGAGAAGCTTTTATCCCCATAACCCAAGGTAGTTATTGTAGAACAAACACAATAGAAGGCATCCATAACATCCAACTTCTCAACGGCAACTAAGAAACTTGTCCCCATAACAATGAGCACCAAAAGAAGGAAAACTACCACATAAAATTTATATCTCATCTTATTGACCTCAACCTCCTTTAGAACTTGAGTTGGACCATTCCTATGCAGAGCTTTGACTAGCAAAACTTCCTGCTTCTCAACCAAGTAGTCTGCTGCTTTGCTTAAGATTAAACCAACAAGTGCCATTCCCGTGAAGACAAAAGCACATGCGAGTAGTTTTGTAAGGTCACTATTTGGCACAAGGTCTCCATATCCAACTGTGGTCATTGTGACAATAGTAAAGTATATTGCATCAAGGACCCCCTTTGTTTTCTTCCCTGAGATCTGGTGCCTGACAAGATAGAAGATCAAAGCTCCAATACCTAAATACCCTACAAGATATATAACCACAAGTCGAAAATTTGGATGTAACTTCCCAAATATGGACTCAGAACGTTGAATTGAGCCAATGTCAGTTTTCTCGTGTGGATCGAGATTAGCAAGAGGAGCACTTTTGCAACGGAGAAACCTTCTCCTGCTAACTTGGCCATTTGTTTTTGGCGCTGCTGGATCTGGTAATTGTGGTATCAATGGCTCCCTTGCACTATTACTGGCCATGTAGACAAGTTATTAAGGGATGACCAATATTAAAAAGACCTGGTTCAGTTACACGAGGGTAAGAACCAGCAATAACAGTCAATTATGTGGAAAAATACAGACAATGAATATCAATTCATGCACCAAGTCTTGTGATGCGAAGGCATGAAGTTATGGAGCATATAGTAATTCATAAAACACCAGTTGCAAAGTCTACTACAAAGCTTCACTGAAGCAAGGTCTTCAGAAAACAACCCGCTTGTATTTGTAGTTGATTAGCATAAATATAAAATGAGAGCTGCCTCATCATGCCATGGGCTACTTTAACTTAAAAGCAAAAGCTGATAAGCAAAGACTAACAAATAAAATTATTATAACTTTAACATGCTTCTTGTTCAGAAGTTTGTTGGACCTTATGTGTGAATAAAGCACAAACTCACCAACCATGAGCTGAAATTTCATTTAATTAAGAATGGCAAAGATCGTACACTTAACTCAAGCTGTTTAGTAAATGATCATAACAATGCATCAGATGCAGCATAAGCTATATATCCTAATTACTAAAAGAAAATAAATATTGGATATTTGAAGATGACAAGGCAAGAGCTTTTTCTTGGACTTAATTAGTATAACAGCAGGAAACATTTGGAATTGCAACAACAAAGAGAACACAATGATCTTCTTTCTCTTTCTATTTGGCAAAAATGTATGATGACTATGCAAATGAAGCTCTAGATGTGGAAAATTGTAAAGCAAAACAACTAAGCAACAGAGATACGAAATTTGTGAAGCATCATTCAATCTTCTTGCCTCAAATCCATATAGGATTAAAATATAAAAAAAAATACAAGAACTTTGTTTAAATTTTACAATTCATATCAAGTTCTCAAGCTAAATTTCATAATATATTAAGAATGGAAATCAAACAAAGCAGGAAAAAGGAACTAGAGAAAGAAAATTTTCAAAAAATAAAGCTCTATGCCTTTTTTATTACATCATCCAATGACCTCAATCATGCATGGAGGTTCAATCTGATCTGATCCAAATCAGGTAAATATTCCCGAGTTTATGGGCCTACAGAGTCGTGAATTATAAGAGAAGGAAACATCGAAAAAGCAAAATAAATACAAGAATCAAAGACTGCAGATCAAAACTAAAACTAGCCACAAAAAAGCTTCTGTCAGCTAAGTCAAAAGAGTTGCATCAATTACAAGATAAATCGAATAAGTTAAGATCGAGCTTTTAAGACACAGAATAATCACTATGCTACATAACTGCCAAATTGCATTCCATTTCGAAGGTCACAAGAATTTCAGCAATAGCTACGAAGCTTCAACCCCTATAATCCAAGATTGACGGACGATAGTACAAATAACTAAAGTAAGGAATTTCGAAAATAGGGAAAAACTTCAGCGAAAAGGCAAAACGTAAGTTTCAAACAACTAAAGTTTAACTTACAGAAATAGACATTCAGAATCTGAAGATTCCATGCCAAAAATGAAAATAAATCCGTAAAATCAAAACGAGAGAGTGGGGATTAATAATCACTATGCTACATAACTGCCAAAATGCATTTCATTTCGAAGGTCACAAGAATTTCAGCAATAGCTACGAAGCTTCAACCCCTCTAATCCAAGATTAACGGACGATAGTACAAATAACTACAGTAAGGAAGTTCGAAAATAGGGAAAAACTTCAGCTAAAAGGCAAAACGTAAGTTTCAAACAACTAAAGTTTAACTTACAGAAATAGACATTTAGAATCTGAAGATTCCATGCCAAAAATGAAAATAAATCCGTAAAATCAAAACCAGAGAGTGGGGATTTTACCTTTGGACGAGAAAGCGAACGCAGAATCTTCGGAGAGCTTCTGAAGTTCTGCGGACAGATCCCAGTGGAGTCGAAGGTCAATGAACAGTTCACACTTCATTTTGGATAAACTAACCCAAATATTCTGATTTTTTTTTCACACACCCCTATTATTTTAATTTATATATAATTTTATCTATACTTTTTTTAATTTAATATAATTTTATCTATAATTTTTTTTTAATTTTTATATAATTTTATCTATAGCTTGAAGAACTTATTGTGAACTTAGATGAAGATTAAAACTACTAGAAGACTTAGTATATTGAGCAATCTGTCCTAGGTTTTGTACCCTAATCTTCTGATTTAGGAACTTACTATGCTTCGTCATGCAAAGATTCTAGGGATTCTGTTTGAACCATCTCTCGATAGCTGTTATGTTTATTCTTGAAAGATCAAATTTGGCCCACCATTTTATAGACGGAAGTCTTTATAATATTGGTAGAAACCTGGATCCTTCATTTTCTGAAAATCTGTAACTCCATGAAAAGATCCATGAGATAGATAAGTTTAAAAAATAATAGAGTTCAACAGGAAAAGGTTTTTCCTCAATGTTAAACTTCTGTTTAAAAAGATCAAAAGCTTGAACTACTGTTGGAGAAAATATCTCTAGTAAAGGTCCAAAGAAATTCCACCAGTGTCTAAACCATTGCGGAAAATCATACTTGATTTTTGTTTTAAAATAAATAAACCAAGTGTGTTTAAAAAGTCTATTTTGATCCCAGAACACATGGCACCATGCGTCAACATAGTCCTAGTAATTGTATCCTATAGGATCATAGTTGATCCCAAAAGTTTTGATTTTAAGTAAATCTTATCCCCACTGGGATGGAGTAAGAACTTTCAAAATCTGCAGGGTAGAATGAGTTATTAAAAACTCATCTGTTTTATCAGCATTCTTTTTAATGGCTGTTGATTCAGAATGAATCAATATTAATTCATAATATTCCCTGGTCTTGTTTAATTGTTTTGGCCTAAAATGAAATCCTTCGGGAAAAACTTTAAAGGCCACCTGGTTTGGGAATTTGTGATAGAATTCTGGTTCTATCTGAAGGATATACATGGCCCTATGTAATTTAGGAAAGGCCGGTGTATCCATTTTTGGGGTGATAGAAGCAGAGACTATCTGTTGAGAAGGATTGATTTGCAAAACCTTTGGTTGTTGATTGAGTAAATCATATTGACTTTTGGTTAGTACTTTCGCTAGTATTGGTAGAAGAGCCAATTGTTGGGCGAAAGTTTTTTCTAGAAGAGCCTGCATAACTCTGAGCATATGATTTCAGAGTCTTTTTAGAAGATGTTCTAGTTTGGATAGGCTGGGTTGATGACTCAGATTTTGTTTAGGATTTCTGGGCAGAAGGCCCAACTGTTTGGGGTTTCTGGATTGAAGATCCAAATGGAGTTGAAGACTCCGTTTGAGTTTTATGGGCCCCAGAGGAGTTCCCATATTGTTTCATCACCGCTTACACGATGGCCTAAAGTTTATTACTTGATATTGTCTGGCTTTGGGCATCTTGAAGAATACCCTTTTATTTATCTTCCTCACTAGGTTTCTTTTTCCTGGGCATTTTATTGACCCTGTAAAAATTCACGGGTGAGAAAATCTGGAAGAGAGTTTGAAGTGCCTTTGATGAATTCAATATCAAAATCAAAAACACTTAAAATAGCTTGCCACCAGGCAAAAACCTGTTTTGATACAAGATTTTTAGCATCCTTTTGTAAAACATCTTTTACAGATTTGCAATCAATGCGAAGTAAAAATCTTTGGTTTAATAAATCAAATTAAAATTTGGAAATGCATAAAACAATTGCCAAAATTTCTTTTTTAATGGTAAAATAGTTTTGTTGGGTACTATTCCAATGTTTAGACATAAAAGAGACAATTTTTTCTTTTCCGTCAAGACATTGTTTGAGTATGCCACCGTAACCTATGTCACTGGCGTCGATTTCAACAATTTTGAAGGCAATAGGATCAAGAAGGCTAATACACGGAAGTTCCTTAACCTGGGATTTGATCTGCCTTACAATGTTTGAATGGAGGTCAGTCTACAGAGGCGGACTTTCCTTGAGTCGCTGATGAAGCGGTTTAATCAAGTTGTTAAGATGAGGTATAAACTCTGCAACATAGTTTAAACATCCTAAAAATCTTTGAAGTTGAGTTTTATCAATGATTTGATCGGGAAATTTGTCAACCTGATCCTAGTTTGAAATAAACTTATTTTTGGTTTAGAAACTACTAAGCCATTTATTTCTGCAATCCTTACAAATTTAGAGATATGTTTAAAATGCTGATCTATATAATGACTATAGACTAACACTTCATCGATATACACAATGATGTATTGACTACTGTCATTAAAGATCTCATTCATGATTCTCTGAAATTCAGAAGGAGCATTTTTTAATCCAAAAGGCATAACATTCCAAAGGAAACAGTAAAAGTAGTTTTATAACTATCGTTTTCAGAAATTTATATTTGTCAAAATTCATATTTCATATCAAATTTTGAAAAGATTTTTGCAGAATACAAACGTTTCAGTAGATCATATTTATTTGGAATTGGATATCTGATCCATTACAACGAGTCATTTAATGGTTTGTAATTAATTACAAGTCTAGATGCACCACGTTCTATTTCTGCGTTTTTATTTACATAAAAAGCAGCACAAGACCATGGACTTCTTGACTTGCGAATTAATCCTTTGTTTAAGAGATCTTGGATTTCTTGTTTGCAAGTTTTCAAAAGCTCCGGACTCATCTGGATGGATCTGGCCTTTGTTGGTGTTTTCTTTTCAGAAAATTCTTTTTCATATGGTAAGTCTACCACATGTTGTTTTCTTTTCCAAAAAGTATTTGGTAAATCTAAACAAACGAATTTTGTATTTGTTCAAGACAACTTTGGATTCTTTTTTGAACATCTTTCTGACACAGTTGTTGTTCTAGATGTTGAAAAGAAATCTCTTCTTTTAAAAAGTTTATTTGTTATCGTTTGAAAGTTAAGAGATTGAGCTCTTTTACTTTTGGTTTCTGAGTAAAAGGAAACAATATTGTTTTACCCAGATACTCTTTTGACATTCCATTTTCATTAGTCATATATGGGAATAATAACCTCGCAAAAGGTGCCCCTAGAATAATCTGGGTTCCCATATTTTTAACCAAAATGAATGGAGTCTCAAGTCTCAATTCTTGGTTTTCAACTACTTTTGAAACTTTGTAACGGACATCTAAACGTGAGCCATTGACGTCGTTAAACCTTTCAGTTATTTTTTCAAAATATTTTGTAGGAATGATTCCTTCATTAAAACAATTAGAATCAGCTCCTGTGTCAAATAAGACAGTTTGATCCAATATAAAATCATCATGAATAATGATTTTAGCATGGATGTAAAAATTTTGAATAGAAATCCTTGAAATCAAATTTAAGAAAGTTGTGTCTTCCTCATTTTCACCCAGAGGTGTAATTTCAAGATTTTCTTCTGTTTTAGATGCAAGCTGAATATCCTGAATCTGGGATATTGCAACTGCATGTGTTTCTTACTGGAGTTTAATTAATCGGACCTCAGTTTTAAGGTTATGTACCTCTTGTTGAAGATCCTGGACAGTTGCTGGCTTAACAGAATGATGAAATTTATTCAAAATATCTGTTAAATTGTATTTGTTTGAAGGAAAAACTGGTTTAGGATTTGAGGAAGAGGGTTGTTGATTAACCAATTCCCTAAACTTAAACAAATATTCTCCTTTTTCAGAATCTGGAAGTTTCTCAATGATATCAAGAAGTAAATCTTGTTCCTTCGTAATAACATTGATTGAGGAGGATTCCGGGATATCATCATTTTGAATATTTTGAATATCCTCAGAAGAATCACTCTGGATACTTTCAGTTTCTGAACTAGAATTTCTTCAATCAAAAGATTATTTATTTGTTCAAGAAGAGGTTCATCAATACAACGAATCTTCTTAAGTTTTCTGATTAAGGCACAATATTTTGAAATATGGCCAAGTTTGCCACATTTAAAACATTTAACCTTATTTTGTTTAGGAAAATCGACATTGGGTTTGGATCTAAATTCCTGTTTTAGTCTACAGGGAGGTGTATTTTGTTTATACCTTTGGTAGACATATTTTTTCTTTTTGTGATAGGAGGGCTTGGAAGGCTTCCTATGTTTTCTGGATTGTTTGCAGGTTGGGCGACCAAATTGTTCACAGAAAGTTCTCATCTCCCTGCGATCTATGGCATTTTCTTTTGCCAGTTGGTGTTGGATGCTATCATCCTGGCAAATTTTAAGAGCAGTTTTTTTAACATATGAGATTCATTTTTCGTATGTCAAGTGCTCATAAGGGATAATGCCACCATTTTAACTTTTAAATTTTTCTCTAACTTTATCACCTAAAGACTTAGGTAATCCAGTTAGGAATTTTTCTTTCCAAAATGATTGTTTGGCATCTTCTCTTGTGAGAACTCGAGATAGAAAAGTATATCTATACCATCTGAAATCAGATAGTGTCCTGCACTTAAGATTTGACAGTAATTCAACTGATCTATACTTCCAAATGGACGGATCACCAACAAAATATTTTACAATTGTAAAAATCAAAGTTTGGACAGAATCTGGGCAAGGTTCACCTTGGTAAAGGATTGGTGTTCCATCAGATTCGGTTTGTACAGATGAAAAGATAACTTGCTTATCTTCTGGAGTGAGATAATGATCCCACCAATTTTTCAATTGTCTAGTAAAACCAGATACCAAAAGATTGGTTATTTGTTCATCTGTGTAATTATTTTGGATTTGATACGCAGTACACAACATTGTCATCTGCTGCATCGTTTGGAGGATACTGGCTTCGTTTTGGCCATCTATGTTCCATTCATAGATGTTTTCTCCACTAAAAGCCTTAAAGTTTTGGGAAATTCTCTCCTCAACCAAGATATCTGAAAGACTAGCCCTAGGGTAATATAGTTTGGAGGGTTGTTTCCAGTGTTGATGGTTGATTTGGAGATTTGATTCGGAAGAACCATTTTGGGAGTCTGTTTGAGAGGCTTCATCTAGGTTATTGATTTGCCTAGAGGAGGTAGACTCTTGTGGGGTGACTCAGGGACTGTCATGGTTTGAGCTATTGGGGTAATCCTCTGATTAATCCTATTAATCAGGTTGGATTTATTTTGGTTGTATATTTCAGACTTTATTTGTGGACTAAACTGAAATGGTTTAAAAATAGGAGTTTCAATCCTGGGTTTAAATGGTTCTGGAAACATATCTAAAGAAGCAAATGTTTGAACAAAATGATCACCTAACTGCTGTAAATACAGATTAGTATAATTATTTTGTTCAGCTATCTTCTTAATGTCAGTCGAATCAATAGGTTGATCGATATTTTTAAATCTAAAAGTTGCAGCAAGCACAGGTTGACCTTGATCATCCCTTACTTGGGGAATCTGCATTGTTTTGTTTGGAAAAAAATTAGAAGAAATGTTTTCTGCTTTGGAACTTTTCCAATGTTTAATGACATCAATAGTTTGATCAAATGGATAATCCATTTTTATGGTGTTGGCATATTCATTAAACCAATCAAAAAATGGAATATTCATTTGAACTCTTTCAAGGAATCTGAAGAATTTTTCTTGAATTTGTTTTCTAGTAGATCCTTTGAAGTTTTCAAAAAACCAATTTCTCTGGAGAACATATTCTTCAGAATAAAATTATTTTTGCAAAGTTTGTTTGTCAATCTAAAAATCTTTTTCAATGACATTAATTTCCAGTGATGAATAAGTTGGAGACTCAACAGATCTCAACTCTTCATCCCTTTCATACATTGTTTGTGTTATGTTTCTAGAATTATCAATTCCTTGGAGGGAAACATTTGAGGTAGGTGCTTGTGTTTGGGCTACTACCGTAGGTGTTTCTGTTGCCATTCCATATATGACAGAAGGCAATTTAGGAATTGAAGAGCAAGAGAATCGAGATGATTCAGTTTTAACAGATATACAATCTTCATATATTGAAGTTTCAGATTTGCTTGTTTGAGAAAAAGATCTTCTGGATCGATCAAAGGATAACCTGACAGATCCATCAGAGGTTTGTGTTATTCTACTTAACTGAGAAGTAGGTTGTGGAGTAGGCAGAGTTGCTTTTTCCATTAACCACTCATCTGGTAATTTAACATTTTCCCACATGATAGTTTTAGGGATTGTTAAATTAATATTTTTAAAATCAGTCAAGAAAACAGTCGTTTGATCCTTTTCAGGAGGGATTTGAACATAAGAAGTCGAAGTATTCAAGACTTTATACTGTATCCTGTATATCAGGGTAGCAGGTATGGATCTCGGCTTCATGTTAAAACCATTTAGTTTGATCGAGTTTTAGACACTCAAGGACATGTTCATCCTTTAATTCAGTCATCCTATCAGGATAACAATTAAAGTAAACAGGTCCATCATGAAGGCCAGTTTCTGCTATAACACGTACAGCATCTTGAAATATCTCATGTATGGTATCTAAAAGACATACTAAACATGAAACATTTAAGCCTTTATGAAAGAGTGGTTTGATTGCAATTTGAACACAACCGATATGTAAGAACTTATATTCTTGTCGTTGTTTTTCAATTGACTTTTTTGAAAGAAGATAGAAATCCTCTTTTTCAGGTTGAACAGAAATTGATTCTTCAACAGTTCTGATTATATAATCAGACTTAGAGAACTATTTCCTGTCATCCGTCTATGCGTATAACGTGTTTTTGGCGATTGGAGGCAAAGTCCAATTGTCAACATTTTGATTTATGTTTTGAAAAGAAATTTCTTCTTTAAAAATTATTTTGTTTAATTTGCCTGTTACAGCGTTTAATTCCTCATCATTAGCAGAAGAAGAAGTGGATGATGAGCTCCCACTACTTCGTTTAAATGAAAAGGAACAGAAAAGAGACATAATTAAAAAGTAAATAACAAAAAGTAAATAAACAGAATAAATAAAGTAAACAAGAAAATAATAAAGCAGAAAGCAGAAAAAGTAAAGAAATAAGTGCAAATAAGAACAAGAAATAAAAATAAAGTAAAGTAAACCGAAGATTCAATAATTGTTATTCTCCCTTACGTTAGTATCTTCACCTTCTGGATCTGTAGTGGTATGATGAATAAAAATTTACCTATCTTTATGGATTTAGAAACAGACTCCCAAAAAAATTATAATTTTTTTAATTTAATATAATTTTTAATATTTAAAAAATAAAATTATAATAAATTAAAAAAATTATAAATAAAATTATACTAAATTAAAAAAATTATAAATAAAATTAAAATATTAAATGTATATAAAAAAAATTAAAATAATAGTGATAATTTACCTTTTTATTTTTAGATTTTCGCTATCAATAAGTTTGTCATTTATTCTACCATTAAATATTTATTTATTTTTTAAAATTATTAATATTATTATTTGTATATCCATAAAAGTTACAGAAAGTCGGGAAGGGGCATCGTTCAGTCAATTTCAATGTTCCCACTTCACGTTAAAAATAGCAACTCTTGTAATCATCGATATAACTATAATATATATATTATTAGGGGAGAATATCAATGGGGGGCCCTAAGAAGCAAGATAATGACATTTTAGATCCAAAATACTTTAAAAATTATTCTACAAGCCCACGAGGCATAGTTAAAATATGGTTTGAAGTTATATATCAAAAGTTAATATAATTTTTAGTTACTATCAATTTAGGTATAGTCACTCAAATTTTTTATTTAATCAAAGATATCTAAAAGTTACTTTAAGTTTGCTATTAATTCTTTTTAACAAAAACGCTTTCTAATATTTGAATTTATATTATCTTTTTTTATAGGAATGAGGTCACTTATCAAATCAACTAACAGCTTATTAGCTGAGAGGTTTTGGTCCATCAATTTTTAAACATATGTTTTTATCCATTAAATTTCTTTTCATCTAAAAGATTGGTTCCTATAATTTACGTAGATAGTTAAAGACACGTTTCTTTGGTGCTACAGGCTTTGTTGAATGGATTCACTAGAATGTTGGTCTCAGATGTAGGGTCTTGGAGGTTTCTTGATTTATCTAGTTTGATGTATTAGCATGCCATATCTGGTTGAATAGAAATGAGGGTATTTTTCACCATAGAATGAAGGGTTTTATCTCCATTATTAATCAAGTTAAAGCTGTTATTACTTACTCTAATGTGAGTTTCCCTAGTCTTATGCCTTAGTCATGGAAATCTATGATATGGCAGCCGCCTCTTGTGGGGTGTGTTAAGTATAACGTAGATAGTGCAGCTATGAATGGGAGAGCAGTAGCTGCTTGTGTGGGTGTTGCAAGAGACCATGAAGGATGTTAGCTTGATGGATTTATGTTTCATATTAGACATGGCAGTAGTTTTCAAGCAGAGGTTTGGGAGGTGCTTTGGGGTATGAAACATGCGATTGAAACATATTGTAGAGAGCTAGTAAAGATTCTAACTACTGGTTGAAAGGAGGAACATCCAAAAAATCGTCTTCTTAAGAAGATTCAAGGGTGGATCAAGAAGAATTGGGACGTAAGTGTGGTTTGGTGTGGACAAGAGATGCGAATGCACTAGCAGATGGGCTAAGATTTCTCTAAATGTAGCAAAAGGCATCAACTTTTGTTCTTCTCCTCCCGACTTTGTTGTAAATGTTCTTGCTTCTAGATAGTGCAGTAGCGTGGGTCTGTCGATTACAAAAAAAAAATTAAAAGATTAAAACTAAAATTTATATAAATTTAAAGGACCAAAATTTATATTAACTTATATAAAAAATATTCTTGATGAGTAAATATGAGGTTACAATTAGATATAACTAAATATTAACTTCTCAAATCTACTTGATATGAAGAACTATTCCATATTAATTTTTAAACGTAACCTAGAATTATATAAGTAAATGCGATATGGAACTTCAATCCAAAAAAAAATGCAATATGTAACAATTAGAGATTGACATTTTAAAATTTGAATACGATATTCTCAATTATAGAACTTTTACTTGTTAATACTTAATCATAATATAAAAATTCCACGTTACCTTAAAAATAAATAAGTAAACACTATATAATTGAGATTGTGCCAATTTGAATTCTATTAAAATTAAGGTTTTAAAAAAATTTATGATCTAAATTTTAGTTTAAATTTTTTTTAAAATAAACAGTCATATTTGTCCAAAAGAGTTTTTGGACTAAACCATAATTTTGGATAAGTTAGTAAGAATAGCTTATGAAACAGTAAAGAGCTTATGGATTACCTAATTACTTTTTGCCCTTATTTTTTTCACTCTTTCTCCTATCTTTCTCCTCTCTCCCTCTCTCTAGAATCTCCGTTACCTCCTTCTTCTTTCTCCTTCACCGTGGTCTATCTAGATCATCGTGGTAAATCATCGTGGGTCATGTCTCACCGTCTTGCCTCATTGGTCCGTCGCGTCTCGCCTGGTCGTGGCTAGTTGATCATCGGAAGAAGAGAAGATGAACAGGAAAAGCATAGGGAAGTGCTGTGATATTTTTTTTCCTTATACTATTTCTGATAATTTACCAATTAAAAAAATTCTTATAGTAATAACTATCCAAACACGCATTTATTCAAAACCACTTTTTTCTATAAGCTCTTCTCCATAAATTATTTTTCAAAAGCCATTTTTTCGAAAGCCTATTCAAATAGACCCATTGACAATAATAGGGGGGGAAACAGATATTGGCAACAACGTATTTTTTTAATTTTGATAAGTCGAACTTGGATTATTACATGTTGTATTTACTTGTACAATTTTAAATCACCTTTAAAAATTAACCTTAAACGCTGTTCAAACAGTTAATCTTTGATTGTCACATGTCACATTTACTCATTGCTTATACTATGAGTATTTTTGACATTCGGCCTAAAAACATATTTTCACTTCGGCCCAACAGTACTAAAAAAATTGTGCGAATAAAAAATACAATCATCTTACCAATGGGCCCTCAATGAGAATCTCCCTATTATAATATTGTCCGCAGTAAATATGATATAATATAATTAAATAATACAACTGAACTTTTTTCTATAAAAAAATAATACATAAAATTTTTAAAAGGTTAGAAGACTAAGATTTATTTTAAAGTCCATGTAAAATGTAAATATATCTATTCATCTTTTCAAATATTTAAATACATGTTTTGCTTATTTGCCTGATTAAATAAATAGTTTCTCTTGTTTTTACCCCTCCTTTTGTGGAGTTTAGTATCTTTTGACGTTGCTAGATTGCAGTAGGTACTAATTAGATTTGGTTTTCTAAGTTTGACGTCAAATTTTGTTAACTTCGAAATACTCATTCATCATATTTATAAGTTATTTTTAATATATTTTACATAAATTATAGAAAACCTTAAACTTCATAAACTATACTATAAAATTTAACAATTTTTCAACTTTAGCCTTATTTAATATATATTACACCAAATTGAAACAAAATTATCATAGATAAACAAAAAATAAAGTTTTATATCTATATAAAAAATTTCTCTCTACTTTATAAATAGAATAAAAATAAATAGGAAGAATAATGCTATGTTTGCAGTCTAACTCTGTTCAATTTTTAGAAATCAGTTTATATAATTTGAGAAATTTTTAATGTAATAAATTTGAAATTTTGAAATGAATAATATTAACCAAATTGAAACGGCATATTAATTAAAACGCAAATAAGAGTGATCTTTTGACAAGAGTCTAGAATGGGGCAGTAACCAAAGAAGAGAGATGATTCTTTGCCCTTGAGACCATCTCGGCTAACCCCATTGCTACCAGCTAGGTTGTTACATGAACTCCCACCAACAATAAGATCAAAACCCCCAAAAAGGCTCATAAAGTACTCCAATTGAGCACCATCTCCTGAGCAGCTGTACATCTTCCAAGTGTGTGTTTGGATATCAATTCTATAAATTGATTTTGACCAAAATCACGGTTTGAAAATTTTTTATACAAACAGTCATTTTTGTTGAGAATTAATTTTGAGCAAAACTTCAATTTGAAACCTAGGTTTTGAATAAGCCACTGAAAATAGCTTTTGGTTTGAAACCTAGGTTATGGATTATCCAATTACTACTCTACCCCTACTTTTTCTTACACCCTCTCTCCTCTCTCCTCTCTTATCTCTCTTTTTCTCTCTCCTCTCTCTTCTCTTATCTCTCTTTTTCTCTCTCCTCTCTCCTCTCTATACTCTCTTCTCTCTCCTCTTTCTTCTCTATCATATTTCCTCTCTCTTACTTTTAATCAAATCATACCCTTTTTGGTAATTTACTAATATAAAAATTGATTCTGCTACTAATCATCCAAACATCTCTATTCCCAAAATCTATTATTCTCAAAACCTATTCTCCAGAATCTATTCTCCAAAAGCTAATCCAAACACACCCAAGTAATATAACCTTCCTTTCTGGTTTGTTTGCTTCCACCAGCTTCTTTTTTTTTACGGGAATTTTTAGAAAGAGGTCAGGCTCACCCACGATCCAAGGGTAAGGCAAAATCTCCCTTCCTCCTAGGCGATACCAATGTCGGGCAGGACGAGCCGTCTATTACTCTCAAGTGTAAACCTATGCTCCTTTTTACCTCTGATTTCTCATCTGAAACATCTTTCTTAAGAGGAATGCCCAGCAAACTTAAGAGCCACATCCTCGCCACCAATTCCAAAAAACAGAAATAGAATATCGATGCCATTTACGACATTCATCAAGAACATACTTTTGGACCGACAGCAGTGGATCCCCTTCATAGTTTTCTAGAGCTTTCGTAATCCTCTGTTAGTTTTGCGCTACCATAAGCTGTTTGCAAACAATTAATTTTGGTACTGGGGTCCTAAGAGGGCCCCAATTTCTTTGTAAGGGGAATGCTTAATGAATTGTGCGTGCTGTAAACAGAAGAAGAGGAAATCTGTTAAGGATGGGGAGATTGTTAACATAGCCCCTTTTCCTGGCAGCTACACAGAAATGCTTCGAATCCACAAGCTTAGGTTCAATGTCGTACAAGAATCTATATATTGTTTGCCAAAACCCTTTAGGTGCAAGTGCAACATTCTCATAGTAAAGTAAGGAGGCCCAAGGGCAACTTCAGAAAGTGTTCTCTGGGTTACAGAGAATGACTCATGCATAGGAACCTCAACCTACCAATGGGTTTGGAAGAAGCAACATCTCATCATCTTCATTAATCCCTCATTGGATGGGAAGAAAAATTGTAGGGAAATAAAATACGAAGAAAAAGGGAAGAATAGAAAATTACAAAGAAAATATTATCACTCATCTTGCTTGGATAAATAAGAGAAAACAGAGAGGAAGGAAAATGAGTAAATGCTAGAATGACTAAAATACTCTTATTATAAGCACGATATAAAACCAAAATTTTCAACAAATATTGTTTGTTAGGGGGAATGCCTCATGTATTTACGTGCTGGAAACGAAAGAAGAGGAAATCTGTTATCCATGGGGAGATTGTGAACAATTTAGCTATAACTCCTTGGCCCCAATAAAAAAAAATCAATTTAGTTAAATCATAACTCTATTTTCAAGGAAATCAGTATAACAAAAGGACCCCTCTGCACATTATTGCCACCAGATGGACAACTTTAATCAAATTTCTCGGTCAATGATCCAAGTGAATAATAATACATTGTGAATATGAGATGAGATGGCACAAATAATCAAGGATCAGTAGGATAAATTCTCACCTCCCTTATACGCACTGCAATTCCTCTTTAAGTCATTTAAATTTTTGCTTTGCATATCTCTTCTTAGGAAAATCTTTTTTAACTGAATCACCATTAGTATTCTTAATTCTCCTGAAACTGGTGGCCACAACGGGTGCAAGTGTAAAAAGTAGTTTGCCCTTCATCCGCTGATCGCATCTGTAAATTTAAATTAGAATGTTATGAAACTTAAAGCTAAACTTGACCTTTATCTAAATAATATGAACAACTTTGCGTCATAAACTAGAGTGGATCCCAACTTTACACATAAATCTGAGCAGTATATTTTGGATAGGCATAGGAATTCTCCTATATTAGAGGTAATCATATTCATGATACTGTCAGGATTGAGTCGCAGTATTTATTACTCATGAATAATGCAGCTTGCTAAAGTTGATAGATAGAAACTCCCTACGGTCCTATATATAAGATATAAATTTTGGGGGTGGCCTAGTCTTTAGCCAATTTTTTTTTCATTTTTGCCCCTATCAATGACATGCTATATCACGGCCTTAATTATCTTGCCCATTCTGCAAACCCCCCCAAACAAATAAATAAGGGTATTTTTGAAAAACAAAATACATTTTTTATACATTTTTGCCCCTACCAATTTTTTTATCTATGTAATTCGATTATTTGTATCTTGTATATAGAGACCGGAGGGAGTAGATTCTAATAATACCTGTCTGGTATAAAAGCTAGCTTCACCATGACCACATTTCTCACATTTCTTGTTCACCTACCCAGAAAAAAAAAATCACATCAATGTAAAAAAAAGTAAGCAAGTATTAATCAAAAGGAAAGCTCATGTTTGCATGCCCTTGTATCAACCCAGATGGTTCATTACCTTTGATAATTGCACCTTCTGCTCTTCCATTATAACAATTCCAAGCTCCCTTCTGATATCCTGCAAACAGAAGGGCACATAAAATTAGGAAAAATCAGATTCAGCATGATGTTTGCTATATACAATTGCATTTATGGTGCCAAAAAAAATTTTGCTATTTTGATATCAAATCCTCAACCTTCGTCAACATTTTGGAATCATTGATTTCATTTATATTATCTCATGTACTGGTCAAAACAAAAAATAAATTCAAACAAAATGAATAAAAATATGATCTGCAGCTTATCTAAAGTAATAAACCATACCTCAGCAGAAATTGTGTAACTTACTTCTTTTCCTTTTATATCTGAAGACAGAGACAATCAGTTAGGGTATATTAAAGATCAGGTGAATTAAGTTACAGTTATATAATGAAATTTTTAGAGAAACGGGATATTGAACTGCACTTGAAGCTCAAAATATGCACATACACACAACAACAAGCCTTATCCCACTAGGTAGGGTCAGTTACATGGATTGCACAACGCCATTGTGCTCTATCAAAATCATGCACATACACACACAATACAAAATTCCAAATCTGCAAACATCCATACACATATGCACACTTAAACTAGCACACAAATTTCACAAGTTGATTGGTGCTGCAAAGTCATTTTCATGCCTCTCATTTTTTAGAGATAAATCAGGGAATAACTTTAACAGTTCAACCAACAGCATATTCATTCAGTATATAAATCCTTAAAAAAAGAAAGAAAAGGAAACTCAGTCACTATTTGGTAAAGCTTTTTCTATTAAACATTAGATATTGGATTTTTTCCTCAAAAAGAAAGAAAATTAAATGACTTAGAATCCATATAAAAGAACGGCAAGCATCTTGTGGAAACCCAAAACTCAACATGAGCACACAATGTCAGAAGCACCAAATCACTCACAGAACAGAATGATTAAGAAATTATCTGTAACTGATAAGAAAA
Organism: Leucaena leucocephala; assembly: GCA_037074615.1. Taxonomy (NCBI): domain Eukaryota; kingdom Viridiplantae; phylum Streptophyta; class Magnoliopsida; order Fabales; family Fabaceae; genus Leucaena; species Leucaena leucocephala. The sequence continues at coordinate 10,962,721 of CM073540.1, read as the reverse complement.
ATAAGTAGAAAAGAAGTCATCTGGTTTTGAAGGATGATAACATAAAGTTGACATTCCAAAAGGCCAATTTTAGGCAACACGAACTTTTTTTGGAACATGCTGATTGCCAAGCATATGCACTGTCAACTAAATACTGTAGACTGTGGTTTCAAGCATGAACAAGCAGCCAAGTTGATATAAGCTTAAATTTAGCAGTTTGAATGGAAAACAACACTTTTGACATACTGAAAAGAAGGAAAAGGAGAGCAGAGTTGTATAATTTGATAATGATGATTGAAAGGAAGCATGGACATCTAAGATGCTAAAAATTGACCCTACCAGAAGTTCAGTAATACCAAAAATATTTTAACTTGCAAACAAATCAAGCATACAAATCCATCAGAAGATGAGGATTAAAGGCTTTACCATTAATGTCTCGCTTAGTTTTGCACAATGGGCATTGTGCATACTTAGTAGAAGGGGCTATCAGCATTGTCCCACACAAGTGACAGAACATGAAATCATGCCCTCGAGAATCAGCCATCAGATGCTCCTCATATCAATAATCTGCTGATAACAATGTCTCAAAACTAAGGTATGAGAGTGATTGGAATTTAAGAGTGAAAAACTCAACAATCCAGCATACAATGTCTAATAAGAAAATAGACCAACAAGATAAGTGAACATAATATGACAGGAAAATCCATGATCAAAAGCTTTATGGGTTTTGTGTTTACAGAAGCCTTAGTTATGAGTTTACACAGATTGTTTATTGTTATGAGTCCCACATTGGGGAGCCTCACAAGTAGAGTGGGGTTTATAAGTTCAAGGGGTTCTCCCTCCTAACAGGCTAGTCTTTTGGGAATGGGCTCTCCCTTTGGGCTTATGCTCATCTCATTGGTGCTTTCATTGAGAGTCGGCTCACTGGAGAGGGCTACCTACGGAGGGTTCTGACCGGCAGAAGGCCGAGTGAAGTGCCGTAGAGTGGAGCCGCCGGGGACGTCGGCTTTCGAGGGGGTGGCATTGTTATGAGTCCCACATTGGGGAGCCTCACAAGTAGAGTGGGGTTTATAAGTTCAAGGGGTTCTCCCTCCTAACAGGCTAGTCTTTTGGGAATGGGCTCTCCCTTTGGGCTTATGCTCATCTCATTAGCATAAGCCCAAAGGGAGAGCCCATTCCCAAAAGACTAGCCTGTTAGGAGGGAGAACCCCTTGAACTTATAAACCCCACTCTACTTGTGAGGCTCCCCAATGTGGGACTCATAACAATGCCACCCCCTCGAAAGCCGACGTCCCCGGCGGCTCCACTCTACGACACTTCACTCGGCCTTCTGCCGGTCAGAACCCTCCGTAGGTAGCCCTCTCCAGTGAGCCGACTCTCAATGAAAGCACCAATGAGATGAGCATAAGCCCAAAGGGAGAGCCCATTCCCAAAAGACTAGCCTGTTAGGAGGGAGAACCCCTTGAACTTATAAACCCCACTCTACTTGTGAGGCTCCCCAATGTGGGACTCATAACAATGCCACCCCCTCGAAAGCCGACGTCCCCGGCGGCTCCACTCTACGGCACTTCACTCGGCCTTCTGCCGGTCAGAACCCTCCGTAGGTAGCCCTCTCCAGTGAGCCGACTCTCAATGAAAGCACCAATGAGATGAGCATAAGCCCAAAGGGAGAGCCCATTCCCAAAAGACTAGCCTATTAGGAGGGAGAACCCCTTGAACTTATAAACCCCACTCTACTTGTGAGGCTCCCCAATGTGGGACTCATAACAATGCCACCCCCTCGAAAGCCGACGTCCCCGGCGGCTCCACTCTACGGCACTTCACTCGGCCTTCTGCCGGTCAGAACCCTCCGTAGGTAGCCCTCTCCAGTGAGCCGACTCTCAATGAAAGCACCAATGAGATGAGCATAAACCCAAAGGGAGAGCCCATTCCCAAAAGACTAGCCTATTAGGAGGGAGAACCCCTTGAACTTATAAACCCCACTCTACTTGTGAGGCTCCCCAATGTGGGACTCATAACAATTATCTATTTGACAAATCAGGTTATTGTAATTCCCTCAAAAAATCATATACCGTAAGCTAATTGAAACAAAAATTAAAAGTTGCTAATAGGGAAAAGGAGCTCAAGCATGACATGGCGAGTTAATACGAAGAAGACAACGACATGGCCAAAGAAATCTCGAATGTCACATTGAACTTAAGCTTATGACTAACAAAGAAATTGACCAAAGAAGGAAGAAGAAAATATACAGGTCTAGGCAATGGTGAAGTGAACGACTGAACTGATGCCAAGGAGGAAGCCGCTGAGACGATGGTGTTCTGCTGCAGCTGCTCTGTCTCTCCCTCTCAGACTGACGAGAAGCCAGCCAATCACTACCTAAAGAGGAACGCCGGGAAGGGAGAACGGAAGAGCGCTACGGCCGTGGGTGGGGACTGGGGAGGGAACTGGAGAATGTGAATTTGTGAAAATGGGGATTAGGGTTATTAAATTCAAACTCTTTCGCAATTTTCCTATAACGATCAGAAGCCTCGCTACTTTCAGGCGTTATATAAATTTATTTTTAAAAAAAAATTAATTATTTAATCTTTTCCCGATTAATAACTTACTCTATAAAAAATTATTATTTTTAATATAAGATATATTTAATTAATTTAATTAAATTTTAAAAATAAATTAAATTAATTATTATAAAATATTTTTTAAAATATTAAAATTATTTTTTTTATTTAATTATTACTAAAAGAGTATTAATAAAAATAATTTTAAAAAAAATTAAAAAATATATTATATTTAAGTCTAAAATTAACACAGCAATTATATCCCTAATTGAAGGAGTATATTTTTTAAAAGTAGAGAGATCAACAAATCAAATACTAAAAATTTATAATAATTGAGTTATTTCAACTAAAATTTTAAAAATTAGATTGTAAAAAATTTAAAATTAGGAAAAAAATACAGAAAAATATAATATAATTTCACAATGACCATGACATGTCACATCTTAAATTAGGATTTTCAAATTCAAGGAAGAAGAGTACAAACATGTCCTTTGTTGTTTTTTTTTTAAAAAATATATAGAACTCCTCGCTAGCAATCCGCCGATGTCAGAGCCTCCAACATGGGTGACTAGTGGGCGACTACCAGGGTTGTTCTTTTTTAATATAAGTAGTTGTTATTTCTAAATCAACATTTCCTTGTGCATTTTAAGCTATACTTGAAGAGTTTTACCAAGCTTAGAATCTAAATAAGTACTTGTTACTCCCTAGTCAATTATTATTAATACTTTGTACATTTTAAAGAATATATATAGGGTTATAGTAATTGAATTGTAAATTTTTTCACTTTCAATTCAACCTAGTATTAATTCTAAATAACATGTTGTTATTCACGAATCAATTATTATTATTTCTTTATATATTTTAAGCAAATACATATAGAATTATAGTAATTGAATTGTAAGTTTTATCACTTTTATTTCACTCAAATGTAAATTATAAATAATAAATTCATAAAAAATTATTATTCACAAGTGAATTGTTATAAATAGTTTATACATTATCTTAAAATATGTCATTTAATTACTAAAATATTTCAAATATTACTTAAACTACGTAAGTTTTTATAACAATTGATTTGTAAATAATAATTATTTATAAACTTATTACTCATAGTCCACGCTTGGGTTATGAAACTTATAATTCAATTACTATAAATTGATTCAAGAATTACAACTCATTTATGTTAAAAAAATAAAATCCTCCCGCCAATAGCCAGACCACCAGTCACCGACATTTGAGCTCTAGTGCTAGCCAAGCGGCCACTAGTAGAGCTGGGAAAACGGGCTGGCCCGCCGAAAACGGGCCAGCCCGCCCCCAGCCCGTAAGAAAGAGGGGGCGGGCTATGCAGCCCGCCCAAAAACGGGCTGGCAAAACGCCAGCCCGAGCCCGCCCCCTCTTAGTGGCGGGCTGGCCCGCCAGCCCGCCACTTTTTTAATTTAAAAAAAATCAATAATTTTAAAATACTAAAAAAAAATTAAATATTACAATAATCCATAACATCCATCACAATCTAAATTAATATTAACAACATAATATTAATCCATCACACAATCATAGAAATGTCAACACATAAAACAAACAATAACCGTCTTTGCAGCTTTGCTAGTCCGTCAAATTTGGAGTATTTGAAGCAATATCTGAAATTGCAACAGTGTCATCAACAGTACAATGAGCACCTTCTTCTTCCTTAGTCTCATCTGCCACATAACACATCACACAACATTTTTAAAAAAAGTTAATATGATTGAATTAATATGTAAAAGAAAAATATAAAATGGAAAAAATATCTAATTAAATTATCACCCCATGAATAACCCAGCATCCAATTACGAGTGCAAATAATAGCTTCAACATTCTCTGGAAGAAGACAACTTCGGTACTTTGTAAGAACTCGTGAACCAATACTAAAAGCTGATTCGCTTGCAACTGTGGTGATTGGAATAGATAGTATATCACAGGCCATCTTTGAAAGAGAAGGAAATCGAGCCGCATTAGTCATCCAGTAAGTTAACAAATTAAATTTGATAGACAATCTAGGATCAAGTGTTGCTTCTTCCAAATAAATGTCTAGCTCAGACTTTTGAAACACCTCAGTATCTTTATTCTTTGCTTCAAAAAAATCCTGCATCATATAAATTAAATGTTAGCATCGATGACATGATAATTACATAAATTAAGAACTAACATTAAATATCTCAAACTTACTTCAAAAGCATCCAGGTAGTTATTTTCATCATATATAGAGGACTCAATAGCACTTCGTTCGAAAGACATTGTTGTTGGCACATTGATATTAGAGCTTGATTCACCTCTGACAAAAGGGACTGAGGATGATGAAGATGATCCTATGCTTTTATATTCATTGAACACATAGTATAACTTTCTCCTAATGTGTTCAATCTTCTCTTCATAATTTATGGGATCAAGTTTTACATAAGAAAACTTTACAACATCAAACTTCATCCGTGGGTCAAGGATATTTGCCAATGCAAGAATGACACTACAATCACCCCAATATTTATCAAACTTTCGAAGCATCCTCTCAGCCATATCTTGAATCAAAAGATCATCACTTTCCACATGTTGTTTCAGTAGTGTCTCAATTTTGGAGATTTGCATGAAATACATGTTAGATGTCGGATAAGATGACCCAGAAATCAGATTTGTAATCACTGCGAATGGTTTCAAGAATGCGCATATCACTTCTGCTCTAGTCCACTCTTCAGGTGACGGACAATGTCTATAGTTGCTGTCATGTAAAGATAAGTTCACAAAAGCACGACGATATCTGATTGCACTTTGGAGCATTGCATGTGTCGAATTCCATCTAGTGGGGACATCTAATCTCAACCCCATTGAACTATCAATGCCCCCAACCTGTTGAACACACTTTTTAAAGTTTGTCAACCTCGAATCCGAGTGCTTCACGTATGTAATACTGCTCCTAATCTTTTGCACAGCAGAACTCGCTACCATCAACCCCTCCTGCACTATAAGATTTAAGATATGGGCACAACATCTCACATGGAAGAACTCCCCATTACATATCAAACCATTACATAAATTCAATCTATCTCTCAACAAAGATTGCATGTTGTCATTTGCTGAGGCATTATCCAAAGTAATAGAAAATATTTTTCCTTGAATACCCCAGTCTGTAATGATATCATGTGCCTTATTTGACAATTCAATACCAGAGTGTGGAGGCTTCATCCTAGCAAATGCCAATATCTTGCTATTGAGATTCCATTTCTCATCAATAAAGTGTGCAGTCAAACAAAGATACCCTTCAGTAGCTAAAGAAGTCCAACAATCTGCAGTTAAACATACTCTACCAGGACTCCTTGCTAACTGATCTTTTAAGTTCTCTTTTGCTTTAAGATAGAAATTCATTACATCAATTGTAGCAGTTTTTCTAGTAATGGGCTTGAACTCAGGATTTAAATATGAAGAAAAGTCTCTAAATGCCTCCCACTCAACAAAAGAATATGGAACATCATGTCTGACTATCCAATAAGCTAGCAAATCTCGAACTTTGTTCTGATCAAGTTTTCTACCTCTAACATTTCCTGCATTGTCTAACATCATGGCACCCACATCTTTATACTTAGGGATTGCTGCACAAATATTGATATGACGTCGAAGATGTGAAGTCCCATAATCCTTACCTCCAACACTATATGATTTTTTACACCCTTTACATTCAGCTTTTTCTTTTCCATCTACTTTACCGATTTTAGTAAAGTAGTTCCAAACATCAGAGGTATTTTTCTTTGTTCTCTTACTTACATTGGCTTCCATAGAAACAGAGGGGTCAGCTTGTTCAGATTGATTTTCCTGTTCCATATTGATTGCATCATGATCACTCTTTCTTTTATGCTCCTCATTACCCGAATCCATCTTAAATTCTATCTGTAACAGGGAAAAGCACAGAACAGCAACAATTACGATATAAAATAATGATAGCAACATTCATTCACAGAATTCCCAGCAACATTCAGTCATTCATTCACAGCATTCATTCACAGCATAAAGTCACTTAACTTTGGCAAATATTGATGCTAATGGTGACTAGCGACACTGTGAATGTTTAACTTTGGCAATGTTTTCTAATCACCGTGATTTCTAACTCTGTAACTCTGGTACTCTGGCACAAATTAGCTAACAAAGTTCAGAGACTACAAAACCTGTCGGCTGTCGGTATAGAGAAAATCACGGTGACTACAAAAACTCTGGTAGTCAGTTCAGAGACTACAAAACTCTGGCATAAAAGTATCGACTAACAAAGTAACCAGACACACCGACTAGGCGACTACCAAAGTACCAGAGTAACTGAGTAACTGAAGAAAACATTGATTAATCACGGTGATTAGAAATTTCAGAGTCTCAGAGTTACAGTTTACCAGGGCGTCGACGACCGTGAGGCTGTGAGCAGGTGTAGCCGTGATCTCGTGACAGTGAGGCTATGGCGACTAGCGACGCACGACTGGACCACCGTAGGGTACTGAAGAAGTGAGCGACTCCGACTCCGCTAGGGTACTGAAGAAGTGAAGAAGAAGAGGCCGCTTGCTGTGCTGATGCTCCGCTAATCCACTTATGACTTATCGGCTATCGCAGCGTGAGGCTATGGCGACGCACGACGCCACCGTGAGCGACGCCGACTCGGCGACTCTGCTAGGGTACTGAAGAACAGAAGAAGTGAAGAAGAAGAGTAGTCGCGTATCGCTGCGCCGCGCCTTCTTCGGTCCGCACTCCGCAGCAATCCCTGATTTCCCTTTCCCAAATTCCAATCCGCAGCCAGCCAGCCAGCAGTCCAGCACGGCAGCACCAGGCACCAGGAAGGGAAGGCAGGAACCCCGAATGGCGAACCCTGATTTTTGATTTCCCTGTGCTGCGTTCGACCCTTCCCTTGGCTTTAATTAAAATTAATTAAAAAAAATAAAAAAAAAATATAAGCGGGCTAGCCCGTTTAAAAACGGGCTAGCCCGCTTTTTTAACGGGCTTATACGGGGCGGGCTGTGCGGCCCGCCAAAAAACGGGCTGGCTTTTTGCCAGCCCGAACCCGCCCCGTTTTCTTATAAAACGGGCTCAGCCCGCGGGCTGAGCCCGTTTTCCCAGCTCTACACTAGGGGGCGCCGATGAGGAGTTATAGACTCTTTTTTAAGAAAAAACAAGGGACATGTTAGACTTTTCCTTGAATTTAGAAATTCAAATTTAAAATATCACATGTCATCATTGTCAAAATTTGAATGCATATTGGATTTTGCAATTTCTAAGTTCTTTTTCTCTATTTTTCCCTTAAAATTACAGTAATTGAATATCCACATAACACACTTTAGTTTATATGTGCTTTATATTTGAAAGAATTAAAACGATAGAAGTTAAAATAAAATTTTTTAGATTATTTTATCTCAATTATAAAATTTGTAGACAACTTTAACTTTTTATAAGTTATAAAACAATATTTTAGATTATTTTATCTTAAATTATAAAAAAAATATACATCAATTTTATACTTATTTTCATCCTATAAAATAAATTTTTAAAGTTAATTTTAACCTAATTTTGCTATAACTTTTATTTTTATTTTCACTTTCACTTTCATACAAAAAAAAATCATCATACCAAACATACCATAGGAGTTATTACTCCTTCCCTCCATGAATTTCCTCTTGATCCGTTCAATTTTCTCACAAGCACCCATTGAGACATGTCTATTCTTCAAGTGAAACACATCCATACAAGACAGACGTCACAGATTGTACAAATGTGAGCCTCTATGTGTCCGAACCACAAAAATTACCAGGCATCATTTTTTGTCTTCTTCATCTATTATTTTTTAAAATCCTCATATTATTTGATTTATTATCCTTATTAACATATTTAATAATTTTTTTATACATATTCGAATCACCTCAAATATTTTTCTAACTATTTTTTTATAACAAATGTCACTCCAATTCTTTCCTATATATATTTGTTATAAATCATATCCTTTTTTATATGACAACATGTCAATCTCAATATCTTCTTAATTATTTTTATTTTATGTTTTTATTATTCTTTTAAAGTCTAGTATTCATTCATTTAGATTTTTTTATTAACATCTTCATTAATTTTATAAATTTTCTGTATAATCGGTGTCGAATATTTAAACTTTATCACTTGTAGACAATTTGATCTTCTATTTTATCTTCCAAATCACTTTTAATTTGTCTGGTATTTTTTTTGTTTACCCAGTTTACAGTAACTTTGTCCCGACTATATTCGGATCTAACTTGCGTCGCACACTTGACTATGGTGGGTGAGTATATATTACAGTGTGTATATATTCTATCTTGGCCCATGAAGCCACTGGTACTCAACCTCCTTCAAAGATTACAAAGACGCTGGCAAGCTTGTGGGTAATTGGGGATTGATGCAGAGGAAGATTGCGTGTGTCGGCAATTTTTCCCCCTCCGTCCGTCCACTCCAGGCTTCAGCAATTTTTTCTTTTATTTAACTTAATATACAAGTGAACCTGAGTTGGAGGGTGTTTTGCCACATGGGACTGAATTATGGATAATAAAGATAATAATATAAAAAATAAAAAAATTAGAAATTAAGTCATAAACGAATAAAAATTTTATAGATTGAGTTATAGTTAAAAAATTGAGTTACAACTAAATTAATAATTAGATAACTAAAATATTAATTGTTGGTATATTTTCTGAGTTTGATATCACACTCTCCTTTTTTTTGTGCTTTCCAAAATAGGATGATTGAAAGCCTTTTTAAATAGAAGAGATTTTAAGCTTTCCAAATTTAAAATCTTTAAAAATTTAGCGTTTTTTTTATAGCTATATATATATAATTCATTGTTTAAATACTACCTTTGGTAGAAAAGAAGAATTTTTATAGAAATAAGAGTGGAATTGAGTTGAAAATAAATTTTAAAAATTTATTTAGTATGATGAAATAGGTATATAATTGATGTATATATTTTTTTTATAATTTAGAGTAAAATAATCTAAAATATTTTTTTATAATTTATAAAAGGTTAAAATTGTTTAGGAATTTTATAACTGAGATAAAATCGTCCAAAATTTTTATTCTCATTTTCATCATTTTAATTCTTAACTTTTTTTATAGAATTGAAATAACTCAAAATATTAAAAGTAGAAGTAAAAATGACTTCTATCATATCAAACGAAAGAAGTAAAATAATCTACTCGTACCTTTACGACTCCACCCCACTTCTATTCTACCAAAATAAACTAATAATGCCCACACAAAGGATTTTTCCTATGGTTATTTATAACGAGCATTTTCTTAAAGCTACATTAGACATTCATACAAAAAATTGCAATATATGCTTATATTTTATAACAAAGAATTTTTTGAATTTATTATTTATATTTAATAATTTAGAGAGTAGCAATGTAACATACTTGTATGTATGTGTGTAAAGGGCTATCTTTTATTTTCTTTTCTTTTTTTTTATATTTTGTTTTTGGGTCAAAACAACACATATAAGTGTGTGTTTGTCAACCCTCAAAATTAATTAAAATAAGTAATTTCCACTCTAAAAAAAAAATCCTCTTACATATTTATTTGGTAAAACTGTAAAATTATTTAAAATAAATAAGTATTATCTAATTAAAGTGTTTGAGCTACTACAGGAAATGTGGGTTTTTTGGACAAAAAGATTCCGTCGTTTTGCTGCCCCGTCGAGGGAACCTCTCCTTATCCCCTCTCGAGTGACGTCGTCATTTGATCAAATCTCCTTTTTTTTTTTTTTATATTTAATTTCTGCTTTATAGATATATAAACACCGACACATTAATTTAATATCCCTATAAAAAGTACAATTATTTTGAATAATATCTTAAAAAATTGTTAAAAAATTCTTCATTATAAAATTTACGAGACAGATCTCTAAAATTTTTTAAAGACCCCAGTGTGAGTAAAATTAAAATCTTCATAATAACAAATACAATTCAATGTGAATAAGATTACTTACCATTTTAACTATTAATTTGTTGATATGAAAAATATATATTTAATTATATATATATTACCTATGATTAAAGAAGAATTATATCTGTTAAAAATAAATTATCCCCACTTAAAGGCCTATACTTTATGTTTCTTTGAGCAACAAATTTTATAATAAGAGATTTTTCTATTATTTTTTTTAATATATATATTTTTATAAGAATACTATCTATTTATCAACTTAAGGCGTTTCATGGAATTTAAAGTATGTAGTCATGTTTATAATTTATGAATAATATGATTTATTATATATTTTATATAAATATATTGATATTGATTATCACATATAAATAATTAATTTTTATATTATCTAATTTTGAGAAAAGCACACCCATTTAAAATATTTTTATGTTATTGTTTTAAATAATTCTCATATGAAACGAATTAAAATTAAATAATATAAATGATAATTTGATTCATAAATGAAATTAAAGGAAATATATTAAATTAAATTCTATTATAATCACATAAAAAAAATAGCTATTGATAAACCATGTAGAAATTGTTTCCTGTGTTCATAAGTATGATGCCCATCACTTTTTATCAAAATAAAATAGCTCATGACAAGGAAAGGGATAATTATGAAGAACAACATCATTATCCATTATGTGGGCATGACAAATTAACAAATTCACACCTTTGTTCACTTTTTTAAACAATAAACATATGTTTCAAAACAACACATCAATCTTATGTTCAAATGCCAACACATCAATCTTATCCCTATCTTCTAATAAAATTTTAAAAATAATAAATTAATATTAGTTAGTAAATAATAGATAATATCATATAAGATATAATTATATCACATCTATATGTATATCAGTATTTTTAATTAAAAATTCTCTATATAATGGTCAACTAACAAAAATTGATATTTTTACACTTATTTTATAACATTATAATTAATTTTGCACTCCAAAAAATCATATAATATTAGGACCTCTAGTGTAAAATTTCATAAGTATTTTTATACATATTAATTTTGATCACAGATCGTGGTCACAAAATTAATAGGCTAATTAATTGGGGTTTATTAATTTTTTTAAAATTATTTTTTTTAAAAGGTATATAAAACATATCCTCGTCGTAATACTCATAATCACATATCATAGTTGCCATCGACTTCTTATAGTCTTCTTCTTCATTTCTGTCCAAGATGTATGTAACAACATTCTAGAAGCTCACATCTAGTCTTTATTTTTTTTCTAGATCTCGCAATACAACAGTATAAGAGGGACGACAACTTCTTCCATGATAAGTGAATAGTGATCGTAACTTTTAAAATTATTTTTTTTATCTCATATCCTTTCTAATAGTTTATAAATCATAAAAATTATTTTAATAATAACCATCTAAATATTTATTTATTTATAATTATTTTTTTTATAAACTGTTCTCTAAACAAATTTTATTTAAAAATAGTTCAAAATTATTTTTTTTTCTAGTAAAATTTTTAAAAACTAATCCAAACAGCGATATACAAAATTTACATAATACTGATACTTTGCCTTGGCGCTGTGTGTATAAAAATTTATCATATCTCTTCACCAATAAAATTTCCAAAAGAAATTTTTCCTCAATTAGCTATCTCATTATTTTTGTAAAATTACGAAATTTGATCTTAATCCTATGTTCATTTCCTTTCTCTTTCATCCTAAGCTTACTTATTTTACACCGTCCCTATATAACACTCTCCGCTGCACCCTGTCACAACTCTCAAACATTCCGATCCAATACATCTAATCAAGTCACAGCTAAACATAAATCAAAGAGTAGAAGTAAAAAAAAAAAAAAAAAAAAAAAAAAAGTTCCAGAGATTACAAAACTACATTGATTTCCTATTTTATAGAGTTAAAGACACTAAAATTAATCTCCAAGCTGCAGCTAACCTTACTACGATGCTTAACTGCTACGTACTGTGTGTGATTGATTCCTCGATCTGAAGCTCTAATCGGACTTCCCGGCTTGAGATTCCAACTGCAGCTCGTGCTGGCCGGCGACGTAGTCGAGGAAGACCTCGCCGGCAATGTTGTTGTTGTTGCTGTTGCCGGCGGCGGCGGAGGAGGAGGTTCGGACGAAGACAAGGACGAGAGTGAGAAAGAGAGCGGTGGAGAGGAAGAGCGGCCAGAAGTAAGCCAAGACGGTGAGGAATCTGGGAGCGAGGGCGGCGAAGGAGGAGATGGTGAAGGCTAAGAGCAGAGCTGCGGCGAAGTGGTATTTGAATTTGAAGAGTCTCTGAGAGATCTCCATGATGATGAGGATGATGATGGGGAGAGAGAGAGAGAGAAAGATAGAGAGAGGGGGGAGTGTCTCGGTGACGATGAAAGGGGGAAAAAGAGGGCCTTTGTGTGCAGAGATTCGCTGCTGCCTACATTTTCTACTAACTGAAATTACTAAATTGCCCTTTCATTCGGTTCCCGTGTGAAGGTTGGCCCCTCTCACTCATCCCACCTTCCGCAAAAACCCGAATTTTCAAGCTCTTAATCACGTTGGTATAAGAGAAAACAAGTTTTCTAATCTCTAGATATTCCCTGGGTGAACTTTTTTATGAATATTAAATGGATGAACTTTTTATTAATTTTCTCCTAATCAAAGTTTTTTGGTTTTATTTATCAGTTAAAGAGGCAGAATATCTATAGGGCGGATCAGCTTAGTAAACATGAATGAATCCACTTGTTTTACATTCTACAATTAGGAACTAACTTTTTTTATAAACAAATTTTCAATAATTTTTTAACTTGGACATGCATTAGAAAAAGTGACACAAAATTTCATGTGTTTAACTTTGGTCTGAAATATATATTTTAACCAAAAAAAAATTGTGTGGAGTAAATTTGACTGCTCAATGCTCACAATCAATGACAATAATAATAATTAACAATACTCAAAGCAGAAATGGTAAAACATAAAAGATGATGAAAAAGAGGGAGGAAGAAGAAGAAGAAAAAGGAAAACATATTGCTTTACAATTGGGTGAAAGGACAAATTTAATTAAAAAAAATTAAGTTTTAAAAATGGGATGATACCGTCCTATAATAACGTTTGACCAATGTTGATCATTCATCAAATAATTCTGACTAGGGTTAATAATCTTGCTTCGAATTTTTTTTTTGAAATAAGCAATTAGCATATCTTAAACTTTTAATTGTGTAATGTTTTAGGGTTAGAAGAAGGATCCAACAATATGTTGTCAATGTTCAAAAATAGTTCATATTCCTAGATTTCGACTAGAGAGACCATACATGAGGTTACGTGGGTGCAAAACCAACTATACTCGAGCGCTCCACGGACTTAACCTTTGAGCAAATCCAAACATGTTGATGAGCAGGACTGGAACTGTGTACGTTATATAATTGTTATAAGTATAAGGAAGCTATGAACTTATGTTTATGAAATGAATTGGTGTTCTTGTGGGGTCTATCTATGTTGAATTTTTAAATGACTTATGTTTACACATGAGATGAAGATTCTATGTTCTTGTGCTTGAAAGTAAGTTGATTGGATTGTATAGTTTTTGTGAATTTTGAAATCACGAGGATTATCGTTGTTATATATATTACTAGAATGGGCTGAGGTTAGAGGAGATGAAATTATGAATGTTGATATGAACAACCTTATATCGCCATGTGATATACCATGCACCACAGTGAGCTCAGTGGCTGGCCCCACCAAGATCTCTGGGTATGTTCGTTCTATTTTATAATCCAGGATTAGGATCTAACTGTGAGCAGTGACCCCTCCTATAAGTAAAGAGAGGAAACATAGGATCTGGTCAAGAGTCCTGTAACCTTTGGCTAGGCTACATCTCATGACTGATGAGTTTATAAGTAACTAGTTACACAGAGTTCTTTAGTCTATGGGTTTAATCAAGGGTTTCAAGGAGAATATAAGGATGGAGGTAAGAGGTTAAACATGCTTTCTTGATACAAACCTTTGAAAAATACATTGTTCATTTGTGTAAGATATTATAGGGCCTGTTTGGTTTAAGATAAAACCATAGTTTTAAAAGGGCTTATGGCCCAAACCTCGGTTTAGAGAAATTTTAAAACAAACAGCTATATTTGTCTTAACCTCAGTTTGGACCAAACCATGGTTTCAGATAAGCTGGTCAGAATAGCTTTTGGAACAGTAAAAATGCTTATGAATTACTCAATTACTATTTTACCCTTACTTTTTCTTATACCCTCCCTCCTCTCTCCTCTCTCCTCTATCTTTTCCACTATCTCTCCTCTCTTCTCTATCTTTTCTACCCTATCCCCTCTCTCCTCTTTCTTTTCTACTATCTCTCATATATCTTCTTCATCCTCTCTCCTCTCTCTTCTATCTTTTTTATCCTCTCTCATCTCTCATCTCTCATACATACCCTTTTTAGTAATTTTTCAATTACAAAACCCTTTTTTGTAATAACTATCCAAACACTCATTTATTCAAAACTATTTTTTTTTCATAAGCCCTTCTCTAAAAGTTCATTTTCACAAACTGTCCAAAAATCTTTTTTTTTATAAACCTGTTTTTAAAATCTTATCCAAACATACACTATAAGTGTTTATTCTCACTTGACACCTCAATAACACAATTCTATATATGCCTTGAATTGATTTGTCGATTATTACTGAGATAATATGTTTCACCTTGTTGCTTTGACGTTTTTTAGGAGGATGACCCGTAAAAGAATATAAGGGGAAGGCATCGAGGCTTGATGTTTCTATTAAATTTATATAACGTCACTTCAATTCGCGTGTTTAAATTAGGTAAATTTTCTCCTTATGGCCCCCTTTTGATTACTTTTTAATGCATTATTTGAGTATACTTTTGACTTGAAGCTATTGGAATTATGTTTTGTAAACCAATTACACAAGAGTTTTGTGAATCTTTATGAAATTATGGAATGGGTTGTGTTAAGTATCATTAGGAAAACCTCATGGGCCTTGTTAAAAAAACAAGTAAAGTTAAAGATACTAATTATACTTGACAGGAAGCTTTTGGAATAAATTTGTCATTTAACCCTTCAAAATTTCAAATAATTTTATTTTCTCCCTATTGTGCTTCTTAACAGGTAGAATTAAAAGCCTATTTTGACAGTCGTCGTCACCAACATCGTTTGTCGTCGCCTTCATCGTCATTCTCAACAACGGTTGACGGAGAGCAAGATGCAATGATGGCGATCAATGGGGTGGTGGATGTGATGGCGATCTTAGCGTGGGGGGAAAGAGTAGCGGCTAAGGGAAGAAGAAGAGAGGTCATGGCAGTTTGTGGATATTGATAATAAGTATGGGTAAAGTAATCAGGACACGACAAAATATGACCCCTGCTTTCTAAACTCTCTCAATTTTAGATAAGAAAGTTAGAAGGTCCTTCCTCTCCTACAAATTTTAGGTTGCCAAATAAGGAACAGGGAGTAAAATCCCTCTCCTTTCCTCCCCTCCCCTCAATTTCCCTCAAACCAAATAGAAATTTAGGAGCTTAGGGCCCTTTTGATTACTTTAACGCGCTAATATTTGAGCTTGGGGCCTTTTGATTACTTTATGTTTTGTAAATCAAGTACACTAGATTGTTGATGAATTTTTATAAAATTATGGATTGGATTGTGTAAATCTCATGAGCTTTGCCATTTTTTTTATACAATTTTTTTTGGAAAGAGGTTGAGCTCACTCATGATTTAAGGGAGGGCAAAATCTCTCTTTCTCCTATATAATACTAATATCGGACAGGACGAGCCGTCTATTAGCCTCAGACGTAAACCTAAGTATCTATGAGCTAGAATGTTTTTCCAAGCGCAGCAACTGGAATCACAACAAAGTAGTATTCCCCAGAGATTAAATACGCTCCAAATAATCGTATGTCTTATACTTTCGTCAATTGAACCCTGGATATTTGAATTGATATGATCAAACAGGGTTATTGTGACTATTTTACTCCTGTGGTAGGTTTAGGGCTAAACTTGAATGTTTGGGTCTCAATAATGCCCTAACCCACTTTTTGAAATATTGTTAATTAAGTTGATTCTTTTTTTAACTACAGTAGTATTTTTTTCCCAGCTATAGGAAAATTTTATAAATATTGCATTTACATGTTGATTTTTATTTAACCAAGGTAGATTTTTGAGGTAGTGTTCTATTATTATTTTTTTACCATGGTTAGTATCTCAAAACTGACTTTAAAATCTTTCTATTACGATACATAATTCTGTTTGTAATTGGTTAAATTCTTTATTATCATGATGGGGTGTTGAAAATATATTTTAAAAGCAGGGTGTTACATAAACTTTGGGAATAAAACTTCCATTCAATCATTAGAATTGTTTAACTATGGTTAACATTGGTTAGACATTCTTATAAAGTGACGTTGAATATTTAAAAAAAAACAATAATTACATAAAATAAGTTAAATATATCAATTACACTTGACAGAAAACTTTCTGGGCAAATTTCTCTTTTACCCCTTCAAATAGTCTTCTTTTATCCCTATATGTGCTCCTTAAAACCTAATAGGAATGAAAAGTTTCTAATGGAATGGAGATAAAATATATATACATATAAATGGAAAACAAAATTAAATTACAAATATTTTACTAATTAATGTTCGGCAAAATAAAAAAAAGAGAGAAAATTAAAAATAGTTCAAAGCAGAAAGACTTAACCATGCATGTCCCTTAGAACGTAAAACAGCTTGGCCTAAACATTTCATGTATGGAAATCAAATATATATATATATATATATATATATTAAAAATAATGTCAAAATCCAACTAGCCACCTAATGCTATTTCAAAACTTCAAAATTCAAATGATAAGGATATGTTTGTTGTGAGTAGAGGTAAGTCAAAATCCTATATACCAAACTATGGAATTTCTCATTTGTGGGTGCTTTCGATTAAAAGTAAATTACACTTTTCCTCTCAATCTTGCTGAAGAAGGTACATGGATTTTCGATCTTCAAATATATACAAATTACAAGTATCACACAAAGCTCAATGCTATTTTTGAAACGTACAAAAAGAACTCTAGAAAAAGAAAAAACAATTACACAAATAACTACTAATTCTATTTTAAAAAATTAGTGAAAAGTCCTCATTTAAAAATTTTATTAGCAAAAAAAATCTAGATTTGAGTACTAGCTAATACTTTATATGTGCAAAATTCTTATAGTACTTGTATTTTCTATATATAAAAATATATCAAGTCTTTTTAAGTATTTTTTTTAAATAAAGATTTTTTATTGATTATTTCTTTTATTTTTGAAACTAAATAATTGTTCTAGGAATTTTTTGTATATTTTTTTTTAAATAGAAGAGAGGTTTTGTGCAATTTTAATAAAACTTAAGAAAAATAAATGTAATCTAAGGGAGATTGATATTTGGGTGCCCTTATAAGGGAATTATTAACATTTTGATCCCTACTTTATAAAAAAAAATTATTAAATATAGTATGTCATAATTGTCAATATCAAAAGAGTCATTTTTTATAGGACCAAAGTCTCAATAATTTATTTATTTAAAATATTATCAGATACTAAATATAAATATATTTATCAATAAGATTTAAATATTAATTTATTATATTATAAAAAAATAATTATTTTCTTTAGAATTAGTGCTCCATATTCTATTCAATTTATTGCCTTACATAATTTTAGTTTTGTTGGGTTTGGGTCGGAGGTCGTTTTGTTGAATATAAGGAAGTAATGGACAAAGCATGGTTGTAGGGAACAAGGATAAGGTTAAATTTCAGGTCATGAGACATGAATCATGACTTTGTGAGTCCAACCTAATCCATCAAGTATGATTCTGTGGTGACGATTCAATGAGCTTCACGAGAGGGTTTCATATGTATGGGACCCATGCCTCCGAATAATCCATGATACTTCCCCAATAATTGTCACTTTTTTTCCTTTCAAAAAACTTCTTTCAGGACTTTTTGGCCAAAAGTAACTCGTTGAGGGTTTATTTACTCTAAAACCGACAAAAATGGTGAGATTTTATTAAGAAATATATAAGTTACAAAAAGATGTGCTGGAAAGTAGAAAAGGAGTAACAAATCAAGTTTTATTTTATGGGAAATTAATGATAGGCCTCAAGTAAACAACAAAATAACTATAAAAAAATCTCAAGAAATTAAAATTCTTTAAAGTCTTACAAAATTTTATGGCACAATAAAATTTAGATGAATTGGACCCCAAGTGCTCACTAGGATCAAAATATATTTCCAAGATTAAAGACTACTTACAAAATAAAAAGTTAACCAAAAAATATGGAGACAGCCTCTTATAAATAAAAACAAATCATGCCTAAAGCTATTTCTTATAAAAAAAACGAAGGGAGTAGATATTAAGAAAAAATCAAGTTAGTTATTTTGTAATAAATAGGTATTAGTTTTCTTAAAGTATGTATTTTTTAATTATTTGTATTAAATACTACTCTCTTAGTTAAAAAAATCCTTTAATATGTGCAATCGATAAGGAGAGTTTAGAAAAAAAATACAAATTTAATAGGTAAAGTGACTTGAGATCTTACATTTACCATAAGAAGGAAGAAGCAAAAATAATTTGTTTGTTAAAAAAAAGTTTATGTTAGTTAGGTCCCAAGGACTTACTAGGGTCAAGGCATGTCTCTAGGGTTAAAGAGCATTTACAAAAATACTTACAGATTGCCCATCAACAAAGTTCTTTTAAGAAAAAGGAACAAAGGGAGTAGATATTAAGAAAAATTCAAGTTAGTTATTTTGTAACAAATGGGTATTAATTTTTCTAAAGTATGTATTTTAATAATTTGTATTGAATACTAATCTCTTGGTTAAAAAAATGCTTTAATATGTGAAATCCATGGGAAGAATTTAGAAAAAAATATAAATTTAATAAATAAAGTGAATTGAGATCTTACATACAATACTATAAAAAATGAGCCCAAATAATATTTTTTTTGTTACAATTTTTTTTTATAAATTGGATGTCAGGAGCTTACCAAGGTCAAGACATGTTTCCATGCTTAAAAAGCGCTTACAAAGATACTTTTAGATTGTTCACCAATAAAGTTCTCATATTGACAGCGAGATTTGAACTTATGATTTTATAAGTTATGAGACAATTTTTTATTAATTGGACTAACTTTTATTAGTCCAAATAAACTTTTTTTATATGAATTGGATGTCAGAAGCTTACCTAGGTCAAGACATGTTTCCATGCTTAAAAAGCGCTTACAAAGATGTTTTTAGATTGTTCACTAATAAAGTTCTCATATTGACAGCAAAATTTAAACTTATAATTTTATAAGTTATGAGATAACTTTTTATTAATTGGACTAACTTTTTTTAGTCCAAATAAACTTGGCCTAGTGGATTATTTCAAATTTAAGTCAAATTGAGCCCATAAAAACGTTGTCCTAGTGAAGCCCTTTAACATAAGTCAAATGGCCTACCGGATTAAGTGGTCACCTTCCAAGGTAAGCCCATATCAGGCAAGAAGCAAGCCCATTTCAACGCGCCGCCTTGTAAAGTCGTTAATCGTTATAGTTTATGCCGTCTCCGGGCGTCATCAAGTTTTTGAAGGCGGCAACACTCACCAGGTGCGAACTCCAGCAATGGCGCCTGTGAGAACCACAGGCTCTATTGTCGGCGTGGTGGCCATCTTCGTCTCAGTCGCTTTCTCCTATTACATCTGCGACCGTCGCCCTAAATCTTCCTCCATAAACCCCCACTCACCTTCGTCAAAGAAGAAATCGAGGAAGGGGCTCGTTGATGCCATTGGTAACACGCCTTTAATTCGAATTAACAGCCTCTCCGAAGCGACAGGTTGTGAAGTAAGCCCTTTCGACCTTGTGATACCCTCTTGTACTTTGATGTACTTGATATATATCATCTGGGGCTTCGTTAGTTTTTCCCTCCGAGACCCTTGAATTTATTTGTGGCCGTTATTGTCGATTTGATTTTGAAATTGGACTTAAGAGTTACTGGCTTTGTTTTGCTGCTATTTTGGGGTTGTACAGATTCTTGCGAAGTGCGAGTTTTTAAACCCTGGAGGGAGTGTGAAAGATCGTGTTGCAGTTAAAATCATTGCAGAGGTAAACTGTTTTTGAGTCATAAATGTATCTTCTACCGGGAACTGTTAAGTATTACTCTCCAGCACGGGGTAACTTTAAATTTTGCTCATTAATAACCTGTTAGAAGGAACGTGAACCAAATATACATTAGAGCTTATAATTGATGGATTTTTCTTCTAGAAGTGTTTTGTTTTCTTGGTTTTTGGGTGATGGGGTCCTTTTCAATTCTCCCAGATGTTGATGATCAGAAACATCTAAATTTCTGCTAATTATACGTTGGAGAAAAAGTCGCTGGCAGTATGTCGATAATGATTTTTGGTTCCACGCAGAATTATTAAGGCTTTGAATCTTTTTATCTTTTTCCAATTAGTAACAACAGCCCTCTGGTCCTCTAGTAAAACACTACTCTCTCTCTCACACACACACACGAAAGAATAAAATGTTATTAACAAGTAAATTATAACATCTCATATAATTGTCAAGCTCATAGTTGGATGACAACAAGCCTTATTCCACTAGGTGAGATTGACCACATAAATCAAACGACTCCATTGTGCTCTAACAACAACAATTAAATACTAAATATTTAGATAGATTGTTAATCAAAATGTCATATTCAATGATTTCATTGAGTATTCTATTATGTTTTCTTCTACTCCTTTTCAGAAGACTCTATGCTGTCTAATATACCCTCTTCCGGTACTTCTAACAACTTTCTTCCTACTTGTTTGAACCACTTCAAACAATTTTTTACCATTTTCTCTTCAAAAGATGACACGCCTACTCTTCTAAGGATCATTAATTCATGTTTGACTAAAACGTTTTATAACGGATTTTTTGTTACTTGAGACCTATGTCTTACCTTGAAAGTCTAAATATTGGATCTTTTTGTGGTTTATGTGTGTCTCCATGGATTACAAGCTTAATAACAGTGAAACTCCTGTCTAATTAGTCATTTATACAATCAAATTAGGTTGACTTCTGAATGAGGAAATGATTTCATAATTGATAAGTCTGATCTTGTCTAAGCTAAACCAATCATACTTTATCTTGTGTAATGCAGGATGACTTGGCAACTAATGAGACAGACAACATGTATTATGAGAAAGCTGGTGGTATTTCTAAAAAATTTAATAATTAATACTTTACAACTTTCAACCATTAATTTGAAAATTATTCTATCATTTACTAATCTGGTCAGTTTAGAAATGATGGAACCGCCCACTACATCATGTTCAAGAATGTGACTATTAATCCTGTTCTAGTAAGGAGAATATTACAGTCTTACAAATTGATACTCTCCGAAATCTTCTCTTTCTGTGACTTTTTATCATCATTCCTGATAAAGGAATTGAGGCCTCTTTGCTTGTTCTCCTCAACAGTACAAGGAGGCAAAACTATGATAAAGTCATGTATATAGTATTAGAAATACATGGAAATTCAATTAGATAAACTGTGAATTTACTTTCTCCTATTTGTAAGAACTCTTTTCAGAAGACAACTTATCTGAGATCAACAGTTTTCTCATTGAATCTATAATTGATTTAAACTACGTTCTTATTAAGTAATTTGGTTCAAGTTTACAGTTTGGGATAATCATTATTTCAGAAGCCTGTGTGTTTGTTTCTTTTAAGATTAATAAAGTACCTTAGTGAACAAACTTTCATTTATTTATTTATTTTGGGACAGAGAACTCTTAGGTTTCTATTGCTTTTAGAGATGCAATAATGTAAACATTGTTAGTTCTTTAATGTATATTACTTTTTTCCAGTATGTTCCTAATAGCAAGCATATATCACTTTCATAATGTGGCTGAAGGACTCATTTGTTCTTTATTTTATCCCTGTGATGGTTCATTGTCGCAGGCTTTATCATCTGGCCAGCTATTCCCAGGTGGAATAGTTACTGAAGGGAGTGTTGGAAGCACTGCTGTTAGCCTTGCCACTGTTGCGCCTGCCTATGGATGCAAATGCCATGTAGTTATCCCAGATGATGTTGCAATTGAAAAGGTATGTTAGAGATGCAATTAAACAAATCTCAGTTCAGCCTTCTGGTCCCTTTTATGAAACAAAATAAGTGCTAAAATGTGAAGTGGTTGCGGTTCTGACTGAAATAGACTGTCATTTATCCTTAGTTTCCCTTTCTCTCCCTCTTCTACTGAAACAGCTATTTCACTAATCACCTTTCAGGCTCAGATAATTGAAGCCCTAGGAGCTACTGTTGAAAGAGTTAAACCAGTGTCAATCACTCACAAGGACCATTTTGTAAATGTTGCAAGAAGACGGGCGTCAGAAGCAAATGAGTTGATGTTAGAACGGAGAAAAAAATTACAATTGAATGGTGGAAATATTAAACCGATTAATGGCTACAGATCTGACGGGGATAGTCACAGTTCAGCTTTTTCTACAGATTGTCAAGGCGGCTTCTTTGCTGATCAGTTTGAGAATTTGGCGAACTTCAGGGCCCACTTTGAGGGCACAGGACCTGAGATTTGGGAACAGACGAATGGAAAGTTGGATGCATTTGTTGCAGGAGCTGGCACTGGTGGCACTTTAGCTGGTGTTTCTAGGTTTCTTCAGGTCCATCACCGAGGTTCCTCTAACCTTTTGATATTGATTGTCATTCTGATTGTGAAAATTTCCTGAATGATTTCCATATGTTTGTCAGGAAAAGAATCCAAACATCAAGTGCTTCCTCATAGATCCTCCTGGTTCTGGTTTGTTCAATAAGGTAACAAGGGGGGTGATGTACACCAGAGAGGAAGCAGAAGGAAAAAGGCTCAAGAATCCATTTGATACCATAACAGAAGGAATTGGATGTAACAGGATAACAAAGAATTTTATGATGGCCAAAGTTGATGGTGCTTTTCAAGCCACAGATATGGAGGCTGTTGAAATGTCTAGGTAATTGCTTACTCGTTTTTGAAGTGTGTTGTCCCGTGTTCCAAGTCTCAGGTGTTTCTTCTTCTCTTTTTAATCTTTTAGATAACAACCTGAAAGGCTGATGAATTGAATAAAAATGTGGCCTTAAATATTAATTATCAGGTTTCTTTTGAAGAACGATGGACTATTTATTGGGAGTTCTTCATCAATGAATTGTATTGGAGCAGTTAAAGCAGCACAGTCGCTTGGCCCTGGTCATACAATTGTAACCATTCTCTGTGACAATGGAATGAGACATCTGAGCAGGTTCCACAATCCTCAATACCTGTCTCAGCTTGGCTTGATTCCTAAAGCAACTGGGTTAGAGTTTCTGGGTATCCAATGAGAATGGCAGATTCAAAATTCCAATGCTCCAAGCTACTGAACTGTTACCTCGCTGCTTCCTACCTTCATCTTCCTAAACCAGGAATAAATGCAGCTGAAGTTTCTGTGTTAGAGAGAGAGAGAGAGGGGGGGGGGGAAAGGGACAAACTTCACTTTTGTAAGACCTACAGGAAGGAACAGAAGTAGGACTCATTTCTCTGTTGTTTTCTCTCTTTCTGGGATCACTTCATTTAGATTATTGAGAAAATTTAGGCTCTGATCTTTCTGGGTATATGATGGGTAGGCCACCTAGAACTATGAACATTAATTTACCAAAAAAGCCATTTAAGTGAATGTGCATCTAATACTCAAAAGTATGTTTTCAATAGCAATTTTAGGGTACTATATGTATTTTAAAAAATATTTTAGAACGTTAAATAAATCAAAATATTTTTGAGTGATGGATGCACCTAAAAAATATTTTAAAATATTGGATGGATTATAAAATATTTTAATGTGTTAGAAGCAATTAAAAAAATAATTCAAGATGTTAAATGGATGTTGACCCAATAAAAAGAGAGAAATTTGTGGGCTTCACTTGACGTGAGGCAGACCATAATCTTCTCTCCCCTTTTTTAAGGTATTGGAAACTCTTTTAAAAAAAAAAAGTGTTGGAAACTTAATTTGCAAGTATATATATTTTTTCTCAATTTTTAATTTAATAATTATATATTTTTTTAATTAATTTTTTTAATTTTATTCCGTTATCATTATTAATTTTGATATAAGAATTATGGTGCTAACAAAATAAAGTTATATAGGCTAACGGTATTAATAGAGTAAAATTAAAAATTATTTACTCTTGCATAAAAAAAGTATAGTTATCAAATTAAAGATTAAGAAAAAATATATATATCTATAAAATGGTTTCCCCTTAAGTTATTGAAAACTTAACTTATCAATAAATTGATTTTAAATTGGCTGAGACAATGATTTAAGAACCAGTTCTCTGACTATGGTTGAATTGAGTCAATTCAATAATAATTAAGATAATAAAATTTAATTAAATTATGCAAAATATTCATTTATAATCCTAGCTAAAAAGAATAATATTTAAATAAAAAATATTAATCAATAAATAAAAGTAACACTCATATATAAATCACATGTGATATCATAACAAAGTTATTAAAGTATAAATCTAATTGGTTATTTTTTTTAACTAAAAACAATATCAGACTTAACCAAAGGAAAAAAATATATAAAATTCAATATAATCAATCTGTCCAAAAATCATAAACAGAAAGGTCAGGAAATTTGTTAGCCAGTTGACTAATATGACCAACTAATTTAGGTTGTCGAGTTTTAATACCTTCTATTTACCTTGTTGTCTAACTGGCCTAAAGAGAAACCATGGCAGCATGAAAAACACAACAAAAAGACACTGCTCTCCTTTGAAACTTGTCGAAAGAACAAAAACCTATAATCAAATCATTGGCCTCAGTGGTGGGAGGCATATATTGAGGGTCATGTTACTTCCAACACAGGTTTACCTACTTGTTCTAGGTTTTTTATTTTTTTAATTAATATTTTAATAAAAGAGTAATGATCTGGCAGAAGTTATACGTGGATTCATTTAAGAGGATTAGCTTTCTTTCACTGCTTATAAAGGCAGCATATCTTTACTTCTCTTTTTGCTCTTGTGCAGATCTCAAGTGTCAAGCAGTCGGTGTAATTTTTCTTTCTTTCTTTCTTTCCTTTTTCAAAAATAGTCTTTTTATTAACAATACAATAATATCATACGTTTGATCTCACCTAATCAAAATTAGACTTATTATTTAATTGTATTGATTCGCCAATATAATTTATATTTCGTCTTGCATGATTGAAGGGTTTATAAATTTATAATGTTTTTAATATAATTTTACAATCAATTCATTATGGAGTTCAAATGCTTGAGAAGTTCATTAAAAAAAGAATTAAATTGCATGGAGTCCTTAATTCAATTTGTATGTAATTCTTTTATGTTCTAATTTTTAAAATATTTTTTTTTTAAATTTGGTAAATAACCATTCATTGTTAGTATTTAAAGGGGTTATTTGTATATAATTTAAAATTTAAAGAATTGATTATATTAAAAAATTTGAAAAAATCATTTTCCCTTCCCTTAGATTTTACATTTTCATCAGTAAAATGTAATCAACAATGGCACAGAGATTATCTGTAAAAACTAAAAAATTCGTAAATGTTTATGATTTTAGATTCAAGAACTTCTTTGTACTCTAAGAAATATTATCCAAAGGGTCTAGATACTCTTACAACGCACTCCAAACATTTAAAAAAAAATCAAGTAAAATATATTTATTTATGAGTAGAATGATTGAACCACTATCCATTATGTGGAAGTCATAAGTATTTTTTTTTTTTTGTAAATTTTGTTTATGATGATGGTATAGGTGATTCTCTGTGTTGCACTAATTTAATTTAGTTTAACCCAAACAAGTCTAAGTCTTGTACAAAAATCACGTGAAATATTGTGAATAGTGTGATTTGTTAAGTTGTTATTTGGTAAGAGGGATTTGAGGGGAGGGAAAAAATTTCTAAATTAGATTTAAAAAAAAAATTGGAGAAGTAGGGTTATAAGATTTTAATGAAAAAAAAAATACAAGTTATAAGAGTAAAAAAAATTAATTAAAATTTTTCAACTCCATCTCGTTAATTTTTTTTAAATCCAACTCAAAACAATTCCCTTTCCTTTACCTTATAAGTCTTTCATAACAAACAGCTCCTAAAGCTTTTTATAAAGCTTTTATATTAAACTCTCTATTTTTTTAGCTTAAAGTATTAATTTTTTCTCTATATATCATTATTTACTTTCTCCTCACTAACTAAATAATCTTTTCTAATTATTGTTAACATGTCCTTATAAGAATAAGATAGGAAGAATATAAGATATATTCTAAAAACAATACATTATATAACTACGAAAATATTAATATACTCAAAACTATAGGCCAATTACTAAATTAATTGAGACTATAATTTAAGGGTTAATAGTATAACTATAGTTAAAATAAATTAAATATAATTAAAATAATATAATTTAATTAAAATATATAAAAATATTTATATATAATTTAAAAAAAATATTTAAATAAAAAAGGTATCGGCACTATATCATTAATTTGTCATTTAAATAAGTGTGAACGAATGGAAAAAGAAAAGGTGGTATCTTTAGATCACAATTGGGGACAGTACATCCCATCAAATATATATTATAATAATTATAAGTCTAAGTAAATAAATAATTATTAAAAAGAAATGGTCCAAAGGGTCTTTGTTTGTCCCACTAAGCACTCAAATAATAAAAATATTTAATAGCTAGTGGTCCATTTGGCAGCATGCTAGCTAGGTCACTATTTATTTGACCTCTCACACTAACTGTAGTGCCATGCCCCCATTTGTGAGCTTGAAAGGCCTATTATTTTATGTAGTATTATTTTGCACTCTTTTTCCAAATTCGTTTGGTGGCTCAATGATGGCCATAAAATATTTTGGGACCAAATTCCACCTTAGCCAACTTCATCACAAAAAATCTCAACCAGTCTTCCG
Organism: Leucaena leucocephala; assembly: GCA_037074615.1. NCBI lineage: Eukaryota > Viridiplantae > Streptophyta > Magnoliopsida > Fabales > Fabaceae > Leucaena > Leucaena leucocephala. The sequence continues at coordinate 10,935,254 of CM073540.1, read as the reverse complement.
AGCTCGAGCAATGAGGGTGGCTGATTAAGGTGGAGTTTTCTTTTCTAAGTGAGGATATATTGTAAAAACACAAACATTTCCAAATTTCATTTTGATACAGTAGATTGATTTGAAATTATTGAAATAATTTGATATTTCCAAATTTTCTAGATATTTAACTAGAATATTTTCCAAAATTAAAATTCACGGCTTCAATTATATGTAGCTTTATTCTTCACTCCATACGTGAAGCCCATGAGTTCCATATATGAATATTTTATTTATTTGATAATATGTTAACACGTTATAGTTGTTTTTTCTATTATCAACACAAGAGTGTCAAGTGCCTCAACAGGAGGGAATATTGGTACATTACAAGAGAAAACGAAAGATATTGAAATATTTTTAAAATCTAAGGAGGATATTGTACTATTTGCTAGTTTAGGATTAGTATTCTTGCAAAAATAGTTTGAAGGTAAAAATGATCTTTAATCCTTTTTATTTTTTTGGACTATTAGATTATATATAAAATGAGTGAAATTTTGATATATTGACAAAAAAAAATAGTTCAGTTTTTTATTTTTTATGATTTTTTAAAAATTTAATATTTTCAAAGGAGAAGGGGGAGCGGTAATTTTTTATAATTTATAGTATTAAATCTTTAAAAAATAATAATAAATTAAAAACTGAATTTTTTTTATTCATAAGATATTAAAATATCACTTATTTTAAGTAGAGTCTAATAACCCAAAGAAACACAAAAAAACATTTAGGAGTCCCCACTAGATATTTAACACCATCCAATCATTTGGAGCGACCATTTGGAACATTTGGATCGTGGACCATTTGGCGAGGGGTGAAATATATAATTATTTAGAGCGTATTTAATCTTTGGGGAGTACTACTTTATTGTGGTTCTAATCGTAGTATTTGGAGAGGTATTCTAATTTTTGGGTACTTAGATTTACGTCTAAGGGTAATAGACAGCTCGTCCTGCCCGATATTAGTATCGTCTACGAGGAAGGGAGACTTCACCCTACCCTTAGATCATGGGCGAGCTCAAACCATTTCAAAAAAATTTTGTACTAAAAAAAACACTATCAAATCATATTTGAGTAGTAATTGGCCCAGCTTAATTATTATTAAATTATTACATTTTATATACTCTTTTTATCTTTAATATATGATATAATTGGAGATTTAATTTTATCTAAATATAAGTTATATTTCATATATTTATTATCTATTTTTTAAATATACTTCCTCAACAATAATCAAATAAGAGAGGGAGTGAGATAATTAGAAAAAATTATTATGGGTGTTTTAGAAAAAATATGTTATATTAATCAATTTAACAAATTTTTTTAATATAATTAAATATATCTTATATCAAGGATCGAATGAGTATAAAAATCTTTAGAAATACAAAAATTATAAATCTTTAAGATATTACAAAGCACATTCATAAATTAGTTCAAAATATGCATACATAAAAAAGTTCGTAATTGTATATATAAGCATGAAAGTCTAAAAATATTTGTATATAAGTATAATTTAGATAAGAATACCTATATATAGATAATTAAATTTTGATCATGCATATTGATAAATGATTTGAAGAGTTTATTTAATTTGTTTGGAGAAAATTAGAGAGATAAGGATTAATGAGTCAAGTCTTAGGGTGTATTTGGATTAGCTTTTGGAGAATAGATTTTGGGAATAGAGATGTTTGGATGATTAGTAGTAGAATCACTTTTTATATTAGTAAATTATCAAAAGGGGTATGATTTGATTAAAAGTAAGAGAAAAAAGATGATGGAGAAGAAAAAGGAGAAAGAAGAGAGAGGAGAGAGGAGAGAGAAAAAGAGAGATAAGAGAAGAGAAAGGAGAGATGATAGAAAAAAAGAAGAAGAGAGGAGAGAGGGTATAAGAAAAAGTAGGGGTAGAATAGTAATTGGATAATCCATAACCTAGGTTTCAAATAAAAAACTATTTTCATATGGCTTATTCAAAACCGCGGTTTCAAACCGAGGTTTTGCCTAAAATCAATTCTCAACAAAAATAACTGTTTGTTTAAAAATTTTCTAAACAGTAATTTTAGCCCAGAATTAATTATCAAACGTGTTCCCAAACACACATCTAGAAAAGTCTTCATTTCCTTTTTCCACCCGTGAACAGTCATATAGCCAAGCTGAGCGTACTAAAATGTATTGCCCTTTTGGATTTATTATAAATTTAGGTTTTAAAAAAAAATTTAGTTCAAATTTTAATTTAATTTTTTTAAAATAAATAATCATATTTATTTAAAGAGATTTTTGGACTAAATTATAATTTAAAACTAAAATTTTATATAAACTACTGAGAATAACTTATAAAACAGTAAAAGAATTTATGGACTATCTAATTACTATTTTATATATATTTTTTCTCACATACTCTCTCCTCTCCTCTCTCTCTTTCCACCCTCTCTCATCTCTTATCTTTATCTTATATCTTATAACAAATTTTTTTTCTAAAAATAACTATCCAAACACTCATTTATTTAAAACTATTTTTTTCTATAAGCTCTTCTCCATAAATTATTTTTTAAATAATGCCTAATTTTTTTTCTATAAATTATTTTTTAAAATATTATCCAAACGGGCTGTAAGCATTTCATCATCACTTCATTTTTTTCCACTAAAAAATATTTATATGTCTAATAAATCTAATATTTTTATTTATTTTTATTAAATATAATTTTGGTCCCTTAATTTAATTTAAGTTTAATTTAATTTTTCATTTTTAAATAGTTTTATTATCATTTAATTTTATTTAAGTTGTACCAACCTATTCTACCAGATTTTTTTATAATATTACCTTTTCTACCAGATATTTTGGTTTGTTAATGTTAAAAATTTGAGTAATTATTTATAAATTAATATTCAAATTTTAAAGAAATAAAATCAAGAGACAATAATGAAAGAAATAAAATTAAGAGGTCAATTAAAATTAATGAATATATAACTTAAAGAGACTAAATAAAAATCAAACGCAAAATTAAAATTAAAATCTTGATAAAATGAAAGAAATAAATTAAATTTAACTACAAAAATTGCATGTACAAAAAAATTAAAAAATAAATTAATTTTTATAATTCATGTATTCATTCCGTAATGATATTTAAGGATCTCTTGCTCAAGAAGTTAAAATTATTTCACAATAAAAATTGGTATAGTTGGTATAAAAAAATTAAAATTATTTATTTGAGATGGAAATTCAGAAACTACCTTCTTTTTAAAATGGTTTAAAAATCTGGCAAAAAAATTTGGTTTTAAAAAAACAAGAAGAAGAGAGAATTAGCATAAAAGAAAGAAAGAAATGGAGTTGGCTTCTCTCCGCTGCTCCCTCCATCCGATGCCTACCCTTTCCTTCAAACGCTGTCGTTTTCGCTAAAATGGGGCGATGAATTGATGGCGCATGACACTGCACGAAGAATACTGCCATTTAATGGATAGGAAGGGAAAATTTCATTCAATGGCCCAACTTTATGAAATTTTACAAAAATAAAATTCAATATTAATTTAATATTTTTGGCTAAATTTAAGAAGTTTAAATTATAACTTTTTAATGTTATAATAATTTAAAAAAATAAAATTAGATCAAGCTCTCTAATTACATTTATCTTTGTGTTACAATAAGTTATTAAAGTGTATAAATGCACTTGTAAATTCACCTTAATATTTATAAATTTTTATATAAATATTTATTATTTTATTATTATTAGTTGTTATATTAAGAAATCTAGTCTTACAAAAATATGTATTTCAATCTCAAAAACATCTTACAAAATTTATAATAAAAGGTTTAAATTTTAAATTATATGTAAGGGCCTGTTTGATATGAATGAAGTGGAGGGAAGAAAAAATTGTAATGAATTTGATTCAAAAGAAATGAATAAGTGCGGTTATAAAATTTTAATAAAAACAATATATAAAATAAAAAATAAGAAAAATTAATTAAAAAATTATTAAAAAATTAATTAAAATCATTTAACCCTTATTTTAAATTAAATTTATTAAAATTATCCCTCCCCTCTATTTAGTTTCCTTTATACCAACATACCATAAAAGTCAAGATGTTATTCTAACGTGGCTAAAGGACAAAATTTAGATATCAATTAGGTCAAATTTATATAAGTGAATTTACATTATGTGTATATACTCATTTTAACAACTAAAAATAGTAAAATAATAACTATTTATATGAAAATTTATAAATATTAATTTTTATTATAAGAGTTTATATAAAAATTTATAAGTATTTATTAGTAAATTTATAAGTATAGATACACATTTTAATAATTTACTGTAGCAAAATAATAATTATGATTGGAGAGTTTCATCTAATGGATATAAGCAATTTGATCTAGGTCTTTTGAAATTATTATAACATTAAAAAATTATAATTTAAACTTATTAAATTTAGCCAAAAATATTGAATTTTATTTTTTTTAAAATTTCATAAAGTTGGAGGCATTGATTGAAATTTCACTTCCTATCACATAATGGCAGTATTCCTCGCCAGTGTCGTGCGCCATCAATTCATGGCCCCATTTTAGACTAAAACGACAGCGTTTGGAGGTAAAGGATAGGCATCGGATGGAGGGAGCAATGGAAGGAAGCCAATTACGAAAGAAAATGTAGTAGCAAATTACAATTAGATAGTCCAAGTCAGACCGACGATATGTCTACACCAAATGAAAGGTCCAGATTCTTTAGCTCTCATAAACTCTGACGGTTTTAAACGCGTCCTTGCTAACTTACCCTTATCGACAAACAACGGTCTCAAATCGCCACGTGTCCTCTAGATAAAGCGTTATTAATGCCCTGATCCAACGGACCCAGCTCATTCCCTTCCAAACCTCCAAGACCACTTCTTCTTCCTCCTTCTCCCCTAGCCAGGGACACAGCCTCGCCGGCTGATCATCTCCGACCTTCCTACCGAATACACTTTTCCATTCCCCAAGTACACAAACTCCAAGTTTAACTCTCTGAAGTGGCATCGGATTGCAATTCGTCGAAAATTCCTTCAAGTCAACGCATGTTCTTCCTCCGTTTCAACCCCACCGACGAATTCAGAGACGGATTTGTGTGCTGAATTTAAACGTCTTAATGCGTTCGGTGTAGTCCTTCAGAAAGATATCTCGAACTTAGGAATCATTGTCAGTCCAATTTTCCAGAGCTTAAACTATCGTCCTGAGATATTCATCGATTTAAATTTTACTAGAATTGCATGATTCAAGAGTTTGAGGCACTGGAATTCTCGTTTCTGATTCTGAGAATCACTCTGCGCTGTAGTGCTTAAATTTCATGCTGAGTTGATTGATTCGAATTTGGTTGAGTAGTTGATGGCGGACTCGGATAACGATTCCGAAAGTGCTCCGAACGTGGGGAACAATGCGAACAGCAGCGAACTCTCGCTGCCAGAGCAAGACCGGTTTCTACCAATCGCGAATGTGAGCAGGATCATGAAGAAGGCTCTTCCAGCTAATGCGAAGATCTCGAAGGACGCTAAGGAGACAGTACAAGAGTGCGTATCGGAGTTCATCAGCTTCATCACCGGCGAGGCCTCAGACAAGTGCCAGAGAGAGAAACGGAAGACCATCAATGGCGACGATTTGCTTTGGGCTATGACGACGTTAGGATTTGAAGACTACGTGGAGCCGCTCAAGATATACCTCCAGAGGTTCCGGGAAATGGAAGGCGAGAAGAGCGTGGTGGCGCGTGACAAGGACGGTGGTGTCGGAGGCATGAACGCTGCCAATAGTGGCTACGAGGGCGGAGGACGAGGAGGAGGTGGTGGTGGAGTGTATGGGGGAGTAGGGATGATGATGCATCAGGGACACGTGTACGGATCTGGAGGGTTTCATCCAATGGCTGTAAGTGGAGGAAGTGGTGGTCCTGTGATGGGGAAGAGTGGGCCCAGTTATCCTAGTGCCGGATCTAATACAGGTAGGCCCAGATAGGTAAAATATGGATTATGGTTTCAATAGTAAGTGTTGTATCGTAATTTAAAAGATTTATAGTGGGTTACTGATGAAAAGAGAGATATATGATTATTTAGAACGTGTTTAATTTTTGGGAAATATTATTTTATTGTAATTTTAGTCGTAACCCTTGGGGAGGTATCTTAACTTTTGAGTGCCTAAGTTTACGCCTGAGGATAATAGACGGTTCGCTTTGTCCGACATTATTATCGCCTAGAAAGAAGAGAGATTTGGCGAATCAAACCAATTTCTAAAAATTTTTATAACAAAAAAAAAAGATTTGGTGCTTTGTATTGCTATAATGCAGAAGAAGTACTAAATGATTTTATTTGATAGTATTGTAATTGTTGTATCAAAGAAAATACTAGCGTTCTTGTTCGAAGGTATTTAGGGTCTTAAAATATATTTTTAATAGTATTTAATATTTTAAAATAATTTTTTAATATAATTTTTTTCTTAAAATATTTTTAATGACAATTAACACTTTAACTTAATTTTTTCTTATTTTTTATAAATTTTTATATAGGTGAATGCTTGTTATTATTAAGAAAATATTTTTAAATAATATTATATTAAATATCTTAAGGTATTGAATGGAACTTAAACTTTTAATAAATATCTTAAGTTGTGTTATTTACTATTTAAATTTATAAATAGTAAATTTCTTACAATTTATTAGTATTAAAATGAAATGTAGGACACTTATTTAGATTTTTCTTTTAACTTAGGATTCATGGCTAATTTTTTTCATTTCCTGGCAAGTACTACATTTTCTCTAAATTTTTAATTTAGTGTATGCTTGTTTTTTCTCTTAATTAATTTTTAATTTTATTATGTTAGCAACATTAATTCTTATAATTTTGTTCTATTAGTACTATTAATTATTTTAAATGAGATAATAGTGCTAACAGAGAAAATTTTAATTAAAAGAAAAAAAAAGACACAAATACCAAATTAAAATTTTAAGAAAAATATAAGTATGTACAATATAGTTTTCCCTTTTACTTTTGTATTTATTCTCCTGCCTATATGTGATACTCATAAGAAGTCCTAATACGGTACGTGTATAGGATTATATCATACGTATAATAAGTCAATTTTCAAGATTTTATGATAGAGGAGGTTAGCATTTGTAAATATGTACCACAAAGTATAATGCACGTATCATCTGAGATATTTGCAGTATCAAGGCTTCATAAACACTCATGTACTGTAGCAGTTTTTTTTTTATACTTAATATAAGATCTACTTAACTAATTTAGGTAGACGAAAAAAGTTAGTTAAATTAGTTATTTGTAATAATTGTATGTTAGTTTCTCTAAAATACCTATTTAATAATATAAACATATTTAATATGTATAATCATATAGGAATACTATGTGAAGAAAATTATAATTTTAGGAAATAAAGTTAATTATATTCTTATATTTAGAACTAAAATAGACTCATCATCTAACTCTTATATTTAGGAGCAGATGGAGTACTACCTTCTATCCTTAATATAAGAGATAATTTAGAGATTAGATTTAATCATAAATATAAAATTTTAATAAATTTTATCTATTTATTATAAATAACTAATTTAATTAATTTTTAATATATATATTTTTTTGGTTGCCCACCCGGTTTATCGGAGCTTTGCCCCGACTACATTCGGATCCGACCCGCGTCGCGCACCTGGCTATGGTGGGTGAGTCTCCCAACGGGGATTTTCTGCGTACGCCAAGGCTCGAACTCGAGACCTCGCTTAAGCGATACCGAGTCGCTTACCACTCAGACCAACCCCCGTTGATAATTTTTAATATATTTAAATTAGTGTAGTGGCTCTTATAAGGTGTTGAAGAACAAAAGTAATCATGTTTAATGGATTGGGATTGCAATGCAAATCATGAAGGCTGAGGCTGCAAGTGTTGGAGGCCCAAAAAGAGAGTTTGAGCCCACTGTACGCACCCATCTTTTTTATTGGGCTCATAATTGCAGCGCCCATATACTATCCAAATAAAATTATACCATTTTTAATAATTTTTTAATTATAAAAGTTCTTCTGGTAATAACCATTCAAATACTCATTTATTTAGAACTATTTTTTTTTATAAACTCTTCTCCAAAAGTCATTTTCTAAAAGCTGTCCAAAAACTATTTTTTTTCCCATAAACCATTTTTTAAACTCTTATCTAAAGAAACCCATAAATTAACTCCCATTACACCACCAAATCTATCATAAATAAATACATAGTAAATAATAATATCAATTTAAATTTAATACTCTCATTAGTCTTTAATATAAAATTTAGTTAATTAATTTATATATATTAAAAGTATATAATATGAATCCACGTTAAATTTAAATTTGATTATAATTAATTAATTTATTTAATTTAATTAATTTATTTAAATTAATCGATTAGTTTTTATATATTCTTATCAAGGAAGGGACACCATGTGCATCGTCAATGGTCACACATGTTGGACTTTTGTTGCTACGGCTGATAGCTTCAAAATCCAATATAAGTAGTACTGTTTCAATTTATAAGACGACATTTTTTTAAAGAGAATTTTCATGTTTTATAATATAAAATATTTTTTATAAGACAATAATTAATTGATGACTTTGTTTAAAAAGTACTATTCATTGATTAAGTGTGAGTTAATTAGATATTAGTGTTTAATGAAGGGCATTTTTTAAAAAAAAAGATTTCTAGTTCCATTTAAAAAAAGATTTTTAAAAAAGATATTGACGTTTATAATTTGTCAAAAAAACATCAAATATAGATTGAAATAAAGTGGACAATAGCTATACCTTTTAATTGGCTTTAAGTGTAACCCCACGACCCTCATCTTTACCATTCCATATTATCCCCAAAATACTGGCAATTCGGGTGGATCGCGGCCTTGTAACTCAAATGACACCAATAATTTTGCTTAATAGTTTTTTAAGTTTGAGGCTGTGAGTTTTTTTTAATTACAAAAAAATTTAGGTGAATTGAATTTAGAAGTTCATTAGGGTTAAGAAATACATTAAATTTAAATATTATTTATATATTACTCACTAACAAAACCCTCATATTAGCAGCGAAATTTAAATCTATAACTTAATGAGTTATGGGTCAATTTCTTACCAACTTAACAACCATTTGTTAGCATAAAGTTGTGAGTTTGAATTAAGTGTGGAGGTATAATATATGTGTAAGTTATGACACAAATTTTTTGGACTGACTTAGTGTTGAGTTGGGCTTATTTTTAACCTAAATAATTTTTTTTGTTACAAAATAAAAAAAAAAAGGTTAGGTTCACTTACAATCTAAGGGTAGGGTAAAATTTTTCTTCTTTCTAGGCGATACTAATATCAAGTAGGACGAGCTGTCAATTACTCTCAGACATAAATCTAGACACTCAGGAGTTAGGATGTCTCTCTAAATACTGCGATTAGAACCATAATAAAATGATACTCTTTAAAGATTAAATACGCTCTAAATAGTCGTATGTCTCAACTTAAATAAATTTAACTAAGGCGAATGACCCTACCATATAGGACCTTAATCCTAAGCTATCACGCTAATGGGCTTGTTAATGAGTTCCTTTTTTTTTTTTTTTGAAAAAAAACAAGAATATGAATTTTGACAACATGGATAAACATATAAATTGTGGAATTTAAGTTCAATCATAAATCAACAAGTTTTTAAAAGAAAATCAAAGCCATATTGATATAATACAATCTTCACACAAAATCGTGCAATTCTAATTCAGGGCACAAATAAATTCATTTAAATATTATATTTAAAAATATTATACAGAAAAAGTGCGGGCCTACAGCTCTACTTGCTTATCCCATTTTCAAGCCGAGCTAATTCAAGCTAGCCTGAATAGCCCGCTTTGCCTTAAATGCCTATTTTGTAGGCCAGTCCTAGAGTTTAGTAGCTATAAATGAGTTTGATTCGAGATTATGGGCTGGTTTGGTTTGCCCTTGAAGCATAGTTTAAAAAAGATTTATGATTTAAATTTTAGTTTAAAAAATTTTTAAAATAAACAGTCATATTTATCCATAAATAGTTTTGGATAAAACCATAGTTTAAAACTATAGTTTTGAATAAGCTATTGAAATTAACTTTTGGAATAGTAAAAGAGTTTATGGATTATCTAATTACTATCTTATCCCTATTTTTTCTTACACCCTCTCTCCTCTCTCCTATTTTTTCTTACACCATCTCTCCTCTCTCCTACTTTTTCTTACACCCTCTCTCCTCTCTCATACTTTTTCTTATACCCTCTATCTTCTCTCCTACTTTTTCTTACACCCTCTCTCTTCTCTTTTCTCTACCTCTCTCCTCTCTCTTACTTTTAATCAAATCATACCTTTTTTAGTAATTTACTAATATAAAAAGTCATTTTAAAAATAAACATCCAAACACTTATTTATTCATAATCACTTTTTTTTCATAAACTCTTCTCTAAAAGCCCTTTTCCATAAGCTGTCCATAAACTCTTTTTTTTTCATAAGCCTTTTTTTAAAATTCTATCTAAACAGACCTTATTAGCATTAACTTTTAGTTAATTCTGTTAAGTATAATGATCGAGGATAAAATTTATTAAAAGCATAATGATTAAAACTAAAATTCATTAAAAACACATGGATCATATGGGTTTTTATTTTAGTCTATGCAGTTTTAATGAATTTTAGTTTTGACTCTATACTTAACAATATTAATTTAAACCAAATCTTTATAATACTAAAGTGACCAAAAATTACAATTTTAAACTACATTTACCAAAACTAAAATTTGATTAAATTGTAAGGACTAATACTAATATTAACCCTAATGACCTAAAAAACAATGATATTAACCCTAGTTTTTAAGACTCACTAAGATGAAAGTATGCTTGGTTCAATAAAACACTTGACCACTATATATTCTGATGATAAAACTGATTCTCTAATATGATTTTTTTATACACGAAAGTTAAGGTAAGTTGAGTTCTAAAGACTCATTAAAGTCATGTCATATCTATAAGCTCACAGAGCACTTAAAAAGATACTTACATATTACTCATCAACAAGATTTTCACATCGGCAACAAAATTTGAACTCATAATCTTAAGAGTTATGAGTTAACTCTTTACTAATTGAATATACTTTTACTAAGGATTCTCTAACATGATATTCCTTAAAGAAAGATACACAAATGAATGTGAGTCTTACTGCTTAATAAACTTATACTATTAGAAAAAATACTTATCACGGTGGTTAAAAGAAAAAATACAGTAAAAAAAGTGGTGACATGTTTGTAAATATGTCACATTTTTAAACTTTTTTCATGACAGTTTTATTTAAAATCGCTGTTAAAAATTAATTTTACGTACTAAAATTGCCGTTAAAATTCCCGTGAAATTTCAAAAACCCTCACACATAGTACACTTTTAGTTTCAGTTTTTCACAACCTTGTGTGTTCTGTTACTCTGCTGAATCACAACAGACTTTCATGAACGTCATTTCTCTGTGTTTTCCTCCTATTTTTGGTGTCTATATCCATCGATGTCGTTCTCCGTCATCTCCGTCATCGTTATACATCGTTATTACTGTAAGTCACCATTTAACTTTGTTATTTGCTCATTTTTCTTACTTTTTCTGTTGCTTATTGTTTATAAGTTATAATATATCTTATGGGCTATCATCCTTATATTAGAGACATGTTATATTGATTCCTATTTGTTTGTGGGTGCTTTTTAAAATTTTTTAAATCTGTGTGTTTTTGTCAATTTCTCTGTTATTTAATTTGCTTGTTATAAACTGTAATATATATTGTGGGCTATCTTACTTTACTAAAGATTTTATTTTTATAGTTTTGGTTTGTTAACTGGCTTATAAAAAATATTGGTTACTATTTATTTCCTATTTGATGGATTTTGTTACCATTTGAGATTGCTTACATTTAAGGGAATACTATATCGTAGTTGGATGAAAGCTAAAATAACTACTAAAAAATATGAAGATGGGGTAGAAAGATTTCTTGAATTTGTTGAGAGGAATGTTTTGAAGAAAAGGGATGTGTTGTTCTTCTGTCCCTGTGTCAACTGTAACAAATTGTCTATTCCTGGTATAAGAGATCTTCTTATATGTGTGGGATAAATTTAAGATATACAAATTGAATTTGGCAAGATGAGATTATGAGGACTCTTTTGCGTGAGGAAGTTGTGAACGATAACTTTGATGATATAAGTGATAACTTTGAGGATAGAATTCTGAATATATTTCGTGATATTAGAGCCAAATCCTTTCCACAGTTCTCCATATATGTGAAAGTTTTCTAAATGATGCCGAGACTCCTTTATATTTAGGGAGTAAAGATGAGTACACAAGGGTAAAATTTGTGTTGTGATTGATAAATTTAAAATCAAGACATAATTGGATCGATTCTAGTTTGATTAAATTGCTCCAGTTGTTGAGTGATACTCTTCCTATAGGCAATACACTACCAAAATCAATGTACGAGACAAAGAAATATTGTGTCCTATATTTTTGTCATATAAGAAGATACATGCGTACCCTAACAACTGTTTATTATATAGAAATGAATATAAAGCCTTAAATAAGTGCCCTAAATATGGAACTTTAAAATATAAAGTGAAGAAAGACAGTAATGATTACGATGAAATTACTAAAGGCTCTCCTTCTAAGATATTGTGGTATCTTCTAATAATACAATGGTTCAAGAGTTTGTTTGCTAACGCCACAGATGCAAAGAACTTGAGATGATATTCTATTGGAAAAATAAACGATGAACAACTTCGTCACTCAGCTAATTCACCGAAATAAAAGACAATAGATTATAAATTTCTTGAATTTGGTTATGAGCCCAGAAATCTTCAGCTTCGGCTATATAAGGACAAAATAAATCTATATGATAATCTCAATAGCACAAATAGTGCTTTTCCAATTCTCCTTATGGTTTACAAATTACCTCCCTCATTATGTATGAAATGAAAGTACATCATGTTGTCTTCGATGATCTCGGGGCTAAAACAGTCGGAAAACTTTATAGATGTGTACTTGGTACCTTTGATTGATGATTTGAAGAAACTGTGGGAGAATAGTGTTGATGTCTTTGATGCATACAAACAAAATACCTTTAAACTCCCCAACATGATCTTCACCATGATAAATGACTTCCCGGTGTATGAAAATTTGTCAGGCTATAGTATTAAGGGGCATAAAGCATGTCCAATATGTGAAGAAGACAATAACTATATGTAACTAAAGCATGAAAGGAAGACAATCTACTTTTTCCATAGAAGGTTTCTTAGCGGACACTACCCTTACCATAGGTTAAAGAAGGCATTTAATGGCTAACAAGAATATGAAATGGCTCATGTTCCTTTAACTGGATAAGAAGTGCATCAACATTTGCAAGGGGTTCATGTTACCTTGGGTAAAAGTAATAAGAAGAAGGAACTTGAAAGGAATATATGGAAAAAGAGATCAATATTCTTTTATCTTCCATATTGGCAGAGTCTTGAAGTAAGACGCAGTCTAGATGTCATGCTGGCACGCTTTTGCATATAAGTGAAAAGAGTAAGGACATGGTCAATGCTAGACGATACTTACCTAAAATGGGAATAAGAGCACATCTAAATTCACAACAAAGAGAGGGTAATAAGAGAGTTAATTTGTACCTGGTGGCACACACATTATCCAAATATGAAAAAAAATAAGCCTAGGTGAGTGTTTGCATGCTATTAAAAGGGTATTCATCGAATTTTAGAAAGTTTATATCAATGCAAGATTTGAAGATTACGGATATGAAATCTCATGATCGCCACATGTTGATGTAATAATTATTACCATTGACTATTCGAGGTATTATGAAAGATGATGTGAAGAGCAGTATTAGTAGACTTTGTATGTTCTTTAATACTGTTTGTAGCAAAGTGATTATTGATCCTACTGAGTTGGATGAATTCGAGAATGAATATTATGTTATCCTTTCCCAGTTGGAGATGTATTTCCCTCTAGCATTTTTTGACATCATGATTCATTGGATTGCTCACCTGGTACGTGAGATTAGACTTTGTAACCCTATGTGTTTGAGGTAGATGTACCCATTTGAGAGATACATTAAAATTCTTAAAAGATATTCCAAAAATCCTTATTGACCCGAGGCATCAATTGTTGAGAGGTATGTAATTGAGGAGGCAGTTAAATTTTGTAACTACTGTGGTTGTGGTAGTTGAACTTTCTCAATCTCGGCATGACCAGGGGAGAAAAGCAGGGGAACTTGGGGTGCTAAAGTTATGTGCAGATCTCGCGAATTGGTGATGTAAGCATATCTTTACATGTTGAACAATAAAGATGAAGTTCTACCACACTTAGTGTGTGTTTGGATATCAATTCTAGGAATTGATTTTGGTCAAAATCGCGGTTTGAAAATTTTTTACACAAACAGTCATTTTTGCTGAAAATTGATTTTGGGCAAAATATCGGTTTGAAACCTAGGTTTTGAATAAGCCACTGAAAATAGCTTTTAGTTTGAAACCTAGGTTATGGATTATCCAATTACTATTATACGTCTACTTTTTCTTACACCCTCTCTCCTCTCTCTCCTCTCTTTTTCTCTCTCCTTTCTCCTCTCTACACTCTCTTCTCTCTCCTCTTTCTTTTTTATCATCTTTCCTCTCTCTTACTTTTAATCAAATCATACCATTTTTTAGTAATTTACCAATATAAAAAGTGATTCTGCTACTAATCATCCAAACATCTCTATTCCCAAAATCTATTCTTTTCAGAATCTATTTTTCAAAAGCTAATCCAAACACACCCTTAGACTCTCACAAGAATATGCTCAGGAACATGAATCCAAGAAATAGTGTTATGCAAGTAGCTAATTAGCACAACAAATCTTTTACAGAATGGTTCAAACAGGATGTCTTAAAGGATAACAATTATTTTGAGACAATATAAAGGCTAGCTGCAGAGCCTCATTTTGAGGTTGTGTGTTAAGAAGGATATGACATAAATGGCTACTATTTTTACACAAAAACCCGGGATGACAAAAGTATAATGCAGAATAATGGGATGATAGTTGTGGTCGAAGCGATATATTTTGCTAGTTCAAAAGATAAGATATCAACAGTGACATCCATGCCATATTATTGAGTGATTGAAGAGATTGGGAGGTTAGTTACTATAGGTTTAAAGTGTCAGTCTTTAAATGTAAGTGAGTTAATAATAATACTACCCAAGTAGCTAAAAAATTTAGATTTGTTTCAGTCGATCTTTAGAGAATTGGATGCCTAGGTGAACTATTCATCTTACAAAGTCAAAAAATTCAAGTGTTTTATGTCACCGATCTAGCAAATAAAGATCTTTCCATTATATTCTAAGATAAAAGGCAAGCGATTGGTGATGACAGTGACTTAGGGTTCAACCTTGACAAAACCCGTCTTTCACAATTGCTCGACCTATAACAACATAGTTTAATTTGGAATATGATGAATATATGTTAGGGATGATCATTGTGAAGAAATTTGGGTGGATACAAACTAGTAGAAAATTAGTTTATTTTTGTGACAAATGTCCCTTTAATTACTTAATTCATTACATGATTAATATGCTTGATTCTTACGTTTACGTATTATTTTGTGAACGTGATGAAGTACATTTTCTGTTAATATTTGTTCAATCTTTTAACTTTTTAGGATTTATCATTCAACTATTTCTTTATTGTACATATGATGTAAAAATATATAGGTTCATTGAAAATTTACCAATTTAGATGATTCTATAATTATTTGAATTTTAGGATTGCTGACTTCATACTTTGATACTTGAAATTAATTAGTCTGTCTTGATTATATTATATGCAGGATAGTATAAAATAAAAAATAAAAGAAATCTTTTAAAAAAAGCTTTACACGGCATTTTTTTACAAAAAATCACTGTGTAAAGCTTAAAAAAAATGACACTTATTGGCATGGGAAATTTATACATTAACGACAGTTGAAAATGTAACTACCATTAATTTATTAGCCTTTAACGGGTTTTAATAGTAAACCGCCGTTAAATGGTAGACTTACAACAAAAGTAGAATTTACGTCGCTCGTAAAATTACTATTAAATATCACTTTTAACTACTTTTAAAAGCTTTTTTTTAATAGTGTTACTTTAATTTGTGTAGGGACCAATATTTTTATTTTTGCTAAAATATAACATTACATATGGGAGTAAAATTTGAAAAACACATAGGATTGATATCCTTCACATGCACCAAAAACAGTTCACGGAATCAAACCATCATGAAAATGTGACGTGAGAAAATTTGCTGTATAATAGAAACATTGTAGTTGGAAAATTTGATAGTGACTTACAAACATGATTCAACAAACTTTCACCAATAAATCAGCCACACACGCCAAGCATGATGACCAGAAACTCATGTGAGATTGATATCTCTCACAATTTATAAACCCTAACTTGTTCTTCTTCATCATCATCACCATCGCACAACACAATAATGGGAAGCTTCACGGAGATGCAGATGCAGGAGGAATTCATCTTCCGAAGCCCTCATTACGGGGTTGTCACGGTTCCAGATAACGTGACATTGCCGGAGTTTGTGCTTCACAACTCGGAGTTGTACGCCGACAAGGTGGCGTTCGTGGAGGTTGGGAGCGGGAAGGCAATAACACACGGCCAAGTGGCGAGGGACACAGAGAGGTTTGCGAAGGCGTTGAGATCTTTGGGTGTGAGGAAAGGGCATGTCGTGATTGCTGTGCTTCCTAATGTTCCTGAGTATGCGATTGTTGCGTTGGGGATTATGTCGGCCGGCGCGGTGTTTTCAGGCGCCAATCCGGCAGCTCATGGTTCGGAAATCAAGAAGCAGGCTGAGTCTGCTGATGCCAAGCTAATTATAACAAATGGACTCAACTATGAAAGGTGATTATATTTCTAAATACAGAAGATTAATGCTTTCTTTTTCTTTTGTGGGTAATACTAATAGTATAATGCTACTTTAATCCATGCAAGGATCAAGTGGATTGATCATATGGAGCAACTAGATTTAATTTCCTCGTAAGTTACATATATAATTGAGAAAATTAATTTATAAGTCACCTTATTTTTAATTAAGTTTTTATAGTTTATTTTTTTATTAAATATCCTAACAGTTTCTTACATTTAGTTCCTATACTTATATTTATAATTTGTTAATTTGTTAATTATAGTTGATGTGGATGTTGACTAAACTATATATAAATATAATTTTCACAAAATAAAAAAAAAAGATTTTTAAAAAAATTAATGGATAGAATAAAATTTATTTATTTTCAATATAAAAATAAAAAAAATTATTATTCTCATCATTGTCTCCTTACATCTATCTATATATAATTTGTAATATGTAATTTAATTGATTTTAATTTTATTTACATTCCTTTGACAAAATTAATCCAAATATGAAACTACATCATTAACTATATTAACTCCGTTTATCTTACTTATATGCGCCTAAGGACTAATATTGAAGAAATTATAAAGACTCAATAAAATTAAAAGAAACAAAACTACACAAATTTAATTAAAATTAAAAAATATAGGGGCTTGTGTATCAATTTTTTATATTTAATTTGATAGTAATTAAGGAATTAAACATCTATGTTTGAGAAGGAGGCTAGTTGATTAGTCTTTGATCTTTTGCTTTTCACTTGAATCCATAATGCACTCCACCTGTTCGACTTATTACCTCTGTTACTGTAACAACTCAGGTGAAAGGCGTAGGCTTACCGGTGATAGTGCTCGACGACGAGCCCATCGAAGAAGCCATGAACTGGAAGAAGCTTCTAGAAGCAGCAGACCGAGCCGGCCAGACCCATCCCAAAGAACCAATCTCTCAGACCGATCTCTGTGCCCTGCCTTTCTCCTCAGGAACCACCGGACTCTCAAAGGGCGTCATGTTAACTCACAGAAACCTCGTCGCCAACCTCTGCTCCACCCTCTTCGGAGTCGAACCGGAGATGATTGGTCAGGTCACAACTCTAGGGTTGCTCCCTTTCTTCCATATCTACGGCATCGCCGGAATCTGCTGCGCCACGCTCAGGAACAAAGGCACGGTGGTGGTCATGGGACGGTTCGAGCTGAGGACTTTTTTGAATGCTTTGATCGCTCATGAGGTCAATTTCGCTCCCATCGTCCCTCCCATTATTCTGAACTTGGTTAAGAACCCTGTCGTGGATGAGTTCGATCTCTCCAAGCTCAAGCTTCAGGCCGTCCTTACCGCCGCCGCTCCTCTTGCTCCGGAAGTTCTCACGGCGTTTGAGAATAAGTTCCCCGGTGTACTTGTCCAACAAGTGAGTTACTCGTTTCTACTTGTCTTCTACCAGTAGTTTCATTATGATGATTATATACTCCCGGTCCCATATACATTCTAGAAGGTGTTCTTTGTACATATGACATTTAATACTTATTGGCCTTAAAAATATAAGAACTGGATATAAGGAATTTATTTTATTATAAATATAATACTCAATTTATTTTATCTCACAATTTTATAATTTTTTAAATTATCCCTATTAATTGAACACAATAAAAAGTTCTTATCATGGTTTAACTATAAGATAGAGAAAAAGAAACTAATACACATTTATTATAAATAATTAATTTTATTAATTTTTTTAATATCTATAAATTAAATATCCAGCTTTTATATTAAAAGCTAGACGGAGTAATTTTAAAGATTATTAACTATTTTATTAGAACATATTAAAAAAGAGTCCCACAATATATAATGTTACCATACGCGTCCTATCAAAATGACTCCAATACCGTATTAAATTTTAGAGACATTAAGCATATGTTAGGTTAGTCTTCTATCACTTTTTTAATATTATATACTTTTAATTTAATGCTTTCGCTAATTATTACACGTGAGACTCTTTTTCAATATATTTTAATATATTCCAACAAGTGAGTTTTTTTTATGATGATTTTATATTGTCCATCATTTCAAACGGTTAAAGAGGAGGCATTGTTTTGCAGGCGTATGGACTAACAGAACATAGCTGCATCACACTGACACATGCACACAAGGGATTATCTAATTCGAAAAGGAACTCAGTGGGCTTCATCCTCCCTAATATGGAAGTGAAGTTCATTGATCCTGACACAGGCAAGTCCCTGGCGAGGAACATGTCCGGAGAGCTCTGTGTGAGAAGCCAGGCCGTCATGCAAGGTAGGGGCGTCATGTAAAAGATTTTATATGAAGGACAGGAGTGAAATGATGAAGAAAAGAGGGTGGACGTATGTGTCGTGTTTTGATTTCAGGTTACTACAAGCAGGTGGAAGAGACTGCACAGACAATTGATAAGGATGGGTGGCTTCACACCGGAGACATAGGCTTCATTGATGACGATGACGATGTCTTCATTGTGGATCGTATCAAGGAGTTGATTAAATACAAAGGCTTCCAAGTATGTCATTCATGTGTAGCTAGCTAGCCTCACACCCATTTGATTTCAATATAGTAACTGTTTTCTACTATCTCCTGTCTTAATTACAAAATTTACTTAATTAATTTAAGTAAATTATAAAAATTAATTAAATTAGTTATTTGAAATAACTATATGTTGATTTTCCTAAAATATCCCATTGAATCATGTGCATTTAGATTTTTCTTAATAGAAATTTTTTTAATATGTGCAATCATATAAGGATACTTTTAGAGAAAAATTATAATTTTAAGAAATAAAATATATTAGATTTATGATTAAATCTAATTTTTTATCTGATTTTTATAATTAGGATTGGAAAGAATATTTACTAATAATGTGAACCATTACTGCTGCAGGTTGCTCCGGCAGAGCTAGAGGCAATTCTTTTATCTCATCCCTCCATTGAAGATGCTGCCGTCGTCCCGTAAGCAACTAATTAATTATATATGTTCCAATAATTAACTGAATAAACTATTACCTCCAATTTTAATTCTCCTCCCTCCTTAATATATTATTTAATTAAAGAGTTGATCTTACTCATAAATATAATATATATTTTTTATATTTATCAATTTTTTCTTAAATTATACCCCTTCAACGATAATAAAATAAGGGAGGGAGGGGAGATTAAAAAAGATGATGAGAATATTTTAGATAAAATATATAATATTAACTCTAACTTAACTAAATTTTTTAATATAATTAAATTAGTTAGATATCTTATATATTAAGGACTAGAGGAGTATATTATCTACTTAACTAATTTTGGCATATTATGAAAATTAGTTAGTAATAATTGTGTATTAATTTTTCTAAAATATCATCTTTAGTCATTTGCATTTGAACTACATTCGATAGAAACTCACTTAATATGTGCAATCATATGGAGTTATTTTGGGGAAAAATTTATAATTTTAAGAGATAAAAGTGGATTAGAGTCTTATATTTAGATTGGAATGACTCCCTCCTCTACAATCCTAAATGTAGGATCTAAATAATTAATTTATATAAATATTAAGAAAATTAGTTAAGTTAGTTATTCTTAATTAATATGTATTAATTTCCTAAAATACTTTTTTAGTCAATTGCTCTCCTGATTCTATTTATAAGTTATTTTTAAAATGCTTAACCAGAACTTTAAAAACTCGTTAACATTGTCTAAAAAGTTTAATGAGTTTCCAACTTTGTCCCTGTTGAGTATACATCGCTCCTATTTTAATAACATACACCAACATTTAATAATGGTAAATGGGAAAATTTAGAAAACGTCAATGATATCCCTGATAATTAGGATAAAAAACATTCTTCTCTCTGAGATATAAATACAACTAAAAGAGTACATTAGAAATCACCCTCATTAATGAAAACTTCTTTAGCATGTGCAATCTCTGAGATTGCTTGGGAAAAAAAACACGTAAATTTTGTTAGACATGGTATGGACTGAAAGCTTATATTTAAATTTAAAATAAATTTCTTAACTAATTAACTCTAATATTTAAAACTGGAAAAGTAATTAATGAATTAATTATATGATGATGATGATGATGCATGGTTTAATTTTGCAGAATAGCAGATGAAGAAGCAGGAGAGATCCCAGGTGGGAGCGTGGTGATGAGCGCAGGAGCTAAAGAGAGTGAAGAAGACATAATCAAGTACGTTGCTTGTAATGTTGCAAGTTACAAGAAAGTGAGAGTTCTTCACTTTGTGGATGCCATCCCTAAATCTCCTTCTGGAAAAATCATGAGGAGGCTTGTCAGAGACCGAATGCTCCAAAACATGCCTTCTTCTACTCAGTCAAATAACTCTGCCTAATTAACTCTTAATTCAGATCCATTAATATATGTAGGATGGATATATGTGTTTCATGATCCTACCTAGTACAACCCCACTTTCTGTCTAATTAAAACTATAATATGTACTCTTTCAAAACATTATAAATAAATATATATTAATTAAGTACTCCCTCTCTCTCTCTCTCTCTATATATAATGCATGGATCGATGTATCATTTTTAAAAATGATATAGTCATACAGCCATCCAAAAGAGTAATCTCAAAAACTTCAAGCGTGTTATAAAACTAGCAATAAAATTAGAAAGAGAGAAAAGATGGAGACAAGAAAATGAGAAAATTATATATTATATTCTTTCTCCTTAACCTTACAATACAAATGGAATGCCTTATTTATAGGCATAGAAGTTGAAGATGAAGAGTCTAGTAATTAATAGGGGAATAATGAAGAGTCTAGTAATTAATTGGGGAGTAATGAAGAGTCTAGTAATTAATGGAGGAATAATGACTTAGGGAATTTGAAGAGGCAGAGGGAGATGAAGATGGACATCTATATTTTAATATTCATAACACTCCCCCTTAGATGTCCATTCTTTAATAATATGCCTCATTAAAAAACTTTAACTAGGAAAAACTCTGTGGGATAAAAACCTAGTAAAAGAAAAAGAGTACACAATTAATTGATACACTTACAGAGCTGCCTCATTAAAAACCTTGCTAGGAAAACCCAGTGGGACAAAACCTCAGACAAGGAAAAAAGAGTACAGCATGTATCGACTCCCCCTTTTTGTAACATCAATTGATATCTCTGAATCTGCGAAGTTCGATATCATGTATGAGCTTCTCAAATATTGTCGCTGGAAGTGACTTAGTGAACAAATCTGCTAGATTTTCTTTAGACCGGATTTGCTGGATATTAATCTCACCATTCTTTTGAAGATCATGTGTGAAAAAGAATTTTGGAAAAATATATTTTATCCTGTCTCCTTTAATGTACCCTTCTTTTAGTTGGGTAATACATGCAGTATTATCTTCATATAGAACTGTTGGGATCATTTTACTAGATGACAGTCCACAAGTAGTACGTATATGATGTATTATCAATCTTAACCATACACATTCTCGACTTGCTTCATGTATCGCTATTATTTCTGCATGATTAGATGATGTGGCTGATATGGTTTGTTTCATTGATCGCCATGAAATAGCTGTACCATTACATGTGAACAAATAGCCTGTTTGCGATCTACCAACATATGGATCAGACTGAAATCCAGCATCAGCATATCCGACAAAGTCAGTCTTATGTTCATTTGAATAAAATAATCCCATATCCATAGTACCATTCAAGTAACGAAGAATGTGCTTAACCCCATTCCAATGTCTTCGTGTTGGTGAAGAACTATATCTTGCTAATAAGTTAACAGTAAATGATATATCTGGTCGTGTGTGACTAGCAAGATACATAAGCGCACCAATTGCACTAAGATAAGGCACTTCTGGGCCAAGTAGTTCTTTATCACCTTCTTGAGGTCTAAAGGGATCTTTATCTTTCTCCAGAGATCTTACAATCATTGGAGTGCATAATGGATGTGATTTATCCATATAAAAATATTTTAATACTTTTCTAATGTAAGTTTCTTGACACACGAAGATCCCATTTTTCAGATATTCAATTTGTAGTCCAAGGCAAAATTTTGTTCTTCCCAGGTCCTTCATTTCAAACTCTTTCTTTAAGCAATTCACCGCTTTGGAAATCTCTTCAGGAGTTCCAATGATATTTATGTCATCGACATAAATAGCAATTATAGCAAATTCATTTCCAGATCTTTTTATAAAAATGCATGGACATATCTGATCATTCTTATATCCTTCTTTCAATAGATATTCACTAAGTCGATTATACCACATGCGCCCTGATTGCTTTAATCTATATAAAGACTTAGTTAACTTAATTAAGTACCGTTCTCGAGAACTTGAATTATATAATTTTGGTAACTCAAATCCATCAGGGAGACTCATATAAATGTCATTGTCAAGTGAGCCATACAAATAGGCTGTAACAACATCCATTAGACGCAAATCGAGGCCTTCTTTTACTGCCAGACTAATTAGATATCGAAAAGTAGTTGCATCCACCACTGGTGAGTATGTTTTTATAAAATCAATACCAGGTCTTTGTGTAAATCCTTGAGCAACAAGTCGTGCTTTATATCTTACTACTTCACCATTTTCATTTCGTTTTCTCACAAAAACCCATTTATATCCAATTGGTTTTACATCTTCAGGTGTAAGAACCACAGGGCCAAAAACTTTTCTTTTTTTCTAATAATTTTAATTCAGCCTCAATTGCGTCTTTCCATTTTGACCAATCATCTCTTTGTTTGCATTCGCTAATAGATCTTAGTTCATGATCCTCATAATCATTTATTACATCAAGCGCTACATTATATGCAAAAATATCGTTAACGTTGACTTTATCTCGATCCCATCGTATTCTATTGACAACATAATTTATTGAGATCTCATTATTTTCATATATTTCAGGTACCTGAATGTCTCTCAAAATTGAGACATTAGTGCTGTCAAATGACTCTTCTGGAGTCACTAAATTTTGTTGAATATCCTCGACCTGGCCATCTATATTTATAGCTCCTTTTCTTTTTCGAGGATTTTTATCTTTGGAACCGATGGGCCTGCCACGCTTCAATAGGGACATCAATTCTAATAGGAGCATTCGTAGCTGGAACATGTGATTTGGTCACTTTCTTGGGGTCAGTGAATGCGTCTGGCAATTGATTGGCTAAACTCTGTAAATGAATGATCTTTTGAACTTCTAGCTCACATTATTTTGTACGAGGATCAAGATGAGATAATGATAATTTATTCTAACTAACTTTATTTTTCAGCTGTTTATTTTCTCCCCCTAATGTTGGAAAATTTGATTCGTCAAAATGACAATCAGCAAATCGAGCCGTAAATAAATCTCCTGTTGTTGGCTTTAAATATTTTATTATAGAAGGAGATTCATATCCAACATATATTCCCATCCTTCTTTGAGGACCCATTTTAGTACGTTGTGGTGGAGCAATCGGAACATATACCGCACATCCAAAAGTTCTTAGATAGGAAATATTTGGTTCCTGACCAAAAACCATTTGTAAAGGGGAGACCTTAAGATAACTAGTTGGCCTGATACGAATTAACATCGCTGCATGTAAAATTGCACGTCCCCAAGTAGATATTGGGAGATTTGATTTCATAAGCAATGGTCTTGCAATCAACTGCAAACGTTTAATTAATGATTCTGCAAGACCATTTTGTGTATGAACATGTGCTACAGGATGTTCAACATCGATTCCCAGAGACATACAATACTCATTGAAAGCTTGTGAAGTAAATTCACCAGCATTATCTAGACGTATTTTCTTAATAGGATAATCTGAAAAATGTGCTTTCAATCTAATTAGTTGAGCAAGTAATCTCGCAAACGCCAGGTTACGAGAAGATAATAAGCAAACATGTGACCATCTTGTTGATGCATCAATTAGAACCATAAAATATCTAAATGGTCCACATGGTGGGTGTATCAGCCCACAAATATCTCCCTGTATACGTTCTAGAAAAGTGAGAGACTCACTTTTTATTTTTATCGATGAGAGTCTAATAATTAATTTTCCTTCAGAACATGCAGCACATGAGAAAATATGAGATTGTGGAATTGATTATCTTCCCAACGAATGTCCACATGAATTCTCAATTATTCTTCGCATCATTATTGTCCCAGGAGAAAGAGCAGGGAACTTTTCCAGTGTGCATTTTTTACCAGAAATCATATCTGTGATAACGAGAGATTCCTGGTTTTCTCTATTTGTTGTTTCAATATGGTATCCATTTCTACGGATATCCTTGAAACTCAACAAATTCCTGTTAGATTTGGAGGAATAAAATGCACTATCAATGTATAATTGTGTTCCTCCAGGTAACAATATATTAGCTCTTCCAAATCTTTATACTTCCAGATATGGTTTGGATATTGGCTTCTCGCATTACCAAAGATAAAAAATATTTTGGATTTTTGAATATTGTATGAGTTGTTGCACTATCAACGAGACACAAATCTTCTTTATTAATGTCAATGAGTGCCATTCTTCATTAACAGGAATATAGCAAAAGAAACACAAAAGAATTAATGAAAAGAAATACTCATAATTTTATTTATTGATAGAAATAACTTCATTATATCAAAAAGAAAATACACATAATCATAAAACACACATAATCATAAAAATTTAGTTCATTTTTTGGACACTCCCATCACCAATTAGATGATCAATTCTACCGTTAGGATCGGCAAAGAAATCAGCAACATCTAAATGAGTCACATTCATGTTGCCATAATCAGAATCACTTTTTTCCCCAGCAAAACTTATTTCTATCTTTGGCTCTTTGCCTTTATTTTTATTTTTCCCTTTGAGTGATTCTTGGTATAATTCAACCAAATAACTTGGTGTACAACAAGTACGAGCCCAATGACCTTTTCCACCATAATGATGACATAAATTTTCAATATAATTATAATTCCCACTAGTTTCCTTTTTGTGGTTATTATCATTATTTGCCCACCTTGAGTGGGAACCACGACCATAACCACGTTGACCACGGCCTCGTATATAGCCATGGCCGCGTCCACGTCCACATCCACGTCCCCGACCACGGGATGATTCATTTGTTACTACATTCACTTCTGGGAATGCAGTAGAGCCAGTTGGACGGGATTCATGATTCCTCATTAAAAGCTCATTATTTTGTTCAGCCACCAAAAGGCAAGAAAACAGTTCAGAATACTTTTTGAAACCTTTTTCACGATATTGTTGTTGCAAGAGCACATTGGATGCATGAAATGTGGAGAATGTTCTTTCTAACATGTCATCATCAGCAATTTTCTCTTCACATAGTTTCAATTGAGAACTAATTCTAAATAGTGCAGAATTATATTCACTGACTGATTTAAAATCTTGCAGACGTAAATGCATCCAGTCATAACGAGCTTTTGGAAGAATCACAATTTTCTGGTGGTCATACCTTTCTTTTATGTTGTTCCAAAGAACAAGTGGGTCCTTGACAGTTAAATACTCAGTTTGTAGTCCTTCATCTAGGTGGTGGCGGAGAAAGATCATGGCTTTTGCTTTGTCTTTGTTAGATTCCTGATTGCCATCCTTGGTAGTGTCTCCTAAACCCATAGCATCTAGATGGATTTCTGCATCTAGTATCCAGGATAGATAATTCTTTCCAGTAATGTCAAGAGCCACAAACTCAAGTTTTGTAAGATCGACATGATGATACTATTATAAAATGTAACAAAAGTTAAATGGAGATTTATATTAAGAAGGTTGAGTAATTAGAAAATAATAAAATATGAAACCACAATTTAACATGAAAGTAATATAAAAACTCACCTTCCAATGATAGATTTTACTAGAATATCAGTTGGCTAGAGCAGTCGTGCTGATAACGTGTTATAAAACTAGCAATAAAATTAGAAAGAGAGAAAAGATGGAGACAAGAAAATGAGAGAATTATAATAGCAATAAGATTAGAAAGAGAGAAAAGATGGAGACAAGAAAATGAGAGAATTATATATTACATTCTTTCTCCTTAACCTTACAATACAAATGGAATACCTTATTTATAGGCATAGAAGTTGAAGATGAAGAGTCTAGTAATTAATGGGGAAATAATGAAGAATCTAGTAATTAATTGGGGAGTAATGAAGAGTCTAGTAATTAATGAAGGAGTAATGAAGAGTCTAGTAATTAATGGAGGAATAATGACTTAGGGAATTTGAAGAGGCAGAGGGAGATGGAGATGGACATCTATATTCTAATATTCATAACAAAGCGTTATTTTTGTAGTCGAATTCTTCTTCTTTTTTCAAATAATATTTATTGGATAATATTATTAAGTATTCAGTTTCAGAGTTTATAGTTATTCCTCCTAGTATAGACGTTTTCTTTAGGAACCAATCTCGAGACTTATAGGAATTTAATGAGTCTTACACCACTAAAACTAACTCTATGTTAATTGAATTCTTTTTCTTTAAATTACATCCAGTCCTTAATATAAGAACTAGTTAGAATGTTAGATTTGATTTTAAATATAATATCTAAATTTATTTTTTTCCTTATATTTATCATTTGTCCTCCCCATACTATTTTGCTTAATATAAATTAATATATAATATAATATTATATAAAAATATTTTATAAAGATAATATTATATTTATTATAAGATTAATTTTATTTTTTAATTTATTTAAATTAATTAAATAATTTTTATATTAAACACGGATTGTAGAGGTGGTAATTTGGGTTGGGCCCGCAACCCGCCAAAAAATGGCTGGTTGGGTTGCAAAAATTGCAACCCATTTGGATGCGGGTCTTTTTGACTGACACCCGCCAAGCTCGCACCCGCGGCGGGTTGGCCCCTTTTTTTTTTTACTTTTTTTTATTATTTATATTGCATATTTGTACTTTACTAATTTAAGAATCTTAGCCAAACAAGGGATATTACACTTAATTTATATTAACTTTATCTCATTGAGTCATTTCTTTATATATATATTCATTTTATTTTATTATTATTTTCTTTGTGATAGATTTATCTATGGATGGTGACAAAGTTGACTAAATAAATATTTTGAGAACTTTAATCATGATTCGAATCCAATTAATATTGACATATGTGAAATTTTTTTTAAAAAAAAAGTTAGCATATAACCATATACATATAAAAAAATAAATAAAAAAAAACTGGTGGGCTAGGGTTGGTGTTTCACCAACCCGCCTCCATCCTAACTCGTGGCGGGCCAACCCGTATCCGGCGAGTTGGCCCGCATTACCACCCCTAATAGATTGAGTATATGATAATGCTTAGCTTTCTCTACCCAACTAGATAGTGGCTCTACTACATTGCAAATTATTGACTTTTTAAGCGTGCTTCTCTCCCTCCCTCTCTCTATATATATTTTGTTTAGAAGAGATCGATGGTCTTTTTTTAAGTCATTTTACATAAAAAGATAGACTTTTAATCCCTCCTTCTAATTTTACCCTTTTGCAATTTATAGGACAGGAGGATTACATTATAATATAAGAGCTAATTTATAATATAAATTATACTATAAATTAATTTTTATATTAAAAATTAGAGGATATATATATATATTTTTACTTGATTAAAAGTATAATCTATTTTTAATTTATAATATAAAAGGTTTTTGTCTCTCTCAATAAATATATTTCTTAGAATACGAATCTATGTTATCTCTAACTCAAATTTTTTAACAAATAATGTGACTTTAATGAGTAAGTAATTTTTATTAGATAAAACTAACAGGGTTAAAATTAGATTAAAATAAAATTTTAATATAAATATAAATAATTAAATATATACTTTAACCGATTTGAAAATATCTAGAGATCCACCAAACAATTTTAAATTTTATTATTGATAATCATTTAAAAAAAAGTCAAACAAACGTGGCTACATGGAATTGGAAAGGAAAATTAAACAATGGTGCATGAGCATGATTACCCTTTTTACAACTACCCGCACTTGATTGTGTCCATGGGAACAAAGTTGGTACACTTTACAGCCTGCGATTTATCCGATTCTATGCGTGACAAGCGGTCCATCCCTCTCCCATGATATGCTTCATACTCGCTACACTTTCCTCTTCTCCTTTGAGAATCCCCTTTTTTCTGATAATTAAAAAGGAAATAAGTTGTGAAAAAGGAGACAAAAATAGAAATTAAGAAGAAAAACTAGAAAAAAGGAGGAAAGTTTTACATTTTTCTATTTTTATAATTTCAAGAATTGAAAATACATTTTTTAGGAAATAGTTCTTTTACTCCTAAATATAATAGGTAGCCTTTCACCAAAAAAAAACAAAGATAATAGGTAGTTGCCAAAAATATGTATATTAAGGAGTTTGTTTTTATTTGAATTTTTTTGTTCCTTCCGAATTTACCCATAAATGAATAAATCCAAATCATTTATTAAAAGTGGAGATAAATAATTAAATACTGATATTTTAGAAAGGAAAATTATATTATAGGTACTTATACTTTTTTAAAAATTTTAATTTATTACTTATATATTTTTTTCTTTTAATTAAATCCTTATCTCATGTATAAGGGGC
Source organism: Leucaena leucocephala (assembly GCA_037074615.1). NCBI lineage: Eukaryota > Viridiplantae > Streptophyta > Magnoliopsida > Fabales > Fabaceae > Leucaena > Leucaena leucocephala. The sequence goes on along the minus strand of CM073540.1, from coordinate 10,905,780 downwards.
TAAGGGTGCTAATAGAATAAAATTACAGTGACTAATTGCATTGATAGAATAAAAATGACTTACAAAAGGGTTTTTCATTTAAAAAAAAGTAAAGTATCATGAAATTCTGAATTACCTATTATATTTATTTATTTTGGACTTACCTGTTGTATTAAGTAAAAAAGACTAAAAATTACCTACCATATTTAGGAATAAAAGGAGTAATTTTTGAAAATATAAGTAATTGAATCAATAGACCCCTTCAACTATGTTACTTAATGAGATTTTTTTTCTAAAAAGTATTATATTTTATGAGAAGTTCATTTTTTAAGAAGTTAATATATAATTTTCTTGATAATATACTTCTTAAAAAGTTGAAAATACTTTTTTTTTTTTAAATTAAAACCTTGCATTTAATATTAATTGATTTAGATTTGTTGATAAAAGTATATGTATTAAAAAATGATAGTGCTATTAGAGAAGTGGCCCGTAAGTAATAAAGCTATAGGAATTAGGAAACCAGCTAAAAAGTTATAAATTGAAGTAAAAAAGAAAAATTCATTGATTCCATTCTATATTAGGCAAGTTATCCTTCTATTTTATCTAAATTATAGAAACTTTATATCTATTTTAAAAATGTATATAATTTTTTTAAAAAAATTAAAATGTATTTTACACAAATCTTTCTTTTATATATATTTAAAATTTTATTTCTATCCATCCAATTATTAGTTGACTATTAAATTTGACTCTTAAACTTTTGTTTTGCCTATTTGTCATAAGAATTATTTAAATAATTATATTGATCAACCAAAAAATAATTATAATACATATATTTTCAAGCCTTTTAATATTTTAAAAGATTTATTGATTTTAATTATATTATAAAATTTTATAATTTTAACTTTTCCATCACTTTTAAGTTTTAATTTTAATATTGTCACATTGAGCTACACAAATATTTTTGTTGATAGTATATTATATATAATGTAAGTTTGAGAATTCATATAAATCATTTAAATTTAAAATTTAAAATTTTAAAGCTACAAACATTTATAATCATATTTAGTCAAAATTTATAGCTTTGCAGAAACTATTAAAAGTAAATTAAAAATTTAGTATGATGAAGGATAATTTAGTAAATAAAATTATTTTTAAAAATATTATCAACATAACTAAGACTTTAAACTTTTAAAATAAAATAAAGAGTTAAGTTGCAAATTTGCTCAGAAAATTTTCGCTCAAGAGCATTGTTGCACCGAATTGCTTTTAGGTTCAATGTTATTTCGAAAGTTTCAAAATGTAATAATGTTACATCAATCCGTTAAAAAAACTAATGTTAGCCATTAAAAAATTGATATTGATCATTAAAAAATTAACGATGAGGGGTAATATTACACAATTTTAGGCCCTGATTGGTTCGCTAGAAATCTGAGAAAGGAAAGGGAAAATTCAATTTTCTCTCTGTCATTTGGTTCACCTATTTTTTAGGAACCAATTTTTTCACCTCCCCTAATTTTTATTTAAAGGTGGGAAAATCCAATCTCGCCTATTTTGGTGGAATTCTATTTTCCTTCTATGGAACCAAAGTGCTAAATACAACCCTCTTATTATATAAAACACAAGGTCGTAGCGGAGTAAGTTTGTGCTCTGTCGGAAGCTCATTGAGTGTGCTAAATACAAAAAGCTGTTGATGAAGCTTGTGTTGAAAGGTGGGTCGTGGACTTGCATATATATATATATTGTCTTTATTTTTGCATGATAGGACTCTTGGTAGAAGCTCGTGTTTTTGCTTCCGTTTTCTCTATCTTCCATAGATCTTGATCATTCGATTAATGTAAAGTCGTTGCTCTCTGAAATTCAAAAGCTAACTCTATTAATTGGTTAGTTAATCGATTAATATATATTAATGGATTAACTATTTGATTAATATATTCAGAACTATTTTTTGTAGGTTAAAATTAATTCTATTAATTGATTGATTAATCGATTGATCATCTTTCAATTATCATAACCTCCTCTATTTAACTCCAAACAAAGTAAATGACCTATCTCCAGAAAGTTCTCTGTGTCTACTTTCCAATGAACTAAATTTGACTCCAAAATTCATTGTAGACAGGAAGATATAATCAATTTAGTGAGTAGAAGTCATGGCTAAAGCATTAATCTTATGTTCCACATTACGAATGGCATATCTCCCACATATGAGACTCTTTGGTGATAAAATTAGTGTAATTGAACTGCATTTTGAGTTTAGTTTCATATGAATTAAGTTTCATGTCAATCGGATAAGTAGAATTTGAGATATGGTCGAAATACTCAACCTATGTCAACACTTAGCAGAACAGAGTAGTGAAAAATGAAGAGATTAATCAATTAATTATCATTAATCAATTAATTCAGCATAACAGACATATTTGAGTTAATTTATCGATAAATTAATTTATTAATGACAATTAATCGATGAATCTCTTCATTTTTCACTACTCTATTCTGCTATGTGTCGACATAGGTTGAGTATTTTGACCATATTTTAAGATCTATTTATCCAATTGACATGAAACTTGATTCATATGAAACTAGACTCTAAATGCATTTCAATGACACTAATTTCATCACCAAAGAGTCTTATATGAGAAAGATATGTCATTCGTAATATGAAACATAAGATTAACGCTTTGGCCATGATCTCTACTTAATAAATTGATCATATCTTTCTATCTACGATGAATTTTGGAGTCAAATTTAGTACATTGGAAAGTAGATACAGAGACCTTTCTAGGAATAGGTTATTTTCTATGTTTGGAGTTAAATAGAGGAAGTTATGATAATTGAAAGATAGTGATTATTCTTGAACTCAAAGATGATTAAATGATAGAAGAAAATCAAGTGCTGAACAATTATTATAAGAACTTCTCTTGATTGTGTCAAACTTCTTTTAAGGTATCTAAAGATATGATTAGAATGAAATTAAACAAAGATTAAAGCCAATGGACTCTCAACAGTTAAAAAATGCACTTTGCGTCAGACGTTTCAACGACTAGTTCCAACAGTTATATTCTCAATAGAGAAAAACTTAACGGAGAAAGAGATTATGCTCAACGGTCAAATTTCATATATAAATAGAAGAACATTCAAAATTAAGAAGATGATATATGAGCTATGAATGTATAATTAAAATATCAAAATATCGTTAGACCGAAAAAGTTTTCAACTCTCTGTTCTTCATTATCAAATAAAGATTTATCAAAAAATTCTTTAATAAGCTTATAACTGGTTTTGATTTGCTAAATGATCTTATGCACTCTTATTTTTAAATATATTACATGGTTGAAAGATCAAATAAACTATGTTTGAAAGTGGGTATATCAGAGACAATTTTGAGGTGTCAATGTTTCGAAGATGTGCACACAAAAATAATCATTCAAGAACAGTTTGTGAAATAATTAATGTAATTATTATTAATCATTTTATATTTATATTGAATATTTATATTTATTTAAATTATAATTTTTCTGTGTTATGAATTAATATTTGAGTAATTAAATTTTTAAATATTTTGATTTTTATATTAGAATATGAATTTATTAATAAATACTTATTAAGGGTAATAAGGTCATTTGTATATTTTTTTACCTAATTTTCTATCACTTTTAACTAATCAAATATAAAATTTTTTATTAAACTATTTTTTTCTAATGCCAACTAAACATCTACTCGGTAATTTTCTATTGAATTTTCTTCTTTTCCATTTTTTTTTTGTTCCAACCACTTTTTTGTGAACCAAATGGCCCTTAGTACTTTCCAGAAAACCTTAAACCTACAAAATTTGCTAAAAAAATATTACTCCTGAAGTTTCCAGAGTAAATTTGCTTCTAACCCTAAAACAAAGGTTCATGAAATTATAAAAAAACAAAGGAGGTTCATATTTCACTTTGTCCTTATATATCACCACCAAGCCACCGCGAAGTTATCCAAAACAAAGAGTCGGAGCCTGTTTTGGATAGTTTTAAAACTATGATTTTAAAATAATTTTTAGCTCAAATTTTAGTTTAGAAAAATTTTAAAACAAACAGTCATGTTTGTCCGAACTTCGGTTTAGATTAAATTATGGTTTAAAACTATAGTTTCAGATAAGCTGGTCAGAGTAGCTTTTGAAACAGTAAAATAACTTATAAACTACTCAATTACTATTTTACCTTTATTTTTACTTACACCCTCTCTCTTCTATCTTTTCTACTATCTCTCATCTCTACTCTATCTTCTTCACCCTCTCTCATCTATTTTTTTTACCCTCTCTCATCTCTCATGCATACCCTTTTTAATAATTTTCTAATTATAAAATTCCTTTTAGTAATAACTATCCAAACACTAATTTATCTAAAATTATTTTTTTTTCTATAAATCTTTTTTTAAATACCCTTTTTTATAAGTTCTCCAAAAATCTATTTTTTTATAAGTTTTTTTTTAAATCTTATTAAAACACACACCCAATGACAAACGAATAAAAGAAAACAGATCCTCTCCGAAACACCCTCCCTCCTCATCCCTCGTAAGCACTCCTCTTTTTGCTTTTACTTTGCTTCCGTTTTCTTTTCTATTTACTTCTTTCTACTACCCAAATTATTAAAAAAACATTTTTTTTAAAACACTGTAAAGGTAAAAAAAAGTTTTTAAAAAACACGGTAAAAAAGTGTTTTTAATTTTTTAAAAAGTGTACTTTTTTTAAAAAAATATTAAAAAACACAGTTTCAAAGTATTTTTTAGAAGATACTTTTTTAAAAAAAATACTTTTTTAAAAAAAAATATTGTTTTTTGTAGTTTGGGCAAGAGAGAGAAGCAAATGGAGAAGAAAGTAAGAGAAAGACAAGGAGAGGAGTGCTTCTGAGATGAGGAGGGAGGATGTTTATAAGGATCCGGATCCCGAATAAAATAATTGTTGATGATTGAGGAAAAGGACAAGAAAAGGTGGTTCGTCGAGTGGGACCCATGGGAGTAAACTAAATTCCACTCACGTCTCTTCCCGTTCCTGCCCATCTGACCGTTACAGATAATCTCCTCTATTTTTTTTTTTGTCTTTTTATGCAGTTTCACCAAATTTACTTATTTAGATTTTAGAGCTGTATTGAGCTCTTACTTAAAATAAGGGCAAAATTATATAATTAAATAATATAGTTTATTATAGACGAAAATTATAATAAGATAAATTATTATTATTATTAGTATTATAAATTTAATATAATAAAAGATAAATGTCCTAATTTTAGGATAATTTTATAATAGATTTTGATCTTAATATAAAATATATATTTTTATATTTTATATTTATTATTTTTTTAAATTAACTTATCTAATTTATAACTGAAATCTAATAATATTTCTCAAGTATTTTAAAGAGATAATGTATTCATGTTATATATATATATTATAATTAAGTAATTTATTTATTTTTTTTAATTTTTTTAAATTAGATAAGTTGATTTATATTAAGGATTATAAGATATAATTTATGTTTATTTTAATATAAATTTCATTAATTTTAAAACATTATTTTTAAATTATTTATTTAAATATTATCCTATTAAGTTTTTTAAATTATAGAAAAGTAGATAATTAGATTAGAAGGAAAAATAAAAAAATTATATTTTGTAATATAATTATAAATAAAGATTAATTATTTTAGAATTTTGAATAAAGACATTGTAATAATATAAAAAATTAGATTAAAATGTAAGTTTTGAAAATAGGGTAGAGATGTTTTTAGTTTATTTTAGCAAAATGGAATGGAGATATGATGGGAAGTTACAAATTTTGAAACTAAATAATTGATAATAAAATTTAATTAGTAGTATTAAAAAAAATTATATAAAATAATAAATATTAAAATATAATATTGTGTTAATAATATTTGATTTAATATTTAATTTAAATTTTATTATTTTATAATATTTTTTATATCATTTTTTCTAAAAAAATGGAATAAAAAAATGGAATGGGGATATTATCTTTATTTATTATTATTAATACTATTTCTTCATTTCCGCTTCCACCCATACGCGCAAATCAACGGTGAAACAGTAATTTTATTCAAATTTAAGCTCCATTGTCATCTGCTTCCTTTCTCCCAAAGTTTTTCCCCTCTATCTATCCCCGCATCCTCGAGCTGCCTTCGCTCTCTAGCTCACGCGCTTTCAAAATGCAGCTCCGGCCCATCACCACCGCCGGCATTATGCTCCTTACTGTGTTGCTGCTCGTCTCCGGCGGCACCACCCACGCACACAACATCACCAAAATTCTGGCCAAGCACCCTGAGTACTCCTCCTTCAACCACTACTTATCCCTCACACACCTTTCTTCCGAGGTGAACCGCCGCACCACCATCACCGTCTGCGCCGTTGACAATGCCGCCATGGACGAGCTTCTCTCCAAGCGTCTTTCCATCAACACTATTAAGAACATCCTCTCACTCCATGTTCTCCTCGACTACTTCGGCGCCAAGAAGCTCCACCAGATCACCAACGGCACGGCGTTGGCCGCTACCATGTTTCAGGCCACCGGAACGGCTCCTGGATTTGCCGGATTCGTCAACATTACGGATCTCAAAGGTGGAAAAGTCGGATTTGGTGCGGAAAACAACGATGGAACTCTCTCGGCTTATTTCGTCAAATCCGTTGAAGAGATCCCGTACAATGTCTCTGTGATTCAGATCAGTAAGGTTTTGCCGTCGGATGTAGCGGAAGCGCCTACACCTTCCCCTAGCAAACAGAATCTCACCGCCATTATGTCCAAGCATGGATGCAAAGTTTTCGCCGAGACGCTATTGAAATCGGATGCAGAAAAGACCTATATGGACAGTCTTGACGGCGGATTGACGGTGTTTTGCCCCTTGGACGATGCTTTCAAGGCGTTTCTGCCGAAGTACAAGAACTTAACGGCGGCCGGAAAGATGTCGTTGCTGGAATACCACGGCGTTCCGGTGTATCAGCCACTTGCTACATTGAAGTCCAATAATGGCTTGTTAAACACGTTGGCCACCGACGGAGCTAACAAGTATGACTTCACAGTGCAGAATGAAGGTGAAGAAGTGACTCTGAGGACCAAAATCACGACGGCCAAGATCACCGACACTATCATCGATGAGGAGCCATTAGCGATCTACGGTATTAATAAGGTCTTGTTGCCGAGGGAGCTGTTCAAAGGGGCAGCACTGTCTCCCTCACCTGCGCCAGCACCGGGGCCTGAAGCCGCCGATGCGCCGGAACATCCGAAGAAGAAAGGAAAGAAAGCGAGAGCTGCCCCTGCAGATGACGACACAGACGCACCAGCTGATTCGCCGGACGATGCCGCCGACGAGACCGCGGACGATAACGGAGCCGTTCGTTTCGACGGCGCTATGTCCTCTACCGTGGCGGCGGCTTCCTTTTTGGGGTTCCTACTCATGTGAGTTGAGTAACAAGATGCTTTAATTTAATTTCAGGATTCATTCACTTTTTGAAGGGGTTTTAATTAGGAAATGATGGGGAAAACACTTTAAAGCTATTTACTTTTTTTCTTAATTTCAGATTTTATTTGTGAGAAAAAGAAAAATTGTTCAATGTTGTGATTCCTACTGTAAACTTGATTCAGTTGTCATCATTTGTGCTGGTTGACACTGTAGAACTATTTATAATGTTTTATATATAATTTTGGTCTTGGATTCTTGGTGCGTGTTTGGCAACGGCGGTAGAGAATTGATTCTGGCCAAAACCGCGGTTTGAAAATTTTTTACACAAACAGCAATTTTTGTTGAGAATTGATTTTGGACAAAACCTCGATTTGAAACCTAAGTTTTGAATAAGCTACTGAAAATAGCTTTTTCTTTGAAACCTAGTTTTGGATTATCCAATTACTATTATACCCTTACTTTTTCTTACACCTTCTCTCCTATCTCCTCTCTTTTCTCTATTATCTCTCCTTTCTCTTCTTTTATCTTTCTTTTTCTATTTCCTCTCTCCTCTCTTATCTCTCTTTTTCCCTTTCCTCTCTCCTATATACACTCTCTTCTCTCTCCTCTTTCTTCTCTATCATCTTTCATCTCTTACTTTTAATCATATCATACCCTTTTTAGTAATTTACCAATATAAAAAGTGATTCTACTACTAATCATCCAAACATCTTTATTCCTAAAATCTATTCTTCCTAAAATCTATTCTTCCTAAAATTTATTCTACCCAAAATCTATTCTCCAGAATCTATTCTTCCTAAAATCTATTCTCCAAAAGCTAATCCAAACACACCCTTGGTGATTATATAATCTTGATGAGGGGAATGGTTTTGCAAATTTTCTTATGTTAGGTTGGCAATTATTTTTTTAAAAAAATTTCCTGACATTTGAAAATAAAAAAAAATAGATATTAAGACGTTAATTTGAATCTTTCCTCATAGCCTATCCATAACACATGTAATACTCAGTAGTATGTTTTTCCCTTCATGCTAATATATCTTAGAGTAAAAATACATTTAATATCTTAAATTAATTTTAAATAAATAATTAATATTTTAAAATATTTAAGATTATAATTAATATCTTAAATTATTTTAAAAATATGATTAATACTATAAAATATTTAAATTGATATAATTTTATTTTTTATTGATAGAAATATAAATTTTTATCCGATCTATTAGAATTATATTATGAATGGGAGGCATGTGGATTTTGGGGTAAAATGTCCCTGGGAATAGTATTTTTTTGGTTGTGTGGTCCACCTAATTATATTTAATCATTTTAGTGGTTCACTTTAAATTATTTGAAATTGAATTTGAATTAAAGTGTATAGCCATCCAAAACCATGTTTAAAATTTAGTAAGAAGTGGAAGCAATTATTCTAGAAATCTTGATATTATGATGAATATATAAAGAAGAAAAGTGAATTCCTAATATGGGAATTCATTTTTTTCAATATTAATTTTGGTATAAGTGCAATTATGATGAACTAATCTTAGATATTTGGTGAGTCTAAGAAATCAACCTTAAGTCGCTAATTAAGGGGATTAACCAAATTGAGTAATAGTACTTTGGTACTCAATGAAATGGAATGACAAAAAGAAACGGTGACAAATATCATTTACTCGTATCTTTTATGTCCAAAATAATAATAAAAATTATTATCATTAAATATTGATAAATAATAGTATCTCTATAGTTAATATAAAATCTACTTAATTAATTTGAGTAAATTAAAAAAATTAGTTAAACTAATTATTAATAATAACTATGTGTTAGTTTTTATAAAATACTACATATAATCATCTGTATTTTAAACTATCATTTATAGAAATTTCTTTAATATGTGTAATTATATATAGGTACTTTAGGAAAAAAATTATAATTTAAAGAGATAAAATATATTGATGTCTTATAATTAAGATAGAAGGAAGTAGTATATTTTTTTTTTGTTGGGAGAATGATATTTAGATATTTTATCAAAACAATTATTAACATTTTACCATCTCTATTATATCTATTTATAATTAACCTATCGTTCGTAAGTTTAACTGGTAAAAAGATAAGACCTGCGATTATTTGGAGCGTGTTCAATCTCTAGGGAGTACTACTTTATTGTGATTCCAGTCGCGGCGCTTAGAGAGACATCTTAGCTCATGTATACTTAGGTTTACGTATGGGGGTAATAGACAGCTCGTCCTACCAGATATTAGTATCGCCTAGAAGGAATAAAAATTTTACTGTGCTTTTAGATTGTACGTGAGCTTAATGCTTTTTTTAAAATTTTTGTAAAAAAAAAATTTACAATTATCATTTTGAGTAAGGCTATTTATAAAATTGGATCGGAACAACCTTTATCTGCCCTAAAAAAGGGATATGGGCTAGTTTTTTTTTTAACTTGTGTCCCGTTCTGTTCTAAAGACATTCAATCTTGACGAGGGACGAGATCGGGACATCTCATTCTATTCTTTTCTAACTTTTTTCTGGGTCCAATGTTCAAACTGAATCATTTCCCACGATTTGAATTGTTAAACCTACAAAATCAAAAAACACAATAAAAAATAAAATATATACACTCACACAGGACAAGATATATTGATAATTAGTCAGTATCTCATCCCATCCAATATCTTGTCCCGTCCCACATTCAATTTTTGTCTTGGTTGCACTGTGTCCCGTTCCCCATTGTTTTAGGCCGAGTTAGTAATTAAATATGTCTTACCCTCCAATTAAAATCAATATTTCTCAATTATCTTGAATTTCTTTCTTATATAATCTCTCGTTACAATTCTATTAATAAGGGGAAAATGTGAACAAAAAAAATTAATGATATTAATTTTTTGTACAATGATTTATATTTATAATTATAAATTTTTTTATAAATGACTTATAATAGGAACTATTAAAATAATATTTTGACTTTCAAAGCGGATAGGCCCTTCTTGTATTTTCTCTTTACAACTACTCCAATCTTCTAGGTTAGTTGGAGTATTAGTTTTAATTTAAGATACTAATATATTTATCCTCTCATATTTATTATTTTATAAATTATTTATATTAATATATCCTCAACAATAATAAAAAATTTACACAAACGTATTTTAGAAGATCATATTACGTTAATTATAGTTTAATTAATTTATTTAATTTTTTTAAATTACTTAAAATAATTAATTAATATTTATATTTAGAATTAAACAAATACTCCTTCGAGTCTTATTTATATATTTTAAATTTGTGAAGAGTTGTAGTCCTTTTTATAAGCTTCATTTTAAGTTTTTCTAAATATTTATTATATTTTTTAATTTCGCTCTTAATTAACTATATATCTCTCATCTTTTTTTTTACACATCCTCTTCTTCATTTATCCTTTTTATAAATAAGTGTATAATTAAAAATAAATATTTCTTATCATTTCTATTTGTAGCTAATTTTTTAATTAACATAAATTAATTATTTAAAATTTATAAATAAGATTTATCTCTCATCTTAATTATTAATCTTATTTATAAATAAGATTAATTATTTAAAAAATATTTATTATATTTTTTAATTTCGCTCTTAATTAACTATATATCTCTTATCTTTTTTTTCTATACATCCTCTTCTTCATTTATCCTTTTTATAAATAAGGGTATAATTAAAAATAAATATTTCTTATCATTTCTATTTGTAGCTAATTTTTTAATTAACATAAATTAATTATTTAAAATTTATAAATAAGATTTATCTCTCATCTTAATTATTAATCTTATTTATAAATAAGATTAATTATTTAAAAAATATTTATTATATTTTTTAATTTCTCTCTTAATTAACTATATATCTCTCATCTTTTTTTTTTCTACACATCCTCTTCTTCATTTATCCTTTTTATAAATAAGGGTATAATTAAAAATAAATATTTTTTATCATTTCTATTTTTAGCTAATTTTTTAATTAACATAAATTAATTATTTAAAATTTATAGATAAGATTGAACGGAGTATTTTCTTTCAAGAAAAGGCAAATAAATATCCATTAAGAAAACTTGTCTTATGTCATACAAGCACAAGTAACTTGAGGAAACAACAAAAATATCATCTGGCAATGTTTTCCGGGTGAACCGACAAAAGCCCCAAAATGTGTGCTGGCAAATATACGCCTTCAAGATCCACCCAGTCGAGGCTCTGCTATGTTCCAGCTGGTTTCATATTTTTGACTTTTTATTTAATATTAAAATAATAAAATACTCCTATGCTTCCCTTTTATCCTATATAAAATTTATATTATTAAATTTTTTATATAAATATATAAATTTATCCTTTATTTATTATTATATTAATTTTATTCTTATGAGGTATAATGCATACTCTCTAAGTATAATGCATACTCTCTCTGTTTCTAGTTATAAAAATGACATGATATGTTAAATTTAATCATAAATATAAAATCTTAATTTAATTTATTTTTTAAAACTATAATTTTTTCCAATATATATCTATCAAAAAGTAGTTTAAATATATATAATTAAAAAAATATTCTAAAATTTCCCCCAATATATTAGGAACAGATGTAGTATTAAATAAGGATTAAATTAAAAAGTTATTAAATTTTAAAATAGTATTAATTAAATTTATTTTTTTTAATTTATATGAAATATATTAAAAATAAATTATAAATAAAATTAAAGAAGTATATTTTCTCCCCTAAAATTTTGACATATTACCGCTTAAAAGAAATTAGCATGAACTAAAATAAACTAAAGTGACTATAATCTTGTTTTTCTTTTCTGCCGACAATTTGACTATATAATCTAAAACTGAATAAAGCAGTATATATAGGACCAATCTTAATTTAATTTAGTTATGATCCAAATCCTTCATTCCACGTGTCTACAACTTGCCCAGCTGTTGTAGAATGACATATGGACTTCGCATGGCTTTGCCATTGGGTAAATTAACCTTTAAAGACCCAAATTCAGAAAATTTATAATTATTTATAAATTAACCCTTTTAAAAATATTAGTTAGAATTATTTTTAAGAGTCACTACCAAGTTTTTAAAAACTTCGTATAGGATTTTTTCTGGGGGTCCAACTGTAACTTCATTCATTCCACAAGAAGAAAAAGCCAGACTAGAAACTGACAAAGGAAAAGCACCAAGACAAATAAAATAAAGTAAAGCAAAAGAAAGAGGACTTCAGAAAGTGATTTTTTTTAAAAAAATATGTATTAAATTTATTATTATATATTTAATTATTAAAAATAATTATAATTTCTGATAATTTTCAATTAAACTATACAATTTGAATGATTGAATGTGATTTTTTTTCCATTGGCATTATATGCACGACTTCAGAATCCACTTGAAATGGAGTTCATTTATGATTTTTTTTGAACAAATGATAGAATAATATATACATTTCTCCAGTTTTGGTATGATTATTTATTTGTTTTGATTTTTGAATGATTTGAGTTTATTGGACACATCAATTCCAACAAAATAGATGATTTAGTAAGAGGATTTGAATTCAAACTTTGTGTATGAAAAAAATCACGTTGGAAATAGGGGTGTTCATAAAGCCCGCGGCCCGGTATGCTCACCCGAGCTTGCAAAAAAATGGCCCTGTCCAGCCCTATAAATATAGGGTAGGGCTGGGCATCGGGCTGCACAATGCAGCCCATGCTTTTTTCGGGCTGGGCACCGGGCAGGGGGTTGCCCTGCCCTGCCCATGAGCACCCCTTTTTTATTTTTTTATTTTCTCCATAGATGCTACACTTAGAAGGGAGAATATGATAGTTACTGATAACTAAAGGGTTAGTTTAGAAATATAAGTAGTTAAGTACGTAAGTTGCATCTTTTAATATTTATAACTACATTAATTTTTTTAACTTTATTAATCATAATATGATTACATTACAAATTATAATTATTTATTTTATTTTTTTAGATACTTCATCCTTGTCAACATTTGGGAAATTGATGTAAAGTTGTAATTATAAACTATTCAGATTTCAAAGTTTTTTTATATGCAATGAATTTCAAGACTTTAATTATTATCTCTTCGTTACCTTATTTTTAGTGGATTATAGATATTATTTAACTCTTGAAGATATATGAATATGATATTATTTTAAAAGTTTATAATTGCAGATTTTTTTCACAACATGAGCATGGCATCACAACTTAGGTATGCCCAGCCCGCTCACGCCCAACCCGCCCATGCCCAGCCCAGCCCAAAATGGTTAGAGCTTTTACCGGGTAGGGCTGGACATCGGGCCGCAAAATACAGCCCATACTTTTTTTAGGCAGGGCACTGAGCAGGGAGTCGCCCTGCCTAACTCTATCCATGAACACCCCTAGTTGGAAAATCTTCTCTCAATTATATAATAGACAATTTAAGGGGAAACATGAACTAGCCCAAAATAAAAATTTTAAACTTATAGCCAAGCCCAATCCAACGTATCATTATTAGATAATACTATATACTAGATACTAGGTCCTAGATTGGCCGAGTGGGCCAGCCAAGTCACAAATCAAATTAAAAGAAATTAAAGAACTTATAATATAAAAAAAAAATCAAATTTTTTAAACTCATCATCTTTCTAATCATAGGACTAGTTTGGTAAAAATCCACATTTGCTCCTTTAACTTTATGTAACATTTCCTCTTATTTTATATATGTTATAAATAATCAGTTTACGTAAATTAAAAAAAGTTGATTAAAATTAATCAAAAAGACTGTATTTTTTTTTTCAAATTATAACCTTATGGGAAAATCTCAAAAAATTATCTTTTAAATTTTAAAATTTCAAAAATAGCATCATAATAAGTAAAATGATTTATTAGTTATAATCATTAATATGAGATTTTAAAATTAAAAAAAAGAGATAAAATTATACCTAAGTTATATAAAAGGTGTATTAAAGTAGAAAAAGTGAAAAATGAAGTGTTGGCGCGCACAGGAAGGACATAAAATTTGTGGGACACGTCTTTAGAGTACATAAGTTAGAAATGAGAAGGTATAAATAAATTTTTAACATAAATATTTCTCTTTGTTGTTGTCACTGTTCATTTTGATAGGTTTGGGGAAGCGAGTTTGTGGATTGGTAGGTGGAGGGTTTGTCTGGTGGAGGTGGGATCTTAATTATCACTTATCATTTGACTAGATAAAATATAGTTATGTCATGTCATACGCAGTCTAACTTTTGATATATTGCCATAAATAAAATGCCAAATGTCATTAAAAGTATCGTTGCTAAAGAAAAATAAGGTAAGATGAAATTGTGCAATAATAAGTATTTTTTATTAATTTTAAATTGTTAAAATTGATGACTAGTGAAGTTATTACCTTTAATTTAATGGCTAATTATTTACAACTGAATTATTAAAAATATAATAAAAATAGTTAAAATGATTGTTAAAATTATCAATTAGTCAATAACATAAAATTTAACTTAATTATTTATAATTAAATTGTTAAAATAAATAATAAATATCGTAATAAAAATAATTAAAATCATTAGTAATATTAATTATGTTATATAAGTAGTCAATAATATAAAAATTGATCTAATTATTTATAATTAAATTATTAAAAAGAATAATAAATATCATAATAAAAATAGTTAAAATTATTATAAATATTATCAATACTATTAAAAAAATTATAAATACCATATTATAATTAGATTATATTAAAAAATTTATAGAGATAATTTTATTTTTTTACTATCTCAAATTTTAAAATCTAATATCAATATTTATGATTAATATATCTTTTTATATATTATATTTTTTTAAATTTAAGAATTTTAAAAAATATTTTCTAAGGATTTTCTTAACCTTATTTTATTTATAAAAAGTGTGAGAAAGAACAAGTAGAAAAAGAGATAAAAAAGAATGAATAGAAAAAAATATATATGAAAGATATGTAATTAATTGAAATAAAAAAAAGTGAATTAAATTTTTAGAAAAAAATAGGAGGAATATAAAATATCTTTTTAATCATCTAATCTTAATATTATTAATGTGAACTGATAATTTTTACACCAATCATTATAATTTTTTAAAAATTAAACATAATATATCAGTATAATTTCAATTTCAGCATTAAAATTTAAAAGATATTTTATAAAATTGAGTTAAAAAAATGAAATGTTTATAAAATTAAAAAACTACTTTTAAGATGAAATCAACTAAAGTGTCAATTAAATCCTCTCTAAAAATATTAATACCAATTAAATCCTATGAATTTATTTTATTACAGGTAAATCCCAAGGCCCTTATAGTGTGGTCCATGATGTGCATTAAATGCAGTGATTCGGTGCCTAAGTTGAGGACATCCATGTTTTTGTTTTATAGCCCCGACTTGAGCAACATAGGGATGATGGGTTTTCAGCTCCCTATGTTTTGTCCTTTGTTCACATTTCAGATCCCAACATGTTGTATTGTACGTAGCTTCCGCATGTTTCTTGTAACATCTCAACAACCTTCTCTCTCTCACTCATATCTATCATTTATCATATATCTAAACAATTGATAAATTTAGTTTTAAAATTTATAATTATTAAAATAAAAAATCCTATATTAATTAATAAAAGAGATGATTAAAAATATAATATAAAAAAACCTTATTTTGAATCATTTTAATCAAAAAATAACCCAACATATATTATTAATATTAAAATTTAATATGATATCAAGAGGTATTTGATTCGAGATATTAAAAAAAAAAATTTAAAAATTTAATAATAACTATCTCTTTCAATATAAATATATTTTTTAAAATTTAAACTTAAAAATTAAAAAAATATAACAAAATTTTATATTGTTAGATTAATTTTAAATTGATTATATCTCCTGATGATATATTTTGTTGAGATAAGAGAATTTAGGAGTTAAAGGTAAATTATGTGGAGAAATTTACTCATCAATTAAAGACTATTTAGTAATACCCCATCATTCCTAAGAATTCGTCAGAACAGATTTGCTGATAGGAATTTAACTAAGACCGAAGTAAGAGTACCTATTTAAACCAATTCAAGCAAAACCAAATAGTTTTTTCTTTTTTCTTTTTAACAAAAAAGAAATAAAAGGGCCATGGTTAGAAAAGAATTTAACTATGAGCATAAAGCTTGTTAACACAAGCCAAAAAGAAGAAAACATGAAAGCAATTATTACAACATCATATACATAGATATATATTAATTACAGCAGCAGCATTTAACATAACCAAGAACAACCATCTATTGGTATTTATTACAATATCATATACATAGATCTACCCATTTTGAAAATGAACTTTGGTTCTCATCAGGCTGGAAGATGGATAAAAAAAAGTAAAGCAACATTGAGATTCGAGAGTTAAAAATACTAGAAAAATGATATTAGAGCTAGGAAATAACATTACCGTACTGAATGCTACTTTACGAGAAGAAGCACCCAAATTCAGAAGAGAAAGATGACGGAAGAAAAGGTGATCATCATAAGAGGTGCTAGAATTGGCATAAGGAGCCTTCCTCCTTCACCATAAGGCACATAAGTGTAAGGACTTGGAGGTGCATAAGTGTAGGTATTTGGAGGAGCATAAGTGTAATAAGGATATGGAGGGTTGCAGCACTGAACCTGTGGGGCAGCAGGAGGACACTTTTTCTGCCCTGCCTCTTTATGTCGCTGCGGTGGCGCCCCGTAAATGGAGTAGCCGGACGGTGGCGGTGGAGTCGGAGTTCCGTAAGAAGGGTAGCCAGAAAGTGGAGGATCTGGTGGAGGAAGTTGCTGACATGGAGGATCACACTTGGTTGGAACTGGATCATCCCCAGAAACTTCACACACTGAGAAAAGTACTACTGCTGCCACTGCTACAAGAAGATACTTTGCAGTAGAAGACATTTTTTTCATAGAGGAATCTTCTTTCAAAGCTGAAAAATTTAGCACTATGAAAGAAGGGAAAAGAAAGGTGCGAGAGAAAAAAGAGGATAAGAATGATGAGGATAAGGTAAAAAAGTAAAGGGAAGGTTTATTATTTATCAGAGAGGTCTATGAGAAAGTTCAAAGCAGAGCGTTCTAGAATACTAAAGTTATGACAGAGTTATATACAGTTTCCTGATATGGTGCCGCTTGGCACAACATCTGTCACCATATTATTCAAGTAGCTCATCACAAATTTCAACAAGCAGATTGTGTGTTGAAGCTTGGAGCTAGAGAGAGCGTTTAAAAGTGTATCAAATGAAATTACCTTCTTCTTCTTCTTTGTTTTAAGGGCAGGTAGTATCTTTAAGATGATACTTAACTAATTTTTTTAATATATAAAAATTATTAAAATAAATTTTATATCTCTTAATAAAATTTTTTTTACATACTTTAATTCGAAACAACTATGTTTAAAGATCTAATTATTTATTATCTATACCTAGTTTTGATTGTTATAATGAAATAAGTTTAGTTGTTAACTACTATATCCATGTCTATTTGAGTCGTTTTGTACCAATTTGGATAAATACAAGACGTGAAGTTATGGAAACGTAAGTTAGAGTGTAGCGCTAAGTGACTTTTAACGTTAGAAGTTCTTGAATGTTCTTTTCTCAACAGTAAACTGAGTGTTGTGAGTTGCAGACACTTAAAAAATATATTAGAAATCAATATAAAATATAAAATTAATTTTTTTTATTCAATATCGTTTTAAAAGTGTTAAAAAATAAATAAAATACCCTAATCATTAAAAAATTAACATTAATAATTAAAAAAAATAATATTGACTATTAATATTTTTAACTTCTAAACATTAGTCAATTTTTATCACTTCTACGATAATATTAAATTTAGAAAAATTTCTAAGCCTATATTCACCTACGTGACAATTTCTAGAATAAAATTAGATTTTAACCACTACAATACAAAGTGCAGGGCAAGTTGTACAATTAACAAGCCTTGAATAATATAATTTACTTTGTAGACTCCGTAATTTCTAAGGTTTAATCGAATTTTGTTAATATCTGTTAAGGTAGATTTCAGAGGACAAATAGATTGAGGAATATGAGTGCTTGGTAACTTTCAACGTTGAGAGTTCTTTACTTTTTCTTTCTCCAACTAACTGATAAGACACTGCAAATAAAGCACTCACAATTTCATAAATCTTTTTTTTTTATTTCAACTTTTAAATATATTTTCATTTTCTAAAGGATGTGACCTCTTGGATGTAGCAAGGAACTCATTCACTATGTTAAACAGGAGGAAGACAATAACAAATTCACGTGTCAATGAAAAGTCTCTTCCAAAGGAAAAAGAAGAGCTTATTTGTCCATGAAATAAAGAAAGACAAATCACTATCAACTTTATATATATCCATACAATCATGACTAGGGAAGAAGAAGACTTTAAGAGGACTTGTGGTGGAGATCATGAGAATTTAAATATAGAAAACTCAGTTGCTCCTTGAAATATGAAGAAATAGGGCTTGCAGAGAATCCAGCATAGTTGCTTTGTAGCTTTGCCAAGCAGAGTTCGTTTATGTATTTGAAGGGTTCATGCTTCTGGTTAAAAGGCTGTGCAGCATATTCCTCAAATGGCATCCACTTCAGTTTTGGTAAAAGAGAAAAGAATTTAGGTCAAGAATTTTGGTAAATGATGAATAGGCCAAGATAATAAAGTGGGTTGGGTGATTATTAATCTTTTGGTTTATATAATCTCAATTTTTTGTTTAGTTCTTATACTCCCTCCCTAGTTCTTTAATATAAGACACAGTTGACTAATTTAGGGAGATTAATGAAGCTAAATAAATTATTTTATTATAGTATATATTAAATTTTATTAGATTATATATCAATTTATAAGTCAGGTAAATTAGTTTAGAGAAACAACGGTAAATATAAATACTTTTAAATAATTTATTTAACTTCTTTAATCTTTCTAAATTAGTCAACTGGATCTTATATTAAAGAATGGATGTAGTACTTTCATTAAGGTGTCATCAATAATGTATTATTTTGATACATAAATCATATGGAAAATAACTATGAGATCTAAAGGAAGGAATGTAATCCCCAAAACGTCCCACAAATGAGTAGCATAGACCTGTTATTATTTTTTGCACTAGAATTTGTCATTGCATGCTTCTCACTTGTTACGAGACTTTTTGATGACTATATTCCTTCTTTTAGACTTTAGTAATTTTCCCTAAAAATCAAGTGAGAATTACTATGAGGTCCTAAACAAGGGATTTAATTATCCAAAAGTCTTAATAACATCTGAGGAGCTAACAATGAATAATTATAATGCAAGAATTTTAAGTTTATACTTCGGACTTTTTGAGAATTAAGTCCCTTTCTTGAGACCTCATAGTAATTTCCCTACTTATGTGTCTATTTTTATTTACTTATGTTTTACATCTTGAGTCATGACTGTAAACTTACCTCTAATTAATTTTTTTTAGATTAGTTCTACCTCGGAGATTTTCTATGGGAGTATTGATTCTTAGTTTCTTACACAGATGTTGATTCATACGATAACAATGTAGAAACTTAACATCAGATGATTCTAGCAAAATGCCATTTTTATTAGAATCAATTGTTCTGTTTGAAGCCTTTTAAACCTGTGACAACATCAAAAACAAAAAAAGGTTACCTGAGCTGCCTCAATTTCCAGGTCTTGTTTTTTGATGTCAAAAGAAAGAGGACGCAGCATGCAAAGAAAACATAGATCTGATTTCCCAAAGAATGCCTTGTGTGTTTGTCTGAAAATCAAGAAGCATGAAAAGTTTGAGAACAAGAAGGTAGAAAACTGAGAACAAGATAGGATAGAAGATGTTAGATTTTCAACACAACTTTAAATATGTTACTTACATGCCACTTTTCTCACTATGTCAGGTTTAGTTTCTGTTATTTTTCTAATCAGAGTGAAGAAAACTAGAGTTTAAGTTCATAAAATGTGTGTAGTATATATGCAGAATGTGTAACTAAATATGAAATGTAATACAACATATGAAGCGCCTCATCTCATTTCTAATACTCCCTCCTGTCCCTATTATAGGGTACCTTCTATAAGGATTTTTTGGGCCTTAATATATGTTACTTGGAGATTCATTAATACTAGTTTATCTAAATTTACGTCTGAGAATAATAGACAACTCGTCCTGTCCAACATTGGTATCGCCTAAGAGAAAGGGAGATTTCGCCCTACCCTTAGATCGTAGGTGAGCCCAACCCCTTTCCAAATTTTTTTTATAAAAAAAAATACTAGTTTGCCAATTTTGTCCTGTACTTAATGTTTAAGGGTGTGTTTGGATTAGCTTTTGGAGAATAGATTCTGGGAAGAATAGATTCTGGAGAATAGATTTTGGGTAGAATAGATTTTGGGAAGAATAGATTTTGGAGATAAAGATGTTTGGATGATTAGTAGTAGAATCACTTTTTATATTGGTAAATTACTAAAAAGGGTATGATATGATTAAAAGTAAGAGAGATGAAAGAGGAGAGAGAAGAGAGTGTAGAGAGGAGAGAGGAAAGAGAAAAAAAGAGATAAGAGAGGAGAGAGGAGAGAGAAAAAAAGAGATAAGAGAAGAGAGAGGAGAGATAATAGAGAAAAGAGAGGAGAGAGGGTGTAAGAAAAAGTAAGGGTATAATAGTAATTGGATAATCCAAAACCTAGGTTTCAAAGAAAAAGCTATTTTCAGTAGCTTATTCAAAACCTAGGTTTCAAACCGAGGTTTTGCCCAAAATCAATTCTCAACAAAAATTGCTGTTTGTGTAAAAAATTTTCAAACCGCGGTTTTGGCCAAAATTGATTTTCAAACCTCATTGCTAAACAGGCACTAAATGTGGTTGTTCTTTTTTTCTCTCTCCTTCAAAACCTCATTAATAGGGGCAAAATTAGAAAATTTTATTAATTTAAGGCAAATTTAATGAGTTAGCTGCCATTCCTTCGTTTTTGTAAATTAGTAGAAAGTGCCTTATAATAAGGACAAGAGAGAGTATGACTATGAATGTTGGACATAACAAAAACATAAACATAAATCCTTTTTTAAAATGCTTAAGTGCTTCATAAATCACACACATTTTTGTTGTCAATCCAGAAATCATTGATAAAAAATTTAGGGTGTGTTTGGATTAGCTTTTAGAGAATAGATTCTGGGAAGAATAGATTTTGGAGAATAGATTTTGAGAATAATAGATTTTGGGAAGAATAGATTTTGGGAATAGAGATGTTTGGATGATTAGTAGCAGAATCACTTTTTATATTAGTAAATTATCAAAAAGGGTATGATTTGATTAAAAGTAAGAGAGAGGAAATATGATAGAGAAGAAAGAGGAGAGAGAAGAGAGTGTAGAGAGGAGAGAGGAGAGAGAAAAAGAGAGATAAGAGAGGAGAGAGGAAAGAGAAAAAGAGAGATAAGAGAGGAGAGAGTGTATAAGAAAAAGTAGGGGTAGAATAGTAATTAAATAATCCATAACCTAGGTTTCAAACCAAAAACTATTTTCAGTGGCTTATTCAAAACCTAGGTTTTGCCTAAAATCAATTCTCAACAAAAATGACTGTTTGTGTAAAAAAATTTCAAACCGCGGTTTTGGCCCAGAATTGATTCTCAAACGTGTTCCCAAATACACACTTAGCTTGATTAAATTTTAAAGAGAAGAATTATCTGAAAAAAAGGGGTACGTGCCATTTGCCCCAACAAGTTAGAAAATGCATACCCGAATGACAGGACTTCCAAAAATTCAGTATCAATCTGAAGAAGAAAAAGATAGTAATCATATGATTTGAGGAATTATATAACTTTAGAAAATATCAGATCATACTTAGAGAACCTACTCCTGTCTCTTCTTTTACTTCTCTGATTGCTGCATTGAAAAGGTCCTCACCCTGCAGACACCAAACCCTCTGTCATGATTCTAACCAAATACGAGTTTAGTTTCGAGAATTAGAAGACATTCTTAGGGAAAGATGTTCATACAGCATCCACTACACCAGTAGGTATTTTCCATAACCCTAGTCCATGGAATCTACCTCTCTTTTCCTGCACTACCAACACCTACAGGCCCACAAGCCAAAACAAAGAAAACAGTATGTTATCTTCCATTTTGAGTATTTGTAAGCACACACGTGCACACACATATTTTCTCTTAAACTCTTTGGTCTCCATTGGAATAGCAGTTGAAGAAAGTGACTCAAGAAAACACTAGCATCTTCTATTTTTATTAGGCATGCGTCATTAAGGTTGAAGAAAACTGAATAAATAGTATCTACAAGAATATTATTTGACAATGTGGAATCTATTCATTTTGGATATTGACACTATTTCTATTGCAATATTTACTAGTACTCAGTCAAACCAGATTAACAATGAAAACAGAGGCCAGAGAGACAAAAATCATATGAAAGACCCACATTGTTGATACTGATATGTTGTAGATGAGTAGCTTATACAGATTCGAGAAGTATTTTCATATGCAAATATGAGAGCGAAGCCATTATGAGATAGTGACAAAAATTTTAGATAGTTCATTGGTATCAAAGAAAGAGAAAATGAAGCAATTTTGATGCTTTGAAGTTAAAGTGCCTCTGAAGTGAGATTATGGAACCTACTTTCTCTCTTCTTGATAACTTCCTCTTTTCTTTCTATATCTTTCTTACCTTAGAAATACATTGCAAGCTTCTATTTTAAAGGATCAAAATCCAAGATTATGCCTTTAAATTTTCAATAGTTTATTCTGAACCATATTAAATGAAGAAAATGTCTGTTATGACATAGAAGTTACCTCTTTATTGTCATTCAATACAATGGCACCAACACTGACACGATGGGAAGCATTCGGAGGGATAGTGTTGCCAGTTTTAGGAATCCAGTAAACGAGCATGAGATAGCTTGGTTCAGCATGATGAAACCAGAAACCCTCCTGCCATCAACATAACAAAGAGAGAATAACAAATGATTTCAACAAACATTAATCACAAATATCGAAATTCCTTATATCTGGTTTATAAAATTAAGAGCAAGTGTTTTGTTTTCTCTTTTCAAAAGAAACTCATAAAAGAGTCTCTTTACGGTCCAATGGGATTGTAAGAAATCCTACACCATCATCCTGATAGAGTTCAAGATGCAATTTCTTAATGGTCATACAGCAGTAGCATGAAACCTTATTAACTTCAGAAAATGGGGCAGTTCATGAGTTCAAGAAGAGAAAACAAATTGGAGTGAGAAATGATGACAAAATTTGACTTAGTTTAGGTACAATAGGAGACTGAAGAAAATCCAAGTAAACATTTTGATTTTCAGTACAAAGAGCACAACAATCTTAAAGATAGTTCAATGCCTATTTTTCTTGTACAAGGCTGACAAAGACTTTGGTAATTACCTTGACAGCAGTTTCAACCAGATTAACAAGCTCAATGGGTAATTTGATCCAGACACCCTCTTTCCCCTGCAATATGTACTATAAGTAATTAAATTCTGACTAGATTTCATATTTCTTAAATTCATTACAAGGCTTAGCTATTTATTTCAGGAAAGAAGATAATATATGAAGCATCAAAAGGCGCATGTTTACCAACAAGTTGTTAGTTGATATGGTAAGTAACCTTATCTCTGTAAGGAGGAGAACACAAGTTTAAATCTCAAAAATTCTTGTTGGGAAAGGTGAAAAACCTTTACGTTCTAAGTCTCAAAAGGGATTAGTCTCAAGTCTAAAATAACTTGAGGATAACCTTGATCAAATAATAAAAAAAAAGGCCTATGTTTGTCTAGATGATAACTTAGGGAAGGGGATTTCATTTCGAGCAAGATCCAAAAACACCCTTAACTTGATACCAAAAAAGGTTGGAGCTAATACTTGATGCCCCATTGTCTTGGAATGCAGGGGGTATTCCAGAAAGATTCTTGATATGCACGTAGTATAAATTATGACATCAAGGAGATGAACACTAGTATGACGTCATATTCCTCTTCTTATTCTTTTTCTTTAAAAAAGAAAGGAATAAAATAAGAATCCCTCTGAAGATAGAAATGATCAAGCATGAGGAATTATAAATAAAATTCACGTGATATATATAATATCTTTCATGTAGATATATTTTGTCCACGTTCCATTACTAGGATCTACTACATGCGCTCAACTAACCATTTTGAAGAATTTTTCTTTCATGCCTTCAACATTTATCAAATCAGATCTCTTAGAGCCATGAAATCATGCATTCAGAGACAAGCTCACACTCATCCTCTTTGTGACTGCAAAGGATTTAGATTACATTGCACACATACAATGGATGGGACCCACATGCATACTTCAATTCATTGTATTATATATACAGAGGGAATGCAAGAAGTGTTTCAATTACAGCACAGTGCAGATGCTTATGCTGAGAATCTCAGATCATAAAAATTACCTGGCGCTTCCATTGTAGAAGTGAAGCTCTAAGCAAAGTGACAAAAACGTCAGGACTCATGGCCTTCTTCATCTCCACAATCACTCCTCCATGAGCATCATTGATTGCAGGGAGAATTTCTACACATTCAAAACCATTGTCAGCCAACCTTCCCTCCATTAATGGGTGACCCGAATTTGCTGAGGCCGATGACATGTCCTGAACTGCACATTAACATTACAAAAATGATTAAAAACAGAAAACAAAGAAACAAGTTCGAAAATTTTCAAAGAAAACTAGTGATTTTCCACAATTATGCCACATTCTGTTTGTATTTATTTGAGTCCTCCTTCCCAACACTTGCAGTTTCACCAAAAGCAAAGCTAATATAGCAAAACTTGAACAGTTGTGTTGGAATGTAAATGAAAAGGCTGCACAAGTGCCAGAGACTTGATACAAACCAATAGAAATAAATAAGAAAACATATGTTGTAACTTTATCCTGCATTTTTTGACATTCTGAATACCCACACGCTTCACTTTGAATTCAGTGATGGCAACACATTCATTGAAACCACCATAGAATTCTCCATACAATATTTCCTCTCATATAACTTCAATGCACATTGAAGTTAACAGTAGAAGTGGGGGAAAAAGAACAAATCATAGCATTTCTGTCTCAAGCAAAACCACAAACAACTTCAAGGCATCACCGAGAAACTACTAGTTGCAGAAGATGAAATTACCTCACAGGGTTCAACGGAAGGGAAGCTTGGGAATGAGCCAAAATGGTCAGTGGAAGTCCAATAGTTGAGGGAGATGGGGTTGCAATATATAACGAGCATGGGGGAGGAAGAAGAGTGCATATTGACGTAGCTCCACTTCAGGTGTTGCTGATACGCGTCGTCATCCCAACACGGTAAAACTTGCAGAGTTAAAAAGAAATCAAATCATATTACTACTAATCTGCAAGATAATGATAAATAATTACTCAATTCTCTAAAAGTCTTTCGAATAAACAGTGGAAATATGATCTTGTGATCAAAAGAGTATGTATACCTTAATTCTCACGCAACAACAACAAACACCACAAACTTAAAGATTAAGAACTAGCTAGTAAATAATCAAAAATTACCTCATTGATACATACGTATTCCTAAATCCTAATAACAAAAAAGCAACAATCTTTGAATCTCACTGTGTGATTAAGCAGCCGCCCAAATTGGGTGGGATTGGGAAAACGTGGAGGCAGCCTAAGTTGGAGACACCGAGACCAAGTCAACGGGCAGATGTGTTTTTTCTTTATGAAGTTGTAATGTTGAGAATGTCTTAAGAACACAAGTATGTGTGAAAAGACCCAACACAAGATTGAAAATTGGAAATGCGTATGCGTGTGGTAAAATAAACTAGCAAGTATTTGGTTTTTGGGTAGCTAATTTACAAAAACGGGATAACCTCTATTTAAATTTTATAAGACGTTTGAGAAAAGATGTTTTGGTCGTAAAATTTTGATTTGGATTAATTGGTACTCAGATATATAGTAATAGAATCAAAAGAAAAAAAGACACGTCCAAAGGGTTATTTATTAAAAAAAACCAACAAATATTAAACACATTTAAATTTTGGAGCAAAAGGTGATAGATTTTCAAATACTTTCACTATAAGCTGCTTGAAAGTGAGCGGGATGAACCCATGATCTCTTACCCATACGAATAAGTCTAATTTCAATAGGCCACTACATCAATAACAAAATCAGCTAGTTTTGATCAAAATAGTGTGAAAATAACTTTATCTTAAAAAAAATTTAAAAAAATAATACTATATCAAAATATGATATTGAGTTTTGAATTCTAAGAGTTAAAAACAAAAAGAAATGATGTCAAGTGATCTTCTCTCATGAAAGCATGTCTGGTTTTAAATTTTTTTTTTTAACTAGAAGATTGATTGGGCACGTTAAGTTTTGAGAGTGCCTAAAAAATAGAAGAGTGCTTTAGAGGCATTTACCAATTAATTAGAGGTTTTAGAGGTGTTTTAAAGAATAAATTAAATTAATAAAATTATGCTATTTCAACTTCCAACAACTTAAGTTGAATTTGTTGGGAGTTATTTAGGCAAGAAAAGGACCCTATGAATAACAAGTTTGAATTCAAACTAATTTTTGAATTTAAATATTTTCAAGTACAAAATACATATAAAAAAGAGTGATGATGTTTATAATTGTTATATTTATTCTCTTTTCTTATAATTATTTTTTTATAATGATTCTTTTTTAAGATGACCATGAAAGTTCCAATTTTTAAATCTTCTAATTCTTTTAGAGTTCTTACTAAGTAAGGTTAGTCACAATAATCTAATAATATTATTATATTATATTCTTTTAAAAACCAACTCTTTAGGCGTCCCCAATAAATTTTATTCCATGATATTTTCTTAGGGATAGAGACAATTTTCTACAATTTTTGTATAGATGCCGTTCAATTTTTTTTTTTGGAAAAAAAATATGATAATAATTTTGGATCTAGGAAATATGGTTACAAACTACAAAGTTGATAAAAAAACATAATGCTAAATTTTTACCAAAAAAAAAAAAAAGCTAAATAAAGCATTAGAATTGTGGGTGTAGTGGATCTCAAGGCCCTCAAGTGACCTTGATAAGGTGGATCCACTGTGGTGCCGTCAACTTGAATTTTCTTTTCCAATCTCAATGATTACTCCTCATACCACCATCCCATTTGTAGAGAGAAAACGTGTTTAATTTAGGTTTCTTATTTAATTAATTTGGTGGATTTTTGGTGATTAATACACTACAGTGCATCGTTCATAGCCGTGCATAATAAATAATAATACTTTCTCTAATCTTAAATATAAGATCTATAATTAATAATTTTATTTTAATTTTAAATATAAGATTTATCATTAATCTGTTTTATATTTTAAATTTTTTTTTTTTCAAACTATATCAATGTTAAAGGGAGGTTTTTATAAACATAGGTAGTTTTGGTATAAATGGTTAAAGCTGGAGTATTTAAAAAAAAATATTTTTTTTATAAATAATTAATTTAATTCTTTATAAATTAGTTATCTAACTGAAATTTAAAGAATTAATTTTTACCATATGGGTTTATTAAATAATTAAAATAAAATTATTTAAAGATATTTTTTATTTCTAATTAGAATTTTCATAATACATAATTTTTTTTTAATTTAAAAGATGCATTATCCCTCCTTTATATAAAGTTTAAAATAAGTCAAAATATTGATGCTTTATCATGAAGACATGAACATAGCTTACACAATATTCCCAACACACGGTCGAGTGTCCATATTTGAACCTTGTGGATGAAAGAACTTATGTTGAAGAGTTAATTATTTCTCTTTAACTTTGATAATATTCTTTTTCTTCTTCTTTTTATTTAGCTAGGGTATATATCCCTTCCCTTCGAAAAAATTGATAATATTTTATGATGACTCGATAGTATCAAACTTTATAAATTAATATATATGGTTAAATACAAATATTATTATATTTATAATATATTGATAAAAATACTCTAATTACTATAACAAAGCGTGTACCCTCCTCCCTTAAGCCCACGTTTTTAATGATCATATTCATAAACACATGTATTGTCTGTTTGGTTAAAACTAACGTTATAGTTTGAAAAGTATTTTTAAGTCAAAATATAATTTGAGCTAAAAATTAAATAAATAGTCATCAAATATCTATAAATTTTTTTTGAATAAATCATGATTTCGGATAACCTTGTGAGAATAATTTTTGGATGATCAAAGTGATTTAGGGTTGTGTAATGATTACATTATCCCTATTTTTTTATATCATTTTACTCTATGTTATTTTTGATAATTTACCTGTAAAAAAAATCATTCTAATAATAACTATTTAAATATTTATTTTTTCAGAATTTTTTTTTTAATTTCTGTTCCAGAAGCATTTTTAATTATTTTTTTATAAGCTATTTTTTAAAATTTAAACCAAATGGGCCCGGCCGTAGAATGATTATGCGCATTAGTTTAAGTATTTTGTGTCACTTATCCATGAATTAATTGGTTTATTTAAATCGTAGTCTTTTTTTTTTTTCAAATTTTCATCATGCCTGTCTTTGACTTCAACATATTAAATGTTTGGGCAAGCTCACTTGGTAGCTATATATATATATATATATATATATATATATATATATATATATATATATATATATATGTGAGTATTACCACGTGAGACACAAGTCAAGGCCGTGCATAATTAATGGTATTTGTTTTTTTTAATTATATAATCTTAGCAAACTTCAAGGTTTAATTTTGCATAATGTGTCCAAATATATAAATCAAATAAGAACCTCATATTACAATTCCAATTGCTCTTGTTAGGACAAAAAACTACCGCCGGATAAACTCCAGTATACTATAAATAGGGCACAGATAAAAATAAAAAAGAGTATGGAACCAGTATGTGTAATATACTCCTTATTTGAAAGTAGGGAGTTACACATTGATAAATGAAATTACATCAAAACCCTATATAAAAAATTAATCTAATTAATAAAAAGTTAGTTCATAAATTATATAAGATTGTGAGTTCATATTTTACTACTAACATGAAAATTTTATTGATAAACGATATGTAAATATATTTGTAAGCATTTTTTAAGTTTAAAAATATATTTTAAACTTTAAAATTTTTAGAATCAAATTAATATAAAAGAAAATTAATTAATTATATGACTCTTTCGTTGCCGTGTGAGCACCCAACTCTCTACTCTCTTATCATTCGGTAATATTTGTCATGTGACTTAATAAAGTTTAAATTGTGATTTTATTTGGTGTGGGTGGATCAATCCCTCCAAAATTTAAAGGTAGGTTGATTCCTTCCCTTAATATATTCTGTGTGTAAACATTAACGTTATATTAAATTTATATAAGATGTAAATTCTATTAAAAAATTGCACTATTTATAATTTATTAATAATGCAAGCCACTCCATGGCACGAGTAACATACATAAGACAATTGTCTAGTAAACATTGCATTAAATCTATATATATATATATATATATATATAAATTAATCACCAATCATTATTGTACGATGTTGTTGGAAGTCATGATCAGTGCAATGGATAGTGCTAGGCTTTGATGTACATGCATGGGTTGCCTGAAAAAAATGTTTTTTGTTTGTTTGTATTATTTTTTAAAATGTTTATTTATATTAATGATTGTAATATATTGCATTAAGAATGTTTGGTTGATTTGTCACATAAGTGGGTCTCATATTCGTAGGATTAGAACATTTTAAATACCCATGCAGCGTATGAGATTTAGGATATGTTTGTGTAACACACGTGTTGGTATTTTAGTTTATAGTTCCCATTTTGTATTCTCTAAATTTTCTTATCTTTACTCCTTATTTGTATTGTAATATTTTTTTTCGTTTTATCCATATCATTTGATGTTTTTCCCCAAAAAAAAAAATAGAAGGTGAAAGTGTAACTTTAATTATTTAACTTCACATAAAATTTTATTTTAAATCTTTAATTTTATGAAGTATTTTTTAATACTCTAATCCTAAAATGGTTAGTTTTATTAAAAAAATTGCCAACACTAAAATTTTAAATATTAAACTTAATATTCTAAAATGTAATTTTTTGTATAACCTTTGCTCTTATAATGTAAATTATAATTTATAAATTTTTATATATAGATACTAAAATCTTGTAATATCCAATTTAGTTAAAAATGGATATGTGTCAACTTAAATTAGTATTTTCAATTCCTATATCTATTAGTTACTTTGATATTTAAAAGATTTTGAGCCCTATTTTAATGAGACTCAAAATCTTTCAAAAATTAAAGTTGGGGCTCAAAATCTTAGATTACTGATTAATTACTGTCATGAAGTTTAAAATCTTTTAAAAATTAAAGTGGGGGTTCAAAATCTTTCAAGAACCAAATTTTAAAATTATATGATATCTCAATTTTTTTAGCTATTATAAAAATATATAATAATCATAAATAAATAATTAATTATAACCTTTTTTTTTTTACTCATGCACCGCATGAGGGAAATCTATAGTTTACACTTATAAACTCACATATGATCTTGATCTAATGAATTCTAGCATGGACCTGGAGTGCCACCTCATCCATGGTCTCCCTAATAAAAATGCACCAACTCAACTAATTTCAATCCCATGTGGTAGGTGTTTAATTTGCATTATTATATTTTCTAAGAAAAAATCCCATCTAAGATTCTGCCTCCTTCTTCCTCAGACCCTTCACTTTCTGGTGAGCGACCTTCTTCTGACTCTTCACTTTCCTGTGAGCAACACCTATCTCTCTGATGCTTGTCTTCGCTCATAGCCGCCTTCTCCAAAAAAGAAGCTCCCATTTTTGGCGAGCTTCCTCCGAACAATATATTATAACAAGGAGAGCTATAATCTCATCGATAAATGAGTCAACTTAGTCAATTTCTATAGGAAAGGAGAACTATTCTCAAGGTACCTATAATTTATGTTAATTTTTAGTTTGATACCTATGTACTTTTTTTCTTAATAAATGTACCCACTTTTCTATATTAAGAAATTATTCCCTCTAGTTTAAAATATAAGATCTTTCAACTATTTTATTAGAATTAAAAAAGGGTAGTTAACTCAGTAAATATATTTTAAATTGAAAGATTTTCACAATTCCTATTAAAGAATGTATAGCCTCCCTCACATCTCACATATCTATGTAATTAAATTAAAGTAGAGGTAAAGTTAAAAAATAACACTCCTCTAGTCTTTCATATAGGACAAATTTAATTAATATAATTAGATTAAAGAAGTTAATTAATATATTATACTCTTGCTAAAATATCATAATCATTTTTCTTCACTCCTTCCATCCTTCTTTCATAATTATTGTCGGGGAGTATCATTAGAGGTAATTTAAGAAAAAAATGATAAATATATGAAATATGTTTTATATTTAGGATCAAAATTAACTTTCTAATTAAGTTCTATATTAAAGATTGAATAAGTAATTAGTAAATTCTAAATAAGATGGAAAGGATATAAATATATAATCATATAAGTAACGGAGGTAGTGCTTCAAATTAATTAAATAATGAAAAGAACACAAAGTTGCTGACCGCATTATGTGATTAAGCATAGCCATCCCCATTATTGGGTTTTGTCGCCACGGAGACCCAAGTCAACATGAGATACTCTCTCTGGATCAATCATAATGAAGTAGCCCCAAGCCAGTTTTTTATGAGTGTGAACTGATGCTTTACTTTGCGACTTGTTTTCAGCATCATCTTGTTTAGAAATTCGAGGATTTTCGATGCATTAATAATTTCACACATCACCAAAAATACCAACTTGGTAATTCCTTTTGGGTGTGATTTTGAAAAAATAAATTAAATTGCACCGTCTAACCAGTTGGATTGTCCATTGGATTTACTAGGGGCTAAGTTTGATCTAGCAAACTATTCTTATACTTGAGTCAAGTTGGATTAAAGTTGAGCTATTATTGAGTCTAAATAAAATTAAATTGAAACCCGAAACGACTTTTAGAAAGTTGGACGAGTTTTGCGCATGGCAGAAAAGACAGACAAATTGAAAAAATTGTCAACAATAATTCTTAGAAACTTGACCTTCTTAGCATCCCAATAGATTATACGACCAATTGTAGTCATGTGGTGTTATTTTATTAAAAACTTTATATATTATAGTATTATTATGTTGATAATTAGATTTATAAGGGATATATTTTATATATATATTACTCATCCGATCCTTAATATATGATCTAATTGAGGAGTTGATCTTAGTCCTGAATATAAGACATATTTTCTATCTTTATATAGTTTTTCTAAATTACTTATATATATTTATGCTCGCTTAACAATAATAAAGTAAGAGATACAATGAATGAATTAAGGAAGATAATTAAGATATCTAAAAAAAATATATTAACTAATCTAATTAACTTTTTTATGATCAAATTAGTCAAATATGTATCATATTAAGAACTTGAGGAGTATTATATGTATGTATAATTATATGTGCCATCTTGCCTTTTAAATATTGTTTTTAAGTAGAATTTTATTTGGATGTATGAATTTTGAGTGGGGTTTAGGTATATACAGTACTTTAAAATATTTTTTTAAGTGTGTATAATATCCTCAAGTATTTTATAATGTAATTTTATCTTTAAAATATTTTTTCAATGGCAATTTTATCAATCTATTAAATAAAAATATATCTAACTCTCTTAAAATATTTTTGCCACTCGTCATCTTAAAATAATTGTTTTATCGAGTTTTCCTTTAAACTATTTTATGAGTTAATTTTTTGTCCCCGTTTTTTTTCATATTTTTAACTATTTGGCTAGGCTACTATTGCCCATAAAAGTGTTTTTTACTCTTTTAAAATATAAAAATATTATATTAAAAAATTAAAATCTAATAATACTTTTTTCAGCGTTTAATTGTACACTCATAAGTTATATTTGCTAAATTAATATTTTTTATTAAGTAAAATGAACGATGTTAAGATTATAAGATTAAAAATATATTTTAAAAATTTAAGAGACTAAAATAAAATTTAATATAAATTTAAAAAACTAAAAAGTATAAGTAGAAGAGATGGGGAAGAAAGTTGTGCACAATGTCTTCAAGACATAGGTAAATTTTTTTTTAGGTTTAATTTACCTACCTATTTCTATTTTATAGAGTGTAGGTTAAGTTGATCGACGAATTTTTTATAATAAATAATAAAAACCTTTAAATGTGAATTGCACTTTTACCACTCAAGCCAATATAACAACGGCTTTTATAAAGTAATAGTTTGACTTTATCTATGTGTTGGTTCAATGATCTTGTGTTGTGTCCAAATGGAATGTCCAAATGAAATTATAGTGATGAGTATTTATAGACTATAAAGTAATGCCTTGAAATGATGGTTCTTGAAATAATATCTCTTCAATTAAAAATTTATAACCATATGTTAAGATTCATAAATCCCATCTATTAATTCAATGAACCAACGCCTTTTCATCAATAAAATGGTTATCTAAAATAATTATTTTTTAATTCATCGTCCATAAGTTTAACTAGCGAAAGGATGAGATATACGACCATTTGTAGCTTGTTTGATCTCTAGGGAGTATCACTTTATTGTGGTTCCAGTTGCGATGCTTGGAGATACATTCTAATTTTTAGGTGCCTAAGTTTACGCCTGAGGGTAATAGATGGCTCACTCTGCCCGACATTAGTATCGCTTAGAAAGAATAAAGACTTTGCCGTGTCATTAGATCGTGAATGAGACTAATCCTTTTTTAAATTTTTTTTTATCAAAAAAATAAAATAAAATAAAATAACCATTTTTCATGAAGAGTTGCACATTTCTAGTACAGTAGGGTTTCTTTAAAATAATATAACCTTAGCGTAAATTTCTTAATTCATAAGTTTCTAAAAATATTCCAATAACGTATAATTTAGTTCTTTTTTTTTTATCACCCTCTTTCTCCCATTATACTCTCTCACAAGTAACAACTATGCCAAAACATTAAAAGATCATATTAAATTTGTCAAAAAATTCCAAAGATGTTAGTTTTACCCCTATTATAAAAAATTTCACTCATTTACGAGATCAATATTAAAAATTTGACGGGACAAAAATATACGATCATCGTAGATATACACACACAAACATACAAACATATATACACTTTATAAAGAACCTGAACGAATATATATATATATATATATATATCAATATATTTATATAAAATTTATAGGAAGTCATTTTGTTTATAATTCAATTATAAATGTCAATTCGACAACTTAATTAAGTTGAATTTCTTGTTAATTATTGAGAGAAGAAAAAGAATACCATTCCATTCACAAGTTTGATTTCAAACTTTGGTTTTTGAATTTTTGGATCTTTTCAAGTTAATAGATGACACAAGAAAATGTCTATAAGGTAAAAAAAAATAAAATTTATTCTATTGTTCTTAAAGAAATCGTACCATTTATTTATTTATTTCAAATAATCAAAATAATTTTATTTTTGAAGTAATAATCTAATTCCTCAGAGAAGACCGTCTTAAAACAATATTTGTCACCTCATAAAAAACAATATTTGTCAACTGTTGTAAAAAGTCTAAAAATACTAATGAAAAATATGATTTTTTTTTTACCGTGGCCTTGTTACATCGTTTGTTGTGCGGATAGTCTAGAAAGTTTGACTGGTAAAAATTTTGTAAATAAAAAATTAGGGTGCTGTGCTGATTTAATTTATTTACCTCAATTAGGGATCCGGTGTGAAACTAGTGAAAATTTCATACAAAACTTAAGTTATTTGTGGGGGTCGCTTTCAAAGTATCTAGTATAAACATGTGAAGTTATTATGAGTATTGAGTCATCAAAGTGACATTTAGGTGGTGTGACTGTGATGCCATCAATTATTTGAATTCTATTCATTCTCGGTTGATCACTACCCTCCCCACAATCTTACACTCAATGTTGATTTTTAACATATTCAAATTACTTTTAAATTTGTTATAATTAAATTTAATATTTTTTTTATTAAGCTTAGATATCCTATTATTAGAAGCAATGTATTTGAGAGATTGTTGAGCACTAAAGATA
Organism: Leucaena leucocephala; assembly: GCA_037074615.1. Classification (NCBI taxonomy): domain Eukaryota; kingdom Viridiplantae; phylum Streptophyta; class Magnoliopsida; order Fabales; family Fabaceae; genus Leucaena; species Leucaena leucocephala. Next base: position 10,870,325 of record CM073540.1, on the reverse strand, counting down.
AATTTTTTTTAGTATAGATTTAAACCTTAATTTATTATATCATGAGAGATTAATCCTTTTCGTTAGATCTAACCTATTAATAAATTTGATATTTAAAATTGATGATGTATTGTTGCTAGATAGATTGAAGGGAAAAGTCTCTAACCCTTTAAACAATTCATTTTGAACTTTAGGCAAATCCCCAATACTCATACCAGTACAGACCCATATATACAAGCATATATAAATTTTCAAGGAACCCACTTTGTGCATTTGGCTTATGATCATGGTACTAGATTCAAAATATATCTTGCTTAATAGTAGTATTATTGAGCTTCGTCGTTGGGCCTCTAATTTTCTTCAATTATTTCTTTCGTTTAATTTAATCTTTTAGAGCCCATAATTTAAATATTATTGAGTTATAACTCTTATTTAATTGTATACAATATATCTTCAATTGCTTACAAATATTTTCTACTTTGACTTTAAAATAGAATATACTTGTTCATGTGCCACGTATACTAATCTCTAAAGAATTTGATAATAAGCGAGTAATATATAATGACAAAATCTAATATAAGAAATGATAATATGTTACATACTACTCATTTATTGTAATATTTTTTATTAATTTAGTTATTTGTGTTGGACTGTATAGTAATTCTCTATATTTTTTATCATATAAATCAGTTTTACAAGTCAACGGGGGATTGATTTTCTACAGATGGATATGCCCTCAAGTTCTTCAAAATTTGTTTGTTTTAAACAAAAATCAAAGATCTAGAACCAAACAGGAAAGCACTGTTTATAAAAAGAAGAAAGAGTGAGATTAGTTATGCTAACTCTGTAAATTAATTAATTCGGATTGTTTTCCCTCTTTGGAGATGTTCACATAAATTGGCTACTCTTCCGGGCACCATATCCATATATATGCTCCATTTTTGTCAAAACACATGGGTTGACGGCTTTTGAAATAATTCTTTTTTTCTTCATAAAAACCTCCAAAAAAATACCAGTTAAATTTTAACATTTTAAATCAATTTTATTTCATATACTAGATATTGACTATATTTAATAAGAAAATAACAACATATTTTTTAAAAAAAAATTATTTTAAAATTTTAAAATTTAAGTGATATTTTTGTTAGATTTTTCTTTTAATGTTCTCATTCTTTTTGTTAATTGATTCACACAGAGTGTCATTCTCCTATATTAAAAATTATATCATCTTCTTCTATAAAAAATATATACTTCTCTTATCTTAAATATAGAAGTTAATTAAAGAATTAATTTTAGTTATAAACATAAAACTCCAATCCATTTTATTTTTTTATATTAATTTATTTAATTTATAAACCAATTATATACGTGCGTAAGTGATGTAATTGGTGTTGACTGATGATATCATAAAATTGACTCCTTCCTGGCCATCCCATTTTCATATTTCTTTGAGTAAAATATTGGATTCCACTAATAGTTCAAACTAACAGTATAAAGAGAGTCAAGTCTCATCTTCCTTCATCAAAGTCCACCTCTTGCCTATTATAAGTGGACGGCGATCAAGGAAGGATATATCACACAGAAAGTAACTGTCCATATTATGATGAGAGGCTTTAGCCAAAATAAATCAGCATAAAACAAAGTTTTCTCTATAGCTATGGCCGATTAGAACCTACGAATCTCTATGAATAAGTAAATAGTTAGTATCACTAACAAGGTCTCTAAATGGAGGATGGATGTCCTAAAGCCTAGTATGTTAATAGCTCGCATCCAATCAAACAAATGAAAAATATTCCTATAACTAACTTCAACAGCAACACAAGTTGTAAGACCATATATGAGTCCAATCAATTTCTTAATAGTAGAAGGAACTGTGGTGAGTTTAATTACAACTATATCTTCTAATGTATCTGATTAAAAAGTAAAGTACTGAAAACTAAAGTGATCAATAAACTGGTCAAGATAATAATTCAAAGGTCAATGGTCCAGATATAACTGAAATTGAGTCAACTTAATCATGATTAAAATAATAAAATTAATGTATAAGTCTAAAAAGAGTATTATTTAGTTCTAAAATGCATTAATCTAAAAGTAAATGGAATATTTATATATAAATTAGTAAATAACACGTAATTTAATAAAACAAACTTACTAAATCACAAATATGATGGATTATTTTTGTTTTTCTTTTTTCACTCCAAAATGCATTGTTTCTGGTTCAAAAAAAAGGGGGGGAAATATAAAATTGATTCGCCAGCTCATTGGTCTAATCGGTTGGATTTTAATACCGTGTTAAAAAGGTACATTCCTCTTGGGGCTACAAAATCAAGGGAATTGGATGTTTGATTTTATGTTATAGGAAGAAAAACTTGACCATGCACCTCATATATGTTGTTGATGGTGTGATTCTTTGGAATAAATCAATGTTATTAGTCAAGAGGGATCAATTTTCAACACACATTACCATCACATATATTTTTTCGTACAAAAAGCCATATGTCTAAAACAAAACAAGAAAATCAAAAGAAAGGATAACTACGCATTGATACCAATATTATTTCAATTTATGTTTAGAAGAATGGAAACACATATGGTTTAGCTAGCTTTCATTGAAATTATGTGTTTTTGGTTGATGTTTCTTTTTTACTCTTTTGTTGACTGATTGAAGAAACAAACGATTTCCTTTCAAAAATTAGGATTGCACAAAGACTGGTTCATAAATTTGAATTACGACCTCTTCAAGACGTTTTTGATAAAGTCAATAAACCGAAATTTGGACAAAACATTATTAGCATAGGACCAGTAGTACGTGGTTGAATTGAGTAAACAAGACTCGATTCCCTTTAAGCATTACATAGATTTTGATTCCCGTCATGGATTTAACAGTACATTATAGGTTTTTCTCCAAAATATGTTTGGCTGGACGGAGGAAAAACTGGTCAAAGTAGAGACTACAAAATATTAAAGAGAAATTGTGAGTGTAGAAAATTAATATATATATAATTAAAGAGACTATAAAGATTTAATAAAAATGAAAAGAAATACAATAACCCTATTAAAAATAGATGAAATTATACATGTTATTTTTTTCTTTTTTTAAAAAAAAAACTTTCACTGGATTTGACTACTATTCATAAGAATAAGATGCATGCATATGAAGTTTTCTTTTTCTCGGAACACTACATCTTAATTTTGCAAAAACAAAGGGAATAGGTTGAAGAATTTGAGTTTGTGGGAAAATTCTTTACAATGTACCTCATGTCCAATCGTGTGATTCTTTGGAATAAATCAATGGTTATTAGTCAAGAGGGGATTAATAATTTTCAACACACATTCCCTTAAGTTCTTCAATATAATTATTTTGTTAATACAAAATGTCAAAGATCTAAAACCAAACAGAAGGGAAAAATCAACAAAGTATATAACCATGTGTTGACACCAATATTATTTGCGCGTCATGGCCACACTATTCAGCAATGCTTTTCCTTTGCCGTAGAACCAATACGTACGAGTTTAATAAATTTATATGTTTGGAAATATGGAAATTAAATACGCATATATATGGTTTTGCTTTCATTGATTTTTGACCAAGTCTTTTCCTTTGCCAATTGATTGAGGCAAAACAAATTCTTTCCACTTGGGAATCAGGCTGCCCCTCCCTATCTAAAATATAGTCAATTGGCTTCATCTAAGGTCTAATAACACAATTTATTTTTAATTTAAATGACACATACTAACAGCTTAAACTTGTAAATGAGATTAAACATGTAACTTCCTACATATAAAGAAACTTACATGATATTAAGCCAATTTTTTAAAAAGATATTACTATGAGGTCTCAAAGAAAGAATATAATCACTAAAAAAATCTTACAATAAGTCATTTGTGCATAAAATGACAATAGGTCTATAGTTTTTCTTTTGTTCTAGGATTTTTTTGTGATACATTCATTCTTTAAGATTTTATAGTGATTTTCCTTTTTTTTCTTAATACAAAGGAAGACAAAAATACAACTTGAGAAACAACAATACCCTTGAATTACTTTTTTTCCTAATATTATTAACTAGTATTCAATATTTTTCTGAATTCTATTACCAGGTATTCGAGCAATTGATTACTCCAGTTTTAAAATTTATGACTGCCCTTCTCAGCATATATGTCTCCTCTGGTACTCAAATTCAAGATCCAGAGAGATCTAGCAGAGCCTTACACAACTAGAGTATCAAAGGGCAGAGTGAAGTCTCTCTTCTTCGTAGGCAATATCAATATTGGGCAGGATAAGCTATCAATTACCCTCAAGCGTAAACCTGGGCACCCAAACATCTCGACTGGAACCACAACAAAGTGGTACTTTCCAGAGATCGAACACGCTCCAAATGATCGTATGTCTTACCCCTTCGCTAGCTGAACCATTGACAATGGTTTTGATTTGGTCCCTTAAATTATTTTTTTTTTGTACAAAAAAGTTTAGGTGGGTTCGGTACCGGTCTCCTACTAAAGTCAGGGCATAGCCCTATGGCTCAAAGAGTATTTACAGAAAACTTATGAGATTGCCTACCAAAAGAATTCTTACGACGGTAGCTTAAAAATATGTTTTTAATATCCTACACTACAATTTTTGAGAACCTAACTGCAGGCCTTCTTTTGGGCCTAAGATCAGGCCTTAAAGGAATTGAAGAAGCTTACATGTGTTTTACGATTGACATCGTTCTCCGCATTTTGTGGTCATTTCGTTTTGATGCTTCTATTGAAAAATGGAATAGAATTTAAAGTACTAACTTATACTAATTATAAGAGTTAGTTAATTTTTTAAATAAATTAAAAAAATTAAATAAAATTAATTAATTATAACTAATATAAGAGTTAGTTTGTTAATTTGGTAGATTGAGGAGTATATAATATGAATTTATCTTAATGGATTAGATTTAATCATAATTAACTGATTTATTTGATTTTCTTAATCTATCTAAAAAAGTCAATTAGATCTTATAATTAGGATCAGAGATAGGTACTTGTATATTTTGTTCTTTTTGTTCCCTGAATTTGCTTTGCCATATAGCTTTTTCTATATTGTTGATAAAGGGATTTTCAGAGAAAAAAAACTTAGTAGTATACACAGCACCCGCAAACTATTTTTAGCAGTGTAATTAGTTTCCTAAAATATTTAAAAATATAATTAGTACCATTAATTATTTGTTTTGGTGCAATTAGCACACATTATTATTTAAAATTTTACATGTATAATTATTTTTTTAAAAAGAAATCTAGGAAATGAAAGAGATTGAGATAAAATCTTCACTAGAAAATATGTCCATATTTAGTGTCTGACAATATATTGAACGAAATTGTCTCCAATAGTAGGATACATGTGCTTAATAAAAAAAAAGTGAGAACAATTACGCAAGGTTTTTTTAATGGGTGTGCACATGCGAGGATTTAAGAATGAGATAACATACAAATCCAAACTCTCCCAACTATAAGGCCCAGTAAAATTGGTACTTATCTGGGTTCTTTAAGTATTTAGTTAAGAGTTTGATCTCTGACGGTGTGTATGAAAAGAGTCTCATAGCTAGTACTAAAACTCTTTTAAAAAGTTTATAAGGAGATTAATCACGTCTGCTAACGGTATATACCCTAAACTTATATAAAAAAAAACTCTCCCCTCAGCAACCAAACTCCCCCCCCTCCCTAACACTCTCCCACTTGTGTCATTTGTTGTGAAACCATAGGTAAAGTCCAAGTGATTCTGCCTGTCTGTGTGGGCTCAAGATAAAAAATCAGGAACGCAAGCGATGTTTTCTAAATTCAACACAAACGTTTATATTAAGGTTAGTGGCTCCAAATAAAAGAAAGATTGACTATTAAGTTAATTAGAGAGTTTCACACAACTAAAAGTCAAGGGTGGCCATAATGTAAGAAGAGAGAAAAGGAAATAATTAAAACCATGCAAAAGTCTTCACCAACTTCGAAAAGTTAACCATTACAATGAAAAGAATGTTCCAAAGAAGTGAGTCCATGAAGATCACAAAGCATCAGAATTGTCAACAAAACCTCAATAAGAAGAACAAGAGAAGAAGACAAGTACAAAGGAATTTAGAAGAAAAGACAACTTCCCATTATAAAGGATTACTCACTTACAAGTATGACTATATACACATCATGATTATTTTATGAATTTGATCCACCTCTTTAGAGATATATAGCATACATATTTGATTGGATCATCTAAATATTACACATGATGATTATCCTATGAATTTGATCCACATCTTTAGAAATATATAGCACCCTTTGTTTTTATTTTTGGCTTACCCATATATATTCTTTTATTAGAGATAATCTTGTTCAAAACACAATATGGCACTAGATGTAGGCCTCTCTCTGATTCAAACATTAATTTTTTATGTTATATTAAGGATTGAGGAAATATTAAAAAATACTTAAATAGTGAAATGTGAAAACTAATTTTATGATTTTTCAAAATTGAAATAATTCACTAACATTCATAAGATATATATATATTAAATCTATTAAATGTTATAAGAAGTACATGAATTAAATTCAATACATACCAGATTATATGCTAGCATGTGATTTGAGGAAATTACCAACATTAGTTCGCTGCATTGACTACTACTATTAGGAGAGTGATATTTTCCATCGAACCTCCATTAATGCTGATAATTATACAATAAATATTTCAGGCTACTGATTTTAAGAAAGAGACAGATGGCATTATTTTCTTGTTCCACTTAAGATGATGTAGAGAAAAATATGGAGGGTATGTGGAAAAATAATGTACTTTGCGCTCTGATTATATGTATATATTAATTTTTTTTTATAAAAATACTACTTGAATTTTAAAATTAATTTAATTTAATTTTTTACATTTTAATAACTATTAACTACATTTAATAAATAAATAATAATATATTTTTATAGAAATTCTTGATATAAAATTTTGAAATTTAAACGTATTTTTATGAGATTTTCTCCATATATTTTGCCAACAAAAGTAATTTTACAAAAGAAATTACCAAACATAAAACAGCTAAGGCCCAAAAAATATGAAACCCTGCCCCAAACTACATAAAGAAAAAAAAAAAGGGTTAACACAATTTTTAGTTATTTAAATTTATTTTTATTTTAATTTTAGTTTTTTGAGTTTTAAATTATAATTTTTAGTCCATTAATTTTTTTTCGTCTAAAATATTGATACTTATAATTTAATAAAATTGTGAACTATTTTTTATTTAAAAAACTAAAACCTATAGTTTAAAATTTAAAAATCTAAAATTAAGATTTATGTAAATTTTGAAGATTGTATTAATCCGAAAAAGAATACAGCCAACATAAACCTTAAATCATATTAGTAAACCGAACAATACTTGTGTGGCCACCGTTGGAATGAACAAAGAAGCTCCTATAAACATGCCTGAAGAGGATAAAGAAACTCCTATAAACACCCTGGGTTTCATTGAACTATATACATCCCATCAGTCCCATATCTTTTTATAGATTTTTTTTTTTTTTTTTGCGCTAGACAAATTACAAAAGCATATAAAACACACTATCCCATAGAATAAAAGACCTAACATATTCTAAAGGAGTCAGAAAATCGCTGACCACTCCGCTGACTACACCAGCCAATGTAGCAATTTGTCCTTTGTGTAATTTTGTGGGAAATGGGATCTTCAGCTTGAATGAAGATACTGTAAGACAGAAGAGTTGCAACCACTTGCTGATGCTGAATGAATAAATAGCAACTTGTCTGAGCTTGGCAAACACAAATCCCCATTTATGTTGTCCTACTAGTTTACTATTTCCGAATCTTCTGAAAAAGTTCACCTTGAAAGGAATATGGATAGCAAAAGTATGCATTGCATAATGATGTTTCCTCAGAAACTTCCCCAAATGTAAACACCAATCTGTCATGAAGCTCTGCATAACCCTCCCCGGAGGACTATTAACAGCAGATCTCACCAATTCCGTCTGTATCCTACAATGTGGAAGAGAATGATAGTAAGATACTACCTAGAGTTAGACAAAGAATTCTTTTTTATATGGCCATAAGATTCAAGTATTATCATATCTAATTAAAAATAATTTTTCTAAAGACGAATTTTATATTCATATAAATTTAAATTCAAAACCTTACGTATAAACAGTTAAAATCCCTTTCTACATTTACAAAAAGTTTATTTTGATAATAAGTACGAGACTTCAATCAATTTTATCTGTTACAATTATAATTCTTTCCCCAAAATATCTCTCATGATTACATATTATAAAGAGAGTTTTATCAAATGTAGTTATAATGCACTTTATTAAAAAAATTATTTTAGAAAAATTAATAAAAAAATTAATTTGTTTAATTTTTTTAAATTATGTAAATTAGTTATCTAATTTTAATATAATTGCATACCTCACTAATGACTTAAAGTTATATGTAAGATTGAATATGTAACTTTCCAATCACAACTCACAGGAGAAATTACATATGCCAATAGGTTACAGCACCAAGGCAAGGCAATGTCTCTTTTATGAACTTCCACATGAAGACGGCAACCCAAGAGATGAGCACTAGTTTGTTGGATTGATCCAATCTTAGAAATTTCTCGGAGCATTTAATATACTTTATTGTGCTTTTAAATTTCAATTCAATTAGGTATATCAATGAATAAGTGCTGTTGGGGATATTATGTGTGGTAACTCATTGACAGCTATACATCAATAATGTAATTCCTCTAAATGGATATTGTCCACAAATTACTTTTTTTCATTATTTTCTTATTAATTGTTTATATCTTGAAATAGATAAGTGCCCTCTTGCAAGTCTAGATCTCATTTGGCTCGGTTAGCTAATGGATCCTTTTTATGTGGCCTTTTATTTCATGTAATACTCTTCAAATTTTTAATATAGAATATATTTAATTAATTTAATTAAACTAAAAAATTAATTAATTTAGTTAGTGATGTGTTTTTATGAAACATCATAATTAATTTTTTTAACTCCCCCTCTCTTACTTAATTATTATTATAAAAATATTAATAAAAATAATTTAAAAAATTAATAAAAATATAAAATAAATATTATATTTAAAATTAAATACTCTCTAATTAAATTTTATATGAAGAATTGAAATAGTACTAAATTTGTCTTTTTATAACGAAAAAAAAGTCTACAATGATATAACACAAGCCTACAATTACCCCCCCCCCCACAGAAATCTTACATATATAAGAAAGTAGAATAACTTTTACTGTTCATAAAACGGTGAAGTCCACATAAAAACAGTGGCCTCATCATGTGGCTTCTTTTCTCTGTTTTTTTTTCATGATGCAATGTTTTAATTTTTTTTTTTTGCCATGTTATATTCTACTTTGGTTACTTTTTTTATTTAATTTGACATTTGAAGTGTGATCGGGATCAACAAATAGGGGAGTTTTTACATCAATGGACTACAAAATCATTAGTCATTGTCATTACTTCAAAATAAAAATAAAAGAATTGCACACACACCTAGTGTGTTAATATTCAATGAATTTTTAAGCTTACCTAAAAATATATGGTGTTAGTGTGTTTTTAAGAAACTAAACTTTTTCAATGTACTCCCTCCTTCCCTCGAGATATTTTTAGAAATAACCTGTTTCTATTTATAAAAAATATTTAAAGGGTGTCTAAATTTTTTTTAGTTAACTTCTCATTCTATTCCCATTTAATTACTCATATTAGATTTATTATATTTATTATCACCCACCTTCTCCCTCTTCCTCTTGGCTATATTTTTTTTTTCACTTACCTTCTCTCTCTTTCCCATATCTCTTGTTTCTAATAATCTATTTATTACTCTCATATAGGGTACTCGCTGGGGACAGATCAAGACTAGGTCAACCCCATCTCATGTCTCGTCCTATCTTATGGCTTCATCAGGGATTATCTTTGAGTCTTTATTTATTTAATCTAGTAGTGGATGTTCTAACCAAGCCTATTCAAGAAGAAATCCCTAAGTGTATACTTTTTGCAGACGATATAGTTCTTGTGGCAGAGTCAAGAGAAGAGATTAATTTTAAACTTGAGTTATGGAGAAGTATTTTAGAGTCGAAGGGTTTTCGTCTGAGTAGAAGTAAGACTGAATATATGCATTGTAATTTTGATAAGAGGCAAGTTAGAAATAACTTGGAGGTCAAACTGGGAGATCAAGTTATTCCACAAATAGATAAGTTCAAATATTTTGGATCAATTATACAGAAGAATGGTGAAATTTTGGAGGATGTTAATCATAGAATTCAAGTTGGGTGGTTTAAATGGAGAAAGGCTACTGGGGTTATATGTGATCGGAAAGTACCAGATAAATTAAAAGAAAAGTTTTATCGCACTGCTATAAGACCAACAATACTTTATGGAAGTGAATGTTGGGCTTTAAAAGGATAGCAAGAGCGTAAAGTTGGGGTAGCTGAGATGAGGATGTTGAGATGGATGTGTGGGCATACAAGAAAAGATAAGATTCATAATGAACAAATACGGGAAAGAGTTGGAGTGGCATCTATTGAGGAGAAAATGGTAGAGAACCGTCTTAGGTGGTTTGGACACGTACACAGAAGGCCAAAGGATGCACCAGTGAGGAGGGTGGATCAAATAGTATGGAGCCCAGTTAAAAGGAATAGAGGAAGGCCAAAGAGAACGCTCAACGAGGTCATTGAGCGGGATCTCCTGGTCAATAACTTAATCAAGGATTCAGTTTTTGATAGAGCACAATGGCGTCGTATGATCCATGTAGCCGACCCTATTTAATGGGATAAGGCTTTGATGTTGTTATTGTTATTGTATTCCGTCCTGATAGGGATTGGGATGAGTGCGGGACAAGACGAGAATTCTTAAATCCTTTATTTTTTTTAAAGGTGAAGTAACAAAAGCCAAAACACAAGAAGAAAAATTAACTCATTACAAAATAAAAGATTTAGGCTCTAAGATAGCCCACACTTAATGAAGAAGAACACGTTATAACTGTTAACAGAACAGTAACATCTTACTTTATAAAATCATGTTTATAGCTAAGGTGTCTAAAGTTTCTTTACTGTCATTGAAAAACAAATCCTCACCGTAGTGTCAATCTCATCCATAAGTGGGACTTGTCTATCCACTTCTTGCAATAAGCACATAAACAATGATCTAAAAAGTGGAGATTAAAAAACAGTGATTCCTAATCTTAACTATAACTACGATTTTTAAAGGACAAAGAGTTACAAAGAGTTACACAAATTAAAAGCTAAAGGGGATTTGAAAGTGAGTAACCTATCTAAAGCCTGAAACGACTAGGGGAGTGCTGCGGAGGAGCAAGTGAGGCAATGAGGAGTGAGCACCATGATGGTATAATGCTACGGAGGAGTTGGAGTGCCATGGAGGAGGGAGCGCCGTGACAGTGGAGTGCCGCGTAGGAGGGAGTGATACCATGAGGGGAGGGTGACTGGGCAACTAGGGGAGGAAGTGAGAGTAGCAACTGGCACTGCTAGTTTTCCTTGAAGTATGAGACAAAGGGTAGAGTGCCGAGCCATGACCTTGTGACTTTAACATATATTTTTAATTTTTTACACAAAAAAAAATACTCAGGACAAGACATGATTCTCCGAGGGTTAAACCATGACCCAGACCCTTCCTAACTTTGACCATTGTCTTGACCCAAGATATTTCTGTCCCAATCCTTTACGAGATAGGACGGACTGATCTTAAAGTATCTGGGATTGGATTAGAATAACCCAAAATAGAAAACTTTGAATACCTCTACTTTTATATACTCTCTGTCCTTCCATAAATAAAGCTATTTTTGAAAGAAAAACTATATTTTTAATATATTAGTTGTCTTTAACTACCCTTTTAATTGAAGAGATTAGGTTAAACGTCTTCTATCAAAAGAAACGGAGGGAGCATTATACAGAGTTTGGTAAATAATATATAAGGTTTATGATTCATGACGAATATAATTATGTATACATATTGATATATTGATATCATTTCGATAAATGTGCATAAATAATACTAAATGATTAATGTATACTTATGTGACCTCACTAGTTAATAAATCAGTAAATAATGTTCCTCCAGTTTTTAATATAAGATATATTTAATTAATTTGATTAGATTAAAAAAATTAGTTAAATTAGTTAATATAGCACGTCTTTTCTAAAACACCCTTATTATCTTCCTTAATTTTCTCCCTTCATCTTTTGATTATTATTAAGGGAGTATCAATAGAGATAATTTTAATTTTAAAAAATAGATAAATATAAAAAATAAATCTTATATTTATGATCAATATCAACTAATAATAGTAAGTAATTAAATAATAGTAAATAATTTTAGTTTTATATAGTACATTAATTTATTAGAATTATAATTACTTTAATTAATTTTGAGTTTAGCGGATAATATTTCGAGCTAGTAAAACGGGTTGAACCCGTTTTACAAAAAAGGGCCGGGCTCAGGCTAGCATCACCTCCTCAACCCGTTAGCCCACGTTTTTTTTAAATTATTAATATTATTATTTATTTTACTCAAATATTAATTTGAATACTCCCATTATCAAATACTAATAAAGATAATTATTTACGTGTTGATATATATTAATATATTATAATTGATTAATATTATGTTAATGTTTATTTAGATTTATAGTTATAAAATTTGAGATTTTTTATAAAAATAAATTTTTTTAAGAATATAATATTAATAATTTTTTGATTATCCTAATATAATATTAAAAATATTTTATTACTATTTTAAAAGTTTTTTTAAAAATATATAAAAAAGGTGGTGGCTAGCATGCCAATCCGCCACCAAAGCGGGGAGATTGCCCTTTGTCAACTCGCGGATTGCTTTAGGCTGACTTATTTTTTTAACTCTAAATTGACATCATACTTCCTTTTATATTAGGAGTTGTGTCTCTGAGAATATATAGAAGATTAAAAAATTGTGAATATAAAAATCTCTACTTCATTGTAATTAATTAAAGTTAATATTTTAAATATTTATCTGACTTTATTTTAAAATATTTTTTATGCCATCAAAACAATAATTAAAGGAATAATAGAGATTTCAACAAAAGAAAGGTAAAAAAATGTAATCTTATTTTGGACAAAATTTAAATCAGATTTCTTACATACGTTAAGTTTTCTAATTTCCCTTTGCAATGTGTTTTTATCAATTTTATATTTTCATTTAATTTAAATTTATATGAAAAAAATGGTAATATGTGATTGAAATATATAACATGATGATATAAGAACGGTAAGGATCATCCTTTCATTTTAAAAATAGAAAAGATGCAAATTTTTTGGGCAATATTACATAGGCATTTTGGGGTCTTTCCACAGGTAAAGGAAATAGTCTCCCCACATGCTTCTGGGAAAAACCTCAGAGGAAGAGGAAAGAACTCTTTCTCCTTTCTGTTGAGAGAGCGTTCCAGAGACAGGGAGTTCTTCAGGCTGCAGAATCAGTCAGCCCACCATGTCTCTGGGATATGCTGAGAAGCTTTCGTTCATTGAAGATGTCGGCAACGTTGGAATGAAGGAATACTTCGACTCACCTCACGCTTTGCGAGAAAAGGTGGGTTGCTTCTTCTTCTTTTCCTCACTTACATTTTTGCTCTTCTTGTTGCTTCTTTACAATGTTATTGTGCTTTTTTCAGATATCTCTGTTCAAACTAGCTTTGATGATCTCCTCTAACTTCTATGCTTATTAATGCTGCGAAACATTATTCGGGTTTTGTTCCTGTCTCGCTTGGTTAAATCTGGGGCGTGTTTCTGTCGTTTGGTTTACCAATTGCTGAAGAGTTTTCTAGGGTTGTTCTGATTAAGCTGAAGTTTGATTGCTCTTGAATGTATTATCTGTATATATAAGCCTTTGTTGATCACCAACTTGCAAGATTACGATACGCAATAGTTGTTTACTCAGAAATACTTTGGAATAAGCGAATTTGTGCGAGTAGGGTTTTTCTGATGAAATGATTAATGTTTTAAAATACTGAATGTTAATCAGGAGTATGCTTCGTTTTATTGAAATTGAATTCTCCTGCAGGGCGATATATTTCTGCTAGACATTGTTTAATATGAAAGTAATCAATAATGTTCATGCTTTTGTGCATAAATCAAGCTTGTCCTACATAAATTCCAGTTCCTTTTCTCAGTTTTAGTATGGTAAGAAATGGAAGTTGTGTTATAGGGTTTATCAGTGACGGGCTTTCATTTCACAAAGAATTACCATTTTTTTCTTTTCATCACTAATCAATGATGTAGTGATCATTCAAGTTTTTAATTCCTAATTGAGTTGTGACACTGTCTACAACAGCTTCAGGACAATTAGATGCCTGAGTTGATTATTTATATCTTATTGAGATTTCAGACATTTTAGCAAATGAAGTTTTGTTTTCTCTTTCCATTTTGTACCCAAACATGGGGAGGGGAATACCTCCCCTCCATTTTTCTAACCAAATGAAGGGAGGGAAGATTTTCACTCCTCTACCCTCCAACCAAACAAACCCTAAGTGTAGACTTTAACAGATAAGAAAGAGAACAGTCTGAAGATTAAAGAGGTTGAATGTTGGATATATTGGGGCAGAGACCACTAATATTGCTACATCTATAAAAGAAACCAATCCTAACAAATGCATGATTGAAATTCAACCAATCTTGAACTGAAACTAACGGAAGATTGAAGGATTTGTTTGAGTTTACTACAAATAGTGCTGCAAAGATCGTTCATTAACTCTCTAGGATCAGATGTGGGTCACTTGGTTATGTACTCTCCATATCCAAGCCTCATGAGCAGGCAACAATCCTTTCCTTTCCTTTCCTTGCACCAATGGAAACAAAGGGCAAAGGAAACTGTAGAAGACAGCATAAGAGAGAATCTGGGAAATATGTGAAAATCATGTCTTTACCATGTTCAGACCTGTTAAGGGGAGGAAATAGAAGTGATGTGTAGGAAAGCACAGCCTGGATCTAAGTTTGAGATGGTTTGTATAATTGATAAGGCAGAGACTTGCTCAGCTAATGGTCAGCAGATGGAAATTGAGCTGAAGCTAGACTGAACGGTACACCCATGCATGCTATGCTAGGCAGGGTGGTGCATTCGTATGGCCGATATGCTTGAGCCTATGGTCCATGCTGTGACGCAACACGATAAGTAGTAACTGACCTATTCAATTCTATATTATGAGAAGGGAGCCATTAAGAACCTTCACCAAGTGATATGAACTTAGCATGGAAACTAAGATAAATTTGAAGCATGCATGATCCACGATACAGCATGAACTATACTCGAGTGTAATGATCTGAAGTTTGTATTTGGTTTCTAATTTGCCTGTGTTCTTGGGAGTCCAAGTGTTGAATGGTTATGTCAATTCATTTTATTGCTGCTGTTCACTGATCTAAATCCCATGATTCCAATTAAATGATTAAAATGGTAGAAGGTTGAAAGCATTTTGGCCTTCAGAGACAAGACTATATCTTGCCAATAATGATAATGTACTGCTAACTTGAGGGAGATAGATATCTAGAATAAATATTCAGGTTCTTATTTCTTTGTCCAATGATGTTGGAATTGACCTTTACAACTCATTTAGCCTTTTTCTTGGATATGGTTATATGTAGCTTTGTAGGTCTTTCATTGCCTGTATGATATCTTTTACTTTGCCTTAATGTTGTGTTAAATCAAGGTCATCTTTTCCCAAATTTTGCTCTTGAACAATGAGAGTTTCTATAATGAGCAACCAAATAGGATGGGGAGCCATTTCCCAAAAGCTAGCTATTGAGGTGGGAAAATCCATCTACTTAACTACCCAATAGAGTATCACATTACTCAATGTGAGACTTAGGCGCCTCATACTACTTTAGTCTCTATCAATTGGGTTCCCTTGGAGAGTCAATATCTAGGCAGCTATTCTCCACAACATTTCATTTGGTAGCACATCATTTGACTTCTTTACCAGTTAAATCCCTCCATGGGTTAGATCTCTATGCTGGTAGCCCCTTCAAAAACTGCTAACTACTAACTCTAATACCAAATGATGGGCACCTGGGTGGGATGAGAAACTCTTCCCCAAAAGCTAGGTACTGAATTGAAGAAAAACCTATCCACTTAAATGTCCTATAGAGCATCCCATATCATAGTACTTTAGTCTCCCAGGTGCTTGTTTGCTTCAGGTTACTTTCATATGTTTTCTTTTAGTTGTTTAGAACTTGATTTCTTGCTATTTTCCTGATAAAATAGTACATGTTGTAATGTGTTCCCCCATTTTTCCCTCCCCCCTCATACCTGCTGACATTAATTTTCTTTTCCAACAGATAGAACGACTTGCTATGTTAATAAAAAAGGTAAGAATCTGCAGCCACTCTTTATCTTGAAAGTAGGCAGTTCCTTTCTGTGTTTTCAGTTTATATGATAGGCCCTTTTGACTTATTTTTCTCTCTTTTTACTTGCAGTGTAAGCATCTAGTTGTATTTACGGGTGCAGGAATATCAACTTCTTGTGGTATACCTGATTTTCGAGGTCCAAAGGGAATTTGGACACTTCAGGTGATTAATTTATGCTTTTGAATTTTCATAAGTGATGAAAAAACCAGATGGGATTAGCCGGTTCAACTGGCTGGACCGGGAATTGGCCTAGTGTCTGGCTTGTAATTGGGGGAGAATTGGGAACTTGTTTGAACCAGTTAAGCTGGCATAAAAATTGTGAACTATAAAAATTGAAAAAGAAGACTAGTGAGCAAAAGTGCAAGAAATATGTATATATATTATAGAACTATAAATTTTGGAGTAAGTATATACATTATATATATACTACATTTACATCTCATAATTATTTTATTTTTATTTTTAAAATTGTAAAATATTTATTAATTTCCTTAAATTATATTTTTACGTTTTATCCTTACTCACCATATATTTTTAATTAATTTTAATGTTGTTTTTAATTTGAAACCAATTTTTTTATAGATTATTATTATTATTTTTTGTCTTTTATATTAAAAATAATTAGAATATATTTAAAATATATTAAATTAATCACAATCAGTTTGACTTTGATCTTTAAACTAGTACCTCATCTAGTTCAATAATCAGTTCGGTTTTTTATCCTTAATCTTTATTTTTGTAGCAAAGAGTCTTTATAGTGAATTTCTTTTATTATTCTTTATTTCAATAGATATGCTATTGTACATTCTAATAGTTTGATGTTGATTTGTCTAGAGAGTATGCTATGAGTCTTCTGGGATAGTCTCGTCCGTTTATCAAGTATATAATGTTGCAGATTTCTTATGTGAGATAAATATGCTAGAAGAGATTATATAATAAAGATAAAACTTTTTATTTTTTTGTTACATTTGGGGGGTTTGAACCATGGATTTCTACGGACACCCCATCTTATCCCTGCTATTTGAGCTAGCGTTAGGTGGCAATAAAGTTCAAACTTTATTTGAACTAAAATTATGAATAACTTTATTTTATTTTTTAATTTTTAATTTAGATGCTCTGTCTTAACTTTCATGCTTAACAGTCCAGTAAGGCAGTTAAATCAAATGTTTATTGTGCTAGTTGCAATTTATCTATGCTTTGTGAATGAAATTGTTTTTAATCCTAACAGAGCGTCATGTCTCCTTTGTAAACATTTTAGTTTCATTGTTTGAAAAATATAGAGAGGTTGAAATGTTGAAATATTGGTTTTTCTGTAGCAGTGAACAAGAAAAATGCTTGAAGTGTGATGGTGTAGTACAATGAGAAATGTTTGTCGTAAGATATGATTAATGTTTACTGCCGAATATCATATTAATTATTCTTGTAATTACAGAATTCTTCCCTATTATTATGACAGTTAAAATGGTCATGCTCCCATGGACTTCATATAAGCTATTTTAACTTATGTTATTTTATGTCTACTACAGCGTGAAGGCAAAGCATTGCCTGAAGCATCACTTCCATTTCATCGTGCAGTGCCAAGCTTAACACATATGGCTTTAATTGCCCTAGAAAAGGCTGGTATTCTAAAGTTTGTTATCAGTCAGGTAATTATGTCAATTTTTTGCTTCATGTGTATATACATGATTGCATTAGATGTGTGATGTTAATATTTTGGAATTGGTGTTGTTAATATGATGTTGAATTATATGTTGTAGCATGGATTATATATTTTAGCAGGGTTAAGGTGGTATTGCTTGTTCCTGTGTACAGCTCTTAGAATCTTTTTATAACTGGTTTCTGGCATTGCATTCCATGAAAATGGTCACCATAGGGCAGAAGCTAAGCTTTTCATTTTGAATTAATTTCTGAAAGCATACTTTTTTCCTCATGGTAGAATGTTGATGGTCTCCATCTTCGATCTGGAATACCAAGGGAGAAACTAGCTGAATTGCATGGGAACTCTTTCATGGAAACTTGTCCTTCTTGTGGAGCTGAGTAAGAGTATTAAAATTATAGTTTTTACACATTCTATTTCCTGTATTAGTTAACTATTCAAGCATATTTAAGTCAAATACTATATGCAATGATGTTAACTTTGACAAACCAGATTGTCACGTAAAAGGACAACTTTGATAGTGAAGATGCCAGGTGGTGTTAACAAACTAAGAAATCACTAAATAGTCTATTTAATGAAAGCTCTATCCTGTAATTTCTACGTTGTTTTTAAAGTCTTCAGATGTAACACAAGTTAGTTCCTTCCGTTTTGTAACACTATCTTAGAGCTGTTTTCTAACATACTTGACCTGATTTGGATAATTCTTCCATGCTTAAGTAATGGCCTCGAGCTGATCATATGATTATGATGACTGATTCCATCTTATTTGACTTTAACTATCCTTTTTATTTATTTTATTTTGTATACAAAAGCTCATCTTATCAAGGATATCCAGATTGCTTCCAGTGCTCAGAGACTTATGAGCCTCCACTTTTGACCCTTTCATATTTCTGCTAGTTCTTTGGTATGCATTTTTGTTGTTTAATTATATTTAATAAACCTGTTAAGGTACTTTCGAGATTTTGAGGTGGAAACTATCGGTTTGAAGGAGACATCACGGCGCTGTTCAGATACAAAATGTGGAGCTAGACTGAAGGATACAGTTCTTGACTGGGAGGTATAGTGATGTTCATTTTCTTGGTGGTAACTGCATGGTGTATCTAGGGCAACAAAAGCATTATCAAGCAGTGGTGATCTCTTTGTACAGGATGCATTGCCTCCAAAAGAGATGGATGCTGCTGAGAAGCACTGTAGGATGGCAGATATTGTGTTGTGCTTAGGGACAAGGTAACAACTCATTTTATTACTTAACTGTACAACTTCTCCCCACGGGGGCCATTTCTCTTCTCTTGCTGCTTTAACCTTTTTTCTTTTTTGTATATAAATTAATGGCTTAATGCTCATGTCTTTCATTCTACCTGTTTGTTAACATTTGTAGGAACGCGGCTGTTTGTTAAATGTGGATGATGTCTTTACTTAAAATAAACCTTTTCTATATTGGTCTGGATTTAATTAACTAAAACTTGAGTAATTTCTTTGTGGACCAACAAGGCAACTGGTTGCATTCGTAGAATCAAATAGCTTTAGGAATTTAGCCTTTAAGCCAGCGTTTCTACTATTTAGAATGGCCAGAATTTTTTAGGCATAGGGGTGTTCACCCTAGATATATTAAAGGGTCAACTTTAAGAAAGAAACCCTTTTACTATTATTAGAGAGAATATGTGAGCTCTGTGTGCAAGCACTTTTCCCAATTATTTTTTTTCTTTTATTTGATCAAGGGTATAATCCCTTTTGAGACTTAGAGCGCAAAGGGTTTTCACAAGTACTTTTATATATATATCATTCTGAAGTCGACTCTTATGTTTGCATTATTGGGGCTACATTATCAATTTTGATGTCATGCCCATTTTATTTTTATGCAGTCTACAAATTACTCCAGCATGCAATCTGCCTCTAAAAGCACTTCGTGGTGGGGGTAAAGTTGTAATCGTCAATCTCCAGGTATTCTTTTATCCTAATCTGTTTCTTTCTGATCATGTCTATCATGAAGGATGAAAAGAGATTGGGAAAAGATAACATTAATTGTTTAAAAATTAAGAATTAAAATTAAATATGCAAATAGCATTTTAAATAACGTCAGCAGTGTTTTAATTAAGGATAAATTAGGATTAGAATTGGAAAATATAATTATTTTTTATTTTATTTTGTTGGGGTTTTGTGTGTGTGTGTAGAATTATGATTTTCTTTTTTCAGGATTTCCTTGTTATCTGGCATTTTAAATGTTTTCTTCTTGAATCGATATAAAGTTCTCAGTAATGAGGGTTAGAGTACCTATTGCTGGTTATTAATAAAACTCGATGCCTTTTATCTGTCTCTCCTTCTCAGTCCTTCTACATCTCCCTCCTCTTTTCTTTATTTTTGCAACTAGTTCTAGGTCAATTTGTTAACAGAGCAAGGTTTTGTCCCTCGTAGTTGATGATGATGATGACAACAGCACAGATTTTTATGACCAATTGGATCTAAATTTTGATAATAAAGTTCATTATGATTATGCATAGCAATTTGGGGTATAAACTTTAGAATTTTGCTTTCAGATTCAACCAAATCTGCTGTTAGGCCAACCTAATTTTGTTATTCCAGATGTGTTGGAGAATCTGCAGCTATCTTGGCTGTCACATTTTGAAATAATACTGCTCCAACCTCCAAGATGAATTTTTCTGCTACTCCAATTTAAAACTCAAGCTTTAGTTTTCTCCAACCTGGTAGAATGATGGATAATGAAATGAGATTGGCATAGATAATATTAATTATTTGTTTACAAATTACAGTTAAATATAGAAAATAAGATTATGAGAATTTTAATTGCGAATAATTTTGGATTAGAGTTGTGTATTTTAATGTCTTTTATCTTTTGGCTCTATATGAAGCATTAATAATTTGGGTATAGCCTATTCGATTGATTATTAATAAAACTCATGGCCGGATCGCTCTTGTACCCTCACATTTACATCTTCATCTTTTCTCTTCTTTTATTTCTTTATCAATTTTACCTTGATTTTCTTTATTCTTGATACTGGTCCTACATTAACCTATCTTTTAACCCTTAGAAGTAAGTTTCTTTGTTTTTGTGAGCTTTGGGAGTTGAGATCCTGTAGTGTCTATTTTGCTTTCTTTTGTAAGAAAATTTGAGTAAAGAATAACATGTCACATTTGTTACTTATATTGAAGGGAACAATAATGCTAATTTTTTTAAATAAAAACAAAATGCTATTTTAGCTCTGCTTATTAGATTAGAAATTCAAATACTGATAAAATAAGTTTTAACTTCTCTGGCAAGTAATCTCTACAATGCAGTAAAAAATGCCCCCTATTCTTAACTTTCTTGCTTGATGTACTATTTTGAGTATCTTTTGCATATTACAATGATATACATTTGCCATATTTTATGATTCATATTACTTTTGACTTGTTCTTGAATCTTAGGATTTGATTATCTTCTAATACAATGTAGAAATATGCTTTCTGATTTGTGATACTTATCAGAATATGATGCCTATTGAAATTAGATATAGGCTCAACTCAATTCTTTTAAATTATGGTGGGCTTCAATTTTAGTTCTTCTAGTTTTAACGTCTATGCGTTCTAACTATATTAGTTGTCTGAAGTGCACTATTTTGGACTCTACAGAAGACTCCTAAGGACAAAAAGGCTTGTTTGGTCATCCATGGGCTAGTAGACAAGGTATTTTGATGTGAATTCTATTTAGATATTTCCTATTACCTTTCTTCATAGAACAATACTTTAGAGTTCTGTTTGGTGTAATGAAAAGGCAATGATGGAGTCAATGGCTAGGCTAAGGAAATTTATATGGGAAGCAGGGTATCTTTATTAAGAACGATGTTGATTCAACCTATGTGTTGTGATTAGAAAGAACAAGATAAGGGGATTTGAATTGGTATTCAGGAAACTAGCCAATTATAGAAATATTATGAAAATGAATAAGCATCAGGGCTACTCACTAAAGTAAATTCATCATGACATAAACATCTTGAGTGACAAGTTTTTCAGAATATCTTGTGAAGATGTGCGCCAAATTGAAAATAATTTACAGTATTCTCTCTCTTTCATTATATAAAATATATTAGCATATAGCCAACTATTAAAGACAATATAGCCTGTCTCAACTCATTCAAATTAAACTCATAAGTTATCCTTAAATTATATTGTATATTTTGAATGGTGTTAGAATTAGTTGAATAGCTTATATACCAGGAATCAACTAGTTTTTTTTTTCTTTACCCATACTGACTGCTATGAAAGAGCTGTTATATATAATTAAGGATATTGTATTTGTTTTAGGGAAAAAAGAATTATTTGCTATATATGGGGGTATGTTTGATATGCTTTTTTTATTTGCTTCTCTTTATTGTAAAAATTTTCTTTTCAAAGGTTAATTTTTTTTTTTTATGATCAAGAGTACTAAGCTGATCTTGGAAACATAACATTAGAAAAGCTTTATGCGTTAGTTTGCAGGTGAAGAATGACTTGCAGATAAGGTACAAGGAAGGATCTTTGAATAAAAAATTCATATTGTTTTTATACTACCAAATACCAATTAACTAATGAAAATTTTTAGGAACTTATTTTATAATTCTTTGTCAATTGAAAAATTTAAAGCACTTCTAAGTTTTCTTTTTTCCCACAGTAAGTTTATCTTCTATAGAACTGTACACTACTGCTTCCCCTCAACCATTGCAACAACCGCATTGATCGTTGAAGCATAACGTCAGATGAGTGTTAAAGTTAATTTAATGCAAACGGATCAAACTTTTGAGCTGTTCCTATCACTTATTGAATGTTTAAACAGGTTCCATTGTGAGATAACATAGTAGAAATTTAAAATATTTTATTAGTTCCTATTGCATTCTATTTCTGAGGATATGATTTAAAATGCTAATGCCTGCTGGTATCTTTATAATCCAGTTTCTTAATAGTATATGATGTATCCATTCTACTTGCTTACTATCTTCATAAGCAGATATGTGAGTATTAAGTGAAATGAATGACAAATATATATTGTTTTTATCCCGAGACTGTCAAACACTTACTAGCTTAATTATGATTAGATATTTCTGTGTGTGTAGGGGAATAAATACAGACGCGACTTTCAGAAATTTAGTATGTACTGATTTAAACAAGGACAGGTAATTGCAGGTGTCATGGAATTCCTGAATATGCAGATTCCTCCGTTTGTCAGAATTGATCTTTTCCAATTCATTCTAACTCAAGCCTTGAGCATTGGTAACCACTGTTCAATTTGTAACTTTGCAGCCATATTCTTTTGTCAATGGACATAAATTCTGAAACATTTAACATCTTGCATATTTTGTGTGACACCTTTATACAATAATCTTTATACGTAACAAAAATACAACAAAAATTTACCAAAAGGCTCTTGAGATCCCAGACATACATATGGGAAAAAAAGGGATTCGTCCCAAATACATACACAGCCCATCTCATAACCTTACAACCTGTATTAATAACATCAACTTTTTACATCAAGTTCATAGGGCTCAGACCAAATTTTTTTTGTAAACTACTGAATTTTTTTGTAAAATGAGTTTTCATGCTTCTATAAAAAAGTTTTACATATATCGTTAAATTTGCTCAAAATATCGTTTCTTTTTACTTGAAATCGTATGACTTTATACAGCCGCGCTGTTTTATATCTTCTAGGGAAAATGCTACTGAATAAAGCTTCTTTTGCATGTAGTAAAATTTTGTCTGATTGTTTCCTATTTTTGTTGTTCTATGTCTGTCAACTTGTTCGATCCAATTCAAGACAAGGAGTGGGTTTTTGGTATTCTCATGAGATTCTAGGTTGCACAAATTTCACACAAAGCATAAAAGGCCATGTCATTGGTGCCGTTGACTTATTTGACGCTTTGGTTTATTATATCATATAGAACATTCCCTTGCATTACAGATGGAAGATATGTGAATTGGACTCTCCAGGTTGCAAGTGCTCATGGACCAAAAGCAGTTTTGCCATTCATCAAGTCTGTGGAGGTGAATACGTTAATCCTGGAATTTAATTTTTGCATGTTTTCTTTTACTGGATTTTAATTCCTAGTAGCTTGGAATCGTTTTTAGATGTTTGGACCCCTCACTTCACATTTAATTATTACATTGCTTTGGACCCCTTGATGCTGGTTTTTTTGTATCATCACATTACCTGATAGGCATCTGTTTTGGTAGATTTCAGAATATAGCATCTTCCAAGTCTGCCAACCAAACAATAAAAGTAGGCGGATAAATTGTTTTAAGCTTGTGAGAAGATAACTTTCTTTCTAAATTGTTAACTTTCCAGTGAATGAAGCCGTGCTAAACCTATCTATTGGCTCGTTTGTGTTTGGGAAGGGAAATGGATCTCACTAGTTCCTAACCTAATTGATCGGGCTGCATTTTATTTAAACCAATTTCATGTTTTCATGCTATTTGCGAAACGGTTGACTTAGCAAATAGCACATCTGTTCTTCCTCTGCAGGTCTCCTTCTTGGACAAGGAAGATTACAAAGCCGCCACACTGACAACACAACCATTTCGGCTTAAAAGGTTTAATAATGAAAGGCTCTGTCCTTTTATTTTAGTAAAAAGAATATAATTATTTGTTAGAAACGGTGGCTGCATATATTTTGCTGCTGGAACAAAATATTCGCCTGTTGATTGGTTCCCTGATACTTGAGGAGATTAAATTGAATAGGCACAGGATGAGAAATTCTAGAAGGAAAAGAAATTTTAAGATTTCTAAAGCAGAAATCCCCATTTTGTAGTGTTTCTCTCAGTTTGTGCATGATAGCATAGATGTCATGGCCTGCACACTTACATTTGGATGAATGATCATCAGGAGAACAGTACCCAGCAAAGCCTTTGAAATGGTTTTGAAACTCAACTTCAGTGATGGCTGTGGCTGCTCTTCCATTGAAATTGATTTCCCAGTCGATTTTCAGGTGAGAGAGGATTGTTCAATTGTTCCCTCTTCATTGATATGATGAAATACGGTATGGGGATAAGATAATCGGAAAATTGGTTAAAAGTGCTTATTTAAAAAACTTATTGGCTAGAATGACCTAAATTTAAGCGGGTGCAACTCTTCAGCTGTATGCAACATATCTTTAGTTATGTGTAAATGACTTCTGTTTGAAGATTTTTGCATATAGTTGAAGATAAGTTGCACATAGCTGAATAAGAGTTGTACCTTTTGGCTAATAAAATTTTCAAATAGGTACTTTTAACCAATTTTCCCTAAGATAATTTTGTATCCTATAATAAATGATCCCCCCTCCAGAAGCAAAAAGATAAAATCGCGGACAATTGTTACATGTATCTTAATTGCAGGCTTCAGCTGACTGCTTCAACTCTGATAAAGATGATATGTTCCAAAAGCTGAGAGACAAAGCAATTGGGGAATCAAAATGTGGGCAGACTTCTGTAGTTGAGAGAAAGACCATGTTGACACCAAGAAGTGATATCAGTGTTCATGCAATTGTGACCAATGTTATTCAGTATAGCCAAACATGTAAGGCATCTCCAGATTTTCTTACCAATGGTGACCTTAAAAACAGTGTGTCTAGTAGTATAAATGGTACAGAATCATCATCTAGGAAGCGTTCAAAAGGATCTAAGAAGCGTAAATCTAGGTCATAGATTCGTAGGAACAGGGACTAGGAAGTATAGTTTTTGTTTATGTATAACGCTTTAGAACTGACATAAATGGTTATATGTAGTAAAAGGCTGAGTGAATTTTGTTAGATTTTGCACTCAGTCTTCCCTTTTGTGGCTGATTAGTAAATGGTGTCCATGTTGTCAAAAGTTCATCAACTATGAAGAAGTTTTAGATTTTGATATGTAAGTATTGAAAGTTAAGGAAAAGAAATCAAATTTATACTGCTTAAATTTCATGTGAAGGATCTATATCATGTGTATCCTATGTATTTAGGTGCACATCTTAAACTATATTTATACTTAACATCGTTTCTTATCTTTTAGTTAATAGTAGTTAACGTTATATCTTCTTGTTGGAAATTATACACACACATACATATGGGAAAATGATAAAGGACTTTGAAGATATAAAAGGATATAGGGATGCATTGAAATTGTATAATCCCCTTGAGATGTGATATCTATATTGGGAATTTGAAATTCAAGCAAAAAAAAAAAAAAACCTTGCCAGCGGGTTGGCTTGTTAATTGTTAAACATAACTTGTTAATAGCTGATAAAATGTAATGTATAGTTATACAAAACTTGTGAATGACTTGAAAATGTGACCTTGTTACTTGGTAAATGAAATCCGTTAAATAGTTAATGAAATATAGTGAAAATATATATTTCTTTTAATTTTAAATATAAAATTTAGTTTATAATATAAATTATATTATAAATTAAGTTTTATATTAAGAATTGACGACTATAAAATTTGTGAATACGCTGCAATCAAAGCTAAGGAGTTAACTTATATATATATATATATATTTTTTTTTTGTTGTCCACCCGGTTCACCGGAGCTTTGCCCCGACTACATCCGGATCCGACCTGCGTCGCGCACCTGGCTATGGTGGGTGAGTCTCCCAACGGGGATTTTCTGCGTACGCCAAGGCTCGAACTCGAGACCTCGCTTAAGCGATACCGAGCCGCTTACTACTCGGACCAACCCCCGTTGGTAGTTAACTTATATATATATATATATATTTGCATTATAGTAATTAAAAATTATTGGTGGTTCAATGGTCACCAATGTTTTTGGACCACTTTGCTAAAACAAAAATAAAAATTCTCTTGCCAGCAGCTAGCTTGTTGACGCCAGTGGGGGGCTCAGGCGGCCGACTAGCTCTCTGTTGATGACCCCCACTGACGTCCGCAAGCTGTCTGCTGATGATATGACAAATACAGAGAATGCTTTAATCGATATAATATATCTAAACAAACAAAGCAGATGAATGAGAGATCAAGTTTTCTGATAAATGGAAGATCATGGATTCAATTCGGGTGTTAGGGTTTATCCTTATATATTTATATATGACTTGCTTCCAATTCCAAACAAAGAGCGTATCTCACCCTCACAGCATCTAAATCTAAGGTGACCAACAATTCACATGATCGGAAAGGCTTTGTTATTATTTCCTTTGGGGTTGTGGCTTATGTTGATGTTGAATGGTGAAACACAGTTCTATTATTGGTGTGATTGATTGAAGGTGGTTGTGATAATTCAAACTCCAAAATGTAAAATGATCAAAATATGCTTACAAGTGATCTTAATTTATAAGAGATATTCCGTCAGTTCTTAATAATTGCGGAGTTGATTTTAATCTTAAATATATGACATATTTTTTATTTTTTTAATATTCTTTTAAATTACCCCTATTGATACTCTTTCAATAATAATCAAGGAAGAGAATGAGGGAGGGAGTTAAAGTAAAAGATTAGAGTATTCTAGAGAAAATATGATATATTAACTCATTTAACTAACTTTCTTAATCTAATCAAATTAATTAAATATATCATATATTAAGAATTAAAAAAATATTATTTAGTTCACAATAAATTTATATCCATCAAAGTTTGTATGCCGATTTAAACAAATAATCTATTATACTCTTAAGTCTCTATCACATGGTAGCCGTTATATAGAAATGAAATGAGATGTAATAACATAACGGCTATATGCCCCATTTTGGTTTTGGTGTGTGTAATCATAACATTGATTTTTTTTGTATTTTCAATAACATCCATTCATGTTTGGAATCGCGAAGCATTCAGATGCCCCTGACTTTTAGGATTGAGATTCTCTCGTTTTTATCAAAAGAAAATATCATTTATTTACAAATTTTTTGTTAAATATCTCAAAATTAAATTGTGAATTATTATTTGAATAACTAAACTTATTATCTATTGTAAAACTAGCAATAAAATTAGGAGGAGATAAAAGATGAAGACAAGAAAATGAGAGAAGTATCTTGTATTCTTCTACTTTCCAATACAACACAAATGACATGCCTTATTTATAGGCATAGTCTTACATGAGAAGTTGAAGAAGAAGAGTCTAGTAATTAATGGAAGAGTAATGACCTAGGGAAGTTGAAGAGGAAGAGTCTAGTAATTAATGGAGGAGTAATGACCTAGGGAAGTTGAAGAGGAAGAGTCTAGTAATTAATAGAGGAGTAATGACCTAGAAAAATTAAAAAGGAAGATAAAGATGGACATCCATATTCTAATATTCATAACACTTCCCCTTAGATATTCATTATTTAATAATGTGCCTCATTAAAAAAAATTTAACTAGGAAAAACCCTGTAGGATAAAAACCTAATAAAAGAAAAAGAGTATACAATTAATTGATACACTTACAGAGCTGTCTCATTAAAAATCTTACTAGGAAAACCCAGTGGGACAAAACCTTAGTCAAGGGAAAAAGAGTACAGCGTGTATCGATTCCCCCTTTTTGCAACATCAATTGATACCTCTTAATCTGCGAAGTCCGATGTCATGTACAAGTTTCTCAAATATTGTTACTGGAAGTGACTTGGTGAATAAATCTGCTAGATTTTCTTTAGAACGGATTTGCTGGATATTAATCTCACCATTTTTTTGAAGATCATGTGTGAAAAAGAATTTTGGAGAAATATATTTTGTCCTATCTCCTTTGATATATCCTTCTTTTAGTTAGGTAATACATGCAGTATTATCTTCATATATGACTGTTGAAATCATTTTACTAAATGACAATCCACAGGTAGTACGTATATGATGTATTATCAATCTTAATCATACACATTCTCGACTTACTTCATGTATCGCTAGTATTTCTGCATGATTAGATGATGTGACTGATATGGTTTGTTTCATTGATCGTAATAAAATAGCTGTACCATTATATGTGAACAAATAGCCTGTTTGTGATCTACCAACATGTGGATCAGACTGAAATCCAGCATCGGCATGGCCGACAAAGTCAGTCTTATATTCATTCGAGTAAAATAATCCCATATCCATAGTACCCTTCAAGTAAGGAAGAATGTGCTTAACCCCATTCCAATATCTTCGTGTTGGTGAAGAACTATATCTTGCTAGTAAGTTAACAGCAAATGATATATCTGGTCGTGTGTGACTAGCAAGATACATAAGCGCACTAATTGCACTAAGGTAAGGCACTTCTGGCCTAAGTAGTTCTTCATCACCTTCTTGAGGTCTAAAGGAATCTTTATCTTTCTCCAGAGATCTTACAATCATCGGAGTACATAATGGATGCGATTTATCCATATATAAACGTTTTAAAACTTTTATCGTTTAAGGTTTTTGACACACGAAAATCCTATTTTTCATATGTTCAATTTGTAGTTTAAGGTAAAATTTTATTTTTCCTAGGTCCTTCATTTCAAACTCTTTTTTTAAGCAATTCACTGCTTTGAAAATCTCTTCAGGAGTTCCAATGATATTTATGTCATTGACATAAATAGTGATTATAGCAAATTCATTTTCAAATCTTTTTATAAAAATGTATAGACATATCTGATCATTCTTATATCCTTCTTTCAATAGATATTTACTAAGTCGATTATATCACATGCGCCCTGATTGCTACAATCCATATAAATACTTATTTAATTTAATTGAGTACCGTTCTTAAGAACTTGAAGTATATATTTTCGATAACTCAAATCTATCAGGGAGACTCATATAAATGTCATTGTTAAGTGAGCCATACAAATAGGCTGTAACAACATCCATTAGATGCAAATCGAGGCCTTCTTTTACTCCCAGACAATTAAATATCGAAAAGTAGTTGCATCTACCATTGGTGAGTATGTTTCTATAAAATTAATACCAGGTCTTTGTGTAAATCATTGAGCAATAAGTTGTGCTTCATATCTTACTACTTCACCATTTTCATTTTGTTTTCTCAAAAAAATTCATTTATATCCAACTGGTTTTACATCTTCAGGAGTAAGAACCACAGGGCCAAAAATTTTTCGTGTTTCTAATGATTTTAATTCAGCCTCAATTGCGTCTTTCAATTTTGACCAATCATCTATTTGTTTGCATTTGCTAATAGACCTTGGTTCATGATTCTCATCATCATTTATTACATCAAGCGCTTTATTATATGCAAAAATATCGTCAACGTTAACTTTATCTCGATCCCATCGTATTCTATTGATAATATAATTTATTGAGATCTCATTATTTTTATATATTTTAGGTACCTGAATGTTTCTCGAAATTGAGATATTAGTGTTGTCAAAGGACTCTTCTGGAGTCACTAAATTTTGTTGAATATCCTCGATCTGGCCATCTATATTTATCTCTTTTTGTTTTTCGAGAATTTTTACCTTTAGAACCGATAGGCTTGCCACGCTTCAAGCGTGCTTTTGATCCATTTGCATCAATAGATTGTCCAATATGGACATCAATTCTGATAGGAGCATTCGCAGCTAGAACATGTGACTTGGTCACTTTTTCTAGGTCAGTGAATGCTTCTGGCAATTGATTGGCTAAACTCTATAAATGAATTATCTTTTGAACTTCTAGTTCACATTATTTTTTACGAGGATCAAGATGAGACAATGATAATTCATTCCAACTAACTTTATTTTTCAGCTGCTTATTTTCTCCCCATAATGTTAAAAAATATGATTCGTCAAAATGACAATCTCATGTTGTTGGCTTTAAATATTTTATGATAGAAGGAGATTCATATCCAACATATATTCCCATCCTTCTTTAAGGACCCATTTTAGTGCATTGTGGTAGAGCAATCAGAACATATACCGCACATCCAAAAGTCCTTAGATGGGAAATATTTGGTTCCTGACCAAAAACCATTTGTAAAGGGGAGGCTTTAAGATAACTAATTGGCCTGATACGAATTAACATCGCTGCATGCAAAATTGTATGTCCCCAAATAGATATTGGGAGATTTGATTTCATAAGCAATGGTCTTGCAATCAACTGCAAACGTTTAATTAATAATTCTGCAAGACTATTTTGTGTATGAACATGTG
Organism: Leucaena leucocephala; assembly: GCA_037074615.1. Lineage (NCBI taxonomy): Eukaryota > Viridiplantae > Streptophyta > Magnoliopsida > Fabales > Fabaceae > Leucaena > Leucaena leucocephala. Next base: position 10,839,274 of record CM073540.1, on the reverse strand, counting down.
CTACAGTATGTTCAACATCGATTCCCAGAGACATACAATACTCATTGAAAGTTTGTGAAGTAAATTCACCAGCATTATCTAGATGTATTTTTTTAATAGGATAATCTGAAAAATGTGCTCTCAATCTAATTAGTTGAGCAAGTAATCTAGCAAACGCCATGTTACGAGAAGATAATAAGCAAATATGTGACCATATTATCGATGCATCAATTAGAACCATAAAATATCTAAATGGTCCACATGGTGGGTGTATTGGCCCATAAATATCTCCCTGTATACATTATAGAAATATGAGAGACTCACTTTCTATTTTTATCGATGGTCTAATAATTAGTTTCCCTTCAGAGCATGCAGCACATGAGAAAATGAGATTGTGGAATTGATTGTCTTCTCAACGAATGTCCACATGAATTCTCAATTATTTTTTGCATCATTATTGTTCCAGGATGGCCTAACCGGTCATGTCAAATATTAAATTTATTCTTACTTGCAAACTTCTTGTTTGCAATAGCATGTGTTTCAATTGTACTAATAAATATGTAGTATATTTCGGAAGAAAGAGCAGGAAATTTTTCCAGTGTGTATTTTTTACCAGAAATCATATCTATGATAACAAGATATTCCTGATTTTCTCTATTTGTTGTTTCAATATGGTATCCATTTCTGCGGATATCTTTGAAACTCAATAAATTTCTGTTAGATTTGGAGGAATAAAATGCACTATTAATGTATAATTGTATTCCTCTAGGTAACAATATATTAGCTCTTCCAAAGCCCTCAATCATCTTTATACTTCCAGATATAGTCTAGACATTGGCTTCTCGCATTACCAAAGAAGAAAAATATTTTACATTTCTGAATATTGTATGAGTTGTTGCACTATCAACGAGACACAAATCTTCTTTATTAACATCAATGAGTGCCATTCTTCATTAACAGGAATATAGCAAAAGAAACACAAAAAGAATTAATGAAAAGGAATACTCATAATTTTATTTATTGAGAGAAATAATTTTATAGTAAGTAGAATTTTTTTTTATTTTAAGAGAAGTATAAACTTTATTACAGCAAAAGGAAAATACACATAATCATAAAAGTTTAACTTATTTTTTTTAGATACTCCCATCACCAATTAGGTGATCAATTCTTCCGTTAGGGTCGGCAAAGAAATCAGCAATATCTAAATGAGTCACATCTATGTTGCCATAATCAGAATCACTTTCTTTCCCAACAAAATTTGTTTCTATCTTTGGCTCTTTACCTTTATTTTTATTTTTTCTTTTGAGCAATTCTTGCTATAATTCAACCAAATGTCTTGGTGTACGATAAGTACGAGCCCAATGACCTTTGCCACCACAATGATGACATAAATTTTTAATATAATTATCATTCCCACTAGTTTCTTTTTTATGATTATCATCATTATTTACCCACCTCGAGTGGGAACCACAACCAAGACCACGATCACGGCCTTGTACATAGCCACTGCCATGTTCACGTCCCCGACCACGGGATGATTCATTTATCACTACATTCACTTCTTGGAATGCAGTAGAGCCAGTTAAACGGGATTCATGATTCCTCATTAAAAGCTCATTATTTTGTTCAACCACCAAAAGGCAAGAAATCAGCTCAAAATACTTTTTAAAATATTTTTCTCGATATTGTTGTTGCAAGAGCACATTGGATGCATGAAATATGAAGAATGTTCTTTCTAACATGTCATCATCAATAATTTTCTCTCCACATACTTCAGTTGAAAACTAATTCTAAATAGTGCAGAATTATATTTACTGATTGATTTAAAATCTTGCAAACATAAATGTATCCAGTCATAACGAGCTTTTGGAAGAATTACAGTTTTCTGGTGGTCATACCTTTCTTTTATGTTGTTCCAAAGAATAAGTGAGTTTTTGAGAGTTAAATACTCAGTTTTTAGTCATTCATCTAGGTGGTGACGGAGAAAGATCATTGCTTTGACTTTGTCTTTGTTAGATTCCTGATTGCCATCCTTGATAGTATTTCCTAAACCCATGGCATCTAGATGAATTTCTGCATCTAGTATCCAGGATAGATAATTCTTTCCAGTAATGTCAAGAGTCACAAACTTAAATTTTGTAAGATTCGACATGATGATACTATCATAAAATGTAATAAAAGTTAAATGGAGATTGAGATTAAGAAAGTTGAATAATTAGAAAATAATCAAATATGAAATTATAATTCAATATGAAAATAATATAGAAAAACTATAATTCAACATGAAAGTAATATAGAAAAACTATAATTCAACATGAAAGTAATATAGGAACTCACTTTCTAATGATAGATCTTACAATAATATCAATTTCTAGAGCAGTCGTGCTGATAACGTATTGTAAAATTAGCAATAAGATTAGGAGGAGAGAAAAGATGAAGACAAGAAAATGAGAGAAGTATATTGTATTCTTCTACTTTTCAATACAACATAAATGACATGCCCTATTTATAGGTATAGTCTTACATGAGAAGTTGAAGAAGAAGAGTCTAGTAATTAATGGAAGAGTAATGACCTAGAGAAGTTGAAGAGGAAGAGTCTAGTAATTAATGGAGGAGTAATGACCTAGGAAAGTTGAAGAGGAAGATAGAGATGAACATCCATATTCTGATATTCATAACATTATCCAGTTTCTTAAGATTTATTGTAATATTACAGCATATAAAAAAGCTATCATTCAAACATAAAAATTAGGCTAAATTATACATAACCTTTCAAACTTTATAATAAATCTTTCAATTCTCATGTTTATCTTTATATCTCTTCTATAATTAATTTTGTTTATTATCTATCCACATGCATGTTAAACTTTATGAAAGTTATTTATATATGCGGAATTATACACACACAAAAAGAAAATTTAAAAAATATATAATTGGTGGTTGACAGTTATCCATATAAATTTGAACGTTGAGGGAAGTATATTATTAAGTTTCAAAAATTAAGAAGTTATTGGTTCTATAAGCTAAAATTGATGGAATTTTTGTATAATTTAACATAAAAATTATATTATCAAAATAATCTAGAAGTGTAATTCTGTGGTATGTAACATCCATAAATAGTATTCTAAAAGTAATTAATATAAAATCTATTTAATTAATTTGAATATATTAAAGATGTTAGTTAACTTACTTAATTTAAAATATTTATTTTAAAATACTCCAATTATCTTTCATAACCTTCTTTATTCTACTCTTATTTAATTATTATTGAGGGAGTATAAATAGAGATAATTTAAAAAAAATTAAAAAATATAAAAATTATCTTATATTTAAAATTAACTAACTACTCATATATTAAATATTAATAGAGTAACCCATGGTCTGTGAGTTCAACTGGTGAAAGGGTGAGATATGCGATTATTTGGAGCGTGTTCGGTCCCTAGGGATTATTATTTTATTGTAGTTTCAGTCACGATACTTGGAGAGGCATCCTAACTCTTGGGTGTATAGGTTTACTCCTGAGAGTAATAGATGGTTCGTCCTGCTCGATATTAATATCGCTTAGAAAAAAAAATTTATCTTATCTTTAGATAGTAAGTGAGTTTAACATCTTTATAAAAATTCTCCTTGCCAAAAAAAAATATTAATAGAGTAGTTCCATAGATACAATGGTACAAGTAAGGTGTGGGTCCATACTTGTAAATAACGTAATTTCTTTATACTATAATTTTTTTTGCCGACAAATTCTTTATATAATTTTTATATTATATTATTAGATATAAATATATATATCCATGCATGTATTTGGTTCGTACAGTAAAAAAGTGTTGATTCTTCCTCTCAGTGCCCAACACCACAATCGTTGACTCCATGTTTTAAAATTTGGCGACGCACTCTCTTCCTAACGGTTGGAGTACTAACAGTTTCTTCTTCTTCTTCTCTGTCATCTTCAATTTCTCCATTCTCTGGTAACTAACAGTTTTCTTATTTGTTAGGCTATGTATTCGGGAAGGACCCTAATTCTTCTGTTCTTTCTCTTCTGCTTCTTGGAGCCAACAGTGTTGGCGCAAAACCTCACATTCCAATTCCCTTCCTTCACATCACTTCGGAACATCACTCTCGTTGGCGATTCCTTTCTCCGGAACGGCGTCGTCGGCCTCACCAGATCGTCCGACGTGCCCACTTCCAGTGCCGGGGCAGTAATCTACAACGAACCTATTTCTCTCTTTGACCCACAATCAAACACTTCCTCTTCGTACTCAACATCATTCGCTTTCTCCATCACCGATAACCTTAACAATCCTCCTTCCCTCGTTGATGGTTCCTTATGTTTCTTTCTATTTCCCAGCAACCACACTCTTGGGAGCATCGGCGGCTATGTGGGTCTCCTCTATTCCTCCCAATTGACCCGATCCAACTTCGTTGCCGTCCAATTCCATCCCAATGATAATCGCGTTGAGTTGGATCTAAACGGCGTTGCTTCGATCAATGCCACCGGTGATACCATCTCACAGGGCATTGATCTCAAGAGTGGAGAATTGATCACAGCTTGGATCGATTACGAGAGTGAAAAGAGGAAGCTTCAAGTGTTTTTGAGTAATAATAATTCGACTTCAAATTTGAAGCCAGAAAACCCGATTCTGAATGTTGATGATCTTGACCTTTCTGGATATATCAAGGAGATAGCGTACGTGGGATTTGCTGCGTCAGCTGAGGGAACCACTGAGCTTCATCAGCTTGTGAACTGGAGGTTCCTGAGTAATGGATCTCTTCCTGCAAAGTTTCATGCTCATAACGTTTCTGATAGCTGGGTGAGTGCAACACAGAACGTTCACAATAAGTCCCTTAATAATTCCAGCAGCAAGCTTGACAAAAGGCTTGGATTAGGTATAGCCATTGCTGGTCCAGCTTTTTTCTGTGTAGTGCTGATAAGTTTGGTCTATATTTATGTACGGAAATGGAGAAATAGCAGAACATTGAAGAGAGTGAAAACTGAGTTAATGGCTTGTCCTAGGGAATTTAGTTACAAAGACTTGAAAGTAGCCACAAAAGGGTTTCACTCAAGTAGGATCTTAGGCCAAGGATCATTTGGTACAGTTTATAAAGCATTGTTTCTACCTTCTGGAACCATTGCTGCTGTGAAAAGATCAAGGCACTCTCATGATGGCAAAACAGAATTTCTAGTGGAATTGTCCATCATAGCTGGTTTAAGGCACAAGAATCTGGTTCAGCTTCAAGGTTGGTGTGTTGACAAGGGAGAACTGTTGCTTGTGTATGACTTCATGCCTAATGGAAGCTTAGATAAGATGCTCTACCAAGAATCTGAAGAAAGCCAGAACTTGTTGAACTGGTCTCGTAGACTTAATATTGCTATTGGATTGGCTTCTGTTCTGACTTATCTCCACCAAGAATGTGAGAAAAGAGTCATTCACAGAGACATTAAGACTGGAAACATATTGCTAGACGCGAATTACAACCCGAGTTTGGGGGATTTCGGATTGGCGAAGCTGATGGATCATGACAGAAGCCCGGTTTCAACATTAACAGCAGGAACAATGGGGTATCTTGCACCTGAGTATCTTCAATATGGGATGGCTACTGAGAAAACTTATGTTTTCAGCTATGGTGTGGTTGTTCTTGAAGTGGCATGTGGGAGGAGGCCAATTGAAAGAGAAGGCCAAAACATGGTGAATTTGGTTGATTGGGTTTGGGGACTTCATTCTCAAGGGAAGATAGTTGAAGCAGCTGATAAAAGGTTGAATGGAGAATTTACAGAGAAAGAGATGAAGAAACTTTTGCTCTTGGGTTTGAGCTGTGCAAACCCAGATAGTGCTGAAAGACCTTCCATGACTAGGGTTTTGCAGATTCTCAGCAATGATGAAGCTGCAAGCACACTTTTTGTGCCAAAGGTGAAACCATGCCTTACCTTCTCTTGTGGCCTGCCTTTGAGTCTTGTTGAGATTGTTTCAGATAGTGATGTAGAGTTCAATACTGAGAAGTCCTTGTGTGAGATAAGAATTGACTGAAAAAAGTTAACGTAGAGTCATTAATTTGATTTCTTGATTCATTTGATTATTATTCATTAGGGAAGGTCATTGTTTTGGGACTGGAGTTCAAAACCCAATCTATTGAACTTCAATGTCTTATGTACTATTATTATTCACGATGTAGGAGTTTAGTCATATAATGAAACTGACCTTTTTTGGGTCATATGATTATCATAAAGTGAGCTACAAAATTTTGTTCTTTGTTACATTGCTGAAGAGAAGAAAGAGTGAGGAATAATAAAGAGCATGTCTAGATAGTTGTTTGTAAGATCCAGACTTATGTTAGAGCCATCACACAAAACTTGATTTTCTTATATTTAGAGGCTTTAGGGTTTAGCACTAATAGCTTGAAGTTATAAGCGGGATTGAACTCAACCTCCTACTTATCATAGAACTTTCATACTATTAGGTTATAAGGTTATTAACACAAAATTTGATTGTTTGATAATTTTAAATTCACATTTGAGGCAAAACAAATCTACTCCCAAACTCACATCTTAGCCAACCCAACTTATATTTCTAATATTATGCATTTGAGTCAAACCATTGTTTTGCAAACTAGTGTTCAAATGTAGCCAAAAGTGACTTTCACCTCTAAAGTTCTATTAAGGTGTATTTGAAAACATACATTTCTTGTATAGTCAAAACTATATTTGTGTAGAAGTGATCATTTCTGCTGAAATTCAAGTGTTTCCAAACATGCCCTAAGATCTACATGGATAGAGTTAACACTTTTTTCTTTTGAGATATTAATTCTATGAACGTTTACTATTTGGATTTTCTGATAATTCTCACTACTAATTCTGTGTATACTGTGTAGTGTGAAATGAATTGATGAAGTAAGAATAATTCAAATGAAGTTGATCAAAAAAAGAATAATCCAAATGCTGAACCTTATTAGCTTCTCCAAAGAAATATATATATATATAAGAAAATCTGACCCATTCTAGGTGCTTTGCATAAAATTTAAATAATAAACTGTAATATTCATAGTTTATAAATAACAAGGCTTATTATAAATTTTATATTCATAGTTTGTAACACTTATATTGATTATTGACAATGAAAAAAGGGTTTTGGGAGTTTTGCACTGTACAAAAATGAAAAGTGCTTAACAAATCATTTTGATTGCTGTTCCAATCAAAACCTCAGGCAATATGTAATGCACTGGGACCATGTGACTCTGACTGGAAATAAAAAAAAAAGAGGGTTCCCAGGAGCAGAGAATATTGCAACGGCTATATGAATGAGTCAAACTTTTGACCACACTGCTATCCGTTCAAATTTATATCATTCTAAAGCCACTAATTAAAATTAGACCGTGCACAATGATTGAGAGTGGACCTCCCACAAAAAATAAGATTGATAAGCGAATAAACACTCCTCTAGCCCTATTTAAAAATTACTTGGAACGTATTTTATATAGAACAAAAAAAATTTAAATTTTATTAATTATGTCATAAAATTTAACTATTTTTTAAATTTGCTCTTCTTTAATATATTTTAAATCTCATGTAAACAAAATCTAACATAATAATAAATGAAAGGTAAAATAGTACATATAAAAAATTTCTCCTTTTACCTATAAATAAACAAGATCTTACTCTCACACATGTTTGATAATTAATCATTACTTAATCATATATATTATTAATTATAAATGGCATGACCTTTTTTAGAAAACTATTTTGTAAATTACGTATACTTAATTTAGTATCTATCATTTTTTCTTTCATAAATTCTTCAATTTCACTATGTTAACACAATTAGTTTATATACAAGAACTAACAATGTTAACAAAACAAAATTAAATGATTTATTGAGGAGAAAAATGAGTATATGTATCAAATTAAAAATTAAAAAAAAAAAAGTATCCACTAAATAGTTTTCCCCCCATTTCAGATGCAATGCACAAAACCCATGTCAGTTAAGACTTTGTAGTAATTAATCTCTAGTACAAAACTTTTAGTACAGAAATAGCAATTTTATCAAGCATAATGGAATAATTCAGAAAAAAGCAATTGTTTCCTTTTCAATTCAATAAAACACGTTTTACTTTTTTTTTTACCAAAAGTCCTTTTTCATCTCAGATTGTTATATCGTCAATATTCGGACGCATGCCACCCAAAGTACATATTGATTACTTTCAAGAATTTGCTAATGAGAGCATATACACACACACACACACACATATATATATATATATATATATGCTGATGGCCTACAAAACCGTGAATCAAGGATATTACAAAGGACAAAATTTACCTAAAGTTTTCATGTTAACATCAAATCGAATTTTCCAATAATAACTTCAATATAACTTCCCCTTTACATGTATTTCTATTGAAAAACTTGATAGCAAACACATAAAGTAATCTAAATCTTGTCCCATTATCACAAATTGGCAGTTTTGACCTGATTCACCTCAGTTGAAACAAAAGATTCCATGATCTCATTATTTGAGACTTGATTTCTTAACTGGTCAGGTGTAGTTGCCTTAGTCTTGTCTATAGTTTCCTTGGCAGCCTTGTTGTATTCTACCGGCTTTGTCTTCCGCTTTATACCAACTGCCTTAGCCTGATCAGCAAACAGAACTTCTGAAAGTGGGGAACCACATATTTCTTTGTAAGTATCATAAGAAGCGGCACATGTGCTTCCGCCTTCCAAGAGTTTTGCGAGAGGATGTATGACCGAAAGTGGACTACCCGGTCTCTCTAAGGTATCCTTCAATGAAAGAAAGTCAGAGACTAGTTCAGTCTTGCTTAGCTGGACAAACACGGCAGTTTCATCCAAGCGGTAGACGGAAACTACGGAAGTTGGTCCGTAAACTTTGGTTATGCAATCTCTTACTTCACTTGTCTTGAGCTTCAAAGGAAGTCCCCAGATAAGAACTACATTCTCAAACAAAATATTCTGGCGTTGTCTCTTGAGGTTATGAACCCCAAAATCTGCAACTTTGTCACCGGTCCTTAGATTGATAATGTCCCCGTGCAACCAATTAAGATAAAGAAGGTTGATGTACTTGCGAATTTTGTCATTGAGGGCTAAGTGTTGTGAAGAGTCATTGAGTTTAAAATTAACTCCTAAATGACTGCACAGCTGGGCAAAGACACATCCGGTCATGAAAGCATCATATCCAGCTTCATGCTTGCCTCCAGGGTTCCAGCTAGATGACCTGCAAATGTACAAATTATATTGGTATCATGGGATTCAGCTTCCACGGAATAACAAAATAGAAGGCAATATTACTTTATCTTAAGTAGACATATAAATTCATTAGTTCTTCAGACTCGACTGCCAAAAGTTTGAAGAAATTACGTGTCAAAATCTCATGATATTAACTAATATTTTAGGCATACCACAATCATTAGTTCTTTAATACTCTCTGTCAAAGTTGGTTTTTCTTTTCTATTCCCTAAAATTTAGGTCCAAACTAGGTAATCAGCATATTTTCCCCAACTTGAGAAAGAGGGTTGAAATCTCACGACAGTAGTTTTCCTGCTTTTAGGCATATTACAGTCATTACTCTAGTAATTTTAATACCTTGTTTGTCAACATTCTTTTTCCTTTCTCTTTTTAATTTCTTGTTATTGTTTTCAGTTTTATTTCTTCTTGATTGATTGGCAGACATGTTGCCATCCCATGTATATGTACTCTGTTTGTCTCAATGAATAATATGAATTTCATAGGAGTATTTCTTTGGAAAATCCTCAGTAAGCAACCAAAAAAGGAAAAAAAAAAAATCATAAGAGATACAAGGGCAATCATACACGGGAAAATTTTGCTCATAAGGTATCAGTCATAGGAAAGAAAGTAGTCAAGTATTAAAATTGTTGGGAGATGCCAATAAACATGACTACATGTGTGAAAGTAAAACAATATGCAGGTTTGGGGCAAATCATTTAAGAACTCAAAAGTACAATAATAGATTTCATTTTCACGCACATGATTTCGCATCACCATGTCCCCACCAATATGCATGACAAAAATAGCAATGTTGAAATACACAGAAAAGCTGCATCACCATCTTCTTTATTTTAGGATTTACATAGCCACTAAATAGGATAAGTTAAATAACACATTACTCGGTCAGGATTCATAAAGAATTGGGAACCAAACCTTAAATCATTCACTTGGACGTCCACTTTCAAGGATGACAAAGAAGCTACGTCACTGCTTTTGAATCCAACAGCTATTTGTGGACACAAAAAGGAAAATACAGAAGCCAGTGACTTTGGGGACCTTTTCATCCTTGTTTGGAGCAAATAGTTGCTAGTCAAGAGTATTTTGGTGTCAACAATGTATGGAAAATACTTGTTAACAGAGGAGACAAATTCTTCAGAGGTCCTTGGAAGAGGACCTATAAAATTGCTGTATACATGAGCAATATCTGTGTCATAGAATGGTATCATCTTAGTACCTCATCAAATAAAATAACTTGCACAAGATTGAGAATAACGTTGATACCCAAAAAGCAATTGTGACCGACTATCAGCTTCTGTTCTGAGGAAAGGAGATCAATAACATGGCGGAATCCTACTGCAGCTTGAATCTTCATCTTTCCTTCCCTTTGATGTTCGTCTTTCACTTCTTTCTGCATGAGATTAATGTGTACACATTTAAGGACTTAATAAACTGCTGAGACATCACAGAAAATCAGTTCATAAGTTCTCTTCTCATCTCTCAAAACCTTCATACTCGTAAATTAGATGTCAAACCTATGCCTATAGAGTATAGAAAATTACTTTGAATATATTTTAGGGTCAAGGTGCAAAAATACCCATGCATTGTTTTTTAAAAGTGCTCCCAACATCATAGGTTCTTCAAAGGTGCAAAAGTACCCATAAATTTTAAAAATCAAAGCGAAAATACCATCACCGTTAGACTAACATCCATGATGCATCTATTACCACATGAAAGTACCAAAATACCCCTCATTTAAAAAAAATCTCCCTCTATCCATCTTTTGCATCTAAAATCAACCAGAAACAAAGAAGCCTCCAACCAAAATCTATTATAAACAAACAATCTTAAATCTAAAATCATCAACAAAAATCAACCAGAAATAATCAAACTTAATAAAATAAAACTCAAAAACAACTAAACTTAGATCTAACAATTAAACTTAGAGGATGGATAAAGGGAGAGATTTGTTTTTTGAATGAGGGGTATTTTGGTACTTTCATGTGGTAATAGATGGGGGTTAATATTTTAACGTTTGTGTTATTTTGTTCCAACTTTGAAATTTTATAGGTATTTTTGCGCCTTCAAAGAACTTATGACGTAGGGCGAACTTTTGGAAAAAATTGCATGGGTATTTGTGCACCTTTACCCTTATTATTTTTTAATAGCATGGGGCCCACCAGAAAAAGTAATGTCCATTAAGGCAATCTAATGGTGATGGTATTTTTGCTCCAATTTTGAAAATTTATGGGTAATTTTGCGTTTTTGAAGAGCCTATGGTGTTCGACACACTTTTGGAAAACGTGCATGGGTATTTTTGCACCTTAACCCTATATTTTATTGGTGTCCATTGAATGGGATTAAGCTCTTCCTCTTCCAAGAACATCTTATCCATTCAAAATAGAGAAGAGCTATATATTTTTAATTTAAGTCAATCAATTTTGGGGGTAATCAACAAATATAATCAGCACAAAAAACAATATCTCCTTTTTGACCCATCCATGATGCAGTCAGATTCCAATTGTCATTAGCAATATAGAGCACATATTGCGCTTTTACAAGAAAAAGTACAAGAAAAAGAAATAATGCCAGTTTTGAAGAGTTTATGAACATATTACCAGAAGTGATTTCAGTTCATCCCTTGAGTCTGTATACACAACCATGTTTTGCAAGCCAGAATCCTTGCTGTTTACACTGACATAAAAAAGATCTTTGAAATGCTTACTGACAACCTGCAAAATTTTCAACTAATTCACTAAGATCCATTCCAAGAACTAATATATGTAACATACTACAATGTCATCAATTATAGGGCAATCATAGATGTTATAACCGAAAGAATCAATCCAAGAAAGACAGAGTAAGCATATCCCCTTAGGAGGCAAGATTAAACCACCTTACCAATTTAATCAATTTAAGCTGATGAGAGGTGAATCCACAAAGTCTTAGAGCTGGACACGACTTATAGAAAATGACTTGAAGTTGCTGTTTTGAATCTTCTGAGTATCTTTGAATTTTGTCTTCCCTGTCTTGTTCTTGAAATAACCCATCACGCCATTCACTGAATTTGTTTTTCATACGTTCAGTGAACAAAACATCTGACATGCGGACTGATGGTATGTCCTTGACATTTTTTGTGTCAACCCTTGAATCCTCATCCAGCCATTCCCCATCACCAGTTGAATTCAAGCACCTTATAGCTTCACTTTCTTGTTCTCTGGATAAATAAGATATTCCTGACATTATCCAAGGGTACAAATTCTCAAACTACAAGTATATAAGAACTTAAGATGACATTTGTACAAACAGACCAAATGCCATCCTGTTTGCAGACTATCATTGGAACATCAACATCAACCAACTACTAAAATCCAGCTGCTGAAATTATGGCTAGGATTATGGGTTTTAATTTCGTTAAATGTCCCGAAGTGTTTCCAGCTTGCCCATCCAAAACCCTCAATTTATGGACCATTTTTTCTTGGAACAATGAAATTGGTTTCCACCTCTTTACTTTTCCAAGCAAAGAAATTGTTAAAGATTACAATAACAGTACCTTAACTTAAAACTTAAGCTTCAAATGGGTCATTGACAGAAATAAATTATGCAAGCCAATATAATAACAAGCTTGACATCAAAGATAACCACAGGAAAGAGAAGGAAAAGTAAGCCGACCTTCATGTATGCATGCATTAAAATCAAACTGGTATCGAGCCAAAAAACCAATTGAAGTAGTCTGGCAGAGAAACTCATTACAAGGACCCAAGCCTGCAATCTCCTGACGTGGAAAAACGTAAAAATTGTACCTGTCAAAAAGCATTTTTCTTAATCTGAACAGCAGCCACGTAATCCCATACAAAAAGAAAATAAATTAAAATACTAGAAGAACGGTAACCCATAAATGCACACAAATGAAGCATATGGAAAACTTCTTAAAGCAGATTCCTCACATTGTAAATAGAAAGAACCGAATGGTTATGCTCATCTAAAGCAGAACCAATAAGAGAGAGGCCTCCAAAAAATGTAACAAGCAACGCAAACTCTATTTGAATGCTTCTTGTTAGCTGGAACAGAGAGGTATATGTGGCACGTAGCACAATACATTAGAAGGAATAAAGGGATTAACTAACTGTGAGAAAGTTAGTTAAGGGACATTGGGACTGGAGACGGGTATACATACTATACCCTGTACTCCTAATGACTTGAATGAGAATATTTTCCTTTCCCGCCTTCTACTATATGAACTTCTTATAAAGTATAAAAGAAGTTCTTTTCTATTACTTGGAGGTTGAAACATCAAACATGAAACACATATATTTAAAATTCCCATCCAGTGAGCTAATAATTATGTTTCGCACCGTCAATGCGAGGCCACGAGCTAACTTCCCATCCATGAAATACCCTACTTTTTGTTCCATTAGATTGAATTTTCTCAGATACAAAGAAACGGCAAGGAAAAAATGGAGAAAAACAACACTCACGGATAAGAGACGAACAACTGACTGGTAGAATCCCAGCGGAAGGGACACACGCCAAATTGTACGACGGCGAACTTATCCGCAGAATCCTTGACCTTAAGGTAGCGAACATCGGAGCGGTCGAACTCAAAGGACTCCCGCCAAGGGGCGCTGGTGATTCCGGTCATTTCAAGATCAATGGCAACAAAGTCGGAGGCTCGTACATGGTGACGCAGATCAGCGAGTGAAGCATCAAAGTTTGATTTGGTGACGGTTTTCAGAGGGAAAGCTGATCCCGAATGAGGTAGTGAAGCAGAGGAGGCGGAGCTGAAGGCACGTGCGAGGGCCAAGCCGGTAACTTTCTGAGCCTTCATCGTTCGTTATGCGTTTAGGTGGCGATTGGGCGTCTTATAGTGGAGTTTCGAGCTAGCTAGGGTGCTCGGGACACAGAAAATTATCAGGGAAAGTACCCCTTCAATCTTCACATATTGATGGACTGAAGTTTATTTTGAAGCTTCATTTCCTTCTTTTTTTTTTTTCCCCTTAAATGATACTAATTTGAAACCACAAGATCAATTTAAATTAATTTTAGTTTATAACTAAAAAAAAAATTAAGATTTCAATAGAGAGCAAAAGATCCTCAAGTAATTTGGCGTCAATGAGGTCATAATCGTGTTAATAATTGAATTAAAATGTAGATTTTAAAAACAACAAAAATGTCTATGTAATTTTAAAAACTGAAAGGGTGTTATTGTAAATTATGGAAACTTATTAATTAATTTTTCCTTATAATATATTTCTTTGTTCATAGAGAATATTTTTGTACCCTTAGCACTAGTTATGTAATTGAATTTATTATATACATATACAACTTTATATATAATTTATTCTTCTTCAATTTCTCCGTTTTCACTCATTCATTCACACTCCCTCCAATATCTATTATAAGGCACATCTAATTATTTTATTAGAACTAGTGAAATATAGTTAAATCATTAAAAATAAAATTTTTTCCTAAATTTATTTATATTTAAAACATTAAATTATATCATGAGAGACGAAAAAGAAAAATCTTAATAGAATTATATTTAATAATATATAGAGAAGAAGCCGTAAACTCAAATCTTAGGGTACATTAGTTTGGTAAGATAAAAAAATTTTGTACGAAAGTGAAAGTAGAAATAGAAGTAGAATTAAGTTAAAAATAGATTTTAAAAGTTTGTTTGGTATGATAAAAATGAGTATGAAATTGATGTGTATTTTTTTATAATTTAGAGTAAAATAATCCAAAATATTTTTTTTATAACTTAAAAAGAGTTAAAGTTGTCTAGAAATTTTATAATTGGGGTAAAATCGTCCAAAAAATTATACTTCTACTTCTATCATCTCAATTCCTAATTTTTTTTATAGAACTAAAATTGTATAAAATATTAAAAGTAAAAGTGACTTCAATCAATCGTACCAAATAAAAGAATTAAAAGAATCCACTTTCACTTCTACTTTCTTACCTCTACTTCTACTCTACCAAACATACCATTAAAGTTTAAAATGTGATACAGATTCTACTACTTATCACCATTTGTACTCTCAGTTCTAGGTTTCTCATTCTCTTTTCATTTCCATTTCTAGCAAGTGGTACCGAAGCATGATTTTCACCCCAATTTTTTTTTTATACAAATTTTCACCCCAAATTTATGGGAAGACAACGTCTTTTTTTTTTTTTGGAAACTACAACACTATTTGAAACTCAAAAAATGGTCTAGCCCTAATTGTACCGATAGGTAATTGTGTGGGCCACATGGAAGCCCATTCAAATTGGGCTGGGACTAGTTTGGCAAGAACTTGCCTTGAAGATGTTTTCAATTGACCTATCTCTCTTTATGCAGCTATATACAAAGGTGTTATATTTCTTTGTTTTCTATAAAACATTTAAAGTAGTGTATCGACTAAAATAAATTTATGCTCATTAGAGGAGGCTGTATTGGTGATGTGGCAGAAGTTATCAGACTCACCAATATTATAAACCATGACAAATAATTAATAACCTGTCAGTTGATATGATAAACAGCTTTATCACTGATATAATTTTTTTTCTCTTCCATTACATTAATTTCTTTTGAATACAACTCAATGTTTGAAAAATCGATGATACCATGTGCTTCCTATGCTTTTGAGGTGAATGGATATGAGTCCTTTTTTATTAAAGATAAAAATAACTTCATAATTAAAATTAGTCATGTATATTTATTGTTCCCAATCAAACTTGCTAAACTCCATGATATGTTTTACACCAGCACTCACAAACAACAACAAGCCTTATATAAAAAAATTACTATTCCGCGAACTTGTTACAAAATTACTCTTTTAGTTTTTAATATAAGATATATTTAGCTAATTTAATTGGATTAAGGAAGTTATTAGTTAAGTTAGTTAATGTGACATATTTTTTTTAAAATATTCTGATCATTTTTTTTAACTCTCTCTCTCCCTCTCTCTCTTACTTAACTATTATTGAGAGAGTATCAATATGAGTAATTTAAGAAAAAGTTGATAAATATAAAAAATATGTCTTATATTTAATATCAACATTAACTCTCCAATTATATTTTATATTAAAAACTGGAAAAGTATTATTGGTTGTCACTCTTGATTTAAAGAGTGTGTGCGCGCGCGTGTGAAAGGAGAAAATGTAAAGAACAATGAATTAGGGATTGGTGTTAAAGCTACGAGGCACCATATATATAGTGATTAATCAATCATAAACATTGATACATAGATGCTTGATTTGCATATATAATATGGTAGTTTATTTAGAGCTTAAACCTTAAACCCTAAATCCTAGGAGGATTACCCTTCTGCTGGAAAAGGTGAGGAGGAGGAGGAGGACTTGAAATAATAAGCTGCCACCAATTAATACTTCTGATTCAAATGTGGCTTTGTGCACTGCTCTGGTGCTCAATGCATCGTTTACTGTCATTTCATGCAATTTTTTAAACTCCTTATTTTCATTCACATGCACACAAATCCAATAATACATCAAATCTACCAAAATTCACACTGTCACTAGTGCATAATACTCATTTTATGACTTCATTTTTACGTCTGTTATATGTAGAACAGAAGTACGCAGTAATAATTGTCATATTTTCGCATCTGTTCTAATAATAAATTATGGGCTCTATTCTATTACACCCCATATATAGTTATGAAAATGCATTTTTAACCGGCGCTGAATATATTATTTTGCACTACTGGTCCAAAAAAAAAAACAGCGGATTTCAGTCTTGGTTTGAAATGAAGTGATGATTGAAATTTTCTTTGTCCTAGATCATATTTTATGATAGTATCGTTCATGATTTGTAAATAGTATAATTGATGGTATTGATTTCTTGATGATGATAAGCGTTTCTTTTTAATTTGGCAAGTGAAAGAGAGCAAGCAATTTTACCACATCTAGTGTTTCAAGTTATGAGATGCATGCATATGTACGTACCTGTTGCTTGGCGTTCAGTTTGAGCTTCAAGCCAATGCTGTTCAAACTGAATGTTGTAAAGTGATTCCTCTAATTTTGATATCTGTTGCAACAAAGGATTGAAATGCTCTGCAGCAACATGTAGAAATATATAACATACTTAATAAATATGTGATAAAATTTCAGTAATTTCAAGTGCTAATTACCCATTTTACTCAATTGTATGTATTGCCATTGAAAAAAAAAATTAGTGTATGGATTCTTAGTTTAATTTGTCAAATTTGTTTTGGAGACATAAATTTTAGATGAATTAGATCTTGGGGTTTATTAAGGTTGGGAGACTGGCCTCATGATTCAAAGAGTAATTATAAAAATATTTAAAGATTATCTAATAATAAAGTTCTCATATCATCAACATGACATTCTAACTATCAGTGACTTTAGTTTAGTGATATGTAAGTTTTTTGTAAGTGAAAGATCTCGAGTTCAATCTTATTTGTAACCTTGGTCATTAGTACATACCCCTTTAATTCAAAAAAGAAAAAGCATGAGATTCTTCAAACTTGTACTTTTGTAGGATATAAATTGCATCCTTGCCAATTGGATCAATTTTTATTGGCAATTCCGTTAGAGAGTTAGAGTTTTCATCGTTCATCTTGATTTGCCGTCACACCATTTCATCTATTATATATGCTAAGTAAAATGACATCATCTTGAATCAAAACAAAGGATAAAGTTTTTTTCCCAAGAAAATTAAATTGAAAACTCAGAAACCACACTAAATCCTCCAAATCTGAATAATGAAAAGTTGGACCTGACGAAATCATTTCAATTTATAAACTAATTCATAATAAGAGGCAAGAAATTAAATTAAAATAATATTACCATCTTTGACAAGCTGATCATAGGGGGTTAAGTGGCTACTGGCTAACATAGACATCAAAATCAATAGTTTCAAGATAAGGAGACCTACTGTTGGTAAAACAGAAACGATGCAGCCCTTTGTTTGCTGCCACAAACTCAAACTTTTCACTTGTCTTGTCCATAACTTCATAAACTTTTTCATTCAAAGGTCCCATAACCTGATAATTAAGATCCATCAACAAAATGCTTTTGGTTCAATTAATGGATTAGGCATGGAATATGGTTCAAAAGAAGGCCCAAGTCAAGGTAGGTCAAGGCATAAGTATAAGAAGACAGAAGCTGTGATGAAGGAGACGTGGAATGATTTATATGAAGTCTCTCTTCTCTCTGGCCGGCATCGCTATCTTTGTGACTGGACTTTCTCTTTTTGCTGCTCTCTTATTCTATATTTTCTAATTCTCATGCATATATAATATTTCTCATTTGAATCTATGTTTGCTGATATTATTCTATTGTGTTTCCTATCTGTTTTTTGAAACGTTACATGTTTATACATGTTCAAAGGGCTCTCCTACTCAATAAATTAGTGTTTTGTGATAGGTTCTCCCTGTGAACTTATAATCATAATAAGGATACTTTCATGAAGAGGGACTGAAGATTCTGACTAGCAAGAGGTTGAGTAAAATGCTCTCCAAACGGGATTGATTTGACGTATGATTTATATGAATAAGAAAATTAACATAAACTATAAAATCTGTAACAAGTGATAGAATTCAAGAGTAAAAGAGTAGGATATAAATATATATATATATATATATATATATATATATATATATATAGTTACCACAAGGTCAACACCGTCAACAGTATATTGCCAAGAAGCATCAACCTTGATGGCCACAAAAGAAACATGAAGTGTGTCCCTCTCATGCTCAATATTATGGGAGAAGCACTCTTCTCTGTCTATTACAAATCTGATGCTTGCAGACCAAATAACAAGCTGCTTAACAACCATATTGGTACCAAATTCCACAAACCCACCTTCATTTCTTCATAAAAAATTAACATAAGCTACACGTATGAATAATAATAATATGTATGAAGAATTTCAATTTTATTCACTTTCTTAACAAACTATTTTTCATCATTTTGCAGAAAGAACATAATCATTAATCTATATGATTTTTGTTTAAGAAAGAAATTGTGTCTACTAATCAAGTCTGAGTTCAGAGGTATTTGATTTTATGTTCATAATTGATTTTGGCATTACGTACAGGGGTGTTTGGATATTTTTTTCAAGAAAATTATGATTTTAGCTCTTATAATTGATTATGAGAGCAATCCAAACAGGCCTTAGTTAGGCCTGCCATTTTCTTGCCTGGTTTTCTTTTCCAAAAGAATATTCAATCAGAGTTGGCACAATTAGTAAAAAATAGACTTATATCTCACAAAGATGCAAGTTCAATTCCCTCTGCCGTTGTGAGGACTCTTTTGATAAGTAATCTTGTAAGTCCCTTGTAAGTGTTCTCTGAACTCTGAAGCCGTGTTTTGATTTTAGTAGAATACTGTTAAGAACCAGATTGTTAACGTAAGTCTCCCCTAATTTCTCTCTTCACAAGTATCTCGTAAAGCTAGAAAAAGAAGCCAGAGAATCTCAAATTTACTCTGTAAAAATTCTGTGTCTTGCTCGGGTCCAAGGTGCCCAATTTATAGGGAATTACAGAGCATCGAATAACTGATAAAGGATCCCCACTAATCCTAATGCTACTGATCGTGGGAATATGGCTAAACGTGGGATACCCTTAACTCATGATTAACGATAAACTAGGGAATAATGGAAACATGACATGTGGTGGCAACAAAATAGGAAAACTAAACAATTGAATAGAAAAACTAAATAACCGTTTCTGGAAATTCCCTTGCTCTTTTGTTCCTTCGTGCATATGTCTTCAATGGCTGTGCTGGAATGCTATCAATACCAGCTGCCCGAAAAAACGACTTATCCTCAAGGCGAAAGGAGGGGAATTGTTCTGTGATTAAGTCATAATCTTCCCAAGTGGAATCTTCAATTGGACAGGAATCCCACTGAATTAATAATTCAAGGCTGCCATCTTTCGCCCAACGGTGCTGCAGCACTTTATGGGGGGTAACAAGCAACTCGACATCCGCAGAGAGAGGGAGTGGTGTGTATTGAGCTCCATGTGGCTGTCATATAGCGGGTCGGAGTAATGAAACATGAAAAATTGGATGTATCTTCGCATCCATGGGAAGTGCCAATTCGTAGGAGACTTGGCCAATCTTTCGAAGCACCTCATAGGGGCCAAAAAACCTGGGAGATAGTTTTTCAAATCTTCGTTTGGACAGAGTACGCTGACGATAAGGTTGCAACCGGAGCCACACCAAATCTCCGGGAGAGAATTGCAAGTGTCGCCTTTTCTGATCAGCTTGGCGTTTCATTCGTTGTTGAGCTTTTAACAAATTTTGCTGGAGAAGCTTGATCATGTCGTCACGCAGCTCAAGTTGGTCTTCTAATTCTGCAACCCTAGTTTCACCTTTGACATATGGAACCAAAAGCGGAGGATCTCAGCCATAGACTATTTTGAAAGGGGTAGTGTTGGCTGAGACGTGGAAACTGGTATTGAAAGAATATTCCGCCCAACAAAGATATTTACTCAACTGTTTGGGTTGATCATGAGCAAAACAACGGAGATAAGTTTCAAGGCAGCGATTTACCACCTCAGTTTGGCCATCTGTTTGAGGGTGGTATGCTGTACTCATATTGAGCCGTGTCTGACTGAGTCGAAACAGTTCTTGCCAAAAGTCGCTGAGAAAGAGTGGGTCTCGATCGGAGACTATAGAGCGGGGGATGCCATGTAAGCGGACCACATCCCTACAGAAGGCTTTAGCCACAGTTTTTGCCGAGTAGGGGTGAGCCAAGTGCATCAAATGACAATATTTACTGAGTCAATCTACTACCACCAAAACAACATCAAACCCTTTGGATTTAGGTAAACCTGAAATGAAATCCAAGGAAATATCTTCCCAAATTCGCGTTGGTACAGGGAGTGGCTGTAATAAACCTGCTGGGGCCAGTGTTTGATATTTATTCTCTTGGCACGGATAGCACTGTTGGATGAACCGCTTGACATCATGTTTCATTCCGCGCCAAAAGAATTGCTCACTTAGCCGCTTTAGTGTTTTAAGGAACCCACCGTGGCCCCCAGTGGGAGTGGCGTGAGCTTCCTCTATCAACCGCGCTCGAAGTGCTGAGTGGTTAGGAATAACTAGCCGGTTGTGATAATATAATTTATCTTGCACCACGGAGAAGTTAGAGTAAGAATCTACTTTCTGTTGTACTCCCTGCATAATTTTTCTTGTGTCGGAATCTTCCAGTAAGGCTTGAGGTAGCTGTACCAATTCATATGCCAGAGGAATAGCAAGTTGGTAGAAATCTGCATATTGCGGCCTCCTGGATAATGCGTCAGCTGCTGAGTTGTTTTTCCCTGCCTTGTAGGAAATGGAGAAATCAAAAGGAAGTAGCTTGACCATGAGACGTTGCTGGGCAGGTGATATGGTATGTTGGTCAAGTAAGAACTGCAGGCTGTAATGATCAGTCAGCACAAAAAAATGATGGCCGAGTAGGTAGTGACGCCACTTCTGTAATGCTAGTACCAAGGCAAGTAGTTTCCTATCGTATGCTGACTTGTACCGATTAGAGAAAGAGAACCCCTTGCTGAAATATGCAATCGGGTGCCCTTCTTGTGTGAGAACAGCACCGACACCTTCACAAGATTGTTAACGTAAGTCTCCCCTAATTTCTCTCTTCACAAGTATCTCGTAAAGCTAGAAAAAGAAGCCAGAGAATCTCAAATTTACTCTGTAAAAATTCTGTGTCTTGCTCGGGTCCAAGGTGCCCAATTAATAGGGAATTACAGAGCATCGAATAAGTGA
This sequence comes from Leucaena leucocephala, assembly GCA_037074615.1. Lineage (NCBI taxonomy): Eukaryota > Viridiplantae > Streptophyta > Magnoliopsida > Fabales > Fabaceae > Leucaena > Leucaena leucocephala. Next base: position 10,817,324 of record CM073540.1, on the reverse strand, counting down.
TAAAGGATCATCACTAATTCTAATGCTACTGATCGTGGGAATATGGCTAAACGTGGGATACCCTTAACTCATGATTAACGATAAACTAGGGAATAATGGAAACATGACATGTGGTGGCAACAAAATAGGAAAACTAAACAATTGAATAGAAAAACTAAATAACCGTTTCTGGAAATTCCCTTGCTCTTTTGTTCCTTCGTGCATATGTCTTCAATGGCTGTGCTGGAATGCTATCACAGACCGATGCCCAACCTATGAATATATGTGTGTTCATGCATGCATGCAACAAAGATAAGATATTTACCAAGAATTTAAGAATAAACAATCCATTTAGCGTACGCATTTATCATCGTCAAATCCACAAAAGCTTGAAAGTTGGGGCTTCAAATGATTTCATTTTTAATTTTCAAAAGCTTTCTCAGTGATTATCAATATGCATGACATGCAAGAATTGAACAGATAAAAATGTTATCATACCTTTATTTTTGGTCTAGAAACTTGTCTCCCAAATCAATCTTAGGTTAAATAATAGGAAGAATTTAGCGAGTTCGTTCTGTGTACGATTTGAATATTCACAATTTTTGATAACTATTTATTATATTGTATATAATTAAAAAATTAATTTTAATCTTAAATATAAGACATATTTTTTATATTTATTAATTTTTTTAAAATTATCTCTATTAATACTCTTTCAACAATAAACAAGTAATGAAGGGAGGGAGAAAATTAAAAAAAATAGTTAAAATATTTTTAAAAAAATATAACATATTAATTAAGTTAATTAAATTTTTTAATTTAATCAAATTATGTAAGTATGTTATATATTAATGATGAGAGTATATATTTTGCCATTGGTGATTTTTATTATGAATATTTTAGAAGTGATTTTAAACCTTTTTAAGGTAAAATAGTATTCAACAACTTGATCGTGCGACTAATATCTTAATTTTATTTTTGATATAATTTTATTTATAATATTTTAATTTAGTATAATTTTATTCATAATATTATTTCTCAAATACTAAAAATTATACTAAATTAAAAAAATTATAGGTAAAATTATACTAAATTAAAAAGATTATAAATAAAATTATACCATAAATAAAATTAGAATATTGAACGCAAATAAAAAATAAAATTAAAATATTAATTATTATTTTATCTAATTTTTTATTATTAATTTTCTTTTGTCAAAAAATATGATAATTTTGTATTATAAAGGTACTAAATGAAGCACAGATTAATTTAGAATAGTTTGATGCGACTGAAGAAGATGCCACATGTTACCTAAAAATAAAAATATATAAAAATAAAAAAAATGCCGGGTGCGGATGCTTCAAACCAGATGGCTTGGGGAGTTGGCTCTACGACTAATCTGATCATCTCCCTCTTCTCACACAAGCGAATCCCGCGACGGAAGGTTGGTTTCTTGGGTCGTTGTCATCTCCGTCTTCTAGTTATCGTCTTCGTCTTCTGCATCTACGGTTTGTCTTGTCTGTTCTTTGTTCTTTACTCTATTCTTCGCTCTTCTGATATTCTCTTATGGATCGTCGATTTTTGTGGTTAGGTGGTTGAGTCATCGACATATTGTGCAGATCTAAAGAGGGAATCGAATGAATACATGGAATTGATATGCAATTCGAATGGCGCTCTAGCTCTATAATTTGCACTGTGATTTGTTGCACTTACTAGATAGAAGACAAAACTGGTAAACAAATCCATCCGATGAAGTGTTGAGACTGAAAGAAACTGAGAGAAATTTTTTGCGCCAAAGCTCCCTAAATTCTCAACGAATGCTAAAAAAAAAATGGAGCTAGCAGGAATGTATCGTAATTTGTACCCTACATGCTAATGATGTGGCACAAGCTGGATCCAAATGTACGCCACATCAGCACAAAACAAGAGATCCAGATCCGATCCACTCTCTTTCCGGATCCTCGGGTCGGTCTTTTCTCTCTGCCCTGCTTCTTAAAATTCTTATACCTTTCGCTAACGAAGCTTCTACTGTCGCACCATTTCTCTTCTGCAGACTTTGATTACCTCTCGTGCGTACACTTCTTGCGGCCTAGCTTTTCTTTCTCTCTCGCGTAGCAGTTTTCATTGGAGATGTTTCAGAACTTTCTCTCTTTGCGTGAAAATCCGGAAACCCGTTTCTCTATAGAGCTACTTTAGGCTCTGCTACAAGCTCGCTTTGCGGATTTTCTAAGTTCAGCTTGTCGGCCCCCAGTTGTCTACGAGTCTATGCAAAGGTAATTCTTAGCTTATTCTAATTCAGTTGGGATTTTTTTGCATGTAACTCATGGATGATTATGGCCCTTATCATTTCCGTACTTGAATTTCCTTAAGTGTACTGGTGATCCAATATTCCAATTTGACAAGTGATTATTGGATAAAAGCATGTAGTTGAATCTTGTCTTCATTTGATTCCGGTAAATAATCTGAAAAAACTTTATATTTGTGTTTTTTCAAATAATTTCTTTTACTCCTAGGAAACATGGAGACTTGTGGCTGACAATGATCAAATTCGAAATGTACATAACATTCTGATGTGTGTCAGGTGCGAACATTGATATTTATATTGAACTGTACATAGTTTATGAGAGGAGACGTTATTTCTATGGTGCTCAGATTGATTTATTAATAATTAACTCGGAAAAGAGGTGGAATTTGTACCTTTGCATACTTAGACTGTGTTCTTCTTATTATTTTCTTTCTTATTTTATCTATGTTTTTTTTCTGAATTGCACGCCTTATACATTTTGTTTCAAGCTTGGTTGGTGACTGTTGGATAACATGCCCTAATATTACTTTTTTCGTTTGTGGCATGAAGTTGCTTTAAAACTTGTTTGGCACTCGCGTCAGAATCAGAATGGATGTAGCACATTACTATTTAGATGGTAATGCTGATGCTGTGGAGTTCTGTCCACACAACTCATACCACCATGTTTTAGCAGCCTCCACTTATACACTAAAAGAAGGTGATCAACCAAGTCGATGTGGAAGCATTTCTCTGTTTAATGTTAATGCTGACTTAAGCTCCCTCGACTTGGTTTATCATGTGGATACTTCTGGGATATTTGACATAAAGTGGAATCCACCAGGAGCGCATGCTAATAATTTTCTGGGGCAAGCGGATGCTGATGGGTACTTGAGAATTCAAAAGCTGGAGGGTTGCTGTAATGATGCTGAAGGTATGCATTAAATGCAAATGACTTCTCCTGTGGCAAGAAAAACAGGAAAAATAAAACAAATTACTTTTCTTGATGGAAAAATACAATGTTGTCGAGTTCATGTCTTTTATTTAATTTATAAACCATTATGAAAGTACTAAAATGTCAAGCTTGATATACGTATAGGTAAATATAGTCTGAACAAGTAGTCTCAAAAGCTTCCTTGAGAATGTTTGACATCTATGTGGCCTTTATATCAAGTTTGATTCCTATTTTTGCCTATTTCTAGGATTTTCAAATTTTTCTAAGTATTTGACGAATTCTATGGGGCAGGTTTTATAATGGTATTAGAATATTTCATCGCCACTTTTATCTATTGTTTGGCTTATAAGTTCACAGTTACGTGCTTCTGTTTCTTTAGCAGCATTTATTTTTTATGGTTGCAGGTTGTTTTATTGAACAATTTTGGGAGGAACAGATAGTTTTGTAAAAATTCAATATAACATAGGGCCTGTTTGGTAAGTGCCAAAACCGTGGTTTTAAAATGGCTTCTGGCCCAAACCTTGGTTTGGAGAAATTTTAAAACAAACAGCCATATTTGTTCAAACGGGCTTCTGGACCAAACCATGGTTTCAGATAAGCTGGTCAGAGTAGCTTTTGGAACAGTAAAACCCTTTTCAACTACTAAATTACTATTTTACCCTTACTTTTTTTTACACTCTCTCTCCTCTCTCCTCTATCTTCTCCACCCTCTCTCCTCTCTCCTCTATCTTCTCTACCCTCTCTCCTCTCTCTTTTTTACCCTCTCTCCTCTCTCATCTCTCATACATACCCTTTTTAGTAATTTTCCAATTACAAAACCCCTTTTTGTAACAACTATCCAAACACTCATTTATCCAAAACCACTTTTTTTCTATAATCTCTTCTCTAAAAGCCCTTTTCCATAAGCTGTCAAAAAACCCGTTTTTTCATAAGCCATTTTTTAAAATCTTATCCAAACACACACATAACCAAATAACTTTCTGAAAAATGATTTCATTATGATAACTTGCTGTACATGTATACAACTATACTCAATACCATGTGTTCTGTTACTAACAATATTAACATAAATCACTAACTACTCTAATATAACTTTTCTAGCTTAACTAGTTATATCCTCTGTTAGTTAAAACTAGTAAGGTAATCCTCAGCATTTCATAGCCTCTTATCGCGTTCTCACACACACATATATATGTTAAGTTGGGGCATCTAGGTTTGGTTGAAAACCTGGCAGTTTTGTCAAGAGGTACTGAACTTCAATAAGGTATTTGGCTGAGGCATTTTATTTCCTTAGTAATAACATTTTCTATTGGCTCTATGGCAGGGGCTTCTCTAAAAGAAGTGACTAGTGAAAAACTCAGCAATTCAATGTGCCTGTACCTGGACTGGAACCCTTCAGCTACATTAATCACAGTAGGGCTTTCTGATGGCTCTTTATCTATCGTTTCCCTCTTGGAGTCTGGGCTGGAAATACAAGAAAACTGGAAGGCTCATGATTTTGAGCTATGGACAACCTCGTTTGACACACACCAACCGAATCTGGTATATACTGGCTCCGATGACTGTAAGTTTAGCGGTTGGGATCTGCGTGATAGCCCTTCCAGAATGGTGTTCCAGAACTCCAAAGTCCATAAGATGGGTGTCTGTTGCATTGCAAAGAGTCCCCATGATCCACATAGCTTATTAACTGGCAGCTACGACGAATACTTGAGGGTATGGGATCTAAGATCGATTTCAAAGCCAATTAATGAGACTTCAGTTTGTTTAGGTGGAGGAGTTTGGAGGGTGAAGCATCACCCCGTTATCCCAGACATGGTTTTGGCTGCTTGTATGCACAATGGGTTTGCAATTACTTCCATTAATGGAGGGGAAGCTCAAGTTTTGGAAACTTACAAGAAGCATGATTCACTTGCATATGGGGCAGACTGGCACAGAGGAGAAGCAAACCACAATGGTGAGAAGAAGAAACCTCTAGTGGCTACCTGCTCATTCTATGACAAGCATGTCCGGGTATGGATGCCCCAAAATGATATTGTATTGTAAACATTTTTTGGCTAAGCACAACTATCCTCCTACTAAAGACAATTTTATTCAAGGGATTATTGGGCACTAAATATAGGTATTTTTGTCAGCGGAGATTCAAATATTAATTAACTCCTATTAGTTATTGTATTGGAAGTTAGTACTTAAAGATAAACCTAGTTTTCCATTAATGGAATACTTGCATATTTATTGATAGTAATTGTGCCAACTGTCTCTTTTTCATCAGTCGATCGCTAGTGCTGGGACTTCGTACAGTCTTTTGTTTGGCTCAATGATGAAGCTGATTTTTTCCCTTTCAATTTATTGACTAAATTACATGAATGCCCCGTTTCCAATGTTTGCATGCTTTAAGCTTTGTTATTGTTTTTATGACTTGATCATTGCCTAATAGGTACATTGTTCCATCTTCCCATGAGACATAAGCTCTATAAAGTTCTGTTAGACTTAGGTATGTAAATTGTTTCTTAATTAACATTGTATATATGCCAAATTAAAAAAAATATTGTTCAAATTTTGTAATGGAAGATATTTGGGCCAAAGGATTTATTTCTTTATTTTGTAGATGAGCCAAAGGATTATTATCTTGTAATCCAAACAAATCATGAGAGTTTATGAAGACATGCTTGTATACTAAGAAATGCTCTAAACATCCATCATCCGTAGGTTCAACCGGTGAAGGGATGAAATATGCGACTATTTAGAGTGTGTTCGAACCCTGGAGAGTATTATTTTATTGTAGTTCCAGTCGCGACGTTTGGAGAGACATTCTAACTCCTGGGTGCTTAAGTTTACGCCTGAAGGTAATAGACTGCTCGCCCTGCTTAACATTGGTATCGCCTAGGAAGAAAGGAGATTTTGCACTGCCTTTGGATCATAGATGAGTCCAATCTCTTTTTAAAAATTTTAGTAAAAAAAAAATGCCCCAAACATGCATTGGATGCGGGATCTACGCCCACATGCCCATAGGGGTGTGCATGTCAGGAGCCGCATCCCCCAAGCGTCCCTCAATATGATGGAAGATTAATCCAAAAGCTCAAAATATACCACGTCATCATGCTAGTAAAAGTTAAGAATATATATGAATCATCGTATAGAATAGAATTAGAGGAGATTTTAACTATTTTTTAAGATTTTTTTTTTCAAAGTTGAGCACCAAATTTCTCAGACCTACTTACTCTAACTACAAGATTTATCGATAAACTAAATTGATATGGATTGAGCCGCTATAAAGGGTGTCAAAGCTTTACCACTAGGTATTTTGATTTTAAAATACTTAGTGGTAGAGTCTAACTTAATATAGATTAGTAATTTGGATAAATCTTTTAGTTAAAGTGAGATAGATGTAGGAAATTATAAGTACTTTGGTGATAAAGTTTTGTCATCTTTTCCCAATCAATTTGGACCTCTTATAAATCCAGTGAGAGAGACTCTAAAATTGAGTGCTCCACCCCAAAAACTCCTAAAAAATAATTCAAAACTTCTTAATAACTATGTTCCGTGGTTCAAATTTATTTTTAATTTTTGATGTGACACATGGCAAGTTTTTGAATTAATTTTTTTTATACAAGTTTTTGAATTAATCTGAATGCACAATATTGATGGACATGCGACCTAGAGGATCTGGTTCCGCATCAGAAGTTTTTATTTTTCTGAAAATCAGATATGCATGAAATGACTTTTGGAGTTTGAAGTCCAGGACATACTTAGTAGCATGGAAGTAAAAAACAAAAGAGTGGAAGTAGAATTAAATATTTTTTTATTTGATATAATGGAAGTTATTTTTACTTTTAATATTTTGGGCCATTTCAGTTTTATAAAAAAAATTAGAAAATGAGAGATGGGAAAAATGGAAGTGAAATATTTTAAACTATTTTACCCTAAGTTATAGAATTCCTGGACAACTTTAACTCTTCCCAAGTTATAAAAAAATATTTTAGATCATGTTACCCCAAGTTATAAAAATAATATGTCAATTATATATTCATTTCTAACATATCAAATAAACTTTTAAAGATAATTTCCGGTCTAATTCAATTTCTACTTCTACTTCCATAAAAAAAAATTCCATCCTACCAAACATACTGTTAGGGTACGTTTGGTAAGATAGAATTGAGAGCTGAGAAGTGAAAATAGAATCAAGCATTTTTCTTATTTAGTATCATGGAACCCAGTTCCACTTCTAACATTTTGGTCAATTTCAGTTCTATCCAAAATGTTAGAAAATGAGATGGGTTCTATGGAGCTAAAATATTTTGGACCATTTTACCTCAACTTATAAAATTTTTGAACAACTTTAACTTTTTCCAAATTAAAAGAAATCTTTTTTCTTTACTTTCATCCATTTCTTATTTTTTAAAAAAAAATATACATCAATTCTATATTCATTTATAATTTACTAAATAAATTTTTAAAGTTAATTTTTATCATAATTTTATTTTTACTATTATTTTTATTTTCACCAATACTTCTATAACAAAAACTCTTCTATCCTGGTTAATGTTCAAGCCTCTCATTCCATGCTCTCAACCCTTGGATTCTCTAAATTTATCCTCTCTCAAAACTTGCACACGGGGAATTTGAACGCCAAGGGTAGAATGGAGTTTTTTTTTTTGTCGGGGCCATCGTAGAATGGGGTTATTTAAATGCTGCCAAAACCACTATCATTAGTATTATTTGATTGCTGCCTTTCACTATTATATTCTCTGTTTTTTTCCTTTCGGTGAGATGCTTTCCAGTCTCTAATGCTCAAAGTTGCATTATTTTTCCTATTATTTATTTTTTATAAAAATGATATTTATTTTTGTATGCTCTGTTTTTTTGTGTGCTTCTCCATTTTTTAAATGCTAATAATATGTCAATCTAATGTTTTTTAATTAATATGTCAATTTACTTCATATTACAGTACCAATCTTCACCACCCAATAATTTATATTATCATTATTTTGCGTATTACAATTTTAAGTTGAAGGATTTCGGGCGTACCTTGAATGTTTTCCTATAAACCGAGATATCCACACGCAAACCAACGGGGTTAGTCCGAGTGGTAAGCGGCTCGATATCGCTTAAGCGAGGTCTCGAGTTTGAGCCTTGGCGTACGCAGAAAATCCCCTTTGAGAGACTCACCCACCATAGCCAGGTGCGCGACGCGGGTCGGATCCGGATGTAGTCGGGGCAAAGCTCCGGTGAACCGGGTGGGCAACCAAAAAAAAAAAGATATCCACACACAACTGGAGCACCTTGTATAAACTCTGGTACGTTTCACAGCAAATGACATCAAAGAAAGTAGAGTAGAGCGTCGGACAAAGGGAGATTATGCAGAGTAATTACCGACCAGAGCAATGATGCACACACACCACTCTGTTTTCATCTGTGCGTGGTCATATGTATCTGTACAAGTGAGGGAAATGGGAACCAAAAAAGCAACTTCCCCTCTCCCCCATGTTCCCCTCATATTCGGTTGAGTAACTCCCACACATATTTTCATATGGGGTATATTACACATATATACCCCACTATCTCCCTTATTTTTACAATGACCCCATTGCCTATTAGATTTGGGTCTAATCTACCAAAGATGGATCAACCCACTTTCCAACATCTCCCACTCACATTTGGTGGATTATATATCATGAGTCAAATCTCATTCTCTTCATTCTTTCATACTAAGTGCTTTGCCGTGACCTCGTAGACATGACGTCTCCTTCTGAGCGTTTGTACTAGGAATCCCTTTTACAGAGACCAGCACAAAGCAACCCTTTAGTGCAGCTCGAACAAAATAAGTTATAGTGCCTTAAATATCTTAGATTTACCTATATACACTTTTCTTATGGCTAATCTAATCCCTCTTGAGTCATCATATAACTCAGATAGCCTCCACTTATGCATAGTATCCACACTTATGAAATTAACCAAATAATATCATAAGGGACCGGTCACAGACACCAGCATGGATGTGTATATTCTGGCAATCTTTCTTTCGCCCATATATTATTTTGATATGAATCAACCGCTTTCCTAGCATAATACCTTTGGTTCATATATAATTTTAACCATAGGACATATACTAAAATAGCAATCGCTAAAACATACCTCCATAATATTGTCAAAGTCAAAGGACATTAATGAAATGATGATACCTTTCTGGAACTCACACAACAATGAAGCAGGGATTGATTCACTTGCTTTCCATTTGCGGTTCTTTAGCACATGTGGTATGAATCACATGTTACGGTGTTCCTCTTATCCTATAAGAATATACGTCGTTTTGATTATATCAATCACACCGTATAGACTTAGTCCAGACACTCATAGTATCTAAACCCAAACTCTTCAACTTTATTCACATAATATGACATCAATTTTGAAGAATTTGTTATCTGGCTATAGGTTTCATGAATGTGGGTATCCATAGTTCGATCCATATCCTTGCTCATGGATCTCATCTAGACTTACTGCACTTTTTAAGCCAAGGCGACATTTTTTGTGTTTCTTCTCTACCATATCAGCACTCTTACTGCTTTACTAGTAAACACATATCTCATCTTTGAACGCTTCTCTAGCATCAAAGGCGGTTGCTCGTGTGAGAGAGCTACCCCTTTCAACCTGTACGACATACTAGACATTGTATACTTTCACTCAGACATATAAGTAATAATAAATGACATAATATTATTAATGAAAATAAAAAAATATTACATACAGTCTGCAACTTTATATTTTTCGCATGCCAATGGCTTTTACATGTTTCTCAAATATTTCTTTGCCTATTGGCTTAGTTAGGGGGTCTGCAACCATACACTTGGTTGAAATGTATTGTACAGTTATAATTTTCTGTGCTATATAATCCCTCACAAAGTTATACTTGATAGCAATGTGTTTGGTTTTACTATGATACTTAGGGTCTTTGGTGTAGGATATGGCTGCAGTATTGTCACAGTGTATCAACACCGGATTGGCACTCTCGTTCCCAAAACCTAAGTGTTCGATAAATCTCTTCAGCCAAACAGCCTCTTGCGTTGCTGCAGTGCATGCCACAAACTCAGCTTCCATAGAGTGTAAAGCAATACATGTCTCCTTCTTGCTACTCCAACATATAGCGCTGTTGTTAAGCAAGAAAGTGTATCCTGAAGTAGATCTTCATTCTTTTTCATCACCGCCTACATCAGCATCGGAATATTTGACTAGGTGCAGATCATTTCCTTGATAACACAACGCATAATCAGATGTGCCATTTAAGTATCTCAAGATCCTCTTCACTGCTTTCCAGTGTTTCTCACCAGAGTTGGACTGGAATCTGCTAACCAGCCCTACGGCATAACAAATATCTGATCTTGTACACATCATTGCATACATAAGGCTACCAACAGCACTGGCATATGGAACTCTTTCTATTTGCTTTTTATCTATTTCAGTTTTAGGACATATGTCAGAACTCAAGGCCACTCCAGTGGCTACAGGGATATCCATGGGATTGCATTCACTCATATTGAATCGCTCAAGTATCTTCTTGATATAATTCTTTTATGAAAGAGTGAGAATTCTCTTGGAGCGATTCCTTCGAATCTTGACTCCAAGTATGTATTCTGCTTCACCCATGTCTTTCATCTCAAAATTTGATGAAAGCCATTCTTTAATAGTTATCACTGAGTCAAGACTATTTTCGGCTAATAGTATGTCGTCTACGTATAAGGATAATATTACAAAGTTATCCTCAAACCGCTTAACGTAGACGCAGTGGTCTTCCTCTATCATTTGAAAGTTATATGAGGTTATCGCCTTGTGAAATCTCAAGTACCACTGTCTGGATGACTGTTTTAATCCATAAATGGATCTTTTGAGTTTATACTTCTTGTGTTCAAACCCTTTTTCAATGAAACCTATTAGTTGTTCCATATAGATTTCTTCATCCAGATCACCAGTCAGAAATGTGGATTTTACATCCATTTGATGTAACTCCAGGTTTAAGCTGTTTACTATTGCTAGAATAAGTCTTATAGAATTGAAGTGCACAACAGGTGAAAAAGTATCATCATAATCTATACCTTCCTGTTGTGTATATCCCTTTGCAACCAATTGAGCTTTGAATTTATCAATTGATCCATTCACCTTTCTATTGATTTTGAGAACCCACTTGTTCCCAATAGCTTTACGCCTTTTTGGTAGATCAACCAATTCCCAGACTTGATTTTTCATCATTGAGTCCATTTCCTCTTTCATCGCTTTCTTCTATTCCTCCTTAGCAGGACCTGCCAAGGTCTCATGAACAGTGTGGGGTTCATCAGCTCTTTCAGGGCTAAGTGAAGTTGGGTCTCACGGGCAAATACTCCCTAGATAAAACAACAACATAAGGAAAAGGTAAGTTCACAACAGAACATTAAGGAAGAAGAAAACAACCACCAAATAATTTAGAGAAAAAGTTTGTTTAACAGTTTCCTGTTGGACATTGATTCCCTCGATTTTATTATCTGGCAAGGAGATAGTTTAACATATATTGCTTGGAGAACATAGCATTGTCTTACAATCTGCTGAAACTTGGTGTCATGATTTGAAATTTATTCCAATAATCAAATCAAGAGATACAAAATATTCACGTAGACTAAAATATCTTCCAACGAACAACGGTAGGACGCTATGAGACAAACAAGATTTACAATTTGAAGGTCAAATCTAGGATCATAGTTGTTGTTTAATAAAAGAAAAAATTTGCTGCAATATAGAGGCAGAAGACAAAAGGCTGGGTAAGTGGGTAGTATCGAACCGATTATGAATATTTAAAGATCTAATAACAACAAAAAGGGAAAAGTGATGGGAACTAGCTAAAAATATTCATTGTTTTTATATTACTGCAGAGCGACAGAGAAACCTGATTTGGAATGAAGATCAAGATTTTTGAGGGATAAATGTATCAGTATGCCATTATTTTGAGTTACATAAGAGTTCCATTCATTATTCAATTCAGCAATGGAAGACGCAAAAGCGCTTCAAGTTGCAGAAAGCTTGAGGGAGTGTGCGTATTCCTTGCCTAGATTAGTGATGTAAAGCACTAACACACACAGCTGAGCGTAAACAGAAGAGTTTAGGGAGAAAAGATGTAGAAAGAGGGAGGGGGAATAGAAGGATCTGGAATGCAGGGGGAGCAGAACAGAATTTGAAGGGGAAATGATAGGGAACAAAGGGGGAGTAGAGAGAGCAACTAAGCCATCAAAATATTCATTCATTCAAGTCTCTCAATACATAAGGGATACACACACATATAGTTCAGGATTAAGAAACTTCGTACTTGCATCATTCAATTGCAAAAGGAATAAAAAGCAACCATTTGCAAGTAAAACAAAATAGAATAATATCACTTGCTCTAGCCACTCACAAAATATAATAAAATAATACCACTTACTAAAATACTTAATCACTAAGGAAAGCCAACTTGCATAGAAATAATAAAAATATTCTTATAATATAGATATTCTATCAATTAGGTAATAAGGGACACATTGGAATGGGGCTCAAGATTGGGTGGTTGATCGAAATTCTTTCCATATTAAGGGTGACAATGCAATGGGAGATAAAGCACAGGATGGGAGGGTGCAATTTTTCCTAACCTATAACAAAAATGCACAATTACCTCGGCAGAATGAGGTTTCTCCATCTCAACAGCAGGTTTTTCCTCAGAGAAAGAACGTTCATCAAGTCGAGTGACAGCATCTTTAACAGACTGTAAAGGTAGACTTGAGTCGATCTCTGTAACTTCTATTTTCTTTAGACGAGGAGAGTCAGTAGTATTCTGCCAGGTTTTAAGCACCATTGTGTGTTATATTCCAAAATTATACCCTTAAATTGAACCTGTTAAAAATTAAGGTCACAAGAAAGTAATTCAGCGAAAAGAATTCCATCATAATACACCAGTAACGTGTTATAGATATTAGAAACGATATTCAAACTCAGAGACCTATATGCTATCAGCTCCGTATTTTAGGCTTTTCAGCTCAAACTATGGTTAAAACCTCAAATACTTTAGAAAACCTTGTGACGGACAAAAGATTGCACTTCAACAATACAGCAGGGTGAAACAGAGTAACGCAATCTGAAGTCGTTGGACGCATCAAAAAAGGGTTAAACGTCCAGAAAATAACGGAAACCCACGAGAGAGATGAAATGACCAACAAGCATGCAGAACGAAGCAAACGTCTTGTTCCATAATGTGCAAGTAGGGTACACCTTAAATTAGCTTATTTAGCGAATCATAAGGAAACCGCATGAAGAAAGCGTAAAAATCAACCCTAAAATCAACAAGTCCAAGATCAGAAAAAGCAGCTGGAACTTCCCTACCTTACATTCGTATAGTCACCATTGACTCCGGCAATCATCAGTCAGCGATCTTCATGATCCTTGAAACTCGAAATACTCTAAAATCTCGATGCCAAAGCCAGAAACTGAACAAAAATGTCGCGCGAACTCCGACTGAAATCGAAATGAAATTCCTCAACCAAAAACTTAATTACCGTTCAAGGCATCGGAAGCATCTTCCTAAAATTTCAAGATGCTTATTTATATTTTGAATAAATATACTTTCGGTTGCATTACATGAAACTTAAAATTTAATTTAAAAGTGTACTATATTGCCTTTTATTTTTTTATTTTTTTTTGACGATATAAACAACTCATTTGAGAAAATAAAATTTCCTTACTACTTTTTATTTTTGTCAAGAAAATGATATATTTTACTAGAGAGACAAAAAGTCATGAGTTGCATGTAATAATAAGTTTATTATCCTCCCGTTCTTGACTTCTCTTCCACCATCCCACTAAATGTCTTTTGGTATGAAAAAACGAAAGGAAAGGAAGTCAAAAGTAAATTTGGCCATAAACCCTAGCCTCCCATTTTGCAATTTACATCAACGACATATTCATTCTATTACATCTTTCTTCACGCTAGTTCTGTTCTCCTTTCAGTTTACTAGTCATTGTCGCAATCTTCTCTTGCTATGCATAGCTAAAGTCGTGCTTCTTCTTCACGAGATTGTGAGTGGCGAGATCTTGTCTTCCTTTTCTGCTAACTTCATTTTTTGCCGAGTTCTTCACTGATGTGTGATAACTTTATTTTATGCTCTTTTATTTGTTTGATTTATCCTTCAAATGGTAGTATCAGAGTCCTTCAAATGGTATTAGATGTTTGCTCCTTTTTTACCAGATATTTGAAAGAAGGTGGATTCTAGGATTTGGCCATCACAAATGCAAGGTCAATCATCAATAACAACAAAAGGCAATAGCAATCTTCCTCTCATACTAAGTCAATACATTGTCCCCAATGTATGCAACACACAGCACTATATTTTCCTAAACTCCTATGTGAAGTCCAATTGGAATTGGAACACAACACATCGCTTCACTAGAGAAGAGAGAAAGAGAGCTAGGCAAAGATAATGTAGGAATGATAAATGTTTCTCCCTCATGAAACACTCTCTTAAAGATCTTTTTGTCATGGATCATCTTGAATTTATCCTTGTAAATCAAAACATTTTCATAAGTCTCAAGTCTCATTTCCTCTAATTCTTGAAGTTGCATCTTTCGGTTAGTGAGTGAAGATTCCAAATTAGCATTACATGCATTAGTAGGCCAATAAGACTTGTGTTGGATGTCCATGAGAAGATGACAGGATTTTCCAAAGTTCAAGCAGAAAGGTGACATGTCAATCCCTCCAATCTTTCATGTTAGGTCTCACAATGTTCTCAAGGATCTTTTTCACTTCTCTATTAGAGACTTCAGCTAACCCATTAGTTTGAGGATGGTAAGATGAGGCAAGCTTTTGAGTCACTCCATACTTGGCAAACAAGGACTTGGTAACCTTATTGTAGAAATGTGTGCCCTAGTCACTTATGACAACTCTAAGAATGCCATATCTGCAAAAGATATAATAACATAAGAACTTGGCAATAGTAGTAGCATTGTCTAGAACATAGTTCTCTACCCCAACATGGTCTCTAATCTCAATATCGAACTCTTGAACTAAAAGGGACCATCTTAACAACATTGGTTTAGATTGAGGCTTCTTAAACAAGTACCTCATCGCAGCATGATTTGTAAAGACAACCAAATTTGAATTAATCAAATATTGTTTAAACTTATTAAGTGTAAAAACTATAGCACATAGCTCCTTCTCTGGGGTGGACGGGTGGTGTAGTTTACTTGAGCTAAGTTAAGCATCCTAGATGCATGGGCTATCACCCTAAATTGCTTTTCTTTCTATTGACCAAGCATGACGCTATTGCACCGATAGAAGAATCACAAGACAATTCAAAGTACAAATTCTAGTTAGGTGCAACAAGAATATAATATGTGACAAGCATGGATTTTAACGTGTCAAAGAAATGGCCTACCTAAGATTAATGTACTATTGGTGTGCAATTCATTAGTCCTGTTAAGATTATAGAAAACGACAGGGAACATAAGACCTCTGACTTCCACAAGTACATCTTTTAGAATACCTTTGGGATAGATTACTCTTCTATCTGTCAACCCTAACACTACACTTGTGTCTCTTAAAAATTTAATACCTAACTTCTTATAGATGAAGGTAGGCATGACATTAATCACAGTACCCAAATCTAGCAAGGCAAGAGAAATGGTGAGTTTACCTATGAAACAAAGAATGGTGTAAGAACTCAGTCTTTGCACTTCATGGGCAATTGTGGTTTAAACAAAGCAATCACACTATACCCTAGTTGGATTTTGTCACTATGCTAGTATTCCCTCTTATTTGTACATATCTTTTAAAAATTTAACACGTTTGGGCATCTTTTTAATTAAATCAAGCAATGACACATTTATTTCAAGTTCACTAAATAATTGAAACAACCCATCATTATCTTCATGAAATTTTGAAAATAATGTATGTATCATATGGTGACCTAAAAATAACATAAATAGAAAAAATAGGTTATCTTATCATGCTGTGATTAATAGAATTGGTGTTCAACATTATGTAAGATTTTGCTCTATTCTGACACCTTAGTCTTGTCCTATAGTGAAAACAACCTCATGTACTTTTATCATTTTTTATCAGAAAATAATAACATCACTAGAATCATGATCAGGAGAATACATTTATACCTCTCATCACATAGGCACTAGCAGCGTCATTACTTTTTATCAAAATTAATATAAGCATTATCAAGTTTTTCTTTTAGAAGTCTCATTATCTAAAAGGCTCCCACTTATAAAAAACATACATTAATTATAACTAGTAAAAAAATAAAATAAAACATAATTTGCTTGTATATAAGGCATGTAATAAACGGCAAATCCTTACAAAGAAAGAGTAATTAAAACATGTCCTTAACAAAGCGAAGAAGTAGAAATTAAATACAAATATACATCATTTGATATGAGCTTTATAGTAATCTAACATCGCTTTTCTTAAGCTTACGAGGTGGCTTGAGAAGGTTAGATACAAATTCTATTGTTCTAAACCAATACTGTTTGCTTAAACGTCCTTGTCTGGGCTTTCCTCTAACCATAATTGCTCTTATGTACTCTATTATGACTTTCAGGTAGAATGCAGTATTCTTCTTATCTGTCATTAATTGAATGTAGTCGCCAATCACACCATTAATACCTTTTATATTTGTTAGTTTGGCTGAATCTCTTATAGCTATACTCATAGCTAAAACAGGGGTCAAAGGTTGATTCACTTTATCTCCATCCTCAACTAGAGATTCATCGTGAAGAGTGGGCACCGACTTGGAGTCTGAAGAATCCATAAAAGGTTGCAAAGGAAGGGGTTCGATGGAGAATAAAGTTTTTGACATTGGTCCGGAATCATACATTACTTTTGGTTTCTCTTGTGGAACTTTCTCCATCAACTCCTCTGGGTCTTCTTCAGAAAGTACATCAAGTTCTTGTTCTGGATCTTCTTCAGGTTTCCCCTCAGGATCCTCTTGAAGGTTTTCCTCTGGGATATTGACATCATCCAGGAATGAGATGTTATCATGTAAGCTATATCCTAGAGATTCAGTGCTAGATGAAGTCATCTTCACCTAAATAATAAAAAATATTAATTATTATAACTTTCTAGAATTTTTTAAACAAAAAATATACTGAATATTCACAAATAGGTCTAGAATTGTCCCTAAAATTAGGCAAATTATATCAAAATAAAGATCTTGATTTTAGAAATTTTTAGGAACAAACCGCACCTCAATTGGAGTTCCCATGCGCCCTCACGCGCCCCAAGAAGAAACAATTCAGAAAAAATTAAAAAACTGAATAAAGCCTACTCTCGGCCAATGCAAGCACCAGCCTGGTGCTGCCACATGGCCACTGCCACATGTCAATCACTAGATTTTCCCTTTTTTTTTAAAAAAAATATTTTTTTAAAAAAAATATTTTTTTAAGAAACCCCCGCAGCCTCAATTTTTTTTATTTTTGAAATGGGCCTATCCTGTAGCCCAAATTTTTTTTGGTACTGCTAGACTGGGCTGGACGCAGCCTAGTCCCCAGAAACAGAGCCATCTCTATTTTTTTTTGTGGCCAGACGCAAAACGATGTCGTTTAGGGGATGATCAAAACGATACCGTTTTGATCGTCTCTGACCTCCAGCCGGGTCACACAGACCCGACTAGAAAACGGGTCGGGTCTGATGGACCCGACGCGTTTTTTCTCTGTAATTTCTCCGTCCGACGTCCGATTTTAACGTTTTTTGTGTTATTTTCTTCATTTTTTCGTTCTCTACGCAATTGGACTAATTTAAAGGCCTAAAAATGCTATTTTCTAATGACCCAATTTCAAAAAATGAAAGCTCTCTATTCTGAGTGCATGCTCCATACATATTCTCATGAATTAAACACTTGGAAACCGAAATGAGCATACAGAACAGTGTATAATCAGAAAAAATGAAAAACACAGAGAACAAACGGAAGCACAGAACCTTGCTTTGATACCACTGAAGGATTTCGGGCGTACCTTGGACGTTTTCCTATAAACCGAGATACCTACACGCAACCGGAGCACCTTGTATAGACTCTGGTACATTTCACAGCAAATGACACCGAAGAAAGTAGAGCAAAGCATTGGACAGAGGGAGATTATGCAGAGTAATTACCGACCAGAGCAATGATGCACACACACCACTCTGTTTTCATCTGTGTGTGGTCATATGTATCTGTACAAGTGAGGGAAATAGGAACCGAAAAAGCAACTTCCCCTCTCCCCCACGTTCCCCTCATATTCGGTTGGGTAACTCCCACACATATTTTCATATGGGGTATATTACACATATATACTCTACTCTTTCCCTTATTTTCACAATGACCCTATTGCCTATTGGATTTGGGTCTAATCTATCAAAGGTGGATCAGCCCACTTTCCAACACAAGCATATAAATAGAACTAAACTTAAATCACCAATACAAGACAAAATTTTGTACACCTTTCACATGCATTTGTTGCATAACTTTTGTAAATACACCTAAAAAATAAAAAAGGTAAAACTTTATAAGCAATATTTTAATGGGATTAAAATAAACTTTTCAATTAACTCTTCCTTCTAATAATACGAGTGGAAGGAGACATATGTACAGTTATTTTAACCATTTTTAATATTTGATTATATTTATTCTAATGTCCCACAAAATATGCACCAATATGTGCCCCTAGCCCTAAACTTGTATATTCATCATTGGTTTGTCTTCTTCTACTTTAATTTACAATTAATTGGTGGACTAATGGATATATTATATATATATAATAACTGTACAATAAGAGACTTTTGGTCTCTGTTAAATTATCATGGAGCATTATAAAAAAATCATGAGTCTTCAACCATAATAATCTCTTAAATTAATCATATTGCCAAGACTTATGTTTTCTGCGTGAAGTAATTAAAAAGATGTTAACAACTCTTGTAAAAAAGAGTACAACTTTGATACCATATGAAGGACTATGATACCACCATTTAAAGGAGAAATTGAACAAGAAAAAGAGCAGAAGAAAATAAAGTTATTAGAACTCAATAAATAACTTAACGAAAATGAAGTTAGTAGAAGAAGAAAATGGTTAGCCATGCCACTCACAACCTCGTCAACCAAAAAGCATGACTTTAAATATGAGCTCAGATGAAGATGACTACGGTGCGATAAAAGAACATTGTATACTTTATATGTGCTATATATGTAAATTCACTTAAATGTAATATGGTTCAATAAATTAATGTGGGAAAGGTTTGTCATAAAACTGATATTGAACAATGGCATCAAAAAATATTATTGCTGAATTGAACAAGGGGGAAAAACTCAAGGGGACAACTAGGATATTTGGCACCGAAAGGTCCAATATATTCTAGAAGAATAGAATGCAATTGAGCCATTAACCATGGCAATGGTAGAGCCTGAGGCTAGAAATACGACCCAGCATAAGAAAGACCAGGAAGCATACCTGTCATAGAAAAAGAAGAATAGCATAGCAAGAATCACACTGCTAAGTGCAATGGCTGATGATTTAATGTGAGTTTGAGACACACAGAACGGCACAAGCTATGTGGATTGCCTTAAAGGATAAGTTTGGTAGAGTCTCCACGACTAAGCTTAGACGATTGACGATTAAATTCGATACCTACAAGCTAAAATCAAATAATCCTATGAGGCAACATCTGCGAGAGATGTCCACAATGATTCATGAATTGAAAGAGGCTGGATATAATTTATCTGATGAGCAGCAAGTGCAAGTGTCATCAGGTCGCTCCCTGCCAGTTGGGAGCACATGAAAGTCAATCTGACCCATAATGAGAACATCATCACTTTCAATGATGTGGCTAAGCATTTAGAGCTAGAGGATGAACGTCTAGAGGCTTATAAGGCCACTGGACAAGACTATCTGACCGAAGGTGCTAGTCCTTCCCAATCAAAGCTTGAATTTAAAAAGGGCAAGAAATTTTTAAAAAATGGGAAGAAAGGCGATCCCCCACTCAAGAAAGGCAAGCAACAATACAAGAAGAAGGGAAAGAAAGGCGGCAAGAAAAAGTTAGACCTAAAGAAGGTCAAATGCTTTTCCTGCCACAACATGGGACATTTCGCGAGTGACTATTCTAAACAGACTGAGAGCGGAAAGGTAACAGTGAATTATGTGAATTCACATGTCTCATTTGTTTCTAGTATTATTTTTCTAACAGAACCTATTTCCTTTTCTTGGATTATTGACTCAAGCTCCACAGACCATGTAAGTCAAGATCGAGGGTCTTTCGTGGAATACCGTCGTTGCCATTTCAAAGCAAGTGGCTTTTCGTTAGCAATAATGCAAGGATCGAGGTTTGAGGCATTGGCCCCTGTAAACTTATTTTGCATGGTGGAAAGACCTTGATGCTGTATGATGTGCTTCATGCTCCTGACATCCGACGGAATTTAGTTTTTGTAATTTGCTTATTGAACTTTGGGTTTAATGTAAACTTTCATGGTAAAGCTGCAGATATTTATAGCAACTCAACATTTTATGGTTCAGCTTTCCTATTTCAAAAGTTCTTTATTTTGGATCTTGCTGGTGATTTTAATGTTCACGATTGCTTTATTATTACTTCGAATAATCCTGACATGAATATCTAGTATGCTAGACTACGACATATTAATCAAAATAGAATGATTAAACTGGCAAAAGAAAGCTTGTTGGGGGTAATCCTTAACATGGATATGTCATTATGCGAAAGTTGTCTAGCAGGTAAGACTACCAGAAAACCATTCGGTAAGGGAACACGAGCCGAAAATCCATTGCAATTAATTCATTCCGATATTTGCGGTCCAATGAGTGTGAGGGCAAGACGCGGAGCTTGGTATTTTATTACCTTTATTGATAATTTTTCACGATATGGTCATGTCTATTTGATTTCACATAAGTCCGAGGCACTAGAGTGCTTTAGACGATACATAAATGAAGTAGAGAATCAAATGGATAATAGAATTAAGGCATTACACACTGATCGAGGTCGTGAATACCTTTCAGATCAATTCAAATAGTTCTGTGAAGACAAAAGGATTATTAGGCAACTAACTATCCCTAGCACACCTCAATAGAATGGGGTTACCGAAAGAAGAAATAGAACTCTTCTAGACATGGTTAGGTCTATGATGGCTCAGGAAAACCTTCCAATTTCACATTGGGGTGATGCTTTATTGACAACAACCTTCATACTTAACCGTGTGCCCTCCAAGTCAGTCACTTCCACACCCTACGAGTTATGGACTAAACGCCAGCCAGATCTAAGCATCCTTAGACCTTGGGGCTCGACGGCCTATATCCATGACAGTTCTCATAGACATGGGAAATTGGGTCCTAGAGGGAAGAAATATATCTTCATAAGGTACTCTGAACCCTTAAAAGGATATGTATTCATAAGTGAAATTGAAGATGGAACTGACTGAAACATAATCAAGAGATGCTGTATTCATTGAAACAGAATTTTCCAGTAGGGGAGATGTTGATCGCACTGTATATCTTTATGAGACTCAGGAACAGGACAGTGCTGAACAAATTGACAGACCAGGATCTTCTAGGTATGTCAATCTGAGTGGGAGCCAAGAACGGTCAACACAAAGACCGAGACAAATAAGAAAAGATAAGCAAGTTGATGTTGTTCCTACCAGAAAGAGTAACAGGGAACGTGTTCCAAAGAAATGTTTCCAAATAGAAGGAGAAGCACTCTTAGTTACTTCACTCCACAACAGCGTTACAGTATTCAAAATCAAAATCCACTTTCAATAACTGCCGAGGTGCGGAAGCTTGAGAAAGAGGTTTCAGCTTCAAAGAAAATACTCATGCCCAAAATTATCAGCATGTTTCACCGGAAAAAAAGACCAGGTTGAAAGCAGATCTGTATCTTATTATCTTCCATTTTTTGTATAATTCACACCAACTTGATGTGATTTTTTGCTATTGCCATCTCTGTTCAAGTGATAGATACAATTTTGCGAGATGTCAGTATTTAGAGGCAAAGAGGTATATCATGTAAAGAGGATCAATTATAGAATATCAAATTGGTATTTTTCTGATGGAGATTTCATGGCAGGCAGCTTGAGCTCTCTCAAAGCGAAGGGTCTATAACAATTGGCTAGTGTTGTCTCTTAGCCCTGTGGTGTTATTATGTTTAGCTACCAAGTTTTTATACTTGAAAATTAGGTCTTATTCTTGAGTTACATTTGTTTTTTTTTTTTAAAATCTGGTCGAAATCTTTTGTTACAATTTAAAAGGTATAGTTTCAAAAGATCCTCCTATTTTGAGTCCCATCCCGTTCTATGAACAGACAGAATCACCTAATATAAGTAATAATTTTAAACCCAGCTTAGAATCCTCCACCTCTCAGTGAGGGCTCCTAAGCATGTGATGCCCTCTCTCACTCTTTTTTACTTTCTCACACAAAAAAATAGCATTTGATTAAAAGGTGATTCAAACATTATTATGGGAAAGAAAACAAATCTCAGCATAATTTATAAATGTTTAGCCCTTTTCTTTGGAAAAACCATGGTTTTGGAGGGACAATTTTTTATTGGAAAATGATTGCATAGGTAAAAGATAAACTCAATAAAGTATTGTAATATAAATTTTGTCCCTAGAACCACAGTTAAACTTGAAGTTGACAAGAGATATAAGTAAGGATTATAACAAAATGACAAATTATAATAAGTCAAATTATTTTACTAAAAAGAAATAATAAGTCAAAATATGTTTAATATCAATCATCATTCATGATCAATATAAAATGTTAAAACTACAAGAAGTAGCATTATGAATAATAGTATGATCTAGAAGTAGCATATTTTATTCTTACAATATTTCTCTATACATTTCTTTTCTTTTATACAATTTCTCTATACATTTCAATATTATTTAAATACTACAAAAAGTTGGAGAAACTTTTATGTTATTATCTTTCATGTCCTTATTATGAAAAAAATATCTAGTTTTGCTTTATAGATATTATTTGATTATTGTCATGTGCGTGTTATAATTATAAGAAATTTTAAATTTTATTAATGAAATTAATTTCTGCATGACATAATGGTTTTTTTAAAAAAATTAATTTCATATATTGTGTTTTTTTCTCTAGATATGAAAGAAAATCCATATATAATTTCTTATTTAATTTTTGAAGTAAAATATGACAAATATATAAATTTTAAATAATAATACAAGCAATATAGAATTAGTAAAGACAATTTGTATAACTTATATAATTTAATGAGAAATAAAAAACGTATAATTCATTAAAAAATATTTAAAAAACCAGAACTTTCATAATATAATTGGCATGTAAAAATGTAAAATAAGGGAATATTTGGGTCGAGATGAGTAATTTTCAGTTATAAAATAAAAAAGGTAAAGCGGAAGGATCCAAATTGAAAGTGATTTTCTCACCTAAAAGTAAATGAATCCTGGACTGAAACGTGTCCCATCTCCCGATCGTGGTGCGATTCTACGACAACATCATAGTTCCTATATCACAGGAATATTGCCTTCATCTTCATATGTATTCTAGTGCGTCAAAACCCCTCAAAACAGCACGCTCACTTCGATTCTCTTCACTGCACACAGACGAAGAGTCTCTTCTCTTTCACTGTTAAAGACTTAAAGTGTTTATCTGTTGGCACAAACTGCCATGTCCTCCATGATGATGAGCAGCAATAGAGATAGAGGAGACGCCCTAACGTTCACGAACCCTTCAGCGTCTTCAGCCCCAATCACCTTCTCAGACCAACTCGATAGTTACCTCACCGACCCAAGTTCGCTCATCGGAAGCGGCTCCGGGAGTTTACAGAACGACAGACTACTCGGCGGCGGAGATGGTGGCGGAATCAGCAATAACGATGCTGAGTTTGGCTTCTCTCGACCTGATTTCCGGCAGAGTCCACTCGTTGGGACCGTCGAGTTCTATGAACGCCATATCTTCCTTTGTTACAAGAACCCTCGTGTTTGGCCTCCTCGCATTGAGGCTGCTGAGTTCGATCGCTTGCCCAGGTTGCTTTATGCTGCGGTCATGGCCAGGACCCATGAGATGAAGAAGCAGGTACTCCATTTCTGCGGAACTTCATTTCAATTGTGAAATGTTGGCAAAAAAATCAATTTGAAGACACAAAATTGAGACTCTTTTTTGGTTGCTTATATCTGGTTATCTCTTTGAGTTGGAGCTGATTGATTACGAATCTCTTTTTGTTTTTTATGTTTTTTTGGGTGAGTCCCCCGGGGGGGTGGGGGGTGGGTTTTGGGGCGTGTTATAGACTTTTATGATCCAATTGCTCCCAAGTTCCTTTTTTTTCTACTCAATCAATTTGCTTCTATTTTGCATCATGCTTTTAGATTACTAGATAGCAGCAATTAAGTAACGCATGTTCGCCTCCAAGGGTCTGGCGTTTCTTTTTAGATTTTTTTTGTGTGTATTCCCCAGAATTTTCTGATGCTATGCTTTGTCCTAAGGGTTGAGACTTGAAAACCCTGTGCATGAATAACTCTACATAGAATGCTTTGACATTTTATGTGAGTTGGATTATCAACTGCTTGAGCCTGCTTATTCAGTACCCTTTGAAAATACTTCTTCCTTTTTCTCATTTTTCTTTTTACTCATGTAGTTTTGTGTTGACTGTGGTTGGTTATCTCAGACTTGTCTCTTTGCTTGCTAGACTCGCTTAACGATATGTGAGGGGCATGATGGGGCTGACACATCAAATGGAGATGTATTAATCTTTCCAGATATGATCAGATACAGGTTTGTACAAGTTCTTGGTTGCAACTTCTTATTACCTATAAAGGTTCTGTATTGGTTTCACCAAAAAATGAAAAGGGTTCTATGTTATTCATAATTCATTACCTACGATTTAATGAAATTTCAGGAGATTGACACATTTTGATGTTGAAACATTTGTTGAAGAAGTTCTTGTGAAGGATGGAGAGTGGCTTCCTGGAACTCCTGAAGCCTTAAAAACTTCATATGTATTCGTTTGTTCACATGGATCCCGCGATCGCAGATGTGGGGTTTGTGGACCTGTCTTGGTGAGTAGATTCAGGGAAGAGATAGAGTTACAGGGTCTTCAAAATAAAGTGTTTGTTAGCCCATGTTCACATATTGGGGGACATAAGTATGCTGGAAATGTCATCGTATTTGGATCAAGCATCAATGGAAGAGTCTCCGGACATTGGTGAGGAGGCACACCTAACTGTTGAATTCCATTTGGTGTTAGGATTTTCAATTTTCTTCCTTCAAAATCTATAAATACCATCATAAGATTGTTTGTCTTGATTATGAGCTAACTATTCTTACCTTCTTAAATATGCAGGTATGGATATGTTGCTCCAGATGATGTGCCTGTATTGCTTCAACAACATACTGTAAGAGGGGAGATTCTGGACTCACTGTGGAGGTAACCATTCTTAATAAGGTTTCTTTGCGCAGCTTATGTAAGCAGATTAGTTTCTTACAGTTATAATGCATGATTTAGAGGATAATAGTTTTGGAGCTGTCTCTCATGGGACTTCTTATTCGTGGCATGGAGCATCTAGGGCTCTGTATCAGGTTTTCCAAATTCGGTGGATGATGGTATTCCTAAGGCAAGACTGCTGGAGTAATAAGAGAGAGCTGTTGCCATTTTCTGGTGAAAATATAGAATCTAGAAATTCTTAAGTTAGTGGAAGATAACAGAATTGCCAATTGGTCAAATTTATGGCTAATAAGCAAGAAGTTTAACATTTAAGATATAGAAGATTCTCTTACATCCATAGCTTGTCTAGATTTTTTCCCCTTATAAATTCCACTTCACTTATGATGGGGCCCTTTCCTTTTTGGTTTTGAAAACTGATCTCTTATGGATGTACATGTCTACTAACAAATTACTAGTTTGAAGCTTGTTTTCTCAGTCAAGGACCTTCCCCATGAGAAATCTATTTTGGTTTCTGACAAACTCCTACGAATAATCTTCAGGAGTCTTTTCATTTGCGGAATTTCAAATAGCATTTTTAATATGAAGAGTAATTCTCTTAGAAGGGTGTTATTCTTAGAATGTTCAAAATCTATCTCTTGCTAATGACTTGTTAACATGTCTCCTTGCTCCCTTTTGGAGGGAAATAGCCTAAGTATCTGACTTTTGGATGTGACACGTCAGCTCCCCGTCCTCTGGGATCTGGAATTTGAGTTCCAGGCCATGTTGACAAATCTGATATTGGCTTGTAGATCCACAGATGATAAAAGATTGTGCTAATAGCATATATTTACCGGTGCAAAAAGATTCTGACTTGTATTTAATGCGAACTTTCTATGAATATTGTCATTAGGGGCCAGATGGGTTTATCACAAGATGAACAGAAGAAAGGCCAAGAACAAAGGGTTAAACTGAAGGAAAGCATGGCTATGCTGATGCAGATGAAGAATCACGAGATAAGCACTGATGCGTATGGAAGTCAAGAAGACAACTTTCTGGGCTGCTGTCAAGGGAGTGGAGACTCTTCCTGCTGTCAAAACAATGTGTCACTTGAAAAGACAAATGATTCTGATGCAATTGAGACCCAGTCAAAGTTCTCAGCTGAAAATGACACTGGTGAGACCTTGGTTTCTCAATTCAATAGCCGAAAAGGAACCTCCCACAAACACCGTCCTTCCGTGCCAACTTGGCTTGATAGCTGGGAGCATGAAGATACCTACGCTGCACTTGCTGTTGTCTGTGCTGCTGTGTCTGTTTATATTGCCTATAGCTACTACAAACAGTTGAGATAAGAGAAATCAACAATTGGTTGGCACTTTCAGCAATATCTAGTGGATTAGGATTAGGTAAGATAACTTTCATTTTATTTTTTGCATATCAAATATGATGTTGTATGATGCTAGTGCAGTTTCTCTGTAAAATCATCCTCAATTAGACTTGAATGGAAAGAGTGTGAGCTTAATCACCAAATCAGTTATGTACATATTTAAGCACTCCAATATATTAATATCCCTTATTTATTTAGTAGGGATTAATTTGTAACATCTATTGATTTTATGGAGATCATGCATATATATTAAATTAACTACTAAATTCAAGAACACGGATTGCATACTCTCCTTTTTTTTTTTTATCCTTTTCAATTAGTTGGCCCATGAAGTCATTCAGCAGCTAAATGAAAAGGCACAAATGATATTTACATATTCATAGGGATACCATTAATACAGTAATACTGTTATAATTCAATGTCTGAGTTGTTAAGTCTGGTACTTGAACTTCTGTCCTAAAATATGTTCATCCTCTTGATGCAAATATTTCCTCTATGCCATTGAAATTCCAGGTATATCCATTACACTTAGGCGTAAAACCTAGTTTTCTGAAGGCATCAGTCACATCACATGACTAGATAAATAGGTAAACAGTGGCTTTGAGGTCAGCATAAGGCCTGAAGAGAGTGACCAGTATCTACCCATTTCATTTACCATTGATAATCAGTGAGTTGATATGGTCATTCTTCTGGTTCTGCTCTTTATGTGTAACTCTGTTTCTATGATCTGGGTGATTTTGGCATCGTCTGTCTCTGTCTCTGATGAGTCCACATAGTGAAATCCTTGTCTGATTGGGGAAATGAACTACATAACAGCATCTTGTTGCTTCTTTTTTTATGGAAGCCAATGTCTGAAGCAATCTTCACCACGTGCTGCTGCTACTGCTGCATTGTGCTTGGATGAACTTGAATCTTCTTTATCCAATAGTGGGGGAGGGATGCAAAGTCAATGAGAAGGCGAGAAAAATAGGCTTAGGGCTTGTTTGGGAGTGTTAAGAAGCCTAAGAAAGGATAAAAAAAAAGTAGTGGTATGAAAAATGATGTTTAACATAGTTTTGAGAGTAACTGATTTTTTGCACTTGAGTCATTTTAAGTTGAAGTAACTTTTTTTTATTTTTAAATTTTGACTTTTCTTCATATTTGAATATTTTAAAATTAATTTTTTAATATATCATTCAAATAAGTTTTTGTCAAATTGATTATTTTAGAAAATCTATCTAAACATAAAAAGTAAAACAAAAAAAGGCTTAGGTTAAACAGTAAGCACAGAACAAAAGAAACTTCTCATAAAGAGCCAAGTCACACTCTAGTAGTGAGCCTGTTACTTTGCTAAAACTCTATCTCAAAACATAGCGAACATCAATCTCAACAGTTTAGTTCGAACAAGAAACACTGAATTAGGAATTAATGAAGCTGCACTCAATTTTTTGCAGCAAATCAAAGTCTCTTGCTTGAAAGAAACCAAATATATATTTTAACAATAGCTGAGTCTAAGCTATCACTGTCACTAAAATAGCCGAAGATCTGCATTAGGATTTGATACTTAATCAAGCAATGACCTTTTGTTTCTTTGAAGACCTAAGCTGCCTAAGAAACCAAAGACGACTCATGACCAACAACGGATATCTGATAATCTCAAGAGCAACTCGATCCCCATATGACAAGTTTGAGAAAGAAAGGCTCAAATGGTTTGATGTGAACACCATACTTTGAGTTTTTGCGATATATATAGAAACTCTCAACTTGAGAGTTGACAGTTTATTTTCAGGAAGGTTGGTTAATTGCAACGCTTGCATTGGAATTGTGTAAATTTGAAGGGTTTAGTGGTTTACCAAAATTTGCGGAGAAATGTATTTAGCAACCACCATTATGAATGTGTTTGGGACAGCGATTTGAGGCCCAATCGTGCAGTGGAAAAGAGAGAGAGTAAACTTGTAAAATTCACCATGTTTGGAATAGCTTAAAGAAAAAAGAGCTTTTGTGAAAATCGAACGATTTGGCATAAGCTACTATTTTATGCTTCTGTAGTGCAACGTGCAGTGGGTGCATGGCGAAACGAGAAAGGAAACCCCCAATTAATGCAGACCCCTCAATGAGTGTATAATATAATACCTAATAGCGTATGATAATTTCTGATAGAAAGATCAGGGAAAAAGAGAGGAGAACAGAAAGGTTTGGAGGGGAAACAGAAGAATCAAGAGACAGAATCAGAGGGAACAAGGAGAAGAAATAGTACACAGATATTCTGAACAATACGCTATTCCATTCCACAATATCCAATCTGAACAATACATTGAGAGACCTAATCTATTTATAGGCTTTACAGGTTTAGTATTAACGGCTACCTAACACCTATATTAGTATTTACCACAGTAACTAACAACCTCTAATGGTTACTTAAACTAATCTTTTATTATTATTATGATTATACAACACTATCACTGAACTAGACTATGAAGTCATATTATTGTGTAACATGGTATCACACAGTAAAATACTCCCTCAAGGCTTCAAGTACTCTGTTTGCAACTTCTGGTCCAAAGAGCCTTGGGAAGCTTGAGCCCAGATCAATTTCAATGGTCTTGTTTCTCATAATCCCATCCCTTTTCTTCAGATAAGCTGTTTCTGCCTCTCCAACTTCTCTCTTAGCACAAGCACAATGATCCAACCATATCTCCAACACTTGCTTTGAAACGGGATCCAAATGGTCTCTAATTATCTCCTCCATCCGTTCTTCTCCGCCATTGGCTGGTGTCCCAATAGTAACCATGATAGCTGTAGGAGAGGAAGCGGCCCGGATATAAAGCGAGGAAGAGTTATAAGGCTTCACCTCAGGGATTTTCTCCATAGCTTGTCTGTGTTTGTCCAGCTGAGTATCCTCATAGAATGTTTTGAGGTCATCTGGACAAAGCACAAGATCTTTCCGAGGAGGCAGATCAAGAATAAGGACTACCATTGTTGGACTACTCCGAATAAGTTCGATCACAAAGTTTGGGGAGTCGTTTGTGAGATTAAGATAAGCTGAAAGACTTGTTATATCCAAGGATCCTCCTGTTGGTAATTCAGAGTGTACCCAACTTCCCAATACAAAATCAACCTGAGATTTAAGGCAGAAATGCTCCAAATTCAGAATATAACAGAGAAAAGACTTGGCCATAGTGCTAAACAAGTGCTACGATAAAACATATGTCAATGGAACATATTGTTTGTAGAGAAAACTGCATCATTTGGCTTTAGAAACAACTATTTCTGTCTGGAAATTCAAGATTTTAGAGTAAACTAGTCATGTAAGCAAATGTTAATGCCGTCAGTTCAAAGATTCCTGAAGGTCAAGCCATTTTTCAGGTACAATTCATGATATTACTCTCAATAGATACAGTGATCTTTCTCATGCAAGATGGAATATCACATGATTGCTGATAAAAACTTTTGACTACAAATCTAAAATCAGTTCTACCATCAATTCTGAGTTACTTGAGAGGGTGGAGAAGGTTGGATTAGGATGAATTCCGAAAATTTTCTCTCGATGCCAATTTCAAACCCCAAAAGCATAATATTTTTACGAAAATTGAATTGCAAATACAAATTTGATAGTATAAAGTAGAAAGGAAAATTACAGGGGAGTTACTCTGGCCTGATCGAATTTGCAGTGAAGCTTGCGCAGTACCTGCCTGGTTCTGGTAGTACTGAACGTCCGACGGGAGTGTACAAGGAAGAAGCTGCGAATTGAAGCGATTTTCGACTGCTGAAACGAGATCGAACATGAGTTTCTTGTGGGAAGAAGAAACGAAGGGGAAGTCCAGGAACTTCCTTCGCCCTTCATCGTTGGTCGCCATGGCAGTGGCCGAGCAAGAGAGAGAGGAAGAAATGGAAATGGAAGTCCTTGAAGAAGAAGAAGAAGAAGAGGGTGAAGAAAGAATGACCCTGACAGAGGAAAAGGAAGAAGAAGAAGATAAGACGGAGCCCCACATTGTTTTGCCCTACAGATCGTCGCTCATACGTAAAGCAAAAAGGGTGTGACTCTTTTAGATCTGGTGCTAAATCTGTCAATATTTGAGTGTCATGTTGGTGACGAGGGTAGTGTTCCTCCCACATGTCACGTGTTTGGGTATTTAAAACTGATGTTTGAGATATTTGATAAATATTAATTATAAGAGTTAGAATGAGAGATTTAATTTAATTTTAATTATAAAAAAATTATATATTTTATTTTTTAAAATTATAATTTTTTTAAAAAATATTTTTATATGATTATACATATTAAAAAAAATTTATCAAAGATAATTTAAAATATATATGATTAAAAGAGATATTTTAGATAAACTAATACATAGTTATTATAAATAATTAATTTAATTAAATTTTTTAATTTATTTAAATTAATTAAATAAATATTATATTAAGAATAGGATGTAAGCCTAAATAGCCTTGGACTGCCCCAACATCCATTGGGCACTCTTCTCCTATGCTTGCAAGAGCAAGCCCACCGTCGTGTGGAGTTGGTGGAGCTGGAACTACGTAGTAATTGGTTCCTGCTCGTAGCACTTTGCCGATAGTATTTTTATATTTTTTTTTAATACTTTACTTGGCCTTTAGAGAATTATTTGGTTTAGTTTCAAAGAGTTTATAAAAAAAAATGATTTAAAAGTGATTCTAAAAAATAGATTATTAAAAATAATTTTTAAAAGAAAATTAATTATGAATAAATAAATATTTAGATAGTTATTACAAAATAATTTTTTTGATAGGTAAATTATTAGAAAGAATATAGAATAAAATGATAGAGAAAAAAGTAAGGGCAAAATGGTCACTATACAGCTTAAAAGTATTTTAACCCACTTAGAAGCTAATCTCACAAACCTATCTAAAAATATGATTTTGGACCCCAAAACTATAATTTAGTCTAAAATTCCTTTTGAATATTTAATGGTTGTTTGGGTACTTTTAGAACCAAACTATGGTTTAAGCCCAAAAGCACTTTTAGAACCTATTAAGAAAATTAAATAAATTATTTATTATAACACATCTCTCCAAAATACTCATGTACTGCCTCTGTTATTAATATACGAGTTAAATAACTAATCTGAGTAGATTAAAAAAAATAGTTAAATTAGTTATTTATAACAAATTGTCTTGATTTCTTTAAACTACCATATTTAATCACGTATATTGAAACTACTCTTTGATTGAGAATTATTTTAATATGTACAATCAATAAAAATATTTTATAAAAAAAATTTTGGGTACTAGATATTTCTTCATAAAAACTTTCAAGGCATTTTAATATCTTAACCTTTTTTTTCACCATAGTACTATATATAATATATGTTCAACATGTTGGCTAGTGGCCTCTCCATTACAATGCTCCCTCCCTCCATCGTTTATATGTATAAATAAAACCTTATTGTTTTGTTATAAATGTCTGAGTCTCTTTTTCTAGGTGTCTCAATCAACAACTAATATTAGATATTAAAATTAATGGGTAATATCCTTATAACAACGTGATATTATTTTATTTAAATAGAGAAATAATGGAGTCTGAGTTTCCACACTTCATTGGGTTGATGGATCAAACAAGTAAACATAAACCAACTAACAGAATTTTTTCATAAATTATATTTTAATACAGTAATCTAACACATATAACAAGTATTAACTCACTTTAAACCCACATACAACATAATTCACATGATATAACACAAATTATTTAAAAAATATATATATAATTTACCACTTTCATCTAAGAATATCCTAAATATATATAATACATATATATATATATGTGTGTGTGTGTGTGTGTATGTGTGTGTGTGGGGGCGCGCGAAGGAGATCAAGGCCTGTCTTCCTAGATCAGACAATTGCTACAGTCAAGAGTGTCCAGTAATGTTCACTTATGTCACCAGAGAGAGTAACCGATGTGCCCATACATAAGTTGGCTGCTATCTGATAAGCGTGTTGAGTTGCTAACATGTTAGAGGAAGATAGGATTTGGTTAGTGTAATGGGCTTGGTGGGGAGACTTCATTTGACATTATTAGATCCATTTTGAAAAATATAAAATATATTTAATATAATAATTAGTTCACTTTTTTTTTTAAAATTTAATATAAAAAAATTAATTGATTAATTTAGATAAATTAAAACCTATATAATATAAATTTATTTTAAAAGGTTAAATTTAATTATAATAATATTCATCAATTTTTTAAAAATATTTTTTGAAAAAAAAAATTTAATTGGACTATATAAAATAGTATCTTCTATTGACAATGGAAATTCATGTTCTTCAAAATAAGAAGAAAAAAGGAGTCGACTCCCACCAAATGATATCTTTTTCATATACCAGATTTGGACATTGAATCTCAATCAAATTTTTCAAGGAATCGATGCCTATGAGAAATCACATTAATCCAAGTTGATAAATCCTCATCATTTGTATATGTGTATTTTAAATTATCTATTTTATGAGCTTGCATTTATTAGTGAATAAAAAAATAATGAGATGACCGTTTAATCACAAAACTTTAAGTTTGAGTTTATATAAAAATATAAAATATTTTTAAAAAATTTATCTTAAATTGAGTCTAATAATATTTGAATATGACCTAATTAAATAAGTAGATATATATATATAAAAGATAAGGGGATGATAGTGTTAAGGGTAAAGGTGTATCTAGTATCTCAAACTAATTTTAGAAGTGCGACCAGCACCCTATAGTATTTAAATTAGTACAATTCTACTTTTCACTAACATAAACACAAATTTCTGTCTAATATATGTCAAGTAAGATTTTAATTTTAACATATTATTATTTAAAATATCACATGTGTCATATTGTTTTTAAAAAAGTACTGAATAAACTCTAAAATTGATATGGTATAGAATTCACATGTGAAGATTGAGAAATTATATAATTTATTTAGTGTAATTTATTAAAAAAATATTATACATATAGCCTTTTAAACAATAAATGGTGAAATAAAAAGTTTATGTGGTATGTATCAAATAAAAATTTATATTTTTATTATTGAAGGGATAAAATTACAATAATTTAAATAATTTAAGGTGTTGATTGTCTTTTTAAAATTAATTTAAAATATTAATTATATTTTTAAATATTTTAAAATATTAATTATATTTTTAAAATTAGTTTAAGAGATTGATTGTACGCTTTATCCTAATATTAATAGTAGGGTTTTGGAGAAACATGTTCCATAGACTTTAATTAGGCCTAACAAAGGGCTTATGAAAAAAGGGCTTATGGACAACTTATGGAAAATGACTTTTAGATAAGAGTTTATAGAAAAAAAGTGGTTGTGAATAAATAAGTGTTTGGATAGTTATTTTTAGAATAACTTTTTATATTGATAAATTACCAAAAAGGGTATGATTTGATTAAAAGTAAGAGAGAGGAGAGAGATAGAGAAAAGATAAGAGACAGGTAGAGAAAAGATAAGAGAGAGGAGAGAGGGTAAAAAAGAGAGAGGAGAGAGGAGAGGGGTAGAGATGAGAGAGGAGAGAGGGTGTAAAAAAAAGTAGGGGTAAGATAGTAATTTGATAGTCCATAAGCTCTTTTACTGTTCAAAAAGTTAGTTTTAATAGCTTATTCAAAACTATAGTTTTACCCAAAAGCACTTATAGATAAATATGACTATTTGTTTTAAAAAAAATTTAAACTAAGATTTTGCCCAAAAGAGCTTTTAAAACTATAGTTTGGGGTAAACCCAAATAGGCCCTTAGAAACAGTTGGTCGTACAACTAACAAATTATACGTACATGACATGTATTGTAGACTGGAGAAGTAATTGATAGAAAGAGCTCAGTTTTAAAAGAGCCATGGGCCTGTTTTAAAAGAGCTCAGATTTAAAATAAACTATGGGCCTATTTGGAAAAGGTCTAAACTATAGTTTTCAAAAAGCTTATGGCCCAAACCTCAGTTTAAATTTTTTTTAAAACAAATAGTCATATTTGTCCAAATCTCGATTTGGATCAAACTATAATTTAAAATCATGGTTTCAGATAAACTGGTCAGAGTAGCTTTTGGAACAGTAAAAGAGCTTTTGAACTACTCAATTACTATTTTACCCTTACTTTTTCTTCCACTATCTCTCCTTTATCTTTTCCACTATCTCTCATCTCTCATCTATCTTTTCTAACATCTTTTCTCTCTCCTCTATCTTTTCCACTATCTTTCTTCTATCTTCTTCACCCTCTCTCCTCTATCTTTTTTACCTTCTCTCCTCTCTTATCTCTCATACATACCCTTTATAGTAACTTTCTAATTATAAAACCCCTTTTAGTAATAACTATTCAAACACTCATTTATCCAGAACTACTTTTTTTCTATAAACTCTTCTCTAAAAGCCCTTTTTAATAAGCTGTTCAAAAGCTATTTTTTTATAAGTCATTTTTTAAAATATTATCCAAACACACGCTGAGATTAAAAAATTGATTAAGTATTTTATTTTTTATTATTATATAAAAATTGTGTGTCACTCATTCTTCCAGAGCTTCTCCTCCTTTCACCTACCTACTATCTCATTGTCCATATATCAATCTTATTTCTTATTAAAGAAGGAAATTAAAATACGGTACTTTA
Organism: Leucaena leucocephala; assembly: GCA_037074615.1. Taxonomy (NCBI): domain Eukaryota; kingdom Viridiplantae; phylum Streptophyta; class Magnoliopsida; order Fabales; family Fabaceae; genus Leucaena; species Leucaena leucocephala. Next base: position 10,781,699 of record CM073540.1, on the reverse strand, counting down.
GTCAATTTATAATATTTTTTTTAATTTTTAATATAGAACTCAATTGATAAATTAATTTTAATATTAAATATAAGGCTATTCCCTATAGTTATTAATTTTTTTTAAATTATCCCTATAGTACAATAATCAAATAAAAGAAAGAGAATGAGTTACATAAGATGGATTGATGTGTTTTAAAATAAATACGTCATATTAACTAATTTGACTATTTTTTTAATCTAATTAAATTAGTTAAATAGATATAATATTAAGGATCATAAGAGTATTAATCAACGTTAATTAAAGATTTCTTAATCTATATACATGCATGACCTTAAACAACAATATAGATATAATAAAATAGAGGTTTTAGAAACTAGTTAAATTGTAAATTCATTTATTGTACAAAGTTAATTTGAGGGAAGCCATACTATTATAGTTTTTGAAATAGTAAATTTTTGTTAGATTTCAAGTTATATAAATTATATTATATTATTTTATGTTACCTTATATCAAAATTGTAGGTAAACATACTAAATTATGAATAACAATATTTTAATGATAACTTTAATAAAATTTATCATTGTTATTGATACTATATCCTAATAAGAATTAGTTGGAGAATTCATTTTAGTCATATAAATCTCCAATCTGCAAAAAATGTGGCCCTATTGACCAATACTATTAATACTGTTAGAAAATAAATTTTTTAAACCGGTTAAAAATGGGCTTTTACACCGAACATTGGTCCGGTATAGAAATAATCCGTGTAAAAAGTCTAATATTCTACACCAGTTATATACGATCGGTGTACAAAATAAGCTTTTTTAAACGAGTTATTCCATACAACCTGTTTAAAAAATAATATAAAAATAAAAAAATCAAGAATCGAAAAACTCTAGGTTCAAATTAGAGAAATTTCTAAACCAGTTTCCCCATTAAAGCACCAAAATTATTTCCTTCTTTGTCACAAATCTGAAGGAGGAGGAGAGTGATGAAGAAGAATAAGTACCTATAAAACGCAAGCAGAGAATAAAAAAGAGGAAGAAAGAAAAAGTCAGAGAATCCATAAACGAAAGAAATGAAAACTCAGATATATGCATAGAAACAAAAAACTATAAACATCGTCACCTAATTGAAGACATCATAAAAATATCGTCATAATTCCTTCGAGTTACCTGCTCAAAAGCAAACAAAAATATATTTAAATAGAACACATAAATGAATGAAACAAAAATCCAAATATATACACAGAAACAAAAATCTAGAAATATAGTCACCTAATTGAAAACATCACAGAAACGTTGTCACAATTCCTCCGACTTTCCTAGTCAAAAGTTAACAGAAATATTTTTAAACAAAACCCAGAAAGAAACAAATAAAAAAAATAGACACTCACCATCGCAGATCTGGGTCTTCTTCTTTGGTGAGCTTTAAAGGCGAGAATGACAATCTTCAATAATAGAGAACGAAGAACACATGTATGGATCATCCCATATCTAGGTCTTCTTATTTACAAAAATGCCACTGCTCATTTCTTTTACACTAATCATATGTACATCAGGTGTAAATATTTTACCTTTATTTACAAAAATACCACCGCTCATTTCTTTTACACCGGTCATGTGTACATCAGGTGTAAATATTTTACCCATATTTGTAAACATGTCACTGCTTATTTCTTTTACACCGATCATGTGTATATCAGGTATAAATATTTTACCCTTATTTACAAAAATTCTACCGCTCATTTTTTTAAATCGTTTTCGCAAGAACCGGTTTAAAAATAGAGCTTTAGAAAGTGTATTTTGTAGTAGTGGAAGGTAAATAGAAGTGATAATGTCCCAACCCCTTTAATGCCTAGGAGGAAGAGAGACTTCACCCTGCCCTTAAATCGTGGGTGAGTCCAACCCTTTTCCAAAAATTTTTATAAAAAAAAAAAGAATAGATAATGTCCCTCTCCTTGGTCAATTAGTGGTCGCCATATATCATTGTAGTAATATCCGTTTTCTTTTTCCGTTTTAGCCTTTTTTTGGCTCGCAGATAATGAATGGGATTCGAACAAGAATTCATCAACTTGATTAACACGCCCGCCAGCTGGGAAAATGGCAATGTGTGATCACTGATATTGTTTTATCCATTTACTGCATTTTTTCGTAAGCAATGGGGTTACACTACACACACTCATCTTTGATTGGGACATAAATATTTAGAGGCCTCTTCTCTTTGATTTCTTCTCGACCACAATTTTTCATAATATGAATCTGTTAGGAAATGGGCCAGTCCACCCATTGTGGATTAGCCCAAGTCCATGAGAGGCAGAAAGGGAGGGAACGGTTGAGTTTTTTGAATGGAAGAAATGAGGGAGTGGGAAGTTATATCCCACTCCACCCACCACATACACACGCATACAAAAACAGAAGAAAGAGCAAGTTTAAGTTTTCCAAGAAAAGGCTCTCTCTCGGTAGAAAGCAAAGTGTGAGTTTTGGGTTCATTTTCCTCCTCTGTTCTGGCTTCTTTGTTTTCAGAAGTGCTTCCCGGTGCTCTGTTTTCTTCCATCGGTGTCATTTGCTGTGAAACGTACCAGAGTCCATTCACGGTGCTCCGATTGCGCGTGGCTACTTCGGTAAACAGAAAAATATCCAAGGTACGCCTGAAAACCTTCAGTGGTATCAAAGCCAGGTTCATTGCTTCCGCATTTTACTCTGTGATTTTTTGTTTTTCTCGTTATACACTGTTCTACATGCTTATTATGGTTTCCAAGTATTTATTTCATGATAATATGCATAGAGCATTCATTGAAACCGTAAATAGAAGCATAAAGAACGTAAAACCAAAATAGAAGCTTCTTTTTTCAGAATTGGGTCATTCATAACAGTGTTTTTAGGCTATGATATTAGTCCCATTGCGTATATCTCGAAAAAATGAAGAAAATGACACCAAGAACGTCGAAATCGGACGTCGGACGGAGAAGTTACGGAGAAAAAATGAGTCGGGTCCGTCGGACCCGACCTGTTTTCCAGTCAGGTCTGTGTGACCCAGCTGGAGGTCAGGGAAGATCAAAACGGCATCATTTTGATCCTCCCCTAAACGACGTCGTTTTGCTTCTGGGCAAAACCAAAAAAAAAATAGAATGCTTTCTGTTTCCCCAGTCCGTCAGAAAAAAAAAATTATTAATTTTTTTTTGGGCTACAGTGAGATGGCCTATTTAAAAAAAAATAAAAAAAATTTTTGGATGCTCCGGGGTTATTAAAAAAATTATTATTTTTTTTATTTTTTTTATTATTTTATTAAAAAAATGGAAAATGAGGAAATTCTGTGGCTGACACGTGGCAGTGGCCACGTGGCAGCACCAGACTGGCGCGTGTAGTACACGCGCCAGAGGCTGAGAGTGGGCTTCGTTCAATTTTTTTATTTTTTCTGAATTAATCCTTCTTAGGGCGCGTCGGAGCTCCGATTGAGGTGCAGTTTATTCCTAAAAATCCCTAAAATCAAGATATTCATTTTGATATATAATTTGCCTAATTTGGAGGCAATTATAGACCTATTTGTGGATATTCAGTGTATTTTCTGGTATTTTTTTGGTGTTTAAAAATTCCAAAAAATTATAATAATTAATACTTTTTATTATTTAGGTGAAAATGACTTCATCTAGCACTGAATCTTTGGGACTAAGCTTAAATAAAGACATCTCATTTCTGGATGATGTCAATAACCCGGAGGAGGACCTTCAAGAGGATCCCGAGGGGGAACCTGAAGAGGATCCAGAACAAGATCTTGACGAACTTTCTGAAGAAGAACCAGAGGAGTTGATGGAGGAAGTTCCACAAGAGGAACCACATGTAACGTGTATTTCTAGAACAAGGTCGGAAACTTTATTCCCCATCGAACCCCTTCATTTGCAGCCTTTCACGGATTCTTCAGACTCCAAGTCGGTGCCTACTCTTCACGACGAATCTCCAGTTGAGGATGGAGAGGAAGTGGATCAACCTCTTACCCCTGCTTTGGCTATGAGTATAGCTAAAAGAGATACAGTTAAATTAACAAATATAAAAGGCGTTAATGGCGTGATTTACGACTACATTGATTTAATGACAGATAAGAAGAATACCGCATTCTACTTGAAAGTTATAATGGAGTTTATAAGGGCAGTTAGGGTTAGAGGAAAGCCTAAACAAGGACGCTTAGGCAAGAAATATTGGCTTAGAGTAATAGAATTTGTATCTAACCTTCGCAAGCCACCTCGTAAGCTTAAGAAATTAAGAAAAGCAATGTTAGATTATTGTAAAGCTCATATCGAATGATGGATATTTGTATTTGATTACCATTGCTTTACTTAGTTAAGGACATATTTTATTACTCTTTCATTGTAAAGACTTGACATTGATTACATGCCTTATATGCAATGAAATTATGTTTTATTTCATTTCTTTACAAGTTATGATTAATGTATGTCTTTTATAAGTGGGAGTCTTTTAGATAATGAGTCTTCTAAAAGTAAAACATGAGAGTGCTTATATTAATTTTTGATAGAAAATAATGACGCTGCTAGTGCCTATGTGATGGGAGGTACAAACGTATTCTCCTGATCGTGGGTCTAGTAATGTTATTATTTTCTGATCAAAAAATGATAAAAGTACATGACATTGTATACTTTACATGTGCTATATAAATTCACTTAAATGTTCTATGGTTCAATAAATTAATGTGGGATATGTTTGTCACAGAACCGATATTGAACAATGGCTTCAAAGAACATTATTGCTGAATTAAACAAAGGGGAAAAACTCAACAGGGACAACTGGGATATTTGGCACCGAAAGGTCCAATATATTCTAGAAGAGCAGGATGCAATTGAGCCATTAACCATGGCACTGATAGAGCCTGAAGCGGGAAATACAGCCCAGCACAGGAGGGACCAAGAAGCATACCTGTCATAGAAAAAGAAGAATAGCATAGCAAGAATTACACTGCTAAGTGCAATGGCAGATGATTTGATGTGTGAGTTTGAGACACACAGAACGGCACAAGCTATGTGGATTGCCTTAAAGGATAAGTTTGGTGGAGTTTCCACGACCAAACTTAGAAGGTTGACGATTAAATTCTATACCTATAAGCTGAAACCGAATAATCCTATGAGGTAACATCTGCGAGAGATGTCCACAATGATCCGTGAATTGAAGGAGGCTGGACATAATTTATCTGACGAGCAGCAAGTGCAGGCTGTAATCAGGTCGCTCCCTGCCAGTTGGGAGCACATGAAAGTCAATCTGACCCATAATGAGAACATCATCACTTTCAATGATGTAGCTAAGCATTTGGAGCTAGAGGATGAACGTCTGGAGGCTTATAAGGCCACTGGACAAGCCTATCTGACCGAAGGTGCTGGTCCTTCCCAATCTAAGCCTGAATTTAAAAAGGGCAAGAAATTTTAGAAAAATGGGAAGAAAGGCGGTCCTCCGCCTAAGAAAGGCAAGCAACAATACAAGAAGAAGGGAAAGAAAGGAGGCAAGAAAAAGCTAGACCTAAAGAAGGTCAAATGCTTTGCATGCCATAATATGGGACATTTCGCACGTGACTGTTCTAAATAGACCGAGAGCGGAAAGGTAAAAATGAATTATGTGAATTCACATGTCTCATTTGTTTCTAGTACTATTTTTCTAACAGAACATGTTTCCTTTTCTTGGATTATTGACTCAGGCTCCACAGACCACGTAAGTCGAGATCGAGGATCCTTCGTGGAATACCGTCGGTTGCCATTTCAAAGCAAGTGGCTTTTCATTGGCAATAATGCAAGGATTGAGGTTCGAGGCATTGGCACCTGTAAACTTATTTTGCGTGGTGGAAAGACCTTGATGCTGCATGATGTGCTTCATGCTCCTGACATTCGACGGAATTTAGTTTCTGTAATTTGCTTATTGAACTTTGGGTTTAATGTAAACTTTCATGGTAAAGTTGCAGACATTTATAGCAGCTCAATATTTTATGGTTCAGCTTTCCAATTTCAAAAGTTCTTTATTTTGGATCTTGCTGGTGATTTTAATGTTCATGATTGCTTTGCTATTACTTCGAATAATCCTGATATGAATATCTGGCATGCTAGACTAGGACATATTAATCAAAATAGAATGATTAAACTGGCAAAAGAAGGCTTGTTGGGGTAATCCCTAACATGGATATGTCATTATGTGAAAGTTGTCTAGCAGGTAAGGCTACCAGAAAACCATTCGGTAAGGGAACACGAGCAGAAAATCTATTGCAATTAATTCATTCCGATATTTACGGTCCAATGAGTGTGAGAGCAAGACACGGAGCTTGGTATTTTATTACCTTTATTGATGATTTTTCACGATATGGTCATGTCTATTTGATTTCACACAAGTCCGAAGCACTAGAGTGCTTTAGACGATATATTAATGAAGTAGAGAATCAAATGGACAATAGAATCAAGGCATTACGCACTGATCGAGGTCGTGAATACCTTTCGGATCAATTCAAACAGCTCTGTGAAGAAAAAGGGATTATTAGGCAACTAACTATCCCTGGCATACCTCAACAGAATGGGGTTGCCGAAAGAAGAAATAGAACTCTTCTAGACATGGTTAGGTCAATGATGGCTCAGGCAAATCTTCCAATTTCATATTGGGGTGATGCTTTATTGACAGCAACCTTCATACTTAACCGTGTGCCCTCCAAGTCAGTCGCTTCCACACCCTACGAGTTATGGACTAAACGCCAGCCAGATCTAAGCATCCTTAGACCATGGGGTTCGGAGGCCTATATCCATGATAGTTCTCATAGGCATGGGAAACTGGGTCCTAGAGGAAAGAAATGTATCTTCATAAGGTACTCTGAACCCTCAAAAGGATATGTATTCATAAGTGAAATTGAAGATGGAACAGTGACTGAAACAGAATCAAGAGATGCTGTATTCATTGAAACAGAATTTCCCAGTAGGGGAGATGTTGACCGCACTGTATCTCTTTATGAGACTCAGGAACAGGACAGTGCTGAACAAATTGACAGACCAGGATCTTCCAGGTATGTCAATCTGAGTGGGAGCCAAGAACGGTCAACATAAAGACCGAGGCAAATGAGAAAAGATAAGCAAGTTTTTGTTGCTCATACCAGAAAGAGTAATAGGGAAAGTGTTCCAAAGAAACGCTTCCAAATAGAAGGCGAAGCACTCTTAGTTACTACAGAAGGGGATGATGAACCCCGCACTGTTCGTGAGGCCTTCGCAGGTCCTGCTAAAGAGGAATGGAAGAAAGCAATGAAAGAGGAAATTGACTCAATGATGAAAAACCAAGTCTGGGAATTGGTTGATCTACCAAAAGGGCGTAAAGCCATTAGGAACAAGTGGGTTCTCAAAATCAAAAGAAAGGTGGATGGATCAATTGACAAATTTAAAGCTTGATTGGTTGCAAAGGGATATACACAACAGGAAGGTATAGATTATGAGGTTACTTTTTCACCTGTTGTGCGCTTCAACTCTATAAGACTTATTCTGGCAATAGTAAATAGTTTAAACCTGGAGTTGCATCAGATGGATGTAAAAACCGCATTCCTGAATGGTGATCTGGATGAAGAAATCTATATGGAACAACCAATAGGTTTCATTGAAAAAGGGTTTGAACACAAGAAGTGTAAACTCAAAAGATCCATTTATGGATTAAAACAGTCATCCAGACAGTGGTACTTGAGGTTTCATAAGGCGATAACCTCATATAACTTTCAAATGATAGAGGAAGACCACTGCGTCTATGTTAAGCGGTTTGAGGATAACTTTGTAATATTATCCTTATACGTAGACGATATACTATTAGCCGGAAATAGTCTTGACTCGGTGATAGCTATTAAAGAATGGCTTTCATCAAACTTTGAGATGAAGGACATGGGTGAAGCAGAGTACATACTTGGAGTCAAGATTCAAAGGAATCGCTCCAAGAGAATCCTCACTCTTTCACAAGAGAGTTATATCAAGAAGATACTTGAGCGATTCAATATGACTGAATGTAATCCCATGGATATCCCTGTAGCCACTGGAGTGGCCTTGAGTTCAGACATGTGTCCCAAAACTGATATAGACAGAAAGCAAATGGAAAGAGTTCCATATGCCAGTGCCGTTGGTAGCCTAATGTACGTGATGTTGTGCACAAGACTAGATATTTGTTATGCAATGGGGCTGGTTAGCAGATTCCAGTCCAACCCCGGTGAGAAACACTGGAAAGCAGTGAAGAGGATCTTGAGATACTTAAAGGGCACATCTGATTATACGTTGTGTTATCAAGGAAGCGATCTGCGCCTAGTCAGTTATTCCGATACTGATGTAGGTGATGATGAAGAAGAACAAAGATCTACTTCAGGATACACCTTCTTGCTTAACAATGGAGCCATATGTTGGAGTAGCAAGAAGCAGACGTGCATTGCTTTACACTCTATGGAAGCTGAGTTTGTGGCATGCACTGCAGCAGCGCAATAGGCTGTTTGGCTGAAGAGATTTATCGAACACCTAGGGTTTGGGAACGAGAGTACCAATCCGGTGTTGATACACTGTGATAATACTGCAGCCATAACCTACACCAAAGACCTTAAGTATCACAGCAAGACCAAACACATTGATATCAAGTATAACTTTGTGAGGGATTATATAGCACAGAAAATTGTAACTGTACAATACATTTCAACCAAGTGTATGGTTGCAGACCCCCTGACTAAACCAATAGGCAAAGAAACATTTGAGAAACATGTAAAAGCCATTGGCATGCGAAAAATGTAAAGTTAAAGACTGTATGTAATATTTTTATTTTCATTAATGATATTATGTCATTTATTATTACTTATATGTCTGAGTAAAAGTATACAATGTCTAGTATGTCGTACAGGTTGAAAAGGGTAGCTCTCTCACACGAGCAACCGCCTTTGATGCTAGAGAAGCGTTCAAAGATGAGACATGTGTTCACCAGTAAAGCAGCAAGAGTGCTGATATGGTAGAGAAGAAACACAATGAATGTCACCTTGGCTTAAATAGTGCAATAAGTCAAGATGAGATCCATGAGTATGGATATGGATCGAACAATGGATACCCACATCCATGAAACCTGTAGCTAGATAACAAATTCTTCAAAATTGACATCATATTATGTGAATAGAGTTGAAGAGTTTGGGTTTAGATACTATGAGTGTCTGGACTTAAGTCTGTACGGTGTGATTGATAGAAACAAACGACGTACACTCTTATAGGATAAGAGGAATACCGTAACATGTGATTCATACCACATGTGCTAAAGAACCGCAAATGGAAAGCAAGTGAATCAATCCCTGCTTCATTGTTGTGTGAGTTTCAGAAAGGTATCATCCTTTCATTAATGTCCTTTGACTTTGACAGTATTATGGAGGTATGTTTCAGCGATTGCTACTTTAGTATATGTCCTATGGTCAAAATTATATATGAACCAAAGGTATTATGCTAGGAAAGCGGTTGATTCATATCAAAATGATATATGGGCGAAAGAAAGATTGCCAGAATATACACATCCATGCTAGTGTCTGTGACCGGTCCCTTGTGATATTATTTTGTTAATTTCATAAGTGTGGATACTATGCATAAGTGGAGGCTATCTGAGTTATATACTGACTCAAGAGGGATTAGATTAGCCATAAGAAAGTGTATATGGGAAAATCTAGGACATTCAAGGCTTTATAACTTATTTGATCGAACTGCACTAAAGGGTTGCTTTGTGCTGGTCTCTGTGAAAGGGATTTCTAGTACAAACGCCCTGAAGGAGACGTCATACCTACGCGGTCACGGCAAAGCATCTAGTATGAAAGAAGGAAGAAAATGAAATTGGACATAAGACATCTAATCCACCAAGTGTGAGTGGGAGATGTTAGGAAATGGGCCAGTCCACCCATTGTGGATTAGCCCAAGTCCATGAGAGGCAGAAAGGGAGGGAACGGTTGAGTTTTTTGAATGGAAGAAAATGAGGGAGTAGGAAGTTATATCCCACTCCACCCACCACATACACACGCATACGAAAATAGAAGAAAGAGCAAGTTTAAGTTTTCCAAGAAAAGGCTCTCTCTCGGTAGAAAGCAAAGTGTGAGTTTTGGGTTCATTTTCCTCCTCTGTTCTGGGTTCTTTGTTTTCAGAAGTGCTTCCTGGTGCTCTGTTTTCTTCCATCGGTGTCATTTGCTGTGAAACGTACCAGAGTCCATTCACGGTGCTCCGGTTGCGCGTGGCTACTTCGGTAAACAGAAAAATATCCAAGGTACGCCCGAAAACCTTCAGAATCCATACACACATCTTCCTCGTTTCACTAATTGGTCGATTCACTAAGATGATGCTCCAATGGCTCAGCGTGTTGTGTAGGGCTTAACACTTGGCAAAGCTGTAAGGATCCTGCCCCACTAATTATTATTTATTTTTCCTCCTTTTTCTTCTTTGTTTCTTTTGCTGATTGATGCTTTGCTTTATAAATGTTTCTATAGTCCAACAATGACACAGCCAAGGATAAGAGCGTGCATGTCTTCCGACTTGTCCTAGTTCAAATTCAATTAAGTTACCAAAGAATAATGTTATTCTTTTGCATACCAAAGTACTGAAGAACTTTTGTTTTAGGGCCCGTTTGAATAGGTTTTTAAAAAAAAGTTTATAAAAAAAAAAAAGAATTTTTGTACAGTTTTAGAAAATGACTTATGAAAAAGAGTTTATAGAAAAAAGTAGTTCTGAATAAATGAGTGTTTAGATGGTTATTATTAGAAGTATTTTTTTGATTGATAAATTTTCAAAAATGATATAAGATAAAAAAATTAATTATCTATCCTATCACTATTTACACACTGTCTTCTCCTTCACTTCTCTTCCTCGTCTTCTTCCATCTTCTTCCTCGTTCAACATAGGTAGCCGGACGAAGAGAGGATTGACTAACGGAGGGGAGGAGTGGCGACGGTGGAACCGACTGGAGGAGTAACAACGGAGGCGATCGACATTGAAGGAGAAGAAGAAAAGTAGAAGAGAGAAAAGAGAAGAGGGAGAAGTTGAGAGAGAATATCAGAAAAGATAGAGGTAAAATAGTAATTGGGTAGTCTATAAACTATTTTACTGTTCCAAAAATTATTCTTAAGAGTTTATTCAAAACTATGGTTTCAAACCATTGCTTGGTCCAGAAGCTATTTTAGACAAATATAACTACTTTTTTTAAATTTTTTTAAACTAAAGTTTGAGTCAAAAATCCTTTTAAAATCGTAGTTTAGGGTTACCCAAACACACACTTAACCAATTTAAATCACTTTAACGGAGGTCTTGGCATCTTCATGGAAAAAAATGTAAAAAATATTTAACATTTCTTATCATATTAACATTTTCAATGTCCCCAAATTTATAATTATTCTCTTAAACTATTTATATTGATTACATATATTATATAGAGGTTCTTAACAATGAGAGTAATTTTAATATAAATAATTAAAATATATATTTTAAGAAAATTAATATATTTTTTATAAATAAATTAATTTAACTAATTTTTTAATATTTATAAATCTTTAAAATATTTTTTTTAAAAAAAAGTTTAAAATAGTTATTCAAACTCTTACATTTAGATGAGAATCAGCACATGTTTTTTTATAGAATAATACTACTGTGTACTTATAATATATTCAACATGTTTAGTTAGTAACATATAATGGGTGGTTTATTTGTAAGATTCTTCTTTGGAACGTTACAGTAATTAATTACTACTTCTGATTTTTTCTTATAAAAATACAAGTTTCTCAAAGGCAAATATAAGCTTAAATTTCTGAATCCAAGAGGATAAACATGAACATTTGTAGGATGATCTTCCTTACCTCAATCTCCATACAGTTCCAGTTGTAAACGAGAAAAATAAATTTGACGTTTCTATAATTATATTGTATGTATAATTTATTAAAACACCAACTTAAGATTTTGGTAATGATAACATTGACATTCCTAGGAATTTGAATTCAGTGGACATATTTCAAATTTAATATGTTGCTTTATATAAATCTTCCAAATTTATTTTTTTGACTTTATATTTCATTTATTCAAAATAAAAAAATTACCATTCTGATCCTTATTATAAGTTTACTATGAAATAAATTTTTAATCTTAAATATAAATCCATCTAAAGAATTAATGTCTATTTTTTTTTAAGTTTATCCTTATCTAATTCATATGGGAAAGAGAGAAAAATGGAAGAGAAATGAGAATATTTAGTAAATCTAGAAAAATAAATCTTCAATAAAGGCAAATATATTTTTTTATTAATTTAAGATATATTTAATAATTTAATTATCATTTATAAAAATTAATTAAAATAAATTTATAATAAAAACCGTACGACAATTTTTTTATTTATTTATGTTACTCGCCAAAATTGAATAGTGAAACAGTGAAACACTCGGAAGTAGTGATAAATGATTGTTATCGTTAGTAATTAAAAGTATTTTTTGAAACTTTTGATGGTCCACATGATACTCATTATTCCCGTTTTGAGTCATTAAATGCCTTTCTCTTAAAGATACAATGCCTCGCATTAAATTTGGGATTCAATAAGATACGAGTGAGGAATTTGAAATGTGTAAGAAGAAACGTTAACCACTAATTAAGAGCAATTATGAAAAAATTATAATTTATTAAAAATTAATTAGGTTTAATTAATTTTATTACTCTATCTTGTCTTAAATATATAAGTTAAATAAAAAATTTATTTTTATTCTAAATATAATATCTTACTAAGTTAAATAAAAAATTTATTTTTATTCTAAATATAATATCTTACACTATTTTATCCTATAAAATTATAATTTTTTAAAATATCATAATTGATTATATATTATAGATAGAGATGGTAAAATAGGTCAGAAACGAGCTGGCAGTTTGCCAGCCAGTTTTGGGGCGGGCTGCACTTCCCGCCCCCTGCTGGCTAGTCAGCCTGTTTTTTTTTTAATTATTAATATTATTATTTATTTTACTCAAATATTACTTTGAATACTTCCATTGTCAAATACTAGTAAAGATGATTACTTATTTGTTGATATATGTTTACATATAATAATTGATTAATATTTATTTAGATTTATAGTTATAAAATTTGAGATTTTTTATAAAAAATATGAATTTCTAAGAGTATAATATTAATAAATTTTTTCTTATGCTAATATGATATTAGAATTTTTTATTAGTATTTTAAAAGTATAAAAATAATTTTTTAAAAATATTTAAAAAAAGGCGTGCCGCGGGCTGACCCGCCCTCAAAACGGGGCGTTTTGCCAGCCCGTTTTAAGTCGGGTCAGCCTGTATTACCAGCTCTAATTACAGAGTTTTTAATAAATAGTTTTAATACATATAGTTAAAGATAATATTTTTTAAAAAAATCAACCCACATTCCCCACCCCCCACCCAAATAACTATTACTAACCTAACAAATTTTTCTAATATTTACAAAGTAATTATTTAGTTTATATATTAATTACAGGAAAATAATAATATACATGCATGGAGGTGGGCATTGATGGGAAAGCAAAGTCTATTACATTTCTTTCGCAAACAACAATGAATACAATACTAATGCCGAAACACGGGGACTCAGATGTTGAAAGAATTCTTATTACTGCATGAATTGATGCTTTTACTATATCAATTTGTTTTTTCTAAAACATTATGTTTTTTATTTTAATTTTTTACTTAAATAATTTTCAAACAGTTGATGATGATTAAACCGTTATTATTTTTGTTTTGTATTTTAGTTTTTAAATAAAAAAAATTAAACTGGGTCCATTGCCACAGGACTACTGTCAATTACAGCTGTTCTATAGACAATATTATTTCCTATTTTTGTCCCTTAATCCTGGCTAAAAAACCAAACGAAAAGCAACTAAGATTTTTTGTAGATTAAATGTATAACAAGAAAAAAAAAACTGGATTACAATGAATGATGCCAAAAGTCAGGGATAATTCATAAGCTGAACGAATTACTATCACCTAACAAAAATGACATGTTTTTACTATAATCAGAATATCAACCAATGAACTCCTTAAAACCAAAAACAGATTTTTTTTAATTAATTTTTCATAAGCTGAACAAATAACTATCACCTAACAAAAATAACTATCCAATGTTTATATATATATGTCTCACATTTCTTGAGTACGAAACCAAAATAGAGAAAGAAGCTTAACGCCATTGCCATTGACGACCCAACGCAATGGCCGGAGTCGCCGTGAATGGCACCGATCAGCCAAACTCAGACAAACCATCCAAGATTGTCATTCTAGGTAACCCTAATTCCTTCTCTCCCTCTCTCTAAAATCTCTTTCTCTCTCCTTCTTTCTTCATTCTAATCCTTTTACCAGCTTCATCATCATCACCATGAATAACTCCAAAGAAACCACGAGATTATTAAGTAAGGTGATGAACAGATTCATCTTCATTAGGTAGCTAATATGAACAGGGCTCCTCATTCGGTGCACCGTGACGAGCAGCACCGCCTGGTTCATCGCTGTGATAAAATCTGAACCATCAAATCTTATCTGGAAATTCCAGGCTTGATTATAATGAGCCCCTCTCTGTTTCTTTCTGCAATATATCAGATTTGAGATTATCAGTACCAATGGGGCCCACTCATATGTATGTATATATATATATATATATCTTTTTCTAGGATTATGGCTGTCATTTAAAAAAAGTACTTATAAAAAAAAGTTTATGTAAAAGATTTTTAGATAAAAGTTTATAAAAAAAAAAAGTGATCTTAGATAAACGAGTGTTTGGATAATTATTTTTAGAATAATTTTTTAAATTGGTAAATTATAAAAAAAGTATGATTTAATTTAAAGTAAGAGACAGAAAAGAGATAGAGAAAAGATAAGAGAGAGGAGAGAGGGTAGATGAGAGATGAGAGAGGAGAGATAGTAGAAAATAGAGATAAAAGAAGAGAGAGGAGAAAATATATAAGAAAAAGTAGGAGTAAGATAGTAATTGGATAGTCCATAAGCTCTTTTATTGTTAAAAAAATTGATTTTAATAGCTTATTTAAAACTATAATTTTAAACCATGATTTTGTTCAAAAGCACCTATGAATAAATATGGTTGTTTGTTTTAAAATTTTCTCAAACAAGGTTTCTAAAACCATAATTTGAAAGATATCCAAACACACCCTATGTTGATTAATCATGTAACCCAAACCCATTGGAGAGAACTGTTTCTATATTTGTGTGCATGAAACTGTAACCTAGTTTTTGTTATTGATGAAGATGATGGTGTCGTCGTCGGCGGCGGCGGCAAAGAAGAAGAAGAGATAAACGACAATCCGATCGAACAAGTGAGGCTGACGGTACCAATCACCGACGACCCAGACCAACCGGCGTTGACGTTTCGAACATGGGTACTAGGTTCAGTGTCGTGCATAATTCTTGCGTTCGTGAACCAGTTCTTCAGTTACAGGACGAACCAGCTATCGATTTCGTCTGTGTCGGCTCAGATTGTGAGCTTACCTCTGGGGAAGCTCATGGCGGCGACATTGCCTAGAAAACAGATAAGGGTCCCACTCACGAGGTGGTCATTTTCTCTGAATCCAGGACCTTTTACTCTGAAAGAACACGTGCTTATCACCATCTTTGCCAGCTCAGGTTCAAGTGGGGTTTACGCCATTAACATTATTACCATTGTTAAAGCTTTTTATCATCGGAGTATTCATCCCTTGGCCGCTTATTTGCTTGCGATAACTACACAGGTAAGGATATTTTTTTTTTAAATGGGATTTTAAAGTTTTTTTTTTTTAAGTTTGAGATCGTTTTGGAATCTTTCCATAAATGCATATTCTTGTAAGGGATCTGAGGAGATTCATGGGTGTGAAAACGGTAGCTGCAAAATTTGATGTTGACTCGATAATTAGAGTATTGCTTGCAAGAGTATATGGAAAGATTTTTATTTCAAAAGTCATAAGTATTTTCAAAAATAAATTTCTTATAAAATTTTGAAAACAATTGCTTTATTTTTTACAAAATTTATTATCTAAAGAAAATATATTTAAAATTTGTTTACGAGGCTCAATGCAACTAGTTTTCATTAGATGTAATTCTTTTGGAACTAAGCGTGTGTTTGGATACCACGTTTAGGAATAAATTCTGGCTAAAATCGCGGTTTGGAAATTTTTTACACAAACAGCCATTTTTGTTGAGAATTGATTCTGGGCAAAACCTCGGTTTGAAACCTAGGTTTTGAATAAGCTACTGAAAATAGCTTTTTCTTTGAAACCTAGGTTTTGGATTATCCAATTACTATTATACCCTTATTTTTTCTTACACCCTCTCTCCTCTTATCTCTCTTTTTCTCTTTCCTCTCTCCTATCTTATCTCTCTTTTTCTCTCTCCTCTCTCCTCTCTACACTCTCTTCTCTCTCCTCTTTCTTCTCTATCATCTTTTATCTCTTTTACTTTTAATCATCATACCCTTTTTAGTAATTTACCAATATAAAAAGTGATTCTACTACTAATCATCCAAACATCTCTATTCCCAAAATCTATTCTTCTCAAAATCTATTCTCCCTAAAATCTATTCTCCAAAATCTATTCTTCCCAGAATCTATTCTCTAAAAGCTAATCCAAACACACCCTAATTGCTCAACGGAAGATATTTGCTTTATATATATGTTCCTTATAACTAAAAAAAAATTATACTAAAAATGAGTTATGTATACTCAAAAACTTAAATTTTTATATATCTTTAGGCATAAATTTTGTACTACAGAATCTTTAACAATTTTTAAAGAGTTAAATAACATTCAATATTTTTATATTATTTTTTAGTAACCTCATTATTTTAAATTAATTTATAATTCATCAAACAACTTAGTGTGTATTTAGATAAGATTTTAAAAAAAGATTTATGAAAAAATAGAATTTTTAGACAACTTATAGAAAATGATTTTTATATAAGAGTTTATGGAAAAAAATAATTCTGAATAAATAAATGTTTGGATAGTTATTTTTAGAATAACTTCTTATTTTAATAAATTATTAAAAATGGTATGATTTGATTAAAAGTAGGGGAGAGGAGAGAGGGTAGAGAAGAGAGAGGAGAGAGGAGAGAGGAGAGAGGGTAGAGAAGAAAGATAAGAGATGAGAGAGGGTATAAGAAAAATTATGGGTAATATAGATAATCCATAAACTCTTTTACTGCTCTAAAAGTTAGTTTTAGTAGCTTATTCAAAATCATAATTTAGCCTAAAAATACTTATGTTTAAATATAACTATTTATTTTAAAATTTTCATAACAAAAAATTCTTTTAAAAACTTAAATTTAGAAGTTTCCCAAATATACCTTTAAATTATTTTTCCATTAGCGATCATAATCTTAAAATATTTTTTAATTTTTTTAGTATATTTAACACTATATTTTTTATAAGCATTCAATATTTTAAATTCAGTTGATATTTTTGTTGAGAAAAATATTTTAGGAATATAATTATATCAAAGATATTTTAAAATTTTAATTATTATTAAAAAAATAAAATAATAAATTATTACAAAATAATTTAGAATAGTGTTAGTTAAAAAATATTTTACTCATTTTTTAATATAAAAATGTCCGAAAGTCCAAATATTTCGTCACCTTCATGCCATGGTCTAATTTTTGAACCTCATCAAATCCCTAAAAAGAGGAAAACAAAATGACAAAGTCTATGCCTATGTTTTCGTGAAACGCTGAAGAAAAGGACAAGGCATGTCATGTGCGTCTTAAAGGAAGTGCCGCATTTGCTTTATTTTTATCACAAGTTGCATCATACTCTGTCATATATAGTCATACGAGTCTATGACATCTTCTTCTTTTTTATTAAAATAAAAATAATAAAAATAAATAAATAAAAATTTACAAGTTGCTAAAATTTCAGGCTTTTTATGTTGTATTTTGTGAATATTTTGAACAGATGATTGGATATGGATGGGCTGGAGTATTTAGGAAGTTCCTTGTTGACTCTCCTTTTATGTGGTGGCCAGCAAATCTTGTTCAGGTTTCTCTGTTCAGGTATTTATTTATTTCAATGAGTAATTAAATATGTTAGATCATAATTTTTGTAACAATATATGATTATTTAATTAAAGTGCATTTGTTTTATTTAAGATAAAACTATATCAAGCACTTCAAACTAATTTTAAAGAAGTAATTAATATCTAAAATATTTAAGGGTATAATTAGCACTCCAAACTAATTTTAAAGGTATGACCAGCACTTTAAAAAATTTAAATTGGTACAATTATACCTTTTAACTAATAGAAATATAAATTTATATGTGATCCATGTCACTTAAATTTTTTATTTCAACACATTATTATTTAAAATATCACTTGTATTATATTGTTAAAAAAAGTACTAAATAAACCCTAAAATTGACATTGTATAAAATTTATATGTGAAGATTGAGAAATTTTATAGTTTATTTACTGTAATTTATTAAAATAATATTACACATGTAGTCTTTTAAACAATAATGTGTCAAAATAAAAAGTTTATATGACATGTATCAAATAAAAATTTGTGTTTTTATTAGCAAAGGGATAAAATTGTAACAATTTAAATACTTTAGGGTGTTAATTGTGCCTCTAAAATTAGTTTAAAGTACTAATTATATTATTAAATATTTTATAGTGCTAATTAATTTTATAAAATTAGTTTGAGGTATTGATGCGGCTCTACTTTTTATTTATTCAATTGCAAGCTTTTCCTTTAAACTGAGTCTCACTTGTTTGCAATTGTATCGTTAATATTAACTCTAAATTGCTATTATCCTTAGAAAAATCTTTAGTCTTATTTATATTTAAAAGTGATTACTTGTTAGACTGTTGTTATGATTTCGTTTCTTTTCAAATTAAAAGCATTTAGGTAATTTCATACCAATACTCTTTAGGAATTCTAGAGTAAATAGATCATTTAAAGGTCCTGATATAGGATTCACATATTTCATGGAATTCTTTGTCCCCTTTTCTCATGTTTGATTATATACATATAAATAAATGAGAGATGGAATTCATTGAATTAATGAAAGTTTGTAATTGCTGTCCTAATTTTATATCACATATTGATAAATATGAAACAACATTTAGGGCATTCCACGAGAAGGAAAGGAGGCCAAAGGGAGGAACCACAAGACTTCAATTCTTCTTCCTGGTCTTTGCAACAAGCTTTGCGTATTACATAATCCCTGGCTATCTCTTCCAATCAATCTCAGCCATATCCTTCGTTTGTTTGATCTGGAAGAACTCCATCACCGCCCAGCAGATCGGCTCTGGCATGTCTGGCCTCGGCATCGGCTCCTTTGGCCTCGACTGGAACACGGTGGCCGGTTTCTTAGGCAGCCCATTGGCCAACCCGGGCTTCGTCATCGTCAATGTCCTCGTCGGCTTCTGCTTGTTCCTCTATGTCGTCATCCCCATTGCTTATTGGTCCAATGCTTTCGAAGCGAAGAAGTTTCCTCTCTTTAGCTCTCACACATTTGACTCCACTGGTGCAAAGTACAATGTCACTAGGGTTTTGAATCAAGCTAACTTCGACATTGATATGGAGCAATATAACAGTTACAGCAAGCTCTATTTGAGTGTCTTGTTTGCCTTTAACTATGGCCTCAGCTTCGCAACTCTCACTGCTACTATCTCACATGTTTGCCTCTTTCATGGAAAGTAAGTTCCTTTGTTCCTATATCAGTCATATAGTACTCCTTCTTCTGTTCCCTTATATAGGGCGCGTTCTATGAAGAATTAATTGTGCATAATATAAGTCAGTCATTTATTATTTTTTTTCTAAATATTACCCTTATTACAATTTACTAGAAAGAGACTTGAAGTCTAATGTAATGCTTCTTTATGCTTTTAAATATGGGTAAAGTTAATTTTTTTTATTTTCAAAGAAAATTAATGAGTCAACTGCATTTCTTTAGTTCTGGAGGTAGTTAAAGGTGACTTATAATTGGGATCGAATGAAGTAGTTTGTAAAATGAAACTTCTATACTTCCTCATATCCCTGTTATAAGGCGTCTCTAACCACTTCGTGGAAACTAATAAGAGGTGGTTAAGTCATTAATTTTATATGAAAATGGAATAAATTTCTGATTTTACCTATATTTAAATGAATTTTTTTTGAGTTGTATTACATTCTTTCTGATAGTTGATGACTTTAAATAAGGTTAATATTGAAAAAAATTTAATTAATGACCATTCACCTCTTCTCTGGAAGGTGCCTTGTAAATGTAATATGGATAGGAAAAAGTATATATATATGTGTGCTGAAGCTACATTTGTTTTGTGTTGAAAGAACTATATATGAGATGTGGAAGAAGACGACAGATCAGCTAAAAGATGACTTCGCAGATGTGCACACAAGGATCATGAAGAAGAACTACGAACAAGTTCCTGATTGGTGGTTTATTTCTATTTTGGTGATAATGGGTGGTCTTGCTTTATTTGCTTGTCAAGGTTTTGGAGGTCAGCTTCAACTTCCATGGTGGGGAGTCTTATTCTCTTTCGCCATTGCATTTGTCTTCACTTTGCCTATTGGGGTCGTCCAAGCCACAACAAACATGGTCAGAATCTTCATTAATTCTGCGATGAATCACTCAAAAATAACTTTGATTAATTAATTAATTACCATTATTATTATTCTTTTCTCTGTAAAATGAGATTAATTATTTTAACTCCCTTTATAATTGTGCAGCAAGTAGGGCTTAATGTCATAACAGAGTTAATTATTGGGTTCATTTACCCAGGAAAGCCTCTTGCTAATGTGGCTTTCAAGACCTACGGCTACATTAGCATGTCTCAAGCACTTGGCTTCGTTTCTGATTTCAAATTAGGGCACTACATGAAAATTCCTCCTAAATCTATGTTCATTGTCCAGGTATATCTATATATAGACACACACTCTCTCATAGCTTGTTTGAAATTTTGTAAAATTGTACATTTGGTCACTAATTTTTGCAAAAGTTCAGTTTGGTCTCTTAATTTTATAAAGTACTATTTTTTTAGTCTTTTAACTCTTATAACATTAGTCTAAAATAAAGATTTTTTTTTTGTGTCCGTCGTTGTTATTATTAAAAATTTAAACTTAAGATGTAAGTATTTAAGAATATTTTTTTAACACTTAGAATTTTAATGGTAGCATTTTTTGCTAACGGTGTTAGGTTAGACGATTGAAAATATACTTTATAAAATTAAAGGATCAAAATAAAACCTTTGGTGAAGTTAAAAAACTAGAGATTATTCACTTCACTTTGTCTTGAAAATTTTAGTATCATTTTTCATTTTTGCCCCATTAATTATTGATTAGTATCATTGCATCAATTAATTATTTGTTCATTTTCTCTCTCACTCACTCTCCATAAATAATGATGTTTTTAGAAAAAATAAGTTGCATTTTCTAAATATTTATTACTTTTAATTAGTTTTAACAAACTTCTTATTTGTATTTTACAAAAAGTAGGAAGGAGTATATTCATTCTTCACACCTGAATCCTCACCCTATATATACCTAATATATGCATTATTTATTTGCAGTTGGCTGGAACCATAGTTGCTTCTTTAGTGTACTTTGGAACAGCATGGTGGCTTCTAACGACTGTAGAAAACATCTGTGACCCAAATCTATTATCAGAAGGAAGTCCATGGACATGCCCAGGCGACGATGTGTTCTATAACGCATCAATCATTTGGGGAGTGATAGGCCCCAAAAGAATGTTCACAAAAGAAGGAAACTACGCACAAATGAACTGGTTCTTCCTCATCGGTCTCGTCGCTCCAGTCCCGGTTTGGATTCTCTCACACAAGTTCCCGAACCAGAAATGGATTCCTCTCATAAACATGCCCATCATTTTAAGTGGAGCGGGAGGGTTACTTCCTGCAAAAGCCGTGAATTATATTATGTGGGGAATTGTTGGAATTTTCTTCAACTTTTATGTGTATAGGAAGTTTAAGGGTTGGTGGGCGAGACATACTTATATTCTTTCTGCTGCTCTTGATGCTGGGGTTGCTTTTACCGGTGTTCTTTTGTTTTTTACCCTACAAAGTTATGATATTTTGGGTCCTTCTTGGTGGGGTCTTGAAGCTGATGATCACTGTAATTTGGCTAAGTGCCCTACAGCACCAGGTGTTAAGGCTCCTGGATGCCCTACTTTTTAAGTGTAAATGCATACGCACGTATAGACACTTCTTTGTAGTATTTTGAATTCAGATCAAGAAACGAAATGATCAATGCCATGGCGGTTAGAAAGTTTTCATATTGCTTCTTCTTGCATTTTCTATTTAGGACCATACATCAAATTTTATGGATCTATTAAGTCAAGTTTTTCAATCATACCTTACTATGTGTATGGTTTTCTTCATGTGTGTTTAAATTAAGTTAAGATATTAAAAATAATAGGATATATGGTGGAGTGAGATTGGATAACTTAACGAAATAAGTATAAGGAACTTGATATAAATTTTCTCCAACTATATATAACTTATGAAAAAAGAGATTAACCTAGTATGATAAGGTATTACTCCTTTGGTCCTTAATTATTTTCTAAATAACTCTTATTTATACTTCTTTAATAGTAATAAAGTAAGAGAGAGGGGAGATGATTATATTTTAAAAAAAATATCATATTAATTAATTTAATTAATTTTTTAATCTAATCAAATTATTTAAATAAATTTTATATTAAGGATGGGATGAGTATTTAATGTAGGAGTATTCCCTCACTTGACAATGGATATTCTAAACTCTTATGTTTTATATAGATGACTCTCATACAATTAATTTGGTACATCACTTATATCTGCACGGGGATTAATGTTTAGAAGGTTATCTACATATTAATTAAAATTTGAGGAGGTGAGAATTCTTTTCATTTTTTAGGCGTCAAATTATGAAATTGCCCTCTGTCCTTTTTATCCATTTTCACGCCTCGCCTCCCCATTTCCTTCTGCGATACAGAGCGGTACATTGGCAGGGCAGGTGCGTTGAAGGCGCTGTGTGAGTGAAGAGGCGGGTGAGCGAGCGACGCGGGATGGGCTTTCATGGCATGCAAGGTCTACTGCTGTTGCCTTCTTAACCTGATGCCACTCCTCTTCCATTTCATTTTTAAGTCGAAAGAAGCAGAGTGAGGAAAAGAAGAGATAGATCATTAGAGTTGAGGGAGGAGTGTCCGCCGGTGGCTGGGGAATCCTGTCGCAGTTGTTCTTTATCATCCACGATGCTGTTGCTGCTCGATGTTGCTGCTGTCATGCGCTACCGTCAGAATTTCCCTATTTTTACTGTGGCACCATAAATCTCTGACGTCTCTTTCCTCTGTTGCTAGAAGTTCTGTCGTGAGTGTGTGTGTATGATAAGACTAGCTTTTCCCTCTCTATTGATCATTCACAGTTATGGGTTGGATGATTTAATTCTCCTTACTTCTTCCTGTGTGCCGTGAACTTCAGTTGTGGGGGAAGTGTTGTAAATTGGTTGATGGGAGCTCGCCATTGTTCTGTGTAGCAAATGTCCCACACCCATGCCGCCACTGAGCCTATTCTCTAATTCAATTGATTGTGTGGTTGCAGAGTCATCGACCGTGGGTGGTAAGTGTTCTGACTCTATTTCTGTTCACCGTCGCTGAGATTCGTGAGTTTTGGGTTAAGTCACTGATTAGGAACATGTTTAGGCTTGAATCATAATATATAGGTGGCTGCTGTTCCTTCCTTACTGATTTGTGAGTTGCCGAGTACATTGAAGACAGTTTTGTTCGGTGTCCGTTGGGTGAGTTTCATTTAATCTGGAATGTTGTTGTGGGAACAGTTGAGTGCGTGTACTATGATATTGTGCCTGGAGCTGCGTCTGTGTGTGTTTGGGTATGTGTTAATGGTTGTTGGAAAGAAGAGAAATGAGGGAACAGAAGGAAGAAGAGGAGAAGGATGAACTAGATAGAATGTGTTTATGGTTGCTATTTTTGGTGTGTGTGCATATGTGAACAGAGAATGAGGAGACAAAATGCATGTGGTCGGACGATATATGATTATGCCTAAATGAATTTGCCTTGGCCTGCTGTTTTGATGTATATACATATATATGTTGTTGCTATTTTTGATTTGGGAGGCATGCATGTGTGTGCGCATTTATGTGCGATGTGTTGTTTGCAAAGAAGGGAAATGAGAAGGGCAGAAGCAATTGTCTTATAGGATGAGGTTTTTTGGATTAAATTGAATTGCTAAACATGTATATGCCTAAGCTTGATGTTTTGGGTTAAGAGACTTAGGGATTTATTTCATAATGATGCGGTGATGATGCTCTAGAAAGAAAGTTAAGGAATTATGTAATTGTTGCAGATATGCATATATATATATATATATACACACACACATAGGTAAATGAATAAATGAGTTGGGAAGTTAATGCAAGTATTTTGTGTGAGATATTTATTATATTATATAATTTATTTAGATATTAATTGGGATAATTAATAAATATTTTTTAGTGTGACTCATAGTCATTTGGATCTAGTCTGAGGTGGCTTAGTGGGTTAGTGACTCAATTTATTTAAGGTTGATTTCTTGATGGTGGAAAATAATAATTTACAATTGAAATATATCGTGCAATTATTTCCTGAGTCCAGAGCGAGACCTATTTTCTCAACTCCCTCTCGAAGGTTCCCCACTGGTGACGGCAGTTCATAAGTTGTCATCATTGTGGCTAATTACCTGTTAGAAGAACTTGTCGTTTATCTAACGGTGTTTTCTTATTGACAGGTGTCTCTAATTGATTCAAGTTCTTCTCGAGTGATTATTATGTGTTTGAGATGTTTATTTTTTAACATGTGGTATCAAAACCTTGTTTGAGATCCCCTCTCCCTTGTTTGTTAATTTATAATTCTCATGAGTAATAATATGAGAAAGAATATGGGATATATAGAACTCTAGAGATCATGATTTATTTTATTTAATTTTGATCCTTTAACTATTTGTTCTGTCAATGCCTGAGAGACTCCACTGTGAGATTGGTGAGAAAGAGTTTTCCGTCGCGGACGCTCGAGAACTCGGCCGGAGCAAGCAAGCACCAAGCAGTGGCTCTGCGAAACAGTGCAGACCTATCAGCATTTCCATCTTGAATTGCAGAGTCGCCGCCGCTGGGGATTTGATTCCCGTCAAATCCTTGTTCAAGACCTACTTGCATGGTGTTTTTTTTTATTTTTTTCGTTATGTATTTGGGCCATCTGCTTCTAAGTTAACCAAAAAAAAAAAAAAGACTTTGGACAGTTTCAATTTTCGGCCGTCATTTTTAGCCACCAAAATATATGTGTATATATATATTTTTATTTTATTTTGGTTGGATACTGGCCATGATCTGGGCTAACTAATTTTCTCTTGTTTTTGAGAAGCAGATTGGGTCAAAGTTTTAGGCTATGCTAATAATTTTTTGGGTGTGTTGTCGTTCTGGGCTTATGTTGTTTTGGGCCACCTGTATTTTTTCTATTTTTTTTGAAAAATTACAGATTGGGCCGACTCGTGTTTTGGGTCAGCTACAATTTTTTTAAACAGCTTTCTGTATTTTCTGGGTTTGGGCCGTTGAAGTTTTTTTTACAGACTGGGCCAACGAGTTTCTGGGCCATTTACTGAACAATTTTTTATTAAAAAAGGTGTCTGCTGGGCCTTCGGATTTTGGGCTGCAGATAATGGGTTATCTGATTTTTTTTCCTCTGAAATCAGATTGGGTGGACATATCTCTAGGCTGTCCATTGGACAATTTTTTTTTTTGGTTTGTTTCTGGACTTACATTTTTTTGGGCCTGGATTTTTTGATTTCATTTCTGAAAAATATTTTAGGCTCTGTTTTGGACTTCTTGAGTTAGAGCCATTTGGTTTTATTTTTAAAAAACTAATTTTGGCCATTTAATTTGATTTTTTAAAATATTTTAATTACTATTACATACGCTGTAAATATTTAAATTAATTTCTCAACTATTTAAATATTTAAAAAAGGTGTTTACAAATTTTAATTTTTATGTATTTAATTACCTATTTTTGTGTATTAATTTCTCATTTGGCAATTAAATTAACTATTTAATTTTTGTAAATTTTTTTTGAGTTGAAATTAATTTATTAAACCTTTTTTGGGTGTATGAAATAGTGGGAGAATTTAAATTAAATTATGTAGTCACATTTGTTGATTAAATTAATTTGTTAAATGCTCAATTAAGTTGTGCATATTTGGAGTTATATGCACGTAAAGTGATATTTGTGATTAGCGTGCAATTTTTTGAGGAGTAGTCACAGTATCCTTGTTTATTGATTTTGTTGCATGCATTAATTAATCACATATGGATTTAAAATATCACTTATAATTAAATATATAGTTATGATTTATCTTAACCCACAGGTAGATCTTTTATATTTGTACATTTAATTAGGGGAGAATTAATTGCTCCATCACGTTGTGCATATTTGAATTTTCAATGCACATGAATGATATTTGTGATTAGCGTGCAGTTCTTTGAGGAGTAACCATAGCATCCTTGTTTATTGAATCTATTGCATGCGTTCATTAATCACATATGGATTTGAAATATCAATTGTAATTAAATGTGTAGCTATAATTTATCTTTGCCTACAGGTAGATATCTTATAATTGTATATTTAATTAGGGTGGGATGGAACGGCCTTGTTATTTTCTAAGTAACCCATAGGTATTGAAAAATTACAAATCCGTTCTAATTCTATCACTTGAGATAAATACATGCTATACTAATGTCTTTGCCCACAGGTAGACATTGGTGATACGTATTTATATTGCTTGCGTGCTACATTGAGATAAGTATGCATATATGGCACAGTGACTTCTGATTACTTCAAATTTTTACTTGTGAGCTTATTTGTACGTTTTTCTGTTCTATTTTTGCAGAACCAATTGTTACCCCTAGGATTATGGCTGATGTAAGTAACAAAACAATCTTAGATGGCATCATTAACTATGATAACTAGAGAGACAATGTTTTGCTGTAGCTCATTTTCTTATATTTGGATTAGGCCTTGAGGTATGAAAAACTTTTGAAACCTAATGATGCCTCCAATGATAGAGAGACAAAGGAGAGGTATAATATGTGATAGTGGAGTAACCGCTTATCTCTTCTGCTTATACAACAAAGGATCACTAGAGGCATTAGGGGAGCAGTTCCTAAGTGCGATACAGCCAAAGGAACTGACAGACAAGCAGATGGGTGGTGCCATCGTGTCTGAATTATGTGCTAAGAGGCTTACAGGTATTGGCGGTGTGAGGCACCATGTATTGGAGATGAGAGGTATGCTTTCATCGTGTGTTACTTTTGAATCTAACTTTTCTAGCGTTAATGATGACACTTGGTGGATTGACACTGATTCGATGATCCACATTTTGACTACCACTCAGGGCTTTCTGTCAAGTAGGTCTCCACATCCCAATGAGAAAACTGTCATTTCAGGCAGTGGGAGAGGAGATCCTGTGAAAGCTGTTGGAACTTTTTGCATAACCTTTTCAAATAATCATGTTTTGGAACTTTATGATGTGTTTTATGTTCCCTCTTACAAAAGGAATTTGATTTCTATGTCAAAACTCATTCCATTTGATTACCATTTAGTTCTTTCTAAGAAACTTATGACTTTGAAAAGGGATTTTGTTTTGATTGCGAATTTAGTTATGATTGATGGCTTATTTAAAATTATTTCTGATTCGCCTCAATCTTTTTCTATTTCTCGTGGTACTAAGAGAAGTGTCATCGATGAGAATTCTTATAGCCTGTGACATAGGAGATTGGGACATATCTCCGTTGATAGAATCAAAAGGTTAAACAAAGAAGGAATTCTTCCATCTTTGAACCATTCAGAGTTTGATTCTTGTGTGGACTGCATTAGGGGTAAGCAGACCAATAGTCACATAAAGGGGTTAAGAGAAGTTATGAGTTGCTAGAAATTGTACACACGGATATTTGTTTCCCTGATTTGACTACACATGGTCAAAAATACTTTATCACCTTTATTGATAATTACTCATGATACATGTATGTCTACATGCTTTATAATAAAAGTGAGGCACTAGATGCTTTCGAGGAATATAAAGCGAAAGTAGAAAAACAGATTGGGAAACTAATCAAGATCGTGAGATCAGACCGTGGCGGTGAGTATTATGGCAGATACATTAGTGAAGGACAAGTACCATGTCTATTTGCTGATTTTCTTCGAGAGCAAGGTATAGTAGCCCAATATACTATGCTTGGATCACCTGACATGAATGGTGTAGCTGAAAGAAGAAATAGGACATTGCTGGATATGGTTAGGAGCATGATGAGTAGCTCCAAACTATCACCTTCTCTGTGGAAGGAAGCACTCAAGACAGCCACATACATATTAAACAGGGTTCCAACAAAGGCAGTGTCCAAGACACCCTTTGAAATTTGGAAAGGATGGAAACCCAGTTTAAACCATTTCAAGATATGGGGTTATCCTGCTAAAGTAAGAGTGTATAATCCACAAGAGAAGAAGTTAGACCCCAAGACTATTAGAGCTTACTTTGTAGGCTATGCGGAGAAGTCTAAGGGTTATAATTTTTATTATCCTCCACCTTCTAGAAGGTTTGTTGAGTCTAGGAATGTCAAGTTTCTTGAGAATGATGTGATTAGTGGGAGTGATTATCTACTAGATGATCACATAGAGTGAACCACTGATGTCATTCATGATGGGACGTCAATAGTTAATGATCATCCTATAGTTGGGATTGACATTCCTACTATTAGGATTGACATTGAACGTGATGTAGACCCTGTAGCTCAAGTTGACGATACTGAATAAGATAGACACATACCGGATGGTCAACCTATCACACAAGTGGAACCTTCATAATATGTGATAGAGGATGTCCTTATTCATCAACCTGGATCAACCTAAGAGGTTGAATTGAGGAGGTCGACTAGAGAAAGGAGACCAGCATTACCTGATGACTATGTAGTGTATTCTGCTGAAGTTGACTTTGATGTAAGTGTTGAGAATGATCCTTTATCGTTCACTCAGGCTATGAAGAGTGCGAACTCTAAGTTGTGGTATGATGCTATGATTGATGAAATGAATTCCATGGCAAACAACCATATTTGGAAACTTGTAGAGATGCCTAGTGGGTCTAAGGCCATTAGCTGTAAATGGGTTTATAAAACCAAGAGAGACTCACAAGGTAACATCGATAGATACAAGGCTAGGTTGGTTGCTAAGGGTTTCACTCAAGTAGAAGGAATCAATTACAGTGAAACATTTTTACCTGTATCTAAGAAAGATTCATTCTGTATTATCATGGCATTGGTTACACATTTTGATATGGAGTTGCACCAAATGGATGTGAAGACTGCTTTCCTCAATGTGAACTGGAGGAAGAAGTCTATATGAAGCAACCTGATGGGTTTGTTGCAGAAGAGAAAAAATATTTGGTATGCAAGTTGAAGAAATCAATATATGGTCTGAAACAGTGTTCACGACAGTGGTACTTGAAGTTTCATGAAGTAATCACATCATTTGGTTTTGTTGAGAACATCATGGATGACTGTATATACCACAAGTCTAGTGGGAGCAGGATCGTATTCTTGATTTTGTATGTAGATGACATTCTACTTGCTACCAATGATCTGGGTTTATTGCGTGAGGTGAAACAGTTTTTTTTCAAGAGTTTTGGCATGAAAGATATGGGTGAGGCATCTTATGTCATTGGCATAAAGATCCATAGAGATAAAATCCAATGTCTTGTAGGCTTATCTCAGGAGGCTTACATTGTCAAGATTCTTGAACGTTTCAGAATGCAGAACTATTGATCTAACGTGGCTCCTATTGAAAAGGGAGATAAATTCAGTCTAAAATATTGTCTTGAAATTGAGCTTAAAAGGAAACAGATGGAAAGGGTTCCATATGCCTCAGTGATAGGAAGCTTGATGTATGCACAGGTTTGTACAAGACTTGGCATCGCTTTTGCTATGTGTATGTTGGGAAGATACCAAAGTAATCCTGGGGAAGCACATTGGATAGCTGCAAAGAAAATGTTTAGATACCTACAAGGTACTAAACAATAATGCTCACATATAGGAGAACAGATAATCTGGACATGATTGGATACTCAGATTTAGACCTTGGAGGATGCGTAGACACTAACAAGTCTATATCTTGTTACATCTTCCTGTTGGCAGAAGGAGCTATATCGTGGAGAAGCGTTAAGCACTCAAACAACTCCTTCTACTGGTGATACTGAGTATATTGCTTATTTTGAAGCAGGTTCACAAGGTATTTGGATAAGTAATTTCATTGCTGGGGTTAAGATTATGGATTCAGTCTCTACACCAATTAGAATTTACTGTGATAATGCAGCTGCGTTGGCCATAACGAACAATAAAAGGAATAAAAGTCGAAGCAAGTTTGTCGAGCTTAAATTCCTTTGTTTAAGAGAAAGAGTTCAGGATGACCAGGTTTTCGTTGAACGCATCAGTACATTGGATATATTGGCTGATCCTTTGATGAAAGGACTGGAGCCGAACGTCTTTGTGACACATGTACCTCATATGGGACTTCGTCCAATTTTTGATTAGTGGAGGTATGAGCAATGAAATCAAATTTTGTGGTTTATCATTTCAAATTTGTGATTGTATATATTTGTGCTATTGAAATTGATAAACATTGAGATATGAATCGAATGAACATTAGGTTCATGTATATTGTGATACCCATTAAGTGATGGTGCTACCTATAATACATGGAAAGTAATACTCGATCATAGGGGACTTATCGCCATAATTCTTGTAGCATGACATCAGTGTACCTAGACAGGGCAATGTCATTGAGTATACGGGCCAAGTAGGAGAATGTGAGATATTTATTATATTATATTGTATAACCTATTTAGATATTAATTAGGATAATTAATAAATATTTCTGAGTGTGGCCCGTAGTCATTTGGGCCCAATCCAAGGTGGGTTAGTGACTCAGTTTATTTAAGGTTGATTTCCTGATGGTGGAAAATAACAATTTACAATTGAGATATATCTTGCGATTGTTTCCTGAGTCTAGAACGAGACATATTTTCTCAGCTCCATCTCAAAGGTTCTCCACTGGTGACGGCAATTCACAAGTTGCCATCACTGTGCCTAATCACTAGCTGGAAGAACCTGTCATTTATCTAAAGGTATTTCCTTATTGACAAGTGTCTCTAATTGATTCCAGTTCTTCCCGAATCCAGATCAGTAAAGCTAATGCAAGAGGTAACTTTGAGTTTCTGCTGCATCTTGTATTTGTATATATAATAGTCTGAAATGATTATTATGTGTTTGAGATATTTATTTTCTAACATTTTATTGAAAAGAAAAGGGGGTATAGAGGCATTAAGGGCCCTGCCCGAAAAAAGCATGGGCTACATTTTGTAGCCCGATGCCTGCCCTACCCGGTAAAAGCCCTAACCATTTTGGGCTAGGTGTGGGCGGGCTGGGCATGCCCAAGTTGTGATACAATGCTCATGTTGTAGAAAAAATATGCAATTATAAACTTCTAAAATAATACCATATTCATATGTCTTCAAGAGTTAAATAATATCTATAATCTACTAAAAATAAGGTAACAAAAAGATAATAATTAAAGTCTTAAAATTTATTGCATATAAAAAAAACTTTGAAGTCTAAGTAGTTTGTAATTACAACTTTACATCAATTTCTCAAATGTTGATAAGGATAAAGTATCTAAAAAATAAAAAAATAATTATAATTTGTACTGTAATCATATGATGATTAATAAAGTTAAAAAAATTAATATAGTTATAAATATTAAAAGACGCAACTTATGACTTATATTTCTAAAATGACCCTTTAGTCACCAGTAACTATCATATTCTCCCTTCCAAGTATAGCATCTAGGGAGAAAAGTAAAAAAAAAAGAAAAGTTCTCATGGGCAAGGCAGGGCAGGGTAACCCCTTTGCCCGATGCCCAGCCCGAAAAAAGTATGGGCAGCATTTTGCAGCTCGATGCCCAGCCCTGCCCTATATTCATCGGGCTGGGCAGGGATTTTTTTTTGCGGGCTCGAGTGGGCATACCGGGCCACAGGCTTTATGAACACCCCTAAGAGGCATTGGTATGACTGTATTAAGTTAAGGGAAATGGACATAAGGTTGGTGAGATGAAAAGTGAACTTTTGAGAGACTGTCAATTATAATTACATGTTTGGTATAACAAGAGATGGATAGTAGTTCTTGATAAAATGTTTTAATTTTTGGAAAAATTTAGGAAAATAAAGGAAAGCTAATATTCTGAAGCGGAGAGCAATAGTAAGTTTAATTGAAGTATTGCAGGTGAGTGAATAACATTTCCTAATCATGATATTTTGAAATATATGTAATTATTTGATATTTCAGTTAAAAGTAAATTTTAGCATGATTTACAAAAAGCAAGCATATGAACTCATGGCTTTGCATGTTAGAAATGATTTATTCAAATTCATTATTGAATAATTGATTATATGATTGATAAAATCTTTTAATGAATTATCATAGAAGTTCATGCTGGGGGATTTCATGATTATGAATAATTTTAGTAGAAATTGTTGCATCGAAATTGTTATGATTTAAATGTCAAATTACCCCTATGCATGTTAGAAAGGGTTTTAAAGAATAGAATACAGAATACTGGTTACTAAAAGTAGTATTATTAGTCCTTGGTGCACTATGGTTAAACCCGAGCTCGTCCGTTATTCGTGGGATTTATTCTCGCGCTTGTTTCGCGGCCTTGAGCCACGCCTGATTGGTTAGTTTCCTTCATGGACTGTGTGTCTACGCCTGTTTCATTTTGTCAAAGTCCTACGAAAAAAGTGTTATTTCAAAACGATTATTTCAAACGGTTTTCCTAAAAAGAAAACGTTTATCGAACTATTTATTTTGAATTACGAAATTTTATGATTTATGTTAAACATATTGAAATTAGTTATTTTCGTATTTCAAATTATTTTTGGGACATTATTCACGAGTATTATTTGGATTCAGATAGTGCTGTCGATCCTAACCATCCAGCTGAGCAGTGAAAAGTCTATGCATGCATCCGAGTAGCTTTTGTTGACATATCGTCTTATTATGTAATTAAATATTTTAAGAACACGTGTATTATTTTGTTATAAGTTTAGTTGCTCCACCTAACTTATAGATAAGATTCTGGTTATTTTGGAAAATGTTTGTAAACGAATTAAAACGTTTGTAGTTCGTTGTAAGGTCTTCGGGAGATCGGTTACATAGACGATCCTGTCGAAAGTCCTACAAATGACTTGCGTTTTGATTTGAATATATTTGATACTCTGATTATTAATTTAAACGTTTAGTTAAACTTAAAGACTTAAGGAATGTGAATTTATACATATTAATTGATGACTATTTGGTGATCTCTATTGTTGCAAATTTGACTTAGTTATTGGTTTACCGAAAAAAAACTTGTTTCTAGTTGTACTTGATGAAATTAGCTGACATTTAATACATAATTTGGTTTGGTTATAAACTTTTAAGCCAAACACTATAATTTGGATGCTGCACAATTTTGTTGTAATTTGGACTCTAAGTGTGGTCATTAGACAATATTTCCTAAGGAAAAGATTGACTTTGGTTGGTGCATATGAAATGTTTAGTTAAAATTTATAAAATGACTTCTTAATAATGTTTTCATTTAAAGGATTTCCGGTAATCTAGTTATGAGTATAGGTTTAGGTTTGGATTATAATTTTGCATGAAAAATTTATCTATAAAATCTTACATTGTGAGTTATGTTTTGGTCTAAGAAATTGACTTGGCCTTAGTCGACATGAGGTTTATTGAACCCTTTTTCTTTTAATGTAAGTAGTATAAAGAAGGATTGAACAAGTTAGTAATTGAACTTGATAAGGAATCACTTATTGTCAAATCATGAGGGTTATTGTTTAAGAAATATACGCATTAGGTTCATTAAAAGAGATATAAAAGAAAATTTAAATGTTGATTGTATTAAATTTCTAGAGGTCGAGATTTTAGTAAAGGCCTACTATATTTTGAGGTATTTTAATAAGAGATATGGGAATATATGAGTTAGTGAATGACCACAATATGGTTGAAGAATAAAAGTTTTTGGTTGTTAATTGGAAACATTGCAAAGATTAATAAAGTTTTTAAATGATAGTTAAAACTTCTACCAAAGCTGCAATTTGGGGGTGAGGATTGAGGTGGATTTGATTAATTAATGTTTTAAATTGGTTCAAGATGAGTGAAAAAGAAAGAAAGAAAAGTTTGATGAGTAAGGATTTCCATATTCAAATGTTAAATATATTTAAATTATTTCTTTCTGTATTTCATTTATTTTTATTAATGGGACGTTATTCACCGAAAGATTATTTTAGCCTCAGATAGTACTACCGACCTTATACTTCTAGTGAAACAGTGGATGTTCTCAATTCTAGTTATAAACTTGTAGATATTCCACATAAGACTATAGGCAGGATTCCTGCCTCTTTTATCTTTTTGGAATGTAAAAAATATGCTAATATATGAAAATTAAATATGGCTTATGCATGTGTAAGATTGTTATTATATTAATTATAATATTTGAAGGCTTACAGAATGTGAGTTATTTTATATTTTGTATCGGCCACCCCTTGATTTTTGATGTGTGACAAAAATGAAAGGCAGAGAAAGTTAAGAAGGGATAATACATATCACTCTAGAGGTTATTACTGTTATTGAGAGGATTAATTTAAATAGTAAAAATTTACACATGATTATGTGCTATTCAATTATTTTAAATTGGTTACTTATATGTTATAGGATGTACTAGAAGAACAAGCAACCTAAAAATCTTTCATTCTTAGAAAAGGAATAGATATCATATAACAGCTTATGGGAAGGCCTGACCACCTTGGTCCAATAAGAGGGGCCCCTACAGGAGTTATTCAAAAAGAGTTTTTTTGGCTCCGCATCATAAAAACCAAGTGCAGCCTCCAAAGACATTGTGCCCAGAGACGAGCTCCAAAAGGTTCGAGATGAACTTATTACACAACATCAAGTGGAGATGCAAAGGATGCGCGAGGAGATGGATGCCAGACTCAACCAAGCTATGATGATGATGGGCTTCCATATTGCCGTCCAGTTTTTAGAGGTAAAAAATATTCACTTCTTTTCATGGGACATTTAACATGTATTTTGTCTTGAGTAATTTTTTTCATATTTTCAGGGTTCTTCTGTGTTGACAAGTTGTAAGGATAGTAACAATAAGAAGAAGAATTTTGTCTCCTAACCATCTGACATTGACCCTAACCCAAACCAGATCGAAGGTAATAGGGAAAAATGTTGTCTCTTCATACAATTTACTAGAAGAGAATTCCACAGGGCAAATTGAAGGTGACATTACATACTATCAAAGAAGGTTTTGACACTACTCGGTTCCCTGCCCTACTGATGAGATCCACATATTGAAGAAGGTGGTCACTAGGGATGAAAACAGGTCATGTAACCTGTCAGGGGCCTGTGGCCTGTCTTGTTTTAAAAAATACACAAGCTTAGGCCTATATAGAAGCATGCTTTACTTAAAAGGCCAGGTTCAGGCTCCTCAAGAAGCATGTTAGGCCTATTAGGCGGCCTGATCTTATTATTTAAAATATATTTAGTATGAAAGTATAATAGGTAGGTGTCAAATCATCCACCTATTAAACATAATACAACAATCAGACCATGAGACTAAGGGATATTATTGTAAATTTTATTCTTACTTTTATTTTAACAAGAATGAGAAATGAATTTTAACATTGTGGATTTGTGGTTAACCCTAAATCCCTAATCGCACTCCTTCTCATTGTGCCACTTTCTCAGAATCCCTATCTAGATCGCGGTCCTTCTCATTATAGCACCTTCTCAGACTCAGTCTAAACAGCATTCCATTTCTCATCTTCTCCAGATCAAATCGTGCCTCCACTGTTGCTCAATTCACTCGCTGTCATGTCGCATCCGTTTGCTATCGCGTCCCCATTGTCCATCGCATCCAGATTTATTTGCATCATTTGAACTCTTCCTCTGAATCTTCTTCCAACTCTTTTTCTCCCTCTTCAACATCGTTGTTATCTTAGGAAGTACAATCCACTTCTTTATTGCTGGCTTCAACCAAATCCCTATCCCATTTGTTATTGGAACTATCACCATTGAAACTCAACTTCTTCACCGACCACTTTCATACACCATTGCTCGCCCATTGTTATCAGATTCCACTTCCTTAGCACTGTTGCCAAGTACCTATCCCATTGTCATTCAACCAAATCCCTATCTTATTTGGTTGTCGAGTGATTCCTTTTTGTCAGTGATCTTCATTTTCTGATAGTGAAGTATTGCAATGTTTCAAACGTCTCAAAGTGTTGCAATAATAACTCTGTATGTATTGAAAAATTCTAGAGCCATTGTTATGCCTTCACATATTCAATGTCTGCTTCTGTACAATTTGAATCTCTGCATTTAGAGCTAAAATAGAGCCTCAGTTGGGTCAAGCAGCATACCTTGTTTAAAATAATAACTCATTGTAAATTCATATAGAGTGCCTAATTTTTTTATAAAAATAACTGGAAAAAATTCATATGAAGAAATTCCAAGTGTTGCAATGTTCCAAACGTTCTGTTAGCAATAATAAAATTAGGTTATTATTCTAGTTGTCGAGTATTATTATACTTTTACTTGAGTGATTATGCTTTTACTGGTTGCATTTTCTTTTGCATAATATGACAATATGATTGTTTGATTGAGTAAGTTGACAATATGATTGAATAATATTTTCTTTTGTATTTTCTACCTAATGTGCTGATTTGTTATTTAACAATTAATTGATTGTATGCTTTATGACTTAGTTTTAGTTAATGTCATCTCTAATTGATTGTGAAGCAAAGTCATGAATTTCAATTCCTCCTCATGCTATTGAGGTTAGTCAACTAATACATACATATTCTACTTAACAAACTAATGATGAAAATGATGGTGATGATTGTGTCATCACAAAGAAGAGGCGAAAAACCTCAGCTATTTAGGATGATTTTGATGAAGTTAAAATTGAAAATAGGGTCAAAGGTAAATGCAAGTATTGCAAAAGTATATTTTTCTACTCAAGGAAGGGAGCTAGCACTACCCATCTTTGGAGACATGCCAAGATACATTTGCAAAGGAAGTTGCATGTTTCTTCACAAAAAAGGCAATCCACCATTCCATTTCAACCTTCCAATCTGAACATCAATCCATTTTTGGCACCGATGTTAGATATTTCAGCAAAAGGATGAGGGAAATAATAACTACTGTAATCATGGTGCATGATCATCCTTTTAACATTGTTAAGGATGAAGTTTGGATGTGGGGCTTCTAATATGCAAATTTTGAGTTTCAAAAAATCTCTCGTAAGATAACTAGAAGTGCTTGTTTAGCTATATATGAAGCAGAGAAGAAACATTTAAAAGCCCTATTACAAGGTGTGAGTAAGATTAGTTTGACTACTGATATGTGAAAATCAACTCATTAAGTAGCTGAATACATGGTTATTATTGGACATTTCATGGACACGGGGTAGATTGGCTTCGCAACAAGTATAGTTTAAAGAAGAAATCAAAAGTACAAATTTTGAATTGTAAAAATAATACCATTTCTTTTAGTATTATTTGTTCAATTGTGTTATGATATAATAATATACATTTGATTTCTTATTTTCAAGGTGTTCGAGTAAGAGAAAGAAATTACATTGAAGATTTCATGATGTGTGGCTAATAGTTTTACTTTGATCTGGCCTAGATTGTTGTACTTGTATTCCTGTAATGACCATTATTCTATTTGTTTGGTATTATCTTGTTGGTTCATTAGATATTTTTTTATAATTTGGATTGAGTTATTTTCCAATTTTAGATTGATTAATATTATGAAAAACTTATTTATAGTTTTTGAAAATGTAATTTACAAAAAGGCCTCTTAGGGGGCTTGTCACGAAGGCATGTTATGAAGGCCTATCAGTATAATTATAAAACAGAATTTTTAACATGCTTTAGGCCAGACTAGACATGTTTATAGGCTAGAAAATTATCCTACAATAGGCTATATACTAGGCTCAAGCTAGATTGTTACTTAACAAGCTTGACCTGGCCTGTTTTCACCCCTAGTGGCCACACATGAGTCAAAATCAAAGAAGGTGCTAGAGAAGCCAATATAGCTCCAAAACTCTTCATCGGACTATATCTTCCAAATTTGACAATATGATTACTCTTCATAATATGGAGGAAGCACTTAATTTCACAATTCCATTTGGGATTTTGAGTACAGAGAAGCCTTATAAATTCACCATGGACATGAATGATATAATACAATTCCTAAATTTTTATATGTTGGATTCAGTTGTCACCTAGTAAACCATATTATAAGTTACAAATTTATTTTAATACTTTATATTTAATCATTTGTGCATTGACTACTTTCTCTTTTGAATAACATCCATTTCTATCACAAATGCTTGGATGAAGCAAAAGGAGACATATGGCTTTATGTGTCCAAAAAAATGCAGGAGGTAAGTAACAATAGTAATTCGAGAATGACGTACATGGTGGATGTCATGCCCCGGTCAAAAGACAATATATTTTACATTTTACATTAAATGGTAAGTATACTCTTATTTTGGCGCACACATATACATAATATAGTAAAATATATATAACGTAGTTGATATTTTGTAATATGCATTGAACTCTACTTGTCATTGCCCCTAAGACAATATTGTTTATTAGTTTGATTCAATGTTCAAACATCCAGATCCCGAGATTGTAAACATAAACTTTAGCATGTTATATAATATCTTTTTTTTCCAATTGGTAATAGGATTGTTCAAGGCGTCAATTTTTTTACAGTGCATAGAGATGGTACTAATCCTATATGAATTTTTCCTAAAGTAAGTTATTTTTAATTAATTAAGTTTTATTTTTATAAATTTATTAGGTATAAAGATTAATATTCCCTAATGTACTCTATATTTTTTCATTTTGTTAGTACCGCCCTTAACCTGGTGGTGTTGAACGCGGATACTATATGATCCCTTACATTCATGAAATCATTGAGATAGAGTTCACAGATAACTTACATGAGATATGAAGATGATACGATTAATATTTAATAATTCTTCAATTATTCATATCTTAATACTTACATATTATTTCTAATTTGCAGTCGTTTGATAACAATTTGAGCTATGAAGATTACCTAACCGACTCAGTGAGGGATAATTTAATAAGAACAATACTTCTACACATGCCTTGAAGGTGAAGTACTTGTCAAATTTTTGGTAAATATTTGATCAATAGTTTTTTAACTTGTTTAGTATTGATTATTGAACTATTTTCTTGATTTATATATGCTGTACAAAGAGCTATTTGGTTCATCAAAAGTTTACCAATTTAAATTTTTTTATTATTATGTGGATATTAACATTAATGACTTCATACTTTGCTACTTATAATTGGTCTGTCTTGATTTTGCTAAATGCATGATAGTATAAAATAAAAACTTAACAAAAAACAAAAAAATATATATTTCCACGACGGTTAAATGAATAACTGCCGTAGAAAGACTAAAAAGCTAAAAAAAATAGAGAACTTTCCACGACAGTTAAATGGAGAATCGCTGTGGAAAGTTAACAATTCATGGTGGTTTTCACAAAAATAGCTGTTAAAAGTAAATGCCAATGAGTAGAAAGAATG
The DNA here is from genome assembly GCA_037074615.1 of Leucaena leucocephala. NCBI lineage: Eukaryota > Viridiplantae > Streptophyta > Magnoliopsida > Fabales > Fabaceae > Leucaena > Leucaena leucocephala. The sequence continues at coordinate 10,741,948 of CM073540.1, read as the reverse complement.
TGCCACAGAGTACAATTAACTGTGGTTATTAAATGAACCGCTGTTAAAGGTAATATTTTTCACGGCAGTTTTGGTATAAAACAGCCGTTGAAGGTAACACTTCCATTAAAACATTGACTAATTACAACGGTAGAACTATGCCGCTCATAAAATCGTTGTGAAATATTATTTTTAATCGCCATTAAAGACATTAAAAAACTAGTTTGTAATTATTGTTTAAATTTTTATTTTTGCCTTTAATCATCCACCACTAACATTTATTACGCATCACTAGTGTAATTAGTGGATCTAACTTTCAAAATTTTGTGATAAAACTCTCCAAAGAAATTGAACAAGCTACCTAATTCTCTAAGACGAGTTTTCTTGATTTCTCAAATAACCATTATTACAACCACTTTATAAAATTTAAGTTTAGCATTTTTTATCCAAGTTTGTGAGTTTAATTTTTACTTTTTTCTAAGACTTTTCATCATTTGTATATTAAAACAATAAAAAGAAAACAAAGAGGATTAATATATTATTTTAGTATCTTAGAATACACTATTCAGATGGAAAGCTCTCTTCTTTAACCTAGCAACCAACACAACGAACACTAATCAGAGGGAAAGAAGGGGGAAATCACGACATGTGTGAAGCTTCTAACTATGACTGTAGGACAACCCACAAAGACACCATCGAGAAATGCAAAGTGAGATGACGTGGGCTTGACTGTGAAGATGACTTCACCGATTTCAGTTGGTAGAATCTGAGTGCCTGTTTTATTAAGAAAAATCATAGGAAATGTTACGAAATGAAATAATAACTATAGAATATTAGTTTGTTATGTCAGCAAGAAATGATGGAATGAAATTTATATTTTATAAAAAATAAAAATAAATGTGAAATAATTTTTTTAACTCTATTAACATAAAAATTGAGGGTATAATATTTGTTTGTTATGTCATCAAGAAATGATGGAATGAAATTTATATTTTACAAAAAATAAAAATAAATGTGAAATAATTTTTTTTAGCTCTATTAACATAAAAATTGAGGGTATATTGTGTTGATTCATTGAGAATATAGGTGTTAGTATATTGATTCATGATAGTTTAAATCCGGATTATATAGCCAAAGTTTTGTAATGGGAATTAACTAATTTTTTATAATCAGAGCTTCATATTACTTGACTATGCCAACTAAAAGCTTGAATCAACATATGCATGGAATTGAACCAGAGGTGTCATGAAGAAAGGGCTCAAATAGAAGATGGAGGCAAGAGCATGAGAGGAACTCGAACTGCTAAACCACTAGAACAAAATCAGGAAGTGAGGCTAGCTCAAATGTTCTTCAGTTTACAGAGGAAGATGTGAAAGACAGTAATTAGGATGAAGATACCATATGCTGCGATAGATGGAAAAATTTGTGGCTTCACGATGGAGTATGGTATCTAGACCCAAGGTTTATTTGAATGGGAAGTGAGCATTTATCTTTCATTTTTAAAGTGAAGAGTGTATATGTGCAATTCTAGATGGAGGGCCATGACATTTTAAGGGACTAAATCCTTTAGCCCTGATGAAATGGAGTCCTGGATTGAAGCTTGATTCCTCGAGTTTACAGTGTCAGCCTATTTGGGTAATTTTCCCTTAGTTGGACCTCTAATTCTAGTATGCTAAAATGTTGCGTAAGATTCCTAGTACGATAGGTAAGTCTTATTAATTATGTAGATATGAGTCTCACTTTGCAAAAGAAGTAGGGTTTGTAAGTTTAAAATACTCTTCAATAAGCTAGTCTTTTAATATTGATATATTCTTTTGGGCTTGTGTTGGTGATAGCTTGCAACGAATAAATAACATTACTCATTACTCTAAGGGGATCAAATGTGGAAATAAAAATATGGCAATATGGAAAGTGTTTGAGGTTTGGCATAAGGAAAGATCACTATTAAATCTAAAAAAATAATATAATTATAAAAAAAATCTTACAATAAATGAATAGTAAGTAATGATAATTTACGATATAGGAAACGAGAAATAATCAATGATGTTTATTTGTAGAATTTTTTAGTAATTATACTTTTTATTAAGACTTTATGGTGATTTTTTCACTAAACTATCGCAACGTGGAAGGTGTTGGAGGTTTGGAAATAAGTAAAATAATTGCCCCGATCTAAAGCAAATATGGGTTAATAATATAAGAATACTATAGTTGAAGGAGGGATGGCCCAAAACAACCGACAGTTGAGAAAGGTGAGGAGATAGCTAATGAAGGTTGGGAGGAAGTTGGTTTGAAGAATGGGAAGAAGACCACCAAAAGCAAAAGGGAGAATCAACCAACAGAACATGGGCAAGTGGGAAATCAAAGCTCATCCCAAGGTATGATGCCTAAAGGATAGATTGAATTTTGCAGCCTTATGCAAGTTTGCAGTGAAACAACTTGCTATATGAGGAATAAGATATATTAATTGCATGAAAATTTAATTTCAATGGAATAAGATATAGTGAAAGAAAATAGGAAGGGGTTATTCTTTTGTGTTTATCTGATTTTCTTTGATTTTAAACTTTGTTCTTGGTCACTCAAAATTTGAAAGTTGAAATATTTATAATATGAAAATTTTTAAACAATCACAAAAACATGTCTTTATTTAAAAAAAATGCTCAATTATTTATGTTTATTAGTTTTTTTTTTCAATTTTTCCGTCATGACTTAAAAAATTTGAAATTTACAACTTATATTGTTAAAAACATTTATTAATGTTTTGAATATTTAATATTTATTTTGTGAAATTAACTTAGCACGTTTACAGTTCATTACACAAAATTTAACTAATAAAAAACAATTTTTTTGCCTTAAGTAATAAAGAGCAATATTAACAGATTATAAATAGTGCGATATATATAGTGATGATATATCCATATGAATTTATTTATTGATCTTTATATAACTTATATAACGCATAGGAAGCCATAGTGAATGGAATGGCTTGTTTAATTGTTTGTGTGAATGTAAGGTTGACCCACTTTTGTTGATTATTATTGCCGTCCTCTTTTTGTGTCGCACGATTCAAGCTTGGCAGGATTGGCCTCAAATATTTGAAAAATCTGTCCATTATCATAATTTTCACCATTTGGCCAAAAAAAAAATCCGCATTTAAATATGGATGTTTGTGTTTATAATATATTTAACTAATTTAATTAAATTAAAAAAGCTAATTAAATTAATTTATATTATATATATTTTTTTTAAATATTATAATCATCTTCTTTAACTCCCTCTATCATTTTTTTACTTGATTATTGTTAAGAAAATATTAATCAAGATAATTCAAGAAAATATTGATAAATATAAAAAATATATCTTATATTTAAAATTAAAATTAATTTTTTAATTAAATTATATATTAAAGACTAGAGAAATATCAGTAATTTAGTCATTTAAGAATCACTTATGATCCATAAATAGAGGAAAAAACTTAAAACTTTTCTTAAAACTGGGTATCATAAAATAATAAACTTTCTTAAAATTTTAAAAATTAATAACTAAAGTAATATAACTCCAAAAATAATGGTATTTTAACTCTTGAGATTTTTTTTTTAAAGAAAAATAAGACCGACGCCCAGCTTAACCTTTAACCGATTCTATATATGCTAAAACTCTGGAATTTTTTTTAGTATACACACCCAAAATATATAATATGTATGACTTGTTTTAAAACTCTGGATGTATACTATTTTCTTTACCAAAATTTTAGAATTTTACTCGCCCATTTATTATGTTTCTAAACTTCCTCTCTACAGCTACTCAAACAAGCATTCAACCTTTTTTTTTGTAAAAATTTTTAAAAAAAGGTTGAGCTCACTTACGATCCAAGAGCAGGGCGAAGTTTCCCTTCTTCTTAGGCGATACCAATGTTGAGCAGGACGAACCGTTTATTACTCTCAAGTGTAAACCTAGGCACTCAAGAATTAAGATGCCTACCCAAACACTGTGACTAAAAGTAATACAAAATAATATCCTTTAGGAATCGAATTAACTCTTGCATCCTTGCCATTAAAGATGCATGGAACTTACCTTGGGCTTAGACTAGCCCTTCTTCACCTCCTTTTGGAGGCTAATTACAATCGAACATAATAAATTACAAAAGCTTATACAAGGCTTCCAAAACAATATATACAACTTCAACTAACGGGAGTTGGTCCGAGTGGTAAGCAGCTTGGTATCGTTTAAGCTAGGTCTCGAGTTTGAGCCTTGGCGTACGCAGAAAATTCCCGTTGGGAGACTCACCCACCATAGCCAGGTGCGCGAGGAGAGTCGGATCCGGATGTAGTCGGGGCAAAAATCCGGTGAACCGGGTGGGCAACAAAAAAAAATATATACAACTTCACACAAAGATCATATAATCAAATTAAGCTTATAAAACAGTTTTCCTAAAATTTTTAAACCAAATGATAACCTTTGACTATTTTTCTTTGAATTTTTAAGATAGGCCCTTAAACCCCAAAAGATAGTTTTAAAATTGTTACTTCACTTTTGGGGAAACAATTATCTTCACAAACTTTCTAAATTCTTCAAATAATGATCTATAATTTTTCCTTAATGTCTGGGCCTTTACATAATTTTAATAATTATGTTCTCATTTATCTCGTTGAAGTTTCATTGGAAAATAGAGTTTGTGGCCAATTAAATTCTTTTGGAGGCATTTTCACCTTGAATAGTTTCTATAGGCCTTAAAAAAACCTTATAAACCTTTTTTCTCAGGATTTTTCTTAATTTTTTTGAATTTCCTAGGAATTTTTCTACAATTATATTTTTGGCCCCAAAGCTTCTCGTAATAACTTCTTTTAGCCCCAATTTTCTTTTTCTCTCACTTCTGCCTATCTAGTCTCTAAACTTCTTGCTTACTCTCATTTGTCCCATACATATCACATCTTACTTATTTAATCAGCATTTAAAATACTCTGGATGTTGTACACTGACTTGGCATTAGTGAAATTTAGGGGACTGATTTGGGTTTTGCAAATGATGGAGTTATGTATTTAGAATTTACGCTTAATTCTCTGCTCGACATAGCTTGTCAGAATGCAATAATGCCTTGCATGATTATGCCATACAACACCACATGGAAGTTGTTTTTGAGTGTTTGTATTTTTTATTATGCAAAGCGTGGATATGTGCATTTTATTCGAGTGAATTAATATAAAATCTTAAAAAAGTAATTTAATTACTTAAAATTTTTAAATAGTATAATCTTATTATTAATACATATATTAGAACTTGTTATTATTAGCTCTTAAATCGTCATTAGGATTTTTATATAATTAAATTATTTGTTTGGACCTTATAATAATTCTTAAAAAATGTGAATTGTTTTATGTTTTTTTTTCCAGTATTTTAATTTTAAAGTCGTTTTCCCCTTGTTTGTGAGTGTTTGTATCTGAAATAGATTAATATTTTTATTATTTCAAATAAAGCACAACAATAAACTAACTAAAGTGAATACATATTTAGCCTTTGTTATTGTATTTGAAAATTAATTTCATTTTTACCTACCAAAAAATCCAAAAATATAATTTGAAAACGAAAACAGATGTGAATATTTAAATTTTGCCGACGTGGAGACTTGAGGTTTAGCAGCCAATGCCTATAGCTAATATAAACCTAACACCACACGTCTACCCTTTTGAGTATGTGGGTTCATTTGCAGATTCCTTTACCAAAATCAAAATGATCCCCTTCATTATTACTATCAATTTTCTGCTATGCATAGCTTCTCAGATTCTGTTGCCAACTAGAGCTGCCATGGCCACTGGGTCGGAGACTGATAGGCTTGCATTGCTTGCTTTGAAGGATACGCTGACCAAAGGCAATTCAGAAGCTCTGCCTTCATGGAATGAATCTGTCCACTTCTGCAAGTGGCAAGGTGTTACATGCAATCTCCGTCATATGAGAGTCTCAGCTTTGAACTTGACATATCAAAATTTGGGGGGCACTCTTGCACCAGCATTAGGTAACTTAACCTTTCTTAAACTCCTCAATCTTCCACAAAATGGATTGCGTGGTCAAATTCCCAAACAAATTGGCCATCTTAAACGATTGCAGTTTCTTGATTTGAGCCAAAATTATCTTGAGGGAAAAATCCCTGTAGCTTTGTCTAATTGTTCTAAGCTCCAGCAAATTTTCTTTATTGCCAATCATTTGATAGGAGAAATTCCCTTCTGGTTTGGATCTATGCAACAACTTACAGCGTTGGAACTTGAATTGAATAAATTTCATGGAAAGATTCCACCTTCCTTAGGAAATCTTTCATCCTTAGAGATTTTGTCTCTTCCATTTAATAATTTGGAAGGAAGTATACCTCAATCTCTAGGAAGACTATCAAATTTGTACTTCCTCAATCTTGGTAACAACAGTCTTTCTGGTATAATCCCTTCTTCGCTTTATAATCTCTCTCACATGGAAGAGTTATATTTTCCTTTCAACCACTTGTGTGGAACTATTCCATCAAATATTGGCCTTGCTTTCCCAAATCTTCAGCAGTTTAACGCGGGACAGAACATGTTGACAGGAACTATTCCAGCTTCATTATCCAACATCTCTCAATTGCAATTATTTTCAATATATGAAAATGCTTTTAGGGGCCTAATCCCTACCTCTTTGGGAAGACTACAGAACCTTCGTATATTTGTAATTGACACAAATAATTTTGGAACTGAAGAAGGTCATCATGACTTGGATTTCCTTTCATCATTAACAAATTGTAGTCAACTGAAAACGTTAGAGATGTCAAATAATAAATTTAGTGGGGTATTGCCAAAGTCAATTGGAAATCTCTCTTCCCAACTTTATTGGCTTAATGTGAAATTAAATCATATCTTTGGACGCATACCTAATGAGATGGGGCAACTAGATGGATTAGCTGTCCTTAATTTGGGACATAATTTCCTTCAAGGCACAATTCCGCGTTCAATTGGAAAGCTTGAAAATCTTGGAAAGCTATTCCTAGAAGGAAATAAATTATCTGGTAGAATTCCTGATATCTTCGGAAATCTTACAAAATTATTTCAACTTTGGTTGTTTGATAATAATTTTGAGGGAACCATTCCAGTAAGCCTCCAACATTGCAAAGGTTTGCAATTATTGTACATAGATCACTATAACTTGATCGGTTATATACCAAAGCTAACTTTTAGTCATCTAGAAAGCATGATACATCTGGACATGTCTTCCAATTCCTTGATTGGTCCCATTCCATCTGAGATCGGTAACATGAAGCATTTAGTGCAATTAAATCTCAGTAATAACAATTTTTCTGGTGATATTCCAACGGAACTTGGGGAATGCATACAGTTGACAAATCTTGATGTGAGCAGGAACTTCCTGCATGGAAGTATCCCCTCATCCTTTAGTGCCTTAAAATCTCTCATCAACTTAGACCTTTCCAGCAATAACTTGTCAGGCACAATCCCCCAAGAACTAAAACATTTTCCAATATTGGAGACTTTGAACCTATCTTACAACCATTTTCATGGTGAGGTTCCGAAAGGTGGAGTGTTTGATGATATCACAGCTATTTCACTCACAGGAAATGAGCATCTTTGCGGGGGAATATCTCAACTAAAGCTTCCCGAGTGCCCAAGAAAGTCGAAGAAGCAATTCAAAGTCATTATCCTTATCATCATGATAAGTGGTGGTCTTACTTGTTTTGCAATTTGCCTAATCATTTTCAAGAGAAGGAAACACAAACAGTCGTCTTCCTCCCCATCTTCTCCACAGAATACTCATTTGAGGGTTTCTTATAAAGAGCTACATGACGCAACCAATGGATTTTCTTCATCCAATTTGGTTGGTGTAGGAACCTTTGGTTCTGTATACAAAGGATCTCTTCAACATTTTGAAACACCTATTGTTGTGAAGGTGCTAAATCTTCAAGCACATGGGGCAACAAGGAGTTTCATCACAGAATGCAAAACTCTCAGTAAAGTGCGGCATAGGAATCTTTTGAAGATATTGACTTCATGTTCAAGCATTGATTACAAAGGCAATGATTTTAAGGCCCTTGTTTTTGAGTTCATGCCTAACGGGAGCTTGGATAATTGGTTGTCAGCGAACGAACTTGGTGAAACTAGAAATTTGTATTTGAATTTCAGACAAAGATTGGATGTAGCTGTTGATGTGGCTCATGCTTTGGATTATCTTCATCATGATTTTGAGGAAACTATTGTTCATTGTGACATCAAGCCAAGTAATGTTCTTCTTAGTGATGATATGGTCGCGCACTTGGGAGACTTTGGATTAGCTAGGCTTCTTCATGAGGTTACAAGCTATTCTGGTGAGGGTCACACTACATCATCAATTAAAGGAACAATTGGGTATATTCCTCCAGGTATGAATCTTCCTATTGTTGATTTTATTTTCTTTAAAAAAACTTTATTTATTTTCTAGTATTCATATTTAAATAGAGACTACATTCTGAGTGTGATAAACATTAAGAGTATCTAAAAATTAATTTGTATATGATTATTAGTAAAATGTTTTGGGAAAAGGTCAATTTTTACCTAAAAATAGCTACAAGTATTATGGACTTTTATAATATTCTCTAAAGAATACTAATGTTTGGTTAGAGTATGGAGAAAGTGGCCAAGTTACAACACAAGGGGATATCTACAGCTACGGGGTTCTTATGCTTGAGATGCTCACTGGAAAGAAGCCAACAGATAGCATGTTTCATGAGGATCTAAGTCTGCCCAAATTTTGCAAGCTAGCATTACCAGATGGAGTCCTTGAGATAATGGATTCAAAATTGCTTGTTCTATCTGATAGAGACCACATGAAAGTTAAGCAGAATTCAAATATGGAACGTGAAATTCAAGAGTCCCTAGCTAACTTTGCTAGGATTGGAGTGGCATGTTGCGCAGAATTACCTAGTGAACGAATGGACATAAAAGTTGTTTTAGCAGAGTTGCTTGCAATTAAGCATAAGCTCTCCACTTTCAACATTGTCATATGAATTAGGTGCATAGCTCTTATGACAGATCTTCTCTATATGGAGTTGGTATATTTCGCAGTTGTAAGCAATAGCTAGATTTAGATTGTAACTATTTATGTATTTCTATTTCATGTTTTCTGCTGTATGTTTCTTCCCGGGTTGAGAAAGTTTGAACATTTTCTTTCAAATGGACATTTGATAGTTTTGCTAAAGAGTCTCTGTTTTTTCTTATCATGATTGAACCAAATATTCCACGAACTGCCACTTCAGCAACTATTAGATTCAATTTTTCAATCAAATCCTAACCATTAATTCTTTTAAATAATAAAAAGTCAAATGGATAAAATTTTAAAATTTTATCAGACCATCATTAATAATAAAATGATTACTTACGACATGATATGATTGGAGAGTTTGTCAATACAGATATAAGTAAATGAATCTATGTTTCGTCCAAAGTTATTATTGTTTGATTTTATTTCACAAAACCATGACCTTCTCTCTGTAGAAAGTTCCCCAGTAACCATTATGGGATAATTTGACTCACATTGTAAAAATTAGAAAATTTATATCCCGAGTTCCCGTTTTCTCTTCAAACTGAGTCGTTGTGAATTTTGTTGTTTTGTTATCGTCTCATCTCTCGAATGCTTCATCAGTCACTGATGTGGTTTCAAGAAATACAATCTTCTTATCAATTTAACATAATCATTTAATATTATCTTCTATGTATAATATATGCGTGTAACTGATTTATTTTAACAAGTTTAAAATTTAGAAAAGGGGTTATCAATTGTGTTACTGTTACGATAAATTACTGATGAGTTGTAGTGAATTGTTATATAAAAGTTTAAATTACTATTCATTATGGTATTATACTCTTTAATTTTTAATATATAACATATTTAATTAATTTAATTAGATTAAAAAAATTAATTAATATAATATATTTTTAAAAAATATTTTAATTATCTTTCTTAATTTTTTTCATTTCTCTCTTGCGATGCAGTGATCGATTGGTGACGATGGTTGCTTTGAAAACAAATTTGAAGTCCTTCCGTTGACAAAAATTAGGCAAAATATACATAAAGAATATTTGGAGAGAAAAGTTTGGAGGGGTGTGTGGAGGGTAGATTGGAGAAATTTTTGGGGATCAAGCTTCATCGTGATTCCTCAAACGCAGAAGTGCCTCCACTGTCACTTATCCTCAACATGCCGCAGGTGACATTATTAAAAAAATACTTACGTAACACTATTTTTTAATAGTTATAAATAAAACTGTCATAAAAAAAATGAGTGCATTTTTATAAATAAATTATATTTTAAAATATTTTTTACAACTATTTTATAAAAAATACTGTTAAAAATATATCAATCTAAGTTAAAAAACTTAGGTGAAATTAAAATAGGATTTTTAACAACTATTTTTTCAAAAACAACCGTTAAAGTTGAAATCTTAAAAGTTGATGCTTGTAATCGAGGCTCTTGTTTCTTTTTCCAACATTGTGGACCCCATCTGTCTCTTTAACTTTCACATCATTCCCAAGTCTTATTAAATGCCCCATGTACACACACAACACAAAGAGAGAAGGAAATGCCCCATTAAATGAAATAAAATAAAATAAAAAGTTTCATTGAATCCCCCATTAACGCCTCATTAAAAGTCATCTGAGTTACCCTGTAACACGCAGTCCCTTACACCTTATACATACTTTTATACATTTCACTACCCTCTCGAATTTCAGATGATTTTTAACAGTAATTTTTAAAAACCGTCATTAAAAGTGATTTGTATAGATTTTCAACGGCAGTTATACATAAAATTACTGTTAACAATTTACCAAAATTTTAAAAACCTTGACTTTACTGCAATTTCACTTTTACGTTTTTACAATCATTTCAGGTCTTATTCTTTTACCCTGACAGACTTATACAAAAGTCATTTTCTAACTTTTTTCTCCTATTTACAGCGCCAATCTCTATCGTCCTCCATCATTTCCATCATCATGAAAGTTATAAGTCATTGTTTAATTTCACAATTTGTTCATTTTTCTTATTTTTTTAGTTATTTGTTGTCTTCATATATATAGGCTATCATCATTCTAGTAAAGACTTATAAATTTTCTTTTCTATTCGTTATATTTCTATATCTTCAACTTTTTTGTTAGATCTGCAACTTCTTCTCCAGATCTGATCTAATACTTTTAGTGAGGCTGATCGTGGTGGTTAACAGTAGGTGGTGGCAAATGGACATTGTTGGAAGGAGCCTGAAGATATTCAATAGGAGAAGTTTCTAGGTCTTCAATTTCTTCACCAGATATTTGACTTCTTCTCTCCAAATCTGGTCTAATACTTTTGAAAAGTGTAGCCAAGGTGATTGATAGTAAGTATAGGCCGAAGAAAGCTTAAAAAAAAATTCTAACTTTCCACGACAGTTTTAGCCAAAACCTCAGTGGAAAGAGATCAACCTTTCATGACAATTTTTTCATAAAACCGCTGTAAAAGGTTAATTTTAATGGCCATTATAAAATTACTGTTAAAAGATAGACTTATAATGACAGTAGAATTCATGCCCCTCCTAAAAGCGCAGTGAAATGACACTTTTAACTACTATTAAAAACTTTTTTCTAATAGTGAGAGTGAAATTCCGATGTATCAGGTCTATCAGGATTTTATAAAAATAACTCAAACAGGACAAACGGGCTTTATAAACACTTTTTTGGGTTTAAACAGGATTATCTAAGCTCCCACCTCTAAACCAAACAGGATATTACTTGATTATTGTTAAAAAATTATTAATAGAGATAATTTAAAAAAAATAATAAATATAAAAAATATATCTTATATTTAAAATTAAAATTAATTTTTTAATTAAGTCCTATATTTAAGATTGGAGAAGTATTATGACATTGTATCTTGAATCCAATAACAACTATGGGATCATGGAAAGTTCAAGAGATTGTTGTGTTAGTGTTACAAGTGTGTAGCCAGTTTATGCGTTGTAAAGTTCTATCAAATAATGTTTTTATAGGCTAGTGAAAATACAAGTTTATTTCCCATGCCCAAGGGAAGCATTTAAGAAGATCAAATAATGTTTACTTGGTTCTGGATGAGAATGGAATGGACAGAGTTAGGAGTTCTATAAAAGGACAAATATTGAAATAATTAAAAACAAAACTGTATGAAACCTGAAAAAAATGTGTAAAAAATTTAAAAATATAGAAGGACACTAAACCAGTTAGAACCACACTAGTCTGACAAAACATGAAGGCCTCTCTCAAAACATTCGAATAATATTGTAACTGAAATTGGTAGAATTCCTTAATGAACAAAAATCCTTTATCCTAATGGTTGTCTCAGGTTAGCATCAAGATCAGCATGTTTTTTGTCCGCATCTAAATTTCTTGAAGCCATAGCTGCTAGTTTCATTTCATACACAGCTACTTCTCTTTGAATTCTATCTGTTGCAATAATCTTCTCAGACATCTGCTCAAAACTTTCGTGGATGCTTGTGAGAAGCCTATAAACTTGCCGCCCCATAGGATCTTTCTTTGCTTCCCTGCAAAATGAAACAAGCTCATTACTTGTTGGCAAGGTACAAAGGCATTAAAAATGATATATCTCCTTGGATGATCAGGCTCCTTTCTCCTTGTCTCTATTCTCTTCTATTCTTGTGCTTTTGAATTCTTCATTATTGTGTATTTGTTCCTGCAGATGTGTGTGGTTGTGCTTGGCAACAATGAAAAAAGCAAACCTAAAGATCATTTCATCTGCAACAGCATATGTTCGATGCAAGCGTTCTTGGATTGAATTACTCTCTAATTGAACCTCCCTAGTTTCTTTCAAGATCCGCTCAATATCAGCATCTTGTTTGCGACTATTTTTTGTGATCTCCTTGATTCGTTCAATGTAGGATTTCCTAGACGCCACTTTTGGCTGCTTCTCAAGATCTGCAGAAAGTTCTGAATATTCTTCATCTCTGTCAAGAAGGCAGTATGTTCTTAGTGAATGTGATTTTGTGAATACGTCCGCTAAAAGCAATCTGAATGGAAAAGAAAGAAACTTGAAGCAGTTGAAATTTTTCTCAAACCAGTAAACTATACTTCTCTGGTCCTTAAAATCTCTTTAACTAATTTGATTAGATTAAAGAAATTTGTTAAGTAAGTTAAGATGACATGTTTAATTAATTAAGTTAAGATGACATATTTTTTCTAAAACACCCTAATCATCTTCCTTAATTTTCTCCCCTCTCTCTTAATTGATTATTGTTGAGGGAGTTTCAATAGGGATAATTTGAGAAAAAAATTAAAAAATATGGGAAATAAATCTTATATTTAAAACCAATATCAACTCCTCAATTAAGTCCTATATTTAAAGACCGGAGGAGAATTAGATAGATCCATTGTAGTTAACACTCTCTTTACTAATTAAAGAATCAAATTCATTATGAATTCATGATAATTAATATGATGATATATAAGAGGAAACCATACAACTATAAAGATTTATCAACTTTCAAACCAAACTTGATACATTGTGAATTACATATTTTAACAGACAACAGTTTCATAAACTTCTAGCAAGCAGAAATTCAGCTAACCCATTTGGTTTATTATTTTCCAAACCATTCTTGCTTGCTTCCTGGAAAATTTATTTACAGTTAGCTTTTAAAAAGTAAATTGAACTATTAACAGAAGTATACCGCTGTTTAATTTCAGCCAAAACGGACTGCTCTTCCTGCTCAACTTCCCTCAACTTTTGGAGCATTTCCTGGGCTTCTGGAATGTTTGAAAATAGAGACTCCTGGAGACCTCTCTTTTTCTCTTCCAAAGGTTTTCTAACAGCATCCCTGTAAGATATATTGAAAGCCAGTGAAAACATGTTTTTCATTCCTTTTTATTGCAGGAAAGGAAATTAATAGCCATTTGATAGCAACCAATAAAATATCAGTTTTTCTACAAATGAGATTGATAGAATCTGGAAAATAAAAGTAGAAATAGGGGAAAGGGGAAGAGATAGAAGAGAAAGTGTAGAGAAGAAGAGGAACTCTAGAACCAGAATCTGTAATTCTAGAGATTCTATGAATAGGAAGTTAGAAGAGTAAAGAGGAGAGGAGAGAAGAAGAGAAGGAAGAGTAAAGGGATGAGAGAAGAAGGGAGAGACTAGAACCAGAATCTGAGTTCTAGGGAAACAGAGGAGAGAATTATTTGAATAATAACTTCATTCATTCCTATAGTAGAATACATATATTATATTTATAGCCTTGCACATAAACTGAAAATAACTACCTTGTCCTATCCATAATAAACTGACAACAATGTAACCAACACTGTACACTTGTAACAATTAACAAAACACACATAATAAAACACATAATTTCCTAGAATAATCAAGTAAAGGCCTTGGGTTTCTTATCAGTGTTATTTATATCAGTTGTCTGGAGTAGATATGATGAACTTGGAACTACTGTAAGCAATGCCAGCACTGACCCAGAATTAAAGAGATACACCGCAGTAGACTTTTCTACCAAATGCAGTAAGTTCAATTAAGATAATTTCATATGGAGACCTACCACTCTGACTCTAACTTCAAAAAGGAAGTTCTTCTAGATTGTAGTCGTTCACTGAGCTGGTCAAGGTAGAAGTCAACAGAATGTTGGTCATTCAATACCATTTCAGCTGCTACAGTTGTCAGATCCAGTTCTTGTTCCAGATGCTCTAGCTCTGAAGTCACTGCAATCAGATCATCTATCACTGCTTTGTCTTGATTTCGTACTTTCTCGCATTCAATTCTTGTCTGATAAATACATAAACATCAATAAAAGAAATCATCAGCTATATAGGTCAAAATTATTTCCGAGTCATAAAACGATAAGATCTGTTATTTAGATTTAAATATTCTTCTGTCATTATCATTTTATATTCTTTTGAGATTTATGAAATCAAGAAGTGAGAACCAAATCATCACAATCCTCATGTTAAATGAGACATTTACTTAAGATAAGCATATCACATCAGATCTCTTTAGGGGAAGATACCTCTTGATTTAACACTGGCATATCATTATGAGCATCCGTTTCTTCATTTCCAACTGAATCACTTCTAGAATTAACTAGTCCTTTGCTCAAATCCTTGCTTAAATCTTCCATTCTGGAGCTTGACGGATTAACAGCGGTAGGTACATTGACTTCTTTTGATTCATGAGAAGTTCGGCCATCCAGGTGGATAGAGAAGTCAGCCTCAGGGCTCAGAGTTTCAGGTGGATGCATATCCAATCTAAAATCATTTAATTTTGTTACAGAATTAGAAGAATGAAAAGCTACCTCTTTATCATCTAGCCTTTTAGTTGAGTCTTCAAAAGAGCTTCTCAAGTTATATTCTCCTAGTTTGCTGATACTTTCAGTGTCAGAAATTCTTCCTGTTCCAGAAGACTCAGAAATCCTCTTTGCCAAGTATCTTATCAAATTATACAGGTCCTCTTCAGATGGGTCCAGGAACTGCCGCAAGCAACATATACATTCTGTTTTTAAGCATAAATCCAGAGCATAACTACATAAGAATAACAAATGTAATAAAAAAAAGGAGCAGACACCAAATCAGTAACAATTAACAAGCATCACATCTATCATAAAACAAGTATGCTGCCACCTAAAAAGGACATTATGTTCCTGTACCACGGAGAAAGGAGGACCAGAAGCATATTTGCAAGTGAAATAGATCAAGTAGACTGGAAGCCCCTATCATCGGAAATGACTGTGAAGACATTTCTAATTATTGTCCTATCCTAAGTTTCCGGTGTATTTGCATTTTTTATATTAATGAGAAAAAGGGATCTCGTGCCCCGGTTCAACAGATAATGCAAAAGTAAGTTCAGCAGGACGGCTTCACCAAAAGAGCAATTGCACAGCCTAATTTTGACCGTAAAAGATCGTTTTCTGAGCTAACATTAAGATTCTAAAATTCTTGTCAAACATGCTATAGGAATTTTTTTTTTTTGGCCAAAATGCTATAGCACTATTCAAAGTGGAAACAAAGCAGCATAAATAAAATCAAAGATGGAACGCCCCTCAACTAACAGCCTAAATTACGCATAAAAATTCCTACAAAAGAAAACAACTGAGATAAACAAGGACATAAAGATATCATATAAATAATCAATTACGCGTTGTTGTTTTAGTAACATCTAGCTAGGATTATCATCTCATCAAGCAAGGATAAGCCCTATAAATTCCATCACCTTTCCTCAATTCAATTTACGATTAATAAATCATAGTGCTCGATTTTTTTTCTCAGGACTGAAACAACAACACACAAAAACAACAGAGAACAAATTCCAGAACTTACACGCTATTCCCAGTCATGTACCTTGTGGAAGCTGATATCTCCATCGTAACCCAGATTCCTAACCGCCGATGAGATATCCGTACAGATCCTGATGCACTCTGATGCTGGTTCCGAAGGCAGGGAAATGGGAATTGAAGCCGAATCATCAATCGAGTTCAGACACTGAACGCAGATCGAGACAAAATTTCTAGGACTGAGTTCTCTCAGGGACGATACACTCGATGGGATCACAATCTCATTTCTCTTCAACGATTTCAATAGGATCTCCTGCGACTCTTCTTCCATATTGCCTCTTAGCTCTCGATTAGGCTTCTGTCTCCTGGTTTTTGGGGATCTGCGATTCGCCGCCCTGTTGTGTGAGAATTTTTTTCAAAATTAATCTTAATAGAATAATAAAATAATAAAACTATTTAACTAATTTAATTTAATTAAATAAATAAATTAAATTAAATTAATTAAAATAAAATATTTTAATTATTTTTTAAATATTTATATCTTTTATTTAATTATTATTTAAAAAATATTAATAAGAATAATTTAAAAAATTTTAACTAAACATAAAAAATAAATTTTATATTTATATACGTGATCACCGCATATTAAGTCATGTACAAGGATGAAGTAGTGTAAAATAAATAAGAAAATTTGAGAGGAGTACTCCTTTATTGATAAAAAGAACTTAAATTAAAGTACTAGCACTAAAGTGAATAAAATTTGTAAATTAGCAATATCTCTATATGTATAAAAATTTATTAATTTCTCAAACTTAAACTTTATATCATAATAGTACTAGAGAACTTTCTATAATACTAAGATTATAGGTATGACCAAAAGTTGTGAAACTCATGAGTTTGAGCAAATTTATAATAGTGAGGTAAACTTGTATTATAAATTCGATACATATAATAAAATATAAATTTATTTTTATCAATAAATAACTATTAAAAAATATAATTTAATAATTAAAATACAAAAAAATGACAGCACTTTAATTTAAATATAAATTTTATATATAAAGTTACCAAATATAATCAAATTCATAAAATTAACAAGAGCTTAAGAGCAAATTAACACAATTTTAAACTAAAAATGTAAAAACAATAAATTTCGGTGAATGAACTCATGAGTTCAACGGAATTTGATGTTAACACGAGTTTAAATAGAATCAACACAATTAACTTACATAATAATTATGGCTTTAAAAAATCATATCAAACAATAATAATTTCAACAAAATGTAGACCCATTTGAAACTTATTATTAATGACGGTCTAACAAAATTTAAAACTTTTATCCATTTAAATTTTTATTATTTAAAAAAATCTATATGTTAGGATTTGATTTAAGGATGGATGCTAATAGATACAATCAAATGAACATACGTTTTTATCAACAGGGATTGGTCCGAGTGGTAAGCGACTCGATATCGTTTAAGCGAGATCTCGAGTTTGAGCCTTATCGTATGTAGTCGGAGCAAAGTTCTGGTGCACGACGCGAATTTTGCCAACTTGAAGATTTGAGGATTAGCCGTCAATGCCTAAAACTAATATTCTATTCGATCTAAAATATAAGAATTAGATAGAGATATATTTTGATCATATTTCTTGTAAATATCAATTACCTCATTCATTCCTCAAAGACCAAAATAATGTTGAAAGTAATTGGATGGAAAAAGGGGGGAATAGATGCCAAACGACTTGCACGTGGTTCTGTGGAAAAACGCTCTAATTGATCACGCAAGGTATTATTGCGTTTTGACCAGTAACTGTACGGCACCGTTTCCATTTGTGGCCCAATACAGATTTGATTTATTTGATAAAAAAAATTACCAATAGTCCTTAGTATTCAGCTACATGATATACGGTTATTTAAAATATATCTAATTTTTAAAAAATATTATTTTATTATAATTTTAATCGTAGTATTTAAAAATATATTTTAATTTTTAAGTGTATAGATTTACGTTTAAGGGTAATTAACAGCTTACTTTACCCAATATTAGTAATTTTAGAAGAAAGAGAAATTTTGCTCTACTCTTATATGGTAGATAAGCCTAACTCCTTCTAAAAATTTTGTAACAAAGGAAAAACAGCGTAAAAAATTGTTCAAAAATTTTAATAATACTCAATTCTTTTTGTTGCTACCCATTTAAGACTTGTAACTATTTAGAACGTGTTCGATCTTTGGGAAGTACCACTTTATTATAATTCCAGTCGTGACACTTGGGGAGACATCCTAACTCCTAGGTACTTAGATATATACTTGAGGGTAATTGATGGCTCGCTTTGCCCAACACTAGTATCGTTTAGGAGGAAAGAAAAATTCGCCCTGCTATTGAATCATGGGTGAGCCCAACCCCTTTCTAAAAATTTTTATATAAAAAAAATTTGTTGCAAAGGATAGGTCATTTTTTTCTCTCGCAGATATGTCAGATATTAAATATAAATATTTTTTTAACGGGGTTTTAAATTTTAGTTATCCACACAGGTAACAATTTCCCCTAGACTCAGCCTCAGTGGTAATAGTACTCAATTTTATAAGCAGGTGCAGACCAGCCTCAATACTCTAGGGCCTGATGCTTAAAATATGAAGCATCATTTAGTTGAAAAATCAATATCAATATTTAATAAAAATATTTTAATTTAATAAATATATAACATAAATATATGCAAAGGATAAGTCTAATATTAAATATATATATATATATATATATATATATATATTAGTAGAACCATTATTTTTGTCATGAAGAAGATTAAATTAAAAACAAAAAGTCATCAATTTTAGGAAAATGAGTGCACATTTACACATGATAAAGATCAAAATGAAAGAGAAAATAAATTTGGAAATTGAGGAGTAATGAGGACTTCTGATATTTAACTTCTTCTTTTTTTCAAATTCTTCAAATATATTAATAGCCGTAAGAAATTGGAATAAAAAATTATATTTTTCAAATTATTATCTGTCATAAATATATAATTATCTCACAAATTGTTGTATAAAATGATGAGAATATATAACAGACTTCCAATTATATTGTAACTCATTAAAAAGAAAAAACAACTAAAATAGCCTTGGCCTACTAGTATAAGACCTGTTAGATCTCTCAAAATTTTGAGTTTAATTCTTAGAAGAGACATTTGTGTCAAAAAAAAATACACACGAACCCTAAAACTTGATCAGCTGCCAAACTGGATGAGATGAGGTACTTGTTCAAAGGGACAATAGTCAATCCACGGCTGAACATTAATTATTGGAACCGATCTTGATTAAATTAATTTATTTTAAACATATCCAAAACTATTTTAATAAGGACAAAAAATAATAAATTTTAAAAACAACGGCTTTGAAATAAAAAAAATAAAGTTAATTAAAAAATTAAAGCGATTATTCATTTCAATTTGAAATTCAAGATGCGAAAAGGCACATACAACTGCTTTAGCAAGACCATAAATTATATATTTGAATGAAAATCTTCTATTTTTCTCGTTACCAAAAGCACAACAGCAGGAATACATAAATATATATTCAAAATGGATATCTTGTTCAGACGTTAAGCCGTTATTTTTTTCTGTAGAGTCTAAGTAGTATCTCCCAACTGATAATTGAAGACTAATTTTCTCAAGACATAGATATCGTCAGAGTGTTATTTTATATGACATTGTTAGATGCGGATAACCTCTTCTTAATTGCTAACAACTCCACCAAAACATCTTTTATGCCCATTCGCTCGCTTGGTAATTCTGCACAACATGCTAAACCAATCCTAGCAAAACTAACTAGAGATTCTTGCATAAACTCCAAGTGGTCTCTATCAATGTGAACCAAGAAACTTGAATTACAATCTCAGTGACTATTTTTGGTAATGCTAACTTGTAAAATTTGGGTAGGTTTAGATCCTCACGAAACATGTCATCTGTTGGCTTCTTTCCGGTGAGCATCTCTAGCAAAAGAACCTCATAGGTGTAGATATCCCCTTGTGTTATAACTTGGCCACTTTCTCCATACTCTAACCGAACATTAGTATTCTTTAGAACGTAAAATTCCACAATACTTGAAAACCTTTGTCCACACTCAAAATGTAGTTTTATTAATAATGATTACTAGAAAATAAATGAAGTTCTTATTGAATAACATATTTGTAGAATTAGCAACTTAAGAAGAGTCATACCTGGAGGAGTATTCCCAATTGTTCCCTTAATTGTTGAGGAAGTAGTTTGACCCTCCCTAGAATAGCTTGTAATCTCATGAAGAAGCCTAGCTAATCCAAAGTCTCACAAATATGCCCTTCTTTCCTCAAAATTATCTCTAAAATAAGCGAGGGCTTTTTTAAGTAATTAATTATCTTCATAATGTTCCTAAATTTCCAAAATAACATCTTAAAATGTTTTCTAAATTTTTATGGGGCCTTAAATAATTTTTATAATTATTTTCTCCTTTTTTCCCTTAAAATCTCACCCGAAAAATAGTTTTTTTGGACAAATAATTTACTTTTTAGACAATTTAACTTTAAATAATTTCTCTAAACCACAATAGTATCTTAAGAATCTCACTTCTATTTTGCAGGATTTTTCTTGAATTTCTTAATTTTCCAGGAATTGTTCCATAATCACAGTTTTACTTGATAGTTTCTTTTATTTACACTTTTGTCCCAAAATGTGTCATAGTTAGCTCTTTCAGCCCTAATTTTTCCACTTATTTTGACTTACTCGGCTTCTAAACTTGCTTACTCTTATTCAGCCCTTACATATCACATTATCAACTTTTAAAATCCTCCGTGTTACAATTTCTAAAACAAAAAATAAGCCTATTTCAGATACATAAATATTGAGTTCACGTACAATTGATAATAATTATTTTCATGGTGTGTCATTTTTCTTTATCTTTTATTTAATTAATGATATAATACTTTTTGGAGACTTTACCACGTCGACCTGCTTTTTGGTAGGCGTCATTTTTCTCTCTTCAAATTGTTTTAACAATATAAATAAGGAAAATTGAGGGGAGTACTCTTTTGTTGATAAAAAAAAAAACTTAAATTAGAGTACTAGCATTAAGTGTAGATAAAATTTATAGAATATCAATATATAAAAAATTATCAAGTTTTCCAACCTAAATTTTATATCATAATAGTACTAGAGAACTTTCTATAATAATAAAATTATAGGTATGACCAAAATTGTCAAACTTGTGAGTTTGAGCAAATTTATAATAGGGACGTAAATTTGTATTATAAATTCGATTCAAATCATAAAATATAATATATGATTTAATAATTAAAATATAAAAAATGACAGCACTTTAATTTAAATATAAAGTTTATATATAAAGTCATTAAATATAATAAATTCATAAAATTAGCATGAGGTTAAGAGAAAATTAACACAATTTCTAAGCTAAAACTGTAAAAGCAATAAACTCGATAAATAAATCATGAGTTCAACAGAATTTGATGTTAGCACGAGTTTAAGTAGAATCAACATAATTAACTTATATAATAATTGTGGCTTTAAAAAATCATATCAAACAATAGTAATTATGACAAAATCTAGACCCATTTGCTTATATTTATTAAGCTCAATTTTCTAATCAAATTTTATTGAAGTAATATTTTTATTATTAATGACGGTCTAACAAAATTTAAAACTTTTATCCATTTAAATTTTTATTATTTAAAAAAATCTATATGTTAGGATTTGATTGAAGGATGGATGCTAATAGATACAATCAAATGAACATACGTTTTCTGACATTCTCAACCTAGAAGCAAAATTCAACGCAAAACATAAAATAGAATACAAAAATAGATTACTATCTAAAGCTAGCTATTGCTTACAAGTGCTAAATATACCAACACCATATAGGGAAAAACCAACATAAGAGCTATGTAGCTAGTTCATATGACAATGTTGAAAGTTGATAGTTGCTGCTTAATCGTGAGCAACTCCGCTATAACATCTTTTATGCCAATTCTTTCACTAGGTAATTCTGCACAACATGCCACTCCAATCCTAGTAAAGCAAGTAAAGCACTCTTGAATTTTCTGTTCCATATTCGAATTCTGCATAACTTTCCTGTGGTCTCTGTCAGACAGAATAAACAAATTTGAATCCACTATGTCAAGGACTCTGTCTGGGAATGCTAACTTGCAGAACTTGGGTAGGTTTAGATCATCATGAAACATGCTATCTGTCGGCTTCTTTCCAGTGAGCATCTCTAGCATAAGAACCCCATAGCTGTAAATATCCCCTTGTGTTGTAACTTGACCACTTTCTCCATACTCTAAAAAAACATTAATATTCTTTAGAGAATATATAAAAGTCCATAATACTTGAAGTTATTTTTAGGTAAAAATAGACCTTTAAAAAAACTTTTTACTAATAATGTACAAACTTTTTAGTTACTCTTAATGTTTAGCTAATGATTACTAAAAAAATTAATATGAATAAATAAAGTTCATATTAAAGAACATAAAATCTACAACATAGGAAAAGTCATACCTGGAGGAATATACCCAATTGTTCCTTTAATTGATGATGATGTAGTGTGACCCTCACCAGAATAGCTTGTAACCTCATGAAGAAGCCTAGCTAATCCAAAGTCTCCCAAGTGCGCGACCATATCATCACTAAGAAGAACATTACTTGGCTTGATGTCACAATGAACAATAGTTTCATCAAAATCATGATGAAGATAATCCAAAGCATGAGCCACATCAATAGCTACATCCAATCTTTGTCTGAAATTCAAATACAAATTTCTAGTTTCACCAAGTTCGTTCGCTGACAACCAATCATCCAAGCTCCCGTTAGGCATGAACTCAAAAACAAGGGCCTTAAAATCATTGCCTTTGTAATCAATGCTTGAACATGAAGTCAATATCTTCAACAGATTCCTATGCCGGACTTTACTGAGAGTTTTGCATTCTGTGATGAAACTCCTTGTTGCCCCATGCGCTTGAAGATTTAGCACCTTTACAACAATAGGTGTTTCAAAATGTTGAAGAGTTCCTTTGTATACAGAACCAAAGGTTCCTACACCAACCAAATGGGATGAAGAAAATCCATTGGTTGCGTCATGTAGCTGTTTATAAGAAACCCTCAAATGAGTATTCTCTGGAGAAGATGGGGAGGAAGACGACTGTTTGTGTTTCCTTCTCTTGAAAATGATTAGGCAAATTGCAAAACAAGTAAGACCACCACTTATCATGATGATAAGGATAATGACTTTGGATTGCTTCTTCGACTTTCTTGGGCATTCGGGAAGCTTTAGTTGCGGTATTCCACCGCAAAGATCGTCATTTCCTGTGAGTGAAATAGCTGTGATATTATCGAACACTCCTCCTTTTGGAACCTCACCATAAAAATGGTTGTGAGATAGGTTCAAAGTCTCCAATATTGGAAAATATTTTAGTTCTTGGGGGATTGGGCCTGACAAGTTATTGCGGGAAAGGTCTAAGTTGATGAGAGATTTTAAGGAACTAAAGGATGAGGGGATACTTCCATGCAGGAAGTTCCTGCTCATATCAAGATCTGTCAACTGTAAGCATTCCCCAAGTTCCGTTGGAATATCACCAGAAAAATTGTTATTACTGAGATTTAATTCCACTAAATGCTTCATGTTACCAATATCTGATGGAATGGGACCAATCAAGGAATTGGAAGACAAGAAAAGATGTACTAAGCTTTCTAGATTACCGAAAGTAAGATTTGGTATATTACCACTCAAGTTATTTTGATGTATGTACAAGAATTCCATACCTTTGCAATGCTTGAGTACTGGAATGGTTCCCTCAAAATTATTATCAGACAACGAAAGCTCAATCAAGTTAGTAAGATTTCCAAAGATATCAGGAATTGTACCAGATAATTGATTGTGATCTAGGTATATCCTTCCAATATTTTCAAGCTCTCCAATTGAATGTGGAATTGTGCCTCGAAGGAAGTTATACTCCAAACCAAGGGAAGTTAATCCATCTAGTTGCCCGATCTCATTAGGTATGCTTCCAGAGATATGATTGAATCGCATAATAAGTTTATCAAGTTGGGAAGAGAAATTCCCAATTGAATTTGGCAGTACACCGCTAAATTTATTCCTTGACATATCTATTGTATTCAATTGACTACAATTTGTTAATGATGAGAGGAAATCCCGATCATGACCTTCTTCACTTCCAAAATTATTTGTGTCAATATCAAATACACGAAGGTCCTGTAGTCTTCCAAAAGAGATAGGGACTAGGCCCCTAAAAGAATTTTCATATATTGCAAACAATTGCAATTGAGACATGTTGGATAATGAAGTTGGAATAGTTCCCGTCAACATGTTGTGTCCCAAATTCAAATATCGAAGATTTGGGAAAGCAAGGCCAATATTTGATGGAATAGTTCCAGACAAATAGTTGGAAGGAAAATCTAAATCGTCCATGCGAGAAAGATTATAAAGTGAAGAAGGGATTATTCCAGAAAGATTGTTGTCACCAAGATAGAGCACGTACAAATTCGACAACCTACCTAGAGATTGAGGTATACTTCCTTCCAAATTATTATACGAAAGAGACAAACGCTCCAAAGATGAAAGATTTGCCAACGATGGCGGAATATTTCCATGAAATTCATTTGTACCAATTGCCAACACTGTAAGTTGTCGCATAGATCCTAACCAAAAAGGAATTTTGCCGGTCAAATTATTGGAAGTAAAGAAAATCTTCTGGAGTTTAGAACAGTTGGCCAGCTCTATAGGGATCTCTCCTTGGAGATTATTTTGATTCAAATGGAGAATTTGCAACCGTTTAAGACGACCAATTTGTTTCGGAATATGACCATGCAATCCATTATACGAAAGATTGAGAAGTTTGAGAAAGGTTAAGTTACCTAATGCTGGTGCAATAATGCCCCCCAAATTTTGATTTGTCAAGTTCAAAGCTGAGACTCTCATGTGACGAAGGTTGCATGTAACACCTTGCCACTTGCAGAAATGGATAGAATCATTCCATGAAGGCAAAGCTTCTGGAACACCATTCGTTAACTTATCCTTCAGAGCAAGCAAAGAGAGCCTATCAGTCTCTGAACCAGTGGCCATGGCAGCAGTAATTGGCAATATAATTTGAGAAGCTATGCATAGCAGAAAACTGGTGGTAATAATGCAGGGGATCATTTTGCTTGCTCCGAAACTGGAATCTGCAAAATGAAGCCACATACTCAAAAACTAGACATTGTTGTGCTAGCTTTATATTAGTTATAGGCATTGACGACTGTTTGCAATGATTGATAGGGAAGGGGACCCCATTAATGATTTGCACAAGATAAAATAAAATAGGAAATATTATAGGGAAGATATAGAGAAAATAATATTTATTGGGCAGGATACAAACACTCACAAACGACTTCCATGTGATGCTGTGGACCAACGCCCCCATAATCATGCAAGCTATGTCTTCTATTTTTGCCAGAGACAAGCCATGTCGAGCAGAGAATTAAATAATTAATGTTATTACAAAGATTAAAAAAAACTCTGGTTTCTTAAATTTGTCTTCACATTGGAGTCTCTAGGTGCTTAATACATTTTTATTTTTCTCTTGGATATAAATTTAATACATGAGAAAATGTTAAACAGTGGGTATTTTGCATCTATGCATGGCTATGGTTATTTCACTTGTTTATTGACTTTCTCTCACTAACCCCCAATTTTCAATCATCATCAACTTTCAAAATAATCAATGGAGAAAGCAAAGGTAGGGAAGCAATCTAGGAACTTACCTTTGACTATTTTGATGATTGCATGTCTTCGTGCTTTCTTGCTCCCTCTTGGTTTCTCTCTGTTCTCTTTCTGTAATTTCTGTTTTGCAGATCGATATGTGAGGGAGAGAAGGCTTCGGGAGCGGTAGAGAGGGATTACTTTTTTTTTTGTTTGGGGTCCCACATGCAGTGTTACTTCACATGCAATGAACCTTTTCATTTTCCTCGGACCAAAGTCAAAATCAGATCTTTTTTTATTTTTGTTAAAAAATCTTTAGGAATGGGGTTGGACTCACCCAAAATCAAAGGATAGGGTAAAGTCTCCTTTCTTTTTAAGCTATATCAATATCGAGTAGGA
The DNA here is from genome assembly GCA_037074615.1 of Leucaena leucocephala. NCBI lineage: Eukaryota > Viridiplantae > Streptophyta > Magnoliopsida > Fabales > Fabaceae > Leucaena > Leucaena leucocephala. The sequence continues at coordinate 10,715,548 of CM073540.1, read as the reverse complement.
CGAGCTATCTATTACTCTTAAATATAAACCTAGGCACCTAAAAGTTAGGATGCCTCCCAAGCGCCGTGACTAGAACCACAACAAAGTGATATTTTTTAGGAATCGAACACGCTTTAAATGATTATATGTCTCACCCCTTCGCCAATTAAATCCAGAGAGGATAGGTAGTCAAAATTAGATATAAACATGGACATGGCAGCTCCCCAAATGCGGCTTCGTCTTACTTCAAATTCATTTCTGGGCTTGAGAAATGATTTACTATTTTACCCTATTTTATTGGTATTTAAATTTTTGAATAAATTTCAAAAATTAATCTGAGACAGTTTATAAAAATTTTATGTCTTAATTAACTCATTTACCTTATAAAATAATGTTTCTATGATTTTCAGGCCAAACAAAAAAACTCTAACTATTTTTCCTTAAATTTTCAGGAAAATATGCCTTCTTTCCTCAAAATTATCTTTAAAATAATTGAGGGCATTTTTGAGTAATTAATTATCTTCATAATGTTCTTAAATTTCCGAAATATATTGGAGTATATAATATTTTTCTAAGAAATCCCATTTGTTCAATAAAATTCCCTCTATTTTGATCTGTGTAATAAAATAGAGTACTATAGAATATGTTTATAGGGACCACGTACAAGTGAAATTTGCACGCTACAAATAAGACCAAATCCATTCAATTTTTTATTTTAAAAATGATTATTAATCCTTAACTTTTCGAGGAAACTTTCATGAGTGTTTGCGAAAATGATTAAAGATCCTCAAAATAATGTCTAAATTCAATTATTCAAGGAAAAACTAACGGATCATGGAACAAGTAAATACTGTTGATAACATCTTAAAATGTTTTCTAAATTTTACTGGGGCCTTAAATAATTTTTGTAATTATGTTTTTCTTTTTTCCTTAAAATCTCACCCAAAAAATAGTTTTTCTGGACAAATAATCTATTTTTAAGACAATTTAATTTTAAATAATTTCTCTAAACCACAAAAGTATCTTAAGAATCTCACTTGTATGTTTCAGGATTTTTCTTGAATTTCTTAATTTTTAAGGAATTGTTCCATAGTCACACTTTTGCTTGATAGTTTCTTTTATTTACGCTTTTGCCCCAAATGGTGCCATAATTACCTCTTTGGCCCACTTAATTTTTCCTTTTATTTTGAGCCTGTTTGAAAACCTTATAAACTAATGTTTTAAAAGAGCTTCTGGTCTAAATTTTAATTTATTTATTTTTTAAACAAACAGTTATATTTATCCATAAGTGCTTTTAGGTTAAATTATGGTTTAAAACTAAGATTTTGGATAAGTTATTAAAACTAACTTTTGGAACAGTAAAAAAATTTATGAATTATCTAATTACTATTTTACCTTTACTTTTTCTTACATTCTCTCTCATTTCTCTTCTCCATCATCTCTCCTCTCTCTTCTCTCTTTTTATCCTCTCCTCTCTCCTCTCTTATATTTTTAATAAAATCATATCCTTTCTGGTAATTTTATAATTATAAAAGTCTTTTTGATAATAATTATTCAAATATTTGTTTATCTAAATTTTTTTTTCCATAAACTCTTATCCAAAAACCCTTTTTTAAAAGCTATCTAAAATTTTTTTCATAAACTCTTTTCTAAAATCATATCCAAAATACACTTCTCTTACTCTTATTCAGCCCATACATATCACATTTTGCTTATTTAATCAACTTTTAAAATCCTCCGTGTTACAATTTCTAGAACAAAAAATAGCCTATTTCAGATAAAGAAATATTGAGTTCTCCTACAGTTGTTAATAATTATTTTGACGTGTGTCATTTTTTTATTTAATTATTGATATAATCCCTTTTGAAAACTTTACCACTTCAACCAAGTGCTTTTTGGTAAGTGTCATTTTTCTCTCTGCAAATTGTTTTAACAAAATATATATATATATATATTCAAATAACTGTTACAATGGTAATTTAACTTCTCAAGATCACTAAATGAATTTTAAACATGACATCATAAATATTTTTCATACAGAATACATAGCTACTTCAAAGAATTCTCTCCTAGATTTTTGCTGGTTAGCTAGTTAGACTAGTTTTACTCTGTATTTTTTTTAAAAAAATTGAAATAAATAAATAAATAAATAAGAAGGAAGAAGAAGATGGTAGAAGCATAAGCCTTAGACATTTCTAGTTAATGTCATTCCATCATAGTCCATCTCTTAGCTACGAAAAAATTAAATTATATTTTTTTTTTACAATTTAAAAAATGTAAGTATCACTAATACAAGTAATAATATCGTTAATTTGTATAAAAATAAAAAATAATTTATTTGTACTGAGTATTAATTTTTCAGATAGTTAAAATACATAATGTTTGACTTAGGGAGTTAGGGGTAAAAATTGAGTGCTCACCCACCGACACTCATCTAGGTATATGCAAGGTGATAACTTACTTGGCCGTATCATCAAAGCGGACGGTTTTGGTGCTCATGATAAGATTTCTACCGTTTAAATAAAGATTTAATAATCTATATTTGAATTTTTTAAATGATGATTTTAAAATTTTAAAATTATTTTTTAAAAAATCTAACAATTAAGAGATTATCTATATTTTAGATTCTGTTCCCATTAAATATAATTATTTTATAAAAAATAAGTAGAGGAATTGCTATGAAGTCCTAAACAAGAGATTTAATTACCCAAAAGTTCTAATGACAACTGAGGAGTTAACAATGATAAACTTTAGTACATAAATTGACAACAAGTTTATATTGCTTTTGACTTTTTGGTGATTAAATTATTTCTTTTGAATCTAATTGGGATTATTAATTGAGGTTTATAGACAAAGGAATTAAAAGTATTATATCAGATAGACTTAAACTTATTTTTATTAAATCAAGTATTATAAGATTTTAAAAATATAATTGATAATTGATTGGTGATTTTGTGAGGCCCTCGTATCAACATTGACAACGAAATAATTAAAATTATAGTGATTAAAAGTATAAAAAGATATGCATAAATAATACTCCTCCAGACTTTAATATAAAACCTAATTGTAAATTGATTTTGGTCCTAAATATAAAATTTCTTTGCTATATTTATATATTTTTCTCAAATTATTCTTATGATACTCTCTCAATAACAATCGATGTGGGGAATTAAGAAATATAGTTATGTGGTATTTTAGAAAAAATATGGTATATTAACTTAATTAACATTATAAAAAAATTAACTAACTTTTTTAAACTAATTAAATCAATTAAATATATTTTATATTAAAAGAGTCAATACATAAACGCTGTAAAATTCAAGAGTGGGACTGTAACAAATGGTCCCATGTTTTATACATACAGCTTCATGGTGGGACACAAGTTAGATTGAAGACTGGGAAAAGTCTTGATGGGTCCTATGATTAAGATGCCTTTGTTCTCGTGTATTAATAAAAATAAAAATTAGTACTCCCTCCGTCTTTACAGAATCTGTTTAACCGAATTCACTGTTCGAAAAAATTATTAAAATTAATTAAAAGTAATACTCTCTCCTAAATTTTTATAAGCTAGCTAGTTAGACCATGCGCGTTTTACACTGTGTTAATAAATAAATAAATAAATAAATAAGGAGGAGGAAGAAGAAGACGGTAGAATATTGAGGGGGTACGAATATTGGAAGGCTGAGCATAAGGCATCACCAAATGAAATGATCGATTGGTCTAAAGTTACTGCGCCAACGCGTAAGCCTAAGACATTTGTAGTTGATGTCATTTCGTCGTAGTTCATCTCTTAGCTACGTAAAAATTAAATTATATATTGTTTTTTTACAATTTAAAAAATGTAAGTAGCACTAATGCATGTAATAATATCATCAATTTGTATAAAAATAAAAAATAATTTATCTGTACTGAGTATTAATTTTCCGGGTAGTTAAAATACATAATGTTTGACTTAGGGAGTTAGGGGTAAAAATTGACCACCGACACTCATCAAGGTATCTGTAAGGTATGTGATAACTTACTTGTCTGTATGCGGATCGGTGTTGGGGCTCATTATTATAGTAAAATCTGTACTGTTTAAATACATATTCAAAGATATAGATTTGAAATTTTTAAATGATGATTATAAAATTATTTTTTAAAAATTTAACAATAAAGAGATTATCTATATTTTTGATCCTGTACCCATTAAAAGTAATTATTTTATAAAAAAATAAATAGGTGGATTGCTATGAAGTTCTAAACAAGAAATTTAATTACCTAAAAATTCTAATAACAATTAAAAAAATAACAGTAACATAGAAATTAACAATAAATTTATGTTGATTGTGACTTTATGATGATTAAATCCTTTATTTGAACCTAGTGATTCCTTCAAATTACTCTTGTTACAGGTTATTCAGAACTATTTGACGCGTTTAAAAATTAATGTTTGAAAGCGTTCAGTTCAATATGTGAATGACTAAGCTTCTTATTTTTATGTTATTATCCATTATTATTAGTTGATATTGCCCCAATAGCTTAACTATTTTGTGAATACTTCTCTTCTTTCGGTGACCAAATTATCTTTGAAGATCCATTTATGTATATATCTTGATTTCTCATTAATTATAAATGAGGTATTCCACTTGAAAGGAAAGGAACAAGACTTGATAAAAGGTGCCACACTACAACACAGTTTACTGGTGCACCTACATCAATAACACATATCACATCATACCTCGGCTCAAGCGAAGGGTTAATGATGCTCTTATTTAGGCATTACACAGAACACACCATACCTCTAAACATCTTTATTAGATATGATTGCCATCTTTTACTGGGGGTTACCTATGATAAGGTGGCTTAAATTATGGATTCAGATGTCCCTCTGGTGATGGTTGAGTGAACGTCCCCGGTCTTGGAAGTCGTGGTATCCGCCGTGGAATTGGTATACCTATGGCAACCCCGGGAGAGACGAGAACCAAAAGAGAAAGGAGGAGGAGGAAGAAGAAGCGCAATAATGGAGCCATGATATTGTGAGTGAGCTTTGTGTTTTGTGTTTGGTGCAAGGAAGGAGGAAAGTGAGATTGGTTTATATAGGCAATTAGGGAAGCCTTTGCCAACCAAAAACTCTCAAACTCGCTTCATTTATGAAATTGCAAATATTTTCTATGCTTAATTAATATGAAATCAAGTATAAGTCACATTGTTTTTATTAGTTGCTTAATTAATAATACAGTTTTATAGGGAGTTTAATTATGTTTTATATTTGGATTTTTATTGTTAATTAATAATCACATCAAATAAATATTGTTCAATTTAATTGAATAAACAAGTTGATTAATAAGCCAAAGCCCTCCATGCATGGCTCAGACTTTGATTTTGTTTTTTTCCTTTTGTTTAGTTGTAGGGTAGGAGAGGGCATGGAAGGGAATGTGAGGTTAGGTAGGGAAGAGCATGTGAGGGAAGCAATTAGGCGCCGTTTACATTAGGCAATTCAGCCAACATCATAATTGCCATTCAGAAACTTTTCCAACGTCCATATTAGCATTAAAATCATCATTTTAATACCTCTAAACCAAATTTGACCATATTAAATTATAGTTGCTTTAATTAAATTTTCATTTGCCAACTTTGATTTCTTCACATTGGAGTCTCTAGGTGCTTAATACATTTTTATTTTTCTCTTGGATATACTTTAATACATGATAAAATGTTAAACAGTGAGTATTTTGTTCAGTTTCAGCCTCCCACAAAATTGAACCTCAACATTCAAACATTCTAGCCACGAGCAATGCCATATAACATCATGGTATTGTGTTTGTAAACGAGAAAAGACAACGGACGACATGTGCAAGTAAGAGGAATGTTAACGAGAGCCTACAAATAGGCTTACCTTTTTAGAACTTCCCTGTAGCTCACTGAATCTCAATTCAAAAGTAATGCTAGTAATAAAATAACCATGACATCTAAAGATCTCACTAACCAATGATTGTTCATATATCTACATGCAAATTGAGACCGACAACATATGGTTCAAAAGTCAAGTTCAACTAGCAATAATTGCTCTTTCCAATCCTTAACATAAAAATTAATTATTATTTTTTTCTGGGTAAATTAAAAAATTAAAATAAATTACTTAGTTATAATTAAATTTAACTTCTTAAAATAAATTCATATTATATACTCATCAATCTACTAAAGTCAGTCAATAAATTTTTATATTAGATAATTAATTAATTTATTTAATTTTTTAATCTATTTAAAAAAAATTAATTCTTTTAATTATGATCAGAGATAATAATTTATATCTAGCAAATGATTTATCCATTTGATTTGATCACACAATGCCCAAATAATGAGGTGGAGGTTCTAATACTACTTGAGGAGATTTGATTATTCATTCTGAAGTAGAGAATTTAGAATACAAAGGTTCGTTTTGACCATTAAGAATAAGTAACATGTTCCTCATGTCTTTCTTATTAAATAAATGAAATTAGTATATGTCCCCCTGGCCAAGCTCTTTAGCTCATCATAATTGGATTATGGTTCCCCTCCTTTGATGAAACTAAGGAGGTGTCACGTCCACCGAACCCGCTATAATTCCCGGCCAAAGGTAAACATTGGAGACAGTGCCATGAAAATCGTCACTCACTGTGCACCAAGAAGTGACATACCACGTAAAATTGACTTACCCAAAATCTCCCATCACAACTCCACGACCATCTATGTGCATCAAGACAAGCTATCACAATTATGAGACATATATATAGTTCCAAAACATATATATATATATAAAAGTATGATCCAAACAAAGATTTATCAAATAATACAATATTCTTTTAATAATGATTAAGATAGAGATACTATTTTAATTCGAGGAACCATAACAAAACGGATTAATCTTATCAAACATGTTACATAATTTCTAAATCATTTATAACAATTCCCAACAATTCCAAATCAAGTCCTCCATGGCACAATAATTCCCAAAACAGTTATACACACATTTAATTGACAAGTTTATAATTAACAAATTATTGTTAAGGTGGTAAGTGACCTTAACCTCATAAGGAAGGAAACACAAATTCAAATTAGAAAAATATGAAAAAGTAAAAAATATTTTAAATAATTTTATTTAATTACACCAACCCTTATCAAATTCTCTCTCTCTGTTTTTTTTTTATGGAACTCTCTTTTTTCTAAAAACTTGATTTGGGATTATGCCCTTAACATTAACCCATTTGGATAAATTTTATTTACTCAAGTAATTATAGGGGAATTTCTAATTATCATAAAATAATCCCATCAAATTTACTCAATATTAATAATATATACAACCTTCAATTTTATACTTCTTCTTCATAAAATAATATCTAAAGCCTTAATAACATAATTAAAACTAATTTATCATGATTATGATATTTCCCTTCAATTTTTTAAATTATACTTCAATATTTTATCAATTTTATATGTTTCTAGACCTCAAACAATCCATTTGATATACTTTAAATTTCAAGTTACTTAATAAATCGCATCATAATAATATTTAAATACTCCAAAAAATGTTGGGATGTTACAAAAAGGATAAGAGGAATAACTCTTTATAATTTATGAATATTACCTTCGGTCTTAAATATATAAAAATAAGTTGAAAAATTAGTAGTAGCTAATAAAATGAAAGTTGATAGAAACTTTAAAGAGAATCATGATAAGAAAAAAATCTTCAACAAAACTATCAAATGTCCATTTGAATGAAAATGCTCAAACTCTCAACCCTAGAAGCAACATACAATATGCAATAGGTAGCTATTGCATACATTTAGTAAATATACCAACTCCATATGGAGAACAACCTTCATAATAAAAGCTATGCAGGTATTTCATATGACAATGTTGAGAGTGGATAACTTTTGTTTAATTGCAAGCAACTCTACTAAAACATCTTTTATGTTCATTCGTTCACCAGGCAATTCTGCACAACATGCCACTCCAATCCGAGCAAAGCTAGCAAAGGACTCTTGAATTTTACATTCGAAATGTGGATTTTGCATAATGTTCTTGTTATCAGATAGAACAAGCAAACTTGAATCCACTATGTCAAAGACTCCATCTGGCAATGCTAATTTGCAGAATTTGGGTAGGCTTAGATCCTCATCAAACATGATATCTGTTGGCTTCTTTCCACTGAGCATCTCTAGCATAAGAACTCCATAGCTGTATATATCTCCTTGCGTTGTGACTTGGCCACTTTCTCCATACTCTAAACAAACATTAATGTTCTTTAGAATATATAAAAGCCCATAATACTTGAAGTTATTTTTAGGTAAAAATAGACCTTTTCTTAAAACTTTTCACTAATATACACAATTTTTAGTTACTCTTAATGTTTGGTACACTCATAATGTAGTTTCTATTAATTAATGATTGTTAGAAATAAATAAATTTCTTATTGAAGAATATAAAATCAACAACATAAGAAGAGTCATACCTGGAGGAATATAACCGATAGTTCCTTTAATTGCTGAGGATGTAGTTTGACCCTCACCAGAATAGCTTGTAACCTCATGAAGAAGCCTAGCTAATCCAAAGTCTCCTAAGTGTGCGACCATATCATCACTAAGAAGAACATTACTTGGCTTGATGACACAATGAACAATAGTTTCGTCAAAATCATGATGAAGGTAATCCAAAGCATGAGCCACATCAATAGCTATATCCAATCTTTTCCTGAAATTCATATTAAAATTTCTAGGTTCACCAAGTTCGTTTGCTGACAACCAATTGTCCAAGCTCCCGTTAGGCATGAACTCAAAAACAAGTGCCTTAAAATCGTTGCCTTTGTAATCAACACTTGAACATGCAGTCAATATCTTCAAAAGATTCCTATGCCGGACTTTACTAAGAGTTTTGCATTCTGTGATAAACTCTTTGATGCCCCATGTGCTTGAAGATTTAGCACCTTTACGGCAGTAGGTCTTTCAAAGTGTTGAAGAGTTCCTTTGTATACAAAACCAAAGCTTCCTACAACAACCAAATTGGATGAAGAAAATCCATCGGTTGCCTCATGTAGCTCTTTATAAGAAACCCTCAAATGAGTACTTTGTGGGAAAGATGGGGAGGAAGACAACTTTTTATATTTTTTTCTCTTGCAAATGATTAAGCAAATTGCAAAACAAGTAAGAGCACCGCTTATCACAATGATAACGATTATGACTTTGAAACGCTTCTTCGACTTACTTGGGCATATGGGTAGCTGTAATTGAGGTATTCCACCACAAAGGTTCCCATTTCCTGTGAGTGAGATAGCTGTGATATTATCAAAAACTCCTCCTTTTGGAACCTCACCATAAAAATGGTTGTGTGATAGGTTCAAACTCTCCAATATTGGAAGATATTTTAGTTCTTGTGGAATAGTCCCATACAAGCTATTGTTGGAAAGGTTTACATTCGTGAGGGATTTTAAAGAGCTAAATGATGAGGGGATACTTCCATGGAGGGAGTTTCCACTCATATCAAGATCTGTCAACTGTAGGCATTCCCCAAGTTCCATTGGAATATCACCAGAAAAATTGTTTTCACTTAGATTTAATCCCACTAATTGCTTCATGTTACCAATCTCAGATGGAATGGGACCAATCAAGGAATTGGAAGACATTTCAAGATATATTAAGCTTTCTAGATGACCAAAAGTTAGCTTTGGTACAATACCGCTGAAGTTATTTTGATTTATGTACAAGAATTGCATACCTTTGCAATGTTGGAGGCTTACTGGAATGGTTCCCTCAAAATAATTATTTGACAACCAAAGTTCGAACAACTTAGTAAGATTTCCAAAGATATCAGGAATTCTACCAGATAATTGATTTTGTTCTAAGAATAACTTTCCAAGATTTTTAAGCTGTCCAATCGATTGTGGAATTGTGCCTTGAAAGAAGTTATGTCCCAAACCAAGGGAAGTTAAACCATCTAGTTGCCCAATCTCATTAGGTATTTTTCCAAAAATATGATTGACTGTCATACTAAGCCTATAAAGTTGCGAAGAGAGATTGCCAATTGAATTTGGCAAAGCACCGCTAAATTTATTAAATGCCATCTCTATTAAATGCAATTGGCTACAATTTGTTAAGGATGAGAGGAAATCCAAGTCATGACCCTCTTCACTGCCAAAATTATTCGTTGAAATTTCAAAGGTATGAAGGTTTTGCAATCTTCCCAAAGAGGTAGGGAAAATGCCCCTAAAAGCATTTTCATATATTGCAAATAATTGCAATTGAGACATGTTGGATAATGAAGCTGGAATAGTTCCCGTCAACATGTTGTGTCCAACATTAAAAGTTTGAAGATTTGGGAAAGCAAGGCCAATATTTGATGCAATAGTTCCAGACAAGTTGTTGAAAGTCAACTGTAGATCTTCCATGCTAGAAAGATTATAAAGTGAAGAGGGGATTATACCAGAAAGACTGTTGTTAACAAGATAGAGCAAGTGCAAATTTGACAACCCACCTAGAGATTGAGGTATACTTCCTTCCAATTTATTAAATGAAAGAGACAAACGCTCCAAGGATGTAAGATTTCCCAAGTATGGTGGAATTATGCCATGGAAATTATTATTTTCAAGTACCAAGGATGTAAGTTTTTGCATAGATCCAAACCAGAAGGGAATTTCGCCAGTCAAATTATTGTGAGAGAAGTAAATCTGCTGGAGTTTAGAACAATTACCCAGCTCTATAGGGACCTCTCTTTGAAAATTATTATAATGCAAACCGAGATATTGCAACTCTGTCAGATGACCAATTTGTTTGGGAATTTCACCATGCAACCCATTATAGGCAAGAAAGAGCGATTTAAGAAAAGTTAAATTACCTAATGCTGGAGCAAGAGTGCCACGCAAATTTTGATGTGCCAAACGCAAAGCAGAGACTCTCATTTGAGGTAGAATGCACGAAACACCTTGCCATTTACAGAAGTGGGAAGAATCATTCCAAGAAGGTAGAGCTTCTGGAATGCCATTGGTTAGCTTATCTTTTAGAGCAAGCAAAGCGAGTCTATCAGTCTCCTCCGACCCTACGGCCATGGAAGCTCTAGCTTGCATTGAGGTTTGTAAAACCATGCACAGAAGAAAATTGATGATGGCTGCGTAAGTTACCATATTGTGGTTGTTGTATGAAGAAGTATGGAAAAACTGGACATGCGGTGTTAGTTTTTATATTCAACGACATTTGTCGTCGATATATTGATGTCTAGAAGTGAAATTTCAATGTCAAGGGACTTTTCCCCCTATTAACCAAACAACTGAGATACGATCTACGTAAAGCAATAGTATATATGGTTAAAGAAAACATTAAATATAGAACTAACAAAACCTAGATGATCGGATGTTCTGGGTTTCAATCAGTTTGTATACATGAAAATAAATTTGTTAGAAGAGATAAAACCTACTTTGATAATTTTTTCTCAAAAATATTAGTGTTTAACTATCAAATGGAGGGTACCAAGACTCCGAAAAAATATTAATTATATAAATAATTTGTGATTGGTAGTGGTAGGATGATTTTCGTTAGTTTATACCACAATTCGTGCTTTGACAGACATATGTAGGGCATTAACAAGATAAGGCCAAGAACTAAGGGGACAAAAGGGTGCTATGTTATTTTATGCAACTTGGTTTGTCCATCTATTGATAGCCGGCTAAAAGCAAATTTACATATGGGAAATTGGAGTATTTTACTCTGCACATTATTCATTATCATGCATGTGGGAGAAGTTTTTTAAAATGTACTTTATTAAAAAACACATATTCTCCTTCAGTCTTGATTTCTAAATTGCATACATCATTCAACTTGCTCCAAAAGTTGTCATTTTCATATGACTTGGAGATATATGTGTATATATATATTAATTATAAGACTTTCCACATGAAACATTTTTACTCATTATCATGCATGTTGATAAATGTAAATTTGAACTAACTACTAAATAATATATATTAAATATAAATGTAAATAATATTTAATTTCTATCCACTTTTAAGAATAAATTGTTCATGGATTATTCAATTTTTTTAAAAATAATTTTAATTGGGAAAAAGTAGAATCTTATTTCCATGGTCTCGACTAACACGGTAAAAAGATCAATTAGACTCCAATAAGGAAAAAAGTTGAAGATCTCAAGACTCAAGAGTTATGGTTAAAACTATTATATTTTAAGACTAATTCAAGTGATAAGAGTAAAATGAAATGATAGTAAAGGTTGAGTTTGAATATCCTTTTTTTTTTTTTTAGAAATCAGACGGTATCACTTAATCGATAACTTAGAGACTAATCTTTTTAAGGTGTAGAGATTACCGAAATATGTTTTACTTCTCCTAACAAAATTATTTTTCATGCTTACGGCTTGATCCGAACGTAGGATATCATGTTTAGGAACCTAACTATCTATCAACTGTGTCAAACTTGGTTGGTAAGTTTGAATCCTTCTTATAATAATAATAACAAGAAAAATAATCTACCAATTGAACCTGAGGTTCCTATAATTTTTTTATTCCATCCTTATTGTTTGTTTAAGCATTAATGTTGGTCGCTGGTAGGGGTGTCCAACCTTGTCCCGTCCCGGGTGTCCCGACCCGGTCCCGGGGATTTCGGGACGGGTCCGTCCCGGGACGGGACAAGATTGGTATTCGGGACGGGACGGGTTTCGGCCCGTCCCTCGGGAAGCCTGTCCCGTCCCGATTTTTTTTTTAAAAAAAATTTACATTATCCTATCTTTCTCACTCTTATATAGATATTTTTATTCTTATACAGATATTTTTATATTGATATTTCTATTCTTTTTTACTATTACTTTTTTTTCCCTTATATGGGTAAGTTATTATATTATATCAAGGGGAAATGTTGGTATTTCGAGTAAGTTACTGGGGCATTTTATATGGAATAATTTATTGAGATGATTTTATTATAATATATTTTTAAAAAAAAAATAATTTCGGGTCCGTCCCGTCCCGTCCCGGTCCCATCGGGACCAGGACAAATTCGGGACGGGACGGGACACGGGACGCATTTTGCGTCCCGTGTACTGTATCGGGACGGGACACGGGACGGGGTTGTCCCGGTCCCGACCCGTCCCGTGAACACCCCTAGTCGCTGGCATTCCAAGAAGTAGTCAAAGTCAAAGAAAACATTAAGTAGAGAAATAAATTGTGATTGGTAGTAATGATAGGATGATATTTTCATTGGTTTGGACACCAAGTTAGGGTTGAGAGACGTGTAGGGCAATAACAAGATAAAGCCATGAACTACTGGAACAAAGAAGCTACTACTATATTTTATTTTATGCAACTTCACTTTGTCTGCTTATTGTTAGCCGGCTAAAAGCGAATTCTCGTGACCCCGTCTCAGTCATTAAATTTACTTTGATTTTTCCCCCCATCATTCTCTTGATGTACTTCTAATACCACATTCCCGGACCCTAAGTCCCTAATATCATAACTTTAAGTGTATAACTTTCTTCGTTTTATATATTGATTTTTCATTTTAAAAAAAGAGCGAATTGTCAAATATTAATGTCAATAATGTTTTTCCTTTTGGGAAAATGACACATAGGGAGCACGAAAAGTAGTAAATAACGGTAAAGGATCATGAATTTGTAAAAGGAAAAAGTATTCGTTGGTCCTGAGTAAAAAAAAATTAAATACATATGAATTCAATTCCTTGATTTTTATTTAATAATAATAAAAGTCTCAAGAAATCTAACCTTTACAAGTTTAACTTGTAAATATAAAAGTTTTTCAATCATATTAATTTGATTGATGATTGATTTCGATTCAAGTTAATTAGGTCCTGTCCACCTTTAAGAATAAATATTATTCATGGACTAATCAATTTTCTTAAAAAATAATTTTAATTAAACAAAATAAAAGCTTGCTTCCATTCTTTAAAGTGACATGTTAAAAATAATACTTCCTCAATGACCAGTTGCCTAGTGGCAACCCTCTCTCCTTCGCTTTACAAAGGTCCTAAGCTCAAGTTTGATATTGACATGATTGTATGTGTACACAGTACATCGATTCTCATGAAAGAAAAAAGACTCCAATAAGAAAAGAAGTTGATGAAGATCTCAAGACTCAAGAAAGATAATTGGCCATTAGTTGCATGAGAAAATTATTAAAAAAAACCCAAAAAGCTACAAATAAGTACCCTATAAAAATTAATGTTGATTAAGAGCCAAAATTATAAATAAATGCTAAGATACTAATGTGATTTATTACCCATGTAAAATACTAAAAATACCATTATAAAAAAAAACTAAAATACCATTTTAACCAACCACTTTGACCGGTTCTCAGGGGATTATCATATAACAATTGCTAACATCACCACCGATAAGTAATTAAGAGACATTATATTTGTTTTAATCATATGTTATTAAAATATCAATACTTTAATTTAGTTAGTTAAGAGTATAATTTGATCACTAAAGAAGGTCCAAGAAATCATTGATTCCAAAAGACTTGTTCATTGGCCAAGGAACGCTGTTTTGAAGCTGTTTTCAGGAAATTGATATAATCAATAAACCATAATGTATAACACGGTTAATTATAGATTTTACTATCTCTGGTCTTAATTATAAGAATTAATTAATATTTTTAAATAGATTAAAAAATTTAAATAAATTAATTAATTAGTAATATAAGAGCTAATTAATTAGTTTGGGTAAATTAATAAATATATAATATGAATTTATTTTAAGGGGTTAGATTTAGTTATAATTAACTAATATATTTGATTTTTTTAATCTAAAAAAAGTTAATTAATTCTTATAATTATAATTAGGACAACTATATTTTATATGGAATATAATTGACTTGATATATATATATATATAATTATATTTCTTCTATCTAGAACTCCAACTCAGATTAAAAATTAGATTACACGACTCTGACAAATAATATATATATATATTGCATTATGTAGAAGATGGAGTAAATAAATTGGCAAATTGAAGGAAATATTAAGAACAGTGATGCATATAAATAGAACAAGCAAAAAAATTACTAATATTACTTGCACATGAAAGGAAACCTGAGAAATGCGAAGAGGTTAGAAGGGGGCTGATCGTGCTGGCCAACTTTATTAACAACCCAGGAGCAAGGCGTCTTCTTGGGGGCGTTGTTGCATCGTTCGCAAGAGCTTCATCATCACCAGCATGTATCACAGAAACTATGCGTTCACATAAGTCGTCAGTTAAATTCGCCGGCGACGGGGCCATGGTGGAGGAGCCGGCAGCTAAATGGGAGGAGTATGAATTGGGATCTGGAAGATGATAAGACAGCCTCGGATTAAGTGCCTGTAATGGAGGGAATGTGCGATATACGAGCAGCTAAGAAGATTGATTCGTAGTTTAAAAGTACATTAAAATATTGAGACTAGAATACAAAGAGAGAGGGGAAGGAGTGAATCAGCTTGGGAAGTTCAGAGAAAATGAAAATGGTGTTTGTGACCAAGACGGTGAGGAGAACAATGAGAAGTTGCCATTTGCCGCGGTATTACTTTGGATTCGATTCTTTGTCAGAGGGTAACGAACCTGTGAGATGAACGAATTTATTGTTGTCTACTTTTTATTTCTTTGTCTATTGTAAAATTAATTTCCTCAACGATTCTATGGGTAGATTTTGTTTGACCATAATCTATAAGCAGATTATTCTCTTCCCTTAGGTCTATAATTGAGCGCTTCCAGTCTAGTCTACTTAATAGGTAAAGAAGTATATTTTTCTCATACTTATTTAATTAATTTAACTTAATTAAAAATTATTTAAATTAATTAATATTATATTTTTTTAAAACACTATAATCATCTTTCTTAACTCCCTTCCTCTCTCTTATACTTGATTATTGTTGGGGAGGTATCAATATAGATAATTTAAGAAAAATTGATAAATATAAAAAATATATCTTATATTTAAGATCAAGATCAACTCTCTAATTAGATCATATATTAAAGCCTGGAGGAGTAATTTTTTAGGTCAAAAAAAGTATTTTAAAAAAATAATTAGACTTATATTAATGTAGAAAAAAATTAATAGATATCAATATATAATTAATTTAACAATGTAAAGCTACAGATCCTAAAACTAATATCTAATAATATATGATCAAGAGAATAGTAAGGCACCAGTGGGCCCAAACAGTTTTAAAAAGGAAGATAAGGAAAAGAGCATAGGTTGGATATGCTTGTTGGACGTGTTAAAGATAAGATTTTAGAAAAGTACTTATAACAAAAAAAATTTGGACAATTTTTAAAAAATAGCTTTTAGAAAAGACTTTAGAGATAAAAAGTAGTACTGAATAAATAAGTATTTAGATAGTTATTATCAAAAAGTCTTTTGTAATTAAAAAATTATTAGAAAGGGTATGAATTTATTAAAAATAGGAGAGATAAGAGAGGGTGAATAAGAGAGAGGAGAGAGGAGAAATGGTGAAGAAGAGAGAAACGAGAGGAGAAAGTGTGTAAAAAAAAAGGGTAAAATAGTAATTAGGCAGTTTATAAATTTTTTTACTGTTCTAGAAGCTAGTCTCAGGGTGTGTTTGGATTAGCTTTTGGAGAATAGATTCTGGGAAGAATAGATTCTGGAGAATAGATTTTGGGTAAAATAGATTTTGGGAAGAATAGATTTTGAGAATAAAGATGTTTGGATGATTAGTAGTAGAATCACTTTTTATATTGGTAAATTACTAAAAAGGGTATGATATGATTAAAAGTAAGAGAGATGAAAGATGATAGAGAAAAAAGAGGAGAGAGAAAAAGAGAGATAAGAGATGAGAGAGGAAAGAGAAAAAGAGAGATAAGAGAAGAGAGATGAGAGATAATAGAGAAAAGAGAGGAGAGAGGAGAGAGGGTGTAAGAAAAAGTAAGGGTATAATAGTAATTGGATAATCCAAAACCTAGGTTTTAAAGAAAAAGCTATTTTCAGTAGCTTATTCAAAACCTAGGTTTCAAACCGATGTTTTGTCCAAAATCAATTCTCAACAAAAATTACTGTTTGTGTAAAAATTTTCCAAACCGCGATTTTGGCCAGAATTCATTCTCCACCGCTGTTGCCAAACACGCACTCAGTAACTTATTCAAAACTTTAATTTTAAACTATAGTTTTTTTTAAAAAATTTTTTAAACAAATATGACTATATATCTTAAAATTTTTCTAAACTAAAATTTGAGTTAAAAATTCTTTTAAAACTTGAGTATGATATTTTTTCAAACACACACCTTATCTTAAACCGCTAGCTTGTCAAAAAAAGGGAAGGGGAGGGGAGGGGAGGGGAGGGGTGGGGGCTAAATTCAAACTAGGTGTAATAAACTATCAATATTTAATTGAGAGTTTATTTTATATAACTTGAAATTACAATCATCAAGAATCATGAGTATTGCGGCTTTTAATTTTTGAATTTTGTGAATTCAAGCGTGAAATATAATATATGATAGGATAAGAATTGTCCATGTCATATGAGATGGGAGTAACGAAGGAGTAGGGGACCATCGCCATTAGTTTTTGTTTTCATGGAAAGATAAAATGATATTAAAGAACTAAGTGAAGTTTACATCTACAAGAAGTAAGCAGATTAATATTTAAACATAAAAGCTTAAGAAAAAATAGTAAGGATATAGCAGAAATGCTAACTGAGGGAAAAAAATAGGAATTAAAATTAAAAAAAGAAAATAATTCTTTGCCCCTTCGCGTAAAAAAATGCGAAAATTATGTTTAAAGACTAAATTTATAAATATTTTATTTTTAAGAATAATTAATAATAAATACTCATTGTTCTATTTGTAAACTCTAAGAAAACTATTTTTGAGATACTCGTATTTTTTTTTAATTTAGTATATTTATATTTTTTTGTCCTCATTGAATCATTTGCTTGAATTCTTTTAACACAATCAACTTCTGTTATAGGGGTTAATAATATTAAAAAAAAATAAAATTAAATAATTTAATAAAAAAAATAACGTGCATGTACCCTATTAGAAATTAAAAGAAACTATATGTATCCTAAGAAAATTTTTCCCTTATGAATTTGTATTATTTGAGTGATAAATAATATTAAATATATGCTTAATTAATTAAAGTTTTGTTATTGACGTGATAAATACTCGTAATTAAACTGTTAAATTTATGTTACATGTATGAAGAATAAATTTGAGAGCCTTCTTAATAATTACTTTATCAGTTTAAACCCTAACCATATTATTGTTACCCACTATTGTAATTGTAAATTTGTAATCGAACCCGCCCGAGGCATCACTAACTCGAATCTTTATTTTTCATTTTTCTTTTTTTTTCTTTTTTTTTTTTTTGTCGAAAAGAATCTTTATTTTTATTTCAAAAGTGAAGTTTAGACGTAACACTAAAGAAAAAGAAATAAAAATTAAAAACAGATATAAACTGAGAAAATTAATTTCGTATATATTCCTTCTGCGTCACACCTTTTTAATCCTGCTACAACGACTTTGTGAGAATAATGCCTTTGTACGCAAACAATGCACCTTTGGTTACGCTGTTGCAGGGTAATTTGCTTGTAATCATTTGCTGTTAGGCTTATATTAAATCAATTTTTGTTATTATGGTCAGGATATAATAATTTAAGAAGCATTATTAATAGCTCTTTTCCTTTCATTTTTCCTACTACATACATTTTCGTGAAATAAATTGGAAAGCAAAATATCTACAAAAATCATGTTAGAAATATTTTTTTATTAAAAATATTAATCATTACCATGATATGTTCAAATCAATCTTTCTTGAGGACAAAGTAAATCACGAGTTAATGTTATAAATTCCAATTGAAAAACATTGTTTTTTTCCTAAAAGATGACTGTCAGAAGGAATCAATCTCATATATAATCTCAATTATATAAATGTAGAAGATCTAATTTAATTTGTCATTGCCCCACCAATGCAACCAAAGATTGTCGCATATAATGCAGACTAATTAATCACTTAAGCAAACTTATCTATAAAATGAATCAATTTCTTAAGATATAGTGACTTACTAATTTTACACTTCTCTCCATTTCAACCATACATCTCAAAGTAACTTAAATCACATTCATAGAATTTAAATCACTCTCCTATTACTAATTCTCAACAAAACTTTTGTGAGACCAGTAATGACTCACTCTACTACCAAAAGGATGAATTGGGTGGACTTTCAGATGATTAATGGAACATGAGAAAATGGGGATGCTAAGGTTACTGCAACAAATATATCAACTCTTGATCCTGACACTTCGACTGACATGAGGGTTAATTCCAGAGAACTCTCCACCATAGGGACCCGTCGGCTTTTTGACACTGCGAACCTGCCCGCTGCGTCTCTTAAGAGCTTTCTTGTGCTTTTCCTGCATATGGGCATGGCAACAGAGAGAAAACAATGAAGTTACTAACCATTATTATGAGAAGGATCCAAACACATTAATATAAAGTAATCGCGATCACTTTCCATTAGGTTGTTTACCTTTCTTTTTTTCTAAAACATACTTGAACTCCAAAAAAAAAAAAAAAAAACACACACACTGAGTAAATAATAACAGCTATCCACATAAAGAGTGATTGTTCAACGAAAAACATTTATTCCAGAACATTCACACAAGCTGAAAGGTGACATTCTGGGGGGTTTTATGGTGGAAGGCACAAGAAGAGTCGTCTCCTTTAGATAAAGAGAAGCAATCAGGTACAAATAGAATCTCAAATATCCTATTTTGGTTTTGGCAGAGCATCAGAACCTCACTAGTATCTTTTTCAATCTGGGTAAAGTATTTTATCTCTCAGATGTCAAGGTTTTGGAAGATCCCAGAAATTTGAAGTTTTGCATTGTTTCGAAACTGTTGGAAAGCATGCGCATGTAATAGTTGCTGATAAGAGTTTCTTTAGGTTTTATTATATTTCTCTTGTACCAAACTACCATTATTTTATATATGTTCATCTAGAGAAGTACCTTACACAGGATACGGTCCTCTTTGGAGGCCTACCAATAAGATAACCCAAATATCAAACCTTAAGTAAAATTACCTTGTACTTCTTTCTTGGATTCTTAGTCAGCTTCTTCCGATATCGAGTCAACCCCCTGTTTTTCTCCATCTGCACCATTTTGGTATCGGAGGTGTAAAAACTAAGTGTATAAGAAGATTATAAATAGATTGATAAGAAGATAAATGAGGCCACAACCTCATAAGAAATTGGCCGTCTTCCATTTTCATCTAAAGTATCTGGCTCTGGCAAATTGGGGACTTCAGAGTTCCTGTACAAAAAGTGAATCATTAAAACATTAGCAACCAAGCCAAACAAAATTCATTTTGAATTCTTCAACTTTATTTTTAATGAAAGTCAAATCACTACAAAGGCCTTATTTTCAAGACAATTAAAGAAAACTTACATAAGGAGGCCCCAATTAGAAAAATTCTAATCTTTAGAAAGGATGCGGAAGAGCTTAAGCACTTAGTAATAATATGCTTATTTACCCAACAGGACAGCATATGTTAAAAGCATGCTTGCACATAAAAAATGTGCATCATAATCACAAAATATGTAGCGGCTACTGATATAATATCAAGAAATGAACAACTGATCCAAATTACCATCCACCCTCTTAAATGTTATTATTTACTATTTAGGGACGTGATAGAGTAATATGTTCTTAACAAGTTGAGAGCAGAAAAAGGGTACAAGACTTCACCTCGAGTAAATCTTAGCTTTCGCAGCCAATCTTTCATCTCGCTGTTGCTTTATTTCTTCATATAAATCATTTTCCGAGTCGTCGGTTGACCCATCCTCCTGATCAGAAAATCCACGATCGCCTATTTCTTCATCAACATCCTCAGATTTTAAACCAGCACTAGAAATTGCCCTAAGTTCAAATTTCCTCCTCCTTTCCCCAATGTCATCTCTCTTAGGTAAATCATCATCACCAGAAATCACCTTATTCAAAAAGGGACCAGTCAGATATGTTATTCAAAACAAACTCGAAATGTATCAAAAGGAGAAATGAGTGAGGAGAATTAATGTAGGTTCATCAAAAAACATCAAGTGCTGTACCCTGGGTTTCTTCTGATTAAGGTTAGCAAGCTGAGCATTTCTACCAGAACCAAGACCATTAACCAATGTAGCTGTCCTACCAGCATTCACATTGTCATCATCAAAATCATCACAAGTGTCGAGCCTACCAATATTAGTAAGGTTCTAATAAGTCCTCATTCCCAAACCCAGAAATAAGAAACATGCAAATAAAGGACCATAGGGGCAAACTTTACCCATTTAAAGGTCTGGAACGTTTTTTGGCACTACCAGTCTTTGGAGCAGTGGAACTGTAGAAAGCCTTCTGTTTCAATTTTTGCTCAAGGGATGCTCTGATCTTTAACATTTCAGAACTCAGCACACCAATGTGATCCTTCTGCCACATTAAACTTATCTCAGTCAAAGTACTAGGTCTTATACAGCAACAAAACTAAATCAAAATAATGAAAAATGCAAAAGTGTGTTATAATAGTGGTTTCAAAATTAAATAGAAGATACAAAATATCAGCATGCAAAATTGTCTATAATTCACCTTATGCTCATGTTTTTGTTTTCTTTCTTCATTCACATTATCCTTAGAGGAATCCACCTTTGGCATCTCGACTACCTCATGGGACTGCATAAGCAGACCAAAATGTAAATGCTGTATGGAAGATTATCCTTGAAAGACAAAAAAGAACCACAAACAAAAATAATTACCAGTGTTTCTTTTAGGCACGCATCAGAGGCAAGAGGCAGTTCATGGTTTTCCACAAAGGAATCAGCCATTGAAGCATTTATATCACCCGAATTTAATACCATTTTCAACCCATGATTTTCTTCAACAGTGTCATCAAGTTTAACTGGAAGTTTTGCATCAAGTTTTTGCATCTGTTAAGTGAGTCACACATTAGAAACTTCAAAATCTAAAGCAAACCATTTCAATCTTAAAAATGCAAGGAAAAGCACAAAGAGTAACATATCCATTTTTTAGCACCAAAAAAAAAAATGGAAGGGTGGGAAGGGGGGGTGGTCATTAGCGCGCAAGGGATTCTCTCCAGGTGAGAATCCTCTACCCTTGCCCTTACTATGACCACTGGTGTAAGATTTGACTGTCTTAAGCCATTAATAATTAATGTTCATTCCAACAGTCAGATTAGAAGTCATAACTATGTGATCTTCGCAGCCATATTATATAATAATCAAATAAGTACGCAATTAAACAGTAAATAGTGTCCTACAAATGTGAACCGTACATTAAATTTTGGATGTCTGAACAGGCTATTAAATAACTCCTGAGTAATGCCAAACATTTTGAAGAAAATGCTAATGCTAAAGAACTTTTAATCCAATAGGGATTTTGTTTGAAATTCATCCTACAGTAAGTTGGGGTTCATCTGGCACAGAGAATGGAATGTAATAAAAAAGAAAATGGAATGAAAAAAGTAATTTTGCCGATGAGAGATGTCTTTGTCTATTTGAAAAGGGGAATAATAGATATTGCATATCTCGATTCTAGTGCCATGAAGAAGGAATCATTTTCCACCAAGTATATAAAACCAAGCATTTCTTGTCATGGATGCCAATCGATCCCCTCAGTGGGTGTAATAGGGAGCATATCATGAGAGAAAAGGGGTCTCATATGAGAAGTTAGAAGGGTATCTATACACCACTAGATCAAAAATCAATGGTCAAGATTGAAGAATAAGATAATTCATATTAATATTTATTTTCAGATTATTGATTTTTTTGTTGCGATTGACCATTGATTTGCGATCAGGTGATCAAATGGTTGATAATTGGCCTTCACACCTAAGATTTTACACACACCCATGCACGAATGAATGAACATTGTATGTTATTCCTTGGATCAACACGGTAACTGTTTACTGACAATTCAAGAAGGCAACATTAATATTTCCCAGCTTGGTATGATTTAGAACGCCAACACATTAATCTTACATAACCCATACCAATTCCTCTGAAGTACAAGCAAGGCTACCAATGTTTCCTCTATGTATTATCAAAAATTGGGGGATCAAATAATTTCAGTAAATTCTGAAACATCATTAATTTTTGTCTATAGATCCAAACGGAAATGTTTTAACTCCAAAAGCAATTTGAATGTGATAATTATGCATGCTAACTTTATTAAGATAAAAAGATTAACAACTTGAAGATAACAATACCCGATCCAATAATTTCTTTATCTCTTCTAGGCGACCCATAACAGGATGTCCATGCACTGGCTTTCCTTCAGATTTGAGGAGAAGATAGAGGGTTATAGCTTGGCAATAGAGTAACGACAGAACCTTCTTCAACTCAAAATAACTAACTCCTTCCGTAGAAGCTTTCCCATCTTTAACCTTCAATAAAGAATGAAATAATTCAAATGCACAATAGCCTTCATGCATGTCCAAGAAAGTAGCCTCTAAAGAGACAGATTGCATTTTTTAATAGGGGCCCAATAAAGTGGGAGGAATCTTAGGCAATGAAAAGAAGGCTTCATATAGATAGAAAAACTTCTGATAACATTTTTGTTGCGTATGGCAACAAACAACAGATCACAACAAAAGAAGGGGGCAAAAACCTTGCTTAACCATGGGTTTATTTTGCATTCAAGCTGATCATGTGAGTCATTTAGTTCTGACAACCAAAAGATTAACTGTGGATAGGACCTGAAAAGAAAATATAATCACTAATCACTAATCACTGAGAGTCATTAGAAAAAAAACTATTATACAAGAAACAATCAGCACAAAATTGTATATTCAAAACCATTAGCTACAGTCAACAATGAAAATAATAAAACCAATGGCCAGGCATACTGTATTAAATGCTAGGCCAAAAGCCCAATAAACAGGGCTGCCTGCTGATTTTTTTATCAGTTTTCTTTTAAATATTATTAACTTTAGTCTACCAAAATGTAAACATGCAGAACTAACTTCTAGACAGAATAGTAATAGTCCCACTCTATTGCTGAATACAATATTAGAAATACCTTTAGCATTAGGCTTCACTTTACTAATTCCTTTTGCCATGGAAAGCGTTTCCACTCATAGTAATTAATAATACATAACACAAATACAAAAAAATTCCATTCATAAGCAATTTGACTAAGCAATGGCAGTAAAGACATTACACCAATAATTACACCATATTAATTACATGTATTTCTACAGCTGGTATAAACTATATTTGACCAAACAAACTGTATCTTTTTTGTGCAATCTGTAAAACCGTTAAGGCAATGATGGATTTTATTTCAATCATTTATGTAGTTGCTGAGTTTCTTGTCTACTTATTCACCATGTTTCCCAGATGAAATTTTGACTTTTGTTTTTAACCCTACCATGATAAAGACAAACAAAATTTCTTTCTCCCCTTCTTTCTCATTTTTTGAAGCACATAATTTATCATTTATTTTGTGTTGAAAGTGAAAACCCTCAACAGGAAGTTTGTTTTCCCAATTACACTTACAATTATCAATGGCATTGATTAATGCATATATTTTAATGATTTAAATTTTGATACCGCAGGTACAATTGGGATAGCAGCTGAAGCCATAAGATAAATCCGAAAAACAATAAAGTAAAATAAAGATAGAAAACTAACCTGTTCAATGTATCCATTTGTTCATCTTTCAATAAAGCATTCAAATCTTCAACCTTGTAAGTTTTATCTGTATCTTCTAGCATCAGGGGTTCTATTGATTCCTTTCCTTTAAAAGATGATTCCTGTACCATCAGAAGTTATATCATGGAGGGTTGACTGCATGAAACAACACAATAACAAGATAACAACAACACTTACCTTCAAACCCACGAGATCATAGTCTTCCTCTGTATAAAATTTTTCCCTCTCTCTTTGCAACTGTTTTGCCAATTCTTCCTCTTCTTTTAGGGCTTCATCATCACTTGATTGAAGCTTCATCAAAATACAAATGCATACTTATTCAACAAAAATTATTAAAAAGTTTGGGCCGGGAAGTATGACAGTACATAGTGTGACTCAACGGATAATTAATTAGTATTCTTCCGGTCCTTAATATAAGACTTATTTAACTAATTTGATTAAATTAAGGAAGTTAGTTAATTTAGCTAATATAGTTAAGTTAGTTAATATAGCAGGTTTTTCCTAAAACACCCTAACAATTTTCCTTAATTTCCTCCCTCCCTCTCTTACTTAATTATTGTTGAGGGAGTATCAATAGGGGTAATTTAGGAAAAAATGGATAAATATGGAAAAGAGGTCTTACATATAGGACAAAGGTCAACTCCCCAATTAGGTTCCATATTAAGAACTGGAGGAGTAATAATTTAGATGTTCCAAATGGCAAAAAATATGAGCTATAAATTGCTCAAACAATCACCTCAAAATGACGATTATCAGCACCATGTCGGAAATGCTTTCCAACTAGGATGGGTTTATCATCATCCTCATCTTCATTATCATCATCATCATCCATTTCATCCTCGCCTCCACCAAATTTTGTACGTAAATATTTCCTTTGCCTGATTACTGAAAATACATAAACAGCTTATCCCAATTACACCACTTACACATAAATTTCACTTTGAAACCTTGAACAAAAGTTTCCCTATAGACCCTTGCATTTAGAAGACTTGCAATTCTGAACAGCTCTCTTTCCATTGCATAAACTGTTCTTAAACAAATCATGACCATGATTAAGCACATTAGCTCATGCCAAAATTATATCTCTCCATGGTTGTACACGAATGTAAGATCTCAAATTTCAAAAACAAAGTATCCCATAGCTTTGGGAAGGAAATACAAACTCAAGTGCATGGATAGAAAAGATGTATACTCTGTTCCCATTTAAGTGACTTTAAAATATTCATTACTGTAACAAATATCTAACAATCAATCTTACTTTTTTTAGTCATGTCATCATTTACATCATCACTGGCATCATCGTCAATATCCTCATCATCATCAGAACCCTGTGAGTGACATGAAAGAAAATAAATGAGATGATAATACATAATTGAAAGATGAAGTTTACTGCCTGGTTCTAATTCTTCAGCAAAGCAACCAGTTAAACATCAATAGGTATGGTCTATCTTGCTTCATTGAACAAATAGAAGTTTATCATCGTTTAAAAAGGCTAATGGTTGAGAAACTTGCACTGACAAAGACATGGAGCATGAAAATGAAATGGACACTACAACAAAGGTAAATATCTAGGAGTATGTTTGGTTTTTTTAGTGGTTTTCAATGTGAAACCATACATGAACTAGGTATAAAATTTGAAGTGCTTCCACTGTATTGAAAGGGGGCATTGGACATGCTTTTAAATATCAGAATAAATGGTTGTTACTGGCTAAGAAAATCCACAGGAACAAAATACTCTTGCTTGCTAATACAAACTCAACTTGCAAAGAAGAAACAAGATCTAATATTTCATTCCAACTTGAAAATTCACTAAAATAATTCCATCTAGTAATCAACAAAAAGCTGACAGATATGAACCAGACAAAGGGAACCAAAACCTTCAAATCAAAAACGGGTAGTTCTTCATCCTCGTCTGACTCTCCATCATCGTCATTTATATCAAGAGGGATAATATCCCTCTGCTTATGAACTGTAAAAGAAAAAAAACAATAAAGATAAGGACATTGCAAATCCATCATGAAAAAAAAGAAAGAAAAAGAAAACAATACAAATACATACAAATAGTGGCAATAGCACATGAAAAAATAAATTACTGAAAGAGGAAGAATCAAATTACAGGCATCAATTTCGTCGTGCATGTCATCGCTTAAAAGTGCATCATCAAATTGGGAACTTTTCTTGCCGTTCCTTTTCCCAATTTTCTGACTGCTTCTTCCTTTCTTTCCCATACCTAATCAATCAATTAAATCTAATATATCACCTGAAAATACGCAAAATGGCACCAAGAAATTCAAACATCTCGAACAATGTATCATAACAGTAGGAAGCCACTAAACAGAGCCCAAGCAATCTTACTAAGGAAGAAGCTGAAGACGGAGTCCAAAGACGGTGTCGATGCCAGCCGGAGACAGCTCCACAGCTGACAGTGGTACTGTTGAGACTATGAGAGCTGAAGACCAGGGGAGGCTGTGTGCCGTGTGCTGTGTTAGAGGGAAGAACGGAAGCGCAGGGTTATTTTCAAATATGCTGATGACAATGTTTATTTTCTTTTCTTTTCTTTTTTCTACGAAAATACCAATATTTATTTATTTAATTACTTGAGGTATCTGGCTCAAACAAGTTGCTAATCGCGAAAGGCCCAAAACATAATAATAATAATATTATTTATATATTTTTAATATATAATTTATTTAATTAATTTAATTAAATTAAATAAATTAATTATTATAATATTTATTTTTAAAATATTCTAATTATTTTTTAAATTTTGTTTATAGTTAGGAGAGTATTATAGAATAATTTAAAAAAAATTAAAATATATAGTAAAAATAAATTTTATATTTAAAATTAAAATTTATTTTTTAATTAAATCTTATATTAAAGATTAAAAAAATATTATTTATTAAATATTAAAATAAAAATTTATATTTAATATTTAATAGTATTTTTTCCAATGACCCATACGCAAGCCCCAATTGTGATCCTCGTGTGAGAGCAATACGCATTGTGCCGCAGTGATGCTGCCTTTGACAATGCCATTTGTTATTTCACCACACATCTACAAATAAAATGCTTCAAAACAAGGGATTAGATATAATGAGACAATTCTTAACAACATGATAAATTAATAATGCTAGAATTTTTATTAAAAAAATATTCATATTTAAAATTAAAAAATATTTTAAATAAAATTATCTCTAATAATATAATAAAAAAAATTGTATCAAATTTGACATAACTCAAAACTTTGCCCAATTAAAACTAATTAGCACTAACTGAAGAATCTGATCAACACCGATGCATGACAACCGACTTGGAAAAAAGTAACGTTAAGCTTGAAATTTTACTCAAAACATGACATGCATGAAGCTTGGAGGAAAATCTCACCGACTTAGATGAAAGCAAATGGATGGGACAAACTGGAGGGGATTTGAATGAACAAAGGTGTCAACATAGAAAAGAGGATGATTTTATGATTTTTTATTTCTTACTCATCATGCACGACTCACAAATGTGAGGCTTTGTTTAGATGCGAAGAGATATTCAAGGTGATGACGGCCATATTGAACTCGGGGTGGGGTATAAGTGCCAGCAATCTGAATATGACCATCCAATCCGATTAAAACAGTATAATTTAATTAAAATATAAAAATAGCCTTAAACAAGAGTGTTTATTTAATAAAATAATATTTAAATTAAAAAGATATTAATTTATGAATAAATAAAATATTTATGTATAAATTATATATAATCTAACAAAATATAATAAATTTAATTTTTTATATTTATAAAGTATATTTTTAATCTTTTAATTTTAATACTGTTAATATATTTAATAAAAAATATAGATTTAATAAATTTAAATAATAATTTTATAATTAGATGTGACAAGTGTGTGAAGAGAAGCATAACCTACTAGAACTAAACTAAAATCTAATGTAAATAAACAACAAATTCACTCGTATTTTTAATATAAAAGACTATCAATTTGCTTCTTCCAAGGAGAGAGCGACCATGTGATCAAGCGCGGAACTGAAGCATCGATTCGATGGTGACCTTCCGTTTCGTGTAACCGAATGCGTCTGAATATTTTAGTTTTACAGTTCCACACCAAAACAAAGACGCCTAAAAATCATTGCCCTTCGTCTTCATCGTGGTCATCGATTTATATAGTCAACCCATTCTTTCACCAGTATGTTCTCCATTTCTTCTTCCTTCTCTAACTCGTTCTGCCTCTGGCCACCACTCTTCAATCTTCAATCTTTATCATTCTATCTTCAAAAATGGAACTTGTCCCATACCCGGACCCCAACTCCGATGCTCAGGCATGGCAGGATATGTTCCGGTCCGCTTCTATAAGAGAACCGTTGGCTACTCCACAATCCGATTCGCTGACGAATGCTGCTGAGTCGGAAAAGAAATCCACCCTCTCCGGTGATCCCCAGGTACGCCTCGCTCTCTACATAGCCCTGGCTCATGCTGGAATCGCCCTCGCCATTTTTGTAGTTTACAATGCGTATAAGCCCTTGGAAGGATATCTCAGGCCTCTTCAGTGGGCTGTGCTCTGTTCCATACCTCTTAGGGGTATCCAGCAGACTCTTGTTTCGTTCTGGTCGAAGCCCCTGCAATTAGGCGTAACAGAGACGTTTCTAGCGATTCCTGTGGCCATATTTAGAGTTTTAGTTGGTACGCTTGCTGAAATTCGTGAAGCTTCTATGCGAGTTCTTCTCAGAAAATCAAAAGAATCTGAGAACCCCATGAGGAACCGTAGTCGATTTTCTAATTTACTTCGTTTGCTTGTGTCTTTTGGCATATTCGTCGTTGCATATGAATGGCTTGGTGGTTTTGCTTCTCTTTGTCTTCTCGGATTAGGCTTCTTGTTTAGCTCCAAAGATATGGATTCAATTTTGTCACCTTCATCTTCCTTTAGGAGCAGTGGCATGTGGCATACTGACTTTTTCACGCGAGGAGTACTGAAAAGATTGAAAACCATTATAGCAATCGGGTTGATTGTTGGTATGATTATTGGGTTTTTGGCTGGAGTGATATTCTTCTCGTACAAGATTGGGGTGGAAGGAAAAGGTGCAGTGATTTCACTGAAACTACATGTAGAAGAGAGCAATCTTACTGAGAGAATTGGGGTGAAGAAGTGGATGGATGACAATGATATTCCTGAATTGGTAGATAAATACAGTACTAAGTTTTATGAGACAGTTTCTGATCAGATAGATGTATTGGCGATGCAATACAATATGACTGAGCTTGTGACTGGTATTAAGTATTTTGCTATAAGCAATTCAGCTAACTCTTCAATAACTTTAACAGCCCGAAAGACACGCTCAGCATACACAGGCAAGTTTCTGAGTTTGAGCACTCGGATTAAAAATCGAGAATGGAGCATGATTTACACAGAGCTGGATACCCTTTTGAGAGAACTCATAATCCCAAGGAAGGACTTAGTGGAGAAGGCAAAAGGATTTGCTGTCAAGGGAATGGACGTATCTCAACGTGTGCTTGCTAGTAGTAAAACTGTTCTTGGCAGTGGTGCAAAATTCATGTTCTTATTTGTCAGTTCCATTATTTCTGGAGCTGCAGAGGTTTTCAATTTTGTGTCTCAGTTAATGGTATTCTTCTGGGTTTTGTACTATCTCATAACATCAGAGTCAGGAGGGGTGACAGAACAAATCATGCACATGGTTCCTATTTCAAGCTCAGCTAGGGTCAGATGTGTTGAAGTTCTGGATAAGGCCATTTCAGGAGTCCTTTTAGCTACTGCTGAGATTGCGTTTTTTCAAGGATGTCTCACTTGGCTTTTATTTAGGCTATACGAAATTCATTTCTTGTACATGTCAACTATTCTCGCCTTCACGTGTTCTTTGCTACCGATATTCCCATCTTGGCTTGCAACAATTCCAGCAGCTATGCAACTGTTGCTGGAAGGAAGATACATAGAGGCCATTATTTTGTCTGTGGTTCATCAGTTCCTCATGGATTATGGTGCATCTGAAATATTAGAAGATATACCAGGGCATAGTGCATATCTCACTGGGCTTAGCATCATTGGAGGAATGACTCTGTTTCCATCTGCTCTGGAGGTTAAATTGCTATTCTCTTTATTCAGTCTTGAAAGATGACTAACATCTCAATTTGGTTCTTCAGAATGTAAAACCTTCAATTTAGTCTCGTGATAATTTTTCCCCGATCATTTTTGCCACTCCATCTGTTATAGTCTCAACAAATCACTTTCTAATTTAATATTCCAGAGGTAGAAAAATGATGGGAAAGCTTACTGAGCAAATAAATTGAAAGGGTTACGATTTGTAGGATTAAATTGAAAAGTCAATCATATTTCAATCATGAAACCACTCATTTATTTTTAAAACATATGAAATGCAGTAGGTCTTAGTAAAAAAAGTGTACTTTAGATGCCTCCATTGGTTTTATATATTAAAAAAAAAAGAACGTTTATATGTTATAATCTACTTTAGCTAGGCAAATAATTTTCTTTCCATAAACTAGGACAAAACCCAAAGAATTGCTCAAGTACCTTATGTGATAAGCACCTTGTAATTGAATTTCCCATGTCATCAGAATATAAAGCATGATAGCAAAGTGGTTATGCTTTTTGTTTGATTTCATAGTCATAATGTTTGGTTCAGCCTCCATTGAACTTTCGTAGTTTGCTTTAATGTCTCATGGCATTGTTGAATTGACTGAACGAGTCTGTTGTTCTTGTTGTTTTCAGGGGGCAATTATGGGGCCATTGATAACTACAGTTATGATTGGTCTTAAGGATCTGTATGCTGAATTTGTTTTGGAAGAACCAAAAGACAGTGGCAAGCAGTACACATGCTAAGCCTCTATACTCTGTCTTTAAAAGGAGAAATTTTTACTGACATTTGTTGCATCTACAATTGGCGTGAAGAACAAGCAGTACCAAGGTGAGCCTGCCAATGAATTTCATCACTTAGAACATCCATTTGAGATTTTATCGTCTCTGGCACTTGCCTAAGGTGTGAGGAGTGTGCTTCCATTAAAACACTTCTGCAACTTCATTGTTCTTTGCAACTCTGTGGCTTGAGTTTATCTCTGGGCTGGTGATTTGTTCACAATTGATTTTTTTTTAATATTTATGTCAATAATCTGATCTAGTAGGCCTTTTGGACATTACACAAAATTGAATAAGTCACATTGTTCATAACTTGTGAACAATACAACTTGCTTTAATTTTGTATTTTATATTGATATATTAACTATTGTTAACTGGGCCTTCTAGTCTAGGTTTTTTTTACCCTGTTTCTTCAGTTTAGGAGACATCACTCGTACATTTAAGAAAGTTTCTTCATCATTGTGCAAAAAGTAAAAAATAGAATGTCTTATGAGTTTGTTGGAACTATGGTGCCTTCAAATTTCAAATTTCTTGGATTCAGCAATTGAGATTGATGATTTCTCCCAGGCAGGGTGTACCCACAAATTTCCTTCGATTGCAAAGCGCTTCTACTTCTTACTCTGCTTCTACTCACTCTTCTCTCTCTCTCTCTCTATATATATATATAGAGAGAGAGAGAGATTATGGTTGCTCAACTGCTCATGGGTTTCAGGTCAAAAAAATGCTGCTGAATTTAGTTGGCAGGAAAAAAAATTTCACTGCCACATATAGTTGGAAATATGAACCTTAGAAAGTTAGTTTAATAATTTTCTATCAAATTAAAGCTATTCAAATTTATTTTCTATTTTAATTTTGATATTTTTGTTTTATAAATACATCAGACAAAGTGAAATCAAACTTTTATTCGTCAATTTTAGAAGATATAGTTAATATGTATAACTAAATATTGAAACTCATGTAATCACTTAAAGTCACATTATTTGTGATTTTGTGAGTAGTGCAGCTTTAATTAATATGTGATTAGATTTGAAATATTTTAATGAATAACAGCTCTGTGTGTAGCCGAATCATATCCTTGTGTATACCCCTTTCATTTTAAAATATAAGGCATATTTTATAAAATCATGTTACTTCATCAGATTTTAAGAGCAATTAATAATTGTGTATCTAAACTATCCCTAAAAAGTATTTCAAAATTATTTACCTCCTAGCTAGCAAATAATAAAGGGTTAAAGTGTGTTTAGTTCTTTAAAATATTTTTTCATATGCGTTCAGTGTTAGAAAATAATTTATGGTGCGTTTAGTACATTAAAATATTTTCTCAGGTAGGTACGTCTAATGTTATAAAATAATTTATAGTGTGTTCAGTGTTTTAAAATATTTTTTAGATGCATTCAGTATCTTAAAGTATTTTCTTAGGTACACCTAGTGTTAAAAGTAATTTATAATGCTCCTAATATCTTAAAATATTTTTTCAGGTATACCCAGTACTCTAAAGTATATAATATTTTCTTCTTTGTTTATTTTCCTAGGTTCTTCAATGTCTATAGATAGATAAAATAATTTGTGGCTTTTTTTCACTTGGTTCAAGCTTTCTTTTTTCTTCTTTTTTGCACATTTTCAGCAAGCAAGTAAAATAATTCATAGCTTTTTTTTCATATTGCTCAAAATTTTTAAATGAAAAATTAGCATTTTTTTTCACCAGATTTTAATAAGAAAATGAAGAGTTGAAGGGAAGAATGGAGGGAGTCTGATATGGAATGAAGGGATAAAGGAGAGAATATGAAAAATAAGAAAGTATGGACAGTAAAAGAATTCAGAAGATTTAAGACATCTTACCAAGTCAGTTTTTTTAAGGTCAAAATAGAGCTGAATCATCATTGAATGGTCAAAATTAATGATTATGTTAATGTGGATGAGATTAGATTATTTTAAATACTTTAAGGGTGAAATTACATCACAAATTACTTTAGAGCACTTGGCGCACATGAGAAAGTATTTTATGGTATTGAGTACACTTGAGAAAATATTTTAAGAAAAAATATTTCAGGATACTGAGTGTACTTAAAAAAAATACTTTAGAGCATTATGTGCATCTTAACCCTATAATAAATTATTACTTTAATAGTAGCATTAGCGAAAGGGTGAAACTAGAAATATTTTGAAACTTTAACCATATAACCCTTTTTATCTATGCATTTTAGTTAAAAACATAAAACTAGTGTGTATATGAAGGCAAGTACATACAGCATCCTGACTATTTTTTCGATATGCATCTGACATTTTAAAATACCCTAAATTATTTTTTGAAATATATTTAGTAATATAAAGTATTTAGTGGTACATTTAGCACTATGAATTATTTTTTGATATACATCCAGTACTTTAACGTCTATTTTCTTTGCGATATATAAGTGATGGTTTTTAAGTTACATGTCATTTAAAAAAAATCAATCACCCATATGTCAATTAGCAAAAAAAATGAACATTAAAAGTCTAATAATTTATTGTGATATTGCTCTATTTTAATATATTAGAGGTAAAATTGTATCACTAAATATTTTAAGGTGTTTTAAACTGCTAAATGTAGCTTGAAAAATAGTTCTGGGAAAATGTACCTTAACCTAATATGTAAGTATTGAACTCATGACCTTTATTAGGTAAGATTTTATGCCAAGGATTTTATTCTAGTTAAGTGTAACTGATATATGCTAGTAGCTAGTAAAGGGATGTTATGGTAAATAATATTAGGAAGGTAGTTAGAAGAGAGAGATTATGACGTGTTTAGGGTAGGATATACCTGCTGTACTAATCCTTTTATCATTTTTGTCGAATGAATTATCTTTTTCTCCTCTGTGTGATATTAGTAACATTGTCCAATTATAAAGAAACATTCTAATTGTACATGCACATAATTGAAAACTATTGGTAACATTAGATACTGTAGAATTTCGGGCGTACCTATTGTCGATTCATTTATTTTAGGTACCCACATAGTAACTCGGCATCATTACTGGACTCGAGTCTCTGGTACACAACAAAGTCTCACTCAAGAGGAGAAGAGAGAGTTGATGTCTTGCTAAGAGAAGAGAGCAAATCGCCCATGCATAGCACACATCGAAAGCTTCTATCTCGTATTATGGAAAAAAAATTCTCCCCCCAATCAGGCATGATCAAATAATGGGGGAGTGTGTGGTTACCTCATAACATTCCCCTTATCATTTTGAATATTTTAGGATATTTAAAATTATAACCTAACTCTTTAGGTATTTTTGCTTCAGTTCCACACACATATATGTGGTTCTAGGCTTAATACATCAAGGGTAGACTGGCCTATTTTTCTACATCTCCCACTCACACTTAGTGGGTTATGGATCATGGGTTTAGACTCTCTTTGGCTTCTTTCATACTAAGTGTTTTATCGTGACCTCATGGGCATAATGTCTTCATCTAGGTACCTGTACTAGAAATCCTTTTTACAAGACCAACACAATACAACATTTCCTTCGTTTAGTTTGAGTTTAATAATTTGTCTCAAATGTCCTAGATTTATCGACATACACTTTTCTATAGTCAATATGATCTCTCTTGAATCAATACTTGACTCAGATTGTCTTTCTTGTAAACCTAGTGTCCACACTTCTGAAAACAAATATTATAAGGGATATGTCACAGACACTAACATACGTATGTATATTGTAGGTAATCTTTTTTTTTCCAATAGATCACTTCAATATAGATTAACCGCTTTCCTAGCGTAATTCTTTATATCATATCTATCATGATCGCGTGATATATACTAAAGTAGCAGTCGTTAAAACACACTTTCATGATATTGTCAAAGTCAAAGACACCAATGGAAGGACTGTTCATTCTTCGGGCTCACACACAATGAAACATGGATCTTTCACTTGCTTCCTTTTTACGGTTCTTCTAGCACATGTGATATGAATCATATGCTATG
Organism: Leucaena leucocephala; assembly: GCA_037074615.1. NCBI lineage: Eukaryota > Viridiplantae > Streptophyta > Magnoliopsida > Fabales > Fabaceae > Leucaena > Leucaena leucocephala. Next base: position 10,680,052 of record CM073540.1, on the reverse strand, counting down.
GTGTTACTCTTATACTTAAGAGTATACATCATTTTGGATCTATTATAAACACCGTATAGATTTAAGTCTAGACACTTGCAACATTTGAACCCAAATTCTTCAACTTCATCTCTATGACGTCAATGTTGAAGGATTTGTTATCTGGCTACAGGCATAATGGAAGTGGGTTTCCATGGTTCGATCTAATTTCATATAGACGGATCTCATCTTAACTTGCCATACTTAGTTGTGGCGAAACATAGTTTGTGTTTATTCTCTACCATATTAGCACTCTTTGCTGGTTTATTGGTGAACACAAATGTCTCATCTTTGCACACTCCATCTGAGTGTCAAAGGCGGTTGCTCATGTGAGAGAGCCAACCTCTCTTACTTGTACGATATACTAGACATTGTATACACAGACACATCAAGTAATAATTAAAAACATAATTCTATTAATCATAAAAGCATTACATAAAGTTTACATTTCACATTTTATGCTTATTAAGAGCTTTTACATGTCTCTCAAATACTTCTTTGCCTATTGGCTTTGTAGGGGATATGCTACCATATATTTTGTGAAAATGTATTGCATGGTAACAATTTTTTGTACTATATAATCCCTCACAAAATTATACTTGATGTTAACATGCTTGGTCTTGCTATGATATTTAGGGTCTTTAGTATAGGTTATAGCCGCATATTGCCATAATGCACTAACACTAGATTGGTACTCTCATTTCTAAATCCAAGGTGTTCTGTGAATATTTCTAGTCACAAAGCCTCTGGCACAGCTGCAGTGCATGCCACAAACTCAACTTCTATAGAGTGTAAGGCAATGCACATTTGCTTCTTGCTACTTTAACATATGGCACCATTATTTAGCAAGAAGGTATAACCCTAAGTCGATCTACTATCCCACTAGGTGGATATCGCTTCCCTCATAACACAGTGCATAATCAATTGTGCCGTGCAAGTATCTCAAAATCTTTTTCACTGTCTTCCAGTATTTCTCATCGGGATTAGACTGGAACCTACTTACCAGCCCTACTATATAACAGATATCTGATCTTGTACACATCATTGCATGCATTAGACCACCAATAACACTAGCATATGGAACTCTTTCCATATTATTTTTGTCTAATTCAGTTTTCGGACATATATTAGAACTTAAGGCCACTCTAGTGGCGAAGTGGCCAAAGGTATATCCATGGGATTGTAGTCAATTATATTGAATCGCTCAAGTATTTTCTTGATATAATTCTTTTGTAAAATAGTGAGGATTCTCTTAGAACGATCTCTTTGGATATTGACTCCAAGTATGTATTTTACTTCACCATGTCTTTCATCTCAAAATTCGACGAGAGTCATTCTTTAATAGCTATTATCGAGTCAAGATGTTTTCGGCTAAAAGTATGTCATCTATATATAAGGATAATATTACAAAGTTATCTTCAAACCGCTTAACGTAGACACAATGGTATTCCTCTATCATCTGGAAGTCATATGAGGTTATTGCCTTTTGAAACCTGAAGTAACTCTGTCTGGATGACTGTTTTGGTTTATAAATTGATCTTTTAAATTTACACTTCTTGTGCTCAAACTCTTTTTTCGATAAAACCTAATGGTTGTTCCATATAGATTTCTTCATCTAGATCACAATTCAGGAATGTGATTTTTACATCCATCTGATGTAACTCTAAGTTTAAACTATTTACTATTTTCAGAATAAGTCTTATTGAGTTGAAGGAGATAACATGTGAAAAAGTATCATCATAGTCTATACCTTCTTGTTATGTATATCTCTTTGCAACCAATCAAGCTTTATATTTGTCAATTGATCCATCCATCTTTCTCTTAATTTTGAGAACCAACTTATTCCCAATGGCTTTTCGCCCTTTTGGTAGATCAATCAACTCTCAAACTTAGTTTTTAATCATTGAGCCAATATCCTCTTTCATTGCTTTATTCCATTCCTCCTTAGCAGGATCTGTCAAGGCTTCATGAATAGAGTAGGGTTCATCATCCCTTTCTGGAGTAACTAAGAGTGATTCGCCTTTTATTTGGAATGTCTCTTTAGAACATTTAACCTGTTACTCTTTTTTATTGGAGCTACTTGCGTACCTTTTTTTTTACTTGTCTCAGTCCTTATGTTGATATTTCTTGGCTCCCACTCATATGGACATACCTAGAGAATTCTGGTCTATCAATTTGTTCCGCACTATTCTGTTCTTGAGTTTCATAAAGAGATACAATACGATTAACATCTCCCCTACTGGTAAATTTCGTTTCAATGAATGTTGTATCTCTTGATTCTACTTCAGTCACTATTCCATCTACATTTTTACCTATAAAAACGTATTATTTGGACTGTTTAGAGTACCTTATAAAGATATACTTATTTCTTCTATCACCTAACTTCCCATACTCATGAGAATCATCAGGGATGTACGAGGCTAACCCCCATGGTCTAAGGATGGTTAGATCCAGCTTGCGTTTTGTCCATGACTTGTAAAGTATGGAAGCAACTGATATTGAGAGTACATGGTTAATCATGAATGTTACTGTCAACAAAGCGTCACCCCAATATGAAATGGAGCTATCATAGCCTTAAATATGTCTAGATGAGTTTTGTTTCTTCTTTCAGCAACTCCATTATGTTGTGGAGTGCTAGGGATAATTAGTTGCCTAATTATCCTTTTTTTCTTCACGAAGCTCTTTGAATTGATCAGACAAATATTCATGATTTCGTTCAGTGCGTAACGCCATGATTTTATTGTCCATTTGATTTTCTATCTCATTAATGTATTGTTTGAAACACTCAATGGTCTCAGACTTATATGAGATCAAATAGACATGACCATATCTTGAAAAGTCATCAATAAAGGTAACGAAATACCTAGCTCCATGCCTTTCCCTCGCAGTCATTAGACTATAAATGTCAGAATGGGTTTATTGCAATGGACTCAGCTCTTTTTCTCTTACCGAAGGCTTTCTTGTTGCCTTGCCAGCTAGGTAGTTTTCACATAAAGACATTTTTATGCTTGCAATGGAACCCAGAAATTATTCTTTTAACAGTTTAATCATGATATTTCAATTAATATGTCATAGTATAGTTTTCCAGGCATTCATATCAATAATATTAGAAGAAATAGCAAAGTATTCATTAATACTAGAACTACCAACAATATCCATAACAAAGAACTTTTTGAATAGGAAAGCTGAACCATAAGAGACAAAGTTGTTAAAAATGTATGCAATTTTATCATGGAAGTTCACTTCAAACCCAAACTCTGAAAAACATAACATAGAGACCAAGTTTCGCCAGATGTCAGGAGCATAAAACACATCATGGAGTATCAAGGTCTTTCCACCATGCAAAGTGAATTTTGAGGTGTCAATACCTCTAACATCGATTCTCACATTGTACCCTACATAGAGACACTTACTTCAACGGTACTCCATGAAGGATTATCAATCCTTAGTTACATGGTCTGTGGAACTTGAATTAATAACCCAAGAAGAAGAAATTATTTCTGTTAGGAAAATAGTACTAGAAACATATGAGGCATACAAATTAACATAATTCACTAATACATTTTCGTTTTTATCCTGTTTAAAACAGTGACGTGCGAAATGTCCCATCTTTTGGAACGAAAAACACTTGAACTTTTTCAGGTCTAGTTTCTGCTTTCCGCCTTTCTAGCCTTTCTTCTTGAATTATTTCTTTCCATTTTGAAATTAAGGATCACCCTTTTTCCCTTTCTTTTGGAACTTATTGTCCTCCTTGAAATAGGGCTTTGAATGAGAAGTACCATCATCTTCAGTCAAATAGCTTGTCTAGAGTTCTGCAAGCCTTCAGACTCTCATCTTCCAGCTCCAAATGCCTAGCTGTATCGTTAAAATTAACAATATTTTTATTGTGGGTTAAGTTGATTTTCATATGCACCCAACCAGTAGTAAGCGATTTGATCATAGCTTGCACTTACTATTTGTCAAACAAGGTATGACCATATTCCTTCAGTTCTCTAATCATGTTAGTTATCTCTCTCAAATATTGCTTCATATGAGTGTTTGGCTTAAAAACTTATAGGTGTCAAACTTAATCATCAACCTCCTAAGCTTAGTGCTAGAAACACCACTAACTTTATCCTTTAATGCAATCCACATTGCTTGAGCAGTTTTGTGCGTATCAAATTCGCATATGATGTCATCTGCCATGGCGTTAAGAAGCATAATTCTAGCTATACTATTCTTCTTTCTCCTCTAAGCCTAGTAAATCTCTTGATCCCTCTTGTGTTGGACTATATTCCTAGCTTCATGTTCAACCATAGTAATCGTTAAAGGTTCAATAATATCTTGTTCCTCTAAGATGTATTGGACCTTTCGGTGCCAAATATCCTAGTTATGCCTATTGAGGATTTCACCCTTATTTAGTTTAGCAATAATGTTCTTAGTTGCCATTTTTAGATTTGAGGCAAATCTAGGTTATCTTCTAAAGAGAATTGTACCAAAGAACATTTTAGTCATATAGCACAGTGAAGTATATAATGTCATGTACTTATATTATTCTTGACTAGAAAATAATGACATTACAAGATACACGATCAGGAGCATACATTTGTACCTCCCATCACACATATACTAGTAACAATCATTATGTGTATCAAGAAGCTCTCACTTATAAGAAGCATACTTAGATTATACACGAATAATAAAATTATATTTTAAATGAGTTTCATTAAATAAAATAAGTCTTGTATTCCATTTACAATATATGAAATCATGTCTTCAAAAGCAATAAAAACATAAGAAGTGCAAGTACTAAAAGATATTAATTAAGATAACGGTGAAAAAAAAACTAAGAACAAATCTCCTTAGTTTTCTTAACTTTAGTGACTTAAGCATAAATTTTGAAGTTCTCCTTATAGCATTAACCTAGAAAGATTTTCTGGTGTGCTAGTATCTGTCTCTTACTTGTCTTATGTACTTCATGACTTTAGCATATAATTTTTTTCTTTATTACTCTTGAACTTGACATAATCATGGAGAACTTTATAAATGCCCTTTTTTGTGAGTATGACTACTTGATCTTTAGATATCCTCTAGCCAAAGTTGGGTTACCTGTGTTGAATTACTTTATCTTCTTCCCCATTCGTATGTTATTTAGGAAGAGAAGGGTTATTTAGGAAGAGAAGGCACTGAGTTAGATCCATAATTTGTGAACATAAATTGAAGCTCCTCATGTAGTGGATCTTCTACTGGATCCTCATGATTCTCCTTAAGGTTCTACTCAAGATCTTCTTCTGGATACGCATCTGGATTTTCTTTAGGATCCTCATCAAGATCTTCTTTTGGACCATTAATCTCTATAAGCTCTTTCGTATCTTCTTCTTCAGAAGTTCATGATAACTCTATCATCTAAATATGAGGAGCTTACCGAACTATATTTAGTGATTTCAATGCTACTTGAAGTCATTTGACTCATTTTCACATAGGAATTAAATAATAAAAATTTTCATAATTTTCTAGAATTTTTAAACACCTAAAAAATGACAAAAAATACATTGAATAATCACAATTTAGTCCAAAATTATCCCCAAAATGATCAAATTATATATCAAAATAAAGATCCTATTTTAAAAAATTTTAGGAGCAAACTGCACCTCAATCAAAATTCGGACGCGCCCTTACACACCCCTAGAAGATTAAATCTAGAGAGAAAAAACTCGACATACCTACTCTTGGCACTGACATTGGCACGTAGTAGCCATGCGACAGTCTGGATGTGCCACGTGGTAGTTCTGCAAAAAAAAATTATCTTAATTTTATTTTTTTTATAATGGATCTGGGTAGGATCGACTGCTCTAACCCGGTCTAGTACCCCTTGGCCCAATTTTTTTTGTAATTTTTAAATTTTGGGCTGATTAATTTTTTTTATTTTGTTTTAGTTTTGGGCTGGCCTCTCTTCAGCCCAAAATATTTTTTTTCTTTTTTTTAGCGTTTTCCTTCTTTTCTTTTCCTTTTTTTTTTAAAAAAAAGCCTCAAAACGATGTCATTCCAACTAGAGGTCATCTTCAACTTCCAGCTGGGTCACGACGACCCATTTTAAAGAGGTAGGTGAGTCCGTCCAACCCGCCACTTTCTCTCTTCTATAACTCTGCCGTTTGATATCCATTTTCGATGTTTTTAGAATCATTTTTCACTATTTTCACGAGCTCTACATAATGAGACTATTTTTGAAGCCTAAATTAGAGGTTTTTAGGTGACCCAATTTTACCCAAAACTTCTCCCCTTCATAACTTTACTCTCCGACTTATGTTTTTGACGTTATTGGAGTATATTTTCATTGTTTTAGCGAGATATTCTAAATAGTACTAATTTTAGAGGCTAAATCGGTTGTTTTCATTAACCCAAAAAAACGTGATGATCGTACGATGCAGTTTTTAGCTCTCTTATGTCTACAATATAAACTAACAGTGAAAAATTAGCAGATAGATTCATGCAGCAGAAATAATCACAAAAATAATAACCTAACTCAAATACAATTGTAAGATTTCGAGCATACATGTTGTCAGTTCACGTACTTCAAATACCCACACAATAACCTAACACCGTTACTGGACTCGGGGCTCTAATACACAAAAAAAGCACACTCAAGAGGAGAAGAGAGAGTTGTTGTCTTGCCAAGAGAAAAGAGCAAGTCACCCATACAAATCACACACTAAAAGTTTCTGTCTCGTATTGTGAAAAAAAATAATTCAAATTCTCCCCCTAATCACGCATGATCAGATAATAGGAGAATGTGTGGTTACCTCATAACCGTTCCTCCTATTATTTTAAATATTTTAGAATATTTAAAATGATAACCCAACTCTTTAGGTTTTTTATTTCAGCCCCACACATATGTGAGTCTGAGCCTAATACACTAAGGGTAGTTCGGCCTATTTTTCTACAGATACAAATCATCCATCAAACACAAGGACAATTTTTCATTTTAATGAAAATATACTAGTCCAAATTTAAACTCTACTTCCGTCATTTAACTGAACATAGGAAAATGATGGTCTGTGTGCCACATGAACCATTACTAAATCTTTTTTGAGTTTTTTATAGAATCAGAATACAAAATAACACACAAGTACGTAGGAATGCCTAAATGCCAAAAGGTCCGTCTCTAGCACTTACTTCTCTAGGCTCCGTCATGTTGGTTATCAATTTCTGGCAATCCACCATGAGACTTAACAACTGAGAATCAATAGTTTCAAACTCACGTTGTGCCTTCTCCAACTGTTTTCGTGCCGTCTCGAGCCGCTCTTTGGCTTCTGCTTTTTCCTTCTTCATATGCTCTAAGGCACTATCATGTTCCTCAAGCTTTGCCTCCATGATCAAGAATCTCTCTTTTGTTGCCAAGACATCAGACATGTCAACGTCGGAAACTCTGGTCCGAACCGACTCAACCCAATCTTTGTCAAATCCAAAATAAGTTGCAGCACCTAAGTTTGCCTCCAGGGTTGATTTGTCTGCCTCTGTCATGGTATAATGGGTCTTGGTCTTGAGCATAACTAAAATATCAGTTAGGACTCTGTAGGCGAAAGCTATTATAGGGCGGCTACTACGTGATAGCCTTAGTTTGGGATATTGTTTAAGGGCTTCCTCAAGCAAATCTCTTTCATCATCTTTCAACTTTACAAGTTCCAAAATTTCAGCAATCTCAAATGTTGAAGATGAAGTGCTGGCACTACCAATTTGTGAATCTGACAAAGCTAGTAAGAGTTAGTAGATGAGAAGAGGATATGGGATAAGGGGGAAAAAAGAAATCATCATAAAAATAGAGACACTTACGATGATGAAGTGAAGAAATAACATTATCAGAAAGGTCTACTATCTTAAACTTTGCTGACATAGGTCTCTCTTGAACACTTTCACCCCTACTTCCTTTAACAGTCTACATAGAAGAAAACGAAAAGTTAGTTGTATTGCTTCTTGGGTCCCATTTCTTAAAATATAACGTTGTTTACAGCTATCTTAAATATATCGATGAGTATACACGTGATCTTTTTAATCCCAACTCAAATGGAGTTGATATTGGTGGCGTCTCTGTAGCAGTAACTTCGACAGTTTTCTTTGATACTTCCTTAGTGTTGTAAATTGTGTGGGGGTGTGAAAAAGGAAGAAGTCTCATACTGCTCAAGCACTAAAATGTGCTTGAGATAGTAAAATGATTAAGAAGAGGAGTTTTTGAACTGACCGTTGGAGTTTTAATATGTGTTAATTGATTAATTTTAATAATATTTAAATGATTTTATTACATTAATATTTGGTTTGTAACTACAGTTCTAATTGTCATGAAACATTCTTTAATAACCATTATGACTCCCAATTGTAAAATGTTTTCTACCTATAAATGGAAGTGTAATCTAAAAAAAAATAGATAAATATAGTATGGAGCTATTATATTTAGGATAGAGGTCAACTCCCTAATTAAGTACCGGAGGAGTAATAATTTAGATGCTCCAAATGGCAAAAAATATGGGCCATAAATTGCTCAAACACTCACCTCAAAATGACGATTATCAGCACCATGTGGGAAATGCTTTCCAACCAGGATGGATTTATCACCATCCTCATCTTCATTATCATCATCATCATCCATTTCATCCTCACCTCCACCAAATATTGCACGTACATATCTCCTTTTCCCGATTACTGAAAATACATAAACAATTTATCCCAATTACACCACTTACATCAAAACCTTGAACAAAAGTTTCCCCATAGACCATTGCATTTAGAAGACTTGCCATTCTGAACAGCTCTCTTTCCATTGCATAAATTATCCTTAAACAAATCATGACCATGATTAAGCACATTAGCTCATGCCAAAATTATATCTCTCCATGGTTGTACACGAATGTAAGATCTCAAATTTCAAAAACAATGTATCCCATAGCTTTGGGAAGGAAATACAAACTCAAGCGCATGGATAGAAAAGATGTATACTCTGTTCCCATTTTAGTGCCTTTAAAATATTCATTACTGTTGTAACAAATATCTAATAATCAATCTTACTTTTTCTAGTGATGTAATCATTTACATCATCACTGGCATCATCGTCAATATCATCATCATCATCATCAAATTCCTCCTCATCATCATTAGAACCCTGTGAGTGACATGAAAGAAAATAAATAAAATGATAAGACATAATTGAAAGATGCAATTTACTGCCTGGTTATAATTCTTTAGCAAAGCACCCAGTTAAAAATCAATAGGTCTGGTCTATCTTGCTTCATTGAACAAATAGAAGTTTATCATCGTTTAAAAAGGCTAATGGTTGAGAAACTTGCACTGACAAAGACATGGAGCATGAAAATGAAATGGGCACTACAACAAAGGTAAGTATCTAGGAGCATATGTTTGGTTTCATGTTGAAAACCATCAAAACCACCATTATGACTCCCAATGGTCATATGTTTTCTGCCTATAAAAGGCAGTGTATTGTGTAGTTTCAGACAACCAAGGTTAGAGAGAAATAAGGTCATGAGACAATGGGCTCCTCAAGCTCCTCTCCCCTCTCTTCACTTGAGTTACAATGATCTTTTTGCTGTTTTGTCACCCTACTTATAGTAGGAAGACGTTTACTTTTAGGGAATGCCGCTTTGAAATATCTCCTAATGACAATGTCATTAAATACTACTCGAACCACATAGATTTTGCTATGTGTTTGCAGGTGTCGCCAAAACTTAATATTCTAACAAATACCAACATATGAGTATTAATAAATACTCCATTCAGTCATTAATATAAGAGCTAATTTAACTTTTTTTGGAAGATTAAATAAGCCAAATAAATTAACCTTTCAAGACGAATTCGTATATATACCCCTTAATATACTCAAATTAGTCAACTACTGCCTCATCTCCTTAATATAAGTCTACTTAACTAATTTGAATAAATTAAAAAAATTAATTAAGTTAGTTATTTGTAATGATTGTTCTAAAATATCATCTTTAATAATGTGCATTTGAATTACCATTAATAGAAACCCCTTAATATGTCTAATCATATAGGGATACTTTAAGAAAAAAATTAAAAGGTTGGGAGACAAAGTAAATTATGGTTTTATATTTATGATCAAATCAAACGTCTTATCTAGCCTTATTATTAGGACCAAAAAGAGTAACTCTTATATTAGTTATAATTAACTAATTTATTTGACTTCCTTAATTTGTCAAAAAAAAGTCAATTAACTCTTATATTAAGGACTAGATGTAATATAAGCTTATTTGAGAGTAATGGTTTGCCAATTTCTGCTATAATGATGGATTATTAGAGGTCTTTTTCAGACAACTTAAGAAATGGTTTGTAGATTGCTTAGTCAAATCTGAACTAGCTGATGATCGAATCAATCTTACAGCTTCCTCTAGTGCATAATTCCCTTGAAGACCTTCTTGGATTCTTTGAGCAATTTGGAAAAAAAAAATTGATATAAGTTGTAGTTTGGCATGTGACGTGCATAAAAATACCATTAAATTGTGCAATGCCATTTTGGCCCCTAAAAACACACTAATTTCATGAGGAATTCAAAGGAATTATATATTTATTTTCTATTTATCCATGAGTCCTAGTGCTTGCTACTTGTCTACGTGATTTGGTTCAATTTCATTTGTAACTAACTAGAAATTCCAATCATGAATATTTGCAAGAGTGGCCTTGGATTGAAAGAAAATTAGATATTAAAGAATACTAGGCAGGAAAATTTTCAAAAATAGTAATTTTTTTTTACTACGTTTTGGAGTTCCCCTCATAATGTCTTCCCATATTCTCTTCCCATTTTTCTCTCCATCCAAAGCAAACCTTGGTCTTTACCCTTATAGTCATTTTTGTATGTATCATCAATATATTAGAGGAAAATTATTCATATGTTCTAGGTAAGAAATTTAAATATAAATAGGTCTAACGAGTTTCATTTAATCCCACTATCACAAGCATTTAGTATTTCCAAGTCAAATTATTATATTTACAAGTCAAAGTTCCTTCATTTATAAGTTAAATTTGCAAATTAATGTTTACAAGTCAAACTTCCGTATTTATATGTCAAGCTTGTAAATATTAAATCCCATGAACTTATTAGTATTAAATAGGGTCACCTATTTGTGTTTGAATTTCTTACTTGACACCTATGAGTAATTTTCCCATATACTACTAAAATGATCATTCCATGATCGCTTATTTCATTTAAAGAAAGAGATAAACGGTCCTAGAGATGCCAATTTTAATTACCTTCGAATTTGATAAAGTTGAAGTGATTGATAACTCTAGAGTAAGAAGTATTCCAACAAGAATTTGATTCTATGTTCGACGTAACATTGAAAGATAAAAGCTGTTTAATAAAAAAAAATCATTATTCAATGTATTTTATCTCTTTATTCACTGATTAATCAATTCTTCCCCTAGCCACGTTTGATACTCAATAAGTGATATCATTGTCATTATTGACTTGTAAGGATGTTCTAATTTGATTGATTAGCACATCATTAATAGCTAAAGCAATCTAATACTCCCTTCGGTCATTAATATAAGAACTAGTTGAGGAGTTAAATTTAATCCTAAAAATAAGATCACAATTTATTTTGTCCCCTACGAAGTATCCATATTGATTGTACACATTAAGGAGTTTCTATCCAAAGATAATCATGATAAAAGATGATATTTTAGGAAAACTAAATTATATTTATTACAAATAACTAACATATACAACTTCTAATTTACCCAAATTAGTTATCTAACTCTTATATTAAGAACCGGAGGTAGTATGTTTCTTTGGTTTGGTTAGGTTAAAAAAATCATTTTTCTTTATTAACGTGCTTGTAAATTGAATTAGATAATAATTTTGCCATTGGTTATCTTCAACTGTTCCATTGGCGTTTCTTCATATAACAAGGAGCAGAACAAATATAAGCAGTGTAATATTGGCGATTGCTTTTGGACAATTCAATTCCTATATTATAAATAAGCAAAAATCATAATCATGTAGTAGCATAATTCAATTATTAGATAATGAACCTACCTCTGCTGACTCAAGTTTCGCTTCTTGAATTGTATATATGGCATACTTTGGTGAAACACGCTCTAGCAAGCCTCGTTCCAATATTTCTTCCATACTGGTAACCTTAAAAAACACGAAGGACTTGTTTGGATACAAAATTTAAAGACTTTTATTCATGGGGATTTATTAGATACGGATACAATAAAAAAGATATTGTGTTGTAAGGGATTCAAAATTTAAATGCTTATAATAAGAGATAAAAACGTAATTATTTCAAGAGCATGCTTTATTGCCCTGCTTACAAGGCAACTATTTCCTTATTTAATTTGCATTAATGATGGTGGTATGGAACATATTGGCTTGGTTTGCAAGAAACATTATATAGACTCTGAATTAAGTCAATATGTTAAAAAATAGCCCAGTCCAAATACTTGTGAACAAGAAACACAGTCATTTTCCTCACTTCTCTTATGCTAAACATTTTTCGATATTCACTTCCTTGTGCAATGCACGTGCCAAATATCTTGTTTAGATTCCGGCACTCTACTTTTGGGTAGAATTTCGTTTTCTTTTCTTTTTATCAGATCAGATCTTAACAATAATAGACTTACCGGTGCAAATTCATTTCCTGGTGAAGTATCCAATGGTTCTCCAGATTGCTTCCATGCTATTATGGCTTCCTTTGATCCATCGTGCTCTTGAAAGCCCTGTTCCGCTGTCTCTTTCATACTACAAACCTGAAAAACATGAAGTTGTTCTTCCTCTGATTTTGCATTTCTAATTACAAGTCTTACAACATTATATATGTACATGATGAAAAAGTATATATTTATTATTTGATGAGTAATTTTGAATTCACATTTTGCTCCTCCAAGTGTGAGTTGATCTATGAAATTCTGTTCAGTCCTAGATTGTTCATCATAACCAACTAGTATACCAAGTTTAAATATAGGAAAATTAATCTTTTGGTAACTAATTTTGATTCGATTGTAATTTAATCCCTAAATTTTGAGTTAGTACAACTCAATCCCTAAAATAAGTCCTTATAGTTTTTAATCATTTAAAACTTTAGTCCCCAGCTTTCATAAAATATATAATTTTATTTTCTAAAACATAAGGATTAGTATTTTAAATAGTTAAAACTTTGGGGATTAAGTTGTATTAAGTTTAAGTTCAAAGACTAAGCTATACCTGAATTAAAAATCATAGGGAATGAGTTGCACCAAATTAAAGTTTAGGGACTAAATTATAACTAAATGAAAACAAGCAATGGATATAGAAAATGATAGTTGTTTAAGCCATTTAATTAGTATATGGCTAATATGATACAGTAAAATAAAAGGGCATAACACACTAATCAATCAACAGTATAAACCCTTCAATTGTATAGGAGTGATTGAAGCTACCGTTGAGTTTTTTGTTGCTGAATCAGCCAACAAAGTTGATACCATAACATCATCCATGGTGGCACCCTCTTGAACTCTTTCATTTAACATGAGACGAATGCTCTTAACGGGAAAAAGAATTAGTAATAAGATATCACCTTGTAATGCTGCAACTTCAAAAGTCAAGAGTATTATACTCCTCTAATCTTTAATATATGATATATTTAACTAATTTGATTAAATTAAGAAAATTTGTTAAGTTAATTAATATGGAATGCTTTTTCTAAAACTCCTTAATTATATTCCTTTTACTTCCTCCCTCTCTTACTTGATCATTGTTGAGGGAGAATTAACAGGGGTAATTTAGAAAAAAAGTTTATAAATATAGGAAATAGGTCTTATATTTATGGTCAAGATCAATTATCTAATTAGGTGCTATATTAAGGACCGGAGGAGTATGCTGTAACGTACATCATCATGAAACGGTGTATTGGTTTTCTGAGGAACTGCAATGATTGTCTTTGCTTCTCCACGATCCTGATGTCGAAGATTCACAGGTGGTTCACTCATTGGCTGTTCATCCTCCAACTCCTATTTGAAATATTGGAGCACAAGATCATTTCGAATGCAACATGCATGTTATTCTACTTAAAGTAATCAAGTAATCCAAAATTTACGTGTATGGATGGCAGTGTCAATTGTGAAGCAACTGGTATAGCTTTTTTTGCTTGTTTCTCTGATGATGCTGGAGTAGAACTTTCGGCCTGAATCTCCATTAATGTTTCCTGTGTAGTCAACAAAGCATCAAAAGATGCACTTTATTAATTCATGCAGCTATTGAATTTTGTTTCCCTGCTATGATGAAAGGCCAATATACATGAAAGTCCTCTTTATGAACATAGACTAATTAAGATGGTGATGTTACCACTGACGATATCGTTGAAATGGGAACTTCTTTGACACTTGTAGCCATTGCTTCCTTCGAACTCTAGCAAACACCACAAGAAGTAACTAAGTTAAATATATGAAAAAGTTAAATAAATTAATAGAAGAGAAAAGAGAAAAGAAAAAAGACCTTGCTAGTTGGTTTACTAAAATTGGCCTGGATCTCAAGTTCACTTATTCCAACAATTTATATCCAAGTAAAAAGAAGTGAATACCTCTGCAAAGATTGTCGAAGAACTGGGTAGGCTAATACGTGGCATTTCATGAGTTTCAGTGAAATGTGTAGGAGCTAGCTTCTGTGTTACTTCTTCTATTTCTGAATCCCCATTTTGGAGTTGAGGAGTAGTTTCTGCGGTGGGATTTGGGATATTATATTAATATTTAATGAAAACCAGTAGTTATTAGGAGTGAGTTTATTCTAGATTCATACTACTCTCTTTTGGTCCTCAATAAGACCTAGTTGATTTTTTTGGATAGATTAACGAAGTCAAATAAATCAATTAATTATGACTAAATCTAACCCCTCAAAACAAATTTATATAATATACCCCTTATTCTATCCAAATTAGTCAAATAACTCTTATATTAGTCATAATTAACTTATTTATTTGGCTTCCTTAATGTCTCTAAAAAAATCAGCTATATCTTAAAATAAGGATCGGAGGAGTGAGTACCTCGATAGTTGGGACAGGCAACCACTTCAACATTTTGCACAGTTCGAAAATTAATGCTCCCACAAACATTAACAAGACATGGCAGTCCTTTGAGTATTAAGCTTGACAGAGATGGGAATACATCTTTCACGGATACCATCTTCTGCATATCATCTGTAAAAACTTGCTCCAGACTCGGGGCATATGTTATTTCCAATCTCTGCAGCATTGGAAGCATTCCAAACTTTGAGATTGAGAAGAGGCATCTCAAGCGATGACAGTGGCCGATGTCAATGTATTCTAATTTTGGGAAGCAGTCACGTTGATGCAAACGTTCTTCATAATCCTCTTCGATGAGTTGAACTAATTCTGGGCAGTCTTTTATCCTCAGATCTGACAACTTTGGAAGGCTTTTTGACATTGAAACATCGAAAACAACTCTCAGCCTTGGACATGATTTGATTTCTAGTTTGCTAAGGTTTTGGAGGCCTAAGATGTTTTTAGGACCTCTACATATATACCTCAACTCCCTTAGATATTTCAACGTCATGAGTTCCAAATTTAACGCAACAGGTCCTTCAACTTCCACGTACTCTTCAAAATTTAAAACCTCTTCTATTGTGGATTCCTCTACTGTAAGACTAGTCAACTCTTGCTGGTGCATGATAACTCTCATTAAGTCCTAAATGAGACAAGTCAAACCAAATTTCAGTATATATTCCACAAGCTCTCCACAAAATTCGTTTCATGTTAACTTTTATCTATGAATAATGAGTTGCAAAATTTTGTTATTTTTAAAGTATTCCACTTACATTTTGAAGAGCTAAAGGTGAATTGCCTTTTTCAATACCAGTTATAATATTTCATCAAAGACAGTCCACGCTAAAACTATATACTCCTCTCCTAAATATAAGACATAGTTTCTAGTGCAAATTGTACTATAATCTAGTCCTTATATTTAGGATCGGAAGAGTACTTAATTTTTATCGATGAAAAGTTTAATTGCATTTGGTTTTGGTGGCATAAGGAAATGGTTATACAATATATATAATTTTGTTAAATAATTTTAAAATCTATGCCTTGTTATCTTTGAGATAGATTTGTAGCATCCACATAAGAACTCCTTTAAAGGGTTTCTTTTTTCATAACTAAATTTACAAAGGAAATACTGATCCCTCTGTTTTAGGTAGGATTACCCTCTTCCAACCAGATCTTAATTTAAACCCTAATCAACAAACAAACAATCAATCATCAACTATTACAGGATTACAGAAAAGCTTGAAGGTGGTAGAAGAGGGTGAAATAAACATAGTAATGCAGGTTATATATAGTAGAACAATCACTGAAAAAGTGGTACCTTTGCAGCTGCAGGCTTCCAATAAAACGTCAAATTTGGAAAAGACTTTGCGCTCAGCTCCTGACAATTATCCAAAGCAATGTTCCGCAGAGATGGCAATATAAGGATATTATTTTTTTCGGCACAAATATTGATCATACTTGGTACTTGTATAAGTGAAAGTGTTTCCAAAGCAGAGAGATCAACTTGAACCTCGTCACTTTCATTCTCATTAGTTACAAAAATACATCTTAGTTTAGGAGCTTCTCTGACAACCAAATGTTTTAATCTTGGAAAACCTCCAGAAACAGGAGAAGGAAATATAAACTCTAGGTTCATGCATCTCCCGATTTCAAGATCCTCCAATCTGGGGAAAATGGAGCTATAGCTGATATGACCATGATGATCCTTTGAATCATCTTCAACCACACAACGTAATCCATCACACTCCCATAAACGTAACTGGGACAATTGTGGTAGGCTTCTCCATGTAGAGGTAGAGAACATGGTTTTTAACCTTGGGCTTCTTGTGATTGTTATTTCTTGAAGATTGCGGAAGTTGATACCATATTTGGAGCCAAAATATGTGGTCACTGGTCTTTCTACATTGATAATCTCTTCTATTTCAGATTTCTTTGCTCCTTTACTTGTCACATTTTGCGTCTGCATAATAGTTGCCTGCATGTACTAAGAGTGCATAATACATTTGCAAATGGCTAAAAATTATTAACATTATGATTCCTTGGTTGTAAGCATCAAGAACAAATGAACAGAACAAAATATGTTTTGTGCCAGAAAACAGAGAAGATTAAGATGCTATAAATAATCAGTTAAGTGGTACTCCCTCTTGTTCTAAATATAAGAGCTAGAGTATACTTTTTTTTTTTTAGATAAGCCTAAGATATCCACCGCCGGAAGTAGTGACTAATCCTATCGTACTGTAGACTTCCTAAGGAGGCTTTAGTGCTAGCCATGAGACTCTTTCCATACACACCGCTAGGGATCAAACTCCTGACTAGATGCTTAAACAATCCAGCTAAGTGCCAACTGTGTTAGGCCTCATAGTTAGATATGGAGTCTACTTTAGTCCTAAATATAAGACCCTAATCTATTTTGTCTCCCAAAATTATAATTCCCCCCAAAGTATCTCTACATGATTGCATATATTAAGGTGATTTTTATCAAAGGTAATTCAAATGCACATACTTAAAAGGTATATTTTAGGAAAACCAACATACAATTATTACAAATAACTAACTTAACTAATTTTCTTAATCTACCTAAATTTGTTAAGTAGATATTATATTGAGGACTAGAAGTAGTACCTTTGCTGCATCCAAATTCTTCAAAGGTGGTAATTTGATGCAAATGCCGATCATAGAAGGTACATCTTCAAGGGATAATGCTTCCAACGCGGGGAGATCAATGTGAAACTCATCATTTGATGAATGATCTTGATGATTGTATCTCCCAAAGACATATTTCAGATTAAAAGCTCCATTGATAGTCAAACACTTTAAATTTTGCAGACCTCCTGAGAAAGTAGATGGGAAAACATATTCCAGCTTGTTGCAATTGTAGATATCAAGCATTTCAAGTTTTGGGAAAATGGGGCTGCAACTTATATGGTCATAATCCTCTCCCTCAGTTGTTATTATATGCTTCAATTCTTCACAGTAGGAGATTTCCAACTTCTCTAACGTTATGGATGCTGCTATGCGGACACTGAACAATGACCTTAAGTTTGGAAATTCCCAAAGTTTCATGTGCCTTAAATTTTGGAAGCCCATTGGCGGTCGCAAGAAGCACTCAGCTGTGAAAACTATTTCAATACCTTTCCTTGACGCCAGCGATTCCTGCAAGCACACACCTTATATTTATAACTCAAATAACTAATGAGTAATAAAAGAACCATTTTGTTTAGTTTTTCCTTTTGATACTATATACTAAATCCTATTAGTAGGTACCTAGTTTAGGGTTTATAGCTGCCTCTTCCAACATAGATGTCTCTTCTAAGAATCGAACTCAAAACTCAAAGGAATCTATCGGGACCTTACACCACTACACTAACTCTATATTGGTATCATTTTGTTTAGTTAATCAAATATCAACATAGCATAAAAGAAAAAGACAAGCAAAAATGTTGAACAAATTTAGACGAGTAGAATACCAGTGAGATTCTGTTTTGTTGCATTTTGGCTTTGGAAACTGCAATGTTAGTGTCTGTAGCTCGTGTCTTGAAGTTGGCATGTTCCTTACATTTTCGAAATGTGTTGATCAAACTGGGTACCCAATAAAGATCTATCTTTGTCAAAGACGGGAGCAAAGTGAGCTGCTGCAAAAATTGTCCCTCGTGTCGATATTCATCGAATATGTATCTCAGTTCCGCACAATATCTTATAGATAAATCTCGCAAAAGAGGAAGATCTCCCGCCAAAAGTAGTGGCGACACCATTTCTAATTTCTCGCATCCATTAATTTTGAGAGCTTTTAAACATGGGAACAGTCCATCGGAACTATTTTGATGATCAGCACCCACCGTTTCTTCTTTTGAACTCCCATACGCGATTACACTGGTTAGCTCGTTGCAGTCTTCAATAACTAGTTCTTCCAATCGCGCTAGACTTCGAGCAACAGAGGGTTTGAAAATGGATGATTGGAACATTGGACAATTCTCCAATTTCAAGACCTTGAGATGAGGTAGTTTCAGGTAGCCATCAAGGAATATATTGTGCAGTTTCATACAACTCGATAACCTTAAGACCTGTAGATTCTCGAGAAAGCCAGACGGCATAGGACCTAGACATAATTCTTTCATTTCGACATCTCTCATATGTAGCTCCACCAGCTTGGAGAAGACTGTCACATGAGGATAATCAAGCTCTCTTGCATCAATGAGGTACTCAATGCCGTCCCATTCATACAAACAAAGCCTCGTTAAGTCATGTATGACTCCATCTTTAATGGGAATAAAGTCAGGGACAAGACTTCTCCATCTTGTTTCTTGCTTTCCCCATAATTCAAGAACCTCTGCTCTTTCCAAAAGGTACTGAAAAAGGGCACTTGAGATCAAATTTTTCACATGTTTTGTACTAAAGCATTTCAACATGCCCTTCTCATCATCATCGAAGTATTCAAAACCAGAACAAGCTATAGAATACATTTGCAATGCGGGAGGAGATATATCTTGACTAACTTTGTCTATGTTTTCTCTGTTACTTTTTGTCTTCCAATCTTCAACATTGCGATTCTCAACAAAATAAAATTCTTCCAATTGTGAGCATCGTTCAATCACTTCAAAAGAATTATTCCTTCCAATACTGCACCCTCTTAATCCCAACAATTTCAACTTCTTTAGTTCTTCGATTTCTTTTGGTAATTCAGTGATACTACAATCATTCAACTCAAGAGTCTCAAGACTTTGCATGTACTCTAAAATAGAGATGTCAGCTAATTCCCAACCGTGCAAGATGAGAGTTCGGATATTCTTTAACAAAAGAAATGACTGCAATGGTAGCGCTAAACGATTCTCAACCTCACAACGTAAAACGAAAACTCTAAGGCTCCCCATCTCTTTAAAGATAGCTTTTGCATTTTCTAGCTTTAAATATCCCTTTATCCAAAGTATGAGCACCTCAAGTTTCGTGCCATGAAATTGATAGGGGAAGTCATCTCCATTCCAAAACAAAAATCGCAAGTTTGATTTTAGAGGTGCCTTTGAATTCATAATCACTTGAGTATCCTTATCTGCTATCCACAGGGCTACGTCACGAACCAAATCATGCATTTTAACACGTTCTTTCTGAGCTTCCAATAACAAAGAAGAAGCTATGAGCTCAGTTTTCACCGCAAGGGCTTGCCTTCTAGCTTCACAATATTTATCAACTTCCCCAAAAATTCCTGCCCCTATGCCAAGTCTGATGAGAAGGGTTATAGGAATTTCATCATCCTCGGGGAAAAGGGAACATAATAAAAAGAGCTTTTTCGTTTCACTCCCAAGATTTTCATAGCTTAATTTCAAGAATTCATAAACCTTTCTCAAATCCTCATCAACATCAACCGATGGCTGAGAGTTCTGTAAGGTTGTCAAAGCTGACTTCCATTCACCTACAGGCCAGTTTCTTAATGTACTTGCTATTGCCACAATTGCAACTGGTAAACCTCCACACTCATTCACAATACCTAGTGCGACACCTTTCAAATCACTAGTTGACAAATCATCATGATTGGCATGTGTCATGAAGAGATTCAGTGCCTCCTCATCGGTCAATGTACGAAGGTGAATTGTTACTTGGCATCTCATTGCTCTACAAACATTAGCATTGCGGGTGGTTACCAAAACACAACAATTATTGCGATTATGGGGAATCCCAATGTCTCTAAGTTCTAGCTCTTCCCAAATGTCATCCAGTATTATAAGAAATCTTCCTGAGTCATTAGCAATTCTGGAGCACAAAATCTTTGAGTATTCTGCTTCCTCTCTTTCCTCTAAAGATAAAGCCAATTGCCTTGCCATGTCAGCTTGAATCTGCTTGATATCCGGGGTATTAGACACAGTTGCAAAGATGACTGTTTGGAATGCTTTGGATTCTTCAACACGACGGCCCACTTGTATTGCCAGTGTGGTTTTACCCGTGCCCCCTAAGCCTTGCAATCCAATCATGTTGTACTTTCCACTCTCTAATGCCTCCACTAGTTCTGTGAAACTTGACTTCCTACTCTCAAAATCAATATAGTCACTTCCTCTATGGTATTTTATGCCTGGAATTTCAGCTTGATGTGCCACCCTCTGAAAATCATATGATCTTTCTATGAGATATTCAATATCATGCATCTTCTTTGCCCACTTCTTCCCTTGTCGGTATTGCCAGATGCAATCTGGGCACCAACCAAGAAACCATTTCTTCCTTCTTTTCGTGTCCTCCTGAATGATACATTCACTTTCATATAACCAAAATTTAACTTCATCAGCAACTTGAATCTCATTTCTTTTCTTGGCATCTTCAATATGTTTCATCACTTCGCTTCGTATTGCAGCCAATTGTTCCTTTTCATACTCGAAGCTTTCAACAAGAGTATTGAAACAACATAAATAATTAACTTTTCTTCTTGCTCCATCGACCAGACTCTCGGCAACACTTGTTGCAACAGCTACAGAAACTTCCATCTAACATGGATATATGTGAGATTGTAGTCAGTGTCTTTCCCATTTTTTAGTAATGAAACCACAGGATCCAAAAATAAGTAATTGGAAAACTATGATGATATATAGAATGTGTCACAAAGATAATATGTCAAAAAAAAATTCACTAATTAATATACAGTGCATACATGAAACTGTCTTTTCATCAGATTTGTGTTGTACAACTACTTTTTTGTGGGCAAAATCAACTGGAGACTTTTGAAGATAAATATGATATAAACTCTGTCTTTGTGGACTTTAGCTATTTTATAAACATATGTTTGTTTTCTGGTAAAACAAAACTGTTACGCCACATGCCAGCCTCCCCACCCCCGTTTTCTCTTATCAGAAAAATGATATCTAAAATATTGAAAATTTATTTAGAGAACGGTCCCTGAAATTATGTGAAACATTTAGTCCTTGGGGAAATAGAAAAACAACGAAGCTACCCTAAATATACAAGTCACCTCCCTTATTATGCAAATAACATTCCCTAATATGCGAATAACTTCCCTAATGTGAAAACTTCCTAATATGCAAGTCAACTTCCCAAATATGCAAGTCTCCTTCCCTAACATGCATGTCACCTTTGCTAATGTGCAAATTCCCATAACATTTCATAATATGCAAATCACTTTCCTTAATATGCGAATACCTTCCCTACTGTGCAAATCATTTTCCCTAACAGGCAAGTCACCTTCCTTAATATGCAAATGACCTTTCCTAATATGCTAATAACTTCCCTAATATGTAAGTCAACTTCCCTAGTATGCAAGTCATATTCTCTCTTTCTCATTTATTAAGCTTTACAGATAATTTGGTCTTTCTCCTATCGCTCTTATTTATACTGAAAGACCTCATGGCGTTACATAATTCTAAGGACCATTTACCAAATAAATTTTCAAATTGGGATTTCCCCCAATTTCCCCAATATTTAAGTTAAAAGATTTTAAAAGCGAAAAGTATTTTTAAAAAGCAAGTTACAACTAAAAATTTAAAATGTTTTAAACGAGTGACTACTATATCTTAGAAAATTTACTACAGAATCAATTAAAACTTTCTTATTATAATATTTTAAAATATTTCCTTAACCAAGTTAGCATTTATCTTTAAAAAACAATTTACGATATTTTGATATAAATATTGAATAAATGAGTCCTTAACTCTAAAATTACTATAGAATAAAGGATGAAGGTATCATGTTCAATGAAAGTTCACCTCGTTCAAGATTTTCTTTTGTTTACAATTGACTGCAACATATCTATTACGGATAGAGATCAAGAACACGAAACTAAAAGTAACATTAAATTAAAAGTGAAGAAGCTAAAAGTGATAATACAAACACACCAGGATCAGCACAAGAACATATCAGAAATACACACAAACACCAACAATGAGTTCGTCTAGCGATATAAAGTCTCGCTAGATCTCTTTAGGTCTCGAGTTCGATTCCTAGAGAAAATATAAGGAGCAGCTACGACTCCTGAAAATAGGACAGCTGGTAATAGGATCCGGTTAATATTATCAAAAAAGAAAAAAAGAAATACACACGCAGAAAAAAGGGAACTGTTGCAATGTAAGGGTGTGCATGATGAATTGAAGTATCGGTTAGTATCTTCTCTACGTTTTGAGTGCCAAGGGTAACATTGGTCTCAGATCAATACGCTTCCCTAATTAGCCCTAACTGGCCATTGCCCTAAGTACCAAATAACAAGTTTCATTATCTGTTGAGTTTGTAGGTTTTGCGTATTTCTCCTTCATTCTTGCTGTCGAACGATCACTTGAATCACGATTTATCATCATTCAAATAGATCTGGACAGTACATCTGCTGTAAAAAAACACAGCTTCTATTTTACCTCTTATAAACATTCATAAATATACCGTGTGTTTGTAGTTTGATGCCAGGGTGGTTGTACTATATGGGCATATTTAGTAGTATGAAAATAAAAGTGGAATCAAGTATTTCCTTTGTTTAGTATAATGGAAGTCACTTCTA
Organism: Leucaena leucocephala; assembly: GCA_037074615.1. Lineage (NCBI taxonomy): Eukaryota > Viridiplantae > Streptophyta > Magnoliopsida > Fabales > Fabaceae > Leucaena > Leucaena leucocephala. Next base: position 10,656,520 of record CM073540.1, on the reverse strand, counting down.
CTTCTAATATTTTAGGCTATTTCAGTTCTATTAAAAAAGTTGAAAAATAAGATGGGAAAAGTGGAAGTAGAATATTTTGGACCATTTTACTCCAAATTATAAAATTCCTGAACAACTTTAATATTTTTAAATTATCAAAAAAATACAACAACAACAAGCCTTATCCCATTAAATGGGGTCGGCTACATGGATCATACGACGCCATTGTGCTCTATCAAAAACTAAATCCTTAGATAGATTATTAACCAGGAGATCCCACTTAATGACCTCGTTGAGCGTTCTCTTTGGCCTTCCTCTACTCCTTTTAACCGGGCTCCATACTGTTTGATCCACCCTACTTACCGGCGCATCCCTTGGCCTTCTTTGTACGTGTCCAAACCACCTAAGTCGGTTCTCTACCATTTTCTCCTCAATAGGTGCCACTCCAACTCTTCCCCGTATTTGTTCATTACGAATCTTATCTTTTCTTGTATGCTCACACATTCATCTCAATATCCTCATCTCACTACCCCAACTTTATGCTCTTGCTGTCCTTTTAAAGCCTAACATTCACTTCCATAAAGCATTACTGGTCTTATAGCAGTGCGATAAAACTTTCCTTTTACTTTATCTGGTACTTTCTGATCACATATAACCCCTGTAACCTTTCTCCGTTTAAACCACTCAGCCTGAATTCTATGATTAACATCCTCCAAAATTTCACCATCCTTCTGTATAATTGATTCCAAATATTTGAACTTATCTATTTGTGGAATAACTTAATCTCCCAATCTGACCTCCAAGTTACTTCTAACTTGTCTCTTATCAAAATTACAATGCATATATTCAGTCTTACTTCTACTCAGACGAAAACCCTTCGACTCTAAAGTACTTCTCCATAACTCAAGTTTAAAATTAATCTCTTCTCTTGACTCTGCCACAAGAACTATATAGTCCGCAAAAAGCATGCACTTAAGGATTTCTTCTTGAATAGGTTTAGTTAGAACATCCACTATTAGATTAAATAAATAAGGACTCAAGGATGATCCCTGATGTAGACCAATTTTTATGAGAAAATCCTTTGTTTCGCCCCCAGACGTTCTTACAGTAGTTGTTACCCCCACATACATGTCTTTTATTGCCTTGATATATGCCATGCGCACACCTTTTTTTTTCAAAACTTTCCAAAACACCTCCCTTGGCACTCGATCATACGCTTTTTCTAAGTCAATGAAGACCATATGCAAGTCTCTTCTTTTGGTTCGGTACCTTTCCATTAACCCCCTTAATAAATGAATCGCCTCCATTGTAGACCTACCCGGCATGAAACCACACTGATTCTCAGAAATATCAGTCTCTAATCTCAACCTGTGTTCAATTACCTTTTCTCACAACTTCATAGTGTGACTCATAAGCTTTATCCCTCTGTAATTTGCACAATTTTAAATATCCCTTTTATTTTTGTAAATAAGAACTAAAGTACTTTTCCTCCAGTCATCGGGTATTTTCTTAGAATTTAAGATCACATTAAATAGTTTAGCAAGCCACACCACCCCCACTTCGCCTAAACACTTCCAAACTTCAATAAGAATACCGTCAGGTCCAACAGCTTTACTATTTTCCATTTTCTTAAGCGCCTTTTTAATCTCACCAACACGGATCCTAGGATAAAATACCAAATTTAGTTCAACTTCTCGTGTTAAATCCCCTAACTCATAACTCGACCCTCCTCCCTCGTCATTAAACAATTTGTAAAAATAGGTCTCCCACCGTTCTTTAATATTACCATCTGCAACCAAAACCTTGCCTTCTTCATCCTTAATACATTGTACTTGATCCAAATCCCTCGATTTCCTTTCCTTATCTCTTGCAATCTTATAAATCTTTCTTTCTCCCGACTTTGTCCCTAACTCCTTATAAAATTCTTCAAAAGCTTCAAAACGAGTTGCACTCACCGCCTTCTTAGTTTCCTTCTTAGCTAAACGATATTTTTTTCAATTTTCAGTATTATTACATAAGTGTATAGCTTTGAAACAGTTTCTCTTGTTCTTAACTTTCTCTTGTACGTCCTCGTTCCAATACCAAGTCTCCTTATCTCGTCGACCAAAACCTTTAGATTCTCCCAAAATTACTTTAGCAACCGTTTGAACCTTCTCAGCCATTTTCTTTCACATGATATTAGCATTTTCCTGCGCCTCCCAAACCCCTTCATTAACATAGTTCTTTTAAAAGTTTTCCTCTTTTCCCCTTTTAACTGCCACCACTTGACTCTTATGTTTAAAACATGTTGGCGTTTTTCCATCCTACACTTAATACGCACGTCAAGGACCATTAACCTATGCCGGCTTGTCACTCCGTCTCTGGAATCACTTTACAATTTGTACAAAGTCTTCTGTCATGACTCCTTACCAAAAAAACATCAATCTATGACCTATGGACCCCACTCTTATATGTGATCAAGTGCTCCTCCCGCTTCTGAAAGCACGTGTTGACAATCTTACTATTGTAAGTTAAGAAAAACTCAAGGATAGATTATTCCTCATTATTAATCTCTCCAAAACTAAAATCACCATGAGCCCCTGCATATTGTCCTCCCTTCTTACCAACATGACCATTAAGGTCCCCACCAATAAAAATCTTCTCAGTAAGTGGTATTCTCTGAATCAGCCCCTCCAAATCTTCCCAAAATTTTTCCTTAAGATGTGCTTCTATTCCCACTTGAGGTGCATGAGCACAAATAACGTTGATTGTATCACTTCCAACAATTATTCTTAAAGATATAATTCTGTCATCAATCCTTTTAACATCCACCACATTCGTCTTCCACTCTTTATCCACAATGATACCAACATCATTCCTCGTACCTATTTTACCTGTGTACCAAAATTTGAACTCATTGATTTTCCGAGATTTTTCTCCAACCTATTTAGTTTCCTGAAGGTACAAGATGTTAATCTTTCGCTTTACCATTTCGCCCACCACCTCCCACGCTTTTCCGTTCATAGTTCCAATATTCCAAGTGCCAAATTTGATCTTTCTCTCCTGAACTAGCTTCTTTAGCCACCTCCGTCCGTAAGAGAGCGGTATCCTTTGCTCATTTAACACTACATCCGGGCGACGATGCAACGGCCCTTACTCACTTCTCACTGTACCCGAGCCATACAACGCGTTACTTACGGGCAACGACCTAGTATTAGCGCAATTTCTTCGTATGTCCATGTTCATAAGATTCGACAGCCTAACACAACCCTCCTCCTTTACCTGGGCTTAGGACCGGCTACATGCATAGGCGGAGTTCCAAGTTAAAAAAAATATATTTTGAACTATTTTACCTCAAGTTATAAAAAAAAATATACATGAATTATATACTCATTTCTAACCTACCAAACAAATTTTTAAGGTCTATTTCCAATTTAATTATACTTCTACTTCTACTTCCATTTCTACTTCCACTTCTTATCAAAAACTCTTCTATCGTATCAAAAGAACCTACCAAACGAACCGTATGTGTTGGAAGCTCATGTGCTCTATATTGTATGAGGTTGTAGTTGTTTGCGTTTGATATTTACTGCTGTCTTATTTATTTATGATTATGTTTATGTAAATTATCTTTTTTACTTTAATACGGTTGATCATTTTATCAAGAAAAAAACACATGATGGTAAATTATGAATTATTCACATAAAAAGGGAAGACAACTAGGAAAAATATATAATTATTTATGTATCATTATTTTCCCTCCAGTGCCGTCCCATCTAATCTAAGCAAATAAGGCAGTGTTGTAACCCGAACCCGAACACTAAGGGTTTATTTGGATTGTGAGAAAAATGAGGGGAAAATAGGATAGGGAGAATACTAGGAATAAAATTTTTTAAAATAATAAAAATATTTACTATTTTTATTTTTTAGAAGTTCCTAGTCCTCCCTAAATTTATTCCAATTCAAACTTAGGGTAAATGATAGTAAGAAGCTTAGATTATGGTGCGAACTAAAAAAAAAGAAATAAAAAAAAGATAATTTATATTTATAAATATTATACAATAAATATGTATGCTTACCACTGTTTTGGGGATTTGAATTTTGCTCGCTAGCTAAAGCCTTCGATATGAGGAACAACGAAAGCCAATAAACGCTAAACTAAACACCGAAAAGACCGAGGAAATGCGAAAAACAAAAATTGGAAAGGCAAATAATTTAGTAGGGGTGGGCATGGGTAGGGCTGGACAGGGCAGCCCCCTGCTCGGTGCTCTACCTGAAAAAAGTATGGGCTGTATTTTGTAGCCCGATGCCCGACCCTGCCCGATAAAAGCCCTAATTATTTCGGGTTGGGCATGAGCGACCTGGGTATGGGCAGGATAGGTATGCCCAAATCGTGATACCTCGCTCATATTGTGAAAAAAAATCTGTAATCATCAACTTATAAAATAATATAATATATATGTCTTCAAGAGTTAAATAATATCCATAATCCACTAAAAATAAAATAATAAAAAGATATTAATTAAAATCTTGAAATCTATTGCATATATAAAAAAGAAAAATTGAAATCTGTAGGGGTCGGATATCTGTAGAGATATTGCAACATCAATAATTGAATGCTTGGCAAGTAAAATATATGAGCAACTTTAGTATCTATATAAATATAAGAGTTATGTTCAGTATTTTAAAAATAAGTAAGGAGAGTTGTCAACTAAAGTGAAAAGTGTAGAGTTACAAATAGAATAAATTAAGAAAAAAAATAAGATTATAAAAAAATAAAATAATAATATATATATAGTGCCGGGTCAAATGAGCAGGGCGGTATACCATGCCCAGTATCCTGCCCTGCCCGATACTTAGCCTAGTCTGGCCCGGCCCAAATATATTTTGGGCGACTTTTTTTAAGCCGAGCTAGATAATTTTTTATCGGGCTCGAGCGGAGAGATCGGTCTGGACATTATGTCGATAATTTAGGACAAGCGGAAATTCTGTACTTGGAGGAAAAGTAGGGTAGGTCCCACACTTTCCCTTCGCCCCACTTTTCTTGCCTTATCCAAACAGGGGCCTCATTTTCCTTCCTAATCTCCTTTCCTCCCTCGTTTTCTTCCCCATCCGATTAGTGGAATTAGATCTGATACTTTCTGTTTTTCTTCCCACCCCCCGGTTTAATTTTAGGACAAGTAAAAAATAATAAACAAGACGAGCACAAGTAAGAAATCATTGAGAATGGATGCTTACTGGAGGGGAAGAGAACGGAGAGGCCAAAAAACACCTAATCCTTTTGTGAGCAAAGCATCATGTGAAAGATGTCTGCAAACTCAGAAACAGAGGACATGGGAAAGAGATGAAGCTGAAACGTTAAATAATTATACGAGGGCTTGATTACCTTGAAACCGCAGCAAGTCTCAAGTATGGAATTTACAGAATGGAGACACAGGTGAAGCCAATACGGTAGAAGAAGAGAGAGTGATGTGGAAATAAAAGAAGGAACTAGGAGCTACGGACTATAAAAGTCAGAACGATGGAACAAGAACCGGGGCCCAACATCTTTCTTTTTCAGCATCTTCTTCAAGTGGGTGTTCCAAAAATTAGATGAATCAATGCAGACAGGTGTCGACGTCCAATAATTTCCTCTAATTTTCTTAGACACCTTATACAGTATTTCTAATATTTTTAATAATCCCCCCATCAAAACCTAAAATGTGTGTCATGGATTCAAACACATCAAGATAATAATTAAGAACCCCACAAATTTAAAAAAATTTAATATACTGTGTGTCTGTGTTTTCCTCTTTTTTTTTTTTTATCGAATGAACTTTTATAATTTGAGTTAGATAGAATCGTTGTATTGAAATTCAGACTGAAACTACTAGCCCATTCAATTAATTAGCTGAATTGAGAAACACTTAAGATTAATCTAACTGATTTATAATTACCCCGATGCAATAAACAGATTGATTAAATTAACTCTATTTTATTAGACTATGTGAGTTATCATAAATATTTTATTTTACGGATAGATTAATATATTTTTTATTTAAATAATATTACTTTTCATGATTGTATATATTTTATATATTATAATTAAGTTATTTTATTTTAATTATGAACCATAAAGACAAGAAAACTTTCCAAAACTTATGGTATATATGTGTTTCTCTCACAGACGAACATCTCAATTCCACAATTAAAGTCAAAAATTGAGTGAGGGAGAAGAAATTATTCCATAGAAAAAGTGACATAAAGAAGCTTTGCTTTAAAAGCTTTGTTAAATTCAAGTTGTAGTAGCATAAATGTTTCTCTTCCTTTTCATTATCATTATCTATTTTGTTTCCCTTTCACTTGTTTTTTTTTTTTTTTTTGTTATCGATGGCTTTCATTTTCTTATACGTAAAAAACAAGAGAAGAAAGGGGCCCCACATAGTGCCATAGGCCTATGTGCCACGTGGTCACAAATACCAATTTCCGTTATAATCCTCCTCCCATGTCTTCAATAAATAAGCCCAGTTTAATCACCATTTAGACCGTCTATGAGTAAATCTCATATCTCAAAATGTAATCAAACTCGAGCATAATAATAATAATAAGGTATCCATATAAATTATATAAGGCCAGTTTAAATTAACTTTTAGAGAAGAGTTTATAGAAAAAAAAATAATTTAAAAGTGATTTTAGAAGAGTTTATGGAAAAATATGAGTTTAAATAAATGAGTATTTAGATGATTATTATCAGAATGACTTTTGTGATTGATAAATTACTAAAAAGAGTATGAGATAAATAAATAAATAAACATATGTTATTGTTCATCATCATCATCAACTTCTCCCATGCATGTTGTCTCACGCCAAAGCCAGCTGTTCTCCCACAAGGATACCGACACTTGTTCTCCCACGCTGACCACTGTTCTCACATAGTGATGCTGACATCGACACCGACACCTCCATTCCCCTCTATAGTCGCGGCCTCCTCTATTCATCACACTCTCCACCTCTAGTATTGAAAGCACACAGATCTAGATGGAGGAGAAGAAAACAACAAAAATTTGGTGAGACAGCAATGCCGCGCAAGAGTTGAAGACGACAGCGAGTGAGCAACGACAGCAACAGAATGAGAAAGGGAGATGGCTAGTGATTGTTAGCAGAAGAGAGAGAAGACGAGAGAGTGTTAAAAAACTTAGGTTTGCGCTAAAAACTCTTTTAAAACTTAGATTTTAGGTGTAACTAAATATCCACATAATAGCACATGTCTGAACAACTAATTCCCTTTTACTATAATAATTTTTATTATATAAAATTATTATACAATAATAAAATTATTATTATTATTATAAGAATAAAAACTTTGTTATGTAATTTCATTCAATTAAAAAAAGGAAAATTATCTTTTTCTTATTTTTATTTGAATTAATATAAAATAAAATCAGAAAAATATCAATTTTGATTATTTTTATTTATCAATTTTGATTATATTTGATCTATTTTTTTAGACCAAAAGAAGAGTGACATTCTAATGCCCTTTACTTTACTTTTTTATTTTGATTTTAATTCATTAGATTTTGTGGTATGTTCCATTCTCATAATATCTCTAACGAAAAAAAAAAGGTATTAAATAGCTAGAAACTAGAGTTTTACATTTTTTTCTCTTTCCTTATTTTAATATAAAATAAAGCTCTATCCTTGTAACTAAGTAATTAAGCCAAAAAGGAGCCTTTTGAGTGTAATTAAAGATAGAAACAGGCCAGGCGGCTTGTTAGAGGCATGTGGTCTGGCTTGTTTAAAAAGATACATAGGCTTAAGCCTGTTTAGAAGCCTGATTTCTTTAAAAGGCTAGACTCAGGCTTATTAAGATACCTGTTATGCCTGTCAGGCGGTTTGGGCTTATAATTCAAAATATATGCAATATGAAAGTGTAGCAAGTAAGTGTTGAACCCCCATTTATTGAACACAATAAGGTAATAAGACAATTAGACTAACATATATTATTGTCCATTTCTCTCTTGGCTTGTATTTTAATAAGAACCAGAGCATATACTTTAACGTACTATTGATTTAACCTTAAACGCAGCTGGCTTCTCCCAGATATCTCCCAGACGCACACTCACTCTCCTCGCCAGATCAGGTCACTCAGATTACCAGTTCGCTATCGCTCAGATCGCCATTTCGTCATTATTCACTCTCTTCACCAGATCAACTTATTCTCTAGAATCTATTGAACCGTTATCTCTGCCTTTTCTAGTTCGTCGTCGTGTCTCCATTATCCTTCTTGAGTTCGCGTCCACCAGTGTCCTCGACCCACATCCAAGCTTAGCAAGTTTGATTGTAAATCAAGATTTTTTTCAAATAGAATTAAAAGAAGAATGTAGAGAATACACATCATTCTCTGTACCCAATGGGCATTATGAATGGAATGTATTGCCTATGGGATTGAAAACGAGTCCATCTATTTTCTAAGAAAGAATGGATAAAATATTTAATAAGTATCATCACTTTATAATAGTCTATATTAATGATATTTTGGTATATTCTTAGAACAATAAAGATCATAAAAAATATTTGTTTGTTTTTTCCATGAAAGCATGAGAAAATGGTCTAGCTATTTCAAAGAAAAAATCAATAATTGGACAAACAGAAATAGAATTTTTAGGAAGAAAAGTAGGAAATGGAAAAATAGAGTTATTAGAAAATATTATTAACTCTATAAAAATATTTCCTAACGTTCTTAAAGAAAGAAAACATTTAGAACAAATACTTGGAATAATAAATTATGCACAAGAATTTATTCCGTATTGTTCTAAAATAAGAGAAAAATTACAGTCAAAATTAAGAGGGAAAAAGCCTTTTGAATGGACTGAAAAAGATACAGAAGAACTGGAAAAAGTAATTATTTGTGAAACTGCTATTCTAGTAACAATCCCACAAGAAGATGATTATCTTTTTATCCAGACAGATGCTTCTGATTTATGTTAGGGAGCAGTATTACGGGTAAAAGATAACAAAATAAATCCTGTAGTTTCATATGCATCTGGTAAATTTATAGGAGCAGAAATAAATTATGACATCAATGAAAAAGAAACTCTTGCTGTCATAAAAGCTATAAAAAAGTTTGAACATTGGATTGTTTCAAAAGAATTTGAAGTCCAGACTGATAATTCCCAGGTAAAGGCTTTTATTGAGAAAAAATGTCCTGATGCAATTGCATTAAGAAGAAGAGCAAGATGGAGTGTATTTTTTTTCTTGTTATTCCTTTAAAGTTGTAATAATTAAAGAAAAACAAAATTGTTTAGATGACTTTTAAGCAGGTATGGAGACCAGCTTCAAGAAGATAGTCCTTGAAAGAATCAAGGTCTTGAAAATGCACGAGGCTGCATATATTGTGGTCAGGAAACAAAGAGATGAGTTTTTTCAACAGCTTATCCAAAAAGAAAAAGAAATCTAATCCCTGGAAGAACAGATTGGAAGTATGGGCAACGAGTTATATAATTTACTCGGATCCATCCCTGAGATTGATTATAATCTCGAATTGGAAAAAGAATTAAAAGATATAGCAGATTCTTGTTATATCAAGAGCGGGAAAAAGATAGACGAAACATATAAACCCGAAAAGAGAAATAAAGTTTGGTTCTGCAACAACCTCTTCCCCACTGGAAGAAGAATCACAGGTCAAAAAAAATCTGATAAAATCTCTGGTTAATAACCAGAGTGAGACTACACTTCTTCATGAAGAAGAAGATCCACTAAAAGACGTAAAAGAATTACTTTTACGTGAGAGAAAAGAAGGCAAGAAGCCTCAAAATCAAAATTCTTTTGCAGGAAAGGTACAAGTGTCATATAAAGAAGCTACTATGGTGCCACATCCAAAGAACTTTCTGCCATTACCAGAAAACACTCTGAGTAATGAAGAATTTCTAAAAAATTACAAAGAAGTATTCTACATAGTCTACTCAGGAAACAATGAAGAATCAGTAAAGACTATGCCCATTGAATACAATAGCCTATATCCACGAGTTATAGAGCTTCTTGATACGGCAAGCCCAAGTATCATCAAAACCTTATATGATTTTATGTTTTTAAACGTTCTTTATTACAATAATTTAGAATGTTTAAAATACTTTCCATTAATCATCCAGAAAGCAGCAGAAAGTTTTAGAGCTTTTGATAAATTAAAATATCTAAAGTTCTTCTCAGTTGCCCCAGAATTGAAGTTTAATCGACAAGAGCTTATAAGAATAAAGCTCATTCCAGACAAAGCCCAAGTTAGATTATAGCAGACTCAACCTACCAAGGTCCCTGAGTTCAATGAAGAATTCATCGTAACTAGACGAGCTGCTAGCTACCTACCCTATCTGGACCAGCTAGAAAAAGAAGTTCAGATAAATCAAACGTGGGTCTATTCTTGCAGTACAGCACAAGTCATACTTGCAAGGAAAAAGTAAAAAATGCTTAAAGGAACTCTGGCCCAGATCACCACCTCCTCGAGAAAAATATGCATGGGTGATGTCAGCTCTAGTGAAAAAACAAGGAGAATCATATGCCAGCTGCTGCAGATAAAGAAGGACAATCATATTTGTCCTATATGCCGAAAGTAGCTGCCAACAGAGATAGAAGGTCTGCCGACACTAAGTCAAAAAGAAAAAGTAAATGGCCGACAAGAGAAAAAGAAAAAAGAATCTTTTGAGCAGTCGACATGTCACTTGCCTAAGATCAAGAGAAAAGTAACTCTAGTTAGAAAACTAGGGGTAAGTGGAACTAGAGTCATCCGGTTCTGGTGCGTCTATTTATTTTCTGAAAGTTGAAGCTGTAGGCACAGTGAGTTAACCAAAAGCTTAGAGAGCCCATGAGTGTCTGTAAAATGGCATTAGCCTAAATCAATAAAGAGTTTTTATTTCTAAAACTCAGATATCACTATTTTCAATTTTTGAAAAATGAGAGATTGAGATCACACCATGTGTGTGTCTAGCATATTTTGAATATTCTTGTTAAATTTCATCTTCTGATCCAAAAGACGTAAGCCTTGGATCCTGTTTGGCCAGAGAGTATATTGAAGCTAAAGGACAGGCGTTTGGACAAATAGCCAGAGACAGGGGAGAGAGCGATAAGGTGAGGAGAAGGAGCTAAAACGACCAAGGATTGAAGGAAGCGTGTTAGACCTCTACTTAGGTAACCCTCTAATTTGTTTATTTTTGGAATACTGATAGAATTGGGTGGTGTCTGAATAGTAGGAAATAATTACTCTTTATCTCAAACATGGAAAATCTAATTTTAGTTTTTTTGTATAAAGAAAAATGGATGCATAAGTATTCAAAAGAATTCAAGAAAACTGAATTGAATAACATTGTAGAACAAATAAATAGTTGCAAGAGGCAAGCTGTGTATAGAATTAAAAAAAACTATCAGGTAATTATACCTTTGTAATATGGAATTACATAGAAAAATTGGCTAGAGAAAGTCGCTTTAATGAAGCTTTATTAGAACTATTACTATATAGTTCTCCAGAAGCCTTTATAGGAAGAGAAAATCTAATTAGAGAATTCTTCTCTAATGATTATTGGAGTCCTATGACTCTAACCATAATCTCTTATCTTCACATGAGCACTTCCTGTGAAGAATCGAGTAGCTCTCTGCAAGAGACGCAACAGAGGGAGTGTTATTATAACATACCTATATCACAATTCACTAGACTGTCTATGGAAAAAAATTCCACATCTAAATTCCATAGTCGCAGCCCCGAAATGGTATCAGAGCCAGTGAGAAAAAATAAAAAGAATAAAGAAAAAATTGGAGAAACTTCAAAAGAAACATCTACTAATTTAGTTGATGAATTCCTCCAACATTTAAAAGAAAAGGAAGGGAGAGATTCTTACCAAAGGTGGTTAGATCTTCTTAGCCCTGAAGAAAGAGAAGCAATATTTGATTCAGATTAATGAGTCAAAATAATTGGAATAATATAGAAATAGAATTTCAGAAATATGACATAGAAAAGAATCTATTACCAGTTAATAGTTTCTCAGAAACAGGTCAGTTTTCTGCAAGACTAGAACCTTTAGTCCCTTTTAGCGACTATTATTTGTGCAGTTGTTGGCAATTAAATTGGACAAATACTTTCCTCTGGAAAAAACTAGGAGAAGAAAATAAGGTTTTTAATAAAATATTAGTAACTACTTCTGTTACTAGTAATAATAAACAAAACCTATAAGAACTATCAAAAGATTTATCCTCTGATAAATCTGAGATAAAAGAAAAATTATCTAAACTTGAGAATAATCAAGATTTAGAAGATATAAAAAGAAAAATAAAAGAAAGACAATGAAGCATAAGTAGTCTACATAAAAGACTAGAAAAATAAGAAAAATATTTAAACGAGATGAACAAAAATCTAAAAGAGGTAAAAGACATAATTTCTAATATGGCAGAAGTATTAGGAATACCAAGTGAACAAAATCTAAGCACCTTGAATGGATAGATTAAAATTTCAAAAACAACAGGTTGAAAAAGAAATTGAAAGAAAAGAACTGCAGAAACTCATTATTGGTAAAACTGCTACCACTAATGATATAGACGCTCATATAAAAACTCTTTCAGAAAAATTAACCTTCATTTTAGAACAAATAAGGTTAGAAGGAGAAATAACAAGAACACAGATTAAAGAAGAAAAATTCTTTAAGAATAACCAATATCTCCAAAATCAGAATTCCTTAGAGAAATAGAAAAACCAGAAAGAAATATAAAACATTATATGGATGAATAGAGAAAACTAGAATCCGAAACAAAGAAAGAATTATTTAAAGATTTTTTAAAATTTAAAGAAGAACAGGAAAAAGAAAAACTTCAAAGAGAATTTGAACAATGGAAAAGATTACGAGAAATAAATAAAGAAAAAAGAGAATCCTGTTCAGATAGAATCCTGTTCAATAAGTGATCAAGAAGAAACCAAGAAATTAGATTCCCAAATTGAAGAATATTTAGGAACAAAATCACAAGCTGAAGAAATGGAAGAATCCATGATTGAACAACTAGATAGAATATCTATAATAGAATTAAAGACAAATGAAGTAGAACCCTCTGGAGTAAAAAACACAGAAGGAAATAAAGAAGAAAAAATTCTACAGAAAGAAGAAAAACAAAAAAAAATAAAAGAAGATTCTTTAGATGAAGAATTACCACATGGTTATACCACAAAAGATTACCATAATGATTTACATACACCTGATATCTGGCATGAAGAAAAGATAAGGTGTAAACCAAAATATTTTGAAAGATATATTCCTACAAATAGTAAAGAAAGAACTTTAAAATATGAACCAGTAGACAATCTATTAGAACCAATAAAACCCGCAGGGGTAATATTGAATATAGATTGTGAAGAAAAACCAGAAGATAAAATATCCCAATGGATAAAAGAAAATACGGCAGTAATAATACACCAAGGAATGGATAAGGAGAAAGCGTATAGTTTCATGACCACTGCTACTAGTGGAAATGTGGATTATTACTTTCAAGATATCCAACCAGAAGTAAAAAATCATATCTTAACAGTAGAGAATACTAAAGATATGTTAACAAGATTAGAATCAGTGCTTTATTGGGAGTTCGTAGGAACACAGTTAAAGCAAACCGAAGAAGAATATCGAAAAGAAAAGAAAGAAGAGGCTAAAAGAAAATTAGCTCAATTAAGATTATGCAATCCTTGTTATTGCCAAGAATATATATGCCAATTTAAAGAAATTTGGTATAGAGGATATTTTGGATGTCCAATAGATGAAGATTATAGAACATATTCCCTATTAATCTTTGATAAAATTAAAGAACCTTGGGGATCAAAAATAAAAAAAGATTATAAAAAATATTTAAAAAATCAAGAAAATAGTATTATAGTAGATACTCTAGATAGAAAAGCTGAATGGATAAAACAATGGTTTGAAAAACAATGTGAAAATTCACAAATGTATAGAAAAATGGATGATAAAGAAAAAATTTTGTTGTAAAAAATTTAAAGAACCTACATGGGGATGTGAACCAAGAAAAGAAAAGCAACATTATAGAAAATATAAACAGAATAGATACAAAATCTATAAAAGAAATAAAAACTATAATAAGAAAAGACCTAAAAATGGTTATTGGAAAAAATCTTATAGAAAACACAGAAGACCACCAAAGAAAAAATGTACATGCTTTATATGCCAAGAAGAAGGCTATTATGCAAATGAATGCCCTAAGAAAAAGAAAAAAATGTAGAAAAAACAAAAATATTAGAAACAATGGTAAATCAATTTGATTTATACCCTTGTGAATAAGGAGAAGAATTATACTCTTCCGATAAAAGTATATATGAAATAACAGAAGAAAATACAGAAGAAGAAAGTAGTGAGTCAGAGTATGAATAAAGAAACAATAATATTTAACCCCATACTTTCAGAAATAATAAATAAAGAAGTTTTAACCTTAGAACCAAAGGATGTTTTCAAGTCAAGACTTTTACCATCTTTTACGAAATATAAAGAACAATATTTTGTAAAAAGAATGATTACGAAATAGGTGGAAATATCTGAAGCCTTAAGTGGAAGCTCAGAAATTCCTTTGTTTTCAGAATCAATAATTCAAGAAGAATTAACAAAAATTAAAGATAACAATGTTTCCGATATTTATATTGGAGCAGTAGAAATCATAATAAAAGGATGTTTTAAAAAGGGAATAAACACTCCTATACAAATCTATCTAATGAATGATAGAATTACAGATAAAATAAAATTCAGTTTACTCGGTGTAATTTTAGGAAATCTGATTTATCAGAAACTAAAATTTACCATATTTCCAGACTTTAGTATTATTACTAGAGATAAGAATAAAAATAGAGCCATAAAGCTTTGTTATAAATTAAATGGGATAGACATGATTCAAGGATCAGATGTCTTAACCATATAAGCAAGAATTTTGTATGCATTTACAAAATCCCATATAGTCAAAAAACGTGTAAGAGACACAATGACTATTCCTAATGTATTCAGAACATGCATTAGTCTTGAAGAAATTCCATATGATGAACAATATCTACCTGAGATAGTACAGATTGAATTTAACAGAAATAGAGAAAATAATCTAGGAACTCCTAGGTTACAATTTGAACAAAGATCATTAAGCATTAGAAATAATTTTAATTTAATGATTAAAGAACCAAAAAGAATGTCATTAGATATTCCAAGAATTCCAAAACAAGCTTCTAGTTCTATTGATATAGAACCAAAGCCTTTTATAATAAAAATATCTATCTTGAATGAAGATATAAATTTTCAAAATGCTATGATTAATACGGCTGTTACTCATAGTCACATAATTCCAGAATTAGTAAGATGGAATGAACCTAAAAAGCTTAATCAGCCAAGGATTTATCAAACAAGTCTTACTACTATCTCACGGGTAGAAGAAGAAATAGAATTAATATGCTTGTTTATTGATTCTACAAGAATAGAACAAAGAATAATTCATACATTTGTACAATAAATCTGATTGCAAGAAAAATCAAAGAATTTGATAACCTTAAAGAAAAGGTTGCGTTAGATGTAAATCGGAATTCAACAGAATATAAAAAAGGATATGAATATCTTTTGCTAGAAATAAACAATATTCAGTTTAGAGTTACTGAATTTTATTATAATCCTAATATTGATTGTGATCTTATATTAGGAATAAAAGTCTTAAGACAAGTGTTTAGCGAATTTACTTTTAAAAGTAAATATTTCTTTGCAAAAACACATTGTCAGACCCCGATTCAAGTGCCTTTATTGATAAAACCTTACAGGCATCATTATACTTATTCTCATCAGAGTGCGACAGCACAACGTGGTGATTATAGTATAAAAGAATTTAAAATAACATCTAATTTGCAGAAAGCACTAGAAGATATTTTTTGAAGAAAATCAAAGAGCTTTTGGAAAAGATGATGAAAAAGAAAGAGAATGATCAAATAGAACACAGTAGTTGAAATATAAACAAGTCTAAAATGTATATGCAAGAGGAAGCCTGGAGATCAAAATTAGCTAACTAATGAATCGTCTAATAGCATTAGGTGGCGAGATTAGAGGGAAAAGGCAAAAATTGAATGTGAAGCCTGGAGATCGAAAAGTGAATATATAACAAACGTGGATGAATCTACCTATCTCAAGTCCGTGAAGGCAAAAATTGAATTGAATTTGAATAAATAGAATCGCCCATTAATATATATATACATGCTGGTGAATATATAGAATCACCCAAGGAATAGAATCTAAAGCATGTGAAGGTGAATATATAATCATGAATTTGAATGAATCTACCTATCTAACACACATGGTGAATATATATGCTATGACCTATTGTGCTCAACTCTCTGGCTTATGTGTCTATCTCATTCTATTTTCTTGTGTCCTGTGCTTTTGAATTATGTTCGTCTTCATTTTGCAACACTATTATAAAAATGTTTTATCATCTTTTTTTTTTTTGTAAATTGATTGTATGCTTTATGACCCAGTTGTAAACTTGTAGTTAATGTCATCTCCATTTGAGAGTAAAACAATATCATCAAATTCAGTTCTTCCTAATGCTATTGAGGTTAGTCAACCAGTGAGGATAGATTCTACTCAACAAACTAATGATGAAAATGATGGTGATGATTGTGCCATCACAAGGAGGCAAAAAACCTCAGTTATTTGGGATGATTTTTATTAGGTTGTGGGGTCAAACGTAAATGTAAGTATTACAAAAATATATTTTTTTACTCTAGGAAGGGAGCTAGCACTACCTATCTTTGGAGATATGCTAAGACTGCTTGCAAAGAAAATTGCATGTTTCTTCAAAAGGCAATCCACCATTCCATTTCAACCTTCCAATATGAACATCAATCTATTTTTGGCACCGGGTGCTAGATATTCTAATGAAATGATGAGGGAAATAATAGCTCCTGCAATCATGGTACATGATCATCCTTTTAACATTGTTGAGGATGAAGTTTGGATGTGGGGCTTCCAATATAAGAATTCTGAGTTTTAGAAAATCTCTCGTAAGACAACTAAAAGTGATTGTTTAGCTATATATGAGGCATAGAAGAAATATTTGAAGGCCTTATTACAAGGTGTGAGCAAGATTAGTTTGACTAATGATATGTGAAAATTAACTCACCAATAACTGAATACATAGTTATCACTGGGCATTTCATTGACGCAGGGTGGAATCTTCAAAAGAGAGTTTTGAATTTTGTGAAAGTTCCTGCTCCAAAACAGGGAATTGATGTGGTAGATGCAATTTTCAAGTGATTGAAGGCTTGGGGGATTGATAATAAGGTGCTTTTTATGACAGTTGACAATGCGGCTTATAATAATTTTTGTTTAAGGGTTCTTAAGGACACCTTTACACTTAGTAGTTTATTTACCTTTGGATGATAATTTGTTTCATGTTAGATGTTATGCACACATACTTAACTTGTTGGTGTAAGATGGCATTGGTAGCATTAAAGACATTATACATAATGTCTGTGAGAGAGTGAAATATATTAACTATAATGATGCAAGGCTAAAAGCATTTTATAATATTGTTGAGCAAAAACATTTGAAGGAAAATAAGTTCATGATTAATTGTCCAATTAGGTGGAATTCTACATATAGGATGTTGTGTAGTGCTTTGAAGTTCAAGGTTGTTGATAAAACACAATTTGTGTATGGTTTCTGCGATATTTTTAATGGTTTTATAACAATTTTACCATTCATTTATGCCTATAATTGTGCTTTTGAGGTAATACATGATTGTGCTTGGCAATGTGCTGTTTTAAGGGTAAAATGGTAAAATAACTTCTATAAACTGCATAATTGTTATTCCCTTACTGGTGGAACTTTTACAATGAGCTTTGGTTTTGAATTGCAGGTATTTTAGAGCAGCAAGGACAAATGTGAGCAGGAAAGAAATTACAAGACGGGGAATCAAAGCAAGGAAGCAGCTTCTGTGTGTTTCAGTCGCGACCACAGTGTCCACAGGTCGCGACCTAATTTCTCCTGGGAAGCTTCTCTACGTTTACAGGTCGCGACAAAAAAATGGATCTGGTCGCGATCAGAGAAGACAGTCGTGAAGCTGCGCATTTCTGATTAGGTCAAGCTGCTGTTAAAAGGAGAGGCAAGTCGCAGACGTCCGGGAGGCTGATTTTTGACCTGATTAGGCTGAGAAATAGTGCTCGAACTCTCTTTACACCATCTCTACTACCCACACACATATTCCACCATCCATCTCTTCATCTCATCTTTTACTTCTCCCCATGGCATCAAATGTGAACAGCGATTGCAGCACAATATGAGTCATGAGAGGCTAAACCCTTAGTCTCTTGGTTATGGATTTGATATCTTAAGCTCATGGACTTCACGGGGAGTTTTCTGTTTTGATCTACACCTCTTCTTTCATATTTTGATTCCGCTAGATCTAGGGTTTCATTATATGAATAATGGAGTTGAATTTCGATTGATTATTCAAATATTAGAACACTTGTAATTTACTTTGGATGTTTTGAATGTTAGTTTTAATACAATATTTCAGTTTCAATTTTAAGATATCAACGATCGTTGCTAATTAATTCAATTGCTTGAAATCTAGGGTTAGTCGATCAACGCTCATTTAAGGGCATTTTCAACATCCGGTTTAAATTACACACTAAGTGATTCTTAATAGTTCATTAATAGTTCTTAAACTAGCTTTGATCAAAGGAGTTTAAGAAATATTAATGCTCTGGACTCAATCGATCGATTGAGATTTTATTTAAGACTTAGTGGTTTCAAACTCCATATCAATTGAGAGCAAGGATAGATATATTTTCATCATCAAGAGTCTGTCATCACATACTACTTTCACAAACTAACTCGTTTTTATCTAAATCAAAAACATAAAAATATTTACTTTATTGCACTTTTATTTTACTGCACCAACCAAAACCCAAAACCATTTCACTTTCACTTAAGTTTTCAATAGTTTTGACACCAATAAGCTAGGTCTCCAATAGAAAAGCTCCTTGAGAAGAACAATATGGTTGTGCCTTATACTACATTATTTGGTGCAAACATAACTTATTTTGATGGGTCGGAAGGCGATAATCCGACCTGCTCATCAGTTGTCTTTCCTGATTATAAGGAAAGAGAGCCACATTACAAGTATGCACCAACAGAAGAGGATTGGAGCAAAGTTGAGAAGATTTATAAAATTTTAGAAGCATTCGATATAGCTATGTCATCTTAGGCAGTAAGTATCCTACTTCAAATTTGTACATCTGAAGTTTGGAGAGTGAAACAAGAAATTGATAATGCCATAGAAGATGATGATTTCTTCATCAAAGAAATGGTGGCATCAATGAAAGAAAAGTTTGAAAAATATTGGGGACAATGTAATATGGTAATGGCAATAGCAAGTATTTTGGATCCCAGGTCCAAATTATATAGTCTGAATTATTTTTTTCTTCGATTTATAAGCTTGATTATGTGGCTTATGACAATATAGATAAAGTAGTGAAGGCTTTGGAATCTATATATGATGAGTATGTTGCCAACTATAAGGAAGAGACAAATACTAGTAATGAAGTTAATGCCTGCACCAACTCTTCTGCCAATGCACCTTGTTCTTCTAAAGTTTCTGGATTGGATCATTTCATGAGCATTGTTCGTGAAAAGCAAGCACTTCCCCCAGTGAAATTAGAATTAGAAGTTTATCTTGAAGACGCTAATTACATTCTTGAGGGTACTTCCAACTCTTTTAGTGCCTTGGAATAGTAAAAAATAATAGTCTTAAGTTTAAGATTTTATCTAAAATAGCTGCTAATATATTAGCAATTCCAATCTCAACTGTGGCATCAGAGTCCATTTTCAGTACTGGAGGTAGAGTTATTGATGAATATCGTTCTAAATTAAATAAATAATCAATTGAAGCACTTATTTGTGATAGGGATTTGTTTCACAACAAATATGATTTAAAGAAGAAATCAAAGGTACAAATTTTGTATTATAAAAATAATACAATTTCTTTTAGTTATTATTTGTTCAATTGTTGTTATGATACAATAATATACATCTGATTTCTTTTTTTCATGGTGTTTGAGTAAGAGGAAAAAATTACGTTGAAGATTTGATGATGTGTGGCTAATGGTTATATTTTGATCTGGCCTAAATTGTTGTACTTATATTCTTGTAATGACCATTTATATGTTTGCTTGGTATTGTCTTGTTAGTTGATTAGATATTTTTTATAATTTGGATTGTGTTAGTTTTTAATTTTAGATTGATTAATATTATGAAAAACTTATTTCCAGTTTTGTAAAATGTAATATACAAAAATGCCTATTAGGAGCCTGTTACGAAGTCCTGTTAGGGGCCTGTTATGAAAGTCTGTTAGGTGTTTGTTATGAAGGCCTAGTATGAAGGCCTATTATGAATGCCTGTTATAAAGGCTTGTCAGTATAATTAAAAAAAAAAAGCTATTTTAATAGACTTCAGGTTAAGTCAGATATGTTTACATGCTAGGCTTAAGTAAAAAAATTAGTCTATACCAAGCTATAGACTAAACTCAAGTTAGATTGTCACTTAACAGACTTAGCCTATTAAAGCTAAAGTTTAACCTGACCTGACATTTTTTCATCCCTAATATAATACAAGAACAACAATACGTGTGTCACGACTATTAATAAAATTCTTCTTAAAAATAGAATTAGTTATTAATTTTTTTCTATTAAATACTATCTATTACTGTTGTTATTGTTATTTTTTATTAGACAACGAATCCATGTTTTTAAAATAAAAGAGGGTTCTAAGAAAAAATATCTTCTACAACTACAAAAAGTATACTTATAGATTTTACATTTAATTAAATTATAGAAATATAATAATCTCTTCTATTAACTATTAAAGCTAAAGTTTAACCTGACCTGACATTTTTTCATCCCTAATATAATACAAGAACAACAATACGTGTGTCACGACTATTAATAAAATTCTTCTTAAAAATAGAATTAGTTATTAATTTTTTTTTATTAAATACTATCTATTACTGTTGTTATTGTTATTTTTTATTAGACAACGAATCCATGTTTTTAAAATAAAAGAGGGGTTCTAAGAAAAAATATCTTCTACAACTACAAAAAGTATACTTATAGATTTTACATTTAATTAAATTATAGAAATATAATAATCTCTTCTATTAACTATTAAAAAAAAATCTGTTTAATTCACATTTTATTGGACCTTCCGTTTTTAGTACGAAACTAATAACGGAGAAAGCCTTTATCTTATACTATAAAAGAAAAAAAATTCTCCATTGAGTACATACTACATAACGACAAGCAACAAAAAAAAAAAAATACAGTACCTCTTTTTTTTAGTTATAAAAAAAGTTATACAGTACTTTTTTTTTGTTGTCCACCCAGTTTATCGGAACTTTGCCCCGACTACATCCGGATCCGACCCGCGTCACGCACCTGGCTGTGGTGGGTGAGTCTCCCAACGGGGATTTTCTGCATTCGCCAAGGCTCAAACTCGAGACCTCGCTTAAACGATACCGAGCCGCTTATTACTCAGACCAAATAGTTATACAGTACTTGATATCGCTAGCGACTAGTCAAAACGATGGAACAAGATCCGGGGCCCAACAGCTTTATTTTTCCCTTTTTGACGAAAATGTCCCTCCCTTCGTCTGCTTCCTTTCGTCCTCATTAGTTGTTGGATTCCTCATCATCACCAGCCTGGAAGTAAACTATTTATAATTAATTATGATTACTGTTATAACATACAAAGAAAAACAATTAATGCTGCATACGATGTTTTCTTGGAGGAAGTGATCACTCGCAGTTATTCACTCGCATAACAAGTCAAACCAAAAAAATATATAATAATAATAGAATAGTAGACCATTTTAGTCACTTAAATATATTTAAGGCCTGTTTAAAAACTGCAAAAATCGTAATTTTAAAAAATTTTTGACCTAAATTTTAATTTAAAAAAATTTAAAAATAAATAGTCATGTTTGCTCAAACGAGTTTTTGGACTAAACTATAGTTTCAGATAAACTGGTCAGAGTAGCTTTTAGAACAGTAAAATATTTTTCAACTACTCAATTACTATTTTACCTTTACTTTTTTTTACACCCTCTCTCATCTCTTTTCCATCTTTTCAACCCCTCTCCTCTATCTTTTCCACTATCTCTTATCTCTTCTCTATCTTTTTCACTCTCTCTCGTCTCTCATCTATTTTTTTACCCTCTCTCCTCTCTCATACATACATTTTTTTAGTAATTTTTCAAGTACAAAATTTCTTTTTGTAACAACTATCCAAATACTCATTTATCTAAAATTTTTTTTTTCATAATCTCTTCTCTAAAAATTTTTTTCTATAAACTGTCCATAAATTTATTTTTTTATAAACCTATTTTTTAAATTTTATCTGAACACACACTAAATCCAAGTTATATTATAAATCTCCATAGCATTATCCCCCGTTGAAGGAACTCATAGTTCTTGTGTCTTCTGTTAATTTTGACTGGTCCGCATCTCAATTGGGAAAATTTACAGAATCTTAAGATGACTAAATATAATAATTATATTAAGTGAGTAACTCAATTAATAATAATTTTTTGACACTTATATAGATTATTAAAAATATTATAAATATTGTATAAAGTGTATAAGAAAATTAGGGGAAATTATTGGAAAACCCATCTCATGCTGTCTCCGTCGACACCTGTCTGCATTAATTCAGATCTAATTATTGGAACACCACCTTGAAGAAGATGCCGAAAAAGAAAGATGTTGGGCCCCGGATCTTGTTCCATCGTTCTGACTTTTATAGTCCTCGCTTTGCAACTTGCAGTCCACGCAAGTTCCATACTGCAAATTCCATACTTCAGCCTTGCTGCGGTTTCAAGGTAATCAAGCCCTCGTATAATTATTTCAGGTTTCAGTTTCATCTCTTTCCCATGTCCTCTGTTTTTGTTTCTGAGTTTGCAGATATCTTTCACATGATGCTTTGCTCACAAAAGGATTAGGTGTTTTTTGGCCTCCCCGTTCTCTTCCCCTCCAGTAAGCATCCATTCTCAATGATTTCTTACTTGTGCTCGTCTTGTTTATTATTTTTTACTTGTCCTAAAATTAACCCGCGGGGTGTGAAGAAAAACAGAAAGTATCAGATCTAATTCCACTGATAGGATGGGGGAGAAAACGAGGGAGGAAAGGAAATTAGGAAGGAAAATGAGGCCCAGGTTTGGATGAGGCAAGAAAAGTGGGGCGAAGGGAAAGTGTGGGACCCACCCGCTTGTCCTAAATTATTTGCCATTCCAATTTTTGTTTTTCACATTTCCTTTCTTTTCGGTGTTTTGTTTAGCGTTTATTTACTTTTGTTGTTCCTCATATCGAAGGCATCAGCCAGCGAGCAAAATTCAAATCCCCAAAACAGTGGTAAGCATACATATTTATTGTATAATATGTATAAATATAAATTCTTTTTTTTTTATTTCTTTTATTTTTAGTTTGCACCATAATTTTAGCTTCTTACTGTCATTTACCCTATGTTTGAATTGGAATAAATTTAGGGAGGACTAGGAACTTCTAAAAAATAAAAATTATTTTAAAAAATTTTATTACTAGTATTCTCCCTATCCTATTCTCCGCTCATTTTTCTCACAATCCAAATAAACCCCTAGTGTTCGGGTTCGGGTTACAACACTGCCTTATTTGCTTAGATTAGATGGGACGGCACAGGAGGGAAAATAATGATACATAAACAATTATATATTTTTCCTAGTTGTCTTCCCTTTTTATGTGAATAATTCATAATTTACCATCATGTGTTTTTTTCTTGATAAAATGATCAACCGTATTAAAGTAAAAAAGATAATTTACATAAACATAATCATAAATAAATAAGACAGCAGTAAATATCAAACGCAAACAACTACAACCTCATACAATACAGAGCACATGAGCTTCCAACACATACGGTTCTTGGCAGGATAGAAGAGTTTTTGATAGAAGTAGAAGTGGGAGTAGAAATAGAATTAAACTATAAATGAGCTTTAAAAATTTATTTAGTAGGTTAGAAATGAGTATATAATTCATGTATATTTTTTTTATAACTTGGGGTAAAATAGTCTAAAATATTTTTTTTATAACTTGGGAAAGGTTAAAGTTATCTAGGAATTTTATAATTTGGGGTAAAATGGTTCAAAATATTGTACTTCTACTTCTCCTATCTTATT
This sequence comes from Leucaena leucocephala, assembly GCA_037074615.1. Classification (NCBI taxonomy): domain Eukaryota; kingdom Viridiplantae; phylum Streptophyta; class Magnoliopsida; order Fabales; family Fabaceae; genus Leucaena; species Leucaena leucocephala. Next base: position 10,632,328 of record CM073540.1, on the reverse strand, counting down.
TCCTAAATTTTTTAATAGAGCTGAAATAACCCAAAATGTTAGAAATAGAAGTGACTTCCATTATACTAAACAAAAGAAATACTTTATTCCACTTCCACTTTCATACTACTAAACATGCCCATATGCTACAACCACCCTGGCATCAAACTACAAACACAAAGTATAATTATGAATGTTTATAAGAGGTAAAACAGAAGCTGTGTTTTTTTACAGCAGATGTACTGTCCAGATCTATTTGAATGATGATAAATCGTGCTTCAAGGGATGATCGTTCGACAGCAAGAATGAAGGAGAAATACTCAAAACCTACAAACCCAACAGAAAATGAAACTTGTTATGTGGTACTTAGGGCAATGGCCAGTTAGGGCTAATTAGGGAAGTGTATTGATCTGAGACCAATGTTACCCTTGGTACTCAAAACGTAGAGAAGATACTAACCGATACTTCAATTCATGATGCACACCCTTACATTGCAACAGTTCCCTTTTTTCTGTGTGTGTGTTTCTTTTTTCTTTTTTGATAATATTAACCTAATCCTATTACCAGATATTTTAGTTTTGGGGTTCGTGACTCCTCCTCCTATCATAGGTATTTCTTTTAAGAATCGAACTTGAGACTTAGAGAAATTTAGCAGGGTTCTTACACTGCTAGATCAGTGTTGGTGTTTGTGTGTATTTCTGTTATGTTTTTGTGCTGATCCTGGTGTGTTTATATCATCACTTTTAGCTTCTTAACTTTTAACAGCAGGACGGGAGTTTTCGTCATGATGAGGGCAGTCTAGGAATATCAGTCAAATATACCCCTTCCCTTCAAATCCCACAATTTTGGAAGGGCATAGGTCCAATTATGCACAACCACGATTTTTATGATCATCAGTTAAAAATGACTTTTAATCAGGTCAAAACACAACGTTCCTCATATAGGAATCTATAATAATTTAATATTTGAGGACTAATTGAGATAGCTATAATAAGATACCCTTATGATAGGTCAATCTAGCACTTTTGTTTCTAATATGTGCCTGTAATTTTGATACGTATCTCCATACATAATTATCAATTAAATCATATTAATATTAATTTATTATTATTCTCACAATAATAATTAACCAAAGACATTTAGACTTTTTTTAATTATTTATGGATTCTTATTATAAATACAACATGTAAAGCAATATAATAAATATGTAATAAAATTCCTTTTTATTAAATTAAATATAATGTTTATACTGTTGGTTGAAAGTTAATATTCCATCTTCTATTGTTAATTTACTTTTTCAGCAAATTTCATATTTGTTACTATGAATTATTGTACCATTACCTATCCACGTACTGGAGTTTCCTCTTTTGCTTGTAGTTTACGTTCGTATTTGTATCTTCTTCTCTTTGTTGATTATCTGTCTTGGACGAAACAACAATAACCAGCAAGAAGAGATTTTTCTGTCACAGACTACAAGCAGCATTGAAATCTGAAAACAATGGTAAACATATATTTTACTGTACTTCTTTCCGTCGTGTTGGTGTTTATATCACTTTTTTGTGTTCTTTAGATTTAATTTAATGTTTACTTTTAGCCTTTTGTTCTTGATCTCTAGCGATAATAGAGATGGTATAGTATCAAATTGTTTTTAATTTATCCAGGGTCAAATTTTTTAAAATTAATACAAAATGTTACTCTTCCGGTCTTTAATATAGAACCTATTTAATTAATTTGATTATATTAGTTAAGTTAGTTAATATGACATGTTTTTCCTAAAATACTTTAATTATCTTCCTTAACGCATTCTATTCCTCTCTTATATGATTATTTTAAGAAAAAATTAATAAATATTGAAAATAGGTTTTATATTTAGTACTATGATCAACTCCGCAATTAGATCATATATTAAGGGTGTGTTTGGATTAGCTTTTGGAGAATAGATTCTGGGAAGAATAGATTCTGGAAAGAATAGATTTTGGGAATAAAGATATTTGGATGATTAGTAGTAGAATCACTTTTTATATTGGTAAATTACCAAAACGGGTATGATATGATTAAAAGTAAGAGAGATGAAAGATGATAGAAAAGAAAGAGGAGAGAGAAGAGAGTGTAGAAAGGAGAGAGGAGAGAGAAAAAGAGAGATAAGAGAAGAGAGAGGAAAGAGAAAAAGAGAGATAAGAGAAGAGATGATAGAGAAAATAGAGGAGAGAGGAGAGAGAGTGTAAGAAAAAGTAGGGGTAGAATAGTAATTGGATAATCCATAACCTAGGTTTCAAACCAAAAGCTATTTTCAGTGGCTTATTCAAAACCTAGGTTTCAAACCGAGGTTTTGTCCAAAATCAATTCTCAACAAAAATTACTGTATGTGTAAAAATTTTCCAAATCGCGGTTTTAACCCAGAATTCATTCTCCACCGCTATGCCAAACACGCACTAAGAACCATAGGAGTATAATAATTTGAACAAATTATATCTAATACATATCACTGGAATTGTTTTATACTTCCTCCAGTTCTAAATAATTTAAAAATATTAAATTTGTTTTCCATGCCATCTTTATTAATTTACAATAAATATTACTTATCATATTAATTTTTACTCTCTATCTCTTTACCTTTATGAAATGGAAGAAATATTTGATACTCATTGAAACTATCAAAACATCTCATAAAAATGATAAAAAAATAGATACCTTATAGAAGATGTCTTATGAAATGGAGTGGGAGGAGTATTCTATTACAAATTTCAAAATATCTGTACAAAATCCACGCAACAATTTGAACCAATTTAGGTTTTTTTTTTTAATCTTCGTTGTACAATTGCAGAAGATTAATGTTAATAATTAAGTAATTTAGTGTCAAATTGTTTAATGTAAATAAAGGGAATTTAGTAATTTGACTTCTTTAATGTGAAATAGAGGGTGATTAATGTATTATACTCTAATATTTTAGGGTCCATTCGTTTCATTTGTAGACAGTGGTAAAGCCTCTTAACTACAATCTCATATGTTTGTTGTTAGTCTACAAGCTGTGCGGAAAATCTTGCGGTACATTATGGCCAGAGATTGATCGATGGAGCAATAACAGAAGTTGGTTATTTTTGCTGTTTCAATACTTATGCTACAAAGTTTGAGAAGGCGAAGAGGCAATTGATTGGAGAACGAAAAGGGGTTGAAGATGATATTGAAGATGCGAGTAAAAGGGATGAGACTCGGGTTGAAAAAGTAGTTGAACAATGGATAGAGGATGCTGATGCTGTGATTAAAGAGGAGACTGAAACAAGGCAGGAATGTTTTTATGGTTTGTGTTCGGATTGCATTTGGCAATACCAACATGGGAAGGAGTTTAAAGAAAAGACGGAAGATATTACAAAACTCTTAGAAAGAAGACTTCAGTTTACCAGAGTGGCACGTCCATCTAAAAATTCAGCCATAAAATTCTATGCTCCACCAATTTTTATTGATTTTAAGAGCAGGAAGTCAAAATTCAAAGAACTTGTGGAGGCATTAGAGAATGGGAATTACAACGTGATTGGATTGCAAGGGTTAGTGGGCATGGGTAAAACCACACTGGCAATACAAGTGGGCCTTCATGTTGACCAATCTGACTCATTTGAGGAGGTCATCTTTACGCCTGTGCCTAATCCCCCAGACATCAACAAGATCCGACGTGAAATTGCCGGGCAATTGAAATTTCCATTGGAGGGAGATGAAGAACAGCACTCCAAGGCTTTGTGGTTCAGAATTACTAATAGCAAAGGAAAGGTGCTCATAATACTTGATGACGTTTGGGAAAAGCTAGAGCTTAAAGACATTGGGATTCCCCATAATCACAGTAATTGTCGTGTTTTGATAACCACACATGATTCGAAAGTTTGTGAACACATGGGATGCCAACCAACAGTTTCACTAGATAAATTGAAAGACAGGGATGGGTTGGATATTTTCATCAAACATGTTGGTACAAGAAGTGAAGTTTCTACCAGTAAATTCATGGATCTGGCACAAGAGATCATCAATGTTTGTGGAGGACTACCACTTGCAATTGTGGCGATAGCGACGATGCTAAAGGGTTTTCATATAAGCCAATGGAAGAATGTTTTGGAACCCTTGCACAACTCTGGGCCACTGCAGAATGATTACAGAGACTGGATGAAAGTTCGTAGTAGTCTCAAGTTAAGCTATGATAAACTTGAAAATAAAGCCAAGGACCTCTTGCTGTTGTGCTCTCTCTTCCCTAAAGATTATGAGATTCCTATTGAATTTTTAAGCAAACTTGGCATAGGATTGGGCCTTTTTGGTGAAGTAAAGAACTATTCCAGACTAAGAGAAAAATTGATTCTAGTAAAAAATGACCTTATAAAATCCTTTTTGTTGTTGGAGACTAAGGAAGCATGTGTAAAGATGCATGATTTAGTACGAGCCCTTTTGATAGAAGACAAAGATGTGCAAGTGATCATGAATTCAAGTGGCGAATTGAAATCAAACTTGAAATTTTTGTCTTGGAGTAGCAATGGCTTTCCCAATCATTTTGATGGCACAAAACTTAAGGTTCTACTACTTTGGATAAAGGGTGCAGTTAGAGTGGACGATTCATATGCAACCTTTGAAAAGATGCTCAACCTTAGAGTTCTGTTTTTACGTTGTGATAAAGATGTGGTATATCCCACTTTTTCATTACAGTCATTTCTTTCATTAAAAAATATCCGAACCCTCATCTTGAATGGTTGGAGATTAGGTGACATCTCCATTTTGAAACACCTCAACAATCTTGTGACTCTTGAATTCGAAAATTGTTTAATCATGGACTTACCAATAGAAATTGTGCAAGTAGATAACTTGAGATTGTTAGGGATCAGAAAATGTCGAGTTGAGAGGAAGAATGCATTTGAAGTGATTGGCAGGTGCTCCCGATTGGAAGAACTATATTTTGTTGAGAATGATGACATAGATCCAAAGCCAAAAGATGACGAAGAAAATAAAGGTGAATTTGCTCATGGTAAATCTCATCCTGCACTGCAAAAGTATTCTGTAGCTTGTTCTGGTCTTCAATGTTTTGTTAATGATGATAATGGCATCCATAAATGCTTCAATACAAAGCATGTGAAAAATTTAATGTCTGAAGAAATGTTTAAGTACCTTGTGGAAGAAGCGGAGATTCTTGAGTTGGGGGATATGGGAGAAGCAAGATGGAAAAGTCTTGTCCCTGACATTATACCGAAGAAAGATGCAGTCATGAAGGACCTAATTAAGCTTTGTTTGGATCATTGTGCTGACATTGAGTGCCTTCTTGATAACAGAGAGCCTTTAGGTGATGTGGGTGTCTTCTCCGATTTGGCTGAGCTGCATTTGGTTGGTGTGAATGTGAAAGACTTGTACCGGGGCCGTATGCCTTCTAGCTTTCTTAGCCAACTAAGAATTTTCAAGTTATTGCGTTGTAAGAAGCTTTGCAATAATTTCTTTTATGGCAATCTTAAACTACCTCAATTGAAGGTCTTGCAATTGGATGATTGTCCAATGTTCAAGGCATCAATTTTCCGACCCTCTGTTGCTCTGAGCCTAGCGCAATTGGAAGAATTATCTATTAAAGATTGCGAGCAGGTGGAAACTTTAATTGAATATCAAAGTCCAAGAGAAGAAGTGGTGGATGCTGATCATCAAAATAGTGATGGCTTCTTGTTTCCAAAGTTAAAATCTCTTAAAATTCAAGGATGTGGCAAATTACAGTTGGTGTTGTCATTCCTTTTGGCTGGAGACCTTTGCCTTTTGGAAGATTTATCTATAAGGTCTTGTGAAAAGCTAGAATACATATTTGGTGAATATCAAGATGAGGGCCAAGTTTTGCTCAAGAAGAATATGCTCCCTTCACTGACAAGAATGGAGCTTGAAGCTGTACCAAGCTTCATCAAAATATGTAAAGCATGCACCAAATGCATGCAAAGGGCATCTCCAACACAGAAACATGCAAACTCCAAGACACATGCTTCCACTAGGGCTCATGGATGTTGTTGTCTTCCCTCGAGCTCATCGGTTTGCCACTCTTGTCTTGCTCTGTTCCTTGTTTTTGTTTATCTTTCACAAACTCTTATGCTAAAGTCTTGGCCTATAAATATTATTTTCATTTAAGGTGAACTGCGAACGGAATAGATAGGACTTGTAATAGAACTATACTAAATTGCTTATTCATTAAATGTGTGAATGGATTCTTTCAAAATCATAAAGAAAAATGAAGCAGGTATCAATAAAAATTGTGAGATATGGGGAAAAAAATGGTTTCTTGTCATAAAATGGTTGGTATGCATCTTGCTGGGGAATTTAATTTTTTCCTTGGTAAAATATAAGTACATGCTAATTACACTAGTGCTTAACGTGATGGTATTTTAATAAACTAAGTGGTTCTTTTGTTGATCATTGTTATGGAGATAGAGCATTTTTTTCCTTTTTGCATTAGATGGTAGAAATCAGTTATTTGAGTTTAATATAAGAAAGTTAACTAGAGAAGTTGATACGAATTAAATACAACCAAATATTTTGTATTCATCAATGTTTTTAAGATATAGAATTTAGATGATACGAGCTAATTAAAGGAAAAGTATGTGGCTGTAGGAACCACTGAAAAGGAATGAAACGTCTCATCCAGCTGATCGGCGTTCTTTGAGACAATCATCGATGTTGGGAAACATAAGGGAGATGACACTTATGGAGTGGCCATCTCTTAAGCATATTAATTTGGGGCGAGAGTTGGTGAAAAGACCTTTTCCACATTCGATGGTTTGCTTACAAGGAAGACAGCTAACATTAGAAACTGGAGATCAGGTAGCACTTTTATTTAATGTCTTCCATGTATTGCTCTGTTTAATTACTTGACCCTCTTGTCAGGAGTCAATCAGAAGACCTTGTCCTGATTTGATGAGTTGGTTACGAGGAAGACCACCAAACTGGGATGCTGGAGCGGTAAGACTTTTACATATCGTCTTACATGTATTTCTGTGTTTTTTTGTTAGGCCAATAACACGTGTTGCTCTGTTTATTTACCCTGTTTCTTGCAACTTTTGATTGAAAATAAATCACTTATTACTTAAGAGGATGCTCAAAATTTCAACTTTACTGATATGGGTCAGTTGGTAACAACAAAAAATTAAATGGGATAATTACGCTCAGGTCCCAAGCAAGAGAATTAATCACTGTAAGGTCCCATGAAATCTTGTAATAAATCTGAAGTCCTAAGGGACCTAGCTGGGATTAAATCTAATTGTTTAATTACTAATTTGACCTTGTTCATTAGAAAGAAAATGGAACCAAACACTCGTTATTGACAACTAAAATAGCTATTTTAACAACTGTTGCGGCATAGATTAACAATCAATGTCAACATGCACCACACACTTGTTACTGACAACTAAAATAGCTATTTTAACAACTGTCGAGGCATGTGTTTACAACTAATTTCAATTTGTTCCAAGCATTTGTTAGTGACAACTAAACTAGTTATATTAACAACTGTTGAGGCATGTATTAACAACTAATGTTCTTTTTTATTTTAATGAACAAGGTCAAATTGGTAAATTTGCATTTAGATTTAATGACAGCTGGATCCCTTGGGATTTCAGATTTATTTGATAATTTTGTGGGACCTTATAGTGATAAATTATCTTACTTGGGACCTGAGTGAAATTCGCCTAAAGTAAATCTTCCATTGTTTAAAATTAGAATCAGTTGAAGATTTTGTCATCTATAAAGTCAATATTTGGCTTTGGTCAAATGCTTATAGGAGGCGTTCAAAGAAGTAATCGATCTATAAAAATAAGTCGAAGCATATGTTTATTGAAAATGTTGTTACATAGTACTTCGTGACTGATTTAGAGTATTGTCTTTCGTAGGACACCATGAAACTTCTTAAGGATATGGAAAACTTGGCAAGTCTTGGAATAAGGTACTCTGAAATAGAAGAGATTTTTAATCTTGAAGGACTTGAAAGTGAAGGGAACTTGACATTAAAATTACAAGTTCTGGAGATAAAGGGTTTGCACAAGTTGAGATATATATATAAGGACCCCAACAATATTTTGAACCTCTGCAATCTAGAAGTTCTAGTATTCAGCGAATGTGATCAGCTTAGAGCTATCTTTTCTACCTCAACAATGAAACTCCTACCACGGTTGTCCCATTTAGAGGCAACACAATGTAGAGAGTTAGTTTACATCATAGAAGATGATGGTGGTCCTCATCAACTAAGCTTCCCTAAGTTACAAAAAGTTCTTATCTCTCACTGTAACAAGTTGAAATCCCTTTTCTCCATCTCAACACTCAGCAAGCTTCAAGAATTGCAGAGATTGGAAATAGAAGAAGCATTTAACCTCGAGGAAGTTTTCGGATGCCGACAAGATGACACGCGAGAGAGGGGGCTGGAAGATGTGGTCCCGAAACTATCACATTTTAAACTCAAAAACCTGCCCAATCTTGGAAGCTTTTGCAGGGGGATTGATTTTCAATCTGTGAGAAAATTCGTGCCTGGCTTTAAAGATGTTGATTGCGCCATATTGGAGCAGCAAAAAGAGCTGAAGAAGTCTCAAGAAATAAAGGATCCACCATCTACACATTCCAATACTCGTCAAGCTATGCTACATACATCTGATGTGGGTACATCAACTCAAGTCCAAACACATACGGGAGAAGCCAAAGGGAAACAAGAAATAAACTCAGCAGAGGTATGCCTATACATTGCAAGAACAACCTTAATGAACCAACTAATAAATACTTCTGTCTTCTCTTTTACTGATGAATTTAAACCGTAAAGGAACCTGTTTGCATCTTACTTTCTTATTTCTTGTGTTGTTGCTAAGGATTTTGAGCAAGAACCGAAGAAAACTGGTTACAAAGTTCCTTTTCCAGAAACATCTGCAATGGTACCATCATCATCTGACTCTGCATTATCTAGAGGATTGATATGTATACTGAAAGTTTTCATAATAGCTGCAAAAGAACAATGACTTTAAACAGCACGCATCAAATAAAACCCCAAGGAATCTGCTGCCAGACTTGGGCTTTTATTGTTAGTCACCATTTGGTATTATAGATAAATGTGAATGAATTTCTTGTATATTCTTAATCAGAATGAGGAAATATATACATGAGAGATGAGCATAGGTATTAATGGCTCATTAAGAGGGAATAATATCATATCAGATCCTACACTAATTATAATATACTTACAGGTACTTTGCATGGTACCAAAAGAAAGAAATATTTAACTAGCAAGCTAGTACTTGTGATGAATCAAAGATGATAACTTCATCAGCTTATTTATAAATTTTAAATAATAGTAAAGAAACTGAAAGATCTATTATATATTTTTCAAAAGATCCAAACATATGTGTATAATGAATAGAGATACACTGATGCATGAATAAAATTTGTCTCTTGATGTTGTAGAAGAAAGTTATTGAGGAAGTTGCCATTGAACAAAAGCAAAAACACAAATTAGCAATGGCATTCACAATAGGAATTATAGATGTATATACTTTTTCCCATTACCTTGCACTTGTTCTAGGCAATACTTAAGCACACTAGGGCATAGAGATTTTGTTAGTACATATTCCTCTGGTTCTTAATATAAGATCTATTTGACTTTTCTAGAGAGATTAAGGAAATCATATAAATTAGTTAATTATAATTAAATCTAACTCCTTAAGATGAATTTATATGCTATACTTCTTAATCTACTCAAATTAGTCAACTAACTCTTATTTTTGTCATAATTACCTAATTTATTTAGTTTCCTTAATCTATCTAAAAAAGTCAATTAGGTCTTATATTAAGCATAGGAGTAGTATTAATTACAAGCAAGGACAAGAATACCTTAGGAATTGTATGTACACTGATCTTTCATATTAACAGAAAAAGAACAGTGATTTTTAAAGGGAGGAATATGAAAATGGCAAGGACTTTTTGTTGGTTACTGCACAACATACAGGGTATGAAAATAAGTTTTTAATTACAAGTTTCCACATCTTATGAATCTAACATAATAGCTTCATAATCACATTGAGAAATCTAAAGCCAATGAAGATTTGAAAATCATTGGAAAAATCTTGTGTGTTGTCGACTTATTAATTTTGACTGTGTACATAGAAGAAAAAAACAAAACTAGTGCAAGAATAAAATATATCTTTTGATGTTCTAGGGTACGGAGGAAACAAAGAAAACTCAAGCCAACGGTCCTACTCCAGCTTTAAAGGAAAAAGCGTCAGACACTTCACCAGCTGAATCAAAACTGACATCTCCACATGTAAGTTTATAAATGATTTGGCTATTTTCAATATAATAATGAGTTGCATTCAAATTCTAAATTAGTCAAACAATAAGTGAACCAACTGCGCAGCATGATGTTGAGGAAGCTCCTCATATAGATGTGTGTTAACATTGAAGACTAGTTAGTTATTTTGAAGTTGCATCATTACAAAATACTCTCTCCTGTTCTTAATATAAAATCTAGTTGATTAATTTAGTTAGATTAAGGAAGCTAAATAAATCAATTAATTATAGCAAATGTGATATAATCTCCCGAAGTATTCATGTATAACGTTAAATTCTATATAATTTTATAAATTAAATAAATTAGTTTGAGGAAAGTAATAAATATTAGATATAAAATTAATTAACGTATTATATTTAGAACTAAAACCAATCATCTAACTAGCTCCCATATTAATGACTAGAGGTAGTATGATATTTCTGTATTCTGCTCTTCAGAGTAATGAAGCCATACTAAACGGAGGAGTTCAAGGGGATCTTAATTCAAAGGATGATGAGGTGGCAACTCCATTACCTGATGATGGAGCACTAATGAACGCACTGGCAACAATGGTCACTCCTGGACAAGTAAAGTTTTCCTTGGTTATTGATTAGTGTGTTATGCCCTTTTATAAATATAGTATTCCTTAAGTCCTTAATATAATACCTATTTAACTAATTTGATGATATTAAAAAAGTTAGTTAAATTAGTTAATATAACATGTTTTTCTTAAAACACTATAATCATCTTCCTTAATTTCCCCCTCCCTCTCTTACTATAGATTATTATTGAGGGAGTATCAATAGTAATTTAGGAAAACATGGATAAATTTGAGAAATTGGTCTAATTCTCCAATTAAATTTATATTAAGTACCGGAGGAGTATTATGCTAATTATATAACTTAAAGATCTACCTTTTTCTTTATCTGCATATATGTATATAGATATTCAATGGTGAATGTTTCAGGATTTGATGAAAATCAAGCCTAGAAATGAAACAATCATGACCCTCCCGCAAGAAATGGGAGAAATGAGAACTGTTAAATACACAACATCAAAAGTTCAAGGCTTTAAGGATCATAATAAAACGTCCGATTCATTACGTTTTTTTAAGGATCAGAATAAAAGGTCTGTTACTGAAAGAATTCCAGAAGACATTGCAATTATGAAAAGTAAAGTCGTTCCTCCCTCCACTGATTCAAAAGTTGGGGGCTCACAATCTGATCAGACTACCCCGGTATGTTCGTTTTACATTAATTTTTATACGTGTAAGTTTTATTACAGAACAATTCATAACATCTTCACATGTACTGTGTAATAAATGCCATACAACTAAAGTTCAGGGAAAGTTGAGTGTTGTTGAAATATTCTAGAAAAAGTATTGAACATCGGACACACAAATGGTTTATGAAAAAATGAAGTCACCATGAGACTTTGTATAATTCAGATTTATGAAGAAAAAGGTTAGGTGGTTGGCAAAGTAGTTCACCTTCAAAGTATAATAGGAAATGCAAAGACAGTGGTGTTTATGTTTTTTAAGATTGCTGTTATACAAGGAGCAGCAGAAACAGAACAAAGGTTTGAAGAGTACTTAAATAAACTTACCAGTGACTATAAAAATTGAAGAAATCACATGTTATTTGTTGGAGTACTAAAGAAACAGCGAAGGAAATTGTTGGATAAGTTCCAAGTATAGAGATGTCCCCAAATGGCAACTGCATTTGACTTGGAATTTGAAAGACAGCATAAAATAAACTAAAACTAATTTTTCCTTTTGTGCTATGTAGACTAATGAAAAGACAAGATATGCAAGAGATCAAGAGGGACCTAAACTAGAGAAGGCAACAAAAGCAAACCTTCCTCATGTTAATCCTTCTTATTACCAAGGTAAGTGATGCCTTTCTTTCTGTGATCATTTCTTGTTTTATTTTAGAGTTAAGGTCCAATTTATTTTTAGAAGTTTTCCTGTATGAGCTATAGGTATCAAGAAGTTCTTCTTGGATAGAAATATTTAAAAAGAAGAAATCATTAAAAAACTAATGTTGACTATTAATATTTTTAATGACTAGGGGCGACATTGCTCCTTTTTTAACACTTCTAAGGAGATATTGATTTAAGAAAAACTTCCAGATGCCCATAGTCTCTACACACAAACTTCTAAGATAAAATTAGACCTTAACCCTTTATTTTATTCGCCCGCTAACTTTGGTTGCTATGTCAAAATCACACATGGGTGCTTAAGGCCGGTCTTCTCAAATATTGGGGATTAGTGAAATTTTAGAAGTCATGGAGTTGAAAGATGGTGAACCAGCTTTGCTTGCAAAAGCACTTGAGTTGTATCCGCAACTAAGGCTATCTCGTGAGCAACGTACCCGCCGAGTAATAGCTTTCTCCTACAGAGTGCTAATTGATATATTGCTCATGCTGGCTACCAAGACCCCTTCTACCATCACAGCATCAGACAAATTGACCTTAAGGGAAAAATTAGATGCAGCAACATATTTTGGGTTTGAAAAAGACTGGATTCAGTCAGTTCGTGCCAAAGTGTTTGGCAATGACAAGTTTGATGTATTGACAACAAGAGAAGAAATTCTGGTGAAGAAGGCAAAGCTCGAGACTTATAGAACTACATTGGAACAAGTTCAAAACCAAAGAACAGAAGCCATAGAGCGGCTTGCAGAGGCGCGAAGACTTTTGGATTTCGTGCAAAGTGAGTTAGAAGTTATCGATTCTCGACTGTTTGGTCAATTGGAAGAGCGCAAGAAATTGATTATCGACATGATGAAGTTTAGAGAAATAATAAGGGCCAAGTATAGACCCATTGGCATTTAGTTGGGTTTACTTTGTGCGTTGTTATCTCATCTTGCTTTTAGAAAGACTAGAAAAATGCATGATGTAGACCAACCTTTCTTCATGTTCAATTAAATAATGGGACTCGAGTAAACTCTATTGTATGGACAAATTTGGCCCTATATTTGATGGATGATATGGATCTAATATTGTCAACGACTTCAGCAAAATCTATCAACAACTGGAATGACTCTGAAGATTTAATACTTGGAAAAAAAAACTTCAGTTAGATAATGATGTCACATTGTCATCCATTTCAGGGTGGAGCATTAGATTCTGAGCCACATTTCTCCTTCTAAGATTCTACTATTCAGGTCCAACAAAGATGAGCAGGTTGACTAATGGGGAGACCTAAACCTAAGATTTTTTCTTCCTTGCACTTCAAGTTAAAGAATGAATTCCCTTATAGAAAAAATTCACTGAAGCAATTTTGTTTGTTTGTTAGCTTCATTAAAAAGCCATTTTCTCCCAAAAGCAACGTTGAGAATGAAGCTAATTTTTCCTTTTACCTTATAATGTTCATTGCGGTTTGGGGTGGGGGGGGGGGAATATATTTCATTCCCTTCCCTTTCACATAGCACCACGTCATTGTTATTTCTTCCTTCACTACCCACATTATTGGTAGAATAATGAAAAAGGTATAGTAATTTTGTAATATATTTTTATAATATTTTTTAAATTTTATATTCACGTATATTTATATTCTTATTCTTTCATACTTTTAGTTTTAATATTTCTCTTAAAATTATCACTCCATGTATTTATCCAATAAAATTTGTGTTCTTTTTAGTTTTATTTTACATCAAAACATCGTTTTACAATTATATTATTTAGACAAATTTCAATTTGTTAACTGATTTTTTTATATAAGTCTATCCAAATATCGATTATGTTATACTATCTGACTTTTATCTCAATTAGAATTTTCAAAAGTTAGATAAGATAAAAGTCATATTCTACTACCACTAATCTAAACAAATCCTTAATGTTGATGATGACTGGAAGCTTTTTTTATTTTTAATTAGTTGTTGCGTGTAACGTTTTCTTAATTAAATAAAAAAGTCTGATTATAAAAAGGAAAGGTTCAACTAACTACCCATGCCATCTCAATCATATGTACTACCCGGAAGGCTAAAACTTGAAGAACTTAATTTCCAAATTTTTCCTGAGACCTTATTAGATTTACTCACAGATTTTCAAGTTTCCAACGGTTACAAGCAACTCTTTTTTTCTTTTTTTTGGGAATCTTATCTGATTCTTTTACCTGTCGGATGCTTTTCTAGCACATACAAATAATCTTATTTCTTTTTCTTCTATAAATAATTAATAATTAATAATTAATTAAATCGATTGAGATTAGAAATGTAAGCTTCAATTGTTTCAATCACGTCCACGTGTGAGAGTGAAAGATTAACACGTTGCATTATATTCCATCGCCCTAGTATGTAGGGTCAAATTAGAGTCAAAGACACTAATTAAAGCTTAAGCAACATTTTCTTAATTAATTTTGTGTTCATATATATTCTATATTGGTAAATGTCTATTTAAGCAAACATCATTTCCTTAAACATACGTAGGAATCTTGGTCATTCAAGTAACTTCTATACTTTTCAATTATTTGTCTTCTAATACATAAAAATGACTCCCAATTTTTTTTTTATTTCCATATTGACGTACCTATGCCTTGCGCTGCAATAATGAATTTCCATAACTTGATTATGGAAAGCAATTATTTTATGATACTCCCTCCATTAATCGGATAAAAACATTGGTTACCGTTAATTAAAAATAATAAATATGTAAAAAATTAAGAAAAAATCTCAAAAAATACCCATTTAAATTTCAAAATTCCGTTTACTATATTTTACAAGTTATTTATAATTCTTATAAAACTATTTATAACTTCTTTTTTATAAAAAGTCTTGATTTAAAATTTTAAAATTCAAATAAATTTGTTTTGGGATTTTCCCAAAAATTAACTCTTTCAAAACTACTCTCGATTATGTTAAAAAAAGCGAACGTGTGGTGGAGAGACGAGAATTAAGTTAAATGTAAAAATTAAGTATTGAGTAATTAAATGGGGTAGAATAATAAATTAACAAAAATATTTGAGACAACTTCTAAATACTTTTTATAAGAAACATGTCATACCTAGAAATTATTTCTTATAAAAAAAATAGAGGGAGTAATTATTTTCTAAGCACATATATCTTTCTATAGGAAATAATTAATCTTGTTTAAAGTACTGTCAGATACTAAATGTGAGTATCTCTCATAAAGAAGATTCAGATATTGACTCATTACATTATGAAATATTAACTCTTTATGTTAGATTCAACTTTCGTTAATATAGAAGGAGTAATTTGGTTCTATAAAAAAAAATAAAAGAATGAAATTTAAAAGAAAACAGTTATTAATCAATATTTTTAGTATGATCCAAACCAAATTAAACTTGTCAGTAATTTGAGAAATTATTGTGTGCATCCAGTGCACAACCTCATTTATGTACTGGCTAATAAAAATGCACAAAATCACATTATTTTAATCCTAGTTGGCACCCATATAATTTATATTATTAAGTATTATTTAAGTAAAATTTGACAATTCCCTTCTACCTTCAGCCCTCCTTGGCCTTCATCTAGGATTAAAATAATATGAGTTAGTGTAGATTAAAATAATACTATTTGTTAAGATGTGGCATAAAGGATTGAAATTCTTGGATGACACATGGTATGAGTCCCATCGATCAATCGTTGACTCATTAAATATATTTGATGAGGAGTGTGCTTCCATTAAAACACTTCTGCAACTTCATTGTTCCTTGCAACTCTGTCGCTGGAGTTTGTCTCTAGGCTGCTGATTTGTTCACAGCTGATTTTTTTTTTTTAATATTTATGTCAATAAAGCATAGGCAGATGGGTCTTATGATGTGCCCATTCAATTCATCTCTCGCACTCACCTATATTAAGATCCTATGGAGTATGCTGTTATCGTTATTGATTCTCTCTCTCTCTCTCTCTCTCTCTATATATATATATATATATATATATAGATATAGATAGATAGATATTATCAAGATGGTCTGAACCTGATCCATTTATCCATATCCTAGGGTTTGAGTATGTATTCTGATGACTACAAGATCGTGAAATGTTGGATAGTAAAATTTTGCCTAAAAGAGGGATAAAAAATTTAACTAGATATAAAATAGCATATATATGGATATTAGACAAGATATAAAAATAGCAAAACGTCCAACAATATGAGTAACATTTAATGTAATGACAAAATTTATTATAGAAAATGATAGTAGGTCTTATATGGCTGTCCACTTGTAAAATTTTTTAATAATTATATATTTTTTTATCGTAATAGTTTTTTTTTAATTTTTTTAGAAATACTGTGCATCATAAAATCTAAATTGATGCGATATTGACGTTTTAGTTGCTCCACCATTAAATTCCAATTAATTTGAGTTTTAGTTGGATGGGAAAAATTAAAAAATAAAACACCTTAAAATTGCAAATAAGTCCTGTAAAAGTTTGGTACTGGTTAAGTTTCCCCAAATTTATTAACTATGGATAAATGTCAATTAATTGATGTCATTTCCCCCCCAAATAAAAGATGAAAAATCGCAGTTTGACAAACTCTTTTGACTAAGTGTGTGTTTGAATAAGATTTTAAAAAGGAGTTTATGAAAAAAGGGGACTTTTGAACAGCTTATGAAAAAGGGCTTTATAGAAGAGCTTATGGGAAAAAATGGTTCTGGATAAATGAGTATTTGGATAGTTATTACCAAAAAGGATTTTATAATTGGAAAATTACTAAAAATGGTATGTATGAGAGATGAGAGAGGAGAGATGAGAGAGGGTGAAAAAGATAGATGAGAGAGGAGAGAGGTTGTAAGAAAAAGTAAAGGTAAAATAGTAATTGAGTAGTTCATAAGTTATTTTACTGTTCCAAAAGCTACTCTGACCAGCTTATTTGAAACCATGGTTTGGTCCAAACTGATGTTTAGACAAATATGACTGTTTGTTTTAAAATTTCTCCAAACTGAAGTTTGGGTCTGAAGTCTTTTTAAAACCACGGTTTTGTTAAAAAATAAACATGTCCTAAATTTGATTAGCTATCAACCGATTATCTGATCATCATCGCTAACGCTAATACTAGTAAGTAATTTTTTTTAAAAAAAATGTTATTTTTGTTTTAATAAACTTTTATGAAAATATTGGTACTTTATTATCTAATAACTTACAAATCATTATTATTTACTAGTCTTTGTATGCAATTTATAGTTTAATGGAGGAGTAAAATTGCCAAGATTTGTGGATTCTAGGAGCAACATTACACAGACTTGAACTCTTAAGTGACAAGTATTCTTAGAAAACTACCTTCTAATCCTTATACATTATGGAGAGAACCCTTTTGTAGATGTCTATATTTTTTTTAATTTTTAATTTAGTATTTATACGTTTTTATCTCTTAATTTAATTCTTAATTTTACTATGTTGGCACCATTAACTATATAATTTTATTCTGTTAATACCGTTAGCTCATATATAAAATATTTAATTAAGAGAAAAAATATATAAGTATCAAATTAAACATTGTGAAAAAGTATAAGTATCTACAAAATAGTTTTTTTTATATTACTTCCTACATTTGGATTTCAAAATAGCAAAATGTATTAATAAGCATCCTGTTGAAGTAAGAAATCTAACTAACCAATTAACAAGTTGTTAGTTGAGATGATAAGCGGCTTTATTCTGTAAATAAAAGAACACAAGTTCGAGTTCCAACAAACGCACTTGCTAATAGGGATAAAAACTCTTTATACTCTAAGTATAAAAAAGGCTATACATTTGCGCTCTATTTTCAACATGCTACCTTTGTGAATTACTCCCTAGATAGCCGAATTTCAGCCAAGAAATTGAGGGAAAAAATGAGCAGGATACATTTGCAAATATCCAAAAACTATTAACATTATGATTCCTTCGTTTTACTTGGTCATCATATCTCTCTAGTGAGTTTATTTCAGTATTCTTTTAACTTAAATAGTTGTATTAATTTTTAGTCTTTCCGTGAATGCATACCTATCTATTAAATTAACCATACAAGGTAACTGAAAGTATCAACAATTTTTTTTTTTAAGAAAAAGATAGGTTGAAAATGATTTTAATTTATAAAAGAAAGCCATAGTATTCTTCTTCTTCTTTTTTGAAAAATCCTATATACTAAAATGCAATTCTGTGGGAGTACTAATTTAAATTAATTTTCCCAGTTATTTTTTATAGTAGTATTTAAGCTGCAACTTTAATTTTAAATTATTCCTCCAAAATTTTCAAAATTTATAGGTCAATTACCATTCAATATCTTGCAAAGGTATCGACCAGAGATAGACACCGATACAGATAATTTTTTTCTTAAAAAGTATATACTTAATATATCTATGAAAAACATTTTCTAATATTGCTTGTGTTGACACGATCAAATAATTACAAACTCTTTTTTGTGACATGCGTTAATATATATATATATATATATATATAATATTGTGGAAAAAGTTAAAATTTTTAAATATATAAATGTAATACATAGTTATTTTGACTTGTGTTTATACATGTCGACAAAAAAAAAACTCTTTTCATGGAAAGTCTATTTTTTCCCTTAAAAGTTAAAAGCCTTTGTTCTCTGTCTCTACCATGTGTGCGTGAGGAAAGTTGTTCTTTTTCAGATTTTTCATTTCTAATTACAACTTTTACAAAAATAGTTTTTTGCCAACATTATAAACGTACACAATGAAAATACATTTTTTTTTTGGTGAAAATACATTTTACAACTGTTGCAACGTTATATATGTACATAATGAAAAAATATACATTTATTTGATGAGTAATTTTGAATAGCATTTTGCTTCCCCAAGAATGAGCTAATTTATCAAATTATGTTCATCAAAACTGATATATTAATTAAATACACGAGTGAAGGAAGCCATCCTGATGTTTTAAATAAAAAATTTCCAGTTGAAGTAAGATAAGTCCAGGAAATCGTATGCTCTATACGAAAAATCCCCAAAAATAAATTAAAGATTATTCAAAGATGGTTTAAATTTATTTTTTTTATTTTTAAAAGTATGATAATATGGCACACTGTTGGCTTTTCGATTGATCTGGATGGTTAAAATTTAACGAAGCTGAGGGACGCTGAGAATTATGCTTATGAGAGGAATCGGTTTTGGGTCGGGATGGCTTCCTTCACTCGAGTATTTGATCTGGGTCAGGATGCTATTAACAAATTTTTACAAAATTTTTCGAATATCCTGGAAATCTGGACCCAGATAATCCGCTATTTTTTTTTCTTTTTTCTTTTTTTTTTGTCCAGTCGGTTCACCGGAGCTTTGCCCTGACTATATCCAGATCCGATCGGCGTTACGCACCTGGCTATAGTGGGTGAGTCTCCCAACAGAAATTTTCTGCGTACACCAAAGCTCGAACTCGAGACCTCGCTTAAGCAATACCGAGCCGCTTACTACTCGAACCAACCCCCGTTAGTCCTCTATTTCTAGATAGTCTGTTTTAGAGTGTGTTTAGTTTAATTTTTAGAGAATAGATTACGAAGAAAGTTGATTTTAAAATAATTTTAGAGAATAGATTTTATATGAAAAATAATTTTAAAAAAATTAGAATATTTTTTTTATAAATAAATTATTAAAAAGACTATGAGATAAAATAATAATTATATAAAGAGATAAAAAATAATAAAATGATAAAAATTTAAAAAATTAAAATTATTATTTTCCATAATATCTAAAAATTATTTAAGCAACATGTGGCTCTTGGTTATTTATAACCATAGTTTTAACTAACAGCTAAAAGTACTTCTGGCACTAAGATGGGACGCATTCATTGGGATAGCTGTAGTAGGGATGGGGATTATGGCCCTGTTTGGAAGAAGTTAAATCCATAATTTTAAAAGAGCTTATGGCTAAACTTTAATTTTAAAAAATTTTAAAATAAACGGTCATATTTATTTAAAAGGACTTTTAGATCAAATCATGGTCTAAAACTAAAATTTTAGATAAACTAGAGACTAACTTCTAAAATAGTAAAAATTTATAGATTACCCAATTACTATTTTATCTTTATTTTTTCCCTTACTCTCTCCTCTCTCCCTTTTTTCTCTCCGTCGTCGAGTTACTCATTCTTCCCTCCTCTTCCTCTTTTACTTACCCTTATTCTTCCCTACCTCCACCGCCGTACTCTTCTTTCTCCATCGCCGTGAAGCTTCTCCGTCGTCGTCCTTATGCAAGTCGCTATCTTCAGGTACTATCGCCGTTGCTTCTTATCCGTCAACCTTGGAGGAGCTAGTCGTCGATAGAAGAGTTGCTCTTTGATGTTGGACATTGAGAGAGAGAGATGTGGAATAAGAAAAAATCCCGACTCTGGAGAAGAAAGAAGCTGATGAACAGTACCCATAAACAGTATATGGGCCTGTTTAGATATAATTTTAAAAAATTACTTATAAAAAAAGGGCTTATGGACAACTTATGAAAAATAGCTTTTAGAGAAGAGTTTATGGAAAAAAAATGATTTTGAATAAATAAGTGTTTGGATAGTTATTTTTAGAATGACTTTTTTATATTGGTAAATTACCAAAAATTGTATGATTTGATTTAAAGTAAGAGAGAGGAGAGAGGTAGAGAAAAAAGAAGAGAGAGGGTAGAGAGGAGAAAGGAGAGAGGGTGTAAGAAAAAATAGGAGAGAGGTGAGAAGGTGTAAGAAAAAGTAGGAGTAAGATAGTAATTGGATAGTCCATAAGTGCTTTTATTGTTGAAAAAGCTAGTTTTAATAGCTTATTCAAAACCATAATTTTAAACCATAATTTTGCCCAAAAGCACTTATGGATAAATATGGCTGTTTGTTTTAAAATTTTACCAAACCTTCCAAGGTTTAGACCAAAAACCCTTTTAAAATTATGGTTTACAATCTTACCAAACAGGCATATAAATAGTGTGAACAGTATCAAACAGTGATGTGAACAGTAAATAGGGAACAGTGTAACCTGATTTAATTAATATTTTTTATCTTATACGTTTTGGGTAATTTACCAATCACAAAAACGTTTCTAGTAATAACTATCAAAACACTCATTTATTCAAAACTACTTTTATTTTTCATAAGCTCTCCTCCAAAAGTCCTTTTCTAAAAACTCTCCTAAAACTTTTTTTTTTTATAAGCCTATTCTTAAAAACCTATCTAAACCGGCCCTATTAGGGCTGTAAAGCCTGGTGGCGAGCTGAGCGGCTTGTTCATTCGGATCTTTCTTCTTCTCCGGCGCCTCTTTGGTCGGGCTATAAAGCCTGGGGTCGAGCTCAGCGGTCTGTTCATTTGGATCTTTCTTCTTCTCCCGCGCCTCTTTGGTCGCCACTGACAATATCTCTGTGTGCCAAACTTTCCTCAGTTTGCTCACCAAGACATATGGGTCTATGTTCCCTACCACTGTTAGTTTCTTCTCCTTCATGTTCATGGTTATCGAGTCGACGCCTGCACATATTCACATTAGTTCCAACTCTATGTAACAAATATTCACTAAGGGGAAGGTCCCTTCTTTGGGTAAAATTGATTGTTAACTAAGAAAAGACGACTCAGCTACGTCCTGGGCTAATCAAACCAACAAGACCGTGGTTGCTGACTTGCACGAGTACCTGGAAACCTAGAAACCATTTTCATGGCTTTATTCTTCGCTTTGTCATCGTCCAAATCCAACTTCAGCACCACTTTCTGCAAATAACACTGGAAATAAGAACTTAAACGGGAAAGGACCCAATAAAAAGTCGAAAGTTTTTAACATGGTGGGATATATAGAAAGTTTGTTGAAGCCCTTTTGGTCACCTTAAGTGAACCTGTTAACTCCAAAGCAGGGACTGCTTTGCCAACTTCCTTCTCTTTTTGTTTGTCTCCCCGAATACTTTCAATAACACGCTGCAAAAATACCAAACAAATATAACTGTCAGATCATTTACTTATCCTCAAATCCTTCAGTAGTTGTAATTTCTGGTGGGTTGTGATTGTTTCATTTCCGGACACTTTCTTCACCATCATCAACTTCGAAAACAAGCAATAATGAATATAGAAATTGGTACATGTTCACGCCATTTCATTTCTTTTCCACGATCCTGATGCTGGAGCTGCCCAGTTGGTTCACTCATTGTCTGTTCATCCACCAAGTCCTATTTTAAATATTGAATAATGCACACAAGACCATAAGTATTTTTTTCCATTCGGATGCAATTAACTTGTTATTCTACTGAAAATAATCAAGTAATCCACAACTTACGTTTATGGATGGCGTTCTCAATTGTGAATCAACTGGTAAAGCTTTTATTGCCTGTTTCTCTGATGCTGGAACAGAACCTTTGGCCTCAATCTCCATTAATGTTTCCTTTGTAGTCTACAACATCAAAAGATACATTTCACTCAAGCAGCAATTTATTTAATTTCTTTCCTGCTATGATGAAAGGTACATGTTAGCGTTAAATTACAGAATTTCCAGATATAGAAGATTTATATTTGTTGTCCTTATTCTAATTTCTGATTCTGATTCCCTCTATTGATTGTGATCCCCGAAATCATGGGATTATTATCCTATATCAGTATCCCTTAATTATAGAGATCCTAGGAGATATCTTGCCAATAGTTTAGGGATTCGATTCTAATGCTATGTCTAAACCTGTATCTATTTATGTCAGCCTCAAAGATGAATAATATGAGATATTCCAACATCAAACTCTTCATGGTATCAAAGCAAAGATGATTCAGTTTGGCTTTGGGCTGAACAACGACGGCCAAAAGGCTTGCATCCATCGGCACACAATACCACAGTGCTGCCGGTGTCGAATGCGAGCCTCCAAGTGCCACAAGATGCTGGTTCCTCACAGATAACGATTCATCGCTAGAATGGCCAAAATTATCTGCAATGGGCCTCAAGCGTTCGCCTCTATATAGCTGGAAAAGGGAAACTTGGACATCTGGATGGTACTACTGTAAAACCACCAGCAACAGATCCAAGATACAGCATGTGGCAGGCAGAAGACTCGATGGTTCAATCGTGGCTTGTGAATTCAATGACTACAGAGATCAGTGCAACCTTCACGCTGTACAAATCCAGCCAAGCAGTTTAGGAAAGTTTGGGAAGCAGCGCGAGATATGTTTGCAGCATTTAAAAACTGTGCTGCAATCCTTGATATTGAAGCTAACTTGGAGAGAGTTCGACAAGGGAACTGCACCATCACTGAATACTAATCCAAACTTGTTCCTTTGTGGCACCAGTTGGACGAATATGACAAACCTGAGTGGTCATGCACTGCTGATGCTAGGCTGAACGAGAAGCTTAAGGAAGCAAGAAGAATCAACAAATTCTTACTCGGTCTGCAACCATCATTTGATGAGATTAGAAGAATGGTTATGAACCGAGAAACCTTGCCCTCTTTAAGAGAGGTATTTTTTATGGCTAAACAGGAAGAAAGTAGACAGCATCTTCCAACCCCACAACAGCAGCCAAAAAATGAGACCAATCCAGAAGCTCTCGTTGCAAGAACTAGTAACTCCAAGGGCAAGAAAAATGGAAAGTGGTGTGATCACTGTCAGAAATCAGGACATATAAGAGATGAATGCTGGAAGCTACACGGTAAACCACCTTATCTGAAAGGTAAAGGCTGAAATGAGGCAAACCCTCACGCTGCTCATGCTGCTGTCTCTGACTCAATTGGTACACCTGACGAGAAACTGAGTAGAGAGGAACTTAGAGTTCTCAGGAAAATACTTCAACAACATGAGGCCAAAAATAAGACTATAGCCGCGGGTAATATAGCATATACAGGTAATGCTATTTTAGCACTTCGGACAAAAGTTTATAATGACCAAATATAGATTGTTGACTCTAGAGCAACTGATCATATGTCTAGTAACCTTAACTTTCTTCAAAATGTTAAACCTAGTGATGCTCCCATATCTATAAAAGTAGCAAATGGGAAATATGTTAAAGTTCAGGGAATAGGAAAAGTTTGCTTGTTTGGTACTCCTATGCTCACTAACGTCTTATATGCCTGACTTGAAGTATAACCTGATTTTTGTCAATAAAACTACCATATCCAGTCGATGCCATATTGACTTCTCAGCCACTCTGATTATTTCAGGACTTGGAGTCGGGGAAGACGATTGGAACGGCTAAGTTACTAGAGGGACTTTACTGTGTGAGTAGAAATCTTTCAGGGCAGAACTCAAGACAAGTGACCAGCTACGCAGCCGACACTCATGTTCATTTTTCAGATGAAGAAATTTTACTTTGGCACTATAGGTTAGGCCACCCAAATTTCAAATACATGTCCAGAATTTTCCCAAAATCTATGAATAAAATTTCATCCTTTGACACTTGTGAAATCTGCCAGTT
This sequence comes from Leucaena leucocephala, assembly GCA_037074615.1. Classification (NCBI taxonomy): domain Eukaryota; kingdom Viridiplantae; phylum Streptophyta; class Magnoliopsida; order Fabales; family Fabaceae; genus Leucaena; species Leucaena leucocephala. Next base: position 10,607,760 of record CM073540.1, on the reverse strand, counting down.
GTCTAAACATACTAAACATAGCTACAAACCCCATTCTCATAAGAGCTCTCATCCTTTCTTTCTTGTACACAGTGATATTTGGGGACCTGCCCTTGTACCAATCCTTTCCCACACACAATGGTTTGTTACTATCATTGATGACCACACCCGGTTCACTTGGGTTACCCTCATGAAAGAAAAATCTGACTTCACAAAAATCTTCATCAATTTTCACAAAATGATCCAAACACAGTATAACACCTTAATAAAAGTCCTTAGAAGTGATAATGGGAGGGAATATACAAATAGGCAGCTTCAAACCTACCTTCAACAACATAGTATTATCCACCAAACTAGCTATATTAACACCCCACAACAGAATGGCACCGCAGAGCGAAAAAACCGCCATCTCCTTCATGTTACCCGTGCCATCATGTTGACAAATAATGTTCCAAAGTATTATTGGGGGGAAGCCATCCTCACTACTACTTACTTAATCAATCGATTGCCCTAAAAAACTCTCACCTATTCCACTCCCTTTGACCTTCTCTCCAAAGCCTACCCGACTTCTCCTCTCCTAAACCATCTCCCTGAAAAGGTCTTTAGGTGTACTGCCTATGTTCACAATGACAGTGGTGGAAAACTGGATCCTCGTGCCATCAAATGTATTTTTCTTGGATACTCACCTACACAAAAAGGATACAGATGTTACTCTCCTTCCCAGAAAAAATTCTATACCACCATGAATGTCACTTTTGTTGAACACTTACCCTTTTATCCCAAAACAGCCATTCAAGGGGAGAGCATGAGAGAATGGGAGTTTCTTATTGATCCCATAACCATACCAGCAGCACCTATACCAACAATTGATCCCATAACCATACCAACAGCACCTATACCACCAATTGGCCCCACTACAGACATCCCTAAACCTGACTCTAATCTTGACACCGATCCTAATCTCACAGAGCCAGACGCCGAGGCAGTAGATACTACAATAATAGAGGACACAATGGTGGAGGAGGAAGATCCAGATCATGTAGAGCCCTCTGGTATTGAGCCATCCTAGGATTCAACCTCGGTTCCTAGTTCTAGTGATCTCGGGAGGCCAATTGCCTTGAGAAAACGGGTAAGATCATATACTCAACATCCTATTGGCAATTTTGTTTCCTATGATAAATTGTCAACCTCTATGCGAAGTTTTGTTGCACACTTAGCAGATGAGCAACTGCCTACTACCTTTGGATCGGCCATTAAGGATTCAAACTGGAAAGGGGCGATAGTAGATGAATTGAAAGCTCTCATTGAAAATCAAACTTGGAAACTCATGAAACTACCACTAGGAAAGAAGACTGTGGGGTGTAAATAGGTATTCACTAAAAAGTACAACCCTGACAGCTCTATAAACAAATACAAGGATCGGCTTATAGCAAAGGGATACTCTCAAACCTATGGCATCGACTATCAAAAGACTTTTGCACCAGTGGCAAAGTTAAACACTATCCAAATACTTTTGTCCCTAGCAGCAAACTTGGATTGGCCTCTACATCAACTAGATGTGAAAAACGCCTTTCTCAATGGAGATTTAGAGGAGGAAGTATATATGGATATCCCAGAAGGACTTGTTGAATATAATACTCTAGGGTTAGCATGCAAACTCCACAAGTAGTTATATGGACTAAAACAATCACCAAGAGCATGGTTCGAAAGATTTGCAAAGGCTGTAAAGAGATTTGGTTTCACTCAGTGCCAAGCAGATCACACACTATTTGTAAAACACCACAAAGATAAGATAGCCATCCTCATTGTGTATGTTGACGATATAATCCTAACAAGGGATGACATCGATGAACTAATGAGACTTAAGAAGTCACTAGAAAATGAATTTGAAGTGAAAGACTTGGGAAGTCTTAGGTACTTCTTGGAAATGGAAGTTGCAAGGTCTAAGAATGGAATTGCTATATCCCAAAGGAAGTACACTCTGGACCTACTAAAAGAAACAGGGATGCTAGGAGCAAGGCCAGCAGAAACACCAATGGAATCTGCCTGTAAACTTGACGATCAGAATGTTGACAAGAAGAATAATGACAAAGAAAAAGTGTTCAGTGCCCGTAGATACAGATAGGTATAAGAGGCTTGTGGGAAAACTCTCGTACTTGTCTCACACTCGCCCTGATATATGATACGCAGTTGGTGTGGTAAGCCGGTTTACAAATAAACCAATGAAAGAACACATAGATGCAATCTATAGAATTCTACACTATCTAAAAAGGACACTAGGAAGGGGTATATATTTCCAAAAAGGGAAGTCAGGTGACCTGATTGTATACATAGATGTAGATCATGCAGGATTTCTACTAGATAGAAGATCAATGTCTGGATACTACACCATGTTGTGGGGAAATGTAGTAACGTGGAGGAGTAAGAAGCAAACTGTTGTCTCGAGAAGTAGTGCAGAAGCTGAGATAGGAGCCATAGCTCATGGTGTATGTGAAGGATTATGGATTGTTAGAATCTTGAAAGAATTGGGCCTTGCATTAAAGACTCCAATTCAACTTAGAAGTGACAGCATGTCAGCTATAGCTATGGTCCGGAATCCTATTCATCATGAAAGGACAAAACATGTAGACATAGACAAGCATTTCATTAAAGAAAAGGAGGAGGAAGGCATTCTTGAATTAGTGCACGTCCCATCTAGATATCAAGTAGGGGATCTCTTCACTAAAGCCTTAGCAAGACCACAGTTTGAAGAACTTAGATGCAAGCTGGGAATGAAGGACATCTATTCGCCAGCTTGAGGGGGAGTGTTAGCTTTAAATTACAGAATTTCCAGATATAGAAGATTTATATTTATTGTCCTTATTCTAATATCTGATTCTGATTCCCTCCATTGATTGTGATCCCTGAAATCATGGGATTATTATCCTGTATCAATATCCCTTAATTATAGAGATCTTAGGAGATATCTTGCCAATAGTTTAGGGATTCAATTTTAATGCTATGTCTGAACCTGCATCTATTTATGTCATCCTCAAAGATGAATCATATGAGATATTCCCACATCAAACTCTTCAGTACATATACATAGAAGTCCTCTTTATGAATATAGACTAAGATGGCGATGTTAGATGTAATATCAACATAAGAAATAAATATGTTAGATGTTAACAAATATATAAAAAGGTAAATACTCATTCGATCCTTAATGTAAGACCTAATTAGGAAGTTTATTTTGATCTTAAATATATAACATATTTCCTATATTTATCATTGTTTTCAAATCATTCCTATTAATACTCCCTCAACAATAATCATGTAAGAGAGAGGGAAGGAATTAAGGAAGATATGATTGGGGTGTTTTAGAAAAAACATACTATATTAACTAATTTCTTTAATCTAATCAAATTGGTTAAATATGTATTACATTAAAGACTGGAGGAGTACATTAATAAGAGGATAGTTGGCATATTAAAATTGGCCCTCAAGTTCACTTATTCAAACCATTTTATATGCAAGTAAAAAGAAGCAAAGAGGTATTGTTCTTGTTTCAATGATCAGTCTAAAATACCTCTGCAAAGCTTGGCGAAGCACTTGTTTCTCCCATATATGGCATTTCTTGATCAGAAGGGCGGTCCTCTGTTTCTGCTTCATTTTCTGAATCCCCATTTTGAGGGCCTTGTTGGAGTTGAGAAGTAGTTTTGACATTATGATAATATTTGTAAAATCAGAAATTATTACTCCATCCGGTCCTTAATATAAGGCTCGGTTGACTAATTTGAGAAGATTAAGAAAGCTACACAAATTAATTAAGTATAGCATATGTTATATGATCTCTATGAAATGTTTGTGTATCATTGACAAATTAGTTTAGAGAAAAACGATAAATCTAAATACTTTAAAGTAATTTATTTTATTCCTTGATTTCCCCAAATTAGTTAACTATAAGGACTAAAGGGAGGGAGGGAGTAGGAGTGACTATTCTAGATTCATACCTTCATAGTTGGGACAGTCAACCACTTCAACATATTGCACAGTTTGAAAATTAGTCCGCCCACAAACAGTAACAAGATGTGGCAGTCTTTTGAGTGTTACCTTTGATAGAGTTGGGCATACATCTTTCACGGCCATCTTCTGTATATCATCTTGTTTGCATGTGAAAACTTGCTCCAGCCCTGAGGCGTCTACTATTCGCAGAATCTGCAGCTTTGGAAGCATTCTAAACGTTGAGATTGAGAAAAGGCATTTCAAGCTATGACAACGCTCGATGTCGATGTATTCTAATTTTGGGAAGCAGAGTTGTTGATGCAAATCATCATTATCATTTTCTTCATCATCCTCTTCAATGAGGTGAAGTAATTCAGGGCAGCCTTTTAAGCTCAAATCTGATAACTGTAGAAGGCTTTTTGACATTGAAGCAGAGAAAACGGCTCTCAGCTTTCGACATGAGTCGATCTCTAGTTTTCTAAGATAGTTGAGGCTCAAGCCATATTTACCACCTCTACATATATGCCTCAACTCCCTTAGATATTTCAATCTCATGAATTCCAAATTTGAATTCACAAATCTTTCATCATCCACGTACACTCCAAAATTAAAAACCTCTTCTATAATGGATTCCTCTACTGCAAGACTCATCAGCTTTTGCTGGTCCATGATAACTATCGTTAAGTCCTAAATGAGGCAAGTCAAGCCAATTTCAGCACATATTCAACAAGCTCTAGTCAAAACTCATAATCCTTGCCAAATTTCATCCAACTATTTAGTTTCAAAATTGCAAGTAATATTAACACTGCTGACCTATCTCCCCTCCAAATTTGTGTCATTTTATTTTTGTTTTTATTTCCTTTATCCATTTCATTCTCATCCTTTCCTGCAACCGAACAACCCCAAGAATTTTATATACTGACATGAAATTTTTTGAAAGTCCTGATTAAATCAATTTGATTAATGTTAATTTTTATCAATGAATGAGTTGCAAATTTTTATTTTAAAGTATTCAACCAAAATTTTGAAGATCTAAAGGTCAACTGCCTTTTACAATACCTGTCATAGGTATTTCATCAAAGACAGTCCAAAAAAACTTTAAAACTATATACTTAATTTGATTAATGTTACCTTTGCAGCTGCAGGCTTCCAATAAAGCGTTAAATTTGGAAAAGGCCTTGCGCTCAGCTCCTGACAATTTTCCAAAGCAATGTTCCGCAGAGATGGCAACCTCAGGATATTATGTTTTTTGGCACAAATACTCGTCATATTTGGCACTTTTGTAAGTGAAAGTGTCTCCAAAGCAGAGAGATCTACTTGAACCTTGTCACTTTCATCCTGATTAGTTAAATATTTCCCAAAAATATATTTTACTTTTGGAGCTTCTCTCACAACCAAATATTTTAACTTTTGAAGACCTCCAGAATAAAGAGAAGGAAATATAAACTCCAGGTTCATGCATCTCCCGATATCAAGATCCTCCAATTTTGGGAAAATAAGACCATGATCCTTGGAATCATCTTCAACCACATTACGTAATTCGTTGCACTCCCATATATGTAACTTGGACAATTGTGGCAGGCTTCTCCATGTAGAGGTAGAGAACATGGTTTGTAACCTCCTGTTTCTTGTTATTGTTATTTGTTGAAGATTGTGGAAGTTGAGGCCATATTTGTAGCCCACATCTGGTGTCACTTCTATTTCAAATATTTTTGCTCCTTTACGCATCTTAGTTGCCTGCAATATGTCTTAAAAATATTAGTAAACATTCTGTTGGAATATTTTTAAAATGAATGAAATGTGTTTTTTCTGAAAAGTCATGCCCTTGTAATCAAGTCATTTTGAGGTCCAAACTTGAGATTGGCACACACACACACACACACATCTGGTGTCACTTCTATTTCAAATATTTTTGCTCCTTTATGCATCTTAGTTGCCTGCAATATGTCTTAAAAATATTAGTAAACATTCTGTTGGAATATTTTTAAAATGAATTAAATGTGTTTCTTCTGAAAAGTCATGCCCTTGTAATCAAGTCATTTTGAGGTCCAAACTTGAGATTGGCGCGTGCTCGCGCACACACACAAAAGAGCTGAAAAACAAATTGTAAGAGAATATTTTTATAGCAAAAATATATACATATATACATATATATAAGAGATAATAAACAAATTGTAAGAATATTTTTAAACGAGAGTTTTGAGCATCAAGAACAAATAAACAGAACAAAATATTTTTGAGCAAGACAACAGAGAGGATTGAGATGCCATAAATAATCAGTTTTAAGAAGTAACCTTTGGTGCATCCAAATTCTGCAAAGATGGGCATTTGAGATGATATCTGTTGATGCAAATGCGGATCAAATTAGGCACATCTTTAAGGGATAATGCTTCCAACGCTGGGAGATCAATGCCATTTTCATTATCATTTGATGAATAATCTTCATGATTGTATTTGCCAAAAACATGTTTCAGTTCAATAGCTCCATCGATGGTCATATATTTTAATTTTTGGAGACCTGAAAAAGTAGATGGAAATATATATTCCATCTTGTTGCAATAGGAGATATGGAGCCCTTGTAGTTTTGGGAAAATGGAGCTGTTGTTGATATGGTTGTAATCGTCTCCCTCATTTTTTATTATGTGCTTCAATTCTTCACAGTAGGAGATTTCCAACTCCTCCAACATTATGGTTGCTGCAATGGCTACACTGAACAATGATCTTATATTTGGAAATTCTGAAAGTTTCATGCGCCTTATATTTTGGAAGCCCAATGGCGGTCTCAAAAGGCACTCAGCTGTGAAAAGTATTTCAGTCCCCTTCCTTGACGCACGTGATTCCTACAAGCACACACCTTACATTTAATTCAAATACCTAATGAGTAATACCATCTCTGGTCTACAAACTAGATCTTATATTAAGGATCAGAAGTAGGAAAAGTTTAAAAAAGATATGCAAAAATGTTGAACAGAGTCAGAAAAGAGTAGAATAATACCAGTGAGGAAGCTCGAAATATGTCGATCAAATTTGGTACTCTATAAAGATCTATTACTGTCAACGAAGGGAGAAAAGTCTGCTGATGTAAAACTTGGCACTCATCAGATATGTATCTCAGTTGCTCACAACTTCTTATAGATAAATCTTGCAGAAGGGGAAGGTCTCCAGCCAAAAGTAGTGGCCACACCAGCTCTAAGCTCTCACATGCATTGATCTTGAGAGTTTTTAATCTTAGGAACATTGGTACGTAACTATTTTGATGATCAACATCCGCCATTTCTTCTCCTGAACTCTCGTCTGCAATTAAGGTCCTTAGCTTGTTGCAGCCTTCGATAACCAGTTCTTCCAATTGCGCCAGACTTTGAGCATCAGACGGTTTGAATACTGATCCTAACAATGCACAATGCTCCAATTTCAAGACCTTAAGATGAGGTAGTTTGAGGCTGCCATCAAGGAATATGCTGTGCAGTTTCATACACCTCCATATCTTTAAGACCTGTAGCTGCTCAAGAAAGCGAGAGGGCATACGATGACCTCCACATAATTCTCTCACACCCACATCTCTCATATGTAGCTCAACCAACTTGGAGAAGACTGTTGCATCAGAATGAAGAAGCTCTTTTGCATCAATGAGGTACTCAATGCTGTCCCATTCATACAAACAAAGCTTAATTAAGTCATTCGCGACTCCATCTTTAATAGGAATAATGTCAGGGACAAGACTTCTCCATCTTGTTTCTTCCTTTCCCCACAACTCAAGAACCTCTGCTTTTTCCAAAAGGTGCTGAAACATGGCACCTGAGATTAAATTCTTCACATATTTTGTATTAAAGCACTTTAAGAGGCCATTATCACCATCAAAGTATTCAAGACCTGAACAATCTATAGAATACATTCGCAATGCAGGAGGTGATATATCTTGACTAATGTTGTCTATATTGTTTCTGTCACTTCCTGGCTCCCAATCTTCGACATTGGTATTCTCAACAAAATACAATTCTTCCAATCGTGAGCATCTTTCAATCACTTCAAAAGGATTATTTCTTTCAATACTGCACCCTCTTAATCCCAACAATTTCAACTTCTCTAGTTCTTTGATTTCCTTTGGTAATTCAGTGATACTACAGTAATTCAACTCAAGAGTCTCAAGACTTTGCATGTTCCCTAAAATAGAGATATTAGCTAGTTTCCAACCAGTCAGGATGAAAGTTCGGATATTCTTTAGCAAAAGAAATGGTTGTAATGGTAGTCTAAAACAATTCTCAACACCACAACATAAAACCAACACTCTAAGTCCCCCCATCTCTTTAAAGATGGCTTTTGCATCCTCTAACTTTACATATCCATTTATCCAAAGTAAGAGAACCTCAAGTTTCGCGCCATGAAATTGATTGGGGAACTCGTCTGCACTCCAAGACAAAAATCGCAAGTTTGATTTTAGTGTTACCTTTGAATTCATAATCACTTGAGCATCCTCTTTTGCTATCCACCGGGCCACTTCACTAACCAAATCAGGCATTTTAACACATCCTTTCTCAACTTCCAATAACAAAGAAGAAGCTATGAGCTCATTTTTTACTGCAAGTGCTTGGCTTCTTGCTTCACAATATTTATCAACTTCCCCAAAAATTCCTGCCCCTATGCCAAGTCTGATGAGAAGGCTTATAGGAATTTCATAATCCTCAGGGAAAAGAGAACATAATAAAAAGAGCTTTTTGGCCTTTTCATTCCTTAGATTATCATAGCTTAACTTCAAGCATTTATGAATATTTGCCAAACTCTCATCAATATCAACCGATGGCTGAGAGTTCCGTAAGGTTGTCAAAGTTAACTTCCATTCACCTACGGGCCTGTTTCGTAATGTTCTTGCTATTTCCACAATCGCAACAGGTAATCCTCCACACTTGTTCACAATATCTAGTGCAACACCATTCAAATCACTACTTGACAAATCATCATCACTGGCATGTGTCATGAAGAGCCTCAATGCATCCTGATTGGTCAATGTTTGAAGGTGAATCGTTAGCTGGCATTCCATTGCTCTACAAACTCTAACATCACGAGTGGTTACCAAAACACAACAATTCTTATGATCATTGCCAGATGGAATCCCTATGTCTTCAAGATTCAGCGCACTCCATACCTCATCTAGTATTATAAGCAATCTTTCTGAGTCATTAGCAATTCTGGACCACAAAATCTTTGAGTGTTCTGCTTCCCCTCTTTCCTCTAAAGACAAACCCAATTGCCTTGCAATGTCAGCTTGAATCTTGCTGATATCCGGGGCATTAGACACAGTTGTAAAGATGACTTTTTGGAATGCTTTGGATTCTTCAACGTGAACGCCCACTTGATGTGCCAGTGTGGTTTTACCAATGCCCCATAAGCCTTGCAATCCAATCATGCAGTAATTTCCATTCTCTAATGCCTCCACAAGTTCTTCGAACGTTGACTTTCTGCTCTCAAAATCAATAAAACTTGGAATTTTAGCATGATATGCCACTCTCTGAAACTCATATGATCTTCCTATGAGATCTTCAATATCCTGCATCTTCTTTGCCAACTTCTTCCCTTGTCGGCATTGCCAGATGCAATCAGGGCACCAACTATGAAACCGTTTCTTCCTTGTTTTCGTGTCCTCTTCAATGATAACATCAGTTTCATTTAAAAAGCGTTGAACATCATCATCAACTTGTGTCTCATCTCTTTCCTTGGCATCTTCAATACTTTTCAACACTTGGATTCGCCTTGCAGACAATTGTTCCTTTTTATTCTCGAAGCTTTCAACATGATTATTGAAACAACATAAAAAATTAACTTCTCTCATTGCTCCATTGATCAGTCTCTGGGCAACATTTGTTGCAGGACTTCCGGCACAGCTTGTCATCTAACATGGATATATATGAGATTGTAGTCAGTCTTTCCCATTGAATAGTAATGACCATTGGATCCAAAAATACAAATAAAGTAATTGGAAAACTATGATGATATAAAGAATGATTTACAAACATGTAATGAGATATGTTATCCAAATTTCACTAATTTTTTAATACACTAAATAATATACATAATGCATATGCATGAAACTGTCTTAAAATGTAAGTTTCTAGATTTGTATTGTATAACTATTTTGTGGGCAGAATTATGTCAAGGATGATGCTCTCCTTTAATTTCATAAAAGCTCTTGGGAAATGACTTTCATTGATATTTCTACCACAGAATTTCAGAGATTGGATTTAGATCCAGTTAATTTTGTATAGGAATAATGAAAGAAATTTAGTGAGAAACTTCCTGGCACTCAAAAAAAAAAATACTTTAGGTGCTAATTGTAAAACTAAAATTAGTTTGGGATGCTGGGTGTACTTTTCCCTTTAAAATATTAGTAATATATTTTATGGCAAGAAAAATATTAGTAATATTAATATTAAAAAAATTGTTATAAAATAAAGGGAAAACTATTTTGGAGGTACCTATACTTAATTTTTAATTTCATACCTATATTGTTTTTTTCCTTATTAAAACCCTTCTAATTTTGTCCTATTAACACGATTAACTTCTATACTTCTATAACTTTGTTCTGTAAACAATCTTACATCTTGTATAGAAGCTAATTGTGCTGAAAGAGAAAAATTAAATGATTTAAAAAGTAGAAAAAATGATACAAGTACCAAATTAAAAATCGAAGAATGGTTTTTCCTAAAATACATCATCTATAGAAAATATACATGGCTTGATTTCCTTAGACAGCCGCACACATTAAATATCACATCCAACCCGTATATAGTCTAAATACCGACCAAATATGAAAGATTGAGGCATTTGTGGGCTAAATGAGATATTAGAGTTCCGAATTAGTTAAAGCATGACAGAAAAGTCACCTCAGGCAAACGTATAATTTTGATAAATTTCAAATCAGAAAATAGTAAAGATATTTCTAAAGTATCTTTGAGGGCCAAAAGAAGTATAAATGATGAAATTGACTCAAAAAGAATTTTTTTTTTTCAAAAAAGATTATACTTACTACGTCAAGTTCCTTATACCCATTTCATTAAGTTTTTTAATCATACTTTGCCACATGTATTATTTCTTTCATGTGAGTTTATGTTAAATGAAGATGTTATAAAAATAGGAGATATGGCAAAGTGAGATTGAAAAACTGACGAAATGGATATAACGAATCTGATATAAATTTCCTCCTTTTAAAAAACCTATTTTAGGCTTATTAATTAAGAGAGATTTAGCCAAAATGCATAATTTTAAAACTACTTAAGGGTCCCAGATAATTATACTGATATAATGAAATTTGTAATAGAATATAAAGCAATTCGACAGTAATCTTCTGAAATGTGACACGGGAGATAGAAAACACTTGTTAGTTTGTTCAAAACAATTTGCATTAATTATCAAGAATTTGACACTGGATAAATTAATTAAAAACAATATAATACTATACCATATCTATTATTGGTAGAGATCAACAACAAAAGGCTAAAAATAAACATTAAATATAAAACACGACAGAAAGAAATACAGTAAAAATTTATATATTTACCTTTTGTTTTTTTTTCAGATTTCAATGCCGCTTGTAGTAGAAGACAGGCAATCAACAAAGGGAAGAAGATAAAAGTACGAACGAAGACTACAAGCAAATGAGGGAACTCCAGTAAGCCGAGAATGGCACAAGAAAGCATAACAAATATGATGCATGATTAAAAAAATTAACAAATAGAAAGAGGATTTTCTAAGAACCATGGAGGACCAGATCCTTTTGTATGCAAAGCATATGTGTAAAAGTAGCTCAAAAGAGATCTACAAACACAGAAACAGAGGACACGGGAAAGAGCCGAAAGAGAAGAAATTGAAACATAAAATAACTATTCGAATCGAACAATAAAGAAGGCTGCTGGATTACCTCGAAACCGCAGCAAGTCCTTTGAAGCATAGAATTTGCAGAATGGAGACACAGGTGAAGCCAATCCGTCAAATGAGAATGACTCCGCCCACGAAGATGGTTGAAGAAGAGAGAGGATGCGGAAAGAAATGGAGGAGGGCTAGGAGCTATGGGCGTGGAATGGAAGGTGCTAGGACTCTAAAAGTCAGAACGATGGAACAAGATACGGGACCCAAAATATTTTGGTTGACGAAAATGTCCCTCCCTTTGTCTTGTTCTTTTGCCCCCAGTAATTGTCGAGCGCTTGAGGCCATTGGTTGGAAATCAGGTTTGCAATGGATTATGTATATTTCAAGAATATGTTTCGAAATTATTATTTCCTCTAAAAAAAATTTGCACTAATATATAAAGATGATATTTTAATTAGTGCAAATTTTTTTTAGAGGAAATAATAATTTCGAAACATATTCTTGAAATATACATAATCCATTGCAAACCTGATTTCCAACCAATGGCCTCAAGCGCTCGACAATTACTGGGGGCAAAAGAACAAGACAAAGGGAGGGACATTTTCGTCAACCAAAATATTTTGGGTCCCGTATCTTGTTCCATCGTTCTGACTTTTATAGTCCTAGCACCTTCCATTCCACGCCCATAGCTCCTAGCCCTCCTCCATTTCTTTCCGCATCCTCTCTCTTCTTCAACCATCTTCGTGGGCGGAGTCATTCTCATTTGACGGATTGGCTTCACCTGTGTCTCCATTCTGCAAATTCTATGCTTCAAAGGACTTGCTGCGGTTTCGAGGTAATCCAGCAGCCTTCTTTATTGTTCGATTCGAATAGTTATTTTATGTTTCAATTTCTTCTCTTTCGGCTCTTTCCCGTGTCCTCTGTTTCTGTGTTTGTAGATCTCTTTTGAGCTACTTTTACACATATGCTTTGCATACAAAAGGATCTGGTCCTCCATGGTTCTTAGAAAATCCTCTTTCTATTTGTTAATTTTTTTAATCATGCATCATATTTGTTATGCTTTCTTGTGCCATTCTCGGCTTACTGGAGTTCCCTCATTTGCTTGTAGTCTTCGTTCGTACTTTTATCTTCTTCCCTTTGTTGATTGCCTGTCTTCTACTACAAGCGGCATTGAAATCTGAAAAAAAAACAAAAGGTAAATATATAAATTTTTACTGTATTTCTTTCTGTCGTGTTTTATATTTAATGTTTATTTTTAGCCTTTTGTTGTTGATCTCTACCAATAATAGATATGGTATAGTATTATATTGTTTTTAATTAATTTATCCAGTGTCAAATTCTTGATAATTAATGCAAATTGTTTTGAACAAACTAACAAGTGTTTTCTATCTCCCGTGTCACATTTCAGAAGATTACTGTCGAATTGCTTTATATTCTATTACAAATTTCATTATATCAGTATAATTATCTGGGACCCTTAAGTAGTTTTAAAATTATGCATTTTGGCTAAATCTCTCTTAATTAATAAGCCTAAAATAGGTTTTTTAAAAGGAGGAAATTTATATCAGATTCGTTATATCCATTTCGTCAGTTTTTCAATCTCACTTTGCCATATCTCCTATTTTTATAACATCTTCATTTAACATAAACTCACATGAAAGAAATAATACATGTGGCAAAGTATGATTAAAAAACTTAATGAAATGGGTATAAGGAACTTGACGTAGTAAGTATAATCTTTTTTGAAAAAAAAAAATTCTTTTTGAGTCAATTTCATCATTTATACTTCTTTTGGCCCTCAAAGATACTTTAGAAATATCTTTACTATTTTCTGATTTGAAATTTATCAAAATTATACGTTTGCCTGAGGTGACTTTTCTGTCATGTTTTAACTAATTCGGAACTCTAATATCTCATTTAGCCCACAAATGCCTCAATCTTTCATATTTGGTCGGTATTTAGACTATATACGGGTTGGATGTGATATTTAATGTGTGAGTGCGTCTAAGGAAATCAAGCCATCTGTATTTTTTATACATCATCTTGATATTTTTGAACTATTTTTAAACTTTTATATGTATTATATCTCCCAATGAACTTTTATGATGTCAGGTGCATATAGAAGAGTATTTCGGCAGATATGTATCTTAACTCAAAGTTTAAAAAATGTATTTTTAATTAACTTTGTAATAACTACCTTTAAATATATCATAAAATATAACAATAACTTTGATCCGTATCCGAAAATAATTCTGATTTTAAATTTCTTTTAATTTGAAGGCCCTAAAATTTGTAATAATCTTTAAGAGCCAAAATTACTAAGCTTTTTGAGATATCTTTAAGGCCCTAACATTTTTTAATTTTACTAGAAATTTGATCTTTAAAACTTAATTGTAATTTTTAAAATCTTAAAAGCTTTAATAGATAAATCTTTAGAGGTAATTTTTCTCATAAGAAGGCCGTGCCAGATGGAAGCTTCTTACCACTAAATTTCGTCCTTTCTCAGAAGTAGACTTGATCCAAATCCAGTCTATGAAATTGTGTTATAAAAATACTAGTTGGATGTGTTTCTCAATGTATTACTTTTTTTGGTTTAAGAATTTCAGTAAAGTCCCATAAAAATTCATCCCTGAACACTTGTAATCTGTATTTTTTTTTATCATAAACTTTTATAATGTAATTTGTTGAATTTATAAATTTTTATACAAACACTTGATATTTTACTATAGTTAATTATTAAAAAGCGTATTTTTTAATTTGTTAGCATGTAAATTAGGAAGCTAAGTTTATTACACGTAATTTTTTGCATTATGTGATTAAATGGGTTTTATGGCTCAATGGCCTTAAACCTTTTGGTGAGAACCCATCATATTGGCCACCTTGCTTAAAGATTTATTCTTAGCAGCCGTGCTCTGGTGGGCAGCCCCGGTAAGTCTGACGGTGATTTGACATTTTATAAAAATAAAGAAAGGGTAGTTTGGTCATTTCCATCAAAATTTAATTTCATTTTTGTGCATTGGGACCTATTAGAAAATAAGTTGCTTTTGTGGTACTTTACTATGGAATCCTCCTTTCTTTTCCCTCCAAAAGTCCCTTAGCAGTCTACCGGAATATTCTGTAGACCATATCATCCATGATAAAATTGATTTTGGCCACAAAATGACTTTATACATAAGTCAATTTAGTAAGCTTTTTATTTTAAGACATTTTTCGTGTATGCACTAAATTTCATTACATGTTTGTAAAACATTCTATATCATCAAAGCTTCCAATTACTCTAGTTACATTTTATAATCTAATGGTTTCATCTGTCAGATGACAAGCTTTGCGGAAGGTGTTGCGGCAAATTGTTGCAATATATTTATCGATGGAGCAATAAGAGAATCTTATTATTTATGTTGTGTCCATACTTATGTTACAAAGTTTGAGGAGGAAAAGAAGCAATTGATTGCGGTACGAGCAGATGTGCAAAACGATATTGTTCAAGAAGCGAGGCAGTATAATAAGACTCGAGTTCTAGAAGAGGTTCAACGATGGATAGATGATGCTGATGCTGCCATTAAAGAGGACACTGTAACAAGCCAGAAATGTTTCTATGATATTTGCCCTAATTGCATTTGCCAATACCGACTTGGGAAGAAGCTGGAAAAGAAGACGCTAAATATTACAGGTCTCTTAGAAAGAAGACGTGAGTTTACCAGAGTGGCACGTCCATCTAAACACCCAGCCATAAGATTATATGCTCCACCACTTTTTATTGATTTTGAGAGTAGAAGGCAAGTATTCAAAGAACTTGTGGAGGCATTAGGGAATGGAAATTACTGCATGATTGGATTGCAAGGCTTAGTGGGTATTGGTAAAACCACACTGGCACGACAAGTGGGCCTTCATGTTGAACAATCTGACTCATTTCAGGAAGTGATCTTTACAACTGTGTCAGATTCCCCAGATATCGTCAAGATCCGAAGCAGCATTGCAAGGCAATTAGATTTTCAATTGGAGGGAGCGGAGGAAGAACAACACTCGGAGGCTCTGTGGTCGAGAATTGCTGACAATGAAGGGAAGGTACTTATAATACTCGATGACATCTGGGAAAAGCTAAAGCTTAGGGACATTGGGATTCCCAAGAATCACAAGAATTGCTGTGTTTTGATAACCACACGTGATCCGAAAATCTGTGAAGCGATGGGATGCAAACCAACATTCTCACTAAATACATTGAAAGACAGTGATGTGTTGGATATTTTTACCAAACATGTTGGTACAAGAAGTGAAGATTCTTCCAGTGAATTAAAGGTTCTGGCAGAAAAGACTCTGAATGTTTGTGGAGGACTACCACTTGCAGTTGCGCCAGTAGCAAACATGTTACAGGACTTTGATCCACGAGAATGGAGGAAGATTTTGACACCCTTGCTGAACTCTGATCCACTGCGTAATGATTACGTGGACGGGATAAACGTTGTCAATAGTCTCAAGTTAAGCTATGATAGACTTGTAAATGAAGCCAAAGGCCTCTTGCTATTGTGTTCTCTCTTTCCTATAGATTCTGAAATTTCTATGGAATTTTTAAGCAAACTTGGCATAGGGTTGGGCCTTCTTGGGAAAGCAAAGAACTATTGCAGACTAAGAGACAAACTTATTCTTGCAACTAAAGACCTTAGAAAATCCTTTTTGTTGTTGGAGACTAAGGAAGCATGTGTAAAGATACATGATTTAGTTCGTAAAGTCACCCTAGAAGACAAAGATGTACAAGTGATTATGAATCCAAGTGAAGAAATGAAATCAAAGTTGAAATTCTTGTCTTGGAGTAACAATGGCTTTCCCAATCATTTTGATGGTACAGAACTTAAGGTTCTACTACTTTGGATAAAGGGAGAAGTTAAAGTGGAAGATTCATGTGCAATCTTTGAAGAGATGGTCAACCTTAGAGTTCTGTTTTTACATTGTGATATAGATGTGGTATATCCCACTCTTTCAGCACAGTCATTTCTTCCATTAAAAAATATCCGAACTCTCATCTTGAATGGTTGGAGATTAGTTGACATCTCTATTTTACAACACCTCAACAATCTTGTGTCTCTTGAATTCGAAAATTGTTTGATTACGGACTTACCAAAAGAAATTGTGCAAGTAGAGAACTTGAGATTGTTAGGGATCAGAAGATGTAAAATTCTGAGGAAGAACCCATTTGATGTGATTCGCAGATGCTCACGGTTGGAAGTATTGTATTTTGTTGACAATGATCATCATGACATAGGTTCTAAGCCAAACGATGACGAAGAAGATGAAGATGAAGTTGCTCATGGTCAATCTCATCCTGCACTGCAAATGTATTCTGTAGCTTGTTCTGGTCTTCAGTATTTTGTTGAAGATGATAATGGCCTTTCTAAATGCTTTAATACAAAACATGTAAAAAATTTAATGTCTGAAGAAATGTTTAAGTACCTTGTGGAAAGAGCGGAGATTCTTGAGTTGCAAGAAATGGGAGAAGCAAGATGGAGAAGTCTTGTTCCTGACATTATTCCGATGAAAGATGGAGTCATGCAGGGCCTAATTAAGCTTTGCTTGTATCATTGTGTTGAAATTAAGTGCCTTGTTGATAACAGAAGGCGTTCAAGTAATGTCGATGTCTTCTCCGATTTGGTTGAGCTGCATCTGGTTGATGTGTATGCTGAAGACTTGTGTTTGGGTCGTATGCCTTCTAGCTTTCTCAGTGAGCTAAGAGTTTTCAAGTTATTGCGGTGTGAGAATCTACGCAATAATTTCTTTCATGGCGATCTTAAACTACCTAATTTGAAGGTCTTGCAAATGGATGATTGTCCAATGTTCAAAGCATCAATTTTCCGACCCTCTGTTGCCCTAAGCTTGGTGCAATTGGAAGAATTATCTGTTAAAGATTGCAAGGAAGTGGAAACTTTAATTGAATATGAAAGTCAAAATAGTGATGGCTTCTTGTTTCCAAAGTTAAAGTCTCTTAAAATTCAAGGATGTGACAAATTACAATTGGTATTGCCATTCCTTTTGCCCGGGGACCTTTGCCTTTTGGAAGATTTATCAGTAATTTCTTGTGAAAAGCTAGAATACATATTTGGTGAATATCGAGCTGAGGGACAAGTTTTGCAAATGAAGAGTATGCTCTCTTCACTGACAACATTGGAACTTGAAGCTGTACCAAGCTTCATCAATATATGTAAAGCATGCACCAAATGCATGCAAAGTGCATCTCCAGCACAGGAACATGATTCAAATTCCAAGACACATGCTTCCACTTGTGCTCATGGATGTTGCTGTTTGCCCACAAGCTCACTGGTTTGCCAGTCTTGTTTCACTCCGTTCCTTGTTTTTGTTTATCTTTCATGAACTCTTATTCATTATATGTGTGATTTGATATTGTTTCAAAATCATAAAGAAATATGAAACAGGTACCAGAAAAAAATGGTGAGGTGTGAAATGCGCATGTCATATATGAAAAAAAAAATTAGAGAACAACTATGAGGTCCTAAAAAAGGGATTTAATTACCTAAAAGTCCCAATGACAATTGAGGAGCTAACAATTACAAGTTCTAGTGCATGAATTGGCAACATGTTATGATGCATGAGAATTATTGGTGATTAAATCCTTTCCTTATGATCTCATAGTTATTCCCAAAGAAGACATATTGTCATTATTAAGTCCCATGAAATCATCAAATTGATATGAAGTCCCAAGGGACCCATGGGCAATTTATTGGAATTGTGAAAAGATAAGATTACCTTGACTTATCAATTGACAAATTAATGTGCCACTAATGATAATTGACAAGTTAATGTGTCACTAATGATAAGTTAGAGTGTCACAATTGACAAGTCAATGTTTGCTACTAATGACAAGTCAAAGTAAACTCATTTTTTTACAATTCTAATAAATCTCCAACAGGTCCCTTAAGACTTCAGATCAATTTGGCATTTTCATGGGACCTTATAGTGATAATTTGTCTTCCTTGGGACGTGAGAGTAATTTTCCCTACAAAAAAGAAAGAAAATTGTTAGTTGAGACATTGCATTAGAGGATACAAGTTAATTATTATGTGGTTGCAGGAATCAATGAAAAGGAATGAAACATCTCATCCAGCTGAGCGTCCTTTGAGACAATCATCAAGCTTACGAAACATAAGGGAGATGACACTTACGGGATGTTCAAAATCTGAGTCGTTGTTCTGTGTACCCATTGCCACAATTGTACTGTTGGAGAAGTTGAAAATTCAGGGGTGTCACAAGTTGAAGCACATAATATCAAACCAGCTAGAGGAACTTGATGATGGCAATAGCAGCTACATTTTTCCAGAACTGAAGATGCTCGAAATCAAGGATTGTGATGACCTGGAGTTTTTATTTCCATCCACGTTTTTAACAAGCCTTCAAGGATTAACAAGTATTAATATTGATGGAACACCTAAACTGGAATATATTTTTGGAGGATATTATCATGAAGAACGGTTTTCAGACAAGAATGAAAAGAATGAGATTCCCATTAAGTTCCTGGCTTTGGAAAAACTCTCTCTCACAAGTGTACCGCAAATTATCAGCATGTGTGCCAAAAATTATCATTTGGAGTGGCCATCTCTTAAGCATATTAATTTGGGGCATTGTGGAGAGCTGATGAAAAGACCTTTTCCACGTTCGATGGTTTGTTTACAAGGAAATCAGGTTGCCATTTTTATTTATTGTCTTCCCAAGATTGCTCTGTCTTTTTGTTGGGCCCGTAACATGTATTGCTCTATTTAATTACTTGACCCTCACCCTCTTTTCAGGAGTCGATCAGAAGAACTTGTCCTGATTTGATGGTTCGTTTACGAGGAAGACAACAAAAATCGGAAACTCAAGTGGTAATACTTTTACTTTCTGTGTTTTCTTGTTAGGCCAATAACATGTATTGCTCTGTTTGTTTGACTCTGTTTCTTGGAACTTTTGATTAAAGAAAAATCATTTATGACTTATGAGTGTGCTCAAAATTTGAACTTTACTGATATGGGTCAGTTCTTAACAACATCAACAACAACAAACCTTATTCTATTAGATGGGATCGGCTATATAGATTGCACAATGCTATTGTGCTTTATCTACCTACAAATCTTTATATAAATTATTAACCAAAAGGTTCTGGTCAATAACATTATGGAATGTTCTCTTCGGTTTTCCTCTTCCCTTTTTTATAAGACTCTATATTGTTTGATCTACTCTCCTCACTAGTGCATCTAATGGCCTTCTATCCAAACCATTTCAAACGATTTTTAACCATTTTCTCTGTAATAGATGTTACTCCAACTCTTTCTCATGTATATTCATTGTGAATCTTATCATTTCTTATATGATCATACATCTACATCTCAGCTAATCCCGCTTCATGTATACTTTAACCTTTTAGAGCCCAACATTCACTGCTATATAATATTGTTAGTCTTATAGCAAATTTGCCTTTTACTTTATTAGGTACTTTTCAATAAAAAATAATGCAGGTAGCATTTCGCCGTTTAAACTTTAAACTACTAAACTTGAATTCTATGATTAACGTCTCTGTTAATTTCACCATTTTTAATATAATGGATCCCAAATATCTCTGAACTTTGCCACTTATGAATGATTTGATCTCTAATTTTAATCTCTAAATCACTTTTTGCTTGTCTTTCATCTAAATTACATTGCATATTTTTTGTCAATATAAAGTCAATATTTGGCTTTCGTCAAATGCTTATACGAGATGTTGAAAGAAGTAATTGACCTTTTAAAGCTTGAAAATTCAGGTCAAACGCTACAAAAATAAGTTGAAGCATATGTTTCTCGAAAATATTGTGACATACTTTGTAACTAATGTAGAGTATTATATCTTTGGTAGGACGCCATGAAACTTCTTATGGACATGCAACACTTGACAAATCTTGGAATAAGGCACTCTGAAATAGAAGAGATTTTTAATCTTGAAGGAATTAAAAGGAAAGTGCGACTGGAATTAAAATTACAAGTCTTGGAGATAGAGGGTTTACACAAGTTGACATGTATATATAAGGACCCCAACAAAATTTTGAACCTCTGCAATCTAGAGGCCATAGTATTCAGTGAATGCGATCAGCTTAGAGCTATCTTTTCTTCCTCAACAATGAAGCGCCTACCAAGGTTGTCCCATTTAAAGGTAACACAATGCAGAGAGTTAGTTTACATGATTGAAAATGATGATGATGGTTCGCGTCAACTTCGCCTCCCGATGTTACAAAAAATTCTTATCTCTCACTGTAACAAGTTGGAATCCCTTTTCTCCATCTCAACATTCAGCAAGCTTCAAAAACTGGAGAGTTTGGTAATAGAAGAAGCCTCTAACCTCAAGGAAGTATTCGGATGCCGACAAGATGATACACAAGAGAGGAGGCTGCAAGATGTGGTTCCAGAACTATCACATTTTAAACTCAAAAATCTGTGCAATCTTGAACGCTTTTGCGGGGCAATTGATGTTCAATCTGTGGAAAATTTTGTGTCCAAGTTTGAAGTAGTTGATTGTGGCATGTGGGGGACGCTACCGTCTACAGCTTCCAATACTAGTCAAGCTATGCCACATATATCCAATGTGGGCACATCAACTCAAGTCCACTCACACTTGGAGGGAGAAGCCAGATGGAAACAAGCAATAGAAACACAAGGGCTGACGAGTGCTTTACCAAACTTAGCAGCGGTATGACTATTTAGTGCAAGAACAACCAAAATCCCATTTATTTATGGTAACTTGAATAAAAATCTTGGAGAATTTGAAGACCAATGTAAATAAACCGACTAATGAATCCTTGGGAAAATTGGGAAAAAGTCCCCATTGAAAATTTTATTGGTGAGAAGACTTGATAATTTTTTTATACACACTAGGTGCTGATACTCTGTAAATTTTGTACACACATGGTACTATTATTTTGATTTAGATCTTTATCACCAATAAAATTTTTAATGGGACTTTTCCCCCAATTTTCCCTAAAATACTTTTTTCTTCTCTTTAATAATGAATTTAAACTTGAAAAAATTACTATGCAGTCCCATATAGGCAATTTAATCACTGAAAAGTCCCTTGAAAGTTTGGCCAAAAAAGAAAAGAAAAGAGAAGTCCCTAGAGTTGTCAATATGTTATGACTTGTTGTCATTGGATCTTGTCATTGTCATGCACTGCTCACTTGTATGGGACTTTTCTATAATTAAATTGTTTATATCCGACTGTACAATAATTCTCCTTTTAAACTTTAAAGAAACTTGTTTAAATCTTACTTATTTCTTGTGTTGTTGCTCAGAATTTTGATGAAGCAATGAAGAAAACTGGAGAAGAAGTTCCTTCATCAAGAACATCAGCAATGGTACCATCATCATCATCTGACTCGTCATTAACAAGAGGATTGGTATGTATACTGAAAGTTTTCATAATAGTTGCAAAAGAACTATGACTTTAATTAAATAGCACGCACCAAATAAAACCCCAAGGAATATACTACAAGACTTGGGATTTTCTTGTTAGTCACCATTTTTTGGTACCAAGAGGCTATCAAAAGAAAAATTTAACTAGCAAACTACTACTATGTATAATAACTTTGGAATTGCATGTAAAATGACCTTTCGTATTAATAGAAAAAAAAGAGTGATTTTTAACGGAAGGAATATGAAAATGGCAAGGCTTTTTTGTTAGTTATTTTTTGGTTACTAACACAACACAGGGTTGGCCAAAAAAACAACTCAACACATAGGGCATGAACATAATTTTTAATCAACCAGCTTCCGCGTATTATGAATCTAACTTGTATAATAGCATGATAAATATATTGAGAAATAAAGGGCCAATGAAGATTTTGAAAAATCATATTTGTGTTTGTTGTTGACTTGTTAATTCAGACTGTGTACATAGAAAAAAAAAAAAACAAGAAGCAAAACTTATGTATGAATAAAATGTATCTTTTGATGTTCTAGGGTACGGAAGAAACAATGGAAACTCAATCCAACGGTCATACTCCAGCACTAGAGAAAAAGGCATCAGAAACTTCACTAGCTAAAGCAGAAATGGCTGGGACATCTCTACATGTAGGTTTATAAATTATTTAGCTATTTTCAATTCAATAATGATTTTCATCCAAATTCCGAATTAGTCAAGTAATGAGTGAACCAACTGTGCAGCATGATCTTGAGTAAGTAAAAACAACCAACGAAGCTCTACACAAAACCAATATATCATTCATCACCATAAAAAACCAATATATCATTTGATGATGATGGGTGTTGTAACTTTGAAGACTAGTTAATTACTCCCTTTGATCCTTAATATAAGAGTTAGTTAGGGGGTTGAATTTGGTCATAAATGTAAGACCATAGTCTATTTTGTCCTCTAAATTTATAATTTTTCTCAAAGTGTCCCTATTGACTGCACATGTGAAGGGTTTCTATCCAAGGGTAGTGATGAAGAAAGATATAATTTTAGAAAAACTAAACCATATTTGTTATAAATAATTGACATAGCTAACTTCTTTAATCTATCTAAATTAGTTATTTAGCTCTTATACTAAGGACTGCAAGTAATACTTTGAAGTGGCAGCATTGTAAAATAGGATATTTCTATTTTTCGTTCTTCAGAGTAATGATGCCATACAAAACGAAAGAGTTCAAGAGGGTCTTACTTCAAAGGATGATGGAGAGGCAACTTCATTAGCTGATATAGCACCAGGGAATTCACTGGCAACTCCTCCACAAGTAAAAGTTATCATTGGTTATTGATTAGTGTGTTATGCCCTTTTTTAATAGTGTTATGCCAATTATATAACTTAAACTTCTACCTTTTTCTTACATATATATATATATATAATTGCAATGGCGATTGTTTCAAGATTTGATAAAAATCAAGCCAAGAAATGAAACAATCATGACACTCCCGCAAGAAAAGGGAGAAATGAGAACTGTTAGATACAAGACAACAAAAGTTCAAGGATTTAAGGATCATAATAAAACGTCTTATTCATTACTTTTTCTTGGCTTCTTGTGCAGACTATTACTGAAAGAATTCCAGAAGGCTCTGCAATTATAGAAAGGAAAGTCGATCCTTCCTCCACTTGTTCACAAGTTGGGGGCTCACAATCTGGTCAGTCTACACTGGTATGTTCGTTTTACCTCATTTTGTTTTAAACTTATTAACATGTTTTTCATACGTGTAAATTTTAATACCAACAATTCATAACATCTTCACATGTGTAAATGCCATAAATGTATGCCATACAACTAAAGTTGAGAAAAACTTTAGTTTTGTTGAAATATTTCTAGAAAAGGTATTGAATACTGGACAAAGTAAAGGTTTATGTAAAAATGAAGTTATCATGGTGAGCTACTTAATATAATTCAGATTTATAAGGAAAAAGGGTTGGTAGTTGGCAAAGTAGTTCGCCTTCAAAGTATATTTGGGAATGCAAAACAAGTGGCGTTTATGTTTTTAAGATTGCTATTACGAATGGAGCAGAAGAACAAAGCTTTGAAGAGTACTTGAATAAAAATGGGTTAAGTTTCACCCAGCTTTTTGAACTATTCTTTAAGTGCATACAACACTCTAAACTATTTTTCAAAGTGCATCTATCTATGACCCTAAAATGCATTCAGCACGTTGAATTATTCGGGGAAAATTGCACAATTATATATTTTAGGGCGCTGAATGCACCTCGAATAATAGTTTAAGGTGCTGAGTGCGTTACTAAATTCTTTAGGGTGTTGTATACACCTCAAAAAAAGTTAAGTTCAGGATAGTGGGTTAATCTTAACTCAGTAAAAATTAAAGAAATCACATGTTGATATGTTGGTATTTGTTAGGGAACTAAGGAAGAAGTGAAGGAATTGTTGAAGAAGTTCCAACTATAGTGATGTCACCAAATGGGAACTGCATTTGACTTGGAATATTTGAAAGAGCACTCATATGTCTATTGAGCTTTTAAGATGGTAGTAAACAACAACACATTTTAAAAGAAAGCATAAAATAAACTAAAACTAATTTTTTGCTTTTGTGCTATGTAGACTAAACTAGACCAGGCTCCAAAAGCAAACGTTACTCATGTTATTCCTTCTTATCACCAAGGTAAGTGATGCCTTTCTTTCTATGATGGTTTCTTGTACTCCTTCCTTCCATTCCTTAATATAAGATCAATTAATTAATTTAGAGAGATTAAGGAAACTAAATAACAGACTTAATTATAGCATATATTAAGTATCATTAGATTATATATCAATTAATTAACATAGAGAAAAATGATAAATATGAATACTTAAATAATTTATTTAGTTTCTTAATCTCTCCAAATTGGTCTACTCAACTATTTCTTATATTAAGAAAGTATCCTCCCGGTGCTTAATATAGGATATATGTAACTAATTTGATTAGATTAAGGAAGTTTGTTAAGTTAGTTAATATGACATATTTTTCTAAAATACCCTAATCATCTTCCTGAACTCCTTCTCCCTCTATTATTTAATTATTGTTGAGGAAGTATCAATAGGGCTAATTTGGGGAAAATTTGATAAATATAAAAAATAGATCTTATATTTAGAACTAATATCAACTCCTTAATTATGTCTTATATTAAGGATTAGAGGACTATATTTTATTTGCTGTTAACTTTGGTTGCTATATTGAAACCTCCCAAGGTGTTGCGGGCCCTTCTCAAATATTGAAGATTGGTGAAATTGTAGAAGTGATGGGGTTAAACGATGGTCAGCCAGCTTTGCTTACAAATGCACTTGATCGTTGTATCCGCAACTAATAAGGCTATCTCATGATCAACGTACCGCCCAATAATAGCTTTCTTCAACAAGACACAGCTCGAGAAGCCAAAAAATAGAAGCCATGTTTTTGAGCCGCTTGCAGTGGCGCGAAGACATTTGGATTTATTGCAAAATAATTGAGAAGCAATCGATTCTTAGCTGTTTTGGTCGGTTGGAAGAGCGCAAGAAGTTAAGTACCAGTTATGATGGACCCATTGGCATTTAGTTGTGTTTACGTTGTGC
Organism: Leucaena leucocephala; assembly: GCA_037074615.1. Taxonomy (NCBI): domain Eukaryota; kingdom Viridiplantae; phylum Streptophyta; class Magnoliopsida; order Fabales; family Fabaceae; genus Leucaena; species Leucaena leucocephala. The sequence continues at coordinate 10,581,912 of CM073540.1, read as the reverse complement.
TTTGTTATCTCATTCTTGCTTTTGCAAAGACTCAAAATCGAGTGAACAACATTTCATCATGCATGTTCAACTAAATATTGTATTGTATGGACAAATTTGACCCTGTATTTGGTGCATGATATGGATCTAATATCTTCAATTGTTCAGTTTGATATCCATTTCAGGGTGGACATTAGATTCTCAGCCGCATTTCTCCATTCAAGGATTCTATTCATAATTTTTTTCTTAAACTCTCTCTTTATTGATTGCATATAATAAAGAGGTTCATCAAGGGGTATAATTATAATACACATGATTATAAAAATATATATTTATTATAAATAACTAATCTAACTATTTTTTAGTATCTAACTATTTTCTTAGTATCTAAGAATTAATTATTTAATTCTTATATTAAGAGGAAATATAATTATAAATATATTTTTAATAGCACTTTTGGATTTGTACATTCTTTTACTCCTTTTGTTCTTAAATATAAGATAGACTAAATCTAATATAAATGATTAAAATGATATTTTAAGAAATCAAAACAAAGTACAAATAATTGACAGTAATTTTTTTAATTTTTATAAATTAATTTATTAGCTCCTCCTATCGAAAGAAGTATTACACCAAATGAAATAATTGAAGAATGATTTAATTAACCAGCGTATAAATATACATATCATTTTGTGAATAGTGAATTATTATACCTATGAGTCTTACGTTTTTTTTGTTACTACCTATGAGTCTTATGTTAATTATTCACCTTGGTTAATTAACGGCTATTACCTATTGTCCGTGGGTTTAACTAGTGAAGGGATAATACATACGACTATTTGGAGCGCGTTCGAACTATAGGGAGTACCACTTTGTTGTGGTTCCAGTCACGATACTTAGGGAGACATCCTAACTCCTGGGTTAATTAACGTAACTTTTTTTTTGGTAAAGAAATTTTTGGAAAGGGGTTGGGCTCACTCACGATCCAATGGTAGGGCGAAATCACCCTTCCTCCTAACCGATACCAATGTCGGGCAGGGCGAGCCGTCTATTACCCTCAGGCGTAAATCTAAACACCCAATAGCTAGGATGCCTCCCCAAGCGCCGCGACTGGAACCACAACAAAGTCCTTAGAGTTTGAATACGCTCTAACTAGTCACATGTCTCACCCCTTTGTTAGTTGAATCTCCGGACAATAACTAAACCGAATAATAGCCTCTTGTATTTTTTTGTCGCTCATCCCAAGGAGAGCGATCACAACATAGTCCAACTCTGACTTACAAGAAGTAAGCCCAATATGAAAGATATCACTGGGACTAAATCCCAACAAGAAAGACCTTAAACGCAATAATCGAAGACTCTAGCCCAAATTTGTAGCAACAGGCCACAGCCCCATGATAAATGCTTTGGTTTTGTAATCGATTATAATTTTTTTACAAACTATCCAAAAGATTTAATTCCAATATAAATAATTAAAAATAAAATTTTAGAAAAACTGACACATTTTTTAATAAATAATTAATTTAATTAATTTTTTAATATCTAAAAAAAATAATTATGTAACTCTTACTTTAAGTACTGAAAAAAATATTTCTAAAAATATTTCTTATTTTAAAATAAGGGGTGAAAACATGTTAGGCTTTACCTTTAATAAATTTTATTTATCTTATAACAAGTCAGCGTGAGTATACCCTATAGTCTATCATAAGCTTTTTTAACGTTTATATTTTTAAAAATTTTAAATAAACTAATATACATAGTCTTTTAATCAGGCTTTTATCATAAAAAGGACTTAGACCTTCAAATAGGTCGAAAGTGAGCCATTTTAAATAAACTGAAAGCAAGTCACCTTTAATGAGCAGAAAATAGACTAATCTGACAGGTTCAATAGGTTTTTTTAAAAAACCTAGCCTTTAACTTTTTAAACGAAAGATGTTTCAAAAATATTTGGCTTTGTACCTATTTTTAAATAAGCCAGCGACGGCTAACTTATTTTTACCTTTATCTTTGCACATACAAAACACGTTACCATAAAATTTTTCTGAACATGATCAGCAACTTTCTTACGATTTTTTTTGGGAATCTTATCTGATTCTTTTACCTATCGGATGCTTTTCTAGCACATACAAATAATCTTATTTCTTTCTCTTCATTGATAATTAATAATTAATTAAATCGATTGAGATTAGAAATGTAAACATCAATTATTTCAATCACATCCACATGTGAGAGTGCAAAATCAACACGTGGCATTATATTCCACCTCCCTAGTACGTAGGGTCAAATTAGAGTCAAAGACGCTAAGTAAAGCTTAAGCAACATTTTCTTAATTAATTTTGTATTCATATATATTCTATATTGGTAAATGTCTATTTAAGCAAACATCATTTCCTTAACATATGTAGGAATCTTGGTCATTCAAGTAACTCCCATACTTTTCAATTATTTGTCTTCTAATACATACAAATGACTCCCAATTTTTTTTTCATTTCCATATTGACGAAGCTCTTCCTTGCGTTGCAATAATGAATTTCCATAACTTGATTATGTAAAGCAATTATTGTTTATTTTTAGCATGATCCAAACTAAACTAAACTAAACTAAACTAAACGGTTTTTTGTCCCAAAACCAATTATAACTTGAGCTAAATGATCATTTGGTTTGATATTTTCCTATTAACTATTAATTAACTTTTTTTGTTATATAAAATTTGATATGAGTTAAGTTCTAGAGACTTATTAAGACTAAGGCATACCTTTAGACTTAAATAACACTTATAAATATATGTACATATTCCCATTAAACATATTTTCTCGTCGACAATGAGATCTGAACTGATTATCGTATGAATTATAAACTAATTCGTTATCAACTGTCCTATTAACAATAGCAAAAGATTGAGGATATGGACGAGTGTGACTCTACTACTTAGAAGCAAAATCAAAATCCGATCCACCTTCATAATTATGATTGTTAGATTTTAAGATGGAGTACTTAATGTCTTTTTCAGCTTTTCATGATAATACAAAACGACATAATCTGTGTATTAAAGGTTGTTAGATTTTATGATAAACTTGACTACAAAAAGAAACATGCATATACCCTATTCTGTTTTTTTTTACAAAAAAAGTAAAGGGAAAAACCCCAATAAGAAAAAGAAAGACAAAAGTGCATTTTTTTAGTTTTCTAATTTTATATAAAATTTTAGTTTGATCTCTTAATTTAATAAAATATCTTTTCAAGCTCTAACCCTAAATCAAATGATAATTTTTATGTTAATAATTATTATTTTAAAAATTAAACTTAATATATAAATATTGGGTTAAAAGATGTTTTTGCCCCGAAAGAATATTGCGAGGAGCTAATATACTATGAAAGTTTTATGAGGGGTAAAGGAATTGGTTGTGACCAATGAACATAGAAAGGATTACTAGAAAAGGTTTAGCGGAGTATATATTAACTTATGTGCCAGGATGTTTGACAAAGTTGAAGAATAAATAATGAAAGCGAGTGGTTTTGTTATTGTTGTCTGAAAAATTTAAGGGTAAAAATGATGTATAAAGGCCAATGATATGGCATGACTTTAGTTGCTGTAATTATTGAAATTAGGCATTTCAATGAGTTTGAAAGGGATTTATTATATTATTAAAGAGCTATATGGAAAAGTAAGTGTTCAGGGACTGGGAAGAGATTAATTATACAATATGAGTACTAAATGTATGAATTAATATGTCTCTGCATTATAATTATATAGGTTTTCATATTTGCCCGAGTCTACCAAAGCGAGAAAGAAATATTGGACATCATGGAAGTGGAGTTGGACAATGAATATCCAGTTATGGGAAAATAGGAAAATAAACAAAGAAAGAGATAGGTAAAGCTAAAAGGTAACAACTTTACTCATTCTTATATTTAAGTTATGTTTATATTTTGTTATGTTTTTTAGCTTTCCATGAGCTGAATAGTTATTTTTAATGATTATTTTCTCTTTTATTTTTTTTCTTAAAATTTCACCTTTGAGACTTTTTAAATTTTAAAAAAATATTCTTGACCTCAATAATACTTTATAAATCCCTTTTATCAAAATTTAGGATGGTACAATATAAATATATATATATATATATATGAACGTACGTCATGCCCTTTATTTAATATGGTTTTGGAAGTTTTACTATTTGAATTTATGGTGGATTTGTCCATGAAATTAAATTAGAAATCTGGGGATGAATAGATTATACATGTGTTGAAGGGCATAATTTGGAGCAAGATTGGTCTTGGTCCACCAGAAAACAAAAGGTTGAAGAAGTCATATGAAGAAAGACTGATAAAACAAAAGCTGCTATGTCCCTGAATAGAATTTTAGAAGGGAGAAATAATGTGGCTAAGAATCTAATGCTCCACCCGAAAATGGATATCAATGTGTGTAACATTACTCCATATGTTCATTCCTTTTTATAAGAAACATCTTTTGAGTATGATTTGTTTCTATTTATAAGACATAATCAGAAGTTGTCTCCAATTTTTGTTGTTGTTGTTAATTTCCTATTTTACCTTTATTTAATTACGTATTCTTATTAATATTATTGTATTTATTATCAAGTTAAATTGTCTCAAGGAACCTTTTTTCCTATTGGTTAACTTTTTCTCTTTTGTACACATTCTCCCAATATATAAGGGTATTTTTGAAAAAAGAGTTATATTTTAAACATATTTATTGTTTCTAACTAATTTTAATTAATTTTTTTATTAATATAATTTGATTAATTGTCTCTTATAAAAAAGAACGGATATCGGATATCGAAGTATTATCTAATTGAAGAATTGGTGATATTAAATCCAGATCATACATCAAATATAAGGCCAAATTTGTCCATAAAAAAGAGTTTAAGATCTTGAGTCGCATTATTTAGTTGACCATTAGGAAATGTTGGTTCATGCATTACGGTTCACTGTTTTTTGAGTCTTTCTAAAAGCAAGAATGAGATATCAAAGGACAAAGTAAACACAGCTAAATGCCAAAGGGTCCATACTTGGCCCTTATTGTTTCTCTAAAATGCATCATGCCGATGATTAATTTCTTGCGCTCTTCCAACTGACCAAACAGTTGAGAGTCGATTGCTTCTAACTCACTTTGCACTAAATCCAAACGTCTTCGTGCACCTGCAAGCCGCTCTATGGCTTCTATTCTTTGGTTTTGAACTTGCTCCAATGTAGTGCTATAAGTCTCGAGCTTTGCCTTCTTGACCGGAATTTCTTCTTCTGTGGCCAATGCACCAAACATGTCATTGCTAAACACTTTGGTGCGAACTGACTGAATCCAGTCTTTGTCAAATCCAAAATATGTTGCTGCATCTAATTTTTCCCTTAAGGTCAATTTGTCTGATGCATTGATGGTAGAAGGAGTCTTGGTAGCCAGCATGAGCAAAATATCAATTAGCACTCTGTAGGAGAAAGCTATTATTGGACGAGTACGTTGCTCACGAGATAGCCTTAGTTGGGGATACAACTCAAGTGCTTTTGCAAGCAAAGCTGGTTCACCCTCTTTTAACTCCATGACCTCTAAAATTTCACCAATCCCCAATATTTGAGAAGGGCCAGCAACACCTATGTGCAATTTTGATATAGCGACCAAAGTTAGCAGGCAAATAAAATAAAGGGAAAATAATTATGCAAGTACCTATATTTTTTTCCTTCTTATTAAATCCTGTAATTAAACTCTGTTAGTACTGTTAGCCCATGTACAAAAGTTAATTACACTAATAGAGCAAAGTTATATGATTTATTAAAGAGAGAAAAAGAGGACAGGTACTAAATTAAAAATTAAAAAAAAGTATAGGTACCTATAAAATGATTTTACTGGAATAAAACAAGAAATCATCCTAGAAAGAAAAGCATCATTAATTACCTTGGTAACAAGAAGGAATAGCATGAGGAAGGTTTGCTTTTGTTGCCTTCTCTAGTTTAGGTCCCTCTTGAACACTTGCATATCTTGTCTTTTTAGTGGTCTACATAGCACAAAAGGAAAAAAATTAGTTTTAGTTTAATTTATGCTGTCTTTTATAATGTATTGTTGCTTATGATTATCTTAAAAACTCAATAGACATATGGGCGCCCTTTCAAATTCCAAGTCAAATGCAGTTTCCATTTGGTGACATCTCTATAGTTGGAACGTATTCAATAATTTCTTTTGCTGCTTCCTTAGAGTACTCTAACAAATACCAACATATGAACATGTGATTCCTTCAATTTTTTATTTAAGTACTCTTAAAAGATTTGTTCTGCTCCTTTCATAATAGCGATCTTAAAAAGCATAAACGCCACCGGTTTTGCATTTCCAATTATACTTTGAAGTTCTACAACAGTATGAACGTATATAGAGAAGGTAAACAACTGTTTAATGAGGAAGTTCACCAAGAGTAACCAAATTCCATTTAGTCCTTGGTTAGTTCATTCGTCATCTGTTATATCGAGTATTAAAGCAGATGTAAGAGTTAGAGTCATCATAGTTTAATGAAATCCATTATCATAATGAACTGGAAAGTTTTTCATGTGGTTATGTGGTAGTATATAGAGGATAGAAACTCCATTTTTATCACCTCAAAATTGGGACAAGTTATTACTGGCAACTTCTTGCTTCTTGTTTTTTTTTTTGGTATAAAAATGTCATGTTACAAAACTTGAATAATAGAACACCTAGCAACCCTAGGTCCCAAACATATAAACTTTAGCAGCTAAAGAACATCCTTGTATTCAGGAAGAACAATCTTCCTCAGGTAACTTTGTTTTTAGTAGACAAAAGTTTAAGTGAGTTAGGTCCTCGGTACACTAATTAGGATGTCTTTTAGTTCAAAGAGTACTTGCATATTAAATTGCCCATCAACAAAGCCCTCACATACATTGCCCATAGAAGTACTTACAAATTGCCTACCAACAAAGTCTTCATATTACCAACGGGATTTAAACTTACAATTTTATAGGTTATCAGCTAACTCTTTATAAATTGAACTAACCTTTGTTGGTGACCTTCCTCAGCTAACTTTGAAGGTGAACTACCTTCCTTTTTCTTTATGAATTATACTAAATAACTCACCATGGTAACTTCATTTTTGCACAAATCCTTTATTTGTCCAATATTCAATACTTTTTCTAGAAATATTTCAACAAAACTAAAGTTTTCCTCAACTTTAGTTGTATGGCATAAATTTGTTGGCATTTACGCATGTGAAGCTGTATAATTATTGGTATTAAAACTTGCACGTACGAAAACATGTTAATTTTAAAATGAAGGAAAAACGAACATACCAGTGTAGCCTGACTAGCTTTTGAGCCTCCAACTTGTGAATCAATGGAGTAAGGATCGACTTTCCTTTTCGTAATTGCAGTGTCTTCTGGAATTCTATCAATAGCAGTCTGCACAAGTACCCAAAAAAAAAGTAATGAACAGGACGTTTCATTATGATCCTTATCAAAGCCTTGAACTTTTGGTGGTGTATATAACAGTTCTCATTTCTCCCATTTCTTGTTGGTGTCATCCTTGTTTAATTTCTTGGCTAGATTTAATTTTCATCAAATCCTGAAACAATCATCATTGAATACAGAGAGAGAGAGAGAGAGAGAGACGGGTAGAAGTTTAAGCTATATAATTAGCATAATACTCGTACTAAATTAAAAAAAGGGTATAACACACTAATCAATAAACAATATAATGAAAACTTTACTTGTCGAGCATTGACTAATGTTGCCAGTGAGTTCCTTGTTGCTGCCACATCATCCTTTGAAGTATGACCCTCTTGAACTCTATCGTTTCGTATGGTATCATTACTCTGACGAACAAAAAAATAGAAATATCATCATATTTTTAATGACGCAACTTCAAAATAATTAACTAGTCTTGAATGTTATAACAAACATCATCATCAAATGGTATGTTGGTTTTGTGAGGAACTTCAATATAATGGGTGTTTTAATTACTTCCTCAAGATCATGCAACTCGTTATTTGTCTAATTTGGAACTTGGATGCAACCCCATCGTTATTATATTGAAAAGAGCCAAATAATTTATATAAACTTACACGTGGAGACGTCCTTGTCATTTCGGATTGAGCTGGTGAAGTTTCTGATGCTTTTTTCTCTAATGCTGGAGTAGGACCATTGGCTTGAGTTTTCATTGTTTCCTCCGTACTCTAGAACATCAAAAGATGCATTTTACTCATGCATTAGTTTTGGTTTTTTCTATGTACACAGTCTGAATTAACAACACACACAAACACATGATTTTTCTAATGTGTTTTCAAAATCTTAATTGGCTTTAAATTTCTCAATGCGTTTATGAAGCTATTATGATAGATTCACAAGATGTGGAAGCTCTTGTTGATCAAAAAATTATTTTCATACCCTATGTTTTGTGTAGTAACTAAGAGGCCAATTAGGGAGTTAGTTTTTATTATCTAATATAAGATCTCAATGCATTTTATTTTTTATATTTATCATTTTCTCTAAACTAATTTATGTAAATTATAAATTGATATATAATATAATGTTATAAAGAGATTTTTAGGGAAATCATGTCATTTTTTTTATAATTAAATAAATTATTTAATTTTTTAATCTATACAAATTAGATAAATAACTCTTACATTAAAAACGGAAGGATAATAACTAAAAAAAATGTCCTTGTCATTTTCATATTCCCTATGTTAAAAATCACTATTCTTTTCCTTGTTAATATGAAAGATTAATGTACATACAATTCCTAAGTTATTCTTGTTCTTGCTTATAATAAATACTCTTTCCGATCTTAAATATAAGAGTTAGATAAGGAATATACTTTGATAAAAACTATAAGATCTCAATTCATTTTGTCTGCTAAAATTATAATTTTTCTCTTAGAATATTTCTACATGACTACTTAAATTAAGGGGTTTTTATTAAGGGTAGTTTAAGTGCACATGATTATAGGAAGTATTTTAAGGAAACTAACGTACTATCATTACAAATAACTAAATTAATCTACTCAAATTAGTTAAGTATATTTTATATTAAAAATTGGAGGTAGCATGTACTAATAAAATTTCTATGCGCTAGTGTGTAGGTAGTATTGCCTAGAACTGGTGCAAAGTACTGTAAGTTCAACTATAAAAAAAGTATATACATATGATTCCTATTGAGAATGTAGAATTAGATAATGATGGTGCCATTGCTATTTTATTTTTCAATGGGAACTTCCTCAATAACTTTCTTCTACAACATCAAAAGACAAATTTTATTCATGCGCGCGCCTGTGTTGCTGGTAGTGTTTCTCTATTCATTATACACATATGTTTGGATCTTTCAAAAAACTGTATGATAGATCTTATGTATTTTTAATTATCTTATCAGTTTCTTTACTACTTTTTAAATCTATAAATTTTTCTACATAATTGTTTCTTTCTTTTAATACCCTGCGTGTTACCAAATAGTGACTAATTAACAAGAAAAGCCCAAGTCTTGTAGCAATATCCTTGAGGTTTTATTTAAAGTCATTGTTCTTTTGCAGCTATGATGAAAGCTTTCAGTATACATACCAATCCTCTTGTTAATGCAGAGTCAGATGATGATGGCGCCATTGTTGATGTTCTTGATAAAGGAACTTCTACTCCAGTTTTCCTCGTTACGTCGTCAATATCCTGAGCAACAACACAAGAAATAAGCAAGTAAATTTCCTTAAAGTTTAAATTCTTCACTAAAAGAGAAGACAAAAGTATTTATTAGTTGGTTTATTGAGATTGGCCTTAAAAATTCTCCAATATTTTTTTTTCAAGTTACCAGAAAAAATGGGTTTTTGATTGACCTTGCAATGAATAGTCATACCTCTGCTAAGTTTGATAATGCACTTGTCAGTCCTTGTGTTTCTATTTCTTCTTTCCTTTCTGGTTTTCCTCCAACATGATTTGGGATGTCCAAGTGCGAGTGAACTTGAGATGACGTGGGAAGTTCCCTATCAGATATACGTGTCATAGCTTGACCTGTATTGGAATATGTAGACCGTAGCTCTCCTATTTCTTGATGCCTCTCTGGCCCTTTTGGCTTCTCCCATATGGCACAATCAACTACTTCAAAGTTCAACACGAATTTTTCCACAGATTGAACATCAATCCCCCTGCAAAAGCTTCCAAGATTGGGCAGGTTTTTGAGTTTTAAATGTGATAGTTTTGGAACCACATCTTCCAGCCCCCTCTCTTGTGTATCATCTTGTCTGCATCCGAATACTTCCTCGAGGTTAAATGCTGCTTCTATTTCCATACTGTCCAGCTCTTGAAGCGTGCCGAATGTTGTAATCAAGAAAAGTGATTTCAACTTATCACAATGAGATATATGAATTTTTTGCAACTTTGGGCAGCGTAGTTGACGCGAACCATCATCATCATCTTCAATAATATAAACTAACTCTCTGCATTGAGTTACCTCCAAATGGGACAACCGTGGTAGGCGTTTCATTGTTGAGGTAGAAAAGATAGCAGTAAGCTGATCACATTGGCTAAAAACTAGGGCTTCTAGATTACAGAAGTTCAAAATCTTTCTGGGGTCCTTATATATACATCTCAACTTGTGTAAACCCTCTATCTCCAGGACTTGTAATTTTAGTTCCACTTCCACTTCTCTTTCAATTCCTTCAAGATTGAAAATCTCTTCTATTTCAGAGTGCCTTATTCCAAGACTTGTCAAGTTTTGCATATCCATAAGAAGTTTCATGCAGTCCTAGTAAAGATAATGATACTCTACATCAGTTACAAAGTATGTACACCATTTTCAAGAAACATGTGCTTCCACTTATTATTTTTCTCTTTCTTCAATATATTCTAATATCCATTGCTTCATACTATTTTTTTTTATTTGCTCGGCTTATACTATTTTTTTAGGCTCATGAGGCCTCATTCCTTTTTTATCTTCGTATTTTTACCTGGTTTATACTTCTTTTAGAATCTGGCCTTAGATCTACAATTTTCTTTTTCCCTTTTTCAATTTTTTTCTTATTTTCTTCATGTCCCAAATCGGACAGTTTTAATAATATATGTAAAGAGATTAGGTATATATTATATCAGTATTTCCATCAAAATAATTTAAACCAATTCGATAGAATTTCTCTTAACATTATATGCCTTCAATTTTTTCTCTAATTAGATGATGTTGGAATCTTTTTTTCAATATATTCTCATAGAACTGATCCTGTATAAGAGAAACTATCTACACACCTTGAGTTGTGTCAACCCATTACAGTAAAGTCGAAATTTTGAGCATACTCATAAGTCATAAATGAAAAGTTCCAAGGAACAGGGTCAAATAAACAGAGCAAAACATATTGGCGTAACTAAAGAACACAGCAATATATGTAAAGGCCATAAGTAAAAGTGTTACCACTCCAGTTTCCAAGTTGGGTTGTCTTCCTCGTAAACAATCCATAAAATCAGGACAAGGTCTTCTGATTGGCTCCTAAAAAGAGAGTCAAGTCATTAGACAGAGCAAGCCCAACAAAAAAGACAGAACAACTAAGGGGGGGTTTGGTTTAACAAAAGGAATTAGTCCCTCATAACCTTGGCGAACCAAGGTTGAAATGTTAATGGGAGACGTTCCTACATTTAGTGTCGAACCAAGGTTGAAATGTTAATGGGAGACGTTCCCACATTTAGTACCTGATAATCCCAAAGGATACCTATGCTTAGAAAAAGAAGAAGACAGAGCAATACAGGGAAGATACTACCTCTAGTCTTTAATATAAGATCTATTTAATTAATCTAAATAGATTAAGAAAGTTAGTTAAATTAATTATTTATAATGATTGTATGTGATTTTTCTAAAATACCTCATTTAATCGTGTGTATTTAAATTAACCTTGATAAAAATACCTTTAATGTGTGTAACTATAAAGAGATACTTTAAGAAGAAAATTATAATTTAGGAAAATAAAGTAGATTTGGGTCTTATATTTAAGACCAAAGTAAATTTCTCATATAGCTTTTATAGTTAGGCCAGAGGGAGTAATGAGTAGAAGTGCTACCTGATCTCCAATTTCTAACTTCGCCTGTCTTTCTTGTAAACAAACCATGGAATGGGGAAAAGGTCTTTTCACCAACTCTCCGCATTGCCCCAAATTAATATGCTTAAGAGATGGCCGCTGCAGATAATAACTTTTGGCACATATGCTGATAATTTGCGGTACATTTATGAGAGAGAGACTTTCCAAAGCTAGGAGCCTAATGGGAACCTCATTTTTTTCATTCTTATCTGAGAAACTTTCTTTATATTGATATCCTCCGAAAATATATTTGAGTTTAGGAGTTCCATCAATTCCAATACTTCTTAATCTCTGAAGACTTCTTGAAAATGTGGATGGAAATAAAGACTCCAGCTCATTACAATCCTTGATTTCGAGCATCTTTAGTTCTGGAAAAATGGAGCTGCTATTCATATCATCACGTTCCTCTCGTTCGTTTGATATTACGTGCTTCAATTTGTGACACCCCTGGATTTTCAACTTCTCCAACATTACAATTGTGGCAATGGGTACACAGAACAATGACTTAGATTTTGAACATCCCATAAGTTTCATCTCCCTTATATTTCGTAAGCTTGATGATTGTCTCAAAGGACGCTGATCAGCTGGATGAGATGTTTCATTCCTTTTCATTGATGCACCAAACTCCTACGACCACATACTTATCCTTTAATCAAATCACACATTTAATGAATAAGCAATTGAGAATAGTTCTGTTACAACTCCTCTCTATTCCATTTGCATACCTTAACTGAGAAAATATTATTTATAGGCTGTTCATGTACCATATGCTAAAATTCAAGTTTAATTAATCAACGGACAAAATTTATGTCAAGTTGTTTTTATCTATTATACCAAGTTCATAAGAGAATTTATAGTTACATATATGCATTTTAACAAATAACAAGTGTCTTCATAAAAATTTATAAATCTTAATATATATTATAAGACTTGATACAAAAATGTATTTTCATAAGTAAATTTATTAGTGCGCATATGTATTTTAATAATTGACAATAGTAAAATAATAAATATGATTGGAAAATTTAACTTAATAGATCTAAGTTTTGTCATTAATCAAATATCACTTTAGCATAAGAGTTTATGAAAGAAAAGCAAAAACAAGGAATAGAGCGAGACAAGAGTGGCAAACCGATGAGATTGTGGGCAGACAGCAACATCCACGAGCCCAAGTGGAAGCAAGTGTCTTGGAGTTTAAATCATTTTTCAGCATTGGAGATGCCCTTTGCATGCATTTGTTGCATACTTTACATATATTGATGAGGCTTGATACATCTTCAAGCTCCATTGTTGTTAGTGACGGGAGCATACTATTCTTATACAAAGCTTGACCCTCATGTCGATATTCACCAAATAGGTATTCTAGCTTTTCACAAGACCTTATAGATAAATCTTCCAAAAGGCAAAGGTCTCCAGCCAAAAGGAACGATAATAGCAATTCTAATTTGCCACATCCTTGAATTTTAAGAGATTTTAACTTGGGAAACAAGAAGCCATCACTATTTTGATGATCAGCATCCACCACGACTTCTTCTCTTGGACTTTGATATTCAATTAAAGTTTCCACCAGCTCGCAATCTTTAATAGATAATTCTTCCAAAAGCACGAGGCTTCGAGCAACAGAGGGTCGGAAAATTGATGCTTTGAACATTGGACAATCATCCATTTGCAAGACTTTCAAATGAGGCAGTTTAAGATTGCCATAAAAGAATTTATTGCATAGATTCTTACAATGCAATAACTTGAAAGTTTTTAGCTCGCTAAGAAAGCCAGAAGGCATACGACCCCGGTACAAGTCTTTCACGTCCACACCAACGAGATGCAGCTCAACCAAATTGGAGAAGACACTCGCATCACCTAAAGGCTCTATGATATCAAGAAGGCACTCAATGTCAACACAGTCATACAAACATAGCTTAATTAGGCCCTTCATGACTCCATCTTTCATAGGAATAAGGCCAGGAACAAAACTTCTCCATCTTGCTTCTCTCATTTCCCACAATTCAAGAATCTCCGCTCTTTCCACAAGGTACTTAAACATTTCTTCAGGCATTAAATTCTTCACATGTTTTGTATTGAAGCATTTGTAGAGGCCATTATCTTCATCAACAAAATATTGAAGCCCAGAACAAGCTATAGAATACATTTGCAGTGCAGGATGAGACTTGCCATGAGCAACTTCATCTTTATCTTCTGGCTCTGAGTCTATGGCATGGACATTCTTGACAAAATACAGTTCTTCCAATCGTGAACAACTGCCAACAACTTCAAATGGGTTCTTCCTCTCAATTTTACATCTTCTTATCCCTAACAATCTCAAGTTCTCTAATTGCACAATTTCTTTTGGTAAGTCCATGATCAAACAATTTTCGAATTCGAGAGTCACAAGATTGTTGAGGTGTACCAAAATAGAGATGTCGCCTAATTTCCAACCATTCAAGATGAGAGTTTGCATATTTTTTAATGAAAGAAATGATTGTAATGAAAGAGTGGGATATACCACATCTTTATCATAACATAAAAAAAGAACTCTAAGGTTGATCATATCTTTAATCATTGCATGTGAATCTTCCACTTTAACTTCTCCCTTTATCCAAAGTAGTAGAACCGTAAGTTTTGTGCCACCTAAATGATTGGGAAAGCCATTGTTACTCCAAGACAAAAATTTCAAGTTTGATTTCAATTCTCCACTTGAATTCATAATGACTTGTACATCTTTGTCTTCTATCCACAGGGCTACTTCACGAACTAAATCATGCATCTTTACACATGCTTCCTTAGTCTCCAACAACAAAAAGGATTTTATAAGGTCATTTTTTGCCAGAATCAGTTTTTCTCTTAGTTTGGAATAGTTCTTTGCTTCACCAAAAAGGCCCAACCCAATGCCAAGTTTGTTTAAAAGTTCCATAGGAATTTCATAATCTTTAGGGAAGAGAGAGCATAAGAGCAAGAGGCCTTTGGCTTTATTTTCAAGTCTATCATAGCTCAACTTCAGACTACTACGAACCTTTATCCAGTCTTTGTAATCATCATTATGCAGTGGCTCAGAGTTTAGCAAGGGCTTCAAAACATTCTTCCATTCTCTTACCTGCAAACCCTTTAGCATCGTCGCTATCGCCACAATTGCAAGTGGTAGTCCTCCACAGGCGTTCACAATCTCTTGTGCCAAATCCATGAATTCACTGGTAGAATCTTCACTTCTCGTTCCAACTTGTTTGATAAAAATATCCAATCCATCCCTGCCTTCCAATGTATTTAGTGAAACTGTCGGTTGGCATCCCATCGCTTCACAAACTTTTGAATCGCGTGTGGTTATCAAAACACAACAATTCTTGTGATTATTGGGAATTCCAATGTCTCTGAGCTCTAGCTTTCCCCAAATGTCGTCAAGTATTATAAGTACCTTCGGTTTACTGTTAGCAATTCTGGACCACAAAGCCTTTGAGTGTTGTTCTTCTTCCTCTCCCTCCAATTGAAAATTCAATTGCCCAGCAATGTTGTGTCTGATCTTGTTGATATCTAGTGGATTAGACACAGTCGTAAAGATGACTTCCTGAAATGAGTTAGATTCCTCAACATGAACACCCACTTGTTGTGCCAGTGTGGTTTTACCCATTCCCCCTAACCCTTGCAATCCAATCATGTTGTGATTTCCTTTCTCTAATGCCTCCACAAGTTGGTCGAATTTTAACTTCCTACTCTTAAAATCAATAAACATTGGTGGAGCATAGAATTTTATGCCTGGGTTTTTAGATGGACGTGCCACTCTGGTAAACTCACGTCTTCTTTCGAAGAAACCTGTAATATCTAGCGTCTTCTGTTCCAGCTCCTTCGCTTGCCGGTATTGCCAAATGCAATTACAACACAAACCATAAAAACATTTCTGCCTTGTTTTAATGTCCTCGTTAATTACAACATCAACATCTTTTATCCATAATTCAACCCCGTCTTCAACTCGAGTCTCATCTTTTTTACTGGCATCTTCAATATCTTTTTGCACCTCATCTCGTTTTGCTTTCAATTGCCTCTTTGCATCCTCAAACTTTGTAGCATAAGTATTGAAACAACATAAATAACCAGCTTCTTTTAGCACTCCATCGATCAATCTCTGGCCACAATTTTCCGCAAGATTTTCCGCAATGCTTGTCATCTAACAAGGAATATGTGAGATTGTAGGTAGAGTCTTTCCTACTCTCTACAAACGAAACGGTTGGACCCTAAAATATTAAAGTAATTGAAAGCTTTGATGATATAGCATGTTTTACAAACTTTCATTAATTAATATAGAGTTAAAGGGATTTGGGGTGTCTCTCCTGCACCTGCTCCGTTGCGCCTCAAATTTGGGGTCCTTCCCCGATATTGTTTTATTATTTCTTTTCAACATTAGATTCTACATATAATGAGTAAAATTTTAATATCTTATGAGCAAAAAATAATATTGTTTTAAATTTTTTTTATTTTTCAAACAAAAGGTACAGATTTAATACTCTATTTTTTTTTACAATTTAGAGTATTAAATCTTTAAAAAAATTATAAAAATTGAAAACAACACTTTTACCCATAAGATATTACAAGTTCACCTATTTTATGTAAAATATAATGATGAAAAGAAACAAGAAACATATTTGAGAAGTGCCCCAAATTTGAGGCATAGCTACGTGGAGCTGACATCCCTAGCTTGAGTTAAAGTGCATTGGGCACTATAAAGTTTATTTGGATGCAAAAGTTCACCGTAAAAGTTTAAAATGATACAAAATAGAGTGTTGTTGAACTATTAATTTTGAAACTGTTTTAAATTAGTTATGATTTTTTAAATTTTTTCAAAAAATCTCATTCCAACAAGTGTTAGAACCTTAAGCTCTTAAGGAAAGTTTTTAATTGGTGGTCTAATTGGGATTCTAATGGGTCATTTGTGGTTTTTAAATGGTTAAAAAGCTCTGACAAGTGATCCTAAAATAAGAAGGCATTTTTGGTATCAGAGTTTGATTTCAACCCTAGGATCTATAGGGAATGGGCCAACCACACTATAACACTTCTTGATAGCCTTGAAAACTTAATTTCAGTGTGAAGATCAGTTTGGTTTTCCAAAACTCATCCTTACGGATACTTACTTTTCTTATAAGAGGACGGAAAGTCAACTTTTCTCAATAATGCCTTCCACAAGGAAATTAAATCTCCTTTTTCTATTTCTTGAAGACATTTTAGCCGAAAGAGAAAAATCAACCAACGAAGACAAAACCAAAAGGAGCAAAATTTCAATAGAAAAAGTTACAACACACAAACAGTTAAAACATATAGGGGAAAGCTTTATATTGGCAAAAGAGGTATCCATGTGTAAGCACATATAACAATTTAAATGACCAATTTAGAATAATGTAATAATCTTGAATCTCAACATCCTTGATATAATTTATTTTGATGATAGTTTCAGAACTATCTTCCTCGAGGATTCATGCCAGACAAGTTGAGGAAAAAGAAAGGAGATGAGAGAACAGACTAGCTTGAACCAGTGGGAAGCGTAAAGTTACTTTATGTAAACAAATGTATCATGAATAGGAACGACAATGATTTTGCAAATTTGAGTTCATGAGCAATCAATAGAGATTCAATCTCACTTAAGGATAATGGAGTTCGTTGAGAACAGCGGAAATGACTGATTCTTACTCATCGTGCAATTCATCAAGGATGACTTCAACTTATTGGTTCTGTTCATTGACAGAGTATCCAGTGGAAATAAGCGCATTAGATAATGATTTGATACGCAACACAAACTCAAAGATCGAGCAATCGTTTTTCTTTGAATTTTGAAGTTCTTTTTTGTATTGAGAAATCTTGGCACGTGTATGTGCTTGAAAGAAATCCTGGATCCGCTTCCATGCGGAGTGAGACATTAAACATCAAACTAAGGGAGGTAGCATAATGTCCAAGACGGTTCTGGAGCCAAGAGAAGTTCAATTGATCTTGCTGGTACCAAACGAGGTATTCAGGTGATACCTTGTCGAAATCAAGGTTTTTGAAGGTTTTAAACTGCGGTGATGAACAGCTGTCTCAAGGTAGTGGAATAGACCGTGGCTACAAATCGCTGATTCAAGCTACTTCCATACAAGGTAGTTCCATTGATCTAGCTTCAATGAAACAAAGTGATTGAAGGTTACGAGTTCGTCGACCTTTCAAGCATCAACTACAACCAGCTTCGTTGCCTGAGATGAAGCGGATGAAGAAACAGAAGACATAGTTTGGTAATGGAATGCTCTGAAACCAGGTACCAAATCTAGAGAAAGTAAGAGAGAGAGAGCAACAGTTTGACTAGAGAATGAATAATTTTTATTGAGCTGAAGAAAACACTTTTTAAAATGCTATCTTATGGTTTTTAAACTAAAAAAAGCCGTAAAAAACCCTCCACCCAGTAAAAAGAGGCGGGTGTCTCTTTAGCTTACCATGATGTTTTTTGTCTTTTCATGGCGGTTTGGCGAAAACCGCCATAAAAAGATTTCGAATTTAAAAGCCTTATTGTGAATAGTTTTCACCTTTCACTTTGTGGTCCCTCTATCGCGCCCCACCACAGACTCAATGACAGCCCAAGATCGGCCTTTTCTTCCAGTTTCCTATGCCACCACTCACTCTGTCGCCATCATTGTCATTCTTATTGTCATGTTTCTTGTAAGTCGTCATTTCTCTGCTTATCTATTGCTTTTTTGTTTGTTTGTTGGTTTAAACTTTAATATTTGAGTTTTGGGCTATTTGAATAAAATTTTAAAAAAAAATTTTAGACAACTTTTAAAAAAAATTAAAGAAGAGTATAAAAAAATAATTTTAAATAAATGAGTGTTTAGATAGTTATTGTTAAAAGGATTTTTATAAGTGAAAAATTATCAGAAAAGGTATGACTTTATTAAAAGTAGGAGAGAAGAGAGAGGAGAGAAGACAGAAAGTAGAGATGAGAGAGATAGTGTAAAAAAAAAAGTAAGGGTAAAATAGTAATTGGATAGCTTCATAAGCTCTTTTACTATTCCAAAAACTAGTTCAGTAGCTTATCCAAAATCTTGATTTTAAACCATAGTTTAGTCCAAAAGCCATTTTGAACAAATATTAATGTTTACTTTAAAATTTTTCTAAACTAAAATTTAGGCTAAAATACCCTTTTAAAACCACAGTTTTATACCTTACCAAATAGGCACTGTGTTTCCTTATGTTCAATACTTGATTTTAGTAGTTTTTTTGTTATTAGACTTGTTCTTATCTGTGTATAGTTGTTTTATGAACATTTTTGAGTAACAAGTCATTGTAATTGAAACTTTTTGTTGTTATTTGGCACAAATAATTTATGTATTTGTTATGAGCGTCATTGAAATAGTTATGAAACTATGTTTGTGGTATTACTTTTATGTTATATTGATTCTTTATTTTTGAGATATTTATTATGTATTTGTTGCTTTTTGTTTGAGCAATTTGAATATCATTTAGAAAAATTATAAATTAAGCTAAAAGCTCTGGTTAACAAGAAACTTACATGTCAAGTTTAATGGATAACCGATTTTATTTGATTTTTTTATTTTGAACTTAGAATTTTTACTCTAAAAGGAGATCTATGGAATTGTTGTGGAACGGGTATGTTGAAATTAGTTTGTTGGTTTCTGCTATTGTTGGTTGGTTGATCGATATTGTTAATTGGTTTGTTTATTGATTTGAATGTTGTTTAAATTATTTAAGATTCCTTACATTTAAGGGGAAACTCTACCAAATTTTTATAAAATAAAGCATTCCTTTTAATTTAATAATTATGCTAAATGACTATGTAGAACAATGGATCGTAGTTGGATGAAAATTAATAGAATTAATAAGGAATATGAGGATGAGGTTAAAAGGTTTCTTGAGTTTTCTTAGAGAAATATGCCTAATAAAAGTGATAGGTTGTATTATTGTCTTTATGTCAAGTATTTAAACATTAGCGAGTGGAGTATTGCTAAGTTAAGAGAGTATCTTATTTGTGATGAGATAAATTTAAAGTACAAAAATTAGATTTTGCATGATGAAATTATAAAGACTTTTTTGTTGAGAAGGAAGAAAGTTGTGAATCGTGACTTTAGTGATAGAATTATGGATTTATGCCATGATATTGGGGCCAAGCCCTTTGGACAGTTCTTTTTAACATCTAAAAGCTTGCATAGTGATACATAAATGCTTGTGTACTTAAGGAGTAATTACACAAGGTTGACAATTGAATTAAAGTTTATGAACTTGGAGGCAAAATTTGGTTGGACTGATTAGTTTCTCAGAATTTCTCGAGTTGCTGGGTGATTCTCTTCCTATAGGGAATTCACTTCCAAAAGGAATATACGAGGCAAAGAAAATTTTGTGTTCGATGGGTTTGGAGTACAAGAAGATACATGTGTGCCCAAATGACTGCATACTATATAAAAATGAGTATGAAGGGTTATGTAAATGCCATAAATGTGGTACTTCAAAATACAAAGCGAAGAAAGATGATGGAAATTGTGATGAGATGAACAAAGATTCTCCTTTGAAGGTGTTGTGGTATATTTCACTAATATCATATTTTAAGTGTTTGTATGCTAATGCTACATAAGCAAAGAACCTGAGATGACATACTATTAGAAAAAATACTTATCACGACGCTACCTAATGATGGTTAAAAGAAAAAATACCGTAAAAAAAAAGCTGTGGCATATTCATAAATAAGTCCCATTTTAAAACCTTTTCACAGTAATTTTATACACAACTGCAAAGTATATTTTAACGGCGGTTCTCATCAAAATTGATGTTAAAAGGTGTCCAATGAGCTTATAAAAACTCGGTTGGACCTTACTTATAACGGCAGTTTTGTTAAAAACTGCTGCTATAAGTTTTTACAGACTTTTAACGGCAATTTTTATAGAAAATCACCATTCAAAGTCCCATTAAATTTCAAAAACCCTGGCGCAAGTATAGTTCTATTTTCACTTTTTCACAGTTGTGTGTGTTCTGTTGCTCTACTGAACCCCGACAGACTTGCACAAATGTCATTTCCTGACATTTTACTCCTATTTTTAGTAATTATCTCTATTGATAATGTCATTCTCTGTCTCGTTCTACGTCGTCATGTCGTAAGTCACCATTTAACTTCGTTATTTGCTCATTTTTCTTACTTTTTAGGTTGTTTGTTGTTTATAAGTTGTAATACATCATATAGGCTATCATCCTTACATTAAAGAGATGATTTTTGTAGTTTTGATTTATTACATTTGTTCATATTTGTTTGTTGGTGCATTTTTTGAATTTTTCAAATCTGTGTGTGTTTTTGTCAATTGTTCTGTTGTTAATTTATTTGTTATAAATTGTAATAGATATTATGGTCTATCTTACATTACTAAACATTTCATTGTTGTAGCATTTGGATTATGCATTAGTTCATATTTTGTTATGGGTGTGTGTGTGTGTGCAAATTTTGAAAAATAATACATTGTTATTGGAATTTGTTGTTATTAATTGGATTATTAAAAATATTGGTTCATATTTATTTCCTATTTGATAGATTTAGTTACTATTTAAGATTATTTACATTAAAGAGAATAATGGATCGTAATTGGATGAAAGTTAAGAGAATTACTAAGGAATATAAAGATAGGGTAGAAAGCTTTCTTGAATTTGTTGAGATAAATACTTTGAAGAAAAGTGATGGGTTGTTCTTTTGTCCCTGTGTTAATTGTTTCAACTGTAACCGAGAGTATCTTATATATGATGGGATAACTTTAAGATATACAAATTGGATTTGACACAGTGAGATTAAGAGGAATCATTTGCGTGAAAATGAGGAAGTTAAAACGATAACTTTGAAGATATAATTCTGGATATGTTTCGTGATATTGGAGCTGAATCCTTTCCACAGTTCTCTCTTATATGTGAAAGTTTGCATAGTGGTGTCGAGATGCTATTGTACTCTGGAAGTAAAGATAAGTATACAAGGTTAAAATTTGTGTTGCGATTAATAAATTTGAAATTGAGAAATGGTTAAACCAATTCTAGTGTGACGAAATTGCTCAAGTTGTTGAGTGATTCCTTCTTGTAGGCAATACACTACCAAAATTAATGTACAAGACAAAGAAAATATTGTGTCTGATAGGTTTGTCATATAAGAAGATACATACGTGCCCTAACGACTGCATATTGTACATAAATGAGTATGAATGACTGAATAAGTGCCTTAAATGTGGCACTTCAAGATATAAAGTGAAAAAAGAAGTTGATGATTATTACCAAAAGCTCTCCTTCGAAGGTGTTAAATGAGTATGAACGACTGCATATTGGACGCTCATAAGAATATGCTCAGAAACATGAACCTAAGAAAGAGTAATATGCAACTAGTTAATGAGCATAACATGTCTTTTGTAGAATGTTTCAAGCAAGAAGTGTTAAAGAATAACAATCCTTTTGAGACAATACAAATGCTAGTTGTTGGCCTCATTTTGAAGTAGTGTGTTGGGAAGGATATGACATAAATGGTTACTCTTTTCACATAGAAGCCCAAGATGTTAAAAGTATAATGCAAAACAGTGGGGTGATGGTTGTGGGCTTGTGGCTGAAGTGATGCATTTTGCTGGTTTAAAAGATAAAAGGCCAACATTGGTGTCCATGCCATATTATGGAGTGATTTAAGAGATTTAGGAGGCTAGATAGTTATTCCAAGTTTAAAGTGTCAATCTTTAAATTTAAGTGGGTTAATAGTAATGATGTTTACGTAGATGAGAAATTTGGATTTATTTTAGTTAGTCTTTAGAGAGTTGGATACTTAGATGAGCCATTCATCTTAACAAGTCAAGCAATTCAAGTGTTTTATGTCACTGATCTAATAAATAAAAATCTTTCCATTGTGCTCCAAGTTAAAAGGCAAGTGATTGGTGATGACATTAACTTAGGGTTCAACCTCGACGAAACCCTATCTTTCTCAACTGCTCGACCTAAAACAACAGAGTTTGATTTGGTAGATATGAATATGCTGTTAAGGATGATCATTGTGAAAGAATTTGGGTGGATACAAACTAGTAGGAAATTAGTTTATTTTGTTATAATAAATGTCCGTTTGATTACTTAATTTATTGCATGATTAATATTTTTGGTTTTTATATTTACTTATTGTTTTGTAAACGTGATGATGTATATTTTTAGTTAATATTTGTTCAATAGTCTTTTATAGGATTCATCATTCAACCATTTTCTTCTTATATATACGATGTACAAAAATATAGGTTTATTGAAAGTTTACTAATTTAGATTATTTTATAACTATTTGGATTTTGGGATTGCTGACTTCATACTTTGCTGTCTAGAATTAATTGGTCTGTCTTAATTATACTAAATGCAGGATGGCATAAAATAAAAAATAAATAAAAATCTTAAAAAAAGGCTTTCCACGGCGGTTTTACAAAAAATCGCTGTGTAAAGCTAAAAAAAATTCTACTTATGGAAAATTGATATATTAAGGGCGGTTAAAAACCACAGTTAATGTATCAACCTTTAATGGTGGTTTTAATAAAAAATCGCCGTTAAAAGGTAGACTTACAATAGACGGTAAAATTCATACTGCTTGAAAAACCGAAATGAAATGCCACATTTAACAGTCGTTATAAGCCTTTTTTCCAATAGTGGCATTCTGATAGGAAATAAGTGATGAACAACTTTGTCACCCGACTGATTCTCCTCAATTGAAGATAATAAATAAAAAAATTTTGAATTTGGTAGTAAGTCAAGAAACCTTTGACTTAGGCTCTATACCAAAGGAATTAATCTATATAGCAATCTCAAAAGTATACATAGTGCTTGGACAGTTATCTTTGTGATTTATAAATTGCCTCTATGGTTGTGTATGAAGTGAAAGTATATCATGTTATGTCTTTGATGATCTAGTCACTAAAACAACTGAGAAACAATATTTATGTATACTTGGCACCCTTGATTGAGGATTTGAAGAAACTGTAACAAGAAGGTGTTGATGTATTTGATGCATATAAACAAGAAAAATCAAAATACGCATCATGATCTTCACCATGATAAATGACTTTCTGGCGTATGACAACTTGTCAGGATACAGTGTTAAGAGGCATAAAATGTGTCTTATATATGAAGAAGGAACTCACTATATGCAATTCAAGTATGGAAGGAAGCCGATTTATCTTTTTCACATAAGGTTTCTTAGTTGACATGGCCTTTATCGTAGGTTGAAGAATGCCCTTAATAGCTCATAGGAATATCAAATGGCTCTAATACCATTAACTAGAAGAGAAGTTTATCAATGGGTTGAGGGAGTTAATGTTGTCTTCTGTAAATTGATTAAGAAGCAGGTGAGTGAGAGGAATATATGAACAAAAAAGGTATATCATCTTTAATCTTATTGGTGGAGTTTTAAAGTGAGACATAGTCTAGATGTCATGCATGTGGAGAAAAAGGTGTGAGCTTTTTTCGTATGCTTCTGCACATAAGTGGAAAGAGTATGAATGGAATCAATGCTACAGAGATTTGGTTGAAATGGGAATAAGAGCATACATCCACAATAAAGAGAAAGTAGTAAGACGGCTTACTTGCACCCAGCAGCAGACACATTGTCTAAGAAAGAAAAAGCAAGCTTATTAGAGTATTTGCATGGTATTAAGGTGCCACAAGGGTATTCATCTAATTTTAGGAAGATTATTTCAATGCAAAATTTAAAGATAATTGGATGAATTCCCATGATTGTCAAATATTGATACAACAATTACTATTAGTGATTATTCAAGGCATCATGAAAGATGATGTGAAGAGCACTGTTATTAAACTTTGTATGTTCTTCAATGCTACTTATAGCAAAGTAAATGATCCTGCTGAGTTAGACTAATTGAAAAATGAAGGTTATGTTATCCTTTCCCAATTAGAGATACACTTTCCTCCACTATTTTTTGATATTATGATCCATTTGATAGCTTGCTTGGTACGGGAGATAATACTTTATAGCATTGTGTGTTTAAGGTGTATGTACTTGTTTGATATATATATATATATATGAAAAATTCTAAAAAGGTATTCTAAGGATCATTGTTGGCCTGAGGCATTAATTGTTGAGAGATATATAGCCAAGGGGGTTGTTTAGTTTTGTAACACATATGTTGATGGGCTAAAGATAGTTGTACTTCCTCAATCTTAGCATGATTATGAGAGAATAAGTAAGGGTACATGGGGTACCAAAGTTCTGGTCCATCCAAAGTGATACAAGTACATCTTTACATTTTAAACAATAAGGATAAGGTTCTATCTTATTTGGATGCTCACAAGAATATGCTGAGGAGCATGAACTCAAGAAAAAGTGATATGCAACTAGCTAATGAGTATAATAAATAATTTGAAGAGTGGTCCAAGTAAGAAGTGTTAAAGGATGACAATCCTTTTGAAACAATATAAAATCTAGTTGCAGACTTTGCTTATTTGAGCTATATAAACTTAGTTTGTAATGAATTTACATTTTAATTAACTAAACTAACTTAGTTGTTTTTGTTTCATTTTCATAGGCTGAGTAAGAAGAACCAAAAAATAGCCAAACAAAATGTGTACCCGTACTACATGTCTCGAGGGGGGCTACAACACTCTGGAAAAAGGATATGATGGAGGAGGAATTGCAGGATGTACAAAAGGCTGCTATATCATACCCTACTAGAATCATTACAACCATCCAATGTTCATCTCACCAACAAAAATAGAAGGCGGAAGGGGTTAAGAAAGGAAAGTACATCATTTTAAAGGACCGCTAATGTTGTTGTGAGGATTGTAAATAATTAATTTAAATATAAAACATTATACATGATAACGTGATCTTTAGTTATTTTAAATTGATTACTTGTATGTTATATGATGTACTTGAGGAGCAAGCAACTTAATGGTCATTCATTCCTGAACAAGGAATAGATATCTTGGAAACTGCTATTGGAAAGCCTGAACACCCTGGTCGAGTTAGAGGGGCTCCTAAAGAGGTTGGTCGTAAAGGGTTTTTTGGCTCCACTTCTTAAAGAACTAATCATCCTTTGCAAGCATGGTATCCAGAGAGAAGCTAAACAATGTTCGAGCTGAACTTAGTGAACTAAGTGAAGATACAAAAGATGTGTGAGGAAATGGATGCTAGGCTCCAACAAGCTATGATAATGATGGGTTTGCCCACTGCCTCTCAAATGCCTGAGTATTTGAACCGTTAAAGGTAATAAATAATCATCACTTCCTTTCAATATTTCAATCGTCACAAGTAACAATCACATGTAATTTATCTTGAGTAATTTCTTTCAATATTTCAGGTTGAGTAATTCCAAATGACCAAGTGAGGGTGATGGTAGAAAAGGTTAGAAATGGTCATGGTAGCACAACAGTGCCCTGCCTCACTGACAAGATCCAAATATTGGTAAATGCTATAGAAAATTTCATTTTATGGTCAACATCTCTTGTTAGAAGA
Organism: Leucaena leucocephala; assembly: GCA_037074615.1. Classification (NCBI taxonomy): domain Eukaryota; kingdom Viridiplantae; phylum Streptophyta; class Magnoliopsida; order Fabales; family Fabaceae; genus Leucaena; species Leucaena leucocephala. The sequence goes on along the minus strand of CM073540.1, from coordinate 10,555,420 downwards.
AAAGTACCAGCGATAGAAACAGCAAAGAAGCCGGCATCGAAAAAGGTGAAAGAGGAACCAGCATAAAAAATGTGGCATAGGAGCCAACATCAAAGAAGGAAGTAGAGAAGCCAGCATCGAAAAATGCCGAAGAGAAGCTCAAGCACCTTGATCTAACTATTGCCTCAAGATTCAAACGTCTATCATTGCTTCATTCTATGGTGGAGCATTTGGAGGATACACTTAGCTTTCATATTATTTCCCACAAAAAACTAATAATAATAAAGACATTATTTTTATGTAAATATTAATACCCATGGTTTTCTTATTATTTTTCAATAAATTAAAAAAATATAAATTTTTGATGCAAAGGGAGAAGGCTATTTGTGAAAAACTAGCGTAAACAATGGGTGTATGTAACAAATGACAAAAAATTGACAAGAGGAGCACAAGTAAGAATTGATCATTGAGAATATGGATACTTACTTCTCTTGGAAGAGGATGGAAATTCAACTAATTTGCTCAATGATGCCTTAATCGACAAGGAAATTAAATCTCCTTTTTCTATTCCTTGGAGAGATTTCAGCCGGAAGAGCAAAATCAGCCAACGAAGACAAAACTGAAAGGAAAAAAAAGTCAAATAGAAAAAGGTTACAACACACAAACAGTTAAAACATATAGGTGAAAGCTTTATTGGCAGAAGAGATATGGATGCGCACACGCATATGTAACAACTTCTTAAATAAAGAAGAAAGGAGAGGAGAGGACATACCAGCTTGAAGCAGTGGGAAGTGTAAACTAACTTTGTCTGTGCAACCAGATGTATCACGAACAGGAAAGGCAGCTCTCAAGCCATTATCACGCAACCAAACAGGACGATGAAATCTGTGCCATCAAATTCTTTTGTCGTGAATTTAATTTACTTTTCGAAACCTTAATGAGAGTATGAATAAAATTAATTACTTCAATTTTAATGAGAAGTTTCATGTACAAAAGTCATGAACGTTGATATGTAAGGCCTCTTTCAGAGTATTGGTAGATTGCCAAGCATGTTTGAATAATTGGATTCAAGGAATGGACGGATGGGCTCGGACTTTCTTTTGTCACCCTGTTTAGGGCTTAGTGAAGTTACCTTGGAAACGGGTGGAAATAATAATATTTGTTAGTGGTATTTTTGCATTGAGAAGTAGAATTCCCAAACTTCTTGTAAAGTCAAGTCCTCATTTACAATTTTTTGAGGCTTGTAACTTGGGATATTGAATTTTAAATATTTTTTTAGGCGAGTAACCAAGTTGATTTTCATCTCCATTCCTCTCTTCTCTTGTTCTTTGAGCTAGACATCGTGATTATGGTTTATCTTGGGACCCATTTTCTTGTGTTTAATATTTGAAGATTGATGTTGAATGCCCTACATATAATGCTTGAGTTGAGCTTTAATTCGTGTTTATTGTTATAGTTGAGGTTTGATGGATAACTATTACATTGGTACTTGCTTGCAACATTCACTGACTTCTGGGGTTTGTTCATGTGATTTTGGGATAATTTAAGTTTAGGTTCTAATCAGTTTAGATTAACTTGAGTCATTATAAAATTATCATTTTTGCCACTACCAAATAAGTATATTGTCTCAGATAAATCTATAATAATAATCAAGGGGATTATATATATCTTTTTGTTTTGGTGAATACAAGTTTATATAAGTTGAGTTCTAAGGGCTCACCAGAGTCAGTGTATACCTCCAAACTTAAATAGTATTTACAAAGATACTTATTGATTGCCCGTCAATAAGGTTTTCATATCAATAGTGGGATTTAAACTCATAATTTTTTAAGAGATGAGTCAATTTTTTATCAATAGAACTGACATTTGTTAGCGTTATAGGTATCTTTTTACTCTCATCGATTATTGAAAACATTGGTGGAAAACCAACTCGATTTGATGTACTTTAACAAGTGCAAAAGGAAACATGAACAGAAAGTGAGAAACACAATCAGGATATATTACTGCTCAATACGTTGCTCACCGAAAGTTAATTTAGAGATCTCAACGGCATTGATGTATGGCTTCAAGCAGGAAGGCTTCTTTCATATTCTATTAAAGGAAGAAGCAAAAGACACACAAGAACAGACCAATATATAATATGAAGAGGAAGCTGAAAATGACACCAAATTAAAGACCTTTTTAAGGGACAAATAGCCGAAAAAGACGCTGTAGAATTTGAAGCAAGGACCAAGGTCCATGTACGTTGGAGGGGTTAAAAAGTTTTATGGACCAAAATGCCCCTTCTCATACTTGGTTGGAAATAAAAAAAAGGCGAACATAATGGACTCTGAATATACAATTTAATTAGTTCCGTAAACATAAAATAAAATGTTTGTTTTACATACAAAATAGAATATAAAAGCAAGTGAGAAATGGAAATCTTCACAAGGAGCAAAACAGAAAGAAAGAAAGAACCAGTTTGTATAACCCAAGCATGGTCAAGTCGGGGCGCCAGAAAATAACTAATCCTTCTGTAAGTAAAGCATAATGTATAAGCAGTAGATATCTACGGACTCAGAAACACAGGACACGGGAAAGAGTCGAGAGAGAAGGAATTGAACATAAAATAATTATTCGAATCCAACAATAAAGAAAGATTTGATTACGTACCACGAAACTGCATCAAGTCTTTGCATTGGGAGCTAATTGAGTCTAGAATCTGCAGACAGATGAATCCAATACAACAAATAAGAATGACTCCGCTCACGGAGATGGTAGAAGACGAAAGAGACAAAGGCTATAGAAGTTATGGGCGTGGAAGGTGCAAAGCAAGAACTTGAGTAAGAACGAAGGAACAAGATTCGAAACTGTCCCTCCTTTAGTCTTTGATAAGTGCATATTTTATAGTTAAATAGTAGATTTTGTGATATATTGGATTAAATTTCTAAATATTTTATACCTATTTAATTTATTTTATATATTTTCTCTCTAGTTTTTATTGTTAGGGGAAATACAATTTTAAAAAGAATTCAAAGAAAATAAATAAAGAAAAGAGAGAATTGATAACCCCACATGAGTTCAAAGGAATAAAAGAAGCAGATGGGGCACGCAAGCATCAAGCGCATATATATATATATATAAGTCCGACATGATGGATAAAGGGAGGAGGATCTAATATTCTAATTACTATGGAGAATTTCTCTCTTTATTTTCTTCTAATTGTTTATCATGATTGAGGATTTTGGATCGATATTATTTATTAATTTTATCCCGCGTTCTAAATTACCTAGTTAGGGTTAGGGATGTAGCCAAAATGAAAAACTAGTTTTCTAATATTTTGTTTTGGTTGTTTTATGGATTTTTACTTTTGAATATATTTTATTTTTTTAAATATCTATTTCACTTGTGCCTTTTGTTAATTTCACTTGTACCACTAAATTAAAGATGTAGTGAGGAGTGAAAAGAGAATCAAGATCTACAAAAATAGACGCAAATAATTAGGTTTGGAATAGTTCTAGAGATTTATGTTGACTTGAGTCTAATTATTGTACAGTATTCTGAGAATAAATCAACACTAATTCAAAAGCTAAGCGACTAATAATTCAGGAAAATACATATTAGGACATTTTAAAATTAATTATCACTATATATAATTTCTTAAGAGTATTAGAACCTAACAACGTACCGGGTGAATCTAACTCCCAAGACTCCTATATAGACAGGAGGGAGTCGTATAATTTTGATTTATGATTATAATCATAGAAAGGAGCGTCCATTGTTTCGGAATCTGGAAAAGAAAAAAACAATTAAAGCTGCAGACGTTCTTTCCTTGGAAGAAGTGATCACTATAAGTTATTCGTCCATAAATATTATAAAAAAAAATTATTCGTCCATAAATATTATAAAAAAAAATTATTCGTCCATAATGATAAATTATTTAATTATTTATCAATATTATGTTTTCTGAGTCTCTAGTATTTTCTTCTTCTTTTTTTCCTTTTTATTCTTCTTTTTCTTCTTGGTTTGTATGGAACTTTACAAACTGACAAGTCTAAAAAAAGTTAAAAAAATAATAATAGAATAGTAGACCAATTTAGTCACTTAATTACATCTAGATCCGAATCATATTATATTCATCTTTTTTGAAATAGTTGGACCCACTTAGAGAAGATTGTAACAACTTCTAGTGAGATAGGATGACATTTGAAAAATCTAAAGTGTTGTTCGGGATATATAGACATAAATTTAAGGCCCTTCTTAAGAGTAAAATAGTTAGTATTTTTAAATATCTAAAGATTTAATCCTTCATGAGGTTTTCAAGTTAAGTTCATGAAAGTGAAGATATCCGAGCAACTCATTATCATAACTAATCAATTGATAATAAATGCAAAAGATATAATTAATTTATATAATAATTAATTATTTTAAGTAAAATATATATATTATCTTAATTATCTCCTAAATTAAATTATTTGTGCACGCTTTGACCTTCTTCCAATCATTCATGTAAATTAATAAGGTTTACTGTTTACTGACTAGACACACGTACTTGCTATAACCCCTAATTGGTTGGCCCAAACCGCTCAATGGCAGCATCATACTTTCACTAATAATCATAGAGAGCTATTTAATAATGAGCCTATTATTGTACCTATGACCCTAGGTAAAACATTCTACTTTTACTCCTTATAGTATATGTTCGAAAGCATTGCTGACTAGCGAAAATATTGTTTTAGTTCATAAATTAAAACTTTTCAATCTAATCCTCAACTACTATTTATTATTCATTTTTTAAATTAACAATCTAAATTTAAAAACTTATAACTAATTTAAAAAAAAATCGTATAGAAGAGCTCTAAATTTCTATTTGATACTCTTTTATAGCTCTTAAAAAAAAGTATAAATATAAACATTTATTATCCCATTTAATACAGTTAATTCGTCAAAATTTATTATTCATTTGATTAAATATAAAAATTTAAAAAATTATTTCTCTTAATGTACACATCTAATACAAGCGTACTACCTATATATTTAAAGCTTAGTATATTTAGGATGTGCATACCTACCAAATTTTGTGACTAAACTTATCCATTTACTAGGTCAAACTGAAATCAAAACAGAACTACTCTATAACCTATATTTTTACCTTTCTAACTTCTTTTATCAATTCTTTTTAATTATTCTAACATGCATAAACATTTAACTTAAATTCCCATACGCTCATATACATCATATAAATATATCATAATTATTCTCTATAATTTAATTACATAAATTGACATTTTTCATATTAATTACATAAATAGAAAAATCTACATCACATACTAGAATATAACATTTCTCTATTTCCTCTCTTCTTGAGCTTTTCTTCATGCATACTTCATTTTTCATATTTGACCTATTATAGTTGAATAAAAGGGAGTGAGATTCTGAGGTATCTCAATAATAAATAATTATCATTCATCCAATCAATTTATGCTTCCATTTTTGAGCTTATTAATAAATAGCATTGCCAAGCTCACAATCAAAGGCCACAATACAACTCAATAAAACATTCAACATGTTCAAACTTAAAAACAATTCACCTCATGACAAGCTAAAAAGCATAATAAAACATAAATATAATTTAAATACAAGAATGAGTAATTGCTCATTACTTACACTCCTTTTAATGCCATGGCTAAATAATTTTTAGCAACTCATTGAGGCCCTCCCTCATTTTCCCATATCACACGGCATGCATGCATGCATGCAAATACATACATACATACTTAGATACATACATACAATATAGACATACAGACGTATGTACATACGCATGCATGCATGCATACATCCATGATGCATCCATGCATACATTCATACATACATGCATGCATCCATGCACGCATGTATATTCTGTCCATAACAGCAACACCAATGTCCTCACATATATGTATATATATATATATATATATATATATATCCTAAATCAATTTGTAGCCTTCAAAAATGTCCCCAACAGCAGCACTATATATATATATATATCAAAACAGCTAAGGTAATGCATTTTCAGCTGAGTTAAATCTGAAAAACTTTTGAATTAACGATAACCTCTAACTATTTTTTTTTAAATTTTCTAAAAAAAAATTAATTCTTAAAAAATAACTATTAAATCATTTAAGCCTTTTTTAAGGAAATAAACTCTTTCATAAATTTTTAAATCCCTAAAATACTCATTTCATGATTTTCTAACTACAACATATGCCATGAAGCTAAAGATCCCCCTCTTACTAAAATCGTAGTCATCGATGCTGATATCTAGCCAAGAACTAGTACCACCTCTAGAAGTACCGATCGTAGAAAAAGATCCTCATTAGGTGTAATGAGTATGTCAAGATCAATTAACTCCTTCTTAGATCGTCGACTCATATGATATAATAAATAAATGAATAAAATAATATCAAATAATAATAATTTCAAAAAATACAATAAATAAATGAATAAAATAATATCAAATAATAATAATTTAAAAAATACAATAAATGAATGAATAAAATAATTTTAAATAATAATAATTTTAAAAACACAATAAATGAATAAATAAAATAATATCAAATAATAATTTCAAAATACTATAAACAAATAAAATAAAAAACATTTTCAAAAAATCAAAATTAAATTTAAATTCTTATATTGAGATGCGGAGTACTTTGTAAATCTAAATTTGGATCTAATGTATATATAGAATTTAGCAAAATTTTACCTAACTCACCAAGAGTGTAAAATGAGGGTAGAACTGTTTATACATAGGGTTATATTTTAATTCTACCCAAAACTACTAGAAAATATAACCTTAGATAAATCATCTCCTACCACACATCCTAATCCCTTGGCGGTGGACATTTATAACAGTTAAGGGTATAACCGTTAAAAAGTCTTTTCAATATTTCTAGCTGTAATGACCCTAAACTAGAAAAAGAAAATAAAGATAAATAATATTTCTTTAATGATATATATTATTTCTTGTAATTATAAAGTAAAAGAAGCTGGTTATTGAGTTGTTTTTAAGATGATAGGATGAAGTGAGGCATTGGGTTCAAATCCCAACCTTCCAAAGTGAATTTTTATTTTCCATACCCTCTTAACAAAATTACCAAACTACCCCTCTATCATTTTAAATCAGATAACTCCTCCTTTCCCATTTGCCTGTCGACAATAGGGAGAGACCGGTAGCAAAGAAGAAGCTTACGACTCCCTAAAAACCCACTGTAGCTGTGATCTCATTTACCTACATCGCCCGTGTTATTGTCGCCAAGACTATGCCTTCGTTCTTCTACCGTCGCATAGCTGCCGTCATTCTTCTTTTCCCTCAAAGCTCGAGCGGCCGCCAGGGAGAAGCGTTTCTCCTTCTAGGAGATTTTTCTCCTTCTCTTTCTAATCTACAAGAACATGGTAGGGAAGGCGTCATCTCTTCTATCCACCAACGTGCACGCATGAGCCTCTATCCTCTATCTATCACTGTTGCAGGTACAAATTTTTTTAGATATTCTTCTCTTTCCTCTTTTGTTTTGGTTCATGTCTATTGCTGCTATGGGTATAAATAATTTGCTGCTATTATGCTACAAGATCCGTCTTTATTGCTCGTCGTTACTGCTCTCCCTTTTCATAATTGTTGCTGTATAGATATGAGTTCAGCTGTATCTATTAATCCTTGTTGTGTCTGTGTGTAATACCTTATATTTTTAACTCCAATAGTCAAAATTTTGCCCTAAACTTTGATACAGGAAAAGTGTTTCTCTGATAGAATTTCTTGAATAATTTAGAACTTTCTCTTTTCTATCACCTATCAAAACGTTAATTTATTTTTTCCCTTTTCGTATGTATATATCATACCCATAGTAATCCACAGCCTTAACGTTGATGGCACTACCTGTGTGGTGGATTTTCCGCTTCCTGATCTTTGGAATCTTAGAAATTACAGGTTACAAAATTATATATATACATATTAATAAACTTTTAAATGAGCCATGCACGGCTCTTTCCAAAATAATATATAACACTCCAAAATTACATAACAAAAGCTTTATTCTAACTCTCACCTGCTTATCTCTCCTTATAACAATCTATGCTCCTGGAGCTACCTACTTTTGCTGCTTGTCATGGAAGAAGAAGAAAAAGGGGTGAGATTCAAAGAATCTTAATAATAACAACAATCCTTCATATATATATATACTATTCACAAAGCATGTAAAACAAGCCATATCCTCAATCAATCAACATGGTTTCGGTACAAGCTTCCCACCATCCCAGATAACGAGTAGTACCCATGTATCACAACATATATACCAATCAAATACCAACTAGGGGTGTGCATGGGCAGGGTTGGGCAGGGCAACCCCCCTGCCCGGTGCCCTGCCCGAAAAAAATATGGGCTACATTTTACAGCCCGATGCCCAGCCCTGCCCGGTAAAAGCCCTAACTATTTCGGGCTGGGCATGAGCGGGCTGGGCATGGGCGGGCTGGGCATGCCCAAATAAAAATGTCCTAACTTGAGCCATTTTTGGAACTGTAGTTAACTTGAGACAGACACATCATTTTCTGTTTTTCATGCAGAAAGTAGTTTATTACTGCCTACGGTTAATATTAATAGCCTACACTTAACATTTACCTTGTGGAATTTTCATTTGCACATTATAGAGTCAACAGATACATGTGGGGGCATTAAAGGCAATAGTTAACAAGTAAATATACTTACTTGAGATCGAGTACACTCTCGAACTGTAAGGATCCTGTCTTGATCAGGATGGAAGCATATTCCAACTTTCCCCATTGGTTCAGGATCTATAATGGAAGTTGGGAAATTTCCTTCCTAATCGAATCGACCAAACAGCCCCTTCCATTGGTTGATACCAACTTTCATTGATAGCTGATTCTATCTGCAATGATTCTTTCCACCTAAAAATACAAATCATAACTAAATTAGATGCACTGCATCATAAAACAAAGAGAATTGAAAGATCAAAGTCATAAAATGCAGAAAAACAAACCTGACTATTTTGCTTGATAATATCTAAGTCCATCTCCTTACTCACATCATTGACCTCAATCTACAAACAACACAAAGAAATGATTAAAAATTGAAACATGCCTAGCGCTTTGATAATATCAAGATATAAGTCGAGAGTAAGCTTTGAATGATAATCATTCAGGAGAAATTTGATACTAAGTACAAACATAAAGCACAGAATCATTTCCCCTGTACTGATAGGAATTAAAAAATAGCCAAGTTCTTCATAATTTTCTCTTGATTTGCAGACACAAATAATTAAAACCATGAAAAATTATACCCAATCACTAAACTAGACATCACTATGATTCTCAATTATCAGTTAATCACCAAACCAGTAGATAAATAAAAAAGAAATCAAACATCAGTTAAAAGGAATAACATAGATGATCTACAGCTAAATTGATCACATCAAACTGAAAAATCTCAAGCATTCGCTTCTTCGGTAATAGAAATGATGAGAAAGACATACAAGGGAACCACTACAAAGGCTGCAATCTTTAGCAATTCTTCAGTCTGTGGGGTAATCACTCCAATCCTTAACTAGTCTCCACTGTACCTGAAACGACAACATGTGAATCATACGAATGAGTGGAAAATTAGGAATCTTTCTGCTCAAATCACAGGAAGTTAAGCTAAGCAAGCAAGTAAACCTGACTCGATATCTATGAACCTTTATCCAAATACAGCAATGGCTGTCTGAGAAAGAATGAAGTTTGCTTCCTCGTGCGACAAAGAAAAAACTACATATTTACATCAGATTGGGGGAGGAGGGATATAGAACCAGAAAAAGCACTCCGCGATAAGAAAGAAATGTCGGTAAACTCAGGATTCAGTCACACAACTGTCGCAAAACAAAGGATTCAGTCGCAAAACTGAGCTCTCTTTCCTTTGAATGATTCGTGTAGATATGGCGCATGAGCGATCTACCGACCGGAAGAGGAGGTTTTGGCATAGCTGGAGAGTGGGTAAAGAGCTGAATTGGAAGGAAGAAGAAGCAGATCTTGAGCGTGGGTAAATAGCTGAATTGGAAGGCAGAAGTCGAGCTTGAGCTGAACTGGAGGCAGAAGCGGTGAGCTCAGGGAAAGAACAAGGCATACAAATGAGATGAACCCCAAGCGAAGCCCCCTTTTGTGTATTGTGATAAGTGATAACCGATAGGTGATATGTATATATTAAGTAAATATTACATAACCGGGCAGGGCCAAATGGGCAGGGCAGCAACCTCTGCCCGATGCCCGGCCCTGCCCGAATATTGGCCCTGCCCGAACTTGCCCATTTTTAATTGGGCCATTTTTTTCGGGCTGGGCAGGGCATTTTTTGGGCGGGCCCGGGTGGGCGCACCGGGCCATGGGCATCTTGCACAGCCCTAATACCAACGGGGGTTAGTCCGAGTAATAAGCGGCTCGGTATCGCTTAAGCGAGGTCTCGAGTTCGAGCCTTGGCGTACGCAGAAAATCCCCGTTGGGAGACTCACCCACCATAGCCAGGTGCGCGACGCGGGTCGGATCCGGATGTAGTCGGGACAAAGCTCCGGTAAACCAGGTGGGCAACCAAAAAAAAAATATATACCAATCAAATATCAACATGGTTCACGATCAATATATGCATACTCGATAAATAGTGCCTTACATTAGCAATTGTCACCCCTTATGCAGATTTCAGGAATAGGCTTCCAACCATCCCAAATGGCGAGCTTGCGCGTGTCTCTATACTTGGAATACATACCCTATGGCCCAAACAAACATGCAAAACAACACATATATAAATATAAAAAGAAAGTGTTATTACTTGGTCGCTTTTCTTCCAAAACTCTTTCTGTCCTTTCCTTAAATGGTGGCTCCGGACAATTATTAAATCCTATACAATTTATTTATATAAGGTTGATTAATACATAAACCTTAGCACAAAACACTTACATAATCAACTTTCCTCATAACTCCCTTAAATCCCAAACTCTCTTTAATGCTCTTCTCTGCATTCTATAAACTAATGTAAAACCAACTAAGCTTAATCTTTGAATTATAAGTCAAATATTTTTCCCAAAGTTCCACAATTCCTTTCTACAACTCTTTATAAAGATTATTTACTTCTGGTTTAACTTAACAATACATTCATTTAGCTTAGAAAAGCATCAAATAATCAGCTACTTTTTATATTTAAACTACTCAAATGGTACTCTTATAGCAACTCTGAACTTTCCAGTCCAAGCATAGTATTTAAACCTTTATTTTTAAATCTCTAGGCATGATTTAAACATCTATAATAATAACTCAATACTTGAAGATCTAGCTTAGTTTTTAGCCCTCTTATCTTTCCATTTTTCTTAATTCTTCTTTTTGATCCCTTATGTTCATTAAGAATATTATAACCACTTGGAACAATAAAACTTCTCTTAGATTTTCAAATTCAATCCTTTGGTCATCAACCCAAATTCAAGGGAAAAGAAGTATCTTATACAACTTAACCCAATAACTTAAACACCTATAATCCACTCGACTTATCTTGTTAATGTCTTTTCACACCCTTAAACCATTTGGAATTGTTTCCAACATTTAGAAATGCTGCGCATGATTCCCAATTCTTTAATAATCCTTTAAATCATTTCAAAAGACATTATTCATGACATCTTTTACGAACAAGAAGCGTCCTTTATCCCAAATTTATCTCAATATTGAGGTTAGCGCTTTATTGCCTTCAAATCAACTATAATAGTTCAAAATAGTTGTTCTATGATGCTTCTAATCTCCAAAGCATTCTTTTCACTAGATTTAAATACTTATGGGCTTAACTCTTTACTCCAAATCGGGGCTTATAACTTATTCTAGTTTCCAATATATGACTTCAAAACTGATTTACTAATTTTAAATTTCAAAAACATTATCCCATTTCCTCATTCTTACTAAAGAATCATCATTACCCTTCCCAAAACATATCAATACAGCAAGCTACAAACCCCAAAACAGCAAGGTTTGATTTCAGAAATCACAGCTCAAAACAAACCAAACTCAAACCACATAGCTTCCAGCTTGCGTCTCACCATTGTTTAACCCAGAAAAAAATACGATTCATATACTAATTCTTGAGCCTTCAACGAAATATCTTCTGAAAATCAACAATCCAATCTTGCAAGACAACTAGCACAGTGAGCCATTACCCGATTATTCCTAGAACAGAGCAAGGAAGAATAATTCATCATTATAATATTCTATTGCTACTGATTACAAGAAAATATAGGCCATCAAACACTTATACCCATACTCCCCTGCTCGGCAACCTTATTCAGAAACAGAAAAAAAAATGCGGCAACTGCATTGCATAATTAAGGCTTGATTTTTATGTTTTAAGCTTCATTCTTCCCTTAATCCATAATTTTATCTCAATGTCCCACTTTAATCGGTTGAAAACTTCCCATAGCTAGAGCAGACCGAAAAACACCATGCAACAATCAAAGCTTTCGATTTCCACCAGATTCCTTGTTAAGAAGTTTAAATCTTACAAAATCAACCATTATCACCTCAATCTTCAACTTTTAATCAGACCCAACTCAAAAATTGCAGATATCAGAAAAGTTCGAAGATGAAGACTGAAGTTGTGAGCTTACCCCTCTCCTCTGATCTACTCGCGTCGCTCTGTAGTCGCTCCTCCGTTGTCGGCGACCCCTTCTGCCTCTCGTCCCTCCGCTGCTCTCTCTCTCTCTCTCTCTCTCACTCGCCTGCTCTCTGCTCTGTCTGCTCTCTCTCACACTCTCGACTTCGCGTGTTCTGTTTGAGGAGAAAGGAAGACGATGATAAAATGAAGGGAAAGAGAAGGGTGTGTTGACAGGAGGAGAGCACGTGTAATGGATTGTGGGTGAGGTGTAGGCTAGAGAGGCAATTTGTAGACAGGTGCAAGACTGGTTGAGTGTGAGGGTGCCATGTGTCCTTGGCTATCTATATGAATGACGCATAGCTTTGAATTAGTTTATTGATCATCCACTTTAGTTTTAGTATTATGTCAGGTTCTTTTTTAAATTTTTTAAATATTCTGAGCTTTTTAAAAAGTATACTATAAGTTAAAATTTAGATTTTTTTTTAATTTCTTTAACTTATAATATAATTTTTTTAAAATTTTTAAGATCAACGATAAAGTTTAGCTATTTTTCTTAAATTTTTTAAAAAATTAATCCTTTTAAGAATTTAAAATTTTTATTTTAATTTATTTAAGCTTCTTTTAGAGAAATATTCTCTTACATAATTTTTTACATACTTAAAATACTATTTCTATTATTTTTCAATTTTTTTAATTTTTAATATTTTCTAAGAATTATCTCTTTTTTTGTCATTTTTCTAAAATTCCTTTTTGAGCTTATTTATTTTTAGAAAAATATCATTTTTCTCTAAAAAAATTTAATTATTTCTTTACCTAAATTTTGGGATATTAGTGTGAGTATGCGTGGGACAGAAGGAAGATGGGTGATGATGATTTCATATTGAAACTAAGATTTCATATTAGAATTATATTATGTTTTGGAAACTATATTCAAGGGAAGCAAATATAACTAGACATGGTGGGAGGCAATTAGATGAAGATTAAAATGATGCTTAATGGGATGAAATATTGAAGCTGAACCTTTTAATGGATTGAAGGAAACAAAAGTTATTTGTTCTTCTACATTGAAATTTGAATGTTGTGGGGTTTCATGATATTGTTGGAATCTATCGATAGATAATTTAGAGAATAAATGCTTGAATTAGTATATTTATATATTCATTGAAGTAGTGGGTAAGAATTGAGTAGATACTCTTTTATATACAAGGATTTAGTTTAATTAAAATTTTATAAACTCTCGATAGAAATTAGAGAAATGAATCAAAGTTATCCGTGTGTATAAATATTTATTGCTGTTGTGGCGTTGGTTAAATTTATTGAATTTGAGCTCAACAAAGAGAAAGGGGAAATATAGAGGATGATTTATAAAATTTAAATGTTAGATTTATTAACCAAGGGTAATAATAAAGTTTTATTATTATTTAAATTCTCATGATATTATCTAGAGAAAATGGGGATTAAAGTTTAAATTTTTTTTCTATTTTAAAGTGTTAAAAATTGAGCACTAGAATATGATCTTAGATTGTTAAAAATATATATGTAATTAGAATTTTAATATATTATTTTTGAGATATTAGGGAATTGGGAAGTGATAATAGTTGAAATTTGTTTAGTTGGAAAGAGTAAATATTTAGGAATATGGCAGGTGAATGAATAATATTCTATGATATTTTTTTAAAGTATTCTTTTACCAGGAAAAATTTATTTAAATTTATCATTATTAAATTTTATTTTCTTAATATTTTAATATTTTGACATTATGGACAAGTATACCCAATTTATATGAATTAAGGATTTGATTATTGTCATTGATTTTCTTTCGAATGACTTATAATATCATCATACTTATATATGGAATGGATAAATAAAGTTTTGAAAAATATTTTATAAACTTTTATATTGAGATGATTTTTCACTTTGAAATATTTTTACATGAATTCCTATTATTTGAAAAGAATTTTATTACATATAAATTGAAATGTTTTATGTGAGCTGCTATTATTTTAAAAGGATTTTGTGGAAGATAGAAATTGAAAGAAATCTTTTGAGATTTTGTGAATCTTTCATGCTAAGAATTTTTATTATTAAATATTCTTTAAGAGTTGTCATGATTAGAACAAAATCTCTCTTTACTAATAGTAAAAGTGACTCCATGCTTAAAAATCGATTTTTGAGATGACGTGATACAGAATGTTAGTTACTAGTAGTAATATTGTTAGTCATTGATTCACCATGGTTAAAATCGAGCTCGCTTAATATTCGTGAAAATCATTGTCATGCTTGTTATTCTTAAGTCTCATATATGCGCTTGTTATTCGTAAGTAATATACCTGCGATTGTTATTCGTAGGTTCTATACCTACGCTTGACTTTGTGGCCTCGTGTTACGCTTGGTTACTTACCCACTTAGACTGTGTGGCCACGCTTGATTTCGTGGCTTCAAGCCGCGTCGAAATTGTGAGTTACCTTCGTAGACTGTGTGTCCATACTTGTTATTTGTTTTGTTAAAGTCCTACGAAAAAATGAGATTTGAGGATTATCGTTTTACACTGATTTCTTTAAATAAGATTTTTACTAGCTATTTGGAATGGTTTGATTAATAATTTTTATACAGTTTTATTTTTGCTATAATTCTACAATTTGGAAATTGAGATTTATCATTAAATTTTATTATTCAAAGTTAAATATGCTTAAATTATTTCTTTCCATATTTGATTTATTTCTATAATGGTACGTTATTCACCAGTAGATTATTTTAGCTCCAGATAGTGATATTGACACTATTCTTCAGTTGAGTAGCGCAAAGCCTCTCTGTTGCTTCGAAGCTGCTGCTCTGTTTTGTGTAGCTACTATAAAATGCAAGTATAAACTTATAAAATATTATATTATTTTTAGAAATTAGATGCTCCACATAGTCTATAGATGTGATCCTATTTACCCTTGTTGTTTTGATGGATATTATATATACATGCTCCAGATCATTATAATAATTGTATTAGGTGTTCTGTTTATATGTTTGAGGCTTAAGGAATATGAATTATTCATATTCTGTGCCAGTTACCCCTTATTTTTGGGGTGTGACACTAGCAATTGTCCCTTAACCACTAGAAATGCCAATCACTAACTGCCACGTGTCAAAACAGTTATAAAATATCCCATAATCGCTAGAAATGTCCATAACATTTCTAGCGGTTGGCAAAACCACTAGAAATTACTTCAACTTTCCGCATTCTCTAGTGATGTTTCTAGCTGTTGGGGCTAAACCACTAGAAACGTGGTCAAAGGGGTTACAATTTTTAGCGATTTATTCCATAACCGCTATAAACTATGTTAGTTTCTAACGGTTCATGTAAACAGTTAGGAACTAACCGCTGCTAAAATAAATTTTTATTTGTAGTGGGAATAAATGCAAAAAAGTATACTTTTAAGATATATTACACATGAATATAATAAGCCAAATCCAAGAATGTTATTAATCTATACAAAATGATATTGAACAATATTTAAGAGTAAGGGATAGAAATGCTCATTGATTGACAATGCTTGTGAAGTTTCTAGAAGATGACTTTATTCGGAGAAACTTCACAAGCATTGTTAGTCAATGAGCATTTCTATCTCTTACTCTAAATATTGTTCAATATCATTTTTGAATAGATTAATCACCACATTCTTTGATTTGGCTTATTGCATTCACTATTAGAAAAAAAATACTTATCATGATCCTACTTAACGGTGATTAAAAGAAAAAACGCTGTAAATAAATCCTAATTTTAAAATCATTTGATGTTGGTTTTTAAAAATTTGCCATTACAAGTTTTTGGCGTCACTTATAACGGCAATTTTTAGACAAAATTCCATTACAAGTCAATCATTCTGACTTCTCCTTCCCGCTTTTTCCTCTTCATGCCCTATTTGCTGCATAAACAAAGTGTGCGTCTCTCGTCTCTTCGATTCCCAACCTCTTTAGACATCATGAGGGGAGGCTAACAATCTGCTTCTATCTCTTACAAACTGCCTTTTTCTCCTTAAATACTCTTCCATTATACTTTTTATTCTACTTCTTTTTCCTTAATTGTTTCTTTGTATCATCATCTGTCTTACTCTCTTTTTCATCTTTCTTCAAATAGCGTCCTCTTTAGGCTCTTCTCCTTCCCATTCACAGAAAAGATCCTATGATGATTTTAAGGACAAGCCACCTCTCCCAAACCCGATGCCTACTTCGCTATTTCTAGACCTCCTCAAACGTCTGAAAGAATTAATAAACTGAATGTATAATTTGGAGAACTCAGTTGAAGAGCTCTCCATTCAAGTAGAGAACCTTCCAGAAATGTTTGATAGTCTCCGTTCTGATCTCCACCGCCAACATAACTAGCGGCGATTTCACCACCCTTCAGATAACCCAGATGACTCCCAAAACTCAGAGGACTATGCTTCATCTGATTGAAATGTTTCATCTTTCTTTCATCTTCTTTTTTTGATACTTTTGACACTGGTGGATGGGATAGAATGATAAAACTTTCAAAATATAAATAATAGTGAGTTAGGATATTTCTAAAGAATAGTCAAATTAACTAGTTAGTATATTTTCTAAAGTCATCTATTGTTATAAGTTAAATAGTTTTAGTTTGCTAATCAATTGTTTTCTCCTTATAGTTCTTGGATATATCAAATCCATCTATATATATATATATGTAGAGTACTTTTTTTTTCTTTATAGGACCTGCATATATCAAATCCATCTATATATATATGTACAGACATTTGCTCGTCATATTATTACCTTGTTAGATGCGCGTTGAGTATACTTTAAAGAGAATTAAAAGTGTGCATATTTTGAGAAAGAAATATTAATCAAAAAATCTAATTTATCCTATAAATTAATAATGCAGCGGTTGTTTTAAAAATTACCGTTACAAGTATATACTATAAGGACGGTTATATGTAAAACTGTTGTTGTATAAGTAAATTGTAATAGCAATTTTATTGAAAATTACTGTAACATTCAAAATCTCTAACGGCAGTTTTAAGAAAACCACCATAAAAGTCTTACATTTAACAGTATTTTTTAACCGTTGTTAAAAGATAGACTTACAACAACGATAGAATTCACTCTGATTAAGAAATCGCTATAAAATATTAAGAGCATTTCTATCATTTACTCTTAAATATTGTTCAATATCATTTTGAGTAGATTAATCACATTCTTTGATTTGGCTTATTGCATTCCTTAAGAGGAGTTTTACATTCACATGTGTAATGTCTTAAAAGTATACTCTTTTGCATTCATTATCAATTGATTAGCTATGATAATGAGTTGCTCGGATATCTTTCCTTTCATGATCTTAACTTGAAAACCTTTTACATGAAGGATTAAATCTTTAGATATTTAAAAATACTAACTATTTTACTCTTAAGAAGGGCCTTAAATTTATGACAGGAGAATTTGAATGCTCTATATATCCCGAACAACACTTTAGATTTTTCAAATGTCATCCTATCTCACTAGAAGTTGTTACAATCTTCTCTAAGTGGGTCCAACTATTTCAAAAAAGATGAATATAGTATGACTCGGATCTAGATGTAAGTAAGCGACTAAATTGGTCTACTATTCTATTATTATTTTTTTAACTTTTTTTAGACTTGTCAGTTTATAAAGTTCCATACAAAGCAAGAAGAAAACGAAGAATTAAAAGGAAAAAGAGAAGAAGAAAATACTAGAGACTCAGAAAACATAATATTGATAAATAAGTAAATAATTTATCAAAGAAGAAAAAAAAGGGAAAAAAAAAGAAGAAAATACTAGAGACTCAGAAAACATAATATTGATAAATAAGTAAATAATTTTTCATTATGGACGATAATTTTTTTTTTGATAATATTTATGGACGAATAACTTATAGGGATCACTTCTTCCAAGGAAAGAATGTCTGCAGCTTTAATTGTTTTTTTCTTTTCCAGATTCCGAAACAATGGACGCTCCTTTCTATGATTATAATCATAAATCAAAATTATACTACTCCCTCCTGTCTATATAGAAGTCTTGGGAGTTAGATTCACCCGGTACGTTGTTAGGTTCTAATACTCTTAAGAAATTATATATAGTGATAATTAATTTTAAAATGTCCTAATATGTATTTTCCTGAATTATTAGTCGCTTAGCTTTTGAATTAGTGTTGATTTATTCTCAGAATACTGTACAATAATTAGACTCAAGTCAACATAAATCTCTAGAACTATTCCAAACCTAATTATTTGCGTCTATTTTTGTAGATCTTGATTCTCTTTTCACTCCTCACTACATCTTTAATTTAATGGTACAAGTGAAATTAACAAAAGGCACTAGTGAAATAGATATTTAAAAAATTAAAATATATTCAAAAGTAAAAATCCATAAAACAACCAAAACAAAATATTAGAAAACTAGTTTTTCATTTTGGATACATCCCTAACCCTAGCTAGGTAATTTAGAAACACGTGATAAAATTAATAAATAATATCGATACAAAATCCTCAATCATGATAAACAATTAGAAGAAAATAAAGAGAGAAATTCTCCAAAGTACTCATAATAGTAATTAGAATATTAGATCCTCCTCCCTATATCCATCATCAATGTCGGACTTATTTATGTATATATGCGCTTGATGCTTGCGTGCCCCATCTGCTTCTTTTATTCCTTTGAACTCATGTGGGGTTATCAATTCTCTCTTTTCTTTATTTATTTTCTTTGAATTCTTTTTTAAATTTTATTTCACCTAACAATAAAAGCTAGAGAGAAAATATATAAAAATAAATTAAATAGGTATAAATTATTTATAAACTTAATCCAATATATAAAAAAATCTACTATTTAACTATAAAATATGCACTTATCAAAGACTAAAGGCGGGACAGTTTCGAATCTTGTTCCTTCGTTCTTACTCAAGTTCTTGCTTTACACCTTCCACGCCCATAACTTCTATAGCCTTCCTTTGTCTCTCTCGTCTTCTACCATCTCCGTCGAGCGGAGTCATTCTCATTTGTTGTATTGGCTTCATCTGTCTGCAGATTCTATACTCAATTAGCTCCCAATGCAAAGACTTGATGCGGTTTCGAGGTAAGTAATCAAATCTTTCTTTATTGTTTGATTCGAATAATTATTTTATGTTCAATTCCTTCTCTCTCGACTCTTTCCCATGTCCTGTGCTTCTGAGTCTGTAGATATCTACTGCTTATACATTATGCTTTCCTTACAGAAGGATTAGCTATTTTCTGGCGCCCCGACTTGACCATGCTTGGGTTATACAAACTAGTTCTTTCTTTCTTTCTTTTTTCTCCTTGGGAAGATTGCCATTTCTCACTTGCTTTTATATTCTATTTTGTATGTAAAACAAACATTTTATTTTATGTTTACGGAACTAATTAAATTTTATATTCAGAGTCCTTTATGTTCGCCTTTCTTCATTTCCAACCAAGTATGAGAAGGGGTATTTTGGTCCATAAAACTTTTTAACCCCTCCAACGTACACGGACCTTGGTCCTTGCTTCAAATTCTACAGCGTCTTTAATTTGGTGTCATTTTCAGCTTCCTCTTCATATTATATATTGGTCTGTTTTTGTGTGTCTTTTGCTTCTTCCTTTAATAGAATGTGAAAGAAGCCTTCCTGCTTGAAGCCATACATCAACGCCGTTGAGATCTCTAAATTAACTTTCGGTGAGCAACGTACTGAGCAGTAATATATTCTGATTGCGTTTCTCACTTTCTGTTGATGTTTCCTTTTGCACTTGTTAAAGTACATCATATCGAGTTGGTTTTCCACCAATATTTTCAATAATTAAAGAGAATGAAATGATACCTATAACGCTAACAATTGTTAGTTTTGGATAAAGAGTTGATTTATATATAACTTAAAAAAGTCGTTCAAATCTTGATGTGAAAATTTTATTGGTGGGTGCTATAAGTATTTTTGTAAATATTTTTTAAACTTAGAGGCATACCCTGACCCTGATAAGCTTTTATGACTCAATTCGTCTAACCTTATATTTACCAAAATAAAATGATATATGTAACCCCTTGATTATTATTATATATTTATCTGAGACAATATACTTAGTTGGTAGCGGGAAAAATGATAATTTTATAATGGCTCAGTAAATCTAAACTGATTAGAACCTAAACTTAAATTATCCCAAAATCATATGAACAAACCCCAGAAGTCAGTGAATGTTGTAAGGAAGTACCAATATAATAGTTATCTATCAAACCTCAACTATAACAATACACGAGTCAAAGCTCAACTCAAGCTTTATATGTAGGGCATTCAACATCAATCTTCAAATATTAAACACAAGAAAATCGGACCCCAAGATCAACCATAATCACGATTTCTAGATCAAACAACAAGATAAGACAGGAGTGGGAATGGAAATCAACTTGGTTACTCTCCTAAAAAAATATTTAAAATTCAATATCCCAAGTTACAAGCCTCAAAAAATTGTAAATGAGGACTTGACTTTACGAGAAGTTTGGGAATTCTGCTTCTCATTGCAAAAATACACTAAAAAATATTATTATTTCCACCCGTTTCCAAGGTAACTTCACTAAGCCCAAAACAGGGTCCGAGCCCATCTGTCCATTCCTCTAATTCAATCCTTCAAACATTCCTTTAATTCAATTATTCAAACATGCTTAGCAATCCATCAATACTATGAAACAAGCCTTACATATCAACGTTCATGACTTTTGTATATGAAACTTCTCATTAAAATTGAAGTAATTAATTTCATTCATACTCTCAGCCGATTAATGTTTCGAAAAATAAATTAAATTCACGACAAAAGATTTTGATGGCACAGATTTCATCGTCCTGTTTGGTTGCGTGATAATGGCTTGAGAGCTGCCTTTCCTGTTCGTGATACACCTGATTGCACAGAGAAAGTTACTTTACACTTCCCACTGCTTCAAGCTGGTTTGTCCTCTCCTCTCCTTTCTTCTTTATTTAAGAAGTTGTTACATATGCGTGTGCGCATCCATATCTCTTCTGCCAACGAAGCTTTCACCTATATGTTTTAACTGTTTGTGCTATAACCTTTTTCTGTTTGAATCTTTTTCCTCTCAGTTTTGTCTTCGTTGGCTGATTTTGCTCTTCCGGCTGAAATCTCTCCAAGGAATAGAAAAAGAAGATTTAATTTCCTTGTCGATTAAGGCATCATCGAGCAAAGTTGAATTTCCGTCCTCTTCCAAGAGAAGTAAGTATCTATATTCTCAATAATCAATTCTTACCTGTGCTCATCTTGTCAATTTTTTCATTTGTTCCATACACCCATTTTTACGCTAGTTTTTCACAAATACCCTTCTCCCTTTGCATTAAAAAATTATATTTATTTCATTTGTTGAAAAAAAAAACAATGGGTATTAATATTTACATAAAAATAATGTCTTTATTATTAGTTTTCTGTGGGAAATAAACAAATAAGAGTATTCTCTCTTCCGAGTAGAGTAACCACTGTAGTTAGAAGTCACATGACTTAGTTTGATGGTTATAGTTAGATGGCTATATATACTAACACCGTAATGCCTAGAACTCAATACAGAATTATTTAGTGTGTATTTGGATTAGCTTTTGGAGAATAGATTCTGGGAAGAATAGATTTTGGGAATAGAGATGTTTGGATTATTAGTAGCAGAATCACTCTTTATATTGGTATATAAATTACCAAAAATGTTATGATTTGATTAAAAGTAAGAGAGAGGAAAGATGATAGAGAAGAAAGAGGAGAGAGAAGAGAGTGTAGAGAGAAGAGAGGAGAGAGAAAAAGAGAGATAAATCACTCTTTATATTGGTAAATTACCAAAAATATTATAATTTGATTAAAAGTATGAGAGAGAGGAAAGATGACAGAGAAGAAAGAGGAGAGAGAAGAGAGTGTATAGAGAAGAGAGGAGAGAGAAAAAGAGAGATAAGAGAGGAGAGATGAGAGAGAGGAAAGAGGGTGTAAGAAAAAGTAGGGGTAGAATGGTAATTGGATAATCCATAATTTAGGTTTCAAACCAAAAGCTATTTTCAGTAGCTTATTCAAAACCTAGGTTTCAAACTGAAGTTTTGCCCAAAATCAATTCTCAACAAAAATGAATATTTGTGTAAAAAATTTTCAAACTGCGCTTTTGGCCAAATCTAATTTTTAGAATTGATATCCAAACACACACTCAGTCTCTAGTCAAACTCTCTTTCTCGCTCTCTCCCTCTTTTACTTTCTCTAGATTTCGTACACCGTATCAGAGCATACCATTATCAAACCATGACTTCGTTTCTTCATCTGCTTCCCCTCAATCAACGAAGCTTCTTGTAATTTATGCTAGCAAGGCCGGGGAGCTTGTAGCCTTTAATCACTTTGTTTCACCGAAGATTGATGAGCGGAACTACCTGATCTAAAAGCAGCAAATCGAATCAGCGATTCGTGGCCACGGTCTATTCCATTATATTAAAACCGGTTGTTCACCACCACAGTTTCAAACCTCCAAAGACCTTGATTCCAACAAGGTCTCACCTGAATACCTTGTTTGGTACAACCTCTCTGGGCTCTAGTCAACGATCTCAGATCTGATGCTACCTTAGTTAGATGTTCAATGTCTCACTTCGCATTGGAGCGGACCCTTGATTTCTTTCATGCACATACACATGCCAAGATTTCTCAATACAAGAAAGAACTCCGAAGTACAAAGAAAGACGATTGCTCGATCTCTGAGTTTGTGTTGTGTGTCAAATCATTATCTGATGCGCTTATTTCCACTGGATGCTCTGTCAACAAACAGGACCAAGTTCAAGTCATCCCCGATGGGTCGCCCAATGAGTATGAATCAGTCATTTCCTCTATAAACTCTCAACGAACTCCATTCTTCTTAAGTGAGATTGAATCACTATTGATTGCTCATGCACTCAAAGTTGCAAAGTCGTTATCTTTCTTGTAGCCTATGAAACCGTGAAATATTACTAGTTAAATAGAAATTTAACTTCATCTCCAAACATGCTAAAAATAATCATATTTGACGGCTTTTACAATACAACTGTCAAGTATTTAGAGATTTTTTCTTTTTCCGGGAACTGCGTGCTTACTCACAGTAAGCACCCAGCCTCGTCATATTGAACCTCAACATGAAACAACAAATAGAAAGTAAAACACGCAAAGGAACAAGAAACGGCTACAACAAAAAATGCAAAGGAAAACAATTAAATGTCCTAAGCGCCACTGCCCTCTTGATCATCATCAGATGGAGGATATAGGTCTTCATTTTGAACACCAACCTTCTCAAGCCCTAAGTTCATCTTCTTGTCCAAAGAATAAACAAAAGTGGTGAGTTTCCTTAGGGTGAGATCCATGCGTGCTTACTCACGCGTGTACCGATGGACTGTGTCATGGAGCTCATGAGTGGCGTCCAGAAAAACTTGAATCGGTGAAGTATTAGGTGGGCAAGTATAAGCTTTTTATGCCAATAAATTTTTTAGGCGTTTTTGTCTTGTATAACTCTTGTGAGCCTCTCAGTACTTTGGAAAACCCTTTACTATTTTTTGGGAAGTTTTTTAAATTTTTCTGAATTTTTGGGCTTTCACAATTATCCTTTCTAGCCTGAAATTTCTTATAATTACACTTTTTACCTCACTTACTCTTGCCTCTTACTTTCTTTAACTGTAAATTCTACTCTTTTCTCTTATTTAGCCCATAAATACCTTAATCTTTTAATGTTCAGCCAGTACTTAAATATCGAATGTGACATGTTAAGCTTCTACGCTATTATTTTATGGAGGATGACATTGGAAAGAAACTAAATTTTTTAAAATATTAACTAACTTTACCTATTCTTTGGTATCTATATCTCAAAATTAAAGTTAAAAGTAGCTCTTGTAAAAAAGGGCAAAGGGATCAGTATTATACAAACAATAGTGTATTAGGAAAGTTAATGAGATGGAATTTTAACTTATTAACTTAAAAGAAACGGATCAGTAATACTCAATCACTAGCTTTGTCCTATAGAAAATCGAGGTCAACTTCTTTTTAGATAAACACTAGGTGGTATCCTTAATTAACTGATAACTTAAAAACTAATCCTGTCGAGAAATAGAAATCACCGAAATGAGTTTTGTCTCTCTTAACTTTATTTTAAGACATATCATTAAAGATTGCATGCTCGATAACTTTAATCCTAACTTTTATATAATCCTAACTTTAATCCTTTGTCTTATAGAGAGATTATCTAAAATTATCTTAAAATATAATTACTATTAATGATTTAAACTCATTTTATACACAATATAGATAAAAAATAATATTATAAATTAATTTTTTTAATTTAATCATGATAGAAAAGAGCCTTTATTAAAATCTAAAAAAAAAACTTATCATAGTTATAAAAAAAGATCTCTTTTAATTGACAAATAATCATGATAGAAAAATAATAAGAAGAATCAAATTAATTAATACTTATAAATTGTTCAATCTTTCAAAAATTTTATATTATGAATATCACACTTTTTTATAAATATACATATTATTAATAAAATAGTAATTATATCATATTAAAGTATGCAAAATGAGCCATATTAAGGGAATATATAACTGTTTCACATATAAATCAAGAGGAGGAGGCTATATAATTGATATAGCACTAATCAAGCATCTGAAACCTTCCCTGAAATCTTAACACGAGACTATCTCCTAAAAAATATTAATAAAAATATATTGAGACAAATGTCTCAGTAACCAGCAATCATACTCATCATACATACCAATGTGTGCTCTTGAGGTGTCAAGTGTGACAATTAACTGAACCGCCTTATATCCCGTCGACCAAACCTATGGGCTAGTTATACTAGCATATAACTTCCCACTCAAAAAATTAACTAGTCAAGTGTTATAGATCGGCTAAAACCCATAAAGCATATGATCGGACAATGGGTTTTTTCTCCCTCGGTAAATAAGTGGGGTGTCGTAGGCCCCGGGTAAACTGGTGAGGCAAATCCCTCGGTAAACTAATAGAACAAAAATCAATCATCGAGCTCTAATAGAGACTATATCACATGGTAAAAATATTACTCCATTACCAATACCCAATGTATAATTCTCAAGATAACCCTACTAATCAAAATTTCAATAGCTTGATAACTAATAATACTAATAATTATAATAAAAGGGTTTTTCTCAAGATAATAATTTTTTTCAAATTCTAATATTAAGACATAACGAGTTTATAATCCCAATTCAAACTTTCTAAATTAAAATTTAAGTCTAAAAAAATAATTTTTAATAAAAATCATCAATCAATTTTTTTTAATATAATAATATCAATATTAATATATATCAAATTATTTATAAATATTATATTAGCAAGTAATTATGTCTTACCATTAAAGAATAATTACTATAGTTAAATAGCCTTATACACAATAACATCAACCACAAACAATTGATTTATTTTTTAATAAAAGTTACTCTAAACTATCAATAACAATTACTTATATTTAGAAACCGTACTCTGATCAAACAACTAGTGACGAAGGATATACATGCACATCACAGCGGGCATGTGGATTTAATTGGTATAGGTGGCACACAGGAGTGAGAGAAGAAAAGAAAGTGACGCAAGAGAGAGATAATAAAACAATAAAAAATACCCATAATCTGAAAAATAAAATATAAAATTATTTAGAGAATATTCGGTCTCTAAAAAATATTATTTTATTATAATTATAGTCATAATATTTAGGGAGATATTTTAGTTTTTAAGTACTTAAATTTATATTTAAGAATAATAGACAGTTCACTTTGTCTGATATTAATATCGTTTAAGAGAAAAGGAGATTTTATTTTATTCTTAATTGTGAGTGAGCTTAATTTTTTTTTAAATTTATGTATAAAAAAAGAATAGAAAGGAGAGAAAAAATGGGGTGAGAAGAGATTAGAGGTTGAATATATATATATATATATATATATATATACATATATTGATGATTTGACAGGACGGAGACATGGATTAAAAGAAAATTATTGGAGCCAATAGCATATATATATATATATATATAGTTAGTGGAGACATTGAATGATTTAATTGCTTAGGAAAATGATTTATCTGATCCTATTATTTTTTAAAAAATTTATTAAATATAATAATTTAAAATTTAAACTATATTTTTAAAGTTTAAATCTGTATATAAATTTAAACCTAAATACTAATAAATTCCTAACTAATAAAAATAATTAAATTATAAAATCTTAAATAAAAATAATGATAAAATAATCTAGATGTTCTATTTTATTAAAAATAATAAAAATTTTAAATTATTATAATTTAATTTTCTGTTATTTTTTTAATTTTATATATTTTTATATTTTAAACAATGCACTTAATCTATATTATAAACATTAAGTTATTGATAAATAATATCTTAATTATACTTAAATATAAAAATAAAAATTAAGATGTTACATATTATATTTAAGGATTCATTTATTAAAGAGTAAAATACATCAACATTCCCTCTATTTACTCTAAATTTTAGATACCTAGTCTCTTTTAAAAATCTATATAGATCTTCCTTAAAATCAAAACATATATTATTGCATAAACCTCCCCTTTAATTTTAATATACAACTTCTATCAACTCATCTATTAGTTGACCGTTAATTCACAACATCAACTTATTATTTTGACCAAAATATTCTTCATTTTAATATATATTTCTTAATGATCATTTAATTACATATCTTTATTTAAAATTAAAAACAAATTTCAAATTTTTTGTAAAAATTTGAAATTGATTTCCATATCACAAAATTTAATTAATTTTATAATCATAAATTTTTATTTTTCAGTAAATTTAAGTTTGATCTTATTTATTTATTAAAACCTACTATGATGTAATATTGTAAATACCACTAAAATATTTTGCAATTATGTATGTGTGAGTATTTTTCAATTAAACTATAAAATTGTAAAATGATATGATTTTGAGATGGTTATATTAATATATTATAATTTAAAAATTTTAAATATATTTCATAAACATATGTTTGTTAAAAAAAGTACTCAAATTTTTATCAAGTTGTTAATATTTTTAAATAAATAAAAATTACTTAAATGTTGTCTAAATTTAGTAAAAATATTAAATAGATCATTAATAAATATTAATGTTAAAGATAAATTAGGGATTTAGTATAATGAGGGGTAAATTAGTAAATAAAATTTATTTTAATATGATTTTTAATTAAAAATATACATCAAGAATCTTTTTACAATATTTTTTAATCGTATTAATGACTTGAACTAAATTATATTTTTTTAAAATAGAAGAGAGGTTTGTATAATTAAGACACAATATAAAAGTAGTTAGAGTATTTTACTCTTTATTAAATATTTATATTAAAATGTACTCGTATTAAATTGTGATACTCTGCCCACTTCTGAACATAGAACTAGGAGGAGGTGAATTATCGGGTGGTGATAAAAATTAAGCAAAATTAAACTTAAATGAGGAAATAATAAATGATATATAGATTGAGAGAATATCATTAGTATTATTGGGTGTCTTCGGTGAGAGTGGTTGAGGCTTTGTTATTTTAAAAAAAGGTATACCAGCACTTTAATATTCTATTTTAGTGATTGAGTATGTATTTGAGATTTATGATATTGAAGTAATCTTTCTGGGATCTTAAAATTCAAGTTATATTTTACAGGAATTTTTCCTAAAATAATTTTTCTAAAATTTTCAAACCGAACAAAAAGATCTACCTATTTTTCCTTGAATTTTAGGAAAATAGGTCCTTATTTCTCAAAAATTAGCTTTTGAAATTATTTATGCCATTTTTTGTGAAGTAATTATGTTTGTAATTTTTTTATAAATCCAAAAATAAAATTTCATACTGTTTAATCAATTTTATGGGCCCTTAATAATTTTAATAATTATTTTCTCTTTTATTTCCTTGAAATTTCACCCAAAAATAAGTTTTTTGGCCAAATAAATCCTTTTTGAGGCATTTTCACCTTAAATAATTTCTTTAGGCCTCTAAAATACTTTAAGAACATCTTTCCTATTTTTTTAAAAAAAATCTTTAATTTTCTATACATTTTTTTTTAATTACACTTTTATCCTGATATTTACAGTTATTTATATTTTTTGCGCGTGAGTTTTATATATTTTCAACTTTTGGCCTAATTTAACTTATTTAAATACTATAAAAAATTTAGGATGTTACAGTATAGGAACCAATGTTACCATTGGTATTGAAAACGTAGAGAAGATACTGCAAACTAGGAATTCAATTCATCTCTCACACACACCATTAGAAAGCAACAGTTTCCTTTGTGTGTTTACTTTTGTTGTGTTTTTGTACCGATCCTCTAAGGTGATTTGAACAAATATAAAAAAGATTATTGAATGTGCCATCGAGAAGAATAAAATACTCTATAAAATTATTAAGTGTAAGCTTTTAGTTAATAATTTATTAGATTATATAGCACCTAATATCCTGATCTTATTTATTATATGCGTCAACTATTTTAATTTTATTTGTGGTATAATTTTATCTATAATATTTTTAATTTGATATAATTTTATACATAATTTTATTTCTTAAGTACCAATTATTGCACTAAATTAAAAAAATTATGAGTAAAATTTATCAAATTAAAAAATTTATAGGTAAAATTATACCACAAATAAGATTATAATATACTTGACGTATATGATAAATAAGATCATGATATTTTGTGTTATATAACCTTAATTTATTTAAATATTTATTTGTTAATAAAGCACAATATAACGTTATATAATCTATATAGCTGACCCACCTAATATAATAAAATTTGTTGTTTCATGCTTATCCTTAAGGAAAATAATCCATATAATGATACAAAAATACTAGAGCAAATGACTAAAATGATTAAAAATTAAAAGTATATTTTATACTCTTATGTTTATTAAATAGGATAAAACTTAAATTAAGTTACTTATATCTATTTAGTCATAAGTAAATTTACAAGTACACATACATATTTTAATAATTAATAATAGCAAAATAATAAGTGTCCATATAAAAATATTCATAGATAAAGTTACAAGCACACATACGTATTTTAAAAACTAACAATAACAAAATAATAAATATGATTGGAGAATTTGACCTAATAGATATACGCAAGTTGACTTAAGTTTTGTAATATAAATAATAGATTAGTAGGTATTAAGTGACATGAAATAATGTAAAACCAATGACAATATTTTAAAACAATCATAACTCTTTTTTAATTACTGTTCATATATTTCTTCACTTCAATTTTCCTCTGCAAGAACCAAAAAAGGTAAATATTTTTTTTTGAAACATATAAATATATTTTCATTGTATATTTCTGTACAACTTTTATCTTTTTTTTTAAAAAAAGAAGAAGTTAGTGTTACTTTTAGATTTGTGTTCTACATTTCTAGCTACCAGTAATAGAATTGGTGTAGTCAGTTTTAAACAAAAGAAAATCTTGAACAAAGCGAACTTTCATTAAACAATCACCTTCAGCCTTTATTCCATAGGAATTTTACAGTTAAGGGCTTATTTATTCAATATTTATATTAAAATATCTTAATTTGTTTTCTCAAAGATCAATGCCAAATTGTTTTAGGAGATACTTTAAAAATATTATAAGAAAGTTTTAAATGATTTTGTAGTAATTTTTCTAAGATATAGTAGTCACTCTTTTAAAACATTTTAAAATTTTAGTAGTAATATTGTATTCTTTAAAAATACTTTTGACTTTTAAAATCTTTTAATTTAGATATTTTAATATACCACATAAGTAATTTAATGATTGAAAAGTTTCACAAGTGAGTAGTATAATAATAACAAAATCTGGTGATGTTAATGACAACATGTCATAACATGTTAATATTTTATAACATTTTTTAGTAATTAAATTACTCATAGGATTATATTGTAATTCTCCAACAAAATTAACAGTATATTTTACACCAAAAAACAAACGTATATTTATAAAACAAATATTGTAATAATATTTTTGGATCCAATGGTTTCATGACCAAACAATGGGAAAGGCTGATCTAACTACAAACTCATTGATGTCTGCATGTTGTTATAGCTCAAAAATTATTTATTAAATTAATCTCTATGTAGTATAGAAGTTAACTTAAGTAGTATTATTTACGTGGAGTCAATGTATGACTTAAACCTAGATTAGATTAAGTGTAAGAAGGAGAAGTAATAGAAGAGAACTTGATTAATAATTTTTAGAAAATAAAAGGAGATAATAAAAAAATAAAATAAAATAAAATAAAAGCAATAGTGTAGAAGGATATAACTAATAATATAAGCACTTCTAAGAATTGATCTTTGACTATCATTGTTCAATAATATATTGAAGTTATAACAATTGCATATACTAAGTTCCTATCATATAAAATCGTAGACAACCGCCATGATCATAATCAAATAATCCACATTTATACATAGATTTAGCATACAATTGTATCAAGAGTGATTAGTGAAGATCCACTTATCATGCGATAAACTAAACAATAAATGATTTGTTATTCTAATATGGATATTCAACCGAGAGCTCTATAACTAAATATGTGAACATAACATGAATAATTATAAGAGAAAACTAAAGATATTAAATAAAAAATACCAAATCATAAATTGAAATAATAAATCAAAAGGGTTTGATCTTAAAGGTGTCTCAATTGAAACCCTAGGTCTAACATATACAAATCTCAAAACTTAAATTTAGGAAATCATAAATTTGTATAAAGGAAAATATCAAAATATAAAATTGTTCAACTGCTAACTCTAAAGTAACCATTATATCTCTCCTCAAAAACTCAAAAGAAAAGGGGTGAAATTGTGAAAAAGATAAAGAGAATGATTGCTTTGTGGTGATTTGTGTGTTGAATGGAGAAGCCTTGGGATCCTTTATATAAGTTTTAGGAGTAAGTCTCTTCACTGATTGTCTCTCTAAAATATAATGATAACCTTCATTATTTATCTTTAGTATCATTCCAAGTTATCATCTTTTTCAATATATCTAGAGATAATATTTTTTAAACTCAAATATCCTATAAACAATTTAAATAAAAAGTGATAGGATAAAAGAGATAAAATACTTAAAAAATAGAAAATATAACACATTTATCTATTATCCTTTGATTAAATTTAAATATTAAATATTAAAGAATTATCTTTGAATTAATATAATATAATATTATATTAAATAAATAAATTAATATAATATTATATTAATAGAGGTATTTTAATTTTCTCTAATTAGATATTATAATTTCCTCTTCAATTTGAAAATCTCTCAATTACCCTTCTCCCTCATGGATACACTATAATATAATTTTGTAGTAATTGATGTATGGCTATAATCATCATTTTTTTTTTAATTTTTTGAAATATATAAAAATAAAGTACCTTCATGCAAATTAATTTAATCAAGAGAAATAATAAAATTAATAAAAATATAAGAAAATAATATTTTTAATCATTTAATTTATATAATCAATTAAAGTACAAAATAGTCATAACTACTAAAATAATATCTATTAAACATGATAAATTTTCTAAAATAAATATAAATAATATGTAAAATAGGGATTCATTACTCATATATATATATATATATATATCCATGTTAGATGACAAGCTATGCGGGAAGTGTTGCAACAAATGTTGCCCAGAGAGTTTGATCGATGGAGCAAGAAAAGAACTTAATCATTTATTATGGTTCCAATACTCATGTTGAAAGCTTCGAGGATAAAAAGGAACAATTGGCTGCAATACGAAGACAAGTGCTGAAAGATATTGAAGATGCCAAGAAAAGAAATGTGACTCTAGTTGATAAGGATGATGATGTTCGACGTTGGTTAAATGAAAGTGATGCTATCATTAAGGAGGACAAGAAAACAAGTAAGAGTTGTTTTGATGGTTGTTGTCCAGATGCAATCTCACAATTCCTACAAGGGAAGAAGTTGGCGAGGAAGATGCAATATATTGAAGATCTCATAAGAAGATCACGTAATTTTCCGAGATTGGAATATCAAGCTGAAATTCCAATCATGGAATACCACGGAGGAAGTGGTTTTATTGATTTTGAGAGTAGGAAGTCAAAATTGGAAGAACTTGTGGAGGCGTTAGAGAATGAAAATTACTACATGATTGGATTGCAAGGCTTAGAGGGCATTGGTAAAACCACACTGGCACAACAAGTGGGTGTTCTTGTTGAAGAATCTGAAGCATTCCAAAATGTCATATTTACAACTGTGTCGTCTAATCCTCCGAATATCAACAAAATTCAAGCTGACATTGCACATCAATTGGGTTTGTCTTTAAGGGAAAGAGAGGAAGCAGAACACTCAGAGATTTTGTGGTCCAGAATTGCTATTGAGAAAGGAAGATTGCTTATAATACTAGACGATGTATGGAGCGCGCTGAATCTTGAAGACATAGGGATTCCATTGGGCAAGAATAATTGTTGTGTTTTGATAACCACCCGCGATGTTGAAGTTTGTGGAGCAATGAGATGCCAACTAACAATTCACCTTCAAACATTGACTGATGGGGAGTCATTGGCTCTCTTCAAGACCCATGCCAATCATGATGATCTGAATTGTGTTGCACAAGATATTGTGAAGGAGTGTGGAGGATTACCAGTTGCGAATGTGGCAATGGGAATAACATTAAGAAACTGGCATGTAGGTGAATGGAAGGAAGTTTTGACAACCTTACAAAAATCTGAGCCATGGGTTGATGTTGGTAAGGATTTGACTAAGGCTTATAAATGCTTGCAATTCAGCTATAATCATCTAAGGAATGAGAAGGCCAAAATGCTCCTTTTATTATGTTGCCTTTTCCCCAATGATTATGAAATTCCTGTAAGCCTTCTGATCAGTCTGGGCATAGGGACAGAATTTTTTGGGGAAGTT
The DNA here is from genome assembly GCA_037074615.1 of Leucaena leucocephala. Classification (NCBI taxonomy): domain Eukaryota; kingdom Viridiplantae; phylum Streptophyta; class Magnoliopsida; order Fabales; family Fabaceae; genus Leucaena; species Leucaena leucocephala. Next base: position 10,521,854 of record CM073540.1, on the reverse strand, counting down.
GATAAATATTGTGAAGCACGGAGCCAAGCACTTGCAGCGAAAGATGAGCTCATAGATTCTTCTTTATTGAAAGTTGAGAAAGAATGTGTTAAAGTGCATGATTTGGTTCGTGCAGTGATGATCCGGCGGATAGCAAAAGAGGATATTCAAGTGATAAAGAATTCACAGGTAACTCCAAAATCAAACTTGCGATTTTTGTTTTGGAGTGGAAATGACTTTCCCAATCAATTTGATGGCACAAAACTTGAGATTCTCCTACTTTGGATAAAGGGATGTGTTAAGGTAGAAGATGCAGATGCTATCTTTGAAGGGTGAGGAGACTTAGAGTTTTGGTTTTATGTTGTGATGTTGAGAATCGTTTAAGACTACCATTGCAGTTATTTCTGTTGTTAAAGAATATCCGAACTCTCATCCTGGATGGTTGGAAACTAGATGACATCTTCATTTTAAAAAGCATACGAAGTCTTGAGACTCTTGAGTTGAATGATTGTAGTATCATTGAATTACCAAAAGAAATCGAAGAACTAAAGATGTTGAAATTGTTGCGATTAACAGGGTGCAAAATTGAAAGGAATAATCCATTTGAAGTGATTGAAAGATGCTCACAATTGGAAGAATTGTATTTTGTTGAGAATACCAATGTCCAAGATTGGAAGCAGCCAACTGAAAGTGACACAGAAAATATCGACAAAGTTAGTCGAGATATATCTCCTCCTGTATTCCAAATGTATTCTATAGCTTGTTCTGGTCTTGAATACTTTGATGATGACGAGAAGAGCCTGTTAAAATGCTTTAATACGAATCATATGAGGAATTTAATCTCGAGTGCCTTGTTTCAGTACCTTTTGGAAAAAGCCGAGGTTCTTGAGTTGGGGGGAAAAGAAGAAACAAGATGGAGAACAAGTCTTATCCCTGACATCATTCCCATAAAAGATGGAGCCATTAACGACTTAATGAAGCTTTGTTTGTATGAATGGGATGGAATTAATTACCTCATTGATGCAAGAGAGCTCCTAATTAATTCTAGTGTGACAATATTCTCCAAGTTGGTTGAGTTACATATGAGAGATGTTGGTGTGGAAGAATTATGTCGAGGTCCTACGCCCTCTGGCTTTCTCGAGCAGCTGCAGGTATTGAAGTTATTGAGGTGTATGAAACTGCAAAATATATTCCTTAATGGCTCCCTCAAACTACCTCATCTGAAGGTCTTGAAATTGGAGAATTGTCCAATGTTCCGACCATTCATTTTCAAATGCTCGGTTGCTCGAAGTCTAGCGCGATTGGAAGAACTAGTTATTGAAGATTGCAATGGTCTAAGGAGTTTGATTGAACACGAGAGTTCAAGAAAAGAAATGCTGATTGTTGATCATCAAAATAGTTATGAATTTTTGTTCCCAAGATTAGAAACTCTCAAAATTAATGGATGTCAGAAATTAGAGGTGATGTCGCAACTGCTTTTGGCTGGAGATCTTCCCCTTTTGCGAGATTTATCTATAAGATATTGTAGGAAACTGAGATACATATTTGATGAATATCGACATGATGAGGACAAATTTTTGCATCAGCACACTATGCTCCCTTCGTTGTCGTCCATAGATCTTTATTGGGTACCAAGTTTCATCAACATATTCAGAGTATATGAGGAATGCATTGCAGCTTCCAAAGCCAAAATGCAACAACACACAATCTCTTTGGTATTCTACTCTTGTTTAACTCCTTTCAACATTTTTATGCTAAATTTGTTACTATCTCCTGTCACTAATATAAGATAAGAGCTAGTAAATTTTTTTTTGTAGTTTAAGAAAATTAAATAAATTAGTTAATTACAACTAAATTTAATCTCTCAAGACAAATTTATATTATATATATATTTATTAATATATCTAAATCAGTCAACTAGTTTTTATATTAATTATAATTAACTAATTTATTTAGTTTTCTTAATCTATAAAAAAAAAAAAGTCAAGTGGCTAAAAGGAGTATTTGATTAACTAAATATAATGGTTCTTTGTAGGGATCGCCAGCGTCAAGGAAAGGGTTTGAAATGTTCACAGCTGAGTGCCTTTTCACACCGCCACTGGTCTTCCAAAATATAAGAAAGATGAAACTTTGGGATGTTTCAAATTTAAAGTCATTATTCAATGTATCCATTGCCGCAAGCACAATGTTGGAGAAGTTGAAGATCTCCTACTGTGAAGAATTGAAGCGCATAATAGCGAATGGGGGTCAGGATTGTGACCATATGAACTATGGCTTCATTTTCCCAAATCTAAAGGTGCTCGATATCTACAACTGCAACAAGCTCGAATTTATATTTCCATCTACTATTTTTTCAGGAGGTCTTCAGAAATTAAAATATATGACTATCCATGGAGCTTTTGAACTGAAATATGTTTTTGGTGGGAAATACAATCATCTTGAAGATTCTTTATCAAATGATGAGCTTCACATTGATCTCCCCTCGTTGAAAACATTTTCCCTTGAAGATGTGCCTAATATGATCAGCATTTGCATCAACAAATATCATCTGAAATGCCCATCTTCGCAGAATTTGGATGCAGCAAAGGTACCATTTACAACTGATTATTTATAGCTTCTCAATCTTACTTTGTTTTCTGGCACAAATATTTTATTCTGTTTGTTGTTCTTGATGCTTACGACATGACTTTCGTTTAAAAATAATCCCTTACAATTTATTTTTGCATTAAAACTTGTTCAGATTGGGTATTCCAACCTAAAACAGGTGGATTGCATTTCTATCTAGACTTAAGCAAATTTTTGTCCAATTGATCTACTTTTATTTAATTTGCTTTACATAGACTAGAATATTATAATAAATTTGACAAAAGTTATACGAGTATATATATATATATATATATATATGACAAAAGTTAGGTTTTTCTGTTTTATTGTTTTATAGCATGTCAATCAATCCTGTTCGAATTTTTCAACTAAAAGATCGAAGAAAATATTGCTTTGGATGTTTGTCTTTGATCCTTAGAACTTTTGATTATTTTTTTCAAAAAATAAAAAGTTTTTCCGTTTTCTCTTAAAATTTTTCGACCTCCAAGCTTTCATATATAATTATTACTATTGACAAACAAAGCATTAAAGCTTTCATAAAATGAGCCATCCCCCCTGAAATAGGTGGGTATAAGTATATTTCAGACAGAGAATAATGCATTTTAGTTCCTTGAGGGAAAAATAGAGATTTGCTTAAAAAGATTTATTTTAGATGTGGACATTGTATAAACTCAAGTCAAAATAATTAAGTATTATATTTATATATTTCAACATTTTAATTTTTTTTCACAATATATATACATCTATATATTAACGCATGTAACAAAAAGAAATTTTAATTATTGTCTCATGTCCACACATGCAATATTAGAAATTTTTTCATAGATAAATTAAGTATTTGCAAGATATTGAAACTTAAATGACCTATAAATTTTGAAAAGTTTGGAGGATTAATTTAAAATCAAAGTTGCAGCTTAAGTATCACTATATAAAATAACTGAAAAAATTAATTTAAAATAGTGCTTCCTGAGGATTGCATGTTAGTATATAATTTTTTTTTTTAATAATATGGCTTTGTTTTATAAATTAAAATCATTTTTCAACTTTTCTTAAAAAAAGTTGATACGTTTAGTTACCTTATATGGTTAATTTAATAGAAAGGTAGCGCATGCATACATGGAAAGACTAAAAATTAATACAGCTATTTTAAGGTAAAATAATATCGAAAATAAACCAAGCTGAAAAACTACTAGGAAGAAGGTATGATAACCAATTACAATCAAGGAACATAATGTTAATAATTTTTGGTTTGGATATTTGCTAATGTATCATGCACATTTTTTTTTTCAATTTTTTGGCTCGAAAAATTGGGCTATCTGGGGTAGGGGTCATAATGCGGGCCAACTCGCCAGATATAGGTTGGCCCGTCGCGGGTTGGGTTGGAAAGAGGCCCGCCTCTTGGCGGGTTGGTATTATACCAACCCGATCCCCCATTGCTTCAGCTTTTTTTTTTTTAAATTTTTCACATGTATATGCCAATTTTTATTTTTTTTAAAAAAAATCATATATGTCAATATTAATTAGATTCGAATCATGTCTAAAGTTATCAAAAGATTTATTTAGTCAACTTCGTCACCATCCATAAATAAATCTATCACAAATAAAATAATAATAAAATAAAATGAATATATATATAAAGAAATGATTTAATGAGATAAAGTTAATATAAATTAAGTGTAATGTTCCTTGTTCGGTTAAGACTCTCAAATTAGTAAAGTGTAAATGTATAATTTAAATAGTAACAAAAATAAAGCAAAAAAAAAAGGGGCTAACCCGCCAACCCAGCAGGTTAGCCCGCCGCGGGTGCAGATTTGGCGGGTGCGGGTCAAAAAGACTCGCACCAAAATAGGTTATAAATATTATAACCCAACTTACTATTTTTTGACGGCTAGGCCGGCGGCTCTTATGGAGACTAATTTCACAAAGGTAGCGTGTTGAATTTTTACTAATATTTTTATTAATACATGCAGACGACTAAAGGCGAAATAAAATCTGAAATAGAAGAGATTATCAGCGCTGAAAGACCAGTCTCCAAATATGGTATCAATTTCCAGAATCTTCAACAAATAACAATCACAGGAAGCGAAAGGTTAGAAACCATGTTCTTTACCTCTACATGGAGAAGCCTACCACAATTGTCCCAGTTACGTTTATGGGAGTGTGATGGATTACGTAGTGTGGTTGAAGATGATTCAAAGGATCATCATGATCATATCAGTTATAGCTCCATTTTCCCCAGATTGGAGGATCTTGAAATCGGGAGATGCATGAACCTAGAGTTTATATTTCCTACTTCTCCTGTTTCTGGAGGTTTTCCAAGATTAAAACATTTGGTTGTCAGAGAAGCTCCTAAACTAAAATATATTTTTGGGAAATATTTAACTATCGAGAATAATGAAAGTGACGAGGTTCTCTCTGCTTTGGAGACACTTTCACTTACACAAGTACCAAAAATGATCAATATCTGTGCCAAAAAACAAAATATCCTTAGGTTGCCATCTCTGCAGAAGATTGCTTTGGATAATTGTCAGGAGCTGAGCGCAAGGCCTTTTCCAAATTTGATGCTTTATTGGAAGCCTGAATCTGCAAAGGTACGTATAACACTTTTTCATTGATTGTTCTATAACCTTCATTATTGTTGTGTTTATGAACTTCTAATGGGATATCATTAGTTTTATCCATGAAATGGGTCAATGCTATCAAGTTGGTTTCATGGATTCTGGTTTCTATTATCAACATATTTAGGGTGCCCGCTATGCTCTTAGCTGCCCCTCAAATTTGGGGTGCTTAGCAAATATTTTTTCTTGTTTCTTTTCATTATTAGCTTCTACATAAATTGAGTGAAATTTTGATATCTTAAGGAGAAATAATGGTGTTGTTTCCAATGTTTTTTACGATTTTTCAAAAAAAAATTGTGCAGATTTAATACTGTAATTTTTTACAATTTCAAGTATTAATTCTTTGAAAAATCTTAAAAAAATTCAAAACAGCATCATTTTTTGCCTATCAAATATCGAACTTTTACTCATTTTATTTAGAATGTAATGATAAAAAGAAACAAGAAAAAAATATTTAGAAAGCACCCCAAATTTGAGGTGCAGTTGAAAGGCACAGCTGACACTATCAGCCCAAGTTTTCACTAGAGTTTGTTGAATATGTACTTATGAAATTTGGTTGGACCTGTCTCATCATTTAGGACCTAATGAGAGTTATCATGCACCAGCAAAAGTTGACGAGTCTTGCAATAGAGAGTTCCATAATAGAAGAGGTTTTTAATTTTGAAGCGATCGACGTGGAAGTTGAAGGACTTGTGACCACGTTAAATTTGAAATTCATGACGTTGAAATTTCTAAGAGAATTGAGGTTTATATGTAGAGGTCCTAAATACATTTTGAGCCTCCACAATCTTAGGCAACTAAAAATCGAATCATGTCCAAATCTGAAAGTTGTTTTCTCAGCTTCAATGTCAAAAAGCCTTCCAGAGTTGTCACATTTAAGGATAAAAGACTGCACAGGATTAGTTCATCTCAATGAAGAAGAAGATGATGATGAAGATCATTTGCATCAACAACTCTGCTTCCCAAAATTACAATACATTGCCATTGAGCAATGTGATAGCTTGAAATTCCTTTTCTCAATATCAACGATTGGAATTCTTCCAAAGCTGCGGAGATTGGAAATAGTAGATGCCTCGGAGCTGGAGCAACTTTTTATTATACGCCAACAATATGATATGAAGGAGATGGCAATGGAAGATGTATTCCCAACTCTGTCAAGGTTAATACTCAAAAGACTGCCACTTCTTGTTTCTGTTTTTGGGTGGATCAATTTTCAAACTCTGGAATATGTTGAAGTGGTTGACTGTCCCAGATATCAAGGTATGAATCTAAAATAAAGTCACTTCTATTATATTATAAGAGTCCAGAGTATTAAATTTTTTAATTTTTAAAATTAGAAGTATATATTAGGGTTATTTTCCTGTCAAAATGATTTAAGTCAACTTAATAGAATTTTCCTTAAAGTATATCTTTAATCATCCCTCTAATTAATATCAATGTTAAACTTATTTATATTCTAATAATGACTTAAGTCATTTTGATATGATTTTTCTTGACATTATATACCTTTAATCATCCCTCTAATTAGTCAATATAAGACTTCTTCTTTTTTATATTCTAATATAGAGTCCTTTAAATTAGAGGAATAGTTAAAGGTATATAATATTATTTAAAGAAAATTCTATCAAATTGAATTAAATTATTTTGATGAAAGGCAACCTTAATATATACCTATATCTAAAATTCTAATTTTAATTATTGCTTTGGTCTTCAATATATAAGCTAGTTGTGAGGTTAATCCACTTTATTTTTCATATTTATTATTTTTTCTAAAATTATTAATTTATCTAACTTATAATCTGATATATATATCAAATGTTATACGAATATATTTTAAGAAGATCGTGTCACATTTATTATAATTAACTAATTTATCTTATTTCTTTAATTTATATAAATTAGTTTAGCATATTTTATATTAAGGACTGAAGGATTCCATAAATATTAACCTAACATCCAAAATCCCAATGCAGAAACTACTCCTCAACTCCAACAAGTGCCACAAAATGAAGCAGCAAAAGAGGAGCTGCTACCTTCTGCGCATTCCAGCAATAATGTTCAAGAAATGCCACCACATAAGGGACAAACAAGTGCTTCGCCAAACTTAGAAGAGGTATTTTAGACTGATCATTGCAGCAAGAACAAAACCTCTTTAATTACTTCTTTTTTACATGGATATATAAATTGTTGGAATAAGTGAACATGTGGCCCAATAATTTTAATAAACCAACTAACAAACTTTTTCATATATTTGTTTTGCATCTAACTTATTTATTTCTTGTGGTGTTGGCTAGAGTTCGAATGAAGCTATGGGGATAAGTGCCGAAGAAGTTCCCAATTCAAAGAAATCTTCATTGGTAACATCCCCATCTTAGTCTATGTTCATAAAGAGGACTTTAATTTATATTGACCTTTCATAATATCTGGAAAAAAATTCATTTCCTGCATCAATAAAATGTATCTTTTGATGTTGTAGACTACAAATGAAACACCAATGGAGAAAGATACCATAGGTTTTCTTCCATCATTAGTAGAATATCAAATGAAAGCTAAGTTACCAGCTGATTCACAATTGAGAACGCCATCTAAACACGTAAGTTGTGGATTACTCCAATCTTTATTAAATGACTTAATTAGAGAGTTGATCTTGGTACTAAATATATGATATATTTCTTTATCAATTTTTTTTTTCTAAATTACCCCTATTGATACTCCCTCAAAATAATCAAGTAAGAAAAAGAGGGAGGAATAGGAGTTAAGGAATATGATTAAAGTGTTTTAGAAAAAATGTCATATTAACTAACTTTCTTAATCTAAATAAATTAGTTAAATATATCTTATATTAAAAATCGGAGAAGTAACATATTGCATCCGAAATGGTCACTACTGATTGTCTTGTTCTCATTATTCAATATTTCAATTACAAGTTGGAGGATGAACATGCAGTGAGTGAACCAAATAATGGGCAGCTCCAACATCAGGATCGTGGAAATGGAATGAAATGGCCTGAACATGTACGTACCAATTTCTATATCCATTGCTTGTTCTCGGAGTTGATGATGAAGAAAGAGTCCGGAAATGAAACAATCACAACCCACCAGAAATTACAACTATTGAAGCATTTGAGGATAATTAGTAAAAGATCTAACAGTTATGTTTAAATTTTTGGTATTTTTGCAGAGTGTTACTGAAAGTATTGAGGCAGACAAAGAAACAAAGAAGGAAGATGGAAAAGTAGTCCGTGCACGTGGTGAAGCGGCGTTAACAAGTTTACGCGAGGTAACCAAATTAATTTGGGTTCTCCAAACTTTCTATATATCCCACCACATGTAAAACATGCAAGAGCATATGTATTATTATGACTTTTTAAATGAATTTAAAGATAGACCAAACTCTAAAGATAAGAAGATAAACTCTTGTATGGATGTACTCCTCCAGAATATAGGACTTATTTAATTAATTTAATTATATTAAGGTAGTTAGTTAAGTTAGTTAATATAGTATTTTTTTCTTAAATACCTTAATTATCTTCCTTAGCTCACTCTCTCCATTTTTTAGTTGATTATTATTGAGGGTGTATCAATAGGAATAACTTAAAAAAATTGATAAATATAAAAAATAATTGTTATATTTAGAACAAAGATAAACTACACAATTAGATCATATATTAAAAACAGAAGGTTATATTTAAACTTGGTGAAATAGTTGGTTGGTGAACAGAATTTGATAGATCAACTCAAACTTGGAGAACCAAAATGTCAAATTACTCATGATATAAATGTATAATTTTCCATTATGTACATATATAATGTTGTAAGACTTGTAATTGGAAATGAAAATTCATAGAAAGAACAACTTTCTTCATGTTTTTCAGTTTCCTAGATGGAAAGAGTGCACAGAGCAACAAGGCTTTCTACTATCATTGAAAGACATGTTATCTGAAGTACCATTGGATAATTCTCTAGGAAATGAATTTGCTCAGGTAAGTAAGATCTGATTAAAAAAAAAAGCAGGAAATTCTACCCAAAGAAATAGAGTGCCAGAATCTGAACCATCCTTTAATTTATGAGCCGAGATGGAGAATATCCAAAGGGGTAAAATTCATATGTGCATACATAATACTCTCTTTGGTTTTTAATATAAAAACTAATTGATTTTTTTAGTCAAATTAAAAAAACTAAATAAATTAATTAATTATAATTAATATAAGAGCTAATTAATTTAGTTAAATATATTAAAAAATATATAATATGAAAAGGGTTAGATTTTATCATAATTAATTGATTTATTTAATTTTTTAATTTTTTAAAAAAGGTTAATTAGCTCTTATATTAAATATAAGAAGAGTAGCTACTTACATACTTTTGAGACTATAATTTTAGTAAATACTACTTTTAAGACTTGCAAAAAAGAACTTCTTACAAAATTGATCAGTTAGTCATAATGGATCCCTCAAGTAAACATGATAAAGTGGACTGCCGGGCTTCTTCTCCTTTTTGTTTTCCGGCTTGTTACAGTATCCATTTATCTTGTCTCAAAGTACCCTTTTAAACTCATATATCTAAATGTTGCTATAAAAAGAAATTCGTCAAAATTCCATCTAGTTCTTTGAAATGTTCTTCGAATGACATAAGTTTCCGTGTGTATTGATCATGATATTTTTAATGGATTATAATAATATAAGAAACTTAACGTTCCCATTGAAAATAGTGTATATTACTACGCAAAATAAATGCATAGTTTTTCATTATGTAGTTAGTGTTGTCAAAATATATTAATTTGGAAATACAAAATCAATGAAAAGCAAATCCTTTCCATATATTTTTATCTTTTTAAGAAATTTTCCTATCTAATATTCTATTCTCCCTAATTTTTGTTTTAAGAAATTTTCCTATCTAATATTCTATTCTCCCTAATTTTTTCTCACTTTTCTCTCCATCCAAACATAGCTTTTATGTTTTTTAGGTTGCTAGTATGGGAAAAACACTGAAACAAGGCTTTCAAGAACATGATACATCAAAGGATGCCATTCACTCAAGTGATTCTGAGTCAATGAAACAATATACTGTTCCATCGGATATAGCAGAGGTAGCTTCATTATCTAATAATTGAATCATGCTATTTATGGTTATCATTTTTGCTTATTTATAATATAGGAGTTGAATTATATATAAAACCATATAAATGATTGGAATTTATTTATGGTTATTTATTAATGAAATCAAACCACGAAATAGAAAATCAGCAAGCATAGGAGTCATGGATAAATAGAAAATATATAAATTTAGAAGTCCTTTGAAGTCCTCATGAAATTAGTGTATATTTTTTTAGTGCCTAACGTAACATAACGTTGAACAAGTTGAGGGTACTTTTATGAACATGCAACTTGCCAAACTACAACTTATTTCAATTATTTTCAGATTGGTCAAAGAGACAAAGAGACAATGAAGCAAGGTCTTCAAGAGAATTATGCACAAGAGGAAGCTATGAGAGTAATTCAAGCAGCTAGTTCAGATTTGACGAAGCAATCTACAGAACCATTTCTCAAGTTGCCTGAAAAAGACTCTGCACAAGTTTGTTCATTACCCTGTCTACTTTTTTTTGTATTATGGTATAAATTTTATCTCGAAAGTTTTCACTTAGAAATATTGTTATTCTAAAAATTTTGTAGGTTTAATATTGCCCTGAAAGTTTCAAAATATAGCCATGTTACTCCATCCTATTAAAAATATCGTTAGCAACATTGCTCTATTTTAATACTTTCATGGTAATCTTAGACCTAAAAATTTTTTTTAGGCAAATTTGCACATTAATACTTTTTTAATTTAATACAATATAAACACATTTATGCATGCAAACATGTCAATACTGGGCTCAAACTTAGAACCTCATCTAAACATGGGGTAGCCTGGGACAACTAGTCATTAACCATTACTTTGGTCTAATTAATTCATCATTACCGTAGAAATGGGCAAATCATTACTCTCAAATAAGATTATACTTATTAATACTCATATGTTGGTGTTTGTTAGAGTATTAAGGAAGTATCAAAGAAAACTGTTGAAGAAGTTACTGCTACAGAGACGCCACCAATGTCAGCTCCAATTGAGTTGTTCAGAAGATTACCTGTATGCCTATTGTTATTTAAGATAGTCGTAAAAAACACATTATATTTTACAAAATAGGACCCAGAAAACAATACAAACTAAGTTGTCATTTTCTTTTATGTAGACTGTCAAAGAACCAAGAGTTGCAAGTGTTGAAGGGAGACCTAAGTCAGTGAAGGCTACGAAAGTAAACCTTTCTGATGATGTTACTTCTTCATTCCATCGTCGTAAGTGTCTCTCTATCTCTATGATGATTTATTTTCCTCTGCTCATCCACTAACTCTCATAGCTTTGTCAGAACCACAAATAAGAAGTGCCAGCTCTTCATCTTCTACATTGGAGAAAGGTGAAATTTTGGAACTTGTAGAAGTGAACGATGATGAACGAGCTTTGCTTGAGAAAGCCCTTGAGCTATATCCCCAACTAAGGCTATCACGTCGTAGCCGCCCGATAATAGCTTTCGCCTATAAAGCCCTAATTGATATTTTAATTATGCTAAGCACCAAGACCCCTTATACCATTACAGAGGCAGACAAATCTACCTGGAGGCAAACTTAGGAGCTGCAACGTTTTTTGGATTTGACAAAGATTGGGTTGAATCGGTTCGGGCCAGAGTTTTCGACATTGACATGAGTGACGTCTTGGAAACAAAAGAGAAAATCTTGATCATGGAGGCAAAGCTTGAGGCAAATGACAGTGCCTTAGAGCATATGAGGACGGAAAGAGCAGAAGCCAAAGAGCGGCTTGCATTGGGGCGAAGAGAGTTGGAGATGGCACAAAGTGAGTTTGAAGCTATCGATTCTCTGTTGTTAGGGCTCTTGGAAGATTGCAAGAAATTGATAGCCACCATGGCGGAATCAAGAGAAATAAGTTCTCAAGATGGACCCTTTGGCATTTAGGTGTGCTTGCTTGCTGTTTTGTATTGTCATTTCTACAAAAACTCCAAAAGACTTGATCATGATGTGTATGCCACCCGGACCATCCATCATTTTCCTGGGTTTGGACTTTAGGGCCTTTGATATGCCCTTCTCTCCTCTCTAATGTTCTGACATTCCAAATGTATTTTTTTTTTAATTTGATCATTAGATTATGTAAAAAATAAATGACATTTTAATATATTATAAATAAAAATAGTGCAATTTTAATTTTTTTACAGTTTAAAAAAAACTATAAAATTGTGCTACTTTAATTTATTTATTTAAACAATTATAAAAAAATACATCATTTATTTAATGATCATAAAATATCAAAATATCACTTATTTTTTTATAAAAAACAAAAAAAAAACATATGGGAGGAAAGGGATTACAAAAGAGATTAGAGAGGATTAGAGAAAGCTCCAAGCCCCATTTTCCTATATATGTTAAGTCAAATGACGGAAGTTGAGTTTTTGAACTATCTTATTTTCTTTAAAAAAATTGTCCTTATGTTTGATGGATGATTTGTATCTAAGGTTAGCAATAATTTTCTACAGTTTCGTGTACAATTAGAATGCTTCTTTTTTTCTTTTTGGTAAAGAGAGTGTTTTTTTTTTTTTTTTTTGAAAAATGGAAAAATTAATCTGAAAATCTTTATAATTTCTATTGATTCTGAATCAGGTCTTGGATTTCTTTTTTTGTTTTTTTTATTGGGTTCTTAAACTTTCCACCGTTAGATCCATTACCGTTAAATAATAACTAACAGTGTTAAGTTAAGCACAGCTAAAGGATACCAAACGTTCGTCTCTTTCTCCTTTCACCATAGCCGTCTCAAACGAAGCTCCCCGGTTTTGGTGAAAGAAAAACAGAGCTACTTTGAAAGTTACAACTTAATCCTCTGAACATCTCTAGGTAACCCTACGCCACAACAAGAAGAGCAAGCCATTTCGATAATGGAGATGATATTTAGGATGCCAGCGTGCGATGCAGCCAATACAAATAGATAAACCCAGAGCTAGTGAAGCCTCCAAAGAGGAGGAACCTCAAGATCTCAAGGAACCCTCAAATTCCTCCAACGAGAAGCATCGCATAATAGCCCACCACCGCTCCTTCTCTTCATCATGTCCTCATAACCCCACAATATATATATATATCCATGACCGTTTCGGTTTTTCTATGTACATTAAGCTTGTACTTCTTTGGAATATTCATTTTTCTTATTAATAATCAAAGTTCAGACTCTCTATAGCTTTCTTGGTTTCTTTTTCATTTAAATAGATCTGGACGAGAAGTTCACGCGTGATGATTTGACAAATTAGTTAGGCTTAACAGTTGGGGAAGGCTGATGAGATGTCATTCATAGAGATGAGAAGCAACGGTCAGTTCAGGAGAATGGTGGTCAAAGATGGCGAGTAGGAATGAGCGAAGAAAAGAGCAGAGTTTGGTTTGAGATGGCTATGATGGAAGAAGAAAGCAGGAGAATGTTGTTTGGGATCCACTGGCAGTGCTTAATGGCAAATTTCAACAGATCTAACCGGCAAATTTTAGTTATTATTTAACGGTAGGACTAACAGATTTAACGAGTAGAAAGTTAAAAATGAAAAAATTTAAAGATATGATTCAAAATCCATAGATATAAGGATTTCCAGATTAATTTTCTCTTAAAAAATAAATACAAAAAAATATATGGTAATAATGATTAATCCTCTACTTCGGGACCTCTACTTAAGGCCAAAGCGCCTAGCTAGCTAGATTTCTTACTTCCACAGGACTTGCTCTTGCCCTATATGATATCACTGGGCCCAAAGCCCAATAAAAAATGGGAATTTTTTTTGGTACAAAATTTTGTAGAGAGAGATTGGACTCACTCACGATCTAAAAATAGGGCGAAGTCTTCCTTCTTCCTATGCGATAATAATACTGGGCAAGATAAATTATCTATTATTCTCAAACATAAACTTAAGCACCCAAAAATTATAATAAGATTATTGAAGTACTTTTGCCCAAATTTATAGCAACAGCCCTATGATAACTGCTTCGGTTTTGTAACCTATTATAATTTTTTCACAAACTATCAATATTCATTGCGAATACTAAAAGATTTTTATCAAAAAATATAAATAAGTAAATATACTATTTTAAAAAACATGTATTTTTTTATAAATTATTAATTTAATTAATTTTTTTAATCTCTATAAAATAATTATATATTATTTACATTAGGAATATAAGGGAGTAGTTTTTATTCTAGAACACATAAAACATTAAGAATCTAAGGGAGTAGTTTTTATTCTAGAACACATAAAACACATGTCAATCATAAAATTATTCTAGACATGATCAGCAAGTTTCTTAAGATATTTTTTTTGGAGGAATCTTATCTGATTCTTTTACTTGTCGGATGCTTTTCTAGCACATGCAAATAATCTTCTTTCTTCCTCTTCTGTAAATAATTAATAATTAATTAAATAGATAGAGATTAGAAAAGTAAACATCAATTGTTTCAATCACATCCACATGTGAGGGTGAAAGATTAACACGTTGCATCATATTCCACCGCCCTAGTTTGTAAGGTCAAATTAGAGTCAAAGACGCTAATTAAAGCTTAGGCAACATTTTCTTAATTAATTTTGTACTCATTTCTATTGATAAATGTCTATTTAAGCAAACGTCATTTCCTTTAACATATGTAGGAATCTTGGTCATTCAAGTAACCCGAGTTTTGTATTTTCATATTGACGTAGCTCTTCCTTCCATAACTTGATTATGTAAAGCAATTATTTTATATGATAATTTGGTTCTATTAATATTTTATAGAGTTTTTAATAATTTACTTCATTACTTTTTTTTTGTATAGATTTTTTAGGTTTTTTATGGTCTTTTCTTACATGTCTACAATGTAACGACGATATTTTTCTAATATTTTAAGTGAGAGTTATTAATAAAATTTAGAGGCACCGTCCTCTTTACAAAAAAAAATAAAAGAATAAAGTTTAAAAAAAAGGTTATTAATGACAAAGGGTTTTTTCCAGCATAATCCAAACTAATCTAAACCGTTTTCCGCCAAAACCAATCATAACTTTAGCCAAATGATCAATTGGTTTGATATTTGCCTAAAACAGTGAACCTTTGAAACACCCTATTAACTACTATCTTCTTATCTTAATTATTAAATATATTTACTAATTTAAGTATATTAAAAAATTAATTTAACTAGTTATTTATAATAATTATATGTTAATTTTTTAAAAATAAATCTTTTAATTATGTGTATTTAAACTATTTTTAGTATAAATCCTTGTAATACTTGTAATCATACCTAAGATGAAATTATAATTTTGGGAGATAGAATAAATTAAGGTCTAATATTTTAGATAAAATAATATTTTTTATCTAACTTTTATAATTATGACTAAAGAGAGTTTTAATTTTTTTTCTTGTTACAAAAAAATTTAAGTGAATTGAAGTGTTAAAAGTCATTAGAGTTAGGGTATGCTTCTAAATTCAAAGAGTTTTTATAAATATACTTATAGATTGCTCTAACAAAATTCTTATACTGACAATAAAATTTGAATTTACGACTTTATGGGTTAAAAATTAACCCCTTATAAATTGAATTAATTTTTATTAGTACCCTATTAGCTATTAACCACAGTAACAGATTGAGGAGATGCATGGATGGGCCTCTACTATTGAGAAGCAAAATCAAAATCCCCTCGACCTTTATAATTACGATTGTTAGATTTTAAGATGGAGTACTTATGTCGTTTTCAACTTTTTTCATGACCATGCAAAACGACATAATCTGTATTAAAGGTTATTAGACTTTATGATAAACTTAATATGTGGCATTCATGACTACATAAAAGGTTAAATATACCCTATTCTGTTGTTTTTTTTAGAACAGAGAGCATAAAGGGAAAACCCACGAAAAGAAAAAGAAAGACAAAAAGACATATTTAATTCTCTAATTTTATATAGTTTTAATTTAATCATTTAATTTTAATTTTATAAAATATCTTTTCAATCTTTTAACTTTAACATTGCTAGTTTCAAATAATATTTTTTTGTGTTAATAATTATTATTTTAAAAAATAACCTTAATATATCATTATTATTTGAGAGAATGTTTTGTCAAATAATATCATTAATTTTATAAAATTAACAGTGTTGAGATTAGATGATTAAAAAACATTTTAATTTTAAAATTAAGGACTAAATAAAATTTTAGGTAAAGTTAAATGAGGAAGCACATATTTTTTCTCAAAAAACATAGTTAGTATTATATGGTTATAAAATATATTATACTCCACACGAAATATTATTACACAATTTGAAATGTCGGCCCAAAGAACCAAGAAGGGTCATAATTGTAATTACAATTAATAGATATATAATTATATGGATAAAGTCATGTATACGTGTTAAACCAAAGCTAATGAATCTTTTGATACTTTGAGTAATGATTATTTTTTGCCTTAAGATATTTTAGATGATAATAAATAGCTTTCCACATAATGGCATAAATAAATGAAATTCATGAATATGAGATAAAAGTGAAAATTTATAATGTCTTTTTAATATACTGATTCATGAAAATTATATATAATTAATTAAAAAAGAGAAAGGAACAAGATAAAACATGCACATGATTTAAATGAATTCAACTTTCTTTGGCCAGTAAAATGAATTCAAGTTAACAAGTCAAATAATAAAAAACAAAACAAATGTACTTTTAATTAATGTAGTGGATCTAATAAATTCAGAATTTTAATGAAAATAAATATACCATCAATTCTCAAGTTTGGTTCATTACTTAACATAGGGGAGCTTATGTAAAAAATAATGCAACTTGTAATACATGATATGTGTGGGCTTTATACGTTACATGAAATTTGAGTTTAATAACATTATATTATCTATAATTTATAAATATTAAATATTTTTTAAAATTATGGAGTAAAATAAATTAGCTTTCCTTTGATTTTACCAAAATTAGAGATACCTATCCTCTATTTTAAAACCTAAACTTAACTCAATTTTAACATTATTAAAAATATTCTCTAAATAAATTTACAAATTAAAATTTATATGGTAGAAAAAATTATGGTATATATAATAATGGAAAAGTTTGACTCTCCAGTTATGATCATAATGATCCTTAATTTATGGGGAGAATTAATGAGGAACAACACCATGCCAGGCAAGTAAGGGAAAATGAGAAGTTAATGAATGCTTCGATTATAAGTTTATTTTATGGAGAAAACTTATATCAAATTTTTTATATTTCTTTGGTCAAGTTTTCTAATCTTATTTTATCACATGTCCTATTATTTTTAATATCTTAATTTAATTTAAGCACACATGAATAAAACAGTACACATGATTAAATATGATTGGAGAACTTAACGAAATAGATCTAATAAAATTGATGTAAGTATAATCCTTATTAAATTTAAATTGATTTCATGGATTGTCCCAACAAAAAATATTTGCTCTTATCCTAATTATATAAGATAAATAACTAATTTTTAGACATTAAAAAAGGATTAATTTACAATATTTGGTCCGTTGTGTTTGATTTTATTTTAGTTTTAGTCTCTCAAATTTTAAATTATAAATTTTAGTCTCATAAATTTTTTTCTGTCTAAAATATTAGTTCTTATAATTTAATAAAAACCTATACCATTTTATCTATTGAGAGAACAAAACTCAAAGTTTAAAATTTGAGAGACTAAAATAAAAATTTATACAAATTTGATAGACTAAAAATAGTATTAACTTTTAAAAAATTATTTAAATTAGTTATTTATAAAAAAAAATATGTTAGCTTTTTGTGTGTTTTTTAATTGAGTGTCAGTTCCTTAATTTACCAACTTTAATTATTCACATTAGAAACTACTTTCTTATTAAAAAATCTCCTTAATACATATTAGGGAGATTTTAGAAAAATAAACTTATAAATATAAGAGATAAAATAAATTGAGTTTTTATATTTATAATTAAAATAATTTTTTTTACTAACTCTTATATTTATGTTCAAAATATAGAGTTGATATAGAGGTGTAAAGCCCTATTATATTTATTTAGATCTTGAGTTTAATTTTTAGAGTTAATAACTATAAATTTTAAAATTAAAATATTAAATAGAATAGGATTTAATTAATATTATAAAAAAAATTATATTTATGTCTAAACCGAGTTGATTTCATTGGCCACTACTCTGTGAAAAGTCCAACCGGCCGAGGAAAAAAGGTGAGGCCCTCATGAACCTTTTTTCTTTGTAAATTTCTAATGATGTACCAAAAAAACATCTAATGTAACCAAGCACCGTCTAGAGGATTAGTTCGGACAATGGAAATGATATCTGAAAATAAAAAAAAATATATATATTTGAAAAGGTTGATACATAATTATGTTTGATATATATAATATTATAAAAAATATTTGATTAGCTTCATATGTATAATTTGATTAAAATAATAGATAATTAAAATAAGTGAGCCAACATCCAACAGCTATAATACCTCTACTAGAAGGGTAAAAATGGTTTTTAGATGTTTTTATTAATTAATATTAATAATATTGGCTAAAAGTATTAGTTAATAATAAAATACAATGAATTATTACTCTCAATTAAAAAATGATAAAATTAATAAATAATTAATTTTAATGTAGGTATTTTTTGGAATTAAATAGGATAATTTAAATTAAATTATCATAAAAATAAAATTATTATTTTAATTAAATCAAGAGAGTTTGAACCTTGACCTTTTCTTACGCGTCACACCTTACCCGAATCTTATTACTTGAACTAGCCCTAAATGGCTTAATAAAAAAAATATATTGAGATTTCAATGAAATTATTTCTAGAAAATGAAGAAAAAGTATATCTTTTGAATTTCCAATGATAATGACATTTTAGTCATCTCCAATTCTGTGGAATAGTGACCCATTCAATTCATTTTTGGACGGAATATTCATTCCTACGAAAATTATATCATAAAATTGGCATTCATTCTCAAATAATTTTGTTATTTTTTAGCCTTCTCTCTTTTCATACTTTTTTTCAATTAACATCTACCGATCAAAAGATAGCCAAACAATTTACATAAAAAATTAAATTTTAAACATCGTATTAGTCATTGAACAAAATAATATATTTAATATATTTTTAATTTTATATGTTAAATATGACATTATAAATAATATACAAGTGGATGAGAGAGAGGTAGAATAATGTAAAAGTTGGATTGCAATGTTTTTTATTAGTAAGATGTCCTTTTTTAGTTAGGCCTACTTTCCCTTCCATTAATTAAGGGACGTTGACCTCTTTAGCTTGCTTCATCTTCCATACAAAAGTTAATTTAGGCGATTACGAGAAGAATCCCCATTTTTTGTCTCCTAATAATTACATAATATTCCCTATTATTTATTTTAAATCCATTATTACCACTACTACTTATTTTGGTTTAAGAAAGCATACTTTTTTTTTTAAAAGATAAAATTAATTATTTAATCTTTATAATTTTATCAATTTTATAACTCAATTTTTATAATTTGACATGTGTTAACTCAGTATTTAAAGTTTCATAATTTTTATAAAGTATCTTAGTCTCTCATAACTCATCCTATATGACGCTTATTTGGCATTATATCAACACCACATCATTAAAAAACGGGGCTTCTGAGTTCTTTCTTCTCTTCCTTTGCCGTACCCTTTGCTTTCTTCTTCCTCTACCCCTAAGTAAATTTTTTTAATATTTATAATTTAGTTATATAATTCTTATATTTGAGGGAACGTATAATTTTTTTTTAAATTGATAAATCTTAAATTAAAACTCTAAAATATTATAAATACTAGAAAAATGCTATGACTTAAATTAAAATTTTAAAGTTCAGAGTCAAATGACAAAAATATCCCTTATTTTATTAAAAAAAATTAACTATATTTGATATTCAAAGAAATTTTAGTCAATTAGTTCTGAATTCCAAAATTCTAATTTAAATTATAAAATTTTTCTAGTATTTATAATATTTAAAGTTTTAATTTAGTATTTACTAATTTTTATAATCTTTTTCATAGATTTTCCAATATTTAATTAGAAGGAGTATGACAAATTCAAATGATGATTAATTCCTTGCTAAATAAATGATGATTAACTCCAATCATACAACATGATATAGAAATTCTTGTCTTTACTAGACACGTGTCATCAAATAAAAGATGATGGACCCCACAGAAGGGCTATCTTGGTATAGGGTTATAGTTATATGCCCTTCACACAAAAGATACAATGTAGCCATCAATGGGAGACATAACGATGAACCCCCTCCTCCCACCTGATACGATCTGAAAATTGGATTAGGTGGCCAACCCCTTTGCCACATATAATCTCCAATCATCAAAGGTACCCGCCACAATTCAAATCCATTTTTTTCTCTTCTTTTTTTGGGTCAAATTTTTGCAAACAAAGACTCGTTCTAGTGGCCGCCATTTTAACAAAAACAAATATCAGAACTTTCAAGTCTTATCTACTTGAATTCAAAGTGAGACCAACTGCTC
Source organism: Leucaena leucocephala (assembly GCA_037074615.1). Taxonomy (NCBI): domain Eukaryota; kingdom Viridiplantae; phylum Streptophyta; class Magnoliopsida; order Fabales; family Fabaceae; genus Leucaena; species Leucaena leucocephala. The sequence continues at coordinate 10,501,063 of CM073540.1, read as the reverse complement.
ATCTTTATTTACGGAGAGGGAAAAGAAAAAAAAAATCTGAGTTTTGTAATTTTGAGGAGAGAGAAAGAGGGGAAGGTGAGACATTGACGAGCAGATCAGCAGCCAGTTGCTTTCTTCCGTTTGGCTCATACATATATATATATATATAAAGCCTGAGGAAGTTTGGCCAACGGTTAACTTCCCTCCAAACGTTGTAAATTCCCTTGGAATCAAAGCAAAACTTTGCAAAACAGCAGTTGATCCTTGGTCACCATCTGAAACCCAACCTCACCTTCCTGACACGTCCTTCATACCAATCTTTTCGTCATCCTCTGTACTCTCGTCGTCCTATATACACTTTAGATCCTTCTTTCTTGTTCTTCATATTCTTCAGCTTCATCCATAACAGAAGCCCACTTGAATTTCTCACCTCTTCTTGAAGCTTTCTGCTCTCTGTGAGTTTGCTGAAAGTTCCGTGTTCTTGGTCTTCAACATTAGCAGGGTTTTGTTGCTGAGGTTTTAAGCAGCTTTCTTGATATAAAGTTATAGCTTTTGCGCTCCTTCTTCTTCTTCTTCTTCTTGTTCAGCTCTATCCATAGAATTCCTTCGTAGAGTTTATTATCACCTCCAAAGATTCTGTTGCCTAAGTGTTTGCTGAAAGGTTCGAGTGCTTGGATTTCAAAATCAGCCGGTTTTATTGCTGAGGCTTCAGACCCGTAAAAGTTCTTGAAGTTCAAGTTTTCCATGATATGAAGTTCTGAAGTATATGGGAGTTGGTCCTAGTTTGTTCACAAATTCTCAGATGTTATTGAAGTCACAAACCCATCAAAGCTTTTTACACACTTGTCAGTTTACCAGACTCACAAGAAAGTTGGTCATCTCCAATAATACTTCATGCTATTTTTAGCATATAGAATTCTATAAAAGTGTGTTCATGCTTTAGAAACTTCTCAGCTTGTTTTGATTCCAAAAATAACAACACTTTGAGATGAATTCAGGATCCTTGATTTCCTTTGCTTCTTCAAACTCTGTATCATCAAGAGAAGATCATAGAGTGGCTAGTACCAGAACCAGGCATTCTCATAATTCAAGGCCTTCGTTTTTGATTCGGATGGCCATGAGAATATCAAGAGCAAGATGGTTCACTTTCTTAAGAAGAGTTTTCCATTACCAAAATGGATCAAGGTCTGATCTTGGGTCCAATCCTTTCAATTCTAGCACTTGGATGACATTAGAGTTGATTGCTCTGATGGTTCAGTTAAGCCTCACAACCTTGGTTTTGGCTATTTCTAAGAAGGAGAGACCTGTTTTGCCGATGAGGATTTGGATTTCTTGTTATGATATTGGCTGTCTGCTCAATCTTCTGCTGCTTTATGGCCGTTATCGTCAGCTTTATTTGTCTCATGGAGATGCTCTTAGCCTCTCTGATATGGAACAACAGAGAGGCAATGAAGAAACCAGGTATTCCACTAAGCTTTTCTAAACCTTCTATAACACACACACACATATTACTCTGCTATTTTAAGACCCTTTCTAGAAGAATTAAGTGGTCCTTATTATAAGTCACTAAGCCTCTGGAACTTCTTTTTCTTGGTTAGGGGCATTAATTATATTTTTCCAAAATTACCCTATTTAAAATTTGATGCATTTTTCTATTTTCTCTGAAGATGTAATTCATGGTTTTTAAATATGGGTAAATTTTTATTTTTTAAACTAATTTAATGATTTAACTACCTTCTATTAACGTGGTTGGAGGTGCCTTATATGATAGGGATGGAAGGAGTGTGTGTGTGTGTGTGTATTTGCATATTGCTCTCATGGGTGCGTTTGGGTTTCACAAAGACAATATTTCTTCAAATACACTGTTCATCAGATTAAATGCTTCCTATGAATTAAACCTTTCATTAATTTTGTTATAACTGACACATCTTGGTTTGGTTGAGTTATAATGATTTCTCTTTAGAAAGTAAGAAAAGAAAAGAGTGAATATAAGGTTATGTTAACGTAGCCGTTAAAATGACCTCAGAGCTTACGGTACTTGGCTACTTGCCCATTTTAGCAAAGCTAGAATGTCATGTACTAAAAAACAATAATGACAAAAGTCACAGAAAAAATCATGTCCAAAACAAGAAATCCAAGATGGGAAGTGGCGCCAAGTTAAAAGAGATAAAATTAGATGTAACTTTTGAGTGTTCATTTCTAGGTTCTTTAATTTACAAATGACACCAATAAAAGCTCTTTTAAATGAGCTAATCTATTCAGTTGATTACACACACAAGTTAAACCTCACAACAAACATACGAGGAAGTGCCCCTCTAACTCTTTTCTCAACATTTTAAGTTGGCATAAAACATGAGTTGCCAAGCAGTTCAAATTTGAACTACAAAAATGGATATGGTTAAAGAAATTTGTATCATCTAGTTTTATAGTTCAAGTTGAAACTGAATCCTGCAATTCTGATGCAGGTGTTCACATTTGATGAACAAATGCCGGAGTTCGCTGGAGCTTTTCTTCGCCATATGGTTTGTGATGGGAAATGTTTGGGTTTTTGACTCACGTTTTGGGTCATTCCAAAGAGCTCCAAAACTGCACGTGCTCTGCATCTCCTTGCTTGCTTGGAATGCCATAACCTACTCTTTCCCTTTCCTTCTCTTCCTCCTGCTCTGCTGCTGTGTGCCTCTGATCAGCAGCCTCCTCGGTTACAACATGAACATGGCATCTTCTGATAAGGGAGCTTCTGATGATCAAATCTCTCAGCTTCCAAGTTGGAGATACAAGCAAGTTCATCATAACAAGTTGGACAATAATGGCCTTGATTCTGCAGCCAGTGAAGGGCTGATCAATGAAGATCCTGTAAGTAGCTAAACTACTCATGACTGAAGCATTTTTTAACAGTTAGTTTCAATCTATGCAACATGTTTGGTAAGCTGTGATCTTGAATGTCATAGTACAATATATCAAGATATAGGAAACTCATTATATATATATATATATATATATATATATTTGAATGACTATACCCATTTAACTTCAGTTCCCAAAACTTTAATATACGTACGGTTTAGTCTCCGAAAATAACAAACTTAAATTCTTTTGTTGGGTGACAAATTCCAACGTGACTAACTTATTACGAGATGATTATTTTCTTAAGACCAACTTGTACATTCACAAATTTCAAATATGAAAAATTTAAGTTTTTAACTTAAAGGTCCCATAAATGGCTAAACTACTCTGAATCATCTGTCAAGGGTGGAGCATCTTTACTTGTTAACGATCATATTAAATTTATGTTAGCCATTTGGCATGCTGCTGGGATCTTCAATATCATGATATAAAATATAAATGTATCATATACCACAGGATTAAGATTTTTATATTCTGTATGACAACTGCAATTTGTCAAAGTTCTTATTACCAGTACAAATAATCTTGATCTCCAAGATCCTTGCAGTATTTTGTTAGCCCAGGATATTGTCCAGGTCCTTTGATCCTTTGCTATCTCTCTCTGTCTCTCTCTCTCTCTATATAATCTGTATTAATTGCACTGTGTAGAAGTCATAAACAGTGTTGCTTGTTTATTTGGGTCCTGTGCAATTCATTGGGCACAAAATCTAGTTCTTGATATAACATTGAACCTTAACTATGAAAGTAGTTAGGTACTTATTATTTCCCAGTATCTAAGATATCATAATAAAGATGAAAATTTACCAAATGACCTGCAAATTTTTTGAGGACCTATATTATATAAAATGGATACTGATGAGTTTGTCCTTTCTTTTTGTGATGACAGGAATGTTGCATTTGCTTAACCAAATACAAAGACAGAGAAGAAGTGAGGCAATTGCTATGTTCTCATATGTTTCACCAAAAATGTGTGGATCAATGGCTGAGAATCATATCTTGTTGCCCTCTATGTAAACAAGGATTACAGAGATAGAACAAAAAAACAAAAAATAGAAAATCATATATGCTTAATTGGTAATTCTTATACACAATTATATTTCCCTAAAAGGGTTTCCAGTTTGGTCTGATACTTCACATGGGGTTACTTTTTACTTGAGTGAGTTTGCACATGTACAGAAGAGCTCACCAGTAACCAAAAAAACCCCAATTACACTCAGTTTTATTACTGTTTTGGAGCTTACACAGTATTTGGTTCCTAAGACTGGATCCATATACTTCTCAGATTAGTGAATTGATTGCTTGTATATTAGTTTTTGTTCTGTCATTTATATATTGTGAGATAAACATTTTCTTCATTGAATAATAAAGAAGCATATATACTTTTACCTTTTATATTACGAAATTTTTGTTTTACTTCTTGTTTATGAGGCTATCATTGCAGTATAGAAATAAGTGGAATCTCTTATTTTAAAAAAATAATGTAACATAAATGGCTTTATAGTTCAGTGACATGTAAACTTCTATATAAGTGGGAGGTTGTGGGTTTAATCCTACTTGTTATCTCAAATCGTTGATACTTACTCCTCTAATTAAAAAAAAAGAATCTAATATAATTGTTAGATCTTATATTATTAAGAAATATGATGAACAAGGCATAGAAAGAGAATATAGATAATAAAAAACAAAAGAGGAAAGGAGAAATGCCAATTCATCTCACAAGTTCCACATATGATTGTCTCTTCTATAAAACAAATGATCTATATAGATTTGTGTTTATATCTTTTTCTCCATGAATCAATGGATAATGAACCCACTTATTACACAATAACAATCTATTATACGCTCACCAAAATACAAGATTAGTATATTTGCCCCAACTTATTTTCACCCCTTGGTGCATGGGAAGGAAGTTCCCTTTTTTTTCTTTGCATAAAAATAGAATAAATAATTTTCATATATAATCTTTGCTTTAATTCATTTTTATTCCATATTCTATACCAAGTGACCCCTTAAAAATATACCCTCATGCAATTGCCTAAACAGAAAACCCTGTTTGTTTTGTTGATCCTAGAAGCTTATTTACTAGATTTTCAGTTCCATCCAATAATTTTGTAGTTAAAATTTAAGTATTTATTGATGAAAAAAATTATTCCACAGTAAATATATTTTTCTCTAATATCTTATATTTGGTGTTCAAACGTTCTTGACCTTGTAATACTAAAGTGGTGCTATTTCCCTTTTTCGGGTTGTTTTGCTCTTGTTCTTGTTTGGCTAGCTTTGAACCAGCTTGCTATATTCTATTATCTACATTTTTTTTTCATCTATAAATAAATACCTTATACAAGTTTATGAATTTTAGAATGTTAGTTTACACCCTAACCATTTTAAATTCATTTGAGCCTAACATATAATCTTACTTATGATATTACCAAAATAATCAAATTTAAATAAATTAACTATTTTAATGTCTTATTCAAAGTAAATTTAAAAATTATATTTTTCTTATATCATGATATTGACCTAAACATTTTAAAAATTTGAGGCCACTCATTATTTTTGTTTTAAAATTGTGAAATAAAAAAAGTGGTATGTAACATCAAATTTATTCAAGAGACTATATCATTTATTAGCAGGGGCCAACACCTTTGTTGTGTCTCCAAACAAAATTGACTCATTTTATCTTAAATTTTTGTATATTTTAAAACATAGTGTTACAATAATTGAATGAGATTGTGACTAGAGCTTCAGATAGAGTCTAACACGACACCTACGGTTTGAAACATTTTTAGATAACATGACTTCATATAAATTTCATATTATATATTGATATATTAAAAGATTAGTGAATCAATAATCAATAAATTATTTTTCAAAAAATTTAAAATTTTGAAATGCAATCAAGAATCAATATTCATGATAACTTATAAGAATCAACTAAATAAATCTTTACTGAATATTCCTACTTTGTTCAAATATCTGCTAGAATTTTAGATAACATGTTAACATTCAATATTCCTACTTGTGCACACGTCCTTTTTGCCTAATGCGGCAAATTGTATGATGGCTACCTTGGAAAACACGATGGATTTATTTGATCATTACATAGTTGAAATATCATATTTTACAAAATTGCATTGATACAATGGGAATCCTTCACAGAAGTAAAAGGACGATACAGAACATCACAAAGCAAGTTCTAAGTAAAAGGCCATAGTACTAAGTACTCTTACGGCTTATGCTGGTATTTGTATAAATGACAAAAACCAGAAAAACAAAATCACAAGAAAGACCAATTTGATGAAAAATATGTCAAGCTGATCATTCCCAGGTCAAAGAAGACTATGTTATTGACCAATCACAGGCCTCATCATCTACTTCAAGTGCCTATGATTAATAATAGCTTTTTTGCTTGATTGCAAGATCACGGCTATGTGCTAAACTCATCAATTAGACTCAAGCAAAAATGTTAGAGGGATTCACAGAGCCTGCAAAGAAAGGGATTATAGGTGCACTGCAAGAAGCTCACCTTCTGGGGCACAAGTATATCGGCATAGAGCATATTCTTTTGGCTCTTATCAGTGATGCAGGAGGCTTGGCTGCAAAAGCTCTTCAATCTGCAAATTTAGATCTCAATGTCATTAGGGAACAAGCCGAGAAGATATTTGGAAGAGGGGGTGGTTCTAGCCGCTCTTCTTCCATGGAATTACTATTCACTTATGGAGCACAGCTGGTTCTTAAGCCCAAGCAAGAAGAAGCACAAAGACCGGGTGAGGCTTGGATCTTTCTAATTTGTTATGAAACTATACGGTTTAATTTATTAAAAGGCTTTTCGCCAAGTCAGTGAAGATTCGTCTAGTTTGTGAGGATCAAACTCATTTTATAAGGACATAAGTTCAAATCTAGCTACTGACATAAAGACTTCTTAAGTTGAGATAACTTTAGTGAACTCCTTAAACTCAACTCATTCAAACTTTTTGCAATGAGAGAGAGAGAGAGATATCTGGCCAAACAAATTTTAAAGAGATGCATATAAAGTACAAGGATATTATTTAAAATAAAAAAAGTTATTGAGCTGGTTAAACTACTAGAGTGCTATTACATTATTTTCTGACACAATTAATGATGTCACAGGCCACTCTTTAGCTGAAGAAAGGGAACTGCTTCCGGGCTTGCTTAAAGGGTGTGATGCTGAGATAACTGGTTTGCTCCAGAATCAAGGTGTTGATGTAAACAACATTAGAGACCAGGCAAGCAACACTTTCATTTACCTGACTTTTTTGTTTAGTCCATCTAGCTTGGGTAGAAAACTAAAATTCTTGTTCACATAGTTTTCCTAGATATCAAGTGCTCCACAATACTAAGGCAATTTGGCCTTACTTACACCTAAGTTTCCATCTCCCTATCTTATCTTATTCCAAGCACACTTTTTCTTGATTGTCAGAGTATTTAACTTCTAGAATCAAATTGTCCGGCAGAATAATTGTATGTAAAAATTATAAAATGTTTACGCAAAACATCCCTAGTTTGATATTATCACTGAAGGTTTCCTGTTTATTTAAGCAGGTAAGCAGATGTATGGAAGGTGAGAAGGAAAAAGCTTCTAGCGCAAATGATCAGTGTGCACAAGGTGGTTGTAATGAGAACAGTCAGAAGCCAATTCCAAGTAACTTTCCAGTGATCATATTAAGGTATATTGATTTGGAGCTTTGAATCAATTTAAAAATTAAGACCTCAAAAGAATCCTTAACTATGCTAGGTTGAACTTATTAGCATTAACGGGAAAAGCATAAAAATACAGTTGATTAAAACTGACCTTATAATCTAGAAATTGCATTCACACGAATCAAAACTGGAGACCTCATCAAGCGGTCAAAGTCCTTCCACTAGGACCGCCGCTGGTTGGTAGCATATATATAATCTAATGTATAATTGATTTATAAATTCTATTAATGAACAAGTGTTTAAGAAAATCCATTAATAGAAAATAGAAATATTTGATATCTTAGTGGAAGCATGGAAGTTTTGGATCGACAATACTCAAGAGATATCAAACATCTTCTATTCGACTTGACCATTAATGGTTACTATATTGGTTTATTCTAGGAAGAAAAGAAATTTATTTTTTAGAACAATAAAAAATAAATATATAAATAAAACATTTCTAAATAAAAGTTTAATTTACCACACATCATATTATTGAAGCTCCAGTGTTCGTGCCATGAGAACTTGTGGTTGCAATTGTTGAAAGGGTAAATACCACACATCTCTGAAACAGCAAAAACCCATAGAGTTTGTTATCACCCAAAATTGTAGCTTCATCAATAAGCTCTCTGGTCATTCTTCTTTTCCATCATCTGAATCCCCAAGAAACATAGATTGAAGCTCCTAATTCAAACTTCTTTATTTGCAGCACACAGAACAGGGCACTTAATCTTTCTTCCTTTCTTTTGCAGGTCAATCTCATTTATTGCTTCCTTTAACTCTTTCTTCGTTCAAATCTTCTTCTTCAAGTACTCATTTGCTTTACGATTTCGGGCTGATTTGTCTCCTAATTTGTCGTTTATAGCTTCCAAAAGCACCAACAATATGGAGCCAAATGTGGTGCCGAAGCCCCCAAACATCATGATAAAGCCATTGGATGAATGTAAAATGAAAATTTCAGATATGGATTTGATCAATGACATGAAGAAGATTAATTACTCAGATTATTTATCATCACCATCGTCTCCATCAGGCATTAGTAAGATATCTTCAAATGGAAAATGGAGTTGTCTATGCTCGCCGACCAACCATGCCGGCTCCTTCCGGTGCAGGTACCACCGCGCTTCTTCCGCCCTTGTTCGCGGCAAATCCGTTGGTTCCAACCTCAATGAATTGGCTTCTAAATCAGGTGGACTGAATGACGGGCTCTAGTTTGTTAATTGTTAGTAAAAACTAAAAAGTTAAATATTAATTACTTAATATCTTAGCTATACAAAATAACCGGGGGGGAAAACAAACAATTTTCTTCCAAGTTATTTTCAATTTTCAAAAATTTGAATTACTTCACCAGTCAAATTAATTTAATGTATCTAATATTGTTTAATTTATTTGTGAATATTGATAATGAAATACAAAAATAATTGAGTTTTTCTATTTAATTTTGTGTCTTGTAATATTCGTTAATGATTAAACAAGCATCATCATCATTAATATGTTCATATCATACAACGAGTGACTTGGTGTGCTCTCGTTTATGAGAAAAGTAACTACTGTCATGTTTTATAAGATTGGGAAAATTAGAGCTCAGGTTGTTATAATTTTTTCAAATTTTAAAATCAGTCCCTAGAATTATAATTTTTTTTAAAAAAAAAAAACCCTCCTTGAAAATTACTTCATCAGGCGTCACTCATCCAAGTTTTGGAAAATGGTTCGAGTACATCAAAATTCCACACGGAGCGAACACTGATAAACATTTGCACGAACAGTTATTCTTTGTAATTTGATTTTAAATTATTTGATGTTAATATTAATACGATTTTTTCATTTGTGATATTTGATGATTGTAAGTTTTATCTTTTCCAATTACCTCCTATTTCTTTCATCTCGACTTTTCTTCAATCCATGACGTTAGTGTAAAACCAAACAGTAAAACTATATTTGAATAGAAAGGGAGGAAGAAAATAATAAAAAGAATACTAGAAAAAAAAATTAAAAATAGTAAAAACATTTACTCTTTTTAACAGTTTTTTTCTTTGTATTATTTTCCCTATAATTTTCTTTACATCCAAGCATAAGGTAAAAGATCATTAGATCAAACCACAAAATTATATATACAATTCCAATAAGCATACTATGCCTCTTTAATCTTGCAAATATACTTACCATTTGATATCTATATATATACACACACCACACACCTAATCCTTAATATAAACAAAAATTAATCTTAATTTTAAATATAAAATATATTTTTTATATTTATCAATTTTTTTAAAATTATTTTTATTAACACTCTCACAACAATAACTAAATAAAAATAGAAAAAATAAATTAAAAAAGATAATTAAAATATTTCAAATAAAAACAAGTCATGTATATATATTCGATTGAGCTTGTAACTCAAGATTAAAACGAAAATGAAACTATGGTCTAACGGTCATGCTCTCATTGCCAGCCCTATCAATTTCGATTATTGCTGGTTGGCCCAAAACAAAGATTGATTACAGCTCAAAACGATTATAAACCAGTAACCTTACTGGTAAAAATGATAAGGCTCACGCCTCTCTCTATCGCCATAGCTTAACCCTATATTTGGATAGGGTTAATTTTTTTTTTTTTCCATCTTAGAAAATTTTACTTCGTAGAATTCTTTCCCTATTTTCCCCTCTTTTCTCTCCATCCAGCCTAAAGCTTTTATGTTATGATGCCTACATCCCACCTAAACAACACTAGCATCGCGTGAAAGTATCCACCTTCATTGCCATTACATGTAAAAGCACTATATCAAAAATCAGCATGCTACATCATTAAATTACTAGATAAATAACCTCAAAATTATGGGGGTTTTTGTATGGGGGTTGTTAAAATAAAATGTCTAAGCATGGAGCCTAAATGGCGCTTGTCTGTACACTGACCAGTGATCACTGCTCATTTCGTTGGTCTAGTCCATGTTGTCTCGGCAGTAATGGTATTACCATAATAAACCTGCTTTGAGATCTCATCCCAATAAACCTGCAGACAAAATTTTGAAAATTAAAAAAAAATGAATGTGAGAGAGAGAGAGAGGGAGAGAGAGATGGGCTCAGATCAGTGTCCCCTCACGGTCAATCAACAAAGGAGACCTCAAAAAGTGTTGCACTTGTTTACTAGCACAAACCTTGCACAGAAAACTACATTAAGGCGATAAAGTCTAGTAGGCATAGTGTAAAGAAGTTTTACAAAGAGGTATCCTGACAAGGTAGGAAAAATATGCGGCAAACAAGAGTTAGCACCCCTAAAGCAGAACCCAAGTACATGTGTTGAAGAATGCTTTCTTTTTTTGTTTTGAGTAAAGGGACAATATGTATTAATTAAAGTCTAAGATTAGAAGGAATAGGCCAACCCCAGAAAAGATGGCTAGTGAAATGGCATAGAGAAAAAATAGAACATGAAAAGATTCCTATTAACAACTTAGATGGACACAAGATTGGTTGAACCCAATGAAGGACAATTCTTAAAGCCACAAGGGAGCCGTCTTTAACTTGTAAATTGGACCTAGACTGCTTTCAATCCAGAAAAATCAAATTTCAAGTAAAGAAGCATGCTTAGACAAGTCACTCAGATCAGGTTGCTTATTTCCCATTGAACATGGCATAGAATAACAATGCATACACACCTGCCAACCAGATGGAAGACCCTTAGACAAGTCACTCAGATCAGGTTGTTTATTTCCCTCAACTGTATCATGTGGCATGTCAACAGATTCACTTGCTGCTTGTGCTCTCTTACGCTTGACCCTCTCCCGCCTACAGAAAAAACGTGCATCATATAATAAGTCATAATAAAAGAAAACAGTGCATGTTCAAGAATGTTGACAAAAACTATTGGGACACGTACCAATCACCACCCAGAGGCTGAAAATTAGCATTATCTTTGGCTTCTCCACTTACAATTTGCTTTGCATGCCACTCCTAAGATTGAAGGAACATGAGAAACAAGACATAGGATGGCTCCACTATTTAGTAAAGGAAAGTTACCCATGCAAACCTCTATTTCCCTTTGGCGCTTTCGCTCTAAGATTTCAAGAACACTTTTAGGTTCTTCCTCCTGTTCAAGCAACTCCTCTTTGGCTGCCTTCCACTAATACAATAAAATCAGATAAAATTAACTAAAGATTTTTTATATGAAACCACTTTCAAAACCAATAAAACAAAAAAGGACCTATCATCTAAGACAATGAATAAAATACCTTGTCCACTAAACTTGAAACTTTCTTATTAGACTTCAAGGAGGAGCCAACTGCAACTGCACGCTTTTTACTACGAACAACTGATAAGTTAACAAGAGCCCCAAGTACATTTAGTATTACTCAGAACAGACACATATTTAAGTTTGTAACAAAGAGCATCCCAAATTCTGGACCCACGTGCACCATTCCAGTCACAATCAATAGATACAGGAATATAACAGGAGATGGCAGTGTCAGGCAGACTAATTCAACAATCCTCACATAACTGAACTACCTTACCACCAAGATGGAAAAGCATGCTCAGAAATGAATCATACAAATCAAGGATTTAGATTATTAACCAACCACAATGGAGGGCAGATGAAGGATCAACCCTGATATCAATGAGAAATCGTACTGACTGATTAACTCAGAAAATCATATTATATCAGCACCCATGTAAAACCAACATGTATTTTCATGAAGCCAAAAATTGTCAACATGACCAATATATCAGGCTCCCTAAACTTTAGCAGCTTAGGTAGTAGAGGGATGCTAAGAAAGTCAATCAAGCCAGTAAAGCTAAACATATTCAGAAATTCACCTTTGTTTTGCACCTTAGCAACTGATGATGACGTGCTACTGCCACCAGCAGATACAGTGTTGGCTGATGCCAGTGGAATACCATCATTAACCGAAACAGTTGCAGGTTCTTTGATGCTGGCTGAGGTGGAGGGAACATCAGCTGATGCCATGACCGCCCCACCAGTAACATCAGATACATTATTATTTATATGAGGTAAGGGCCTTGGACCAGTTCCTGCGAAGAAGTAATGGAAAAAGTTCAACGAGAGACAACCAAGTGAAACTACAATATTATCACTGCGAAAGCAAGAGGCCAGAGGACTTCACTAATACTACTGGAACAGGTAACTTACCATTTTGAAGCTCGTAATAGGCTACAGGCTCTGCAGAATTAACTACAACTTGAGAGCTTTCACCATAAGTAATAGGAACAGCACTATAGTAGAGCTGTGCAGGTGGCATAGCAATTTGACCTTCCTCAGCATGCCCATATATGGTACTGCATGGGACTTCAGCAGCTGCATGTCCATAATACTCAGAGCCTGCACCTGGATAAGCTAGATTGTATTGTGGGTAAGAAAGGGGCTGCCCTGCCTCTGGGAAAGATGGGAGAGCAGGATATGTAGACACTGATGGCTCATCAGGTGGTGGAGGGGGCATTTGTTCATCATCAGGTGGGGGTGGAGGAGGCACCTGTTCATTATCAGGTGGTGGTGGAGGTATCCATTCATCATCTGGAGGAGGAGGAACAACAAACTCATCCTCTGGCAACAGAGAAGGATGGTCAGCAGATATATTCCCCTGCACTGATTGCTCTGTTTGCACAAAACCCTTCATCACAGGCATGTCTACCACAGTTGTATTGCCTGAGGGATTCATATCTTCAACTTCCATGTCCACATCCATATCAACATCTTCTCCAACATTAGACTCATGTGTATGAGTTGATTCCTCAGGAGGTAGCATATCATCGACTTTTTTATTGTTGCCTACACCTATTTCCAAGTGGCTACCAGGAGATGATGCAGAAGGAACGTGCTCAGCATTGATAGGAAGTTCATTGCATATATCTTTATCAACTAAAACTAAACCATCAACCTGAGAAGAATTGGAGAATTCAGAAGTAACAATGTTTTTGTTATCAGTACCATCCACTTCAAACCCATGCCCAATGCCTCTTTCATGTCCACCCAATCCTTCAGAGACTTGGACATGTGCATCCTCAACTTCGTCTTGTGCAGACTTAAAAGTCTGCAACAAGTCATCATTAATCACACTTTCAAGCTGCTCAATCCGCCTATCAGAATGCACCCAGAATGGAAGCAAAGATAATCCATGGGATGCAAGAGACCTAAAATCAGAGAGCCTTATCTCAATCTCCAAAATATATTTTGACAAGGAGCCCTGACCTTGCAGATTGCCCTTTGACCTGCATAATTTGATCATTAGAACAGCAGGAAAGACAAGTCTGATCCAGAAAGAAATAAATTACTAAATCAAAACAAAATACCATAAACAAATAAAGTCAAACAACTAAGCATATATGCTCACTTTTCCAGCGATTTAAGCCTCTCTAATAAGCTCTCACTCTGTTGAACAAGACGAGAAGGAAAATTAATGTCTGCGTGTTCTTCGTCCACACTGGGCTTTGAAACAAATAAATGGCCTGCACCATAGGTTGCACTTGAAAGACCGTCATTCCTATATTCTTCATCCCATCCATTAGCCTGGGACCCATGACTGTATGATCCTACATTAGGAATCATTGTGGTCCTTAAAGAACCATCAGGTGCTAGAGCAGCTAAAGAGTCATGCACTGCGGCAGAAGACATTTTGGAATTATCTACACCAACAGCTGCACTCTGAAAGTTATTATTAACAGAAGCAATAGTTGTCTGGTCACAGACCAGCTCAGCTGTTTGAGCATAACCATGTGGCACCTCCCAGGAAGTTTCTCCAGTTTCGACATTCCAGTAATAGTAGCGTTTGCTCTCCTCATGCATTACCATCTTCCAACCCAGACTAGCATCAGCAATAACTTGTTCATTGGAAACTTCAGAAACAGAAGTTTGATCTTTGGAGACCATTTCCTTTTGCAAATCACCACCACCTGCATCACCTTCCACTTTATCACAGCCCTCAATGTCAAAAGAAGTAGAATGTGATGCTCCCTGTGGACCATCAGTCTGAGCAATACGTTCTTCAGAAACATTGACGTCCAAATCCTGGGATCCCTCTTCAGGTGAAACCTTAGCCTGACACAAATAAAGCAGACAACAGTAAGTAGTACAACATTTAACATTAGACCAATTACTGACACATACCCCACCAGTTTATAACGCCTAATCCATCAAACGTACAATATATGTCATATGACAGGCTCAGCACATCCTCCACTATAGGAGAGTTGAACAGGACAATTACTAGGATCATGAACACCGGTATAAGCAACATATGGATCTCACGTAAGGAAAATCAAACTTTTGGCTTAAAAGTTAAAAACATAAATGTGGGTAGTAGTAGAATACCTCTTCATTCAACACGTAGCTCTGATCCTTAGCGTCATCATCCCCTTTACTTGATCCCTCATCCACTTCTTCATCACTATATTGCCCAAGCAACAACAGGGGATTCTGTGATTGTTGACCTGAAGAAACAATACTACAATGTCAGAAACTATGAAATCAACAGTTTATTAACCATGTGATACCTAATATCAGAAACGAATGCAAGATAGATTATAAATAATAAGTACAACTAGTGAAAAGGAAGATAAAATAAAATTCACAAGCATTTAGCTTGTATTATCAGAGTCACCTGTTACAAATGGCAAAATGTCAGTAGGCCATAAAGCAAACAAAGCCAGAAACATACGAACCAATACAAACTTTTTTAGAGCCTGGACCTCAGATATCCTTTGGAGCTGCCAATAAATGGCTGAATGATCATTCATAATTTCACTGTGGCATGGCCGACCTCATCTGAAATTAATGTTCCCAAGACCACAGCAGTCCTACACAGTCTGCGAACAGATTCTTGGGGCAAATAACATAATATGTCTTGCATATATAGTTCCATATTTCCAGCAAAATAATGTCGATCACTCATGTCCTCTCTATATACTCCTTTTGAAGAAAACTGACGGAACCCACCTGAGGAAGAGGGTGAATCGGGTAACCCATCACGATTTTTTGAATTAGTATCTCCTACGTCATCATGTACACTGGAGCCACCCAAATCTCCTGGAAAGATTAAAAGGAGTATTATATTATCTTGTCAAAAAAACAAATCCATCAGCTAACAGCTTCACCAATAACCACACAACTAAGACCAAATCCTGAGTATTGAAGGGAATGTTTCCAAAAGACAACATGTAAACACACGCACGCACACAGATATATAACGTTATGCATTCTATGAAGATTAATTCGTAGTCCTAAAAAGCAAGGCATACTTTTTTTTCGTTTGTTAAAAAGAAATCAACAAATAATAGAAATAAAAGATCATATGTCTTCTGTCTCAAAATCATAAAATGAGCAGAAACCATTCAAAAAAATATGACAAAACTAGGATAACTCCCTAAAATCAAAACCCGATAAGTTGAAAGCAGCACCATCGCAAAACAAGTATCACAAACTACAAAGCCCGTCCAAGACTATGTAGCACATGAAAAACATACGTACAAGCATACAATATTATAAAAATATAATATGAGATCAGCTACCTTTAGGTTAGCTAAGTTTGTTGTGTTATCTCAATATTTTCCCAGTTATTACATGGAACTTTCAAATATAACTAGACGTGTAAATGGATCCAACATAAAGGAATTCCATTCAAAACAAACACTAAATTTGGACAAAAACAATTCTTGTACATGATGAATGTAAATTTTATACACGAGTGACGTCCAATCTAGCTTTAAACGGTATTACAATTTAGTGTTCAAGCTCCACGAGAAAGAATTAAATGAATTACATTTAAAACATTAAATGCCTTTTGCACTTTCAGTCAAGAAAAACAAACATCTATCGTCATCCTCAAAAACTCATTTAAACTCAAAGCCACGTAACTTTTGAGCAAATTAAGCATCACTTAAGAATGGAACCAAAAAGCGTCAGAAAAACCACAAATTGCACCCCCAAGCCCCTGTTTGATTTCCAAATATATAGGAATAAATTCAGCCATAATTGGGTTCTAAAGTAAAGGAAATTTAACAAATCAAAATGGGAGGGAAAAACGAAAGAGCACGCTAATTAGCGACTAAAATATGAAACGATGCCGAATACCAGAGGGTTCCACAAAGAGATCGAGTTTGACTCTGCGACCAGCGTTGCTTAAAGCAGCACGACGTCGTTCCTTTCTCTTGCCCATTCGATTTAGGATTCGAATTTTCAGATAATCCTTCGGACAGGTACCTCTCGTAGCCACTGGCAAAAGAGCTAAAAGCTAGGGTTTTCGAGAGTTTCTAGTTACAGACGCCAGCGTTCCTTCTTTCGTCTCTGAATACAAATGAATACTCAAAAGGAGGAACCAAGTCGGTCACGTCCAGTAGGTGCCGATTGATTCCTCTGCGGTTTGTTATCGGCTAGTGCGTACAGTGTTAAAAAAGAAAGCGGTTCTTCTCCGTTCACCTGCATCTGGACCATACATGAGATCGTACGGTCCTCCCGCTGCCATGTCCGAAATTACGATATAGTGAAATCCTCAAACTAGATTTTATTATTATGAAATATAATAATTAAACAGTAATATTTTGATGTTTTTACTGTAGAGGTATTAATATTTTTTAAAAAAATTATAAGCAGTTTATTATGCTTATTTTATAGTATCATTAATTGTATCTGGCCAAACATAAATTTATCGTTCCACCCGGGTTAACATGTCTTTCTATCTTGCTCCTTTTCCTTTTAAATAAATCCATCCAACAAAGGGGCAAAGTTATAATTTCATCATGAGAGGATCGAGGTTAAAAGGTGTATGCATGATAAAGTCTGAATAAATTTTGAGCGACAGGAAATGCATAGCATATTTTGAGGTGCTACAAAGAATATATAGCATATATGCATTTCATATATGTAATTCGGGTATTATGGTGACATGAATTTGAGAAAGGTTTGTTCATGTTTAGAGTAGTATTCTTTAACCTCTATCTCGTAATTTATTATTATCCATATGTTCAACTGCTTTCTTTCATTAATTTTTATATAGTAATCTTATCTTTTATGACTGGATATCTTAATAAGGTATTTATGGTACCTTTTGTTGTTTAATGCATAGCTGATCTTTTATCAAAAAGGAATATATATATATATATATCATATGTGTAATTCAGCGTTGGTGTTAGGTGATTCACTCATATTCTTAGTATGTTTGGTTTCTTTTTAAATTGTAGTTTTAAAAATATTTTTGGCACAGACTATTAGATAAATAGTTATTAAATATTTAAAAGAGTTTTTAGAATAAATTATTATTTAAAATTATGATTTTAAATAAGTTAGTGAAAATAATTTCTGTATGATAAAAATATTTTTAGACTGTATAATGACTATTTTATTCTTATCTTTTTTCTCTATCATTTTACCTCATATATTTTTTAATAATTTATCTATTAAAAAAATTTTTTTTAGAAAAAAATTCTTCTAAAAATCTTCTCTAAAATCTATTTTCTAAAATTATTTTTAAATTAATTTTTTATGATAAGTTCTTTTTTATTATAAGTTTTTTACTAGAAGTTAAATTAAACTGGTTTTTTAGTTTTTCTGTTTGCCATCGTATTTTTTGTTTTGCAATAGTTAGTTAGCTTCTAGTCAGTTCATGTCTTGGCCTCATGAATTGCAAAGTTGCATTGGGGTCTTTCATATCTTTGGTCTATAGTACTGGAGTCTCTTTTAGCATCCTACAAGATGCGGGCGTCATGAGACATCATGATCGACTGATGCTTAGCGTTACTTATTTTGCTTTGTGAGTGTGTTCATAGCGTGACTTTCCCAGAGAGTCAGTTTTTTAGAATGATCATGCGGGGAGATTCGAGGAATGGTATAGATCAAATTGTGGGCTCTGTTTTGTCACGAACTCATCCACAACACTCCTTATGCGTCCTTCCAATCTTGACTCTAATGGCTACTGGTTTTTTAATTTTTGTATTTCCCTGTAACTCATAATGGGTCTGATGCATTGTTAAGATGCTTTGAGCTCGACCCTACATACCTTCAGTAGGCTCAAGCCTTTTTTATATACTTCATTTTATCTTTATAATAAAATTATGTTTTAATTAAAAAATAAAGAAATTATTCACCCATTTGTGACATGTGACATTCAAATCCCCCTTAGCCCAATTCATTAAATAACTCTAATCAAATTTGAATATAAAATATACATCTCTTTTATCTAGCATGTTTAGATAAATTTTTAGAAAATAATTTATGAAAAAAATTTTTTTTTGATAATTTTTAGAAAAAAACTTATAGAGAAGAGCTTATGGAAAAAAAATTGTTCTGAATAAATGAGTGTTTGGATAGTTATTAACAGAAAGACTTTTATAATTAGTAAATTATCAGAAAAAGTATGAGATAAAATAATAATTATAAGATAAATAAATATTTTAATTTATTTATTATTAATTATTTTTCCCATTCATTTACTATTCATTATCGTCTTCTACACAACGACATGATGCATAGAGACACAGCCCATTGATGCGGATGACGATGCACAAAGCCCACCTAAGTTGACGATAACGAGGCATGTCCGTCGTCTTCCTTCTCTCCTCCTTCCTCTTCCAACATTGTCTCCTTCTCTTCAGTCCAAATCTGGATGATGACTGCGGAGGTAAAAACAACAGAAGGGCTGATGACGACAGAAGCTTTTGGACAATGAGGATGGACTGGAACTTTAGCGTTAATGGCGACAACGAACAGAAAAAGGGAGAGAGAGTATAAAATAATAAGGATAAAATAATAATTGGGTAGTTGATAAACTTTTTTACTATTCTAAAAGTTATTTTAAATAATTTATTTAAAATAATAGTTTAGTTTAAAAATCTTTTTAGACAGATATGACTATTTATTTAAAAAAAAATTAAATTAAAATTTAGACTATAAATCTAAGTTGTAAAATCTTTTTCAAACTCCTGCGCACTATACAGCAACTCCTGCAATCATTCGGGTGGACTACACATTAATTGAAAATCAAAATTTTAGGCTTTAATTTGCTAGACAATCAGCACAAAAATTACCAACAAACTTATATTTTCAGGAAAAAGTATAAAAATTGTATTTGAAACTTATTTTTTTAATAATAACATGATCTTATAATAATAAAAAACAATATTCTTTTTCCAATATACCCTCTTACTAGTTAATGATAATTCCTAGAAATACTGAAATCATGAGTTGGGACAAACCTGGCTGGCATCAAGTGGTTGTTTCACACAATAATTCTGTCCCTTTCCTCTTCTTGTAGGCGGAACTGGAAATATTTAGTAAATAATGAATATAAAATTCATTTATGATTTTATATTTATTTCACACTAAAAATTGCCCACAAAATAATGATCTTAATAATTATCCTTACTTTGGGCTCTTGCATTTTTTATTCATTATTATTTATCAATCCCTGTCAAAGGCTTTCCCAGTTCAAGTTGCACACTATCTGTCTTTCGCCCATATCAGATACGTCACCATGTCTCAAAGAGAAATCGCTATACGACCGTGAGTCTCAAAGAGCGAAGTAACAGCTTCAACGGCTGAAATTGTATTATCGAAGCAAAGGTAAGATTTTTTTTTTCTCTATTTACATTCTTCGTTTGATTGCAGGTTGTGTATCAGCATGGGATTCTTGAATCTTCTCATGATTTCCCTTCTTCATGGGGTTTTTCTTTTTTCTATTGCGGAGGCCAATAGATCGATATTCGATAATTCTGAATTATGTTGGTCTGTGAATTACCTATAATTTTGAATTCAATCGCAGGCAAAGTTGCAGCTTAGAATCCTTTTTTTATATAAGAAATTATTGAATTTTGTATCTGGAATCAATGAATTAATCCAATGCTCTTCCATCGTGTTTCTTATTTGAAGTTGGATGTGGGATCATGGATCTATTTCTAACATATTTCCAGCTGAATTCTTACATCAGGCGCTTGGTATTTTGTGGGGTTCTGATGAGGTGCTCCTTGTATTGAAGCTATAGACGTGGAAGTTCCATCGGTTTTTATGTGTTGAGAACAAATGTATTTATCAAAACATAAGATTTTAGGATGTTGTGTCCTGTCTCTGTTATGATTTTTGTTGGATTTGAGAGCACAAAGCAAGTTAAAAAGTTTAAGATTCTGGCAGTAGAAAGGTCGAGTCTAAAGAGATCATAGATTTTGAAAATGATTTATTTCTTCTGACTTTTGACAGTGCTAATTAGCATAGATGCAAATCTGTTATAGTTGATTCATTCATAGCTGGACTTTAGTCACAATAATTTGTGCAGAATGATTTTTCAATTTGGGGTTTGAAGATTGTTATTGTATAGTTTTCGAGGTTTTATCTTATCCCATTTATCTTTGCAACTAGTTTTAGTCGGTTCTCCTATGTCATGTCTTTATTTTTTTTTTGGTTACATCCTATATTATGTCTTTAATTCCTGAATTTTATCACGCAACTTTAATATGCATAATTATATCCGTTTTTTTTTTTAAAAAAGCTTCATTTATGCACAAGTAATAGCTATTGAGTTCAAGTGCTTTTATCTGCTCCTGGTTAATGCATGGAACTTTTATTGTATAATTGTTTTTGAGTACTTTTTTTAAAAAAGGGTATTTGGATGTGATTGATTTGGTTTTCTATCTTGATCCACAAACCTGATATGGTTCCAGTGCAGCCTAGAAGAGTTTACAAATCTTAACAATTTGGATTGATCAGCTGATATTGGAAATGGTTAAAAGGTTTGCTTGCCCTCACTTGTGACAACTTTATGAAAAATGAACTAAATGGAATATCTAACTTAATTCCTTTTGGAACAGTTATGGAGTGTTTTGATTTGCTAGAGATACCATGTTGTACTGCATAGAGGGAGTTAAGCGTTTAATTGCTTCTGCATTGGGTTGTTGTGACCTTGATTTATATAAGCAGCCGAGAGGCCTTGAAGATCCTGAACTACTTGCAAGGGAGACTGTGTGTATGTAATCAACTTAATTTTATGCTTGTGATATCTTAATCCTCACCGCTGTTATAATGAAATTAAGTTTTAAATGATTTGCGATCAATTTGTGTGTTATGATGAAGAATAAGGATTTATGGTTCTAGCATTCTATTGCCTTTTCAGAGCATGTTATTATTGATGAATGCATGAAAACATGAAAAAGAGAAAAAAGAACTATATGGAAGACAAATTATACTGTGTGTGTTAACTTTATGCCGTAGTACTCCTTGGAAGTAATAACCTAATGTTTGTGCTGAAGATAATTATTCCATTTGCACTTGTTTGCAGTTAGTGTAAGTGAAATAGAAGCACTCTATGAGCTTTTTAAAAAGATTAGCAGTGCCGTGATTGATGATGGGCTGATTAACAAGGTTGGTTTGTTTTTTAACATTTGATAATTAATTTAATCTTTTCTTCTCCCTTCAACTAAAAAACTCATATACGGAGTTTGAGTTCATTCATCATTCTATTTCTGCATTATAAGTCCCATCATTCTTCTATTTGATGGTTTTCTTTTTCCTGAAAAAAAAGGTCTAGCTTTTGAAGTTTTATTAGTTCTTCACTTTTTCCCTCAAAATACTTACATGTTGTATATACCAATTGCAGGAGGAGTTCCAATTAGCATTATTCAAAACAAACAAAAAAGAGAGTTTGTTTGCTGATAGGGTACTTCTTTTTGTCTTTCTGAATCTTCAAATACGTGTACTTGGATCCATGAAACCCATTGTTAGGAAGGAAAGAGAAACACAAATATATTCAATTCACTAAACAAGTCCCATACTATTACAATTGGGGTATTTATAATAAATCCCTCCCCTAAGTACTTTATCGCTATGCAACAAAAGTGGTTATTGCCACTTATATTATTAACTAATCAACTACTTAATAGACTAATGTCTTTCCCTATTATTGCCATGTAACACCCATGATGCTTTGATCATGTCATCTAATCATGTTAGTATGGTATACACATTGTATGCAAGAAACATCTTTTGGATCTATTAGGAAAATGAATGAAATTTTGGGTTGTTTCCCCTTCTTCATTACTTCTTGGTTTCCACTGAATCTTGATTGTATGAGATGCAACTATGTTTTGTTTCAGAAGTGGAAAATCTATGTTGAGTATGTATGTTGAAGCTTTACTTGTAACTTCTTAAAGTTGTGATAAGCCCTTACTTGGATGTTGTCTTACCTGCTCCTTTAAGGTTTCTTGTTTGTGAAAAAATTTGCTATTACTTTCATGCTTCCAAATCATACTTTCTACATAATGATGTATTTTCCTTGTACATATGTGTTTGTGTGTGTTCATATTGTTAGCATCTCATATATGCTTCTTGTGATATATTCTACTAGGTGTTTGATTTGTTTGACACAAAGCACAACGGGATACTAGGTTTTGAAGAATTTGCTCGTGCTCTCTCCGTTTTCCATCCAAATGCCCCTATTGATGATAAAATCGAATGTATGTTATCGGAAACCGTTGCTTCATTTGAGATCCTTTAAGGCTGAAGTTGCTTGCATCAGCTTGGGATGTACAATTTAAATTCGATTCTTATATTTACTTAGTAGGACCTTAGCAACAAAGTAAAAACTAAACTCACATAATTCATGTTCTAGTTTCTTTTCAACTGTATGATCTCAAGCAGCAGGGGTTTATAGAAAGGCAAGAGGTAAAATGTTTTCTTCGAGATGTTTTTCAAAAATCCCTTTCTCTTCATCTGGGGTAAGGCTGATTGTGTTTTGACTTATATTGTGAAGGTGAAGCAAATGGTAGTAGCTACACTTGCTGAATCTGGTATGAATCTATCAGATGATGTTATAGAAAGTATAATTGATAAGGTGCCTCTCCATTATTTTCTTGCAAGCTTCCTTCTTTTATCCTATTTGCATAAGAGTTACAAACTTTTATTCCTTTTTATTAGTAGTGAAAAAGTACTTATTTGTTTTATCATTTTTCTGGATTTTTCAGACTTTTGAGGAAGCAGATACAAAGCATGATGGCAAGATTGACAAGGAGGAGTGGAGAAACCTTGTTTTGAGACATCCATCACTTCTAAAGAATATGACCCTTCAATATCTCAAGTAACGTCCAAAATATAATTTTTATTTTGCATATATATGTTTGAAATCATTTGGGTTTTTTAGTCAACTTTCTAAAGATTCTGTCTTCTCCAAACTGGGGTGGACTAGCCAAAGTTCTCACTAATCATTGCTGACGTGGAAGTTTAAGAAATGGGTGTGAGTGATGAGATATCCAATAAGATCTCTACTTTCTTGGAAAATTTTAAATTTATAAAGTAGTCCAACATTTTTAGGCCTCTTGAAATTTGATTCGAGTAGATTTTATTATAACTGTAAAATAATCTACTAGCGGGGAAAAGGGTAGGTATTACCAAAGTACTTTATATTCTTCAAATTGTCATTGAAGGATTGGTTTGGTCCTTCAGATTTTAGAATTGGTGTCCTCAAATAAAAAATATCAAACTTTGAATGATATGAAATGAATCACCTTGAATACTCATTTGCGTATGCATTTGGAGTGAGGCTCACCTTATAACCGAGTTGATTGCTGGATTATTAAACAATAAGTGAATTATTATTTTTTTTTTAGTTTCAGCAGTATGAGGTTTAATTGATTACTGGCATAACTTGCTTTTCCATGCATGAACTTATACCATGATCCTCCTTCACTGAACTTGACATCTTTTTTCTAGCCTTATATAACTTGCCTTTTCATGTGTTTGACCAGGGATATCACCACAACGTTCCCCAGCTTTGTGTTCCATTCACAAGTGGATGATACATGATTCTCCAAGTAGATCGTTTATCTTTTGCTTGTGTGCTTTAGAGCAACCTATTGTGTAAAAAAACGAACGTAGCAGCGAGCTTTGCTTCCTTCCTTCCTTTCTTTCTCTTAATTTTATTTTGAACCGAGGGCTTTGCTTTTCTTACATTGGTTATATATTTGATGATGGTGATGAAGATATTTGGTTTTGGGGATTCATGTTTAGTGATTAAGCTTATTCAGCATATATTTGATTCGTTACGTTGCGTGAAACTTGCAGATTATATCATTGTTTCTTGCATTGAATAAGGACTTACAGTAGTTAACAAGAACCATTAGTTTTTTTTCTTTAATACTGGAACCATTAGTTGTTGAAATCCTTGTTTGAGGTATTTTTTTGGGCAAGACTCTTGTTTTCCCCCGAGTAAACTACAAATGTATTGAATGAATTTTGTTTGAAGCAATAAGTAATCCAATATTCCAACACTTCAATTTGATTTTAATTAAGATATCTTCTAATAAATTGTCCTAAAAATTTAAAAGGAGGATATTTTAATTAGAGAAATTAATGCCATTTTTAATGCAAATTTGATGACATTGAAGTAAGTTTTTTAAAAGGCAAAAAAGATAATAAAAAATATTTTGAAATTCAAAATAACAAAAATGAACTTTGAATTTTAAAAAGGATATATTGGTTCTCTTGCTCAATCTATTATTTATAAATTCGGAGCAAAATATGAAATTCCTTTTTGGTAATTTGTAATTTTTACAATAAGATTTATAACTTCAGTAATAATTTTATAACTCTTTCTAAGATATTTATAACTCTAAAATTAGAACTAATTACTTTCAGGTTTGTAATTTCACTAATGATATTTATAATTTCAGTAATAGTTTTGATAACTTTAGCTAAAACATTACAACTCTAAAATTATAAGTAATTGCTTTCGGGTTTGCAACTCTTACAATGAAATTTACAACTTCAATAATAGCTTTCACAATTCTCCTTAAGACATTTACAATTCTGAAATCATAGCTAATTACTTTCGGGCTTGTAACTCCTCTAATGACATTTATAATTTCAGTAATAGTTTTGATAATTTCAGTTAAGATATTTACAACTCTAAAATTGTAGCTAATTTCTTTTGGGTTTGTAACTCTTGCAATAGAATTTATGATTTTAGTAATAGTTTTCACAACTCTCCTTAAGACATTTACGACTCTTAAATTGTAACTAATTGCTTTCTAGTTTGTAACTCGTTTAATAGCATTTTCAACTTTAGTAATAGTTTTGACAACTTCATCTAAGACATTTACAACTCTAAAATTACAACTAATTGTTTTCGAGTTTGCAACTCTTACAATAGGATTTATAACTTCAATAATAGTTTTCACAACTCTCCCTAAGACATTTGCAACTCTTAAATTGAAACTAATTGCTTTCAGGTTTACAACTCCTTTAATGACATTTGCAACTTCAGTAATTATTTTGATAACTTTTCCTAAGATATTTATAACTCTGAAATTAGAACTAATTGCTTTCGAGGTTTACAACTCCTATAATGAAGTTTGCAACTTCAATAATAGTTTTCACAACTCTCTCTAAGATATTTACAACTATAAAATTGTAACTAATTGCTTTTAAATTTGCAACTCCTACAATAGGATTTACAACTTCAGGTTTTCATAACTCTCCCTAAGATATTTATAACTCTTAAATTGGAACTAATTGATTTCAGATTTGCAACTTCTCTAATGGCATTTGCAATTTCAGTAATTGTTTTGACAACTTTTCTAAAGCATTTACAATTCTAAAATTAGAACTAATTGCTTTCAGCATTATAACTCATGTAATGATATTTACAACTTCAGTAATAGTTTTTATAACTCTCCCTAAGACATTTACAAATATGAAATTAGAACTAATTGCTTTTGGGTTTTAATTCCTGCAATGAGATTTACAATGTCATTAATAGTTTTGATAACTCTCCCTAAGATATTTATAACTTTAACAACGTACTTGCAATTACTTTTGGGTTTGTATCTCATACAATATGATTTATAACTTCAGTAATAGTTTTCATAACCATCCTTAAAACATTTACATCTCCAATGATAATTTGGCATTTTCACCTAAATTTATAAAGGACAAATTGAACCTTCTTCCCAATATGTTCTTTTTTATATTTATATACCTATTTTATCATTTTTAAATTCACATAATTTTTGATTGTTTTCTTTCCTTTTTAAAATTACCTATTAGTAATGTATAACTAATGATGTTAAGGTTATAGGATTAAAAAAATACTTAATCTTCAATATATGATATATTTAATTAATTTAATTAGATCAAGGAAGTCAAATTAGTATTTTTTTAAAACACCTTAATCATGATTCTTAAATCTATTTTTCCTTCTCTTACTTGATTATTATTAGAATATCAATTGGGACAATTTTAGAAAAAATAGATAAATCTAGTAAATAAGTTTTATATTTAAAACTAATATTAATTCTTTAATTAAATCTTATATTAAGGAATAGAGGTACACTTTAAGAGACTGATATGAAATATTGTACAAAGTTAGATCAAATATACACTTTTGCCCTTTTCATTTTAGAAAAGAAAATCCACTTTATTCTTATAATTTTCTTTAATTTTTTCATTCAGCCCTTTTAGTTTGTCTAAATTTTTAACGTGCCCTCCAATTTAAAATTGGTACTCTTATAGTAGTATGGTCAAAATTTTAAGCTTGCCACTTAAAACTCCTATCACTTGCAATATGGTTATGCAAATTCTTACCATATAACGCTCAAAAGTAGCTACGTAAGACTCAATTAGAAAACAAAGTTATGATTGTTGTGATACGTATTTGATATCCAACTAAATTATCAGGTCAATTTCTAATAGCAAAAAATAAGTGGATTTGTTTCCAATAATTTTACATTTTAGTTTAACCAAAAATGTTTGTTTTTTAATTTAAGCAACATATTTTGTCAATTATTTTTAAAAATTTTCCATATCATATTTTTATTGAATGATGTATTAGTAATCGATTATTAAATCTGGCAAAAAAAAATAGTAATTGATAGTTAAAAAAATGTCATTCGTAGTGTAAGAAAATATGTTAGTAATTCATAAGTATCAAAAGCATTTTTGTGGTAAAAAATGCATTTTTTTTGCATTGTTTTAAAATTAAATGAAGTGTTTTATTACGCTATGACATACTATATGCATAACTTTTATAATCAAATCCACATTTTAATTATTCTAATAATCGAATGCAAAAATAAAATAATGATTTGCTACCACTAACGGGCTTAGATAAAGAAGGGGGACACTTGATAAGGATTTCACCTTTGATGAAAAATAAAGTCATAACAATATTGAAATAAACTATTAAAGAAAATTGTCAAAAAAATCTTTTATTGTAAAATTCATTAGCTTATTAGCATCTATAATTTGCGTTCGGATAATGTAATATATTTTTAGCGGCTACAATACTACTCTAGTTACTACAATACTATTTTAATTGTATATAACTAATTTTTAACTATGCGAAAAATATAAAATATTTATAAATAATTAAAGATATCGTTAAAAAAGAGTTATACTTGCATGCATTTCATCAATTCTATATATAGATGATATCCTGCCAAGATCAATACATTCTCAAGGTTTATGTTGTTTGCATCCTCCAAAAATCAACCAACAATAATCCAGGTGTATCAGGGGCTGCTAGAACCTATTTGGCGTTTAAGCTTTCAATCATCTTGTGTATCAAGGGCAGCAAACAGTCAATATGATGAAAATTACTCTATCCGATCTTTAAAATAAGAGTTAGTTGACTAATTTGAGTAAATTAAGGATGCTAAATAAATTAATTAATTATAACTAATATAAGAGCTAGTTGACTAATTTTGATAGATTAAAAAATATATAATATGAATTCGTCTTGACAGGTTAGATTTAGCCATAATTAACTGATTTATTTAGTTTCCTTAATTTACTCAAATTAGTCAATTAACTTTTATATTAAGAACCGGAGGGAGTACATGTTTTGGGTCAGAAATGAAGGAACATATAAGGTTTGGTTAGTCAACCTGGCATTAAGAAGAACACAACCTTACACCTAAACAATTGGAGTTAAACATACTACCTTTGATTTTTAATATAAGAACTAGTTAACTTTTTTAGATAGACTAAAAAAACTAAATAAATCATTTAATTATAACTAATATAACAACTAATTGACTAATTTAGGTAGATTAAAGAGTATATAATATAAATTCATTTTAAAAGATTAGATTTGGTCATAATTAAGTCAAGTAGCTCTTACATAAAAAACTAGGGATGGAAACAGTATATCAGGAAGCCATTGTCCAACCAGAGAGTTGAAGGGTATCAATTGCAAGCACTAGAAAACAGATGAACTCAAACCCCACAAACTTGAAAGTCCAATCTAAAGGAAACTAATCAGTAAACATCCTCGAATATTCAAATCATAAGATTTTGAAGGCAGCCTAGTCTGAAATACCTGCAAACTGATCTCAGTTATCATCTTCCTGTTTGATACCTTTTCATATGAAGTAAGACAATGCAATATAATCTCCACCAACATCCTTGATGTCATTGTTTGCATTCACTTGTTTCCACTGGAAAGCACAGCAGCAACTATAATGACCTCCTGTGAACAACATCCACTGTTAGATTCTGCTCTCTCCTCAACGTTGGTCAATGCTGGTGGCTTCCTGAATCCAGATTTTGGTTCCACATTTTAAGAAACATCCTCTGCAAAATCCCCACTCAAAACAACAAGCTTCACTGTTATAATAAAACTTGCATATGATGAATATTTAGTATTTGGAAGTCCCACATCGCCAGTAATCTGCCTCAAAGTAATGTTTATAAAGTCCATCCATGGAGCAAGAAGGCTGTGGCCGTGTTGGGTTACCGCTTGGCCTTCACTAAGTTGGTTTGATCGTTGAAAGGATAACAACCAACACCATCTTATCACCTATACATTTTCTAAAAGATTGTCTCTTAAGTCTATCCTATATCTTTAATACTATGAGGAAAATAATATACTCTTCGTACTAAAAAGCTTGAGTTGCATTCACCTTGCTTGTTTAAGCTATAAATCTCTTCTAATGGTTCCAATGCAGACTTAATTAAAAGGTTTAGGAGCCATAACACTAATGGAAGTTACTAATAAATTACCACCGCTCCGTAATGTATTGTTCTGGCATGGTTTTCCAATTTGATATTCCTCCCTCGTCCCTTGTTCCTTAAATGCATTCATCTCCAGCAAAAAGCTTGAGTTGCATTCACCTTGCTTGTTTAAGCTATAAATCTCTTCTAATGGTTCCAATGCAGACTTAATTAAAAGGTTTAGGAGCCATAACACTAATGGAGCAAGAAGGCTGTGGCCGTGTTGGGTTACCGCTTGGCCTTCACTAAGTTGGTTTGATCGTTGAAAGGATAACAACCAACACCATCTTATCACCTATACATTTTCTAAAAGATTGTCTCTTAAGTCTATCCTATATCTTTAATACTATGAGGAAAATAATATACTCTTCGTACTAAAAAGCTTGAGTTGCATTCACCTTGCTTGTTTAAGCTATAAATCTCTTCTAATGGTTCCAATGCAGACTTAATTAAAAGGTTTAGGAGCCATAACACTAATGGAAGTTACTAATAAATTACCACCGCTCCGTAATGTATTGTTCTGGCATGGTTTTCCAATTTGATATTCCTCCCTCGTCCCTTGTTCCTTAAATGCATTCATCTCCAGCAAAAAGCTTGAGTTGCATTCACCTTGCTTGTTTAAGCTATAAATCTCTTCTAATGGTTCCAATGCAGACTTAATTAAAAGGTTTAGGAGCCATAACACTAATGGAGCAAGAAGGCTGTGGCCGTGTTGGGTTACCGCTTGGCCTTCACTAAGTTGGTTTGATCGTTGAAAGGATAACAACCAACA
The DNA here is from genome assembly GCA_037074615.1 of Leucaena leucocephala. Lineage (NCBI taxonomy): Eukaryota > Viridiplantae > Streptophyta > Magnoliopsida > Fabales > Fabaceae > Leucaena > Leucaena leucocephala. The sequence continues at coordinate 10,470,735 of CM073540.1, read as the reverse complement.
CCATCTTATCACCTATACATTTTCTAAAAGATTGTCTCTTAAGTCTATCCTATATCTTTAATACTATGAGGAAAATAATATACTCTTCGTACTAAAAAGCTTGAGTTGCATTCACCTTGCTTGTTTAAGCTATAAATCTCTTCTAATGGTTCCAATGCAGACTTAATTAAAAGGTTTAGGAGCCATAACACTAATGGAAGTTACTAATAAATTACCACCGCTCCGTAATGTATTGTTCTGGCATGGTTTTCCAATTTGATATTCCTCCCTCGTCCCTTGTTCCTTAAATGCATTCATCTCCAGCAAATTGCTGCTGACTTTTAGAGCCAACGTATTGTTCTGAATGCCTTATTCATTGTAATGAGCCTCCTTGTGGTTTCTAAACTCGTGATATCTTCTTCTGTAAACTTGAAACCTTTGAATCTACTAATTCATTCTCTTAAAAATTGCTTCAAATTCCTTCACTTCTCATACAACACAATCTTTCTTCAGCAACTGGAGTTTCAGAATAGTTCCTGAACTGTGCTTTATGATTGCTTGGCTCCCTGGACTTAGAAGCAGGTGTAATGAGCAAAAGCCCAAAGGGAGAGCCCAATTCAAAAAGATTAGCCAATTTGAAGAGAAAACTCTTTAAACTTATAAACCCCATTCTACTTGTGAAACTCTCCAATGTGAGACTCATAACAGTACGATATACACAGGCACTACTGGTGACAGTACCTAAGACTCATCCAATACCTAAGCTTTCAGACTCAAGTCACTCTCCACTATTACATGTTACTAAGCTTAGATCAACGAGTGGATGATTATTAGAACCCAAAGCACAGAAATCAAAATAGTTCTTGAAAGGCTGAAGCATCTTAGAATCTGAACCAAAATCAAAAGCAGTTACACTTACAGCTATTAGAAACATGAAAATGTGTTGTGAAGGTCAAGGCTAAGCATTGATTTCTTCTTGCAATCCCTCTTCTTTCTCATGGCATCTCTCACATCAAGTTTGATGTTTTCATTGCTCTTTAATAGACCCATAAGATGAATAGATGGGCAGACTGTTGTCATGTGATAATTTGTCTCCCTTCTTAGAGGCAACCATAATAAACAATACTGGAACTAGTCCATTTTCAGCAATACACACTCTTTTATGAGTTTTATTTTTCTATTTCTTTATTATTTTATAATAATGATTGCGTTCCTTCCTACTACTGCAAATACATCAGTGCCAGCTGCTTCCTGTTTATGACCATCTATTTTAATTAAAGGACACTCCATAAACATCGCCATCCATATATGACCATAATCTCTGAATATGGAGAGGTTCCTTTTTTTCTTTTTTAAACCATAGTTTGTTGGCAGTTCAACTCATTCAAGTTATTTGAATGCAGATTATTTAATGATATAAACAGCCCCTCCCACAGACAAAAGATCCACATATGATGCTCACTCTTGTTGGAACACACGGTTTTAGCTGAGATGCAGGAGACAGTGCCAAGGAATTTCAATCTGCAGCACATGGATTCTTCTGATTCCCAACCCAAAAACTGATGAATGAGTTTGTAAGTTTGCTGTGAGGGAAGCACAAAGAATTATGTTAGTATGATATTATTGCATGCCCACATGTGGAAAGAAAAATATTCTTCTTGTCTCCCTCTATTCTTTGGCTATATCAGAAGAAGGTAGACCCTGCCGAAACTCACAAGTTTAGAAGAAACTGCATTTCTCATCTCCAAGCCTCCTATTTTCTAAGCAAAGAAAATGGCAGCCATTGAATCAAGCACAAAGATCTCTCTTCATACACGCTCTAATAGCTTTCCCACTGCACCTCACCCCTTTGTATCACAATTTGAGGAGCACCTCAACAGATTAAAGTCTTCTGATTCTGCCTCTTCTTCTTCACCCTCTTTAAGCCACAAACTCAGTGGCTTGCAGGATTTACAGGACTCTTCCGACAAGTTGCTTCAATTGTCAAGCACCCAACAAGTCTTAGCACAAAAGTGGGTTGATGAACTACTAGATGGGTCTCTAAGGCTCTTGGATATCTGTAGTGCTGCTAAAGATTGTCTTGTGCAGTCAAAGGAGTCTGTCTACAAAGTTCATTCAGCCATTAGAAGAAGAGGATTCACAGTTGGGCTGGAAATTATTTGGCTTCAAGGAAGAATGTGAAGAAAGCAATTCAAAAGGCCTTAGGAAATCTCAAAGGAATAAGAAATCAATCCATAGTTTCTTCTGCTGCAGCAAAAGAAAATGACATGCTTTGCATGTTGAAAGAAGAAGAATCAATCACAGTGAATATATTAGAATCTTTATTGTACTTCATCTCCGATCCAAAGGGACAATCAAAACAATGCAGATGGTCTACAATTTCCAAGTTGATGCAGCCTAAAAGAGTAGCTTGTGACTCTCAAGAAACAGTCACAAATGAATTTGATAAGGTGGATTCAGCTTTGAAGTCTCTCATCAGTCAAAAGCATGCTTCCTCAGACGATTTTCAAGGCGAGTTGGAAAATTTAGAGATGTGCATTCAAGATCGAGAAATAGGAGTTGAATGGCTCTCAAGGAAACTTATCAGAAACAGAGTTTCCCTTCTCAATATCTTCAACAACTAGTTACACAAAATATTTAGCATAGATAACCTTGGACTCTCAAATTCAATTTTCCCGCATGAGTGTATTATACATGTACATGAATGTAATTAATGATACTGTTCTTTTACTGAGTATATTTTATCTTGGTATCACGTTATTTCTTTTTGATCATCTTTCTTCTTTCCAACCTTGCAAATGAAAAACAGAATAACTGCTTGTTAATTTTCTTGGTCAAACTGTAAAAACACATGAAATTCAATCATTCAATTGAAATCAGGTGGAATCAAAGCATCCACACAATATTTTATTGCCAACACATGCACAAGTAATTGGTTCAAATATTATATTCTACAATTGCGTTCAACAATGTGTAGTTTGTTGCCTTTGTTTATAAGTCAATAGGCAACTAACAATAATGCTAAAGATTATTTGGCAACACGTGGAGCAGATCATCAAATGAAGTTATATGAATTTTCAATCTGCAAGGGAAATGTAATTTGTACAATAAATAGAGAAAGACACGGTGTAATACAGATAAGATTATTGCAAGTGTGAAGAGAAAAAACTTGAAATTCTTAGCTATAGTGCTCCTGTTTATGAGACGGTATTAATATTTCTGACATTATTTGTTGATCTGGATCAAGATTTGAGATCAGTTAACTTACTTAGAACCTCATAACGAAAAGCATATAAATACCTCTTTTTTTGCCACTGTTTTTCCTTTTTTTTTGGTAAAAAAGAATTTTGTTCTTTTTTTGAACTACGTAAATAGTGAAATTTTCACATGGTACATAGGTCCTAAATTTTCATCTTAGATAAAGGTCTGAAATTCTGGGGATACAAGTTTCATGGCATGTAACATGTGAATCTTGCAAGTGATCTATGCCGGTATACCCAAACTTACCCCAAACCAAATACCGTACAAAGATGGGGAGACAAGGCAACTCAGAAGGATTCCATCTTTGGCACATGCCATATTTCAGGAAACCGCGTGATTCCAAATCCCAAAACTTACTGAAGCATTATATTACACAAAAACTAATACAACAGTAACTACATTTAAAGGGAAAAATGTTCTTTTAGACACTAACCACTGAAACTCAGGAGTTAAATGCTCATCTTCCATTGTATGATGTTCGTGTACATTGAGTTTATCTGAAAATCTCACATTAAATGCAAACCACATGTCCACACGGGCCATTTAATGTCAGATGAACTATGTTAAGAAAAGGCAACTTTCATATGCATTTAACAGAGTGATCAGAGAGATGTCAATGTCACTCGTGTGCTGAATAAAATAAAAATAGATTTATGAGTTGGAGTGTTCCTGTACAAGAGACAATTGCCTAAGCATATGTGACAGCAAGTTTGGATCTGAATCTAAATCAGTTAGGACTCATTGATATGTGCAAGGATGAGATTCTTCTTGTCTTCCCATCCCCACAATATATATTGAACTCAGATCTGTGGATTCAATCCTACCTTCAATCTCAAAGCTTACCCTCTTTCTCTTATTTTTCTGAGAAAAAATGGCAGCCTCTGATAAGCATACTCGATCAAACAGCTTACCCTCTAAACCACACCCTCTCATTCTACAATGCAACGAACACTTGTGCAGATTAGAGGCTTCTACTGATACAACCACATCTTCTTATTCTTCTTCATCATCTTCCTCATTCAGCCACAAACTAAGTGATCTTCAGGATTTGCATGAAGCTGTTGAAAAGTTGGTTCAACTTTCCCTTACGAGAGAAGTGCTTGTCCAACAGAGTCAAGAAAATTGGGTTGAAAAGCTCTTGGATGGATCTCTCAGGCTTCTGGACGCGTGCACAGCAGCCAAAGATTCACTACTGCATACAAAGGAGTGTGCAAGGGAAGTTCAATCAATCATGAGAAGAAAACGAGGAGGTGAAATGGAAGAGGTCACAGTAGAGGTCAGAAAATACTTGACCTCTAGGAAAGTAGTCAAGAAGGCAATCTCCAAAGCTTTGGGAAATTTGAAGAGTTCTTCAAATAAGTTCAAGTTTTCTCCTTCTCACAAGGGTCATCATAAAAAAACTCAAGAATTGGTGAGCCTATTTAAAGATGTGGAAATAGTTACTCTTCAGATTTTGGAGTCATTGTTGAGTTGTATCTTTGCGTCAACACAATCAAAACCAAGCAACTGGTCTTTGGTTTCCAAGCTTATGCATAACAAAAGGGTTTCTGGTACACAAGGAGCACATGAGAATGAATTTGCAAGAGTAGATTCTGCATTACAAGCCTTTGTATTTCATACAACAAAAAAGTCAGAGAACATTGATAATTTGCAGAAGCAGTTGGAAGATTTGGAGTTGGTGATTCAAGACTTTGTGAATGGACTCGAAACCCTTTTCAGAAGATTTATCAAAACTAGAGTTGCTCTCCTTAACATTGTCAATCACTAGTTGTACAAATTGGTCAAATAAAGTTTCGTAATTTTGACCGAAATTAGGTTCTTACTTGCATTTGTATATGCAAAAACATTAATTAAATATTCTTACTCAACATTTGACTGTTATGTAGTCTTCTGTTCTCTATGAATATTTGTTGTTGATTATCCTTCTGTCTTTCAGCATTTTAACTTTGTGCTTTTTCATTAAGTTTCTCAATTTGATGATATTTGTTTCAAAACTAACGTCATATCCTACGATACAGGATTTTACTTTGAAACTGATATACCATTAATCCAAGCTCAGTGAAATAGAATTTTCAAAAAATTATCTCAAGGTATGATGTGCGCAAAACTTAATTCATTGATTCCCTGCTAACAGAAGAAGATAGTAAAGGTCTGAAATTCCTATTATACAAGTTTCATGACATGTAACATGTGAATCTTGCATTGATTAATACCCCAACTTACCCCAAATCAAATACAGTACAAAGAAAATAAATGAAAAAATAATAAATAATAAATAAATAAAAATGTACCAACAGAGACTTTATCTAAGATGAAAACTTAGGAACTATGTACCTTGTGAAATTTTCACTATTTACGCAGTTCAAAAAGTAAAAATTTTCTGCTGTGCACTTTAATTTGTTTAAATTTTTACCAAAAAGGGAACACAGTGGCAAAAAAAAAAAAAAGAGGTATGATTGTATGCTTTTAGCTATGAGGTTCTACGTAAGTTAACTGATCTCTAATCTTGATCCAGATCAACAAGTAATGCTAGAAATATTAATACTGTCACACTAAAGCAAAGAATTTCAATTTTGTTTCTTCACACTAGCAATAATCTTATCTGTATCTATTTATATTACACCATGCAAGTGTGGCATTTCATGTCTTTCTCTATTTAATGTACAAATTAAATTGAACAACAACAACAAGCCTTATCCCATTAAATGGGAACAAATTAAATTGAACCTTGCAGATTAAAAATTCAGATAACTAAATATGATGATCTTCTCCACGTTTTTCCAAATAATCTTTAGCATTATTGTTACGCGTGTTTGCAAAACTCTCTGAAGTTGATCCATTATTACATATAAACTACTAGTTAGCTGCCTATTGACTTATAAACAAAGGCAACAAACTGCACGTTGTTCAACTTGTGCATGTGTTGGCAATAAAAGATTGTGTGGACGCTATGATTCCATCTGATTTGAATTGAATGGTTGAATTCCATGAGTTTTTACAGTTTGACCAATTAAATTAACAAGCAGTTATTCTGTTCTTCATAAACTGGGAACGAAAATGGAGAACTAATATTTTTAAGGTTGGAAAGAAGAAAGATGATCAAAAAGAAATAACGCGATACCAAGATAACATATACTCAGTAAAAGAACAGTATCATTAATCACATTCATGTACAAGTATGAGACACTCATGGGGGAAAATTGAATTTGAGTGTATGAGGTTATCCTAAATATTTTGTTCAACTAGTTGTTGAAGATGTTGAGAAGGGAAACTCTGTTTCTGATAAGTTTCCTTGAAAGGCATTCAACTTTTGTTTCTAGATCTTGAATGCACATCTCCAAATTTTCCAAATCGCCTTGAAAATCGTTTTGACTGATGGGAGACTTCAAAGCTGCATCTACCTTCTCAAATTCATTTGTGACTATTTCTTGAGAGTCACAAGAAACTCTTTTTGGCTTCATCAACTTGGAAATCGCAGACCACCTGCTTTGTTTTGATTGTCCCTTTGGATCGGAGATGAAGTACAACAAAGATTCCAATATGCTTACGGTGACTGCTTCTGCTTCTTTTAACATGCTAAGCATGTCATTTTCTTTGGATGCAGAAGAAACTATGCATTGATTTCTTATTCCTTTGAGATTTCGTAAGGCCTTTTGAATTGCTTTATTCACATTCTTCCTTAAAGCCAAAAAATTTGCAGCCTCAACTGTGAATGCTCTTCTTCTAATGGCTGACTGAACTTCGTACACGGACTCTTTTGACTGAACAAGACAATCTTTAGCAGTACTACAGATATCCAATAGCCTTAGAGACCCATCTAGTAGTTCATCAACCGACTTTTGTTGTGATAAGACTTGTTGAGTGCTTGACAGTTGAAGCAACTTGTCAGAAGAGTCCTGTAAATCCTGCAAGCCATTGAGTTTGTGGCTTAAAGAGGATGAAGAAGAAGAGGCAGAACCAGAAGACTTTAATCTGTTCAGGTGCTCCTCAAATTGTGATACAAAGGGGTGAGGAGCGGTGGGAAAGCTGTTAGAGCGTGTATGAAGAGAGATCTTTGGGTTGGATTCAATGGCTCCCATTTTCTTTTCTTAGAAAATAGAAGGCTTTGGAGATGAGAAATGCAGTTTCTTCCTAATTTGTGAGTTTCAGAAGTATGCATCTTCTTCTGATATAGCCAAAGAATAGAGGGAGACAAGAAGAATATTCTTCTTTGCACATTTGGGCATGTAATAATATCATATTAAACATAATTCTTAGTGCATCACTCACAGCAAACTTACCAACTCATTCATCAGTTTTTGGGTTGCGAATCACAAGAAGCCATGTGCTGCAGATTCAAATTCCTTGGCAATGTCGCCTCCATCTCAACTAAAACTCTGTGTTCCAACAAGGGTGAGCATCATATTTGGATCTTTTGTCTGTGGGAGGGGTTGTTTCTCTCATTAAATAATCCGTATTCAAAGAACTTGAATGCGTAGAAGTGCCAACAACTATGGTTTTATTAAAAGAAAAAGGGAATCTCTCCATCTTCAAAGATTATGGTCATATATGGATAGCGACGTTTATGGAGGTTCCCCAATTCAGTGTCCTTTAATTAAAATAGTCATAAACGGGAAGCTGGCACTGATGTATTTGCAGTACTAGAATGGAACATAGTCATTATAATAAAATGATAAAGAAATAGAAAAATAAAACTCATAAAAGAGTGTATATTACTGAAAATGGACAAGTTCCAGTATTGTTTATTATGTTGCTTGTAAGAAGAGAGACAAATTATCACATGCCGACACGCTTGCCCATCTATTCATCTTATGGGTCCATTGTTGAGGAAGGAGGAAAAATACACAAGAACTGTAAAGAGCAATAAAAATATCAAACTTGATGTGGCAGATGCCATGGGATAGAAGAGAGATTGCAAGAAGAAATCAATGCGTACCCTTGACCTCCACAACACATTTTCATGTTTCTAATGGCTGTAAGTGTAACTGCTTTTGCTTTTTGTCCAGATTTTAAGATGCTTCAGCCTTTCATGAACTGTTTTGATTTCTCTGCTTGGGGTTCTAATATTCATCCACTTGTTGATTTAAGCTTAGTAATTGTAATAGTGGATAAACTGGAGACTTTTCAGTATTCCCTCTAGCAATGTGACTTAGTTAGTGCATATTCTTTTGTGAATTTTCCATTCCTCTTAGTTCATGAACATGGAAAGTGACCTGAGTATGAAAAGTTAGGTATTAGATGAGTAAGTGATGCTGATTCTGTTACCAGTGGTGCCTGCGTGTAACCTTCCTTGGTACCTTCTTCCGAGTCCGAGAGCCATGCAATTATAAAGAACAGTTGAGGAACAATTCTGAAACTCCAGTTGCTGAAAGGGACTAAAGCAATTCATAAGAGAATGAGATGTAGCTATGACATGAAAGTTGACTCAAATATCAATGCTGCGGAGCTGAATCATATAAAATCCTTCAGAAAAGAGAAGGGAGGAATTTTTAACGACACAAAGCACTTCTAGAAGATGAATTAGTAGATTAAAAGGTTTCAAACTTGCAGAAGAAGATATCATGAGTTTAGAAACCACAAGGAGGCTCATTACAATGAAAAGGCATTCAGAATGCCAAAAAACTTATGATCACCGGAATAGTAGATTGGCTCTAAAAGATGAATGCATTTATGGAACAAGGGACATGGGAGGAATATCAAATTGCACATTAGAGAAGACTATTCTGCAATATTGTGTGGAGAAGCTGTTATCTGAGGACTGCACAAAAAATTCTGAGCTAATTGAGGGACCATTCAGGAAAAATATATAGGTCCAGGGACGTACATAAAGGAATAGACTGCGCGCAGTTAGCAGGTACTAGAATCATTACCACAATTCGGATTATAAACCATGCAGACATTTACAAAGCCTAATGATTAGTAGCTTACATTAGTGTTACCTGCTAAGGCTTCATTGGAACCTTTGCAAGAAATTTATAGCTTAAACAAGCATGGTGAATAAACCAAGCTAGGCAAGTGGATGTGGAAGTTCCCACTTAGAAGAGACCATATTGCATTGTCTGAGTTCATATGAGGCCTATTACTTAAGCCGGTGGTTGTTTTATATTAAAAGCTATCAAACAGGAAGATGACAACGTAACGAGCACGAGTCTTTGGGAGAACTCAAATGCCAAGGCTTATAAGGCACCTCTTTCATGGCCACTCTCCCAATATGGACTCATAACAGACAACTTAGATCAATTTGCAGGTATTTAGACAATTCTGAGTTCAACTTAAAAAACTTATGATTTAAATGGCATAAAATATCTTCAAATTATGGCTTTTCCCCAGTCTCTGCACTGCTTCAAAAATATGGAAATTATCAGACTATGATTTATCCAGAGACTTCCCACTTTGTTTTTTTTTTTTTTTTACCTGGACATGGGTCTTATGATTCTGGATACAGGAGGAAATTATTGCTTTTAATTAACCTGCCATTAACTCCATTAATCCCAGCGTTCAGCAACTTAATCCTTTAATCATCGCTTACTTCCCAACAATCACTTGATACAGAATTGTTCCCCCACAAGTATTTCTAGCGAAAATCCTTACTCATGATGATTGAAGGTTAACTCAAACGCCAAACAGGTTCTAGCAGCCAAGGGACTGCAGATGCTGTGTGTTAGTAGTAAAAGGGAGAAAGGAGACTCAACGGTGAAATATTTCTGTTGTGCGTTTTAATTTAAACTTTTTACCCAAAACAACAAGGGAAAAAAGCATCAGGGGCGAAAATAAGAGAGAGAGGTGCGATTGTATACTTTTCGCTATGAGAGGTTCTAAAAAAGTTAACAAATCTTGATACAGATCCAAATAAGGTCACAAATATTAATAGGGTCTCATAAACAGGAACACTAAAGCCAAGAATTTCATTTTTTTTTTCACACTTGCAATAATCTTATCTGTATTTTATTTATATGACACCATGTCTTTCTCTATTTAATGTACAAATTAAATTGCCCCTTGCAGATTGAAAATTCAAATAACTTCATATGATGATCAGCTTCACAGGCTGACAAATAATCTTTAGCATTATTGTTAGGTTTGTTTACAAAACTCTGAAGTTTTTCCATTATTACATATAATAGACATTGTAAGAAATAGAGTGAGTGTCTGATGGCTATTATTCATTTAATCATATTTTGTTTTTGAAGCAATATTTAGGTGAATAACTTGCAAGGGAACTATATCAGGAAAGAAGATATAAAACTCATTTTTATATGTATTTCTACCCCTTCATATCATCCAAAGGAGGAAATATAATTAATATTGAGAATTCAGATACCCATAATCTCAGAAATTTCAAAGCATTGTTTCTTGCTCAGGGACACTCCAACTCAGAATCTTATTTTTCTATTCAACTTGCAATAATCATATCTGCAGTCTCATTAATTAATCACCCTATAGCACATAAAAATTTGAATTAATGACTCATACATGTGAGGGCAATCAAATTTGATATGGATGCTTTGATTCCATCTGACTCTAATATAGAAATAACATGTGGGTTTAAGACAAACTATGGCTTCTAATTAATTATTATCTTCAAATCTTGCTCCTCCTTTCCCCATCTTCATATTATTTCTGTATGTGTTAAAACCATGTTTGCAAAGCAAGATCATATATTAACTGATATTTTCTTTCAATTTAATCAATTTGCCACACTAAATAGAAACCATTATTCCAAGCGTTACTTTTACCATTCGTGAAAATTAACTGATACATGACGAAAGGCAATGAAAATTCCATAAGTACCCTTCATAGCCAAACATGATCCCAGAATATGTAATCAGTATCATTAACCACATTCATGTACAAGTAAGAGACACTCATGGGGGAAAATTGAATTTGAGTGTCCCAGGTTATCTATCCTAAATATTTTGTGCAACTAGTTGTTGAAGATGTTGAGAAGGGAAACTCTGGTTCTGATAAGTTTCCTTGAAAGGCATTCAACTCCTATTTCTAGATCTTGAATGCACATCTCCAAATTTTCCAAATCGCCTTGAAAATCGTCCGTGGATGCATGCTTTTGACTGATGAGAGACTTCAAAGCTGAATCTACCTTCTCAAATTCATTTGTGACTGTTTCTTGAGAATCAGAAGCTACTCTTTTTGGCTGCATCAACTTGGAAATTGCAGACCATCTGCTTTGTTTGCATTTTGGATTAGAGATGAAGTACAATAAAGATTCTAATGTGCTCACAGTGACAGCTTCTGCTTCTTTCAACATGCTAAGAATGTCATTTTCTTTGGTTGCAGAAGAAACTGTGGATTGATTTCTTATTCCTTTAAGATTTCCTAAGGCCTTTTGAATTGCTTTCTTCACATTCTTCCTGGAAGCCAAATAATTTCTTGTGAATGCAGTTTCAGCTCCTCTTCTTCTAATGGCTGACTGAACTTCGTACACGGACTCCTTTGACTGAACAAGACAATCTTTAGCAGCACTACAGAAATCCAAGAGCCTTAGAGAGCCATCTAGTAGTTCATCAACCCATTTTTGTTGTGCTAAGACTTGTTGGGTGGTTAACAATTGAAGCAACTTGTCAGAAGAGTCCTGTAAATCCTGCAAGCCACTGAGTTCGTGGCTTAAAGAGGATGAAGAAGAAGAGGCAAAACCAGAAGACTTTAATCTGTTCAGGTGCTCCTCAAATTGTGATACAAAGGGGTGAAGTGCGGTGGGAAAGCTGTTAGAGCGTGTATGCAGAAAGATCTTTGGGTTTGATTCAATGGCTGCCATTTTCTTTTTCTTAGAAAATAGAAGTCTTGGAGATAAGAAATGCAAGTTCTTCTAGACTTGAGTTTCAGAGGTATGAATCTTCTTCTTATATAGCCAAAGATTCGAGGGAGACAAGAAGAATATTTTTCTTTCCACATGTGGGCATGAAATAATAATAAACATAATTCTTTGTGCTTCCCTCACAGCAAACTTACCAACTCATTCATCAGTTTTTGGGTTGGGAATCAGAAGAATCCATGTGCTGCAGAGTCAAATTCCTTGGCAATGTCTCCTCCATCTCAGCTAAAACCGTGTGTTCCTACCAGAGTGAACATCATATATGGCTCTTTTGTCTGTGGGAGGGCTTGTTTCTAACATTAAATAATCTGTATTCAAAGAACTTGAATGAGTTGCAGTGCCAACAACTAGGGTTTAAAAAGAAACGGGAATCTCTCCATCTTCAAAGATTATGGTCATATATGGATGGCGATGAAGTTTCCTTTAATTAAAGTGGTTGGTCATAAACAGGAAGCTGGAATTGATGTATTTGCAGTACTAGGATGGAACATAGTCATTATAACGTAATAATAAATAAATAGAAAAGTAAAACTCATGAAAGAGTGTATATTACTGAAAATGGACAAGTTGCAGTATTGTTTATTATATTGCTAGTAAGAAGAGAGACAAATTATCACATGCCAACATGTCTGCCCATCTATTAAAGAAAAAAGACGTGAAGAGTTGCGAAGGAGGAAAGATACAGAAGCACTATAAAGAGCGATGAAAACATCAAACTTGATGAGAGATGCCATGAGATAGAAAAGAGTTTGCAAGAAGAAATCAATGTTTACCCTTGACCTTCACAGCACATTTGCATGTTTCAAGAACTATTTTGATTTCTCTACTTCGGTTTCTAATAATCCTCTACTTGTTGATTTAAGCTTAGTAATTTGTTTAGAGTGTGACCTCAGTCTGAGAACTTAGGTATTGGATGAGTATTTGATGCTGATACTGTTATAACCTTCCATGGTACCTGCTTCTGAGTCCAGAGAGCCATGCAATCATAGAGAACAGGCAGGAACAATTCTGAAACTCCTGTTGCTGAAGAAAGATTGTTTGTTGAATGAGAAGTGAAGGAATTAAAGCAATTTATAAGAGAATGAGATGTAGCCAGGACATGAAAGTTGACAAAAATACTTGAAGAGAAGGGAGGAAATTTTAACTACACAAAGCACGTCTAGAAGATGAATTAGTAGAATCAAAGGTTTAAAGTTTACAGAATAAGATATCACGAGTTTAGAAACCACAAGGAGGCTCATTACAATGAAAAGGCATTCAGAATGCCAAAAAGCTTATGATCACCAGAATAATAGATTGGCTCTAAAAGATGAATGCATTTATGGAACAAGGGACATGGGAGGAATATCAAATTACACATTAGAGAAGACTATTCTGCAATATTGTGTGGAGAAGCTGTTATCTGAACTTTGACATCAAGGATGTTGGTGGAGACTATATTGCATTGTCTTACTTCATATGAGAAGGTATCAAACAGGAAGATGATAACTGAGATCAATTTGTAGGTATTTTAGACAAGTCTGAGTTCAACTTCAAAATCTTATAGTTTAAATGGCATAAAAAATCTTCAACATCTGGCTTTTCCCCAGTCTCTGCGCTGCTGCAAAAATATGGTAAATTATCAGACTATGGTTGACAACCAGACCTTCGTTTCTGACCCCAAAAATGTAACGTCCATCATATTGGGTGGAATCCCCTCACCAAACGAGCCGCACCACCTGCTGTAAGTGAATATGTTAAATAGCTCTTAGCTTCTCACTGAAGAATATGAACTCAGGCTCTTGAAAATATTTTTGCTTTACTACTTTTAAGTTTATTCTTCTAAATATTTTTGCTTTACTACTTTTAAGTTTATTCTTCAAAGGACATGTTTCATGGATGAGCTTGAAACAAAATTGGACTTTAAAGTTCTATAACGATGTAGAAAAATTTTGTATGGGCCAATTGATAGCGAGGTTAACTTTAGAAAGACTGAGATCTTTAGCAGGTCAAATTTTGGAGTTCTTGTGTCATGATGATACCTGATGCGTCTTCAGGTACCTGTTGCTGGATGCTACAAACTTATAGTCAATTTAATGCAACTCTTCTTCAGCTATGTACAAGTATTAATGTTCCCAACCCAAAACACACATACTATTTGTTAATTCCTCATGACATGATTCTGATGGTAATGGTGAGGGACAGCAAATTTGTGTTCCAAAGAACCAAAGAAGCTGTCACCAACCCATCATCTCTCATCTACTGGAAAATAATTGACAGCCACTCAGAAACTTTGACATGAAGCACTGATTTGCTTGTAACATGCTTTACATTATGTTGCTACACTGCTTGGTAATGTCATATTAGCGCAGAGACTTGAGACTTGAGACATCAGGATTGTGAATTTAATATATTTAAGTTAAAATATGGAGAGTGCAAATAAATGTCTGAAACATAACCAATGAAGTAAGAAGCAAGAACAATTTTCAAAGCTACCCGAAACGTGACTTGTAAGAATGTAAAATGTAAATCAAAGTAAGAGAGCAAAGAAAAAATATTCTAGGTTTCTAATCACATAAACCCTACGTCAAGGGGGGAAGAAAACATGTAAGCTGTCTCTATAATCTACAACGTGTACTATGCTATAGCTAAGTGAGTCCGCAAGATCAGTCTTTGTGTCAAGCAAACCTAATCAGAGTATTTTCAAATACTAACTCTCCAACCTAACACTGTCAATTTATCCTCAACGTGAAACCAGCTCCTAACTCCTCTATTCAAAAAAAATACTTTCCATTCTCATAAAGTTACAATTACCATGGTTTTTTAATGCTTAGCTGATCCAACCTCATAAACTAAATTTTATTGGTAAGTTAAAAGATAGAAATATAGATAGAAAATCCAAATGCAATAATTAATCAAATCAAGCACAATTCGACGAAATCTCCAGGATAACTGAAGACGCAGAACAGCCAACCAGAAAAAACACACATGAATAGACCACCAACGCAATCTTATAAGTCCAAGGTTCCAAGCTCATTAGACGACTCAAACCACATGAAAATAGATTATTCTAAAATAACACCAACAGACGATCTCATCAGAATGAATAAACGAGTTTGTATAAAAAAAAATGCAATATAAATTTGGACCAAAAAATAAGTGGCATATATATATAGAGAGAGAGAGAGAGAGAGAGAGAGAGAGAGATCTCAGGAAGTGACAATATGTTTTTTCACAAAAGAAAAGGAGCTCATTAAAGAATATCCGACTAAAAAGCATCAAAAGTTCCATTCTACCTAACTGCAGGTTTCTCCTCATAAATCTCAATATAAATGCAGAAAGATCATGAATTAGATGCAAGGTTAATTGTTAGTATACATGAGGAAAGAAACATCGACAAAGACAGAAATTGTACAAGAATGGATTTTACCTTCTTATAAGGTTAATACCATAAACAGAAAACTATGTTAACTAGCCCAAAACTTCTGGAAACAACAACAACAACAAAGTCTTTTCCCATTAAATGGGGTCGGCTACATAGATCATACGACGCCATTATGCTCTGTCAAAAACTAAATCCTTGGATAAGTTATTGACCAGGAGATCCCGCTCAATGAAAACTTCTGCAGGTTTCTCCTCATAAATCTCAATATAAATGCGGAAAGATCATGAATTAGATGCAAGGTTAATTGTTAGTATACATTAGGAAAGAAACATCGACAAAGACAGAAATTGTACAAGAATGGATTTTACCTTCTTATAAGGTTAATACCATAAACAGAAAACTATGTTAACTAGCCCAAAACTTCTGGAAACAACAACAACAACAAAGCCTTTTCCTATTAAATGGGGTCGGCTACGTGAATCATACGACACCATTGTGCTCTGTCAAAAACTAATCCTTGCTCTGTCAAAAACCAAAACTTCTGGAAACATCTTGCAAAATTACATTGAGATTAGAATCAAGTGTATATTTATCGCTGCAGCCTCAAATATTAAATGAGATACAGCTAGAGGTCACAATTAAAAGCAGCGTTACATTACAAAACCTAAAACACAATTCTGGACAGAAGCTATGAAGCTACTAATCTGCCGTTCAATGTTTGACACCATTCTCAGCTGCATTCTCTTCCTGCCCAAGTAGGACCACAACTTTCTTTAAAATGGCTTCAGTTGGCTGGTGAGAGTTCTCCACTGCTTTTGAGATGGCCTGACATTTCTCACCATGTTTTGGTTCAGCAGCAACACACCTTTTCAATACTTCCTTCTGGTTATCCTCAGTTCCATGTTGAAGTTCAAATTTATAGTACAATGCCCAGAAATCCCCAATATCAGGTGCAAGAGTCACTGCCCTGTTCAGCCAAGTTCTAGCTTTGTCCACCTTCCTGTCATGCCAGAACAACTTCGCCACAGCAGCAATAACATGAGGATCATGATCACATTTCTTGAGGGCATCCATACTCTTACTTTTCCGCTGGGGGCGAGGAACCATCTCAATTGACATTGCCCACAAAATACCACTGTTTGGACACTCTTGCAGCGCTTTTGCCATCAAAATATCAGCTTCCTTCTTATTTCCATGCTTCAATTCTGCTCTAACAGCAGCCAGCCAGAGCTCAGGGTTCTGAGGATTTTTCTTCCGAGCCATGGTAAGAACTGCACGAGCTTTACTCAATCCATTCATCTCCTCTTCAAGTTTCGCAAGAGAAAGCCATAGAGGAATACAATTAGGACAATTTCTCAGGCCAGACTCATAAACTTTCTTAGCTTCCTTCAAGTGCTCAAGTCGTTCCTCATGCTTCTCATGCTGTTTAGAATCCTGAGCAAGTCGTTCCTCATGCTGACCAAGCATCAGCCACAACTTGAAGAATGAAGGGAAAAGCTTCAGCCCTTCATCTAACAACCTTCTCTCCTCATCAATATTTCCCAGTTCTCTCTCAACAATTGCGGATTTCATCCATACTCTTTCTGTACCTCCTCTCTCACGAGCTTTGGCCAACAGCATTCTAGCTCTCTCAGGTTCATGGTTTTCAAATTCCAGCTTGAAAGCAGCTAACCATATTTCCTCAGAATTGGGAATGGCAGCATAAGCTTCTTGGAGGATTGCACGAGCTGCAGGCACATCCCCAGCAAGCCATTTCTCTTTCGCACCCATAAGCCAAAGAACTTCAGCCTGTGGCCTGTATGTAACCGCTTTACGAAGTAAAGCATCAAGGGACTCCCTAGTTCCATGACTTTTTTCAAGCTGCGCTGCTTTGAGCCATATGCTCTTCTTAGTTAAGAAGACAGTAAGGGCATGAGCATATATAGCTCTAGCTGTCTCAATAGAACCCCTCTTCTTGCACTCTTCAGCATCAGCAACCCATGTCCTCTTCCTATCTTCTTCTTCCACTCCAATTGAAATTGTATTTTGAATAACAGCCTGGCAAGTCACAACAGATCCTGCACGCTCTGCAGCCTCAGCTTCCTTCATCCAAGCTTCCCTATCAATAGTCAGTCCTTCTCTTTGCAAAGCCCTTATACCTCTTTCAATAATTTTACCAACCATTTTAGTATTGCCATTAGCTTCTTCTAACTTTGCAGCTGTTATCCATATGGCTGGCTCCTTTGGCAACCTCTCTCTCGCCCTATTAAGAACCTTCCTAGCATTATCATAAGTTTCCAACCTTGCAAGCGCTAGCCACAATTCAACATGCAATGGACAACATTCCACAGCTCTGTGAAGCAAGAGCCTTGCATCTTCTTCATTAGCAAGCTCCACAACTGCCTTCCACAACCTAACAGAATCAGGAATGTGCTCTAACCCCTTCCTCAATACCCTACTCTTGTTCACATCATCATGTTCCAATTTTGCAGCTTGCATCCACAGCTTCACAGAATTAGGGATCGATTTCACACCCCTAGCTATCACAGCCTTGGCATCTTCTGGATTTGCCAGCCTACAAGCCTCCAACCAGACATCTTCATTCTTGGTACACTCCTCACAACCTCTTTGAATCAACTGCCTTGCAGCCTGAATCTTGCCAGCCACTTCTTCCAACCTTGAAGCAGCAATCCAACCAGGAGGGTGTTTCGGATTTGTCTGTGTAACACTCTTAAGTAGCAACCTAGCCTTCTTGATATCCGAGATCTCTGCATCACTTGTTATTTTCATACTCTTAAGATCAGTCAGATACCCCTTCGGATCCACCACCGTCAACCCTGAAACGGAATCCGAGAGTCTATCCAACTTCAGAGACAACACAGTACCTCTACCCTCACCAACTGCAGTTAAATCTGTAACTGGAGTTTGTGCCCATGGAGTCTCAGTACCCCCAGCAGCCCTACTCTTGGGATCCAATGCTGTAACATGTTCTTGCTCCTGTCTTGCCTTCTCAAGAAGTGTATCAGGCACTGGGACAAAACTCTCGAATTTCTTCTTCTTATTCCTCAAAGAATAATCCCCGATCTCCGGTATACTATCCCACTCTGATGCAGACATGGTATGCAATTTACGTTTCAAGTCCGCAAACTGCTCAGTAATCTTGGGGTTGGACGCTCGATACTTCTCAATCTCCTGCTTCAACCTCGCTTCTCTCCTATCCTTCCTCCTCGAATCCATTCTCTTGTCAATGGCTTCCCACACAGCATCGGCCTCCTTATCATCCTCATCATACTCGGCAGAAGCAAACAACCCCACGTCATTTCCTTCAAACTCATCAAACTTCTGATTCTCATCGTACCCTTTGTCATCCCCTTCATCATCTTCCTCGTCTTCACCTCCCTTCCCTGCTCCCCTGCCAGCCGCAGGGGCAGCACCACCAATGGTGGTCGCCGACCTATCAGGCAGGTCAGGAGCCGCACGAGCAGGTCCTATATCAGAACGGGTGGTGAATCCAGTAGCCCCACGTCCAAGACCAGCAACATAATTAGGGGGAGGCTTGGAGTTAAGGAAATCAAATCGAGGCTTGGGAACGGCAGGCGGTTGAGTACCACCAAAGAATGGAACATGAAGAGTTAAAGTGGAGTAAGGTCGAATTCCGAGATCGGAGATAAGAACGGAATCATTATCGCCGAGCAATCGCAGACTCTGTAAAAGGATTAAACGTTGGTGGAATATGGGTATGTCGGAAATTTGCTGGATAGAGAGCTTTAGGGAATGGAGGGAGGTCGCCTTCGGATCAACATCTAAGAATTGAGTTTTGCTGTTGGGCGGCACAACGAACACCATGGCTCTATCTCCTTCCGATTGAAGAAGGAAAGACTGAAACTCTCACTCTGAGAAACTAAAACAGAAAGAAGCAGAGAGAGGATACCCACAGAGTTGTCGAAGATGAAGGAAGTCACCCAAACCACCTCCGAAAGATGGAGGGTATATCTTGCCCTTTCTTCAATCGTATTGTTCGCCGACTTGGGAAGAGAGTCACAGAGGCCCAGGTTTTTACGAATAACGTATTTAATTTGGAAAAAAAAATTGATGAGATGGAAAATGAATAGAAAATTAAAAATTAAAAACATTATTTTGTTCATAGTTCTTGAGCAAAAAGTAGGGATAATAAAATGGGAGAATGACTATATAAATTTGAATATAATAAAATAGATATATGAATATTTAAAAGGATAGCTTGGGAATATCTAAAAGAATAGATTGGGTAGAAGGTTTAATCTGTCCTTTGAAAATTCAGGTGAAAAGATTAAATTGTCCCTAAAATAAATGAAATGTATACTAAGACATCAATGTAGAGAAGGAATCGTTAGCAAACATGGGAGATGAAGCTTGTAAAAGACGTCTTTGGCTGCTGGAAAGGAGGAAATGTAAATAAGTTTTTAACATAAATATTATTTTTTTATTCTTCCGATAATAACTATTATCATTGTTCATTTTGATGGTTACCTTGGGACAAAAACTTTCACTTTTAGTATAGCTTCGACTAATTTAAGAAAGCAATAGAAGAAATCGTGAAAAAATCTCACGCAATGCTGGAAGCCATCGGCAACTCGACACATTTATGAAACAAGGAGATTGATTTACCCATGGATATGGTTAATGTAAATGACGATGTTTTTGTGTCCTGCAGTCTATTGCTTTTCGTATTCCTCTTCAGCCCATTCAGATTGAGCAGGAAAAAATAGTCATTAGTAGAAGAGCAGTCCTTGCTTTTAACATGACTCATAATATTTATAGTAAGATTAACTTGGAAGTCATTAACTAAGTAATTGAGTCATTTATTACTTCTCTAATGTATTTACAATTTCAGTAATGATTTTAATAAGTTAAACTAAGACATTTAATACTCTGTAGAAAAAGTTACGTGTAATTAGTTGGATCATTTATTACTGTAATAAGATTTATAATTTCACTAATGATTTTGACAACTTTAGCTAAGATATTTATTATTTTATGAAAAAAGTTACGTGCAAGTAAATAGTTAGGTCATTTACTACTCTTTTAATGGGATTTACAATTTCAGTAATGATTTTAACAATTTTAGTTAAGACATTTACTACTCCGTAAAAAAAGTTTCGTGCAATTATTTAGGTCATTTACTATTCCTCTAATGAGATATATAACTTCAGTAATAATTTTGACAACTTTAACTAAGACATTTACTATTCCATAAAAAAAGTTATGCGCAAGTAATTAGTTGGATTATTTTCTACTCATCTAATTTGATTTATAATTTTAGTAATAATTTTAACAACTTTAGCTAAGACATTTATTACTTCGTAGAAAAAGTTTCGTGCAATTAGTTGGGTCATTTACTACTCCTCTAATAGGATTTACAACTTCAGTAATAATTTTGACAACTTTAGTTAAGATATTTACTACTCCGTTAAAAAAGTTATGTAAAAATAATTAGTTTGGTCATTTACTACTCATTTAATGGGATTTGTAATTTCAATAATATTTTGAAAACTTTATCTAAAATATTTATTACTTCATGGAAAAAGTTTCATGCAATTAGTTGGGTCATTTACTACTCCTCTAATAAGATTTATAATTTCAATAATGATTTTGACAGCTTTAATTAAGACATTTACTACTCCGCGGAAAAAGTTAAGTGCAAATAATGTAGGGAATTGGAAGACACGCAGCGGAAATTAACTTTAAAAATTTTTCCATTCCCAGCCAGGATCTACCGAATGTGTTTAAGTCAAGGAGAAAGAAGTGTTACCTTCGGTATTCGAGCTTTGGTTGCGACCTCAGTGTCCTCTAGTCGCGACTCCTAGCCTCTGGAACTTTCAGTCGCGACCTCCTCAACTTCTAGTCGCGACCTGACTCCTCTGGAGTTTTTAGTCGCGACCTGACGTCTCTGGAGTTTGTAGTCGCGACCTCGTCAGCTTCAAGTCGCGACCTGCCTCTTCTTTTCGGATTTCTGACGTTCAGATGCCCGTATGGTCGCGATCTCAGCGTGTTCTGGTCGCGACCTGTCTTCATGTCTGGTTCGATCACAAGAAGTCGATAGCTCAGATCGGCTTCCTCTACCGGTATCCACACGAATAGCATTCCAATCGCGAACGACGTGCTAGCGCCTCTTGTCCCTCTAGGGCTTTCTAGAGATTCCGTCCTCACCGTCTCTATTTCGGCAGTTTCTTGTCTGCAAACTTTTTGCACTCTCCCTACCCCCTTTTCTCACGTCTGAATGTGTGTGTAGAGATGTATTGTGTGTAGAACCCTAGCTCCTAATGTCAAATATATAGGAAGCTATCGGGCTTCTGATAGGGCCGGGCTTCAGAATTAATCTTATATTAATTCTGAATTAATACAATATCATATATTACATAATTTAATAAGAAACTAATTAAATAAATATGGTTTATATTAAATCCGTCCCATAGATTTAATTCACCTATTTATTTAATTTAAAATAAAGATAAGACAGAATTATATTTGATTTATTCTCATAAATTAAATTTGAGATATCTTATCAATTTGAATTTCAAATTCAAATAGATCATATCCATTTAAATTCAAATTCAAAAGTGATAGAGATTTAATTTATCCTTATAAATTAAATCTTACAAATATCTCTTATATTATATATAATATATATATACTAATTTACATATATATATATATAAAATATATATCCATCCTAGATTATTCATTGAATCTAGACATATCTTTGATTCAATGAATCTGGACATCATAGCTCGCATTGGGCTATTTTGTGTGCGACCCTGTAGGCCCATATGAAGTTGGCAGTGGGCCAGTTACTATACTGACCCACAAGTCGTAAGCGGTCTCTAGCAAGGCATTACGACTACCCAAAATATATGAGGATCGTTAAACGATGTAACCTTTCATATAACCATATCACGTCCCTTTTGTCACACGATATTTCGGTCAAGGATGAGGCATGGAGAACGTCATCCTCCTGTTCCTGACCGTTACTTTCTCGATCCCTGAGTAGTCTGAATATAGAAACAGAACTACCCTTCCATTCCAGTATGGCCATACATTTCTCAGACTCACTCATCGAGGGGCCCAGTAATATCTCTCTACGAATGTGAGGGACAAATTCCATCCTGACCATTCACATTCCTTCATATGAAAAATCACTGAGCCCGAGCATAGCCTTTATGATCACTCGGTCAAAAGTGACTTTTGACTAGGTTAAAGCTGAGCGTTTGTCATGTAGGAATCCATGATGATCTCAGGTCAAAGGGCATAGTGACATGGCTTGTATATGAGAGAAGCTTATGACTTGACCTATGCAGCTCTCTCATAGCGGGTCGGTCCAACACCCTGTACTCTTATATGTGCTTATGACTTTGATTTATATCTCTATATATCTTCAAAATCATACTGGTCTTATTTCATCTCTGCTCCCGCATAGATGACCGACCAGGGACATTTAGGATAAGATCACGAGTTATCCAAGGGTTGTCATCATAGTAAACATGCAAATAATATGATAACATAATTAAGAAATTCATAAATCAACAATGTTCATAAGATAATGATTGGCCCCTAAGGCACAATCTCCAACAAATAATTAGTTGGGTCATTTACTACTCATCTAATAGAATTTGCATCTTTAGCAATGATTTTAACAACTTTAGCTAAAACGTTTACTACTCCGTGAAAAAAGTTACGTGCAAGTAATTAGTTTGATTATTTACTACTCATCTAATTCGATTTATAATTTCAGTAATAATTTTGATAACTTCAGCTAAGACATTTATTACTCCGTGAAAAAAGTTTCGTGCAATTAGTTGGGTCATTTACTACTTATCTAATAGGATTTGTAACTTCAGTAATGATTTTGACAACTTCACCTAAGACATTTACTACTCTATAGAAAAAGTTTCGTGTAATTAGTTGTGTCATTTTTTACTCCTTTAATAGGATTTACAATTTCAGTAATAATTTTAACAATTTTAACTAAGATATTTACTACTACTTCGTGAAAAAAGTTATATGCAAGTAATTAGTTTGGTCATTTATTACTCATCTAATAATATTTACAACTTTAGTTCAATTAAGACATTTACTACTTCGTGGTAAAAGTTTCATGCAATTAGTTGAGTTATTTACTACTTCTCTAATAGGATTTATAAATTTAGTAACAATTTTGATAATTTTAGCTAAAATATTTACTACCCTGTGGAAAAAGTCATGTGCAAGTAATTAGTTGGATAATTTATTACTCTTTTAATATGATTTATAACTCCATTAATAATTTTGACAACTTTAATTACGACATTTATTACTCCGTGAAAAAAATTTCGTACAATTAATTATGTCAAACATGGCTAGCACTATCGCTGATTAGTTTCGTGTAATTAGTTAGGTCAGACATTTACTACTCCCATTAGAGGTTTAACTTTTTTTATAAACTTCAATTTAGATTTGTCAGATTATTTAATGTATTTCTTTCTATATATATATATATATCTATATTTAATTATATATCTTTTTCATCTTTTTTTTTTCTCATTATTTTTTATCTCTTTTTCAGCTCACTCCCTCCCCAACTCACCCTCTTCATAAATAAAGATGTTTTAAAAAAATATTATATTTTTTTATATATTTATTATTTCAAACCAATTTTAACCAACTTACTTAAATTAGTTATTTAAAATTTATAAATTAAATAAATTAATTTAAAAAATTGATGAATATTAAAAATAAGTTAAATTAAAATTTTATATTTAAAAGTTAAAATTAATACTAATTTTTTAATTAACTCTTACTAATATAAAGTTAGATTAGAAATATAAGGCTCATTATATGCAAAAGTAGTATATAAAAAAAAATCTTTTAACTAGCTTTTAATAACTAGAAGTGTATCATCTTTCACTAGCTCTTTGGCGATGTTCTTCAATGTTCTATCTCTTCGACACTGCCAATGCCATTACGTATCAGGTCAAAAAAAAAAAAACGACATTGACTGATTGACATATCGTAAAACGGTGTCGTTATCCATTATTAGTAGCCTCTACAATCGCAGCGATCAGCAAGATCAAAACCCCTAAACAATACCGTTCAATTGAATTTCTTCGCCCTCCGACCACCGGTAACGCGACCAACGACTTCGCCCCCTTCAGCCGGCGACAGGGACGACCAGTAAGGAGGACGCCAACCATTCCGCCGATTCTTCAGTTGTTCTTCTTCCTCCGTCCTTGTTCTTCGTCATTCTACCAGCGACGGGTACAGTTCTTATCTCTTTCCCCTGCATAGTTTGGTTTCATTTTTTCAATCTGTAATATCCCTATAGTGTATACTCTACAATTCAATTTGACCAAAAACAAATTCTCTACTATTCAATTCACTATCTCTTGCTTGTTCTGATTTCGATATGCACACAGTACTGTTGATAAATTGAATCTTTACTAATGAGCATTGCTGCTTGATTTAAATAAGTTTTGTAATTATTGAGAATCCTATCAATCATTGAAGGACAAGTCTATAAATTCTGAGCGAGAGTTGACGGATTGGGAGTTTACTATTATTTATGGTCTTGTGGTTATCCCTTATTTAAGAATCTTCGTATTCAGATTCATTGGCTCTTTATAAATTTAAGACATGAGCTGGTGCTATAGATACGCCTTCAGTTTGAGTGCTTGTATATTTATAAACCACAAGTAAGCAAGTTTTCTCAGATTCAAAGAAATAACTCAATTCAGAAGTTCGAATGTTTTATCATTAAAGAATAAGTCAAATTAACTTATTGCTTTCAGTTTGTTGTGCATCCCACAATGCTTCTATTCTATCCGATAATTCTTTTCACAGTATAAACTCCTTCACTTGCATTTTTCTTTTCAGGGTCTGTGGCATTTTATTATGACTAGAGAAACCACTTTTCACTATGTGTAAAGTTACAAGTTTGAGTCTTTCTTTCTTTAAAAAAAAAAAAAAAAATCGGTGGCAATTTTCAGACTTCCTTAAAAAAAACATCAACAATTGTGTGCCAAGTCTTGAAAAAAAGCATGAAGTGGGGGGACTCAAATCTCCAAAGAAATGTAATTACTCTTGAAACAAACTGAGCCCAAGTCTTGACCTTCTTCTGCTGTTTTCAGGAAATATAGATGTTGGGAAAAGCAAGGAAAGTTTCAGGGCGTGGAGAAGCTGTAGCAGCAAATTATGCTTTTGGTCCAGCTGAAGATGATATAATAATCAAGCATAGGCTTCTCACACGTACAACAACCACAAGGGGTGAGCCTCCATTGAAGAAGCTTCAGAAAAAATTCACAACCTTTGTCTCTGAGATCGAAAAGGAAGAAGATAACTATAATGACTGTGAAAAGCTAGCCAAAGCTTTCTTGCAGGAACTAGCCACATTTGAGATTCCACTTCTAAAGAGTAAGGCAATTGTTGAGGCCAATATTAGAGAGAAGGAAAATTTTAATGAGCTGAAGGATGAAATAAATAGGCAAATTCTGCAAGCACAGGCTGACATTGAAGATCTTAAGAAGCAACTTGAAGAGAGTAAGATTGAGAGGCAGCACAAGGAGGAATGTGAAGCTATAAGGAAATTGATTGCTCTGCAGCCACCAAGATCAGAGACGCAGAAGCTTATAACTGAGTTAGAGAAAGAAATTATGGCATTAGATGCAGAGAATACAGCTGGTTCGAGATTGTTGGAGCTTCGGAAGAAACAATTTGCTCTTCTGTTGCATGTGGTATGTGGAAGCCTGCACATGTTATGGCCTGTGTGATTGTTGTGTTCCTTTCTTTAATAATTTTTCTTTTTGGTATTGATTGTTGTGTTCTATGTTCCAGTGAAATAATTAGTAGGTGTTTAATCATATCCTGATTTTTCGTTAACTCAGTTTATTTTCTAAGGTAACCATGACAATTTTAAGATTACTGCATTTATTTGAGCAGCACTACTTTCCGTTAACTTGTCTTGCATCTCATGTCTCCTGATCAAACTTCTTTTCCTGGAAAAATAGTGTTATCATTGATATTTAATCTTCAACAAAATTTGAATAAACAGTGAAGAGTGATGTTGACAATACTTGGCATTCCTCCAAGAAGTTTGCTAAATAAGAAAGTCACTGCTGATGTATCTCTTCTGCTGTTTATTTTCTTGTAGGTGGATGAGTTGCAGAACACAATAGAGGAAGAGCAGAAGAATCTTATTGAGGAGATGAGAGCAGCACCTGAAGAGCTCAAGAATGGGATAGAAGATGCAAGTGGGGGTTCAGAAGCTATGGCTGTTGACTAGCGAGTGAATTTCACATTGCTCCTACCATTTTAAGATGAGTTACTCTTCAAACATTTGATATCATCCTATAGGATTTGTTTTTTTTCATCTCTAAAATTGAGTAGTAACCTCTATTTATTCAACAACAATTAGTGATACACTCATGAAACTTATGGCAACACCACTCGGTCTGTTAGGTATCAACCTTCATTTCTATGATAGTGGAGGTTGAGACCATGTGCTAATTTTTGGATTTGGATCTTCTGAAATTGGTGAAGTTCAGTGCAAACTATCTGTATTTTTTGTTTATCTATATATGTTTATGCCAGGCAAAACTTAAAAAACATGAAGGAGCAATGTACTGGTACTACTAGTGTTGTCCTTGTGATCGGTTATGATGAAAGGTAACGTGCTGCTTTTTGTTATCCTTGTCAAAGGTCATGCACAGGTACATTGATTTTACATAAGTTAATTAAAAAAGAGCCAAAATGGGAATTGATTTGTGAATAAGGGTGTTTTGAATCAGCCCTTTGGAAGTGATTTTAGACAAGTATGTAAGGGTAGTTTAGCATAAAAGTGTTTCTAAAAGCATAGTTTTGAAGTTTCCCAAACGGGCCCATATGAATGAGGTTTCTTTTTTTTTTTTTTGGGGAAAATACTTTAATTATTTAGATCAATTACTTCACTTTAAAGGAGAGTAGTGGCAAATACTTTAAAATTGAGGTCTCTGTCTTGCACAATTGTACATGGACCTGATTGGATCAAATTGTGATGTTTTCTAGGCCCGAGGCGAGAGGATTAGTCACTGCTATACTTTTGTATATATAAAAAAAATATTTTAATAATATTCATATAAAATATATAATTTGAATTTGAATGGTTGAGATTAAAATAGGGAGTGCGAAAAGAGGAATGATGTGGAAAGCATCCATGTTAAATGGAGGAGGAGGAAAAACTGTCATTTTCTTTTATTATTTTTAATCGATTCGCAATCAAAACAAATTCAGAACAGAAATGTTAGATTTGAAGAAAAGGAGGGGGACATTATTATGGCACTTTTTTTGGGCTAACATTATGAACTTTTAAGGAAAAAATGAGAAACGGTGTGAACAAAAAAATTAGTGTTTCTGTAACAAAAAAAGTTATTGTAAAATGGAAGGTCAAAAGCAGACCTTCAAAACTCTTAACTATGTCTTCATTAAATATTCCACGTCTATATTTTTAATAATCAAATTTAAAAATCAAAATCATGATTTTTTTTAAAAAAATTAACCAAACGCTCATATTTTGATTAAATCGTGAGACCCTCAACTAAAGACACGTATTTGATAAAATTAATTATTAAACCTGATATAAGGTACGAATACGGATCGGCTAGGAACAAGTTAGGAAACTAGACGAACGATCGAAGGTAGGACCTTAAGAGAACCTGTCTCTTACAACCCTAGCCATGGAGACACTACAAGGATGATCAGCCCTTGATACAGTCGAGTATTCTCACGAGAATATGAGGCGGCAAGCAAAGCTCACTCAAGAGAAATAAAATTCTCTAAAATTCATTCATTCAAATCTGTTCCAATTACAAAAAAACGTAACCTTACATAGGCAGCAAAAGAACAATCTAGAATCAAAAAATCCTACGTCATAAATGCCATAAATGTGCCTTAATGATGATTGACTATCTTGGTTGGCACCAATTAAGGCTAAAGAAAATAGGAAAGTTACATTTTCTTGGAGAAAAATGCTGCTACCTAAAAATAGGAAACTAACCTAAGATATTATTATGCAATCTTTGACCAAAAGGCCTTATTTAATGCAAATAAAAATGGAAACTTTAAAAAAACAAAATTAAACCATAAATAATACATAAAGACGCCTTCTTGATGCTTCTTGAATATTCTTGGACGTCACTTATGCTCTTCCTCCAAGGCACATGCTTGTCACATGTTATTTTGAGTGAATTCTTCAATCTGGACTGCACATGGGCCTTGTGCAACATCTTGTTTGGCTTCTAGCAATTTAAGCACCATGTTTGGACCCTTGATGGGCTTATTGAGGGATGCTTCTTCCAAATACAAAGGTTCTAACTCTTTAAGATCTTTTATCAAATAATTCAACGCCTCTTTCATAGATTTGGTCATTGCTTTCGTCATTGGGCCTGCAATGCCTTGTAATGGGTCTTTTAGAGTATTGGACTTCCATCTTTTAGCTTGGGCTCCATGCTCCGTGTTTTGGTCTTCCTTTGATGCTTGATCCTGCTATGCTCCTCTATCAAAACCATCAACCAAACACCCATATTTTGATTAAAATTAATTATAAAGACCATCAACCATGTTTCTCATAAGTAGCCTTGCATGTTTCGTGTATATTCGAATTAGCGAGCTTATAAAATTTATTTATAAGCGTAATTGATTTTAAATTGGATAAATTTATAAGGTATAATTGAAAAGTAGAAGCCAATAGTATCTTATAGGATAACCATAGGGTGTATTTGAATTAAATTTTAAAGAATAGATTTTGTATATAATAGATTTTAGAAAAATAGATTTTAAATAGAATAGATTTTAGTATTATTTAGTTTTCCACCAGACTTTTTTCTTCATTTGCTCCATATCAGCATGGAGTGTAATTTATGATTTTTAATAAAAAAAAAAAATAGATTTTAAGTAGAATAAATTTTTATAATTTTTTTTTAATCTAAACGATAGTTTTGGATCAAAAAATCCAAACACCTCATATTTTTCACAATCAA
This sequence comes from Leucaena leucocephala, assembly GCA_037074615.1. Lineage (NCBI taxonomy): Eukaryota > Viridiplantae > Streptophyta > Magnoliopsida > Fabales > Fabaceae > Leucaena > Leucaena leucocephala. Next base: position 10,441,298 of record CM073540.1, on the reverse strand, counting down.
TTTTTAAATTATCAAAATACTATTTTTTTTTTCACAATCTATTTTTCTACCAAAACTATGGTTTTGGAAAAATTTAAAAAATTATTTCTAACAATCAATTTTTTTTATAAAATTTATTCTCTAAAAGCTAATATGAACACACAATAAATAATAATTTTTTTACAAAATTTATTTTACTCAAAATATGTTCTCCTCTAAAAAATTTATTTTTTAGAAGTAAATCCGAACATACCAAACAAAAACGGTTCCCTAACTTATATCAAAACCATAATTTTAATAAAAAAAATAAATTATAGATAAAATTTAGTGTCGGGATAGTTCATTAATGTTGATAAAAATTTAATTATAAAAAAAATTAGTGTTTGAATAATTTATTAATTTTTATAAAAAATTAATTTAAAAAAAATTAATATTTAAATATTTTATTAATTTTTTAAAAATATTGATAATAAAATATGTGGGGTATTTAGATTCTAAGACTATAATTTTAGAAATCCAAACGCGCACTCAATAACATGACGATGATTTCAGATTGACACTAACAAGCTAACAACCTTTTGAAATTGACTTTAAAAAGGTTATTATAAAAAGTTGATTTTAAAGGAGCTCATCATATGCTTTTGTGTCGCCATCCATAAATTAGGGACTCCGTTATCAACTGATCATGCAGGAGTATTTTCAATCAATCTCCAAACATGTCTCAAAAAACAACTAAGGGTGTGTTTAGACGAATAGTTTCTGACAAAAAAAAAAGGTTTCTGCAAAAGAAAGTTAAAAATGTGATTTTAGTAGGAAACACAACAGCTTAGGGAGAAGTAAAAAACCATTATGAAAAATCATAGTTTTAGCCTAAAATAGAAACTATTTTTAACATATATAATTAATTATTAGATTTTATAGTGTTTAAATAGCTTGTTTTTTTCAAACCATGATTTTTTTTCAAAAAAAAAAAGCATACAAACACGCTGATCATACCCGTAAGTCAACAACATAAAATCACAAGTTTTTTACAAGATATATTTAAAGAATGCAACTTAATGTAATAAAATTGACATACATTCATCTATTTGCTTTTCTTCATCATGTGATATCAACATTTTGATACGCATAACTTTAAAAGAAATTATTCACCAAGCATCATCTTTCTCTAGGTGAATATTCTTCTCATAAATAATTTTCTAGTACTGTTATTAATAGTGAAGCTACTGATATGCTTCTCTACCTTCATATTATAATTTTTAAGGTAAGTTATTATAGTTACAATTAAATGAAGCGTAGGGAATGGTGAGGAGTAATTTTTTCTCTCACAATTTTTAAAAAACAATTAAACTCATCTAAGGATAAGATAAGATATCTATTCCTCTTAAATAATATCAAGATAAAATATCTATTCCTCTTAAATAATATCAAAATAAAATAGAACAAGCCATCTATTATTTTTAAATTCAAACGTAATAAATCTAAGCACCAAAAACTAAAATACCTCAACTACAACCAAAGGAGTAATTGTTACATACTAAATAAATTATACCTACATTGAAATAAACTCGTACTTCTAATTCTCACTAAATTTCAAACTACTAGTCGGTCCAATAAGGATTCCACACTAATTGCCTATGACAACAATTTATCTCCCCATCTGTTGTCGCCTAACAAAGCAGCCACCTGTGCTCGTGGCATGATCAATCAACAAGAGCCACCTCAAAAAGCTCATTAAAAAGCCACATAAACCATAACATCACCACCACAAGACACGCAATTGGCAGTTCAGGCCCCAAAGAGAGGGAGAAGATGATGAAGAAATGCAATTAGAGAGAACAAGATGAAGTAAATCAATTAACCGAGCAAAATTCATGCATAATATTTCTACCATTGCAAAACAAAATAGTAAACATTCCAGGTGAGAGCCAGAACTCAAAAAGATAAAACTGTCTCAGTTGACGTTCACTACAAACGCTTATAACATGACAACTTATATAATAAACATACTCAGAAAGCAATTTAATCGACTTCCTCCATCTTGCTTCCTTCAGCATCAGCATCAGCATCGGCTTCCTCCAATGGGGGCATGTCAGCATCACCCTCTGCAGCATCCTCGTCAATGCTCAGACCAAGTTTCAGCATCCTGTGAATCCTGTTTCCGAACGTGTTTGGTTCGTCAAGGCTGAAACCAGAGGTAAGAAGGGCAGTCTCAAAGAGCAAGAGGACAAGGTCCTTCACAGATTTATCGTTCCTGTCAGCATCAGCACGCTTCCTCAGCTCCTCCATGATGGGGTTCTCAGGGTTAATCTCCATTGTCTTCTTGCTTGACATGTAACCAGCCATGCTGTTATCTCTCAGCGCTTGTGCCTTCATGATTCTTTCCATGTTGGCTGTCCATCCATATTCACCCGTCACTAGACAGCACGGTGAGTCGACAACACGGTCAGAAACAACCACCTTCTCAACTCTGTCACCCAAGACATCCTTCATCACCTTGCAGAGACCATCAAATTTGTTCTTGAGTTCTTCCTTCTTTTTCTTCTCATCCTCACTCTCATCTAGCTTGAGACCCTCCTTGGTTGCTGAGACGAGCTTCTTGCCCTCGAATTCTTTAAGCTGTCCAACAGCATATTCATCAATGGCGTCAACCATGAAGAGCACTTCATATCCCTTCTTCTTCAGTTTTTCAAGGAAGGGAGAGTTTTCCACTGCTTTCTTGCTTTCCCCAGTGATGTAGTAAATGTCACTCTGGCCTTCCTTCATTCTCGTAACGTAGTCCTTGAGGCTGGTCAACTCGTCACCACTCTTGGTGGAATGGTACCTCAACAATTCAGCAATCTTGCCCTTGTTCTGAGAATCCTCATGGATTCCAAGCTTGAGATTCTTAGAGAAGGCCTCGTAGAACTTGTTGTAGTCCTCCTTGTTCTCGGCGATTTCAAAGAAAAGCTCAATGCACTTCTTCACCAAGTTCTTGCGGATGACCTTCAGGATCTTGTTCTGCTGCAACATTTCTCTGGAAATGTTAAGAGGAAGATCCTCAGAATCAACAATACCCTTAACAAAGCCAAGATACTCTGGGATCAACTCCTCACAGTTGTCCATGATGAAGACACGGCGAACATACAGCTTGATGTTGTTGGGTTTCTTTCTGGTGTCAAAGAGATCAAATGGTGCCCTCTTGGGTACAAAGAGGATAGCCTTAAATTCAAGCTGACCCTCAACTGAGAAGTGCTTGACAGCCAAATGGTCTTCCCAATCATTAGTAAGACTCTTGTAGAAAGCAGCATATTCTTCCTTCGTGATCTCTTCTGGCTTCCTCATCCAAATTGGCTTCTGCTTGTTCACCAAGGACCACTCTTGTGAAACCTCCTTTATCTTCTTCTTTTTCTTCTCTTCCTTCTCCTTCTCTTCATCTACTTCCTCAACCTTGCCTTCTTCATCTTCCTTCTTCTCGTCCTCCTCCTCATCGTCAGAAATCTCCTTCTCAGTTGTCTTCTCCACCCAGAGAGAAATTGGGTAGCTGATGAACTCAGAATGCTTCTTAATTAAGTCCTTTAGGCGTCGTTCCTCGAGGTACTCAAGTTGATCTTCCTTAAGGAATAGGGTAATCTTAGTTCCCCTGCCAAGATTCTCACCAGATGTGTCCCTGGTGATAGTGAATGATCCTCCAGCTTGAGATTCCCAAACGTATTGTTCATCATCATTGTGCTTAGAGGTAACAATGACCTTCTCAGCAACAAGATAGGCTGAGTAGAAACCAACACCAAACTGACCAATCATGCTCACATCAGCACCAGCAGCCAGAGCCTCCATGAATTCTTTGGTTCCAGACCTTGCAATGGTACCAAGATTGTTCACCAAATCTGAAAAATATCAATTCACAACCATTGATCAGAAACTATAACATGCAATGTCAATAAAAAAAAATATATACATATGCGTCTATATGGCTACTTCGAGTAGAGTTCACTAATTTTCTTTTTTCGACCTTACCTGCTTTGGTCATCCCAACACCACTGTCAATAATGGACAGAGTGTTGTTTGTCTTGTCGGGGATAATATGGATGAAGAGTTCTGGCTGAGCAGCAAGCTTGCTCTTGTCTGTCAAGCTCTCAAATCGGATCTTGTCCAAAGCCTGCAATAAAGGAGACGCAGAAGGGATGCTCAGAACACATTCAGTATCAGTATGAAAAAGGAAAATTTTCCAGGTGTGCATAACTTGATGATTCACGTATTGCACAACTTCAAGTCGTATCAATTCACTCAAGCCCCCATAAGAGAAAGAAACTTCACATAGAGGCCGCGACTTTACATTCCAAGATATAAAAAGGCGCATGTTTCAAAAATGTTGGGCATAAGCAATAAAATTACAGGGCGAAAGAGAGAACAATATCGTATAAGTTTTACAAGGGAAAAGCGAGTAAACATGACAACGTGGAGAGATATTACCGATTTTCTTAATTTAGGTTTTCAGGTAAACGGTGGGGAGTGTGTAGCACATACAATTATTTAACACAGAACTACGATACAAGCCTAACAGTTTAATCAACAAGCAGCTAAGTCAATATAAACTAGTCTAATTCAACATATCCCCAATAGGGGAACCAAAACAAAATAAAATCCTAAATATCAAGTAAAACATAGATCAAGCAAAGGAATCAAATCCACGGTCTAAAAACACGAAAACCCGAGGCATTAATGAGGAAACTTACATCAGAGGCATTGCTAATAAGCTCCCGAAGGAAAATCTCCTTGTTGCTGTAGAAGGTGTTAATGATAAGACTGAGAAGCTGGTTGATCTCAGCCTGAAAAGCGAACGTCTCAGTCTCCGCCATCTTAGCGATCTATCTACGACGAAGGAGGAGGAAGAACGAGGTCTTCGGTGAGAGAAGAGAACAGCAGAACTTTAGAGTAAGAATAGAAAATGGGACGCTGAGGAAATTGGGACGTACCCTTATATAGGAGAAACTCGCTAGGGTTTATAGTTCTAGATCCTTCCAAGCTCTTAACTTCGGACTAAAATTACAAAGAGGCAAGTTAAGTATCTGGGCCTACACTGTATTATTGGGTCCCATGAATGACTTCGCGAACATTCTTGATCTGTAATGTTTATTTTTGACCGTTGGATTATGTTTTCCTCATTTCTCGGACTTTTCCTCCCAAAATTGTCAAACGCGTTGTTAAGCTATTTTTTTTAATACAAGTTTTTTAACCTTCCGCTCTATTTGATACAGTTTTTAGAGGGAATCCCCTCTTTTAGTTTAAATTTTTTTTAAAGGATTAGGGGATAACTTCTCTCTATTTGAATAAAATATTAGATTTTGGTGTGCCCAACATCTTAAAATAATTTTAATAATATAATTGATATTTTAAATTATTTAATTATATAATTAATATCTTAAAATAATTTTTAAATGCAATCCTTTTTTTCTTTTCATGTCTTTATTTAAATTTCACTTGTGAAAATAATTTTTTTTACAAAACATTAGCAGAACGGAGTGTGACAAAGAAGGAACAACACGAGCTTCAATATCTGAGTGTGTTGGGCATTTTCAAAGAATCCTTCAATCTTATATTCACATTGCGAGTAATCTTCAGCCAAATCTCTCTCCCTCTCTTCTTCGTATTCCTCGCCCATTTCCATATCTCCCAACTCATCTTCTTCAACATATCTCACTTTTGCATTTGTATCTCTTCTTCCTCCTCCTCGTTCAGCTACAACGGTTCAAAAAGAACCCATCAATATTCAAGGTGAACATTGTAGCCAAGACCCCAAACTAAGAAAGCGAAAGAGAACGAGACCAATCAAGAACAAGGAAGAAATGGTGACTATAAGACCAATCAAGGTGAACATTTTTAGCAAGGTTTCATATCTACAAAGGTCAAGCACAAACCACAACCAGAGATCTCAAGAACTTCAATCTTCTTCCTTTCGGAGACGGCTAGCTACAACGATGACAATGTACGACGATGGTAAGGACGACAACAGCGAGGTATAGCGATAACACGACAGCAACGATTGTTGGCGAAATCTGTAAAATACAAAGTTTATAGTTCGAGTCACATCCAAAAACACTGTCCTTAAGAGATATTTCGCGACCCCTCATCAAATTAGGAAGCGACTCTCTCCAAGATTAAGCGAACTTTTCCTGTAAAAATATAGGGAAACATAACTGGTGGAAGATAAAAACAATCTCAGAAGATTGGTGTATCATTCTCTATGACATTCTCTCTAATTTTCTATTATTTCTCTGTCATCAAAAAGCCCCTTTTATAGACTGTGGAAGGACACGAGATATGTCTTTTAGACATATGTCCCTTAGATTCAAGAGTTATGTTAGAAAGACACATCTTTCTTCAACATATCCTTTCACAACCAAGAGTTATGTTAGAAATACATCTCTTTCTTCAACATACCCTTTCACAACCAAGAGTTATGTTAGAAAGACACCTCTTTCTTTAACATACCCTTTCACAACCAAGAGTCATGTCAGAAAGACACTTCTTTCTTTGACATACCCTTTCACAATATTTAAAATATTTCCAACAATCCCCCACATGTGTCAAAGAAACACCATTAGATGAGTTCTATACATAGATATAATCATTGTATCCAGTGGTCCTTTGGACTATGAACCAGACCTAAACCGATAATACTTGGTACACAGAAATGCCAGTGGTCCTCGGGACTATGAACCAGCACTCCTTAGGTGTATACTAGAGGTACTAACAGCCAGATTATACCTCCACATTTTCACTGTTTACCGAGCGGTTTTGCGCGTTAGGCAGCCATACGCCTGTCCTGTTTTTAACGAATGCTCTAGAGATTTCGCCACGATCTCATAGGAGCGGCTCACACCCCTTATTCGTATAGGTGATTTTTTTAAGTGTATCTGCACATAATACACCATCCCGTGGGATTTAAAATCATTAAGATCTTTTGCTCATCCTCCTCTATGCAATCTAGCATTTTATCACACACCATAGGAAAGGACCAGTAATAATATTTTTGTGCTAGCAGTACTAACAAGCGATTTGTTCTTACCCATTGAACCTTCTTCATGGGATCACCAATCACAAAGGTTGGGTTGACATCGCTGTCGTAATCACACTGGCTTTAGTCCTATTCCCCTCGATGTCTCAACAATTTAATTGTTTTTTCCCAGGGGTTTTGTTAACGGATCCGATAGGTCTATTTTTTACCTCACCAAAATCGATTGAGATAACTCCACAATTTTTGAGCATGTTTATTCTCATAGTATCTCAAACGATTGCACCATTGTTCTCTTAACAATGTTTATTGCCATTTCGCAATTATAACTCATCAACAATAAGTGTTGCTCATTTTTTTCTCCTTAACAAAGGTTATTGCCATTTGGCAAACACAATTTATCAACACTAAATGTTGTACATCTTTGTTATCATTAACAAAGGCTATTACTATTTAGCAAACACAATTCATCAACACTAAATGTTGTACATCTTTGTTATCTTTAACAAAGGTTATTGCTATTTAGCAAACACAATTTATCAACACTAAGTGTTAGTTTTACATCAAAATATTTGCTAAAAGGTTTTCAACCAATTAGCCTCAGTTCCATCCAATTCCATAGCAATAAATTTAGAATCCCTTGAGGATTTAGTTAGAATTGTTTGCTTGAATTATTTTCATGAAACTGCACCACCACCAAGAATAAACACATAACCACTATTAGATTTTAACCCTTCTGAATCCGAGATCCAGTTCACATCACTGTATCCTTCTAATACAGTGGTAAATCCACTATAATGTGTACCATAATTCATGGTGTCCTTAAAGTATCTCAATAACCTTATTAGAGTATCCCAATATTTACTGCTTGGACAGTGAATATATCTGCTCAATAAAGTGATAAACTCAGAATATATCACCACTAACATCCGTGTATTTTAATACAACGGGAATTCACCATACATGATACCAACAGTTATGGTACCCCTCAAATATTTCTTTCATTCTCCTCATGAGATTGAATCTTTATGTGTATATGCTCAATCCTCACATGCTATATCACAATAATTGATACTAAATTCCCATAATTTGTACATAAAAAATTGAGCAAACAACACCCTTAAATAATGTATTATCATCATAAGGAATAATTACACGTTCTCAAAACCAAAATTTAAAATACATTTCAAGATGATATATTCCTTTATGATTTCAACACTTAAAAACATATTTAATTCATTCATGCTTTCAAACTCATATTTAAAGCAGCAGAACATCAATATGTCATCCACATTAAAATTCAATAAGCATTCACAATATATATATTTACACTAAGATAAATATATACCCACAAATAATAATATCATGAAGATTAAACATATTTATCTCTCCATAGATAAATGATCAAATTTTCATGCTTCTATCATAAAATTTGATAGGTATCCTACATCTTAGACACTCCCACACTTTTAAATATCAAATTATATTTCAATAACTTCTCAATGATAATTCTAATTGAATTAGAATTTCATACCATATAATACCTTTCTATTCTAATTAAATTATAATTTTTCACATATATTAAATGGTTTATTCATATATACACATATATGCATGCATATTTGGAAACTATCATGCACCCCCCCCAATAAATATGGTCACATACATTATCATGTTTATATTTATAAAACTGCACATGCATTTTATCATTTTCCAACATGATAGCAGTTTTTTAAGATCGTACTTTTTCAAAACCAAGATGAAGAGTAAAGTCCCGTTCAATATTCATAGAGAATTCCTCATCAATTTCTTTAGCTGAAGACATGGCAGGGCAAACAGTACCTGAACTTTCCTTGCTGTCTAACTTGTTGAACGCCCAAGTCTAAGAGACAAAGAAGAGCTAATTCTCTGGCCATACATCTATCAACTAAATCCCACTTTCTTTTTGTTCCCTTTAGGAAGGACGTATAGGGAATTGAAGACCAAGGGCCCACCACCATCACTTCCTCTATAAATATAATAATAATTTCTCTCTAATACCACCACTTCACCGCTCCTGCCCATGTAAATTCTCCTTCATAGATCTTGAGAGAAGCAGGTTGATTGGGATAAGAAAACGATCCAAGATCCATGAAAGACATCTCAAGTACGGCATGATAGTTGTTCAAAACGGGCATACTTGCGACCCCTTTTCCCATGAAACTCATCTTTTCCACTGCCATCAAGATCCCCATTATCCATTTTCGCTTACTGGGATCAGGATTGTGTATAATATCTTCAAAGAATCTGAAGAAAGAACTACAACTTGGAGAGAAGAGTCTTTGAATTGAAAATGGAGAAAAAGAAGAAACCCGAATTCCTCTAGTCTGAATCCTATCCAAACGAAAAATATGGAGTCCATCTTGTTGCCTTGCCCAATGATCGGCAACACCATTACATACAGGAAAAGCAGCGTCGCGCACAGCACTGTTTGTCGCCGGGTTTGATCCAAAATTGAAGTTTTCTTCTTTTTGAATTAGTGTTAATGCATGTATCCGTCTGGTTTGATATTAGGCAACTGCATAAAAAAATGGGCGCCTTTGATTTTTATCCCCCATATACGATCGTAACATGTTTCACAGAATCCGAGGCAATTCTCAATTTTCTTTGGGTTCTCATGGTAAGAATATTCCAAATCTTGAAACCCAACAATCAGCAAGCCCTTGAATATTGTTGAAGACGGTGATTTTGCTTCTTGAAACCCAGATCTTGATAAACTTTGAAATCCAAAAATTTGTAGGCAATATCTCTTAAAATTGTTGGCAAAATCTGCAAAATACAAAGTTTATAGTTCGAATCACGTCCAAGGACACTGTCCTTAAGAGATATTTCGCGACCCCTCATCAAATTAGGAAGCGACTCTCTCCAGGATTAAGCGAACTCTTCCTGTAAAAATATAGGGAAACATAACTGGTGGAAGATAAAAATAATCTCATAAGATTGGTGTATCATTCTCTATGACATTCTCTCTAATTTTCTATTACTTCTCTGTCATCAAGAAGCCCCTTTTATAGACTGTGGAAGGACACGAGACATGTCTTTTAGACATATGTCCCTTAAATTCAAGAGTTATGTTAAAAAGACACATCTTTCTTCAACATACCCTTTCACAACCAAGAGTTATGTTAGAAATACATTTCTTTCTTCAACATACCCTTTCACAACCAAGAGTTATGTTAAAAAGACACCTCTTTCTTTAACATACCCTTTCTCAACCAAGAGTCATGTCAGAAAGACACTTCTTTCTTTGACACACCCTTTTATAATATTTAAAATATTTTCAACAACGATGAGCAAAATGAAGGACAACAATCACGGTGGCGATGGGCCTTCTCCATTTAAATGCAACTCAGTACCTCCTCACCTTCTCATTCAAACACGACTCAGACTCCATTCAAGCATAACTCATATCTACCTCCCTTCTACACAGCGACCTCGGCAACCTCCGCCTCTAATATCGATCAAAACCTAGTTTCCTTGTCGTTCTTCCTCAAATCCCCATACACGACACAATATCCTCTGGTTTAATGGTTGACGAATCAGGTCCAACACTATCATCTTTGGCCTAAAGCTTCGCTCAAAGAAGAATTGAATTAGATCTGAAGATGGACATTGTCGAGCTTCAGCCAATGTCATGAAGGTCGCTGTCGCTGTTCATTGATGGAGGTCACATGGTTGCTGGTGGAGGTCACCGAGTTGCAGAGTGCAATAAGCCGTTGAAAATTTTGAACAGTGCACAGTTTTCACGAGGAAGAATATGAAGTTTTTGGGCAGATTTCTTTTTAATTTAAAAGGGGCTTTTGCTATTTTACTGCATTTTAAAGAAAAAACATTTTCAGAGGTGGATTTTAAAGAATGACATGGAAAATAAAAAAAATTATGTGGACAAAGGTTAACGGAATTTTCTAATGGAAGTTAGTAAAGGGTGCGATTACTTCAGGGTGTCAATTACACCCTTAAATAGTTTAGGGTGTAAATTTCTCTTTTTCATAACCATAATTAATCACATTAAATCATTTTTATCAAAATTAGTTATAAACTATGATATAAATAAGTTTTATTAATTATTTAAAAATTATCATGGCTATAGAGAAAACTTTACCTCTAAAGAGTTAACCATGATAGAAAAAGATAAAATCGCCGCTCAATCACTATCATGGTTAAAAGAATTTTACTTATTTTAAAAAAATTATCCATGATAGAAATGAGTAAAACTTATATAAGGATATTATATTGGATATAAATTTCATACAACATTCACATATAAAACTATGTTAAAAAAGATTCGACTTCACTAACATGGTTATAAGGTTCAAAGCCCCAATTAATACCACTATCAGAGTTATCCTAACAATTATCTCAAATGGGCCTCTAGGCATCAACCCAGGAATAACATTACATAAGCCCATTTCACAACCAAGATCCCTTTTAATACTCTTTTATAAATAAATTCTCAATATTATATATTCCAAAAGTGGATCCACAATCAACATATCACAAGTAACAGTCTAGGACTTCAAACCCACTACTAGCACGCATTCCCAGCATCAAATCTAAATAAAATATCTTATTATATCAGAGTATGCAAAATGAGTCATATTGTAGCAATATATAACTATTTCACACATAAATCAAGAGGAGGAGGCTATACAGTTGATATAGCACTAATTAAACCTCCGAAGCCTTCCCAGATGTCCTAGCATGAAACTATCACCTGAAAAATATTAATAATCACGGGGTGAGACAAACGTCTCAGTAGCCAACAATCATACTCATCATGTATACTAATATGTGCTCGTGAGGTGTTAAGTAAGATAATTAATAAAATACACAAGATAAAAAATAATACATTATTATAATATGATCAAATAGAAATACCATCACAGTTTCTCCCATCAAATCAATCGAACCGCCTTATTCCCACTGACCGAATCCATGGGCTAGTTATAACTACCATATGATTGGTCACTCAAAAAGCTAACTGGTCAAGTGTTATGGATATGATAAAATTCACAGAGCACAAGACTGGACCATAAGTTTATTCCCCTCAGAAAACTAGTAGGACAAGTACCTCAGTAAACTGGTGGGACAAAAGCCAACCATCGAGCTCCAATAGAGGCTATACCACGTGGTAGAAAGATAATTTCATCATCACCAATCCCAATCACCATATATATAATTCTCAAGATAATTATGCTAATCAAAATATCAATAGCTCGATAATCAATAACTTCAATCAATATCACAATAGGGTTTTTATCAAAATAATAACTTTTTTCAAATTCTAATATCAAAATATAACATATTTTTAATCTCCATTTAAACTTTTCAAATTACTTTAAGTCTCATAAGATCATGTTCAATAAATCAGCAATTAAATTTTTCTCAATATAATCATATCATCATCAGTAGATTTATATATATCAAATCATTCACAAACATCATATTAGTACACACAATAAGTAGAAAGTTGTTATCTCTCACCAAAGCTAATAAAATACTATAAATGAGGAGCCCCGTGTTTAGTTCACAATTCACTAGTCAATCTACAATATTTGTATAAATGTGTATCAATAAGTTATTAATTTGACACACCATATACTTTTAAATAAATACTCACATTTCTCTTATAACTTTATTTTATTTAAAAATTATTAATTCAATCCATAACTTAATTTTTCTATTCCAATCACACAGTCATTTACCAAATTATCATTCCAATGATAATTCTATATTGTCTCAACTTTATTCTACTAATATAAATTCTCATTTATCATTATCAAACCCCTCAAACAAACCAAAAATCCCAAATATACAAGCCTTTAAAGCTTCACCCAAAATTTCCAATGCTCACATTTTATAATCAACCTCAAAAATCATAATTCATAATTTCTAATCAAACTCTAACTTTAATTTACTTAAATTAACTACTAAATCATTAAATTATACAAAATCCTCAAATCCCTTAACTTATAATTAAAACTCAATATAATAGACCTTAAGTTTAATCATCAATCAAATTGCTAAACAAATAATCAATTTAATTATATAAGTTTGAAGTTCTCAATTTTTACCTCTAATTTTTAAATATTACTCACAATATCCAAATCTTCATTTTAATATTAAATCACATCATTCATAGATTTCAATAACTCATTTGTACCATCAATTAACTCATAATTATTTAATTTGACCGAAATCCCTAATTTCTCTAATTTAGGATTTTAATAAAAATACCCATTTTTAATTTACAAGCTCTAGTCACAATCTAAACTGATTAAATATTAATTATACCTCCAATAAACATAACTCAATCATTAAACTCAAATTTAATCAATAAAATTATTATATTAAATCATCTCTAACTCTAGCACTTAAACATTGACCCCAAATCTCTTAAATAATGAAATAGATAAAATTTTAAACCAATTAAATATAAGTATTCACCTATCTCTACAATTCTATATTTCTCATTTGTAAAAAAATTACACTTATTTTAAACCCTAATCCTCAAACTTACTTTTCTTCCAACAGAAATTATATTTCTAAAGAGCTCTCTTGGTATAAAAAATAATTAAGAATAATTATGATAGTTGAAAGATTTTATGAGAATAAACCAGAGCTCAAATGGATATGATATTCTTCAATGGAGGCACTGGAACAAACAAAAATGGCGATGAATAAAAAAGAAGAAGAAGAAAGCATGCGATTCTGGTTCTATTTTTTTTTTTTTTGTGTTTGGATATTATAAAAAGGTGTGGGCTTCACATTTTTTATATATTATATTATATATATTTTTTAGCAGAACGACTTCTACTTTTTTATTATTTTTTTATTCTCTCTTTCTATATTTATTTTTTCATACAATGATAATTATTATTGTCATTACTATTTCATTTCAGTTTCTGTTTCTATTTTTTTTACTTTAAATAAACTCTTTTAATTTAGTAATTAAATAAAAGTTTTATCTACTAAAAATTAGTTCCTTCTACTGCTACTTAAATTCTAATATAAAAATTAAGATGTTATATAGGGTGTCAATTGTACCATTAAAATTATTTTAGAGTGTTGGGCGCACCTTAACCCTAAACTATTTTTAAAGAATGGATGGGCTATGCTTATCTCTTCTTCTTCTTCTTTTTTCCTTTATAGCCTCCCATCTAAAAGTGAGATTTTTTGAGAAGGAGATGGGAATTTTTTTTTTTTACAATATTAACATAAATAAAATTATATATTTTCTCATTTATCTTTTATATTTTATAACATTGTAAACTTTATGCCGTTCTTTCCCATGCCTTCTCGCTAAGACAAATTTTAATCAAGTATTTTTTTCTATTTGATAGCTTTATTTTATTGTATCTCGTTAGGTTTTAATTTTTTTTAGTTTTCAAAGTTATGGTCATATAATTCTGTTATATATATTAAAATTAATTTTTGAGATATAGGACTATAGTAGCAATGCTAAATTTTTTACTTGATTATTTTTATTAATAATTAGATCCATGACAATACAACTATGACACGTAACTATTTAAATTTTACAGGGTTAAAATAGTCAATTTTTTATTAACTCTCCTCTTAAACTTAACAATAAAACATTAAAATCTCTCTCTCCTTTCCCCACCAATCAATCCAAATAAGGGATGATCAAAATCCTTCTCCGTCCCTTCCCTCTCCGCCCTTTCCCTCCACTCTCTCGAACTAAACATAACATTCAACAACCATAGACTTTTTAATAAAAAAATTATATAAATAAAAAATAAAAGATATAATATTATAAACCTTCATTTTATAAAATAGGGATATTTTGAAATCTTGATTTAAGAAATACTCCACTTGCCCTTAATATATGACATAATTTAGGAGTTAATTTTAGTCCTAAATATAAGATATATTTGTCATTTGTTAGCTTTTCATAAACTATTCATATTGATACTCTCTCAATAATAATAAAATAAGATAGGGAAAGAGAGAATTAATAAAGATGACTATGATATTTTAGAAAATACATGTTATACTCCTCAAATCTTTAATATATTACTTAACTAGGGAGTTAATCTTAGTTTTAAATATAAGATATATTTTATATATTTATCATTTTTTTTAAATTATCCCTATTGATACTCTCTCAACAATAATCAAGTAAGGGAATGAGGGGGAGTTGAGGAAGATGACTAGAGTATTTAGAAAAATACGTTATGTTAACTAACTTCATTAATTTAATCAAATTAGTTAAATATGTCATATATTAAATATCAGAGGATTATTAACTAACTTACCAATTTCTTTAATATAATCAATTTAATTAAATATATCTTATTAAATGTTGAGCCTATCCTTTCTCCCCATGTCAAATGCACCATATCCATGAAAAACACTCTTTATTAATGAATAATATGATACATGAGTATGAACAACATGCCCTTATTTATACTGTTATATTAACAGCCTTACTCCTGAGATACACACAGTAATTTCCACAATAAAAATATTTACATAGTAATTAAACTAATAATTTTCTACACTCTCCCTCAAGTTTGGGGCAAAAAAATGTCCACAATCCCTAACTTGAACAAAATGTTTGTTTGAATGTCCTTTCCTACTTACTTAGTAAGAAGATCTGCTTGCTGATTTTTAGATCTCACATGCTGCAGATCTATTTTTTTTCTTCTCCTACTTCTCTCTTACAAAATGACAATCCACTTTAATGTGTTTTGTCCTCTCACGAAACACTGGTTTTGCTACAATATGAATTGATGCTTGACTATCACATTTTACTGGTTGTTTATGTGATATCCCTAGATCTTTCAACAACCCAAGTCCCCAAGTTACTTCAGAGACTGCCATGCTAAGAGCCCTATGTTCTGCTTCAGCTGAGGATTTTGACATTGTACTATTCTTCTTAGTTTTCCACATCACTAAAGATCCACCAAGTTTCAATAGGTAGCCAGTAACTAAGCGCCATGTGATGCTGCAGGAAGCCCAGTCTGAATAACAATAACACTCTATTGTAGTGTCTTCCTTTGAACTCATCAGAATCCCAAGTCTTAAACTTCTTTTCAGGCACCTTACGACTCCCATTCCTACTGCCATATGTGTCTTGGTGGGTACTTGCATAAATTGACTTAAGGTCTGCACAAAAAAATAGATGTCAGGTCGAGTTAACATTAGATAAATCAACTTACTTATGAACCGGCGATATTTATTTAGGTCCCTTAGTAATGCATCCTCTTTGTCCTTCTCTTTGTCATACACCTTGAGTTTCAGGTTCTGTGGCATTGGAATTCCTAATGGCTTACACCCACTCATTCCCATTTTAGCTAAAAGATCAAGTGTATATTTTCTTTGAGATAAAAAAAAAGACTTTATCTATTTTTGCAACTTCTATCCCAAGAAAATACCTCATTAGACCTAGATCTTTTATTTTAAAGTTGTCATTTAAAAGCCTCTTTGCTTTCACAATACCTAGTCCAAAAATTCTAGTTATTAACAAATCATCAACATAAACTGAAATTAAAACTATTCCATCATTACAGCTTTAAATAAAGAGTTAGTAATCTTGTTTGCTTTGCTTAAAATTTCCCTCTATTAGTGCTTTTGATAGCCTTTGATTCCACTGTCTAGAAACCTGTTTTAAACTATAGAGGGATTTGTTTAACTTGCAAACCAGATTCTCTCCCTTACTCTCAAAATCCTCAGGAATATTCATATATACTTCTTCTTTCAAATCTTCCAGTAAGAAAGCATTATGTACATCTATCTGATAGATGTTCCAATTACCAATGGCAGCTAACTTTAAAATTACTCGTACAGTAAATATTTTGAAGGGAATTGGAAGACACGCAGCGGAAATTAACTTTAAATTTTTTTCCATTTCCAGCCAGGATCTACCGAATGTGTTTAAGTCAAGGAGAAAGAAGTGTTACCTTCGGTATTCAAGCTGTGGTCGCAACCTCAGTGTCCACTAGTCGCGACTCTTCGCCTCTGGAGTTTTTAGTCGCGACCTCCTCAGCTTCTTGTCACGACTTGTCGCCTCTGGAGTTTGCAGTCGCGACCTGTCGTCTCTGGAGTTTGCAGTCGTGACTTCCTCTGCTTCTAGTCGCGACCTGTAGTCTCTTTTCGGATTTCTGACGTTCAGATGCCAATTTAGTCGCGACCTCTGTGTCAACTGGTCGTGACTTCGTCGTACTTGGTGCTCTTTTCTCGATCGTAAGAAGTCGACAACTCAGATCGGCTTCTTCTACCGGTATCCACACGAATAGTGTTCCAACCACGAACGACGTGCTAGCGCCTCTTATCCCTCTAGGGCTTTCTCAAGATTCCGTCCTCACCGTCTCTATTTCGGCAGTTTCTTATCTGCAAACCTTTTGCACTCTCCTTGCCCCCTTTTCTTGTGTGTAGAAACCTAGCCCCTAATATCAAATATATAGGATGCTATCGGGCTTCTAATTGGGCCGGACTTCAGAATTAATCTTATATTAATTCTAAAATTAATACAATATCATATATTGCATAACTTGATAAAAAACTAATTAAATAAATATGGTTTTTGTTAAATCCGTCCTACAGATTTAATTCACCTATTTATTTAATTTAAAATAAAGATAAGACGGAATTATATTTGATTTATTCTCATAAATTAAATTTGAGATATCTTATCAATTTAAATTTTAAATTCAAATAGATCATATCAATTTAAATTCAAATTTAAAAGTGATAAAGATTTAATTTATCCTTATAAATTAAATCTTGTAAATATCTCTTATATTATATATAATATATAAATACAAATTTATATATATATAATATAAATTCACCCTAGATTATTCATTGAATCAAGACATGTCTTAGATTCAATGAACCTGGACATCACAGCTCGAGTTGGGTTATTTTGTGTGCGACCCTGTAGGCCCATATGAAGTTGGCAGTGGGCCAGTTACTATACTGATCCACAAGTCGTAAGCGATCTCTAGCAAGACATTATGACTACCTAAATCATATGAGGATCGATGAACGATATTACTTTTCATACAACCATATCACGTCCCTTTTGTCACACTATATTTCGGTCATGGATGAGGCATGGAGAACGTCATCCTCCTGTTCCTGACCGTTACTTTCTCGATCCCTGAGTAGTCTAACTATAGAAATGGAACTACACTTCCATTAAGTATGGCCATACATTTCTCAGACTCACTCATCGAGGGGCCCAGTAATATCTCTCTACGAATGTGAGGGACAAATTCCATCTTGACCATTCACATTCCTCCGCATGAAAAACCACTGAGCCCGAACATAGCCTTTATGATCACTCGGTCAAAAGTGACTTTTGACTAGGTCAAAGCTGAGCATTTGTCATGTAGGAATCCATGATGATCTCAGGTCAAAGGGCATAGTGACATGGTTTGTATATGAGAGAAACTTATGACTTAACCCATGCAGCTCTCTCATAGCGGGTCGGTCCAACACCCTGTACTCTTACATGTGCCTATGACTTTGATTTATATCTCTATATATCTTCAAAGTCATATTGGTCTTATTTCATCTCTGCTCCCGCATAGATGACCGACCAGGGACATTTAGGATAAGATCATGAGTTATCCAAGAATGGTCATCACAGTAAACATGCAAATAATGTGATAACATAATTAAGAAATTCATAAATCAACAATATTCATAACATAATGATTGGCCCCTAGGGCACAATCTCCAACACATTTTAACAACAGGAGAGAAAGTTCCATGATAATCTACTCCCTTTACTTGATTGTACCCCTTAGTTACAAGTCTAGCTTTATATTTATCAATGCTTATCTGACTTGTATTTATTCTAAAAACCCATTTGCAGCCTATGGTTTCTTCCTTTTGGGCAGTAGTACTAATTTCCAAGTTTTATTATCCTCAAGGGCTCTCATTTTAGCTGCCATGACATTTACCCATTCTGAAATTTTCTTTGCCTCTTTATAACTAGCTGGTTCTATTGCAGAATCAATTGAGCACAAGAAACACAGAAAATGATCAAACATATTCTTATAAGAAATATAATCAGTAATCAGATACTTGCATTTGCTATTTCCTTTATCTGGATTTGCATTTAAAACATAACACACATAGTCATCGGACCATATTAGGGAAGGCGATCTCTAGTACTTCTAGTAGGCCTTAAATCTAAGTCATCCCTATTGTTATGATCATTCACTTGGGTGATAGGATCTGGCTCATTTGAATTACTTCTAGTTCCTCCATTATCTATTGACAATTTAAAAGGCTCAAACCAGAACATTTCCCTTAGATTTTTACCTACTCCCTCTTGGTCATTAGGTGCACTATCCTTGAATGGAAATCTATCTTCCATGAAGCTTACATGTCTACTCACAAACATGGTTTTCTCTTGCAAATTGAGAAGTAAGAAACCTTTTTGGTGTTTTGGATATCCTAAAAAAATAGAGGCAATCGCACTACTTTCCAGTTTGTCATTGACTCTCATATCCTTTGCATATGCCAAAGATTCAAATACTCCAAGGTTATCAAGGTTTGGTGCATGACCATAGATTATTTCGTAGGTTGTCTTGTATCCTATCACTTTGGATGGAATTATATTAATCAAATATGTTGCCATAAGTACACATTCACCCCAATAAATATTTGACACACAAGATTGTAAGATCAAACCCTAAGTTATCTGCATTATTGTTTTATTTTTCCTTTCAACTACTCCATTTTGTTTTGGAGTATAAGGACCACTAGTTTCATGTACAATACCATTTTCATGAAAGTAAGATTGTAAATCATGGTTTGTGAATTTAGTTCCATTATCACTTCTAATTCTTTTAATTTTTCACATAAAATTGAGTTAACACATACGCAACAAAGTATTTTACATGCATCATAGTTTTATATTTTCACTTCATCAAAAAAATCCATGAATATGTTCCTGAGTTAGCCATGTGAATTATTGCCCCTGAGTATAGAATCCAATTGACATATGATAATGAATATGTTCCAGAGTTAGCTAAACATGTACCAGTCAATGCATGAACAGTAGGCTTTACATATTTCTTCAGCAGCTCCAGAATTTGCTCGTATTGCTCTTGAGTGAATGTTGGTGCAATCGTGCTTGTGGCGTTTGTATGAGCTTCTGGGTCGCTTGGAGATTCACTCCCTTCTTTCGGCTGTCTCCTCTTGAAACTAGGTGGATATCCCACTATCTGAAAGTAATTCTCACAGATATGCCCTTTCTTGTGGCAATGGGTGTACTTCGACACGTTCTCTCCACGTCCTCTTCTTTTGCCATAGTTTCTCCCCTTGCTTCCATTGCAACTCCCTCAGTGGGGAGATATTTTTTGCTGTTAACTATCATCTTCTATACTTTATCCTTTACCACCATTCCATACGCATCATTCACCGTTGAAAGGGGACTCATCAGCAGGATGTGACTTTTGATCTGATTGTAACCCTCATTGAGGGCTAACAAGGATTGTAGCAACTTCTGTTGCTGCATCGCCTCACTGTAAATCTTTGACGTTTCACAAGAACATGAGGGAATCGAAACCAACGCAGATTGTTCCTCCCAGAGTTCTCTGAGCTTCAAAAAATATGCTATTACAGACAGAGACCCCTGTTTCAACTTATTGATCTTTTTGTGAAGGGAATAGATTCTTGACCCTATCTTTTTATCAAATATTTCCCTTAGATCTTGCCAGACCTGGTATGTGCTCTGAAAGAAAATAACTCTACTGGCGAGTTCTTTCGAAATTGAGTTCAAGATCCACGAAAGCACTATTGCGTTACATCTTTCCCACTACTCTTGGAAAGGTGCCTCATGCGAATCTTTTTGGCAACTTCCATCAATGAATCCGAGTTTGTTTTTCCCAATCAAGGCAATTTTCATCACTTTGCTCACATCGTGTAATTTTCAAAGCCGGTGAGGATACGAGAGATAATAGTTTGCCCTTATGTGTCTGATGGGTGGAGAAAAAGTAGATGGTTGAATGATAGAATCTCACCGTCGACCTTGCCATTTCCCATCGAGTCTTCAACGTTTGAGTGTCTTCTGCTAGGGTTTACAATGAGGCGTGGTGCTCTTTTGATTGACTGGGTCTAGTTCTTAGGCCTTTCTTGATAGTAGAGCTGTTAAAACGAGCTCAGCCCGTTTACCAGAAAATGGGCTGGAAACAGACTGGCATTTTGTTAGCCCGCCAGCCCGCTTTTTTTTTTAATTTTTAATATTATTATTTATTTTACTCAAATGTTACTTTGAATACCCCTATTATTGAATACTAGTAAAGATGATTACTTATTTATTAATATATATTTATATATTATAATTGATTAATATTATGTTAATATTTATTTAGATTTATAATTATAAAATTTGAGATTGTTTTATAAAAAATAGGAATTTTTACTAATATAACATTAGCAATTTTTTAATTATGCTAATATAACATTAGAAAATTTTTATTAGTATTTTAAAAGTTTAAAAATATTTTTTTCAAAATATTAAAAAAAAGTGTCGGGCTAGCCGGCTCAGGCTGGCAATACGGCCAGCCCATATTCTCAGCTTTACTTGATGATAGGGGGATCCCCTTTAGCTATGGTACCATGTTGAGCCTTGCCTTTCTCCCCATGTCAAACGCACTGTATCTATGAAAAACACTCTTTATTAATGAATAATACGATACATGAGTATGAACAATATGCCCTTATTTATACTGTTATACTAATAGCCTTACTCCTGAGATACACACAGTAATTACCATAGTAAAAATACTTATACAGTAATTCAACTAATAATTTTTTATATTAAAAATCGAAGGAATATTATTTTTTAGCCTAATTATAAACTACTTGTCAACAGAATTGATAATAACTTCACATTCAAGTATGTGTTTTCCGCAACTGGGGTGTGTATTACAAAGATAATGAGAAGTGTGCTTTGTTCGAATAAGAACATCTAATCTGGTTCATATTTGATTTTCGGAATGTATATATTTTAAATATTTCAAAATTCGTAACATAAGATAATTTAGAAACAATTAGAGAAAAGTGCCCAATTAAAAATTTAATTGATAAGAAAAACATAAATCAAAATACTAGTATTATGTATATATAAAATTTATAAGTCAGAGTACTATTATTTTATGTATATAAAAAATTATTAAGTCATTATTATTAATTAAATATTCAATAGATGATTTTTCTCTAATTCTCATGAGAATTATTCTATATAGTATTGTATAAAAATTAATTATAATAAATATAAAAAACTTAAATTAACAATATATGTGTGTGAGCGTGGGGTGTGTGTATAAATTCTCAACTTGACTCCCACCCATTTTAGTCTTATACTTAACTTTATACTTATGTATATCTTTCTGAAACTTGTAGAATTTATTATTAACCACGTGTCTCAATCAAATCCTTACATATTTGTTTTAAAATATATAAAATATGCGTGACAATTAACCTTATATACCTCATTCTGTCAACAAATTGATTACTTACCACTCTTAAATTTATAAGGTGACAAAATATTAATTGATAAAAAAGAATTTTAAATGATTTATTTCAATTTTTCTAATGTTTTAAAGAAGTCTAGAGTATGCAATCCCATTCTACCTAAAATGTTTCACCTATATCCCATTATAAGACTATTAAACTAGAGTTTAGATATTCTAGATCCTTCCATGGAACAAACTTACAACTAAAATTACAAAGCAAGCAAGTTAAGTATTTAGAGGCTCTGGGCTCATATTGTATTTTTCGATCTCTTGAACACATTGTTAACCAGATTTTTTGAAACAATACCCGCTTAGATTAATATTGGGGAAATGATTTTGTGCTTCAGCAAATCAAAATCCAAGAAAATTCTATTACAAAGAGGAAACACATCATTGAGTTGATGGCGCATTTGATTGAAGCATTCTCTTTAAAGCTGGATGTGGGGAATAATCTTCAGAGAAGGAGTCCAAACTTTAGTCTCCCACGATGCTCCGTCTTAAAGTCATTATATATTGTTCAATGGCAGGTGAGGAAAAGATCTGGGTTAGGCAGTGAGAAAAGAAACCTCTAATGACCATGTTTGATAACAGGCTGCTCGTGGATGCAGAGATCTACCTCTTCAACTTTACCTGAAATGGATATTGTATAACATACAAAAATGGAGTCTAGAATTTTGTGAGGGTTAATATTTAATTTTATCTTAAAATTTTTCGTATAAGAACTGTGGGTATTTAAATTTTTTTGTTGGATCAATATTATCTTAAAAATATTAAAAAATAATTTTTGAGAAAAAATTACATATTAACCTAAAACAATATTCAGTATTCAGTTGAAACAAAATTAAGAACCTTAGTTGTTTTTAACCAACATAATTAATTAGATATAAAACTCGAGGGAGTAGTAAATACTAGGGAAAGAGTATATCTTTAAGATTACGGGGGCAATGTCCAAGCATTAATGCTTTAACCTAATTAAAATGTTCCAAGAATGGATGATTTTAGCTAAGGATAATACTTAGGTCCAGTACTTTAGATCCATTTAAGCCGATAACATATTATATCCTAGATTATTTTTACACATCATCATTTAACTCCTTGAACCACCGTTAGCCCCTAAAATTTATGAAAACAAATTGAAAAAAAAACAAACAAATAAAGATGGGAGCTACACAGCACGTGGCCATCGAATCTCCTTCTCCTTCCTTTTTGTGCTTTCATCAAGTTCATAGACACACACTCGCCCTGCTGTGTTGTGTAATTTGCGTCTTCTCCCTGGAAATTCTCACATGTTTCAGTTGAGCAACACTCTGATTGGGATCCCAATTCTTTGAGTCGGAATCTGACTTCGCAAACACGGTGGCAACAAGTTTGAAAATTGGCTGGACAAGGTTTTCATTGCTGGGTGTGTTTCTTTTCTTAGTGTTGCTTGCAGGACTTATCGGCGCTTGCTGTCGCATCTCCTTGCTCCTTTTGGTAGTTTTATTCGACCAAGGAACCGATCACATTAGAATCCGTAAGAGGAATTTGAGAGCCGAAGGAGCGGAGCTTTGTGCAGTTGCAACGATCGTAGACTATGATTTGGTCGGAGGATGCGGAGTACAGTGGTGAGAGTGTGAGATGAGAGAAGCGAGGCAATGCTGAGAAATGACATGGTTGAACCCATGGGAGGGAAGCTTCCGAAGAGAAGCAACAGAAGGGTGGGTTTGGACGGTGGTTTTATGAGCTTATATGTAAAAATAGTCGAGGTGACAATATGTTATTGGTTTACTGGACATAATGGACCTAAATTTTGTCCACCGGCTAATTCGTTAGATATTCGTAATTCTAACAAATAAAACTAAGCTAAATATACACGTAACTATTTAAAATTTATTCAATTTTTTAAAAATATTATTTTATTATAGTTCTATTTTTTAAAAAAAATTTATAAAAAAAAATAAAACTAGTCAACATAGACTATAATAAATGTAACAAAAGTAAGAGATTTTTTAGAAAATAATTTGTCTACTTATAAATTTGGAAGTGTGGTAATTCTCTAAACTGAAGAAATTGTAATTTCCTCTTTGCTAAAAATCATTAAATTATCTATTCTTATTAGTCCCTCCTCTTATTTTTTTTTTAATAAGGAAATGTCTGATAATGTCAGTCAAAGTGTTCTCTCTCTTCTTTTTCTGGGCTACCAGTCAAATTGTTCTAATAATTCTATTTATATGAAACAAAGACTCTTTGTATGATGCATTTATTAAGAATATTTCTTTAATATCACCATTAAATAGGAGATTTGTTATAAAAAAACAGAAAATTGTAATAACAATGTACTGCTAGTTTCCCAATGCAAAAGGAATTATAAGAATTGATTAAATAAAGGTGTTTCTGAAAAGAATTTTATATTTTATAATATATTTATAAATTTCAATTAATTTTAACTGTACTTTTTTATTTTGATAAATTAATTACTTTTTTTTATAAAAAGGACTACAATAAATATTAAATTATTTATTTAATATCATTTTATTAATCCTTTCAAAAGTAAATTCTCTTGGCTACCTTTAACAAATTTTGTTAAAAAAATAATATTTTATAAAAATATGTTAAAGTTTTTAGAAGTCGAGGGAGATAAATTATTTAACCTCTGAATTAAAGTGTCTCTTTGGATTTTAACCAAATTTATGGGTAAAAAGTTGTAATTTGGCTAAATTTCAATTTCTACTTGCAGCAAAATTATCATTTGCAGATTCGCACACCTAATTCACTCTGTCTGTCGATAGACTTGAAAGAGTAGTCCCAGACTAGAAAAACGCATGCTAATCATTTTCTCTTTAAATCTAACAAAACGAAGTTGCATTCTCTATTTACTATTGTATTGTTCTTGATCTACTATTCTGAATCAATATTTGCGTGCAAAGAAAGCAAGAATCGAACGATGCAGAAAATGGCTCAGGGATGGTTCTCACAAGCAACTGACGGGGATAATAGCCAGAAATCCTCGTCTTCTCTGCTGGCCGATTGGAATTCGTACGCAGCAGCGCAATCTACGGAGGAAAACTCTGATTCCGCTTTTGGTTTTGATATCGAATCTGCTGTTAGGTCTGCCAACGACACTGTTACGGGTACCTTCAGCGTGTAAGCCATCCTTGCTACTCCTTACATGTATTTCTTTAGATTCAGCTCAGACTATTTATGACTTCTTGGTGGTTATTATGCTTTCCGGAGTTGGCTTGGTGGTTATTATGCTTTCTTTGGTGGTTATTGTGATTTCTTGAATTTCTCTTATCTGCGACCGCCTTTGGAGAATATGCATGATTATTAAGATTGCAGCTCAATAAAAAATGCGTAACTGGCAGATTTTTTTTTGTGATCTGGTGATTTGTAAGTGGTGCTGGCCGTAAAGAGACCATGGTGATCAATCTTCAGTGGTAATTTATGCAATTAATTGGATTTGAAATAATTATTAGAGCTTGTTTAGTTTTGATTATCCGTACGATGGATGTTCTTAGTACACATTCTTATTTGCAGCGAACAACAATTTTTCCTTGACTCTATTGGTCCTTTTGATAGGTAGTACAATGGGGTATTAGAAAAGAGGAGAACGCATCCAAAGTTTTTGTGATTGAAAGATATCCATGAAGATACATGTTGAATTTTGATTTTCTTCACATATATTTTATTATAATTTGGGATGCCAAGAGAAGCCATCTAAATTTGAGTTTAGCAAGGATGAACATATTGAGATGCATATGTTGTAAATAGTGGCAGAGGCTGAATTGGCCTCAGATTTTCAAATTCCTATATTACCTCTTGGTAAAGTGAATTGAGCTTTAGGACGTCTATTTGAATCCTTGCTTCCACAAGTCCCCAACCACTTGAGCTGATCATTGATGACCAATCTTTACACTCTGTTATCAAGATACTTTATTTTTGCGGTAAAAATAGTCCATGTGTATTTTGATCCTTCACCATTCCCCTCGTTGTGTTCTACATTCATTGGCATGGGAGTAGCTTGGGCTCGTTGGTTGGATGAATTAGACCTGCTTAATCTCCTTAGTTATTACGCAGAAAAACCAATATGTCAGCTACATGACAGTCTTGTACTCAAATATTTTGTTTATTCAAGTCCTTACTTCCAGTCAATATATAAATGTTTCTTGCTGGAAGTGTTTAGCTTATGAAAGGAAAACCTTTTCACAAGCTGTTTGGCATATGAATCTGATTTATGATTATTTTAAACGTGGATCAATTTGTGATGGGAATGAGAATGTGCCTAAATATTAAAATCTTGACACTTTGATGCATTGAAGAATGAATTTGTTATAAAAAAAGTGATATGCATATTAGATTCAGAAAATAAAGAGATAAGTGCATAAAAACCATTCAATATGCTGTCTGAGTTATGTAGCTGATTTATAATTATTCCTACATGGATCAATTTTTGACACGAATAACAGTATGCTTAAGTGGAAAAATGCTGACATATTGATGAAAGGTATGATTGTGTAGGGTTTCTAAGGGTGTGAGAGATATACCTGGCAACTTCCAATCCGCCACTAGTAATGTGCCTTCTGGGAAAGCCCTGCTATATTTTGGTTTGCTTCTAGCGACTGGGGTCTTCTTTCTTTTCCTTGCATTTACCTTGTTCCTTCCTGTTATGGTGGTTGTGCCTCAAAAGTTTGCCATATGCTTTACTCTTGGGTGTGGATTTATTATCGGATCATTCTTTATTCTCAAAGGTCCAAAGAATCAGCTAGCCCACATGACATCAATGGAGGTACCTTGTTTGAATTTTATTTCTTATCTTATACGTATTGCATGTTGATAATTAGCTCTGGACCAGTTATGACATGGTTACTTCATTGTGTTGTTTGACCTTCTAGAAGAAGTCTCATTGATTTGATTTCACTTTGCCTCCATTTCAGAGGCTCCCTTTCACATTGGGTTTTATAAGCAGTATGGTCGGTACCATATATGTGTCCATGGTGCTTCACAGCTACATTCTCTCTGTGTTATTCTCTGTCATACAGGTATTTGTTTCATGTATTCTTAATGTGCTTATTCTTATTTTTTTGTTTTAACCCTTGCCTTGAGTTTTTGATATACACTTTGAGTGAGGAACTATTTTTGCATGACACATAGGACATTTGGTAGTTGTGTTGAGACTCCAGCACCTCTTTGCAATACTTTTAAGATTGAATATGTTGGACTTCAAGAATGAATATATTGTCCGTGATGTTGGGCATTTGCTTGATGCATATTTACTTTTAACCATACTAGGCATATTTTAGGTGTGAAATATTTGTTGTTTCAGACATATGTACTTATGTACGTTTATGTAGGTCCTTCTTGTGTCCTTAATTATATTTTTGATTTAGCCAGGTGCCTTATGTCCCTTTTCTCTGTTTCAACACCCATAATTCTGATTACATCTACTGTTAGTTTAAAATGTGCAAAGCTTTTAAGCTAACGCCTGGAACTAATTTAAGGGGTAAAGATGGGATTAGGTACCAGTAGAGCCTATTGTTCAACCCTTGTGATGTAAGTAAAAGAGGAAAAAGAGTGAATAATATGAATTTAAGAATGTTGTTTCTACCTATTATGAATAACTGGGTAGTCAGAAATATATTATGGGTATGATATTGACAGTCTCATAATGTAGTTCAGGTCACTGGGGAGTGGAAATCCTCATAGGTTGATACAGATTTATGCATTTATTTATGTATTATTTTTCCTAAAACTTTCCAATCTTATTTTGAAATTGATAGGTTCTGTCACTTGGGTACTATGCGATATCTTACTTTCCCGGTGGATCTGCCGGCATGAAATTTTTGACATCGGCTCTTACATCTTCAATACTAAAATGTTTTGGGAGGTGACATATTTTAGTTGACAAGAGGTGAGGTCTGCTCTATAGACCATGTGGTAGTTGACTTGTAAATTTCTCCTTTGTTTCTCAAGAAATGTCATTTCCGTTGAAGCTTTGAACTGATATGAGAATATAGCTGATTTGAAGCATGTAGTGAGAGATTTCAATGTTTGTTGTAGCATCTTGAAGAGAAAATTCATTTACGTTTAGCCTCGAGCTTTTTTTGTTTTGGTTTGGTTTGGTTTGAATACAAGCCTCAAGCTTTTAATTGCAAAGAACATTGCCTGATCAGTGGGGTGACCAAATATTCTGCATTAATTGTTTATCTCCTTTCTTCATACCAACTCTCAAAAAGATTTATCCTTTTAATGATATATTGGGCCTGTTTGAATTAGTTTTTAGAGAAGAGGTTATGAAGAAAAATTGATTTAAAAGTGATTCTAGATAAGCTCTTCTCCAAAAGTACTTATAGAAAAAAGTGATTCTGAATAAATTAGTATTTGGATGGTTATTATTAAAATATGACTTTTGTGATTGGTAAATTACCAGAAATGTTATATGATAAAAAAATAAATAAAGGTTATTTGTTACTGTTCATCATCATCATGCATCACGAGCTGTCGTAGAGGAGGAGGACATGGAGACGCGGCGGTGGAGAACACAAAAACACAACCGCACGACTAGCGACGGAGGAGCAACACGGCCGATAGCAAAATATCATCTTCACTGGTGGTCATCTTCAACGACGGAGGAGAACATGGACTAGCAACGGCAGAGCAACACGGACAAGATGCGATGACAAAGCATATTTGGAAGAGATGCGAACCAAAAGAACACAAGACATGAACCGGGGGATATCTGGACCACCGGTGATTGGTCTCTAGCAGACAAAAAGAAGACGACGAGACAAAGAAGAAGATAGCGACTAATGCCTCTTCCTCCTTTGGGATGATGAGGGAGATCTTGACAGAGGACAAGAAGATAGAGAGGAGGGAGCGTCAGAAAAAGTAGGGGCAAAATAGTCATTGAATAGCTTATATATTTTTTTCCTCACTCAGAAGCTATTCTCATGAGTTTATCTAAAATTATGGTTTAACCATAAACTTTTTTGTATAAATAGGCCTGTTTGTTTTGAATTTTTTTTAAATCATAGTTTAGGCTAAAAAAAATTTTAAAACTATAGTTTGGAGATAATCCAAACACCCGTTCAAACGCAGTTTTTTGGCCAAAAATATAATGGGTTTAGTTCAAATTAAAACAATCAAATCAGTTTTGGTAAAATGGAGGATTTCTTGAGGTGAGTTTTAGTATTATGAATTATAAATAAAATGAAAAATTCTTAGTTCACCGATGTCAGTTTTATCAAGGGACTTACTTATAGATGGAAAAATTATGTTAAAAGATTTACTTATACTTGAGATCAATAAATGAGTTATTTGGAAGTGTTAAAATATTAGATAATTATACAAGAAAGAGGAGAATTACATATGGTTTCTAATTTATTCACAAGTTTGACATGTAAATGGGATTGATTGAGTGAATAATTAATTTTCTTATTTAAATATATTTTGTAACTCCCAAAAAATATTATAGTTTTAATTGTGTCCAATCAAATTAAATAAGGGCATGTTTGGTTGTTATAAAGAATGATGATGGAATGAAATGGAATATTGACCATAATAAATTTATTGGGGATGATATTAAGAAGGATTAAGGTGCATCTAACGTTCAATTATATAAAAAAACAGTACGAATTTAAGGTGCATCATCATCAGTAAAAATTATAAGTAACATGGTCATAAGAATTTTTCAAGAAACATATTACTCGTAGTATTTAAATATAAAATATTTCAATTCAATTACAAAGAAGCATTCTCACGCCTCAGAACTCAGAATACATGAACAGACAAAAAGTCGCACATACTCGCCTCAAAGATATCAAAAACCTCCATAAATTAATTATGTGAGCTCAAACTCCCAGCATAATTAGCAGTAACTGTACAATAATTATAAGTATAAATATCATGAGAGAGAAAATTAATTATCCCATCTTTAACCTGAAATTCTCAAGATAAAAGGAATTTTCCACGTGGGGTTGATCTGCTTCTTCTGAATTCAGGCATGGATGTATTGCTTCCTTCCTTGAGGTTTCTGCTTGAACCATTTACAAGTTTGTTTTCAACCTTGCTAGCCAATAATGGTTCTCCTGCTAGCATTGTTCCTCTGCATATAATAAATGTGCCCAATTATCCACATGGCTAATTGGCTATGGATGTACTCAAAAAACGTCATATTCTCAAGAATTTTTGCCTATATTTAATAGTACCATGAATAACATCCAAGAAGTTAAAAAAGTTGCAATTAATGAAATTTTAAATGGGGACAATATTAAAAAAATATAATTAATACTCTATTTTGTGACTTATAATGAAGACCATTTATTTCTTTTAGAAAGTGCCTTTGTAATAAGGGACGGGAGGAGTAACTAAAAAAGAATGTCATATTTTCAAGAATTCACCATATTTTTTGTCAAAGTCAAAAGGGACACACAAAAATGGGTATATGGGGCTCATTTCATTAGTTCACACATACCTTTTTTTTTTCCTATTTCTCTTACAATACCATGCGCAGTAAAATAACGTCCTATACAGAATATGGACTCGAACAGGACAAGCATGCAATGAATTTGTCAATTTTAGGAACAAATAAAATCACTAATTTAAGAAAACTTAAAAGTTGCTTGAGCCTATTAATTCAAAAGCCAAATAGTTAGTTGAAATATGTTGGGCATACCTGGGTTCAAGGTTCTGAGAATTTCTGGGGAAATTCTGACGTATCTTTCTAAGGTTTAAAGCACCATCAATTGGGGATTCGATAAGGCCAAGATCATTTTCTGGCTCAGAGTAATCACTCTTTCTAGGTGCATCCAATGTCTTCTCATCAGCAATGTCCATGTCAGGGATCAGTGAAGGTATCAAATCAGACTTTTGAACCCTAAAAGGGAGTTGTTGATGATGCTGATGTTGATGCTTGGCCTTGGCCTTACCCTCGGCCTTGCTCTTTCTTATACCACCTTGTCTTACGGTACTAAGTGCTTGTTTTAATTCTTCCTCTTCTTGTTCATGATGAACTTTCCTGGTGCTGACCTTCTGGAGGTTGAATAGAGTTTCAGAAATGTTTTCATGCTTCATTGTCTCATGTGAATTTCCATTAATCCTCAAGTTATTTTCGGTGCATGAGGCCATAGGCATGGGAGAAAGAGATTTGTTTACCGATACTCGAGCTGGAAACGGATGTTTTAATATTGGCTGGAAATCTGCCATGTCAGCTTTTACCTTGCTTTTAATGACTGAACCTCTATCAGTGGATATTGATCTCCTTATAGGAGGAGATGGTGATCTTCCTTTTCCTGAGTTTGCTATCTTTTCTTCAGGCAGATTAGGCATTCTTGGAATGGATTCTTTGTCCATGAATGATGAGGGAAATCTTGACCTTCTTTGCTTTCCTGAAGAACAACTTCTAGCCTGAAAATGAAGGTTCAGATTGAATTATGAGAGGAAATGCAAAGGAGAATTGAATGAATCACAGTTTACAACTTATCAAACCAAGTTTATGGTAGAAGTGTTATAATATGGCATTTAAGTACCTCAGAAATTTTATCATCAGTCGGTCGCTGGCAAGTTTCTGACTTCATGCTGGCATTGACTCCGTATTTGGGAAGACGAAAAGGGGACACTGCCCTTTGTTTCTGAGATTCTACAATGTTTCGAGCGTTCCCGGCTCTCCATTGCTCCAGTTCAGCCTCCTTCCTCTCCAATGCCAACTTGAGGTTCGATATCTAATTAAAAGAAACAAAGAAAAGAAAACCCATTCTTCAATGTTTTTTACATGAGTTAAATCTAAAATTGCATCACAAGTGACCAGAAAATGAACCTCTTCTTTGAGATCTTTAATTTCACCAGTTTCCTTATGAGACTGCGCAGCACCGAGTTCAATGGATGCCACCCTCTCAGCAAACTTGAGCGTGCTGATTGTCTCCCCAAGAGCATTTTGTTCAGGATTTATATGAACAAACATCAAAGTTTTGGCATGGCCACCTATTGAAATGAAAGTTGATAAAAACAACAGAAATAGGGCAAAGATTAAGATAATTTTATGGAGATTCAATGAAACGAGTTATTTCCAAAAACAAAATGCAACTACATTTTCAATTTAAACTACAAATCATTCATTGACCAGATTTGTCCCCCAAAAATATGATGCAAAGATGAACATCTATTGCAAAATTTGACTTTTGGAAAATGAAATGGAAATCACTCCCATTCTAAACGCTGTAATCACCAAACGTCATGAGCAATTCGCACTGAAGGAAAAGAAAGAGGATGAGGGATGGGATCTTCCTTGAGAAGCCTATGTATATTACCTAAAGAATCTTGTAATACTTGTGTGAGCTTGCTATTTCTGTAAGGAATATGTGGACTTTTTTGTGCCAAAGCAGATATAACATCTCCCAGTGCAGATAGAGATCTATTTATATGTTGCGCTTCCTTCAGTCTTTCTCCAACAGCCTCAGATTTGTCCACCCTCTCGCTTCCAGCCAAATCAACAAGATGGAGACAACCTTTAAGAATGGAGTTAGAAACTAGCTCTCTTCCTCGAACATGAATTGTCAAAATACTGCAATAGGGTTGCCAAATTATCTTGTTATATAGCTATAAAGCAAATGGAGAGGCCAACTAAGTCCATGAAGAGGAATTTTACCTGTGAGAACGGCTGCTTCGCTCGTTTAGAGCAGTCGCACCCACCGCCCGGTTCTTCTGACCAATCCTCATCAAATCAAGAACATCTTGAGTACAATTAACTGGAACTAAACATGCATCAGGCACATTAAGGCCATTCAATTGAGAGTTGTTTCGAATGTCTAATGTAAACCTCGTTAAGGAACTAAAATAATTAACAAATAAATGCTACAACCAACCTCCGTCCAAAAATTAAGAGTTTAACATAAGAAGCAAGGAAATATGATTTTGTAATATAGAAAAGCAAGCATGGTTAAAAGGATATCTTCTATTAGAGCCATCAGTGACTAATAAATCTCTCACTTGTTCATTGTATATTTCAATCATTTGTACTCCAACATCATATTTTATGGCATTCAACCTTTCCTTTGACATCTGGAATAAGTCACGCAAAGCCCTATAGTTTACCCCCCATGTTTCTTTGGTCGTTAAATCTGGGCCACTCTGTAAAAGCATAAAACCACATTAATGCAAGAAATGACGCCAAACCAAGATATACAAGAAATGATAAGATAATAGTGAATCTCCAACTAGAAATAAATTTTAATGATACAATTCTTTTGGTGTAGGCTCCAAGTTCAATAAAATGGAAAGTTTCAGAGTAATGTTCATTTGTGAGTGTTCGATATTGTTTCCAACATAGTAGTTTGCATTATGAAATTAGTCAAATTACGATAGTTACTAATACCGTCAGCTTACCATAAATAAATTAACTAAAAGGAATAACATTTTTACAACTAATAAAAGGATGAACCTAAAAAAAAATTATTATTGAAAAAAATACATATTTGGATTCTTTTATCTCATGCTATAACAATTAACAAGTACTTAAGAATAACAGGCTACCCACAATACCAAATAAATTAAATCTATAAGGTAGAATTGTGTGGAAGTTCTAATATGTCCACAACTACTCTGCATGTGCAATGGGAAATTACCATTGTGTAGGTCTTCCCAGAACCAGTTTGTCCATATGCAAAGATGCATATATTATAACCATCTAAAACAGACCTGACCAGTGGTTGCGTGTCGGCATATATTTGTTCTGCACACGATAATGAAATCATCATTAATTACTTTGAATATGAACTAAAAAGATCTTAACTATAAGCAGCGTATTAGTATTATTTATATATTTTTATAAACCAATCAAAATTGTTTAACTCTTACCCAGAGCAGTCTATGAGCTATTTAAACATACTAATATAAAACAAAGCACGAGGTAATACTATAGGATTTGCAATTAACCAATGGCATGTAAAAACAATTATACCTTGCGTGACATTTGTTGCAAAGACCTTATTGAATTGAAACACTCTTCTTGCATCTTTACCCTGCTTAAGGGGATTAACAATCATGATATTTCCACCTTCTCCTATATAATCTACCGTTGACTTTACATTCGATTGTCCTGGTAAGAAGGGTCTCACTCTACAGTAGACCCTAATAGTTCCTATAGGACAACAAAGTTATCAATATCCACCATAACATTAAATTTGCCAACAAGAAATATTTTAAATTCATGTGCACCTTTCAGGTCTTGTACTTGATTGTAGAGTTGGCGGTTCTCCTCTAAGACTTTGTGGTAGGAAGAGGCTGCCGTTTCTAGGCTCCTTATATGATGCCCTAAGTAGGACATCAAAATTAACTCAGTCTTCGAGGAAGAAAAATCAAATTAAAGGATGTGACAAATGTGGAAGATTTTTCTTAGATTCTCATGGAAGATATTTCTCATGAAAACCATTTCTTAGATTCTCACCAAGCCTGCCCATTTCTTGCTCCCACTCTGATTGAATTTGTTTGACCTCCATCTTTGTCTCTTCAAAAAAGTATTTCATCGCCTGAAGCAAGAGAAAGGCCCTTATAGCGTGGGTGCTAGTGCAAACACACAAGTCATATGATCAAAGCAACAAGAACAATGCATTCTATTTGTTAATTCCATACCTCAAGTTGTTTCTGCTGATTATTTATTATTTCAGCATGGTTGAAAGAATAATTACTCTCTTTCCGAGTGCAGTCAAGTTTTCCTCCACAAATGCAGAATTTTGAAAAATCTTTGGACGCCAAACTACTTCTTTGGTTGAGATATAGTGAGATAGCTTCCATGAACTCTGTTTTTGATAGGCAACCAATATCACCTTTCAATATTTTCTTCAAGAAAAGACCAAGCTGCAATATTGCAATTTAAAAAAAAATGAGTGATTGAATTGCATTGGAAGGTTAGAAACAAGGACAACAATATTCTATAAACACATTACCAACAAAATTATTCGACCTTTAAATTACCTCATTGCGTTGAGAAACAAGCAACGCTGAGAAATCCTTGACTACCTTACTGAGCAGTGCATCAATTACCTACAAAGTGTATACCTATTACCAATGACATTGAATAAAGCAAAGTAGAAGAAATGCAAAAGTTCATTTTGAAGTAAAAAAGAAATTAAATCTCCACAATAATTCCATTTGTCATTCTCAATAAAATATTCATGGTTGTTATAATTCAACAAATTTTTTTGTTCCATAAATATGATATCACTATGTATGTATAGCTTAGTGGTCAACGCAATGTCTTCAAAATACTTATTTACAAATTGTAAGAGTCATAGAAAGTATAAAGTATTAGCACAATTAGATTTGAATATAAGCTATAACAGTACAATACATTGGAAAGGCTCTTACCGACCATTGAATTCATAGGCAGATCTTCAATCCCATCCGTCTCTCTAAGGTAGGCTTGAAGGAGTCTGAGTCCAAAGTGATCAAATAGGAAGGCCAACGCATTGAAAGTTCTAGTTTCTCCGATCGAGATCTCATTGGATAGATGGAGAAATTCTAGTAGCTGTTCATATTGTGATGACTCAGACTCATCCAGGGATTCATCAGTACCTTCACTGCCAGTTATGGAGGAAGAAGACCCTTTTGGAAATGAAATAATCCTCACTGTTCCTCCATACCTCCATTCTCCAACTCCACCAGCCAACTTCCATTCATAATATCCTTTCAAACACAGAATGCAATCCACAACTTTACTCATTGAACCATCCTGCATTTCCAAGTTTATTATTGGGTTTTATAAACAGCACAACAAGATTAGAAGTAAAACCACACAACACTAACATTTAGATTTAATGTACAATTTTGCCTTGTCAGAAGTTTTTCTTATATCAATGTTACTCCGAAAGTGTTGAAAAAGAAACAAATTCGCCCTAACTAACTGTTAAAAAACTAACGTTACAGTTAACATTGGCGACATTGCTCCTTTTTAAATACTTCATGCCGATAATGATGCAAGAAAAACTTCCATATATCCACATCTCCTGCCTTAACCATTTATCAAATTAAAATTAGAACAAAGGAAACCTTTTCTAGATCTGAAGCTTCAAACGTCAATAGCTTCATATCCTTGACTGCTTCCAGAAAATTTCTCATATTCTCAAAATACTGAATGGCAGATTGAGCCGCTCCTTCTGCAGATTGAGCCGCAAGAGCAGCATAGTCCACCACCTATTGCCAATCCATTACCCAGCAGAATGCAAATGAAAAGGAAATACATCGTCAAGAGTGGACAAAAGTGTTGTGCAAGTATTAATTTAGAACGAGGAAGAAGCCCAAAAAAGCACCTTGACAACAGCCCCGGGATTGACTTTGTTGAGGACGTTGCAGAGAATGAGGCCATTGCGAAGTGCAAGGCAGAACTCTTCTTCGGAGGGCTCTTTGGAGAGTGACGCCGACGCAATATGGTCCATCTCGCGTAGCCATTCTGCTGCTTTATATCTCCTTGAAGCTTACCGCATACAAATACAATCACAAGCATACCCAGTTTCAGACCACTTCCATCAACACCAAAGAAAAGGTTTTGCACGTTTTCTTAATATGATTATTGTCTTTTTTATCCAAAGAATTATTGATTATTGATTAAGAAATCATAATAATTATTTAAAAATGACTCATCTCTTTAGAAATACTTATTTTTATAAAAGTATTTATAAGAAAGTT
Source organism: Leucaena leucocephala (assembly GCA_037074615.1). Lineage (NCBI taxonomy): Eukaryota > Viridiplantae > Streptophyta > Magnoliopsida > Fabales > Fabaceae > Leucaena > Leucaena leucocephala. Next base: position 10,404,131 of record CM073540.1, on the reverse strand, counting down.
TGACACCTAATTACATAGAGTATCTCTTACCAAAGGAGAGTTGGGGGCGGGTTGTAACTTGCAAGTAAGGATCATGATTTATTGTAGATTTGTTATGAATCAAATTAAATCAATCAATCAATTAAATTAACTAATGCTGTTTTGTTAGGGAAGAAAACAATTTCAACTTGAGTTATGTTCTAATCTATTCCAATTGGATCAATTGGTTTAGTCCTATTTCTACTTTACTTTTTTTGCTCAAATTTATGGCTACTACTAAAATGCGAATTAAGTTGAAGTTTAATTTTATTTGAAATGTAAACCTCATATTTAAAGGGTCATAATCTATTCTACTAGAATAATGCAGTTCCATGTTAAGTTGTACTATCATCAATTCTTTTTAAGTTTAAACTCTACTTCTTCTTCTTTTTTCGACAAAACTAAGATATACATTCTAATGGGATATAATAATTTGATTGTCTTTTTTTACCCTTATCACGGTTAAATATCAGTAATAAATTTTTACTAAGTGGGCCAAAAATAAATAAATTTTAACAATGTCTTGTTTTCTGTGAGACTCTCTTAAAGTTCTTTTCCAACAAATGCTCGACAAAATATGAGTATGATTGAAAGTTGATTTGAGCATGAGGTGAAGTTAGTTACATGAGAGGGCCACAGAAATGACTTGAATACGTGATTTGCAAATTTATTCAGAAATAAAGTAATATTGTCGTTATTTTTGAAACGGTGGAGTTATTAGTTTTATTTTTTGTATCAATAAATAGTTAATAGAGAAAACAAAAATTTATTGTTACTTAAACTCATTCCAAGCCTCTTAATTAATTAAACAAAGGTAGATCACCACATTGCGATGGGTAGGACAGTTAACCTGCTTTACCGAGATACTGACAAGTAATTCTGTTCGTCAAATGGAAAAAAAAATATGAACAAAGAAATACTTACAAATAATTGAATTCAGTTCTCTATGTTATCAAATAAGAAAAATTATAACAAAACTTTCCAGAAAAAGAATCAAGTGGTTGCTTAGTTCAAATAATTATATTCATAAAAAATATTTTTTTCAGGAAGTTTATGTAGGTATTAGGGTATTACTTATTTATTTAATATTTTATTTCATGAAAATTTTAAACAAATATGCCAAGTTTTAATGTTAACAAGATAAATATTCTAGTCTTAGGTACAAAGGGCTTAGTTGTAAAATATTTTTTTGGGCATATAAACATTAAAACTTCTTAAGATTTTATTCAAGAAGTCACTTCCAAATTAGTTTCTAACTTCTCAAAAACTTATATTTTTTTTTAAAATCAAACAAAAACAGATCACCTAATCCTCAAAAATTTCCTTCACTTCTAACTAAGCTTAGATATGTATCATTTTTTTTATAAACACGGGTATGTTTCTATTAAAACCAAACACAATAGAAATTTAATGTAAAAAAGGACTTGAGTGCTTCTTCTTCTTTTTCGACCTTGTGACCTAAGTGCTTCGAATCATATTGTGTGCATGACTTTTCGTGTTCCTAACTAATTATTCTAATTGAGTGGAAATATAATGATCATAGTTTTTCTTTGGACCAGCTGAAAGTGGAAAAGATCATTACTGTTACGTCTTTTCCTTTTAACCATTTTACCTCCAAACACAAAAGGTTAAAAAGAACATATATATAATTAAAATTAAAAGAAGATTAATTATAATTAAAGATTCCAACGGTAGAGTTAAGAATTCTTTCGGCGAATATAATCAAAATTTTTGGACCCATTCCCTTCCTTAAAGCCGTTTTTGCCACCACATGCCCCGCTTCTTGCGCTTCATCATTACCTGCTTCACTATCTTTTCGAACCCTTCTTCAATTCCTTTTCCTTTACTATTTTTTGTCTGTTTTCTTTTTTATTCCCTTGGGAGATTTATTCTTTCATCGAATTGTTCGTTTCGTAAGTAACGCTAAATTATTGCTTTTTGTTTCTTTAATCTCTGCCTTTTGTTAAGTAAAGCAAGCTATCTGTCTTCTAATGATTTGGTTGACCAAAGAAGACAATAAAATGAAAAAGTCAGAAATAAACAAATTATTAAAAAATCAGAAAAACAATTATCGGCCCTCTAACACAACCACCGTTTAAAGTGTTACGTACCATTTCATTTTTACTCTTTAAAGTTTATTTATAATAGTCTTACCATCATACCCCTTCTTTTTTCTAAAAAAGAAAAAAACAAAAAAAAATAGAGAAAGAAAAAGATATTTCAAGTTTAAAGAAAATTATGAGAAAATGAATGCAATCTCGCAAACAACGAAGCACCTTATAGAGTGTAAACTTAGTTGAAAATATAAACTATGAATTTTTTTTTTTGTTATACCAAATAATTTTTTTTTGTTATACCTAAAATTAAAACTACTAAACCACTAATAAAGTGAAATCAAAACCGCTATACCTAAAATTAAACAAGCACAAGTTCAATTTTAATATAAGGAAAAAAATTAAAAATGAAACTGGGTGCATTTAACACCTGTGATTATAATTTATTTTCAGATGAAGCGGTAGGTGTTGCCGTGTTGGGTTGTTACTGTAACTCTGCTTCAAGGCAATAAAAATATGTAAAAACAGAGTGGATCAGACCAGTATTACGTACCTGCTTCCTCTGCTTTCCTCTGAGCTAATTCATGATCATTGATGCTGTCCTCAGTGACGACGAATGAAGCATCATTACTGATAGAGTTAGAGACCAATGCTTTCAATCCTCTCTTCGAAGGAGACGTGAAAAATAAGTTACCATTATTCTCCTGCGGCATCCTACTTCTTCAGCTTTCGCAGAAAAGAAACAAAAAGCGATTTCTCTCTGCAACAAGAATTCCACAAAGATTCTTCAAATTGACAGAAAGAGACTAAAATCGTGAAGCAACTCTGTGAATAAAACGGGGATTATGATTCAGATTTCAGAACACAGACGAAACAGAGAGAAAAACTCTGGTCGAGTTTGTCGAATAGGCGAGACCACTACTCACTAAGGAAATGCTTAAATTTTGCAACCAGAGACTGAAATTACAAGAAAACTGAGAATCTTTCAAAAAGAAAGGAGGAAAATGATTAATATAAACTGGATGATATTCGAGAGAGGAAACAGTGTTGTGATTTTGGTGATCTTAACGGAGACAAAAATCGTAAAGAAACACAGATTGTTGAAAGGAAAAGCAAGTATAATTTACATGAACTGGAATGTTTTCATGCAGCAAGCAGGAACAAACAAGAGATCGCAGAGACGAAGACGATGCTCACAGAGCTGAGAACGAGAGAAGGATTATTACCTGAAAATCTGAAGAACAAACAAATTTAAAAAGTGTGCGATGGATCGGAGCTGAAGCAGAAGCAAGTTTCTCGCGTGAAGTGTGAATGAATGATCAGCTTTCAAAAATGCTGGGGCTTCTTTAATGAGAGACAGAGAGAAGTTGAGAGAGGGAGATGAAATGAAAGGGCCTACGTTAGATTTCAAATGCTGGTTGGTGGGTTTTCTGGACCCAAATGGAACATAAAGGACGGACCGTCACGGTGCACTGACGGCGTTAAGACTGCCGTTGCCACGTGGCAGTTACATGTGGGGTTTGGGGTGGGGCCCTGGTTCGTTGGACTGAACGGCAGGATCCGGCCAGAATGATGGCGCCCTGCTCGTGCTTTTCAAAACCTCCTCACTTCGTTTCAAAAGAAATTAAATTAAAACATTCGGTATTAGATACGGACCCTCCAGGACCCTTGGTGTTCTTGGGCACGAGTCGTCAAGTCATGAGTCACACGGTCAATGTACACGTGTCATTACTTGGCATGATAAATTCTTGGCAAGACGAGTAAGTGAAACTAGAGGTGTTCATGGGCAGGGCTGGGCAGGGCGACCCCCCTGCCCGGTGCCCTGCCCAGAAAAAGCATGGGCTGCACCCTGCCCGGTGCCCTGCCCAGAAAAAGCATGGGCTGCATTTTGCAGCCCGATGCCCGGCCCTGCCCGGTAAAAGCCCTAATCATTTTGGGCTGGGCATGGGCGGGCTGGGCGTGGGCGGGCTGGGCATGCCCAAGTTGTAATGCCATGCTCATGTTGTGAAAAAAATTTGCAATTATAAACTTCTAAAATAATATCATATTCATATGTCTTCAAGAGTTAAATAATATCTATAATCCACTAAAAATAAGGTAACAAAAAGATAATAATTAAAGTCTTGAAATTCATTGCATATAAAAAAACTTTAAAGTCTAAGTAGTTTATAATTACAACTTTACATCAATTTTCCAAATGTTGACAAGGATGAAGTATCTAAAAAAATAAAATAAATAATTATAATTTGTAATGTAATCATATTATGATTAATAAAGTTAAAAAAATTAATGTAGTTATAAATATTAAAAGATGCAACTTACATACTTAACTACTTATATTTCTAAAATGACCATTTAGTCACCAGTAACTATCATATTCTCCCTTCTAAATGTAGCATCTACGGAGAAAATAAAAAAAATAAAAAAAAGAGGCGCTCATGGGCAGGGCAGGGCAGGGCAACCCCCTGCCCGGTGCCCAGCCCGAAAAAAGCATGGGCTGCATTTTGCAGCCCGATGCCCTGCCCTGCCCTATATTTATCGGGCTGGGCAGGGCCATTTTTTCGCGGGCTCGGGTGGGCATACCGGGTCGCGGGCTTTATGAACACCCCTAAGTGAAACTTCGTACTTAATATAATATAAAATTTAATTAAAAAAATAATTTTAATTTTAAATATAATACATATTTTATATATTTTTTAAATTACTCATATTCATACTCTCTTAATAATAATCAATTAAAAAATAAAAAAATAATTATAATATTTTAAAAAATATATCATATTAATTAATTTAATTAAATTTATTAATCTAATTAAATTAATTAAATAAATTATATATTAAATATCAAAAGAATATATATTTAACTTATTTTTAATTAAGTTCTTGTAATTTTTTTCTTTTATTAGGTCTTTATAGTTTTATTAATTTTATTATACTGATAATTGAAAAAAAATTCTATTAATAGGTATTAAGGTAGCTTTTACTGGGCACACACTTAGATTAGTTTTCTACAAAAATTTAAATAAAATTAAAATTAATCATATTATATTGAAAATAAATCAAAATGCACCCACGTGATATAGTATTTAGATAGCAAAACGACGTATTTCAAGGGGAAGAAGTTCACATGGCCTATATTTATGCTGAGAAAAGAGAAATGGACAAGTTAGGTTGCTTAGGACCCTTTAGTGGGATTTACATGTCAAAAACTAAGTATATTTTTTTAAAAACTAAGTATATTTTTTTAAAAAAAAAATAAAGTATTGTTTACTACTATTGCTTTAGTCTCATAATTAATATTACAAAAAACGTCTTCTGTGGTTTAAAATAAGTGTCCCTTGGTTTCTGTTAAAAAAATTAATATTTTTAATCAAAGGGGGGAGGGGAGTATATAATAGGAAAAAAATTATTATTGAAGTTGTGGAAGTAAACTTAGATCAATACTTTTATGTTTTTATTTAAAAATCAATATTTGATATTATGGTTAATTTTAGTTAAAGTTCCTGAAAATATATGTGTTGTTGACGTGGCCATGATGTTTAGTAACAATAGGACTTTTGATAAAAATTTGGATTTTATAGAATTTAAATTAATGTCTATTTGAATATGAAAAAATATCTTACTAAAATTATTAACTAAAATTCTAAGTATTGATTTCTGAATAAAAACCCCTTATTATAATTACTCATTCATATAATCATGAAAACCCCTTATTATATATAATTAATAGGAATATTTTAAAAAAAATTGAGAGATGGTAAATTAATAAATTAAGATTTTATATTTATAATAAAAATTAATTATCTATTTAGTTCTTATATTTCGGATTGAAAAAATAAGGCTAAAAACACTTAATTCAAATTTCACCACATGTTGTGCTGGGAAATGAGGGTTTAAAAAATGTTGAAGTTTTTAGTGATTGTGTTGAAGCTATAAACCGAAACACTAGAGACCAAAATTCAGGCCACCCTTATCAAGATATTCTCTATCATGTTTCTGCTCTTATTAGAAGAGATTGGTACGTTTATGTTAATTTTATGTTAAGAGAAATTAAATGAACTGCCAATGATCTTCAGGATGAGTTCTCCTCCTTTGATCATAAACGCACCTTTTATGGTCTATTTGGTTGGATGGGAGGGGAGATTCTAATGAGCGTAGTTTAAGAAGAAAAAGAAGAAAGAGTAGAATTAAAAAAATTTCATTAATTTTTTTTACCTATTTATCTTACATTTTTTTTTTATTAAAATTTTACTAAACAGTTCATTATTAGTGATAAGGGATTAGGTTAACTTTTCTTGTTATTTGTGTGATATTGAAAATTAGACAAGTCATTAAATCAATTTTAATTAGTGATTCAATGGGCAATGATTCAATCATAGTTGAATAAGGGTCAACATAATTGAAATAAAAATAATATAATTTAATTAAAATATATAAAATATTTATATATAATTTTAAAAAGTGTAATATTTAAATAAAAATAATATTATTCTATAAATAAATTGAAAATTTATGTACAAATTATACATAATAAAACAAAATAAAATTATTAAGGTACAAATATGATAGACGCTAATTTTTTTTATACTTAAAACAACTTTCAAATTCTATAAAAAAATATAAAATCTAACGTAGTGTTATAAACTCTTGATCGTTCCATGAAGGGATTGATTCTCCAATCCATTGGTCTGATTAATCACCTCAGATTGAATTTTAATATCATGTTATTTGTCGTATTACATTATTTTTTGGTTAATGAATTTATATCCATTTTCCATTTTTTTTTTAAAAAGGAAGAGGATGGAGGGGTCCCACAATGGAAGAAGGAAGGAATGGGTAAAGGCATAAATGGAGGGCAAGACAGTAATGAATTGGTAGACGTTGGATATTTGAAAAGGAAGGAGAGGCAAAAGGGCGTTGAATAGAAAAATCCAGTTTTGGAACGTTGGATCCCCCATTTTCAATCATTGTTGTTACGTTGTCGTGCTTTACTTTGATTTAATTTTTCCATGCTTTGCTTTCTTTTGTTTTACAATTTGCGCCCCCTTTTCCCTGAAATTCCTTATTCCTCTCATTCACTTTACTAATAAAGTTTTATTTTATTTATAGCCTCATTTTCAATAAGTTTATTTTGAGATCCCCTTTATCATCCCAAGATTTAACAGTAATTAAATCATTGACATCCATCTTTGTTGGATTTGCTAACTTAATTGGTGGCTGGTGAATTGCTTTGTTCCTTTTTATTATGCACCCCCGCATTAATCTTAGGGGGTGGTTGATGATAAATTTAGACATGTAAGACTAATAATTATTATAATTTTAAATATAAAAATTAGTATATTGACATATTATTATTTTTTATTGACATATATATCCTCTTATTAGAGATTATCATGTTCAAGACACAGTCTGATATTAAATTTAATTTGCATATTTTTTAGCGAGGATTTAAAATTTTGCTCACCACGTTATGAGGGATTAGTTCTTTTCGCTAGACCCAACACTCATTAGTAGAGAGATTTATTTTGATTCTAAATATAAGATCTCAAGTTACTTTATCTCTCAAATTTATAATTTTTTTCTTAAATTATTATTCTTATTAATTTCACATATAAAAAAGATTTTTATTAATAGAATAATTTATAATACAAATAATTAAAAAAAATACTTCAACAAAACTAAAACATATTTTTTTATAAATAACTATAAAAATTAATTTTTTTAATATTTATAAATTAATTATCTAATCCTATAGAAAGTATACGCAATGCTTCCTTTCAATTCAAAAGGATTAAAAATACGATAGCATGTATTTAAAACTTTCATTTCTAAATTCTGTAAAGTTATTTACATAATTGCCTCTTAAACTAAACTAGGCTTACACCAATTGACTTTGTTATTTTGAGATAGGCTAACTAGCTATTACAATCAACGGGTTAACTCAAAGTGCTCACCTATGGTGGAATTCAACATGTGGCATTTTACAATGAAAAAAAAATATTTAATACTATCTGATTTTAAATATAAAATATTAATTCTAATACAAGTTATATTATAATTAAAATTTTATATTTATGATAAAAATATATTATATTAGGCAGCAAAATTATTGATCAGATATTTTCTTTTTACGATATATTTTTGCTACAAATGGTATAAAGTTTCATAATGTTATTACAAAAAGAAAGATTAAAATAGTGGCATTTGGTAAAATAAAAACTACAAAGCTGTGAATTAAAACTAACAAACGTCTAATTTAAGAAACCATGGTGAAAGTTTATAGACGGAAAGATAAAATATTTAGTGACCTAACTTTTTCTTATTTCTGTTTTAACGGGGAAACGAAGCATGATGAGCGGGGAAAAGTTTGTCCGATAACACAAGGCGCAAGGTTACAATCACAAAGTGAAAACCAGAGAAAATAAAAATAATAATTGGGTTGGACAGGGAAAAAAAAGTGATATCTTTTTAAGTAAAATAGTAATTTCAAATTTTATGAATATAAAAAAATTATATTAAGAGAAATATTCCTAATTAAATCTACTAATGTGAAAACTTATGATAGTTGGCAGTACTAAAGGCTAGATAATTATACTTAAAAATGAAAAAAAAAGAAAAAGAAAAAAAGCCTTTGATCACAATATTTGGATAAAAAAAATTGTGGTACTACATAATTGGATGTGGTCCCTTTTATATATAGGCATTTGTATCATTCTCGCATGCTTCACTTTATCTTTTGCTTCTTTGATTGTTATTTTCTTTGGTTGTTTTCAAAGTGCTTCCCTACTTCCTTTCTCATTTTTCCTTATGGCCTTTTCTTTTCCAGCTTCCATCTTTTTCCGGCATGCTATTTGGTGTGACTTAAAAAATTGGATAAATCATAGATTATATCATATTTTTAAATATCAAAATATAATTTTGGGATTTTTTTTTTACATTTTTAGTATAGTATTACAACTCAACCCGGGGCAGCTAGTCATACAAATGATTCAATCTTCTAATTAGTCTGATTAAGAGTTTAGGGCAAGCTAACTTAGTTGAATTTTTTTCTCTCCCTTACTTAGCTTATTTTAATTTTTTAAAAATAACAATCCATCATATTTATATTTAGTAATTTTGTTTTATTGAATTGTGTGTGATTTATATATAAATATGCTATTCGGTTTATCAATTAATACTTTTTTATTTAAATATTACTCTTTTTAAATTAATAAAATTATATTATTTTAATTATGATTGGATTCATCATGTTTCATGTAAATGGGTTTTATATATGTTATATTTATCTCTATTTGAAATTAAATTGAGAGCATACATGTTATTATTTGTTATAAAAATAAGATAGTAAGAGAGTAGAAAAGAGAATTGACAAAACAAGAATTAAGAGAGAGAACAAGAGAATATTTCTCATTCACATGTGTGCCTTTTCTATTTTACATATACCTTGTATATGATCTCTATTTATAGGACTCTCTAACCCTTAAAGCTAATGCAAATATTACAATGAAATAAATAGTAATATAATGACATTTACAATAAGAAACTCCTCCAAATAATTTATTGAGGAGGTTATGAAATTAAAGACATTAAGAGAAAAGAAATCCTAAGAGTTGGGGGTTATGGACATCCATTCTTTAATATTCATAACACTCTCCCTTAGATATTCATAACCAATATTGTACCTCATTAAAACCTTACTAAGAAAAATTCAATGGGATAAAAATATAATGAGAAAAAAATAGTACACAATATATATTAAAATTATCTCATTAAAAAATTTATCAGGAAAACTCAGTGAGATAAAACTTTAGTAAAAGAAAAAAGAGTACAACAATTTTTACTCCTCATGACAATAACATAATTTTTTATCCTGTTGTTGATAATATCGATATTTCAACGTCTCTTTCTCAATAGAGTGTAATATTTTCTCAAGTGGATGATTTTCAATACTTTTTTTAGCATATCTTTCTTTTAATCTAACCATGCATAATGCATTATCATCATATATTTTTTCAATATATCTTCTGAATATATTGAATTATCAACATACTCTTTATCTGTCTTATTCATTGTGAATATAATAGAAAAATCATCCTAAAAATCACCATATCTTACATTCACATGTTCAATTTATTTAAAACAAAATAATCTCATATAATATTTCATAAAACTATCACCTCAAATATCAATTTTATTATCCATATGTGTATCTACAATAACTTAATTTTTTTAATAATTATAACATACAATATCAATACAATAGATGGATTTTATAATAGAATAAATATATGAAACTTCTGGTACATTAAATTTAATATATTTTTAGAAATCCAAAAATTGTAAAATAATGGGATATTCAAGTCTAGATGTTTTTTTATATAATTTAAGTATTTTAAATTCTTAAAAATTTATCATATAAATTTTACTATTTAGTAAGTCATATGCATAGGCTATAATAATATCTATTAGACATATATTTTATTTTCATATACGCTAAACTAGTAACATATGCAAAAATTATTGTATTCACTATAAAATAATATTCTTTATCATATTTATTATTAGCTTTTATGAAAAAAAATTATTTTCACATAAATGTTTTTATATTCCTTAATAATTTTATATTTCAAATGTTTAGATTGCAGTTCATAATTTTTACATATTAAAAAAATATAATTATATTTTCATTGCGTCTTTGCCTTTTTACTTTTCCTTTTGGCGAAACATATTTTCTGCCTACTTCACATGACAATCTACATACAAGATTCTCATTTGATCACGTGATATTATTATCAAAACTGTTGTAAAAAATGTTATCTTTTCAGTTCTATTTTTCTTATTTTGACATAACTGATTAAGATCTCTTTATTATATTTCATGTACCTGAATTTCTTTTGAGGTTTTTGCCAGTAGTTATGTCTTGACGCTCTTCTTGAGTACCTGCCTCCTTAATATAATATTTTTAATTATATTAATTACATGTTAATCATTTTAATTACATGTTCTAATATTTCTAATATTATATTTAGAACTAATTAGCCTTTCATGCTTCAGACATATCTCACTTTATTTATACTAATTATTAGAGCATTTTCAGTTGGAATATGAGATTTGATAATCCTCATTTAGGTCAGTAATCATATATGGCAAAAGTTTTATAGTATTTTACTAATGCAATATTTTATAAACTTCTGATTCATATTACTATATTTGAGGATATTGAGTTTAATAGTAATAATGCATTTTTATGTTCCTCTTTTCTAACTACTCAATTTCTCCCCCTCATATTGGGAAAACTTTATCGAATGACAATCAACTAATCATATAGTGTAAGTCTCCTAAATCCATTTGTTTCTTTTAGAAATATTCTTGTGTTTCGTTTAGAGACAAATAAGAAAAAAGAATTTCTTACTTAACATTTATCTCAACTTTCTTTTAATAACTATCTATATGCATTGTGGTGGATCAATAGAAATAAGCATTGCACGTTCAAAAATATCTAGTTTCTGACCAAAAGTCAATTTTATTGGGAGAATTTTATTGGCTTGATGTGTAGTGTAATATATCATATCAAATATTCCAACACTAAAATAAACTTTTTTTATAAGCATCGATCCAACTACTCATGGAGACAGTAATAAATAATTTTGCTGATATATAATCTCATTAGTATTAGAGAATATTTTTAGGATCACATATTCTAGAAATTATGTACTCCACATAATGATTTATTTAAATAAATTTATAAATTTCTAGTTACAAACTCATAATAATCATATGTAACCATCTTATAGATATATTTATCAAGTTTATTGAATATCTGTATGGTTTACATGCTTTCTGAATGTGCCTATATATGTGAATTTCATATATTTCTAGAAATATAAATATTCATTCTATAAATCATAACTAGTGAGATTTTGTTTGAGAACAAGTAGCACATATGAATTCTTGAATAATCTAATATATTGGCTATTCATAAAAAATATTCTAGTTTTTCAATAGATGTCAATATATAATTTTCAATAATTTGTTATATCATCTATGATGATCAAACAAATTATACTAACAATATATCTATTTGATCATTAAACTTTTAGATTACTGTAACCAGTAATAAACTACACAATTTTTATAACATATGATTGATTTAAAATTATCAAATTTTTAATATGACATATATTTTTACGAGATCAATTAGCCTTTGTGCCTTTGTGAGAAATATTAAGTATACTTTTACATCTAAGAACATTTATGAAATATTTATTAATTTATTATTCCTAAAGTCATCATCCAACTCAATAATAATCTCATAACCATGGAAATTTTATCTCCAGAACTAAAAAATTCATTCTCTCACAGACAAATCATTAAAACTAATTTAATTTTAATATGCTACTCATTAACCAGAATAATAAAACCTCCAAACGAAAAATAAATAAATAAATTTATCACACTGGAACAGATTACTAACATAAATAATATAATAATATCTATTGAAATATTCTACGGCAACATAAAAGTGTAAAACGCTTACTTTTGCAAATTTCCTGCCCATAGCTTTGACCCATTCTCCAAATATTTTGGACCATTACAAGGAAATAATTTCACCATTAAAGTACAATAACCATAATAAAGGAGATACAAAATATTATAGGTGTACATTCCTCTTTAAAATTCTAATTACATTCAAAGTTAATGCTCATGAATGCATAATAGTAATATTATGAATATTATGAAACATTGAAGAGACATTCATATTCTCATTAAAAGAATATTCTGCACCCACAGCAAATTGTCTTTCACCTTAATTTTTTTTAATTAACATCCTAAAGAGAAATATAGTTAATTATATTATCACTTTAAGAAGCAATATGATCCCTAATAAGTAGATTTAATTCTATGGAGTATGACCTATTTAAAACACACATCAAATAGTTCGTTGATTAAATTTATTCTCTATCATTTACTCAATTTTTAATCTTCTCTTTTTTTTAGTAAGGCATACATTTAGAATCTAATTGTTTTACTAATTTATCAATTTCATATATATATATATATATATATTAACTAAACACAATAAATGCTTGAATAGATCTATTAACTAAAAGGAAATAAAAAATTATTGATATTTTTCAATAAATTCACAACTCTATAGAGAATAAATAGAGCCATCATTCATTCTTGATAAATTTTCTCATAAAAATATGTCTTAATTTTCCTGATTTAGATGGGACATAGATATTTTCTTTCCCTTTTAAATTTCACACAAAACTAGAATTTAATTTCAATACATACATACATCATATCATAATCAAACAATATTCACACTTCATATATTTAAATTTATAAATATATTGGCACAGTATATTATATTCACAATATGATTAATAACTACTTTTTAGTCTTTTTAATTAATTCCATATACAATTCTTATAATTTTCTTGTAGTTTTATAAGTCTTTGACCAATAGATGACACAAACATGATTGAAACAAGTGAAATAGATTTAGTTACCTCGAAAATAAAGGTTTGGAGAAAATCTATTACGTTAATAATATCATATATCATTTGATACCATAATTTAGTTTATTTGATTTCATATCATTTTTTAAACACTTACAAATATCATAATACCAATCAAATACTTACAATAAACTTATCTCTCATAAATTAATCATAATAAATTTAAGCAATAATAAGAATTAAAAATCATATAGCCTTCTAGACTTATAATTATTTCTTTTATCATTTTTCTCCATAACTTATTACATTGAGAGTTACAATTACTTTTGATATTTTCTATAAAATCTCATGATCTTTTTAGTGTCATCACTAATTTTGACATTTAATTTCAATAAATTGATATAAATTTATCTATATGACTTCTGGTCACATTTTAATATTTACGTTTTTGTCTATATAACTTCTAGTCATATTATAACACTTTTTATTTATATGACTTCTTATCATTTTGTAATATTTTCTCACAGGATTATCACCCTCATAATCTTGTAATATTTTTTTATAGGATTATAACCCTCATAGCCATGTTCTCTTGCTTTTAATAGCACATTATCCATTTTTCAAATATTAATCTTCAGGACCATATAAAAAATCTTTCCAATCTACAAGCTCTTTTATGTAATTAAATATTTCAGTCATTAGCCTTCAGGACTTTTATATTTATAATGATGATATAATCAAATTGTCATAATATTTTAGTCCGTCATGCTATCTATAAGAACCACAAGATGGTCTTTTATCAAAGAACTATTATAAAAAATAATATGACTTCTGATCATTTATCACAAAAATATTATGGCTGTTGGTAATCTAATAACACTAAATTATAATATCAATATAGAGAGAGACAAAATATAAAATAAATAAATAAATAAATAAATATATTAAAATATAAATTAATATATATAGAGTGAGGGGGAATTAGTAATGTAAATAAGTATAACAATTTAAACAATATAAATAAATAGAAATATATGTAGTAATTTAAATCATGACAAGAATAATACTAGACAAAATAAATTAAATCTCATAATCAAATATAAATAATAAATAAACCTATAATAATATAAATCATGTACAATTACATAATATCACAAAGAAAAATTATATAAATATGCTTGTTGTGCGTTGCAACGAGGAAACCCCTGACAATATGAATAATCAAGGAAAACAAAAAATGACAATATGATTGAACCCATATATCAAGCTATGCGTGCAATATGTTAATCTATAAAGAGTTTATACCTCAAATTAAAATGTATAGAAAAAATAAATAATAAGAAATTAAAATTGCAAATGATAATTGGGTAGGGGATAATTGGGAAAGGAGAGCTAAGATAGAACACCATTATACATAACATAGTAACACATAAATCTATAAGAAGTTCATACCTTAGATTTTTATAACGAACTCGTGTCGGTAACGTGTTATAAAAATAAGACAGTAAGAGAGTAAAAAAAAAGATTGACAAAACAAGAATTAGGAGAGAGAGCGAGGGAATATTTCTCATTTACATGTGTGTCTTTTTCATCTTATATATATTTTGTATATGACCTCTATTTATAGGCGTGTCTAACCCTTAAAGCTAATATAAATATTATAATGAAATAAATAGTAATATAGATATTTATAATAAAAAACTTTTCTAAGTAATTTATTAAGAATGTTATAAAGTTAAAGATATTAAGAAGACATCCATTCTTTAATATTTATAATAATATTGAGATTGTTCATTTATTTTATCAAACAATACTAAAAATATTAAATTCAGACTCGCTTTCATTGATTTTTTTTTAACCTATACCCTCTTTATGGGCCTGGCACATCATAAAGGTTTGCAAATTAATTTGGGCAAGTACATCTGGGTTTGAATTCAAATTAACTGGGCCAGCCCATGTGGTTGACCGTATACCCTCTTGATGCCGTTTCTCTCGTTGCTTGTTTGGACATCGGAGGCCTTCTCAAAACTCTAGGAAGGAGAACGATAGAGGGGGAAGAAGATGAAAGTGCTTAGGTAGTTGGAATGAAAATGTTGAGATGGATGTCTCTGGTATAAAAAAAAAAGATAAGATTTATAATAAATATATAGGATAAAAAGTTGGAGTGGTATTGAGGAAAAAATAGTAAAAAATTATTTGAGGTAATTTGAGCATGCACAGAGAAGATTATCGGCTGCATCAGTGAGGAGGATGAATCAAATAATATGGAGCTCTATAAAATTGGGTTGATAAAGATGAAAGATGAAAGAGAACTTATAGTTATGGAGTGGTACCTCTTTATCAACAACTTATCTAAATATTTAATTTTTGATAGATCATAATAATATCATACAATCTATTTAGTCGACTTTATTTAGTGGAAAAAGAGTTGTTGCGGTATTTATTTAAATAAGAAAAGTAAATTTCTCTTCAAATTCCATTATTGTTAATATCATCAACCAAATTTATAGTAATCAATATTCTATTCTTTTCCTCTCAAGTCTATTTCGTTATCATCTTTTTTCTTATAACAAAATGGGCCCTAGAAAACTTGTTGCATTGCAACTCCATGGGTACGTGGGATTTGTTTTATAAGCTCGTGTTTCTTACAATTTGGCAATAAACATGTGTATATTTTAATGGGTGATTACTTCTTCTTGTTTTCTTTTTTAACTTTTACGAACCGGGTTATACTTTTGTTTTGAGGTCAATGCTTTTCCCTATAATTTTATCTCATTTTTAATTTAGTTTTTATAATTTTTTCTTCTTTTTATTGAGTCTTTATAGTTTCCTCATAATTAATTCCTATACTTATAAATAATTAATTTGTAAAAGAAATGACGTTTAGTAACATGACCCTCCCTTAGAATATATTTGGATTAATTTTGCTACATGGATCTAAATAAAATTAAAACAAACCAAATTACAGATTATATAATGCAAAGAGATGATTGTGAGCATAAAATAAATAAATTTTATTTAAAAAAAAAACTCTTTTATTTTGAACTATGTAAAAACTTACACCTCGCTTAGTTAATATTGACATAAACTTTGATTAACATATTATGAGAATAGGAACTAATAGCAATAATTGAAAAAATTGTAAAAATCTAATAAAAAGAAAAAAATTATAAGGGCTAGGCTAAAAATTAAATAAAATTATAAGGACCGACGGATAATTTTCTCAAAAAGAACATTTGCACGTATTAAAATGTTTGACTCGTCAAGCAGTCAAACATGCATGTATATATAATTGTCTATGGCCCAGCTTGCTTTATCCATTCTGATCCTTTCTTTTTTTGGGTAAACATCCGTTCTGATCCTTAATATGGACATTAGATACATTGCACCACTTCGATTCAAGATTTTTTTATGATTATAACAAGCCACCCTACCCATCATGTGTATAGATTTAGCTTGTGACAAGAGATATAATTATTTAAAATATATTTAATTTTTAGGAAGTATTATTACTGTGGTTTTAATTATAATATTTAAGGAGATATCATAATTTTTAGATGTCTATTTTTACGCTTGAAGATAATTAACGACTCGTCTTATTCGATATTAGTATCGCTTAAGAGGAAGAGAGATTTTGCTCTCCAAAAATTCTTATATAAAAAAAAAACAAAAAACAAGCCACCCCTACATCATTTCCATAGCTTTTTATGGCTCATTAATAGTAACTTTTTATATTATATATAAACATAAGTATATTGATTTTCTGTCTTACTTTTTTACACAACACATCAATTATCTATATATTTTTATTAATTTATTTTCTATCCTGTAAAAGACTTGTGATTTTTCTTGGCCCATAACAAAAACATGTGGTTGGAGAAAAAACGCAATTATGTTCACTATTCTTGGAGTTGGATTTTTTTTTTTGGTGGCTCAAGAGTCTCCTCAAACCTCCATCTAAAGTGTGTGGATTCCTTCTTACAGGGTGAAAAGAATTGTGTACCCATTCACTGCATTAAACTCCACATATTTTAGGATTTATGTGCTAATTCCTCATAATATAATATATATAATATAATATATGACTAATAGATATTTGAATATTCACAATAAGAGATATCTACGTCCAGTACCTAATTGTACTTTGAATATGATTACTTCTAATAGAATAATATTTACGTTTAGCAAAAGAAAATCACATATTTTATCAACCTGAGTTAGTCCTAGTAGAAATGGGCAAATTCTTTATAATATGATAAATTAATATTTAAATTTCTATTAAAAAAAGTACTTACATTTAATGTTAAACACTAATAACTTTACCAAAACTTTATAACTTGTATCAAAATTTTCTCTTATAAGTAATTTATAATAACGATGAAAGTTATATACTAATAATAAATAATGATTGTTTTATATTTTTACTCTTAAAAAAATTATTTTATATTTTGTATTAACTTATATGTCATCTAGTTGGTATTCACATTAGTCATAATTAATAAATTATGAACTAATAAGATCAGCAAATTAATTTTTTTAAAAACAGTAACATCAATTATCTCAAAAAAATGGCCATCTCCTTTTTTTCTTCTTCTTGTGCGGGAGCATGAGCATAGAACGATAAGTGTGTGTTTGGATATCAATTCTAAAAATTAATTTTGACTAAAATCGCGGTTTAAATTTTTTTTATATAAACAGTCATTTTTGTTGAGAATTGACTTTAGGTAAAACCTCGGTTTGAAATTTAGATTTTGAATAAACCACTGAAAATAGCTTTTGGTTTGAAACCTAAGTTATGGATTATCCAATTACTATTCTATCCCTACTTTTTCTTACACCCTCTCTCCTCTCTTATCTTTCTCTCCTCTCTCCTCTCTCCTCTTTTTTCTCTATCATTTTTTCTCTCTCTTACTTTTAATCAAACCATACTTTTTTTGGTAATTTATCAATATAAAAAGTGATTCTGCTACTAATCATCCAAATATTTCTATTCTCAAAATCTATTTTCTAAAATATATTATTCTTAAAATCTATTTTCTAAAATTTATTATTTTTAAAATTATTTTTTAAAAGTTAATCCAAAAATACCCAAAAAAGAAGGGAAGGGGGGCAGCGGACTGGCAGCGGGGAGAGAAGGTAAAGGATAGCAGCCGCGCCGGTGGATAACTGGATATGAACGTGAAAGGAAAATAGAACGTGACACGTGTTGGGGATTAGAGCAAAAATTTAATCACCTGCTTCCACAGAAAAAGACAAAATAAGAGATTGTCTTGAAATAAAAAAAAAATGTAAAAATGATGAGGATACCTTCATGCCATGGCATATACCCAGCCACCAAGTTACCTCGAGATAATGGTAACTATTTTTTTTTTAAAACCAAAATATCTCTGTCTTTTTGGACTCGAGGTTAATCTTAGGTAAATCAATATTAAAATCCTCTAATAACAAGTGCAGTTTCCATATTTTAATTTTTTCAGGCTAAAACCTGATTTTAATTTTTAATTTGGCTTATATGATAACAACTATATTATATTTTTGGTGATTTAATTGGAAATGACTTCCCTCAGCCTAGTATATTCAGAGAATGGATTATTAAATTAATTTTTATGATTTAAATTTCAAAGTTTTTAAAATTATAAATTAACACATATCATTAAAATTTGTCATGCATAATTACAAATTATATTGAAGGCAAAGTGTGAAGAAACTTAATATAAAAAATTCATGTCCAGGCAAACTAATATAGATTTGTAAAGTTTTATATTAAATATAGATGTAGCCATATAGATATATCATATTTTTGCATTTGAAATTGTCTACAATGGGAAAAATATTGGGGATAGTAAAAATTATGGAACTTGTAAGAATATTAATTTTAAATGAGGACTTTCAAATTATAAATATAGAAATTTGAGTTATAAATTTCAAACTTTCAATTATTAAATAAGTATGTTTTCATTTTAATATTTTAAATTGTGTTGTATTTTATATTACAAAATTAAAATTTATATATATTTTGTTAGTATCTAATTAATGAGTTATTATTTTAAATTTTTTGTTATATCATTTTCTGTTACTAAAATTAACAGTATTAAATTTAGATGACTAAAAATATATTTTTTAAATTTAAAAAATTAAAATAAAATTTAATAAAAATATGAATGACTAAACCGTATACTTTAATATTTTAATTTTAAAATGAGAGTCTTTATATATTAGAAATTAAAATTATATATTTTTTAAAATTTAAGGAGTAAAATTCTAAATAAATGATTAAAATGATAAGGATTAAATTATAGTAAGTTAAAATTTAATAATTAAATTATATTAAATTAAAATTTAGGAATTAAATTCTCCTTAATGTATATAAAAAAATTTAATAGCTGAGTTATAATTTAGTAAAAATTTATAAGAATAAAAAGATTAATTTTTATATATAGAAAAAGAATAAACATAAAAATTTTCAAGGTGCAGACGTATTAAATTTTGACCATTCTTTTTTCGATGCCAAATGTTGACCATTAAGCAAGATATCTGAGAATTTTTTGGTTTTGGTGAGATACGTCCGAATTTTTTCCACTGAATAAGAATAACACTTTTATTTTGCCCGAAATATTTTGGCAAAAAAAAAAAATACTAACACTGTTTTTGATTCATATGTGTGTGTGTATATATATTATGTAACATTGCATGGGTTGCAAAAATTAAAAAAAAAAAAGATTCCATTAAAGTATGTCACCCAATAACAAAATATGCCACGCAATAGGAGTCAAATATTTTAACAAATAAAAGATATTAAATTCTTAAACTTTATGTTACTTCCATATAACTTTTTAAATTTTTAAAATTTTAAATTAAAATTTTAAATATTTTATATTATCAAAATTTACTGTTAAAGTTAATAATTTTTATTATGTCATAATTTTTATATTTTTTATTATATATTATTTTATTTAAAAAATAATATTTAGCCGTTGATATATAATTTTAATATTTTTAAATACATAAAATAAAATAATTAAATATAAAATATTTAAATAATAATAGACTATGTAATTTAAAGTATTTTATAAATATTTTAAAATATTTAAAATACTTAAAAATATTTAAAATATTTATTTGAATATATTTAAATAAAAATTATAAACTACTTAAAATTATATAAAAATTATCAAGTCTTAGTTTTAAATGATGTAGTATATAATAAAAAATAAATTTAAATATATAATTTTTTTTAATTTTAGATTAGTTACCCATAACTTTTTTAATATTTAAAAATTTAAATTAAAAATATTAATATTTTATATTTTAATTATTAAATTTTTATCGTCAAAATTATCTTTAAAATTAACTATTTATGCTATAATTTTTATATTTTTTATTATCTATCATAATTTTTTAAATAAATTATATATTAAAGAGTATATTTTATTTGGATAACAATAAAGCAAGCTACACTTTTTTTTTTTTAATATAAAGATTGTTAAAGTATGTTTGAAGAATTCTTATAAAAAAAATATGTTTGATAAACAGTCAAACCTAAATAAAAATAAAATATATGAAATGAGTGGGCCCCAAATCTGAATCAGCGCCGCGATGGATTCTAAAATATCTGATAGATTGTGGGGCAGATCACACAAGCGAGGCGGTCCTCGTCTTGCTGCTTCTTTGTCGAGAAGAGAAATACAAAATTTAAATTAAAAAAATATTTTTTATACCATAGTTTATTCCTGTGATTTCTCATCCTTTTCTATTTGCTTTTTATGATGTTAATTTTTCCGAGGTTCAATGTTTTAATACCTTTCTGATGCCATTCTACCTTTCACTTGTCCTGTCATTTTAAGGAAATGAGATTCTTTTTTTCTGTTTTTAAATATGGCCAAAATTTTAATAAAACAATTTTATAATTTTTTTGGTTATATATTTTCAACTGTACTCAATATCATAAAATGTATTCGACAACCTAAATTTTTTTAGTAACACTAAGTATGTTAAAGTAATTCTTAATGCAATTTCGTTCTTAATTTTTTTTATGTAATATACTCTTAAAGCATTTTGTCTATAACAATGAATACCTTAAACTATTTTTATTTCTTATATAAATTTTTTTATACAATGGTGTTCACAACTATTGATAAAATATTTTAAGGATAATATTTTATAAAAATTATTTTAGGATATTAACTACTATTAAAAAATATTTTAAAATATTGAATATATCAAAAATTATTTTAAAATACTAAATGTTATTAAAAAAATATTTTAAAATTTTTTGATGTAACTTAACCCTAATTTTTGTAGGTTAGCGTATGTTTTCCTGGTCATTTAATGAGTTATTGAGTTTAATGGTGTCATCCCACTCAATCAAATTACCATTATTTAGCTCAACTAATAGTCCTTTTGAGTATCTTTTGAAACAAAGGACTAATATTTTAGATGGAGCAAATAAAAGTGATAAAAAAAAGAGAAATAAACTATGGGGACTAAATATAAAATATGATTAAAATATAGGGAGTTAGAATGATATTTTCTCTTTTTTTTTTCAATAAATTCCATCAGTCAAAATCAATCGCTTATCCTATGCATGGTGTACTCCAAGGGAATTTCTTCCTTCCTTCCTTATAATATCAAGACGAATTTGATTCTTCTCTAGACCATTTAAAATAAATTAAGAAAAATCCTTACTAACATTTTCTTTTTAAAAAAGTCAAGTGTTCTTGTCATATAAATCAGATATAAAAATTAATAAACTTTTACAGTAATTATTACAAGAAAGAAATCGAGTCAAAAATTGTGTTATGTGTGAAGAAGACTTTTGTTGACTCGTATCGCTAAATAGTCCAACAATGTATTTCTTCTTACAAGAAAAAATTCTTAAATAGAAAATATATTTTTTTTATTATAAATGTAAGAAAGAAGATACATTGAATTATAGGGTGTATTTGGAAAGGTTCCAAATTTTATAAGTCCTTTTAGGCAAAACTTTGGTTTGGGGAAATTTCAAAACAAACAGGCTTATTTGTCCATAAGTGTTTTTGGGCAAAACCATAGTTTTGAATAAGCTATTTAAAATAGCTTTTTCAACAGTAAAAGAGCTTATGAACTATCCAATTACTATATTACCCATATTTTTTCTTACACCCTCTCTTCTCTCTCATCCCTACCCCTCTCCTCTCTCTTCTCTCTTCTTTTATCTCTACTTTTTCTTACATCATCTCTCCTCTCTCCTCTATCCTCTCTTTTATCTTCTCTCTACCTCTCTCCTCTCTCTTACTTTAAATCAAATCATACCCTTTTTAGTAATTTACTACCATAAAAAGTCATTCTAAAAATAACTATCCAAACACCTATTTATTCAAAATCACTTTTTTTCTATAAACCCTTCTCTAAAAACCCTTTTCTATAAGTGGTCTATAAGCCCTTTTTTTTTCATAAGTACTTTTTTAAAATCCTATCCAAACAGGCTCATAGTATAATGGAACATGTATACAATAATTACGTTTTAATTTTTAAATGTATTTATATATATATTTTTGGTTACATCAAGTGCACGGAGCATATATTTGTGTTGTATTAGATATACAAAAATATTTTTAGATTTAAACTATAATTTAGATATAAAAATAGTTAAATATATCTTATATTTATGAGGGTGATTATTAAGAAAAATTATGAATTGTACATTTAAAACCATAGATTTTAATAAGTATCTTTCACTAATTTGTTTTTCCAATTATAAACATATAAAATATTAATTTTGTCCCTTTATATTTATTATCTTACCAATTTATATAATTATTATTTTATTTTATATTTTTTATAATAATTTATCTATATAAAAATTACTATAATAACAATCATCTAAATATTTATTTTTTTTAAATTATTTTTAAAAAAAATATATTCTCTATAATCATTTTATAATCAATTTTTTACGATTTATTTGGTATAAGTGATTTGGAAGGAAGGGAGGAGGAGGGGAGGGATTTTGCTCCCTTCCCCTTGTTTGGCTAATTAAGACATTTAGGAGGGGAGGGAAATTTTTTTAAAATTTTCCCTCCCCTCTTCAACTTTACTTCCCCTCTAAAATTGGAGAAATTTGGAGGGGAAGTGTAATATTGTTATCTTATAATATTAAAACACCTATAATTTTTTTAATATCTCAATATTATCCTTATATTATATTTTTTTAAAATATTCTATAAAATAATATAAGGTAAATTTATCTATATAAAAATATTTTTTCTCCCCTCCTTTCTTGAACCAAACAAGGTAATATAAAAATCTCTCCCCTCCCCTCCCTTAATATTAATCTAAATAAGGTAATAATAAAATTTCTTTTTTTCTCTCCCCTTCTTTTCCCTCTATTAAAATCCCTCCCTTTCTCTTCTCTTCGTTGAGCCAAACACACCCTTAAAGATTAAACTAAATGAGGCCCACGTTAATTAATGATTCAATTAATGCTATGCAAGAATTTCTTTCTCCCTACTTAGTGGCATAAACGTAATTTCAGATAAAAACGAGGGTAATTTTCCAAACCAACCTTGCTGTCCCTTCATACTATTATATACAGGAGCTTCTCAGCGTCCCTCTCTCGCGTCTATCTTCATTTCAGGACTCTTCTGGTTCTACCTATATGATCAAGTTGCATTTTGCTTTTCCTCTTCTCTTGCGTTCTCATTCTGCACATCGCTCCTGTCTTTCTCCCTCTTCTTGTTTTTCAATTGAATTCTGAAGTGATTTTCAGGTATGTGGTAGCTCACAATCAGCATTCCCTACTTCCTATTTGCATTCCATCATCAATTCGTTTGTACTCTTGTGCATTGCTTTGATTATGCTCTTCACTTTAATTGAATCGCCAATTCAAGCATCCTTCTTTCCTTCTCTTTTGCTTTTTTCTTCATGTCTTTTTTGATCATGATGTGGTTGTGGATTTTGCTAATAGCTGAGTTTGGTTTGTGTCTATGATTTTGTCTTTGAGCTGCTTTAATTCATTCTGTTTGAATGCATGAAGCTGGTGTAGAGGAAGTTGAGTTACAGGTTAGCTCAGTTGGGTTGGGCGGGTCGAACAATTGGGTTTGAATTTTTGCCTTGACGATGTTGGGGAGGATTTGAGAGAAGGAAGAGGATTAGCTTTGCTGTGTACGTCATGTTTATGAGCCTAAAGAAAAAAGTCATCCTTTTGTTCTCGTTCTGGTTGCTGTAGGAGCCAGAAGCATCGTGGACTTACTTGAAGGGTTCACGTTTCAAAATTTCATATAATCAGATAGCTCCAATGAGTCGGTTGTTTGGTGAAGTTGTTAGGAATGTGACGCCAAGGACTTATAAGTCATGATGTCTTATCTTTATCCCACCGACCAAAGGATATTAGTAGCAAAGAAAAGAACATCTCCTCCTTTGATGGAGAACTTGGTGTTTTTATAAAGTTACAGGTTATCGAGATAGATATCAACTGCAGGTCCCACAAACCCCTTTGAGTTTCACTTGGCATGGCTTCATAGGTTGAGCAGCCATATGTGACCAGAGTCTTAGGCCATACGTTGTCCGAAAAGCACCCACTTCCCCTGGGAAAAAAATAAAAAAAATCAGGGCAGGGCCAGACACAGAAGGAGTGCTCCATTGTTTGTATATCCAACTCTTATAAGATGCACCCAAAAGACCAAGAATGCGTCCTTTTGGGAAAATTACCAAATGAAGTGTCTTCACCTGGTCTAAGCATATCCCTACTTATCATCATAAACTCTTTCTCCTTTTTTAATCATTCATTTTCTTCCATATTAGTGCTTTTATTATACTTATTGGAACATTTATTTCTGTGATCAATTTCTTTATTTATGAATTTCAATTGATATCTTTCAGGTCTTTGCCAATGCCTACTAAATCTGTTGTAGACTTAATAGAGTCATCCTCTGGGGCTCATTTCTCTGGATTTCACATGGATGCTTTAGAGAAAATAAATGCTGGAACAGAGCCTCCAACAACTTCTGTAGCTGACCACATGTTTAATCAACCTTTTGTCATAGGTGTGTTTTTGCATAACAAGTTTCCCGTGTTGCCATAAAATAAACCAACTACCTGGCTTGGCCCTGCAATTAATGGGTGAACATTTAATTCCTCTTGTATTTTGGGGGTCTCACGTCTAATAGGCCAAGCAAAAAGCCCTGCCTTATTGCCTTGGTTGCTATACATTGAGGTCCCAGATTCCACCCATGGTGGACAGGGTTGTTCTCTTTTGGCGAAAAAATATGACTACCTATGCATTATGTCCAATGTATATGGTTTCAGATTTTAAAGGAGTCATGAAGTTGTCTGTTATGATGTATACAAACAAGGTTATTATCTGAATAGTACTAGATATTATATCTTCTTTGTTTGCTAGTGATTAAAGTAATCAAATATCCTCAAACATATGCTCTTTTAGAGACAAATGACCGAATCAGAGTTCAAATTTGTGTAGACTTAAATATTAATCTAAAATGATGATTACTTATCATGCTTAATGTAATTTCTAGCATCCAAATGCTGATATAACCACTCATGCATAATAGTCTATTTTGTCGTCAGTAAAATGGAATTGCTTTTATATCCTCAAATTAGCTTCTTCCACAGTTTGTATTGAAGATTTCTTGAAGTTTGAAATCAATCTAATTTTCCAAAAGAATTTTCATGCATGATGAGATTGTAAGAATCAATCGTTTCTTTAGTTTTAACGCTCCTAACTGCTTAACTAACTAATTATTAACTAGTTAACTTCTAATGTTTTTGGTTTACCGTAGGTGTTGCTGGTGGAGCTGCAGCTGGGAAAACTGAAGTTTGTAATATGATTATTCAGCAACTTCATGACCAACGAGTTGTAGTTGTTAATCAGGTCATTAATTTTCTCTTTTTATTTATTTTATTGATTATTGATAAAATACAATGGCGTATTGCATTGATGTAACTACCTCACTGAGTGAAATTGGGCTTCTTCTTCTTGTTGTTTTTTACCTTCCTTATAACACTTAAAATATTGGAAAATTTTCATCATTTCTTCTCTTTATTTTACTCAGTTTTAATAATCTGTCTGCTTTTCTTCTTACCTCTTTATAAATATTTACATTCTCTCAACTTTTCCCTCAAATTTCATAAAGCCGAAGATGTTAGAGTTGCTGTTTTGAACAAAAAAACTGGAAAAGAATGTAGGATTTATTTTCTTTGATATTAATGTCATGCGTGTTTGCCCTTTTCTTTTCTTGTTTTTTCCTTATTCATATTGCATCACTTCTTCCTTCCATCCATCCTGTTTTCGTTTTCTTTTGTGGAGGATTTGAGCTGATTTTTCTTGTGTTACTTATATGGGTCCACTTAATTAATAAATGAATAAACGAATTCAATTTGACAGGATTCTTTCTATCATAATTTGACGGAGGAGGAACTTACTAGAGTACAAGATTACAACTTTGATCATCCTGGTTAGTATAAACTTGACTTATTATTCTCTATCACTAGCTTCTTACGACTTATGTTGGTGCTATATAGTGTTATCATCGAAATGCTTTTTTACTCTGTTAAATTTATTCTATTGCCTTACAGATGTTTTTTTAGAGAATTCTTTATGAAGATGTGATTAGAAATCTTATGTAATTTGTTAGACTTTTATAGTTTCACGTAGAACTTCTATATTACATTTGATGGTCACCAGCGTCATTGTTATTATTTTCAGAATTATTTAATAATAATATCAACCATAGTGCTTGGAAAAATTAATCCTGATAAATTAATCTGAGTATTATTTTCGTTCGCAAATTTCTAGATCCTTAGGATAATCTAGAAGACTCCAATGCAGATGTATTGTGTTTCCAAGATCTTGCTAATGGATTCTGAGTATTTTAAGAAATAATTCAGTTTTCAACTCCAACGTCCATTTGGTTCTGTTTATAATTAGAGATACATGAGAGCAGACTTTCAAAATTGGCGTTTGAGGGGTTTAAGTTTAACACATAATTGAAATAGAGCTCATTCTTTGAACGACAAAATCAGAAATGAAAGCTCTCGTTCATAAAGTAACACTTAGTACTCAACTAGCAAAATTCGTGGCTAAACGTGCATGATCGTAGTATGCTGGATTTTAGCCTTCAAACTAAGGTCTAACTACTTTAATGCATCAACTTTAGAATTTAAAAGAAAAGAACCCTATTCATAGGAGAAAACACAAACACCTCCTCTCCTACGTAACGTGAGGGTTATCTTTATGTTACTTTAAAGAAGAGAGGGATGTGTATTGCTAAAATTTAAAGTTGATGTACTGAAATTTTACCTAGTCCTCTATTTAGGATGTTGAAATGAAATGCATTTTTTTTAAGTTATTATTGCAAATGTGAATGATGGCCGGTATTACTGATCAAGTTCCACACTTATCTGACAATGCTGCTGCTTATATCATCAGATGCTTTTGATAATGAGCAATTGCTTGGAGTTATGGACAAATTGAAGCATGGACAAGCTGTAGATATTCCAAATTATGACTTCAAGAGTTATAAAAGGGATGCAAATCCAGCTAGACGGGTATATTTATGACTTCCACTTTTTTCATGGCAGTTTTACCCCCTTTTGAAACCTTTAGATTGAATTTGGTCTTCTGTACCTGAAATGTGGATATTGTCTTAGAACGATGCTGTTAGAGCATAGAGGAAGTACAAATTGTCTTTGGCATGATAATGGAAGAAACACAGATTGGGCATGGTTTCTCATGGTATCTGACATTGTTGTATGCTTGAAAGAAGTTTTGTCCCTGCATTTACTCTCACCAGTGAGAACGTATGTTACATTTTGATAGAGTCAATGTACTAATATCCTTTATAATTGGTTTCATGACAGTATGGCATAAAAGAGTTTGTTGTTTGCATACTTAACACCAATGAATTCTGGTTGGTTCTGATGCCTAACATGTGATGCTGTTTGTGCTTAAATTTTTTGCAGGTAAACCCTTCTGATGTAATAATTTTGGAAGGAATTCTTATTTTCCATGATCCACGTGTTCGGGAGTTGATGAATATGAAGATTTTTGTTGACACAGGTCCTTTGTTATTATTATTATTACTATTTAGTTTGACAATTTGTATACTTCATGTTTTCTGTAGCATTATTCTTTCTCAAATTATATAACATCTGTTGTCTGATTGTTGTTTTCAGCTCACGTATTCTTTTTTTTTTTCTTTGGAATTTAAGTATGGCTATTTTAAAAATGTGCATGCTTTATAGCCTTCATCTATGTTCCCTTTCTACCCTATTTCTTGGTTCTCTATGAAGTCATTGGCAATCGCCTATTGATATCTTTTTGTTGAAATGCGCTAGTTTAGAATTAATTATTAATTAATTAATATTATGTTTTGTTAGTTATTTAATTAATTATCTAAAATTAAGTTTGGATATTATTTAGGATTGAATTTGAATATTAAATTATCATATTTTAAAAGAATAAATCTAAGATGTTAAGATTATGATAAGATTAAATTATCATATCTTAGAAGAATAAATCTGAGATATTAGGATTACGATAGATTCTAGGTTTAGCATATTAGCTTATATTTTTGCCTATATAAAAGCCTATTTGCATTCTCATTTATATAAGAATTACTAATATTTTGAGGCTTTATTTTTCTTATTATTTCAATCCTTCAAATTTTTACATGGTATCAGCGCATGAATATTAAATCTTGGTTAAGGTCTCGATAAATAAGAAAAAGAAGAAAAATGCCAAATCTGAAGAGAAGGCACGCCTTCAAAAAGTCAATCTTTTTTCCTTCTAGTTTGTAGAAGTTTCCTCTGCGATCGTGACTTCACTCATCATCTAAAAACACTCTGTGGTGTGACTCGGCTCTATGCATGTATTCTCCTTATGAACTATGCTCCAAATTCGTCTCTGACTCTACCCTTGATCGTTCGTCTCTTCTTGGATCTTCAGAGTTTGAGACTTAGTCTCCACTGTTGCCTTTTGTTTTAGGAGTTAGAGTCACAATCTTCTATTTTAATCGTATCTATGGGAAATCGTCCCTGAGCTTATGAATATGGGGTCCGTTGCAACTTCAGACTCTCACAAATCTCTTTGGCCTTACAACTCTCACCCTGTTTACATTTGCAGCCAAACGAAGTATCCCTTTATCAGATCTCCCAAGATCCTAGGAAGTATAAAAGTGCTCAATGCACTGAAATAGTTTCTCCTTAGACAATGTTGTCTCTCCACTTTGCAAAAGTAGACCTCTTCTATCCTTGAGTGTGAGAATTCATAGTGTTTCTAATTCTCAAGTCCATTCTACATCGTAGAAGTAACTCCCTCTTCTGTTGGTGAGAATCGTCGTCATCGTCTCTTTTATCAAGTTTTTCTCTTGCAAATGTTCTTGTTGGGCCTCCAACATTAATGTTCTTCGTCAAGTTCGCAACTTTGTCTTAAGATCTATATTCAAGATTCAATCAACTTCAGTTCAGTGGTCACTACTGGTTTAAGGATTTAAAGTTCTAGTTCTTCTATAATGATGTTGCTCATATCCAAGCTTTCTCCTAGCTTGAGGGGAGTGTTGAGAAGCACAAGTATTTAAATTGTAGATCCAGTTTGAGGGGAGTATTGAGATGCACTAACTTAGAATTAATTATTAATTAATATTATATTTTATTATTTATTTAATTAATTATCTAAAATTAAGTTTGGATATTATTTAGGCTCAGATTTGAATATTAAATTATCATATCTTAAAAGAATAAATTTGAGACATTAAGATTAGGATAGGATAATATTATCATATCTTAGAAAAATAAATCTGAGATATTAGTATTACAATAAATTTTAGATTTAGCATATTAGCTTATATTTTTACCTATATAAAGGCTTATTTGTATTCTCATTTATTCAATGATTAATAATATTTTGAGGCTTTATTTTTCCTCCACTTTCAATCTTTCAAATTTTCACACTTCTCGTTATAAGCAAGGCCATGCTGTCAAGTCTCTGTTGTAATACTAATTTATGCTGTCACTCACATTGTAAAATGCTCAGTGCAGATGCTGATGTTCGACTGGCTAGGAGGATCAAGCGTGATACGGTTCAGAAGGGTCGGGATATTGGTGCTGTGCTTGATCAGGTATCAAATTTTAGTCACATCAGTTGCAATACCATGAAGACCATTTTATTTTATCATTTATTTGTTTGTTTGTTTGCTTGTTTATTATTATTAGTTTAAATTTTTCTGCGTTTCAAGACATAGCAATGTTAAGAATTGAGTAATTTAGTTTAGTGCTGCCAATTAGTTACAGTAAAAGATCCTTGGTAAGAGAACACAAATTGTTCAGTTCTTGTGGGTTTGGATTACTGGGAATTTTTTAATGCATATGGTTATAAGGGTCAATGTCATGAAGTCTTCATGATCAGATGCTGATGTTTTTATGTATTTTATAAATTCTGATAGCTGACTTTATTTGATGCAGTATTCTAAATTTGTAAAGCCAGCTTTTGATGACTTTATTCTTCCAACAAAGAAGTATGCTGATATCATTATTCCCCGTGGAGGAGACAATCATGTAGCAATTGATTTAATTGTACAGCATATACGCACAAAACTTGGTCAGCATGATCTATGTAAAATATATCCTAACCTTTATGTTATTCAATCAACTTTTCAGGTACTCACTTCTCACTTTTATTTTGACCCCTCCACCTGGACCTCCAAACACTGGTTTCTTATAGTGGTTTAATCAGCACCGTAATTACTATTATGCAGATACGGGGTATGCATACCCTGATACGTGATTCTCAAATAAAAACGCATGATTTTGTATTTTATTCTGACCGTTTGATTCGTCTGGTAGGTGTAGAGTTTCATCAGTTTATTTCTTAATTTAGTGGTGGCATGACTTTTTTATTTGGGGTAAATTATTACTGATTATGACTTCTGCACTTGACCAGGTTGTTGAACATGGCCTGGGACATCTACCATTTACAGAAAAACAAGTAATCACTCCGACTGGTAAGCTGCTCTATTTTGTTGTTCACCTTGTAAACTTATTGTGTGATAAGTAATGTTCAGCACTTGTGCGTGTCTGTGACCATGTAGGTGTTCAGTTAACAGTTTATGGTTGAGGTTTTCCCTTTCTTTTACTTAGTTCCTTTTTTTAATTATTTTTTAAAATGTTTTGCCAAGCACTGGCCATTTCAGTTGCTGAACTGAGTAGTAGCTGAGTTACCCAGTATACATGTGTATAGTCGGGTAGAAAGGCCTATAGTTATAGTTTTTGTATCAAAGTATAAATTATCATTACCAGCTAATGTTGATTCAATGAATATTCTCTATAGCCAAGCTATTTTAGTTTTATGCCATACACCTATTCTACATGAATGCGGTGGAATGATTTAATATGATCACAATATTTCTACTTCTGGGGAACTTCTTCTGTTCTTCATATTACGGGAATCAAAGCTGCATCTTCTTGTTGTACTTGAGATGTTCTTTCCTCATGATTTTGGTCGTAGCAATTACTGTGCTGAGCAATGGGCTTTTGTGTCCATCTTCATTTAACTGTCATTGTTGTTCTGTTATTTTCTAAAGAGAAAAAGTTTATTAGTGTGATTGTTTATTCTTGAACTTCATTGTGAATTCTTATTAACTGCAGGGTCTGTGTACACTGGTGTCGATTTCTGTAAGAGGTTATGTGGAGTCTCTGTTGTCAGGAGGTATCAGTTAGTCCTATTTTCAAAGCTGAAATCACTTGACAATTAAGATGTCAGCATTTTACTTCCGAAGATGTCAATATCAAAATATCTCCTCTTGGTTATCCATGAGTGAAATGAATAAAAAGAAAGATCATCTGTTTAGTCTTTGTAGTTTGTTGAATTTTTTTTTTAAAAAGTTTACATAACAAGTATTTAGTAATACCCTGTTTTATACGTCTTAAGCAATGACTCCTTTTTTCCCCTCCTTATCTTTTGTGAATTTATGTGCTGACATTTTTCCTAAAAAAGTATTGTTTGGAAAATATTCTGTCCTTGTGTTGATATCTGCCGATATATTGTCAGCGGAGAGAGTATGGAGAATGCTTTACGAGCATGCTGTAAAGGCATCAAGATTGGCAAAATTCTTATTCATAGAGAAGGGGAAGGGGATAACAGTCAGCAGGTGTGTGCATCTTTTGTATCCTATGTATGGATACATTTCTATGTTTAATTGTTTATCACAGTTCATGATCCCTGACTTCCTATATTTAATATTGGGCAGCTGATATATGAAAAATTGCCTAATGATATCTCAGATAGGCACGTGTTACTGTTGGATCCCATCCTAGGCACAGGTTTGTCATTCTCATTGTGTTCATATTTCTTTGGGGGAATTACCATGTGGTCCCAAAGGATTTAATTATCCAAAAATCCTAATGACAATTAAGGAGTTAACAATAACAAGTTTCATGCTGGAATTGATAACAAGTTTATGCTACTTGAGAATTTTTAGCGATTAAATCTTTTCCTTGAGATTTCATAATAATTCCCCTATTTCTTAGCTACTTTAAGTTACAATTGGTTTTCACACATTCTCACTAGAAAATATGAGTTAGAAACCGTCTGTTCCGCACCAGTCAACATAATCTGAGAAAGACAAGTATGATTATTTTTTGGTTCGTCATCTCGGTGAATGTACGAACAAATTCTTCTGCAGGAAATTCGGCTGTTCAAGCAATCTCTTTACTAATAAAAAAGGGCGTGCCAGAGTCCAACATCATATTTCTCAATCTCATATCAGTAAGATCCTGCTATGTTTAATTATTCTCTCACCATCATATTTTTCTCCTCTCATGCTTTCTTTCTTTTGCCATGGTAATTATAGTTCTCATTTTGCCAGGCACCCCAAGGTGTGCATGTGGTCTGCAAAGCGTTTCCCAAAATAAAAATCGTGACTTCCGAGATCGAGTTGGGCCTGAATAAAGACTTCCGTGTTGTACCGGGCATGGGCGAGTTTGGGGACCGGTATTTTGGCACAGATGATGATCAGCAGGTGGTGGTCCCTTCACAGTAGTTATATTTTGCATATGCAAGACATTGGGAAAAGGTTGAAATTTGCTGAAGTCATGTTGTGCTGGAAACGGAAGCTCAATTTTATACTCATCTGGGCCTACAATCATAGTGTTGTGACCAAGTTGCCTTGTTAATGGGAATTCTTCAATGCAATTTTTGACCTTTTTGGTTTGTACCAGAATTGCTCTTTAGATTTTGGTTTCTTTTCCAGGTACTGGTTGGTATAATATCTAGATGCATTTATGAACCTAGAGATTTAATCTATAGAAATGAATGTATATAAATCACTTGAATTAATTACTTTTGCTTTTGACTGCATTTTGGTCCCCTAAATTTTTGTGCTGGTTTACAGCTTCTGTAACTCTCAAACAATAGCTTGTGCCTGCCAGTGAGCTTGCTGGGCAGCTTGGGCCAGTCAGCCATCTGGCTTTATATAGTGGCTCGGCGTGGTAGGGCTATTTTTTGGGCCCAATTTAATCACCCAGCCCAAAATAATGAGGTTGGACCAGATTCACTGGACCAACATGGGCTATGAATAATTCTTTTTGGAATGTAAATGTAAGCCTACGCTTGAAAGTTCCAAGATGGTTTGTATCAAAAAAAAAAAAAAAAGTTCCAAGATGGTACTCAATCATACAACAACATTGGGGTTCCTGGTTTATATCCCCATCTAATGTAAGTGCTAGTTTGAATTTGCTTATGATAAGCACGTTTAAGAAAGCCGAGATAACTTTTTTCACATACTTACTTTGTAAATTGTGAAAAGTTAGATTAGAGTTTTAAATCGTTAATTCAAACAAAAATTAAATTGGTTTAAAAACTAGTGGATCCTGAATGATCATGAATAATAGTAAAATCTTGGCTTATATCATGGCCCATCTGAGCAAAGATAATAAGCACATTTTAAGCTTTTCTTATGTAGGAATGAATAATCTCAAGATCTCAACTTGTATGGATGGGGCATCTTACTTCCTGTATGGTCACTTAAAGGATGAGACGAGCCACAATCAACTAACATTTGCCATGTTATCAGTCAAATTGTTCGCGAATTCTGGATCAACCTACCTAAACTAGGCGTGCCCCACAACAAAAATAATAAAGATTGAAAAAAAATGAAGGGAAAATTGTATTTAGGTATTGTGGAATGAATTAAATTTTAAAAAAGTTTTGGGAAATGGCAAAATTATTGTGAAGTCCCATAGACCTGAGATTAATTTTTTTCAATTGTTCCCCTTTCATATCTGACTATACTCTGTCATTCACATTTTATAACAACCTTCTAATGCTCATTCTTTTTTACTACACTCAATTAAACACAACATAAATTCATATAAATTGAAAATAAATTTTAAAATCCTAAGTAAACACAATGAACCCACAATTAAGATGAAAAAAAAATCCATGCTATCATGATCCTTGTTTTCATGATCTAGCTACCCCTGATTGAACAAGTGTATGGACTTCATCAATGAAAAGAACGACATCACCTGGATTAGAAGAAAACCTCTATTCAACTACTTTTGTTTTGTTCAAATGTTTTCACCTGCTTCTATTATTTCTTTTATTAATTTTGTAACACATTCCTCCGAAGAAGAAAGTTGACCAAGAGAAGAAGAGATAAGTAGAGGGACAAAGAGAGCTGGAATCGAAGGGATAATGAGTTATGAGGAGCTCACTTATTGCCGAGGAGACTTTGGAGCTTGATGATGAGCTCATCTTCTTTAGTAAAATTGCTACGTTTGGGGTCGGGACAGGTAATTTAATTCTTTAGTAAAATTCTTTAGTAAAATTGCTACGTTAATTAATTAAAAAAAATTAATCTCAAGTCTCACTTTACAATAATTTTATAATTTTTTAAAAATATTTTTAATTTAATTCTTTCTATGAAAGTTAGATGCAATTTTCTCAAAAATTAAATTAAAAAGATTTGTTTTCAGAAGATAAAACGCATAGGATAATAATAGTCTTAGACTATATCGTTAATTAACAGATTAAAAATTCGTGCGCAAAAACAAAAAAGAATAAAAAACAAAAAGCCTTTTCGCCAATATGCGGTGGCTATCACTAGCAAAACAGAAATAAAGGTTTAAAGTTTATGTGCGGATTTGAAGGGCTTGCTTTTGTAAAGAAGGGCCAGCCTACTCAGCGAGACAGACTTTTGAGAATTCTTTTTGAGTCACTATATTTTCATGCAAAAATTATCGAAAATTAGTATGAGTGATAAATAATTTAGTATTATTTAAATAAAATTTTGAGTTCGAGTCTTAATATATACAGAAATTCTCGTTGAGAAACTTACCCACTATAGCTATGTGCACGACGCGGGTCAGATCCGGATATAGTCGGAGCAAAATTCTGATAAACCGAGTGGGCAACTAAATAAAATATTTTCATGCAAAAACTAAAATAGATTATGTTTTGGTACGGTTACCAAACAGATTATATTTTGGTCGATTCTCCTAAATTCATTTAAACAATTTAGTTATTTTTTTATTGCTAAATGCAAATGACAATCCTCCCACCAAAACTAGCATCGAGAACTGATGAGATTCATCCTTTAAGAAGAAATATATTATTAAATGATTTAAATTTTTTGAACTACCAAATCAATACTTTCTTAAGCTAACTGTTCAGTCACTGGGTGATCATTTCAAAATTTTTAAACCATTGTGTTATAAAAAAATTGACACAGTTCGAAAAATTAAGAGGAATTGCCATGTGATCTTACAAGGTAGATAAAAACATTTTAAGAATAATTTCAATATATATATAATATTTTTAGATGAAACAAATTCACTGAACTAATAAAAATTATAAATATTAAATATCTTTAATTTCTTCAAAGTAATTTTTGTTTAAGATTTTAGCACCCCAAACTCTGGCACCCTTTGACTTCTAATGAGTTTGATTTAAGAAAATACGTAGTGAAATTAAAAACTTTTAATCAATTTTACTTTTTCTTTTGTTATATTTTATGTTTATTAAAAAATTTGAACCCTACATTTTTTAAAATTAAATTCATAAAAAGTTTCTCCCTTTTCCCTCCCTCCTACTAAACAAGGGAGGTACAGCATTTGACTCTATTCTCCCTTCCCTATAGAGAAATGTTATGCTGGGATAAAATTTAAGGGGGGAAAAACGAGGGCTGAAATGTAAAATACAGGTTTTGTTAAGATGAATTAAAGTTTAAATTTTTGTCTGCCTATAACGTTGAGAATGACGAGTTTGGGTAAGGACAGAGTTAAGTTAGGGGTAAAATTAAAAAAACCAATCGAGGGCTGAAATGTAAAATACAGTTTTTGTCACCGTCACCGTCTGGTTAGGTCGGACAGGTCATGTCTGGATCGAATATGAAGCAAAAGAGATTCCATTTTTGGTAAGCATCAATCTATCTTTCTTCTTTTACCCATCTATCAAACACTTGACTGTATCATTCTTACACACACTCGTATTTAACAATATGTCCAGGATCAATCTATTATTTCTTTTCTATATCTAAAATTCTAAATCCATATATTATAAACTTTCTAGAAATTAAAGCAACAGATTTTTACAGCCAAAAATCATCTTCTTCATCGCTTTGTTATGCACATTCTGGTTACTTGAACTCCGGCCGGTGGACCAGTCATCTCAATCTGGCATGTGCTATGGATCCAGAAAGACAAATGAATGAACCCCACAATGGCTCTCACCCTAAAGGTTGCCCTCACGTTGTAGTTCACCTTGTTGCTCTGAACTTGCCTCTGAAGCTTCACCCCTAGATCCTGAGGCAGAAACACCAAGCTCGAAATGAAGCGAATCGATTGCAACCTCGTTTCCCTTCTCCTCTGCGTGAACGGCTGAATCGCTTGACTCGATATTACCCTGTCAGCGAAGAAAAGATCGATGACACCAGAGTCAAATCTCACGTCGATTCTCCTATTAGGGTTCGAGAAATTCGCGAGCAGAACAAAATCTCCGTTCAGATACTCCGGGGAGTCGAAGTAAACGACGTTGAGGCTCGAATTGGAAATGTCGAATATAGGATTTCGCGGTTTCATGGTGAGGAAGATGATAAGCGTTGCGATTCCGAAGAAGATGAGGAGGATGCTGAATATGAGGCACAAAACTGCAGCAAACCATACCGCTGGGTTAGTTCTTCGAACTCTTGGTTGTCTCAGTGTTGTTGATAGTCTACTATACTGTTTTGTAACAAAATTTGGTGATTCTAATTCCACACAAGTTTGGTTTCTGGATTGTTTTGATACTGGGATTTGGTCAATAGAATTTGGCTTGATTGGCGTAGTGGGTAGGGATGCAGATGCTGGTTGAGGTGGGAGATCAGGCATGTTTGGGTAGAGCACTGCTAGAAGAGGCTACTAACTAACGCACAATTGAAGAAGCAGGCAATGAGAGAGAAGTTCATGCAGATGAGGATGATGATGAATATGTTAATTTATTACAAATTGGGGTGGTGGATTAAGGAAAGTAAAAGAGGGAAAGAAGCTTTTAAATTGAGTGGTAGTGGGGGGGGTTGGTGGGGTCAGTGTGTTTCTTTCGGTATTGGGAAAAGTTTGGTGGAAGCTAAAGTTAAAGCCAAATCAATGTTTGTGTTTTTGAAAGTTTTGCTTTTGGTGCATAGCTATGGCTGAGAAAACAGAAAAGTCTTAGGGTTATAGTTCCACAGAGAACTCTCATTCTTTTATTGCTCTTGCTTTTTTAAGTTCTCAAGTTTGTGTTTGAACGGGCAATGTTTAGGGGGAATCTTTGAAACTAGTCAAATCAATGAAGGGCTTAGATCAAAGCCTGCATACCAGTCATTACATAATGTTGCTTTATGATATCAAAACTTGTGCACATGGAAGAGTTGGAGGATGTTTAATCGCTAAGGAATTGTATACACTATTCAGAAAGTGAGTCATCTTGAGTACAACAATCAATCAATCAATCTTGAATCATGGAGGCTAATGATCAATTCAGGTGTACTTTTTGGTGAGTCTCCATCATGAAAGTTCTATTCAATTATATGCTTATTGGGGCTCCTTTATCTATCTGGCCCTAAATAAACAGGGTTTACTCCTGCACAGCCTCGAGTACTGAAAATCACGGATTAAAAAACTGCCAAAGATTGGAATACAAATCTCTCTCACTACTTTATTATCAGATTTAGAAATGATGAGTATGAAAGAAACAAGCAGAAGACCATAGAAAGGAAATATAAATGAATAAAGCACACAAATCTACCATCTAGAGAAGGCGAGAATATCAAATTGTTTTTTTTTTTTTGATAAATAGAATATCCATTTGATATTTACATTGTTTTGTCTTATTGGATTAAACACTAGATCCTGGGGAAACGGGGATAGTTTTTGCTACTTGCTAGTGTGCCTCGGGCCTGGTTGTGCAAATCAAGCCCGCTGGGTTTGACATGACATATCGAGACTGGAAAGTGCCACCGAGCCAAGATTTTTAATATTTCATGCTCAATAGACCTTGCGATACATTCTGATCCGGTGGAAGAAACCCAATTTACTTCACTTTAAGGTTCATGCCCACGTTGGGCTCTGCTGTTGGGACTGGACCTGCACTTGAAACCACTCATCTCCCTCCTCCATGTTAGTAAATGTGTTCTTTCATTGTATCAAAAAAAAAAAAAAAAAGTAAATGTGTTCTTTCAAATCTCATACAGAGTCATAAGGCTATCCTATACAGCAAAATTTTATTAGGAGACTCACCTATTATAGTCAGATGTATGACACGAGTCGAATCCGGATATAGTCAGGATAAAATTCCAGTGAACTGGGTGGGTAACAAAAAAAAAAAATCTCATACGGAGTCATAGGGCTATCCCTAACTTTGGTAGGGGCTGATGCTGAATCTATTTAAATTTTTTTGTAACAAAAAAAATCTCATTCAGTACATGTTACTGTTCAGATTACAATGTTGGTTTTGGTCTCTAGAACATGAGCAAATAAATTTTTACTGGTCGAATTTTTTTTGGGGCAAGAATATGTAAATAAATTGTTAGTTATGGAATATTTTCCCCAAATTTGTGTTTTTTCTACTACATAGTTGAATTGAAGCTTTGAAAATGCTGAAATGTCTAGAGTTGCTTTGGATAACAAAGGGATTGGTTGTTGTGTTTTGTAGATGGTATTTTTTGGAAGAACCATTGAAGGGTGGGTTGCAAAACAGACATTGCAAGTTTGGTTGGTTGACTGCTTTGCTTGCTATTTCTTCAGTTTGAGACTTCCCTCCTAAACAAATAAATTGGAAGAGTGAAAAGGGTCATGTCCTTCATGAATCTATCCCCATGCTTTGATTCAATCGAAAAGACCCTTTACTTTTGAAGAGGTGAAGCCAGGGGGGCATCCCAATATCGTTAATGTCAAGAGGTGGAAGCTTGTTCAGGATCCTTCATGGTGCATAAATAAAGTAACTCCAACAGGATGGAAGGTAATCTGTTGTAGATGATCTGCACTGAGGATCTGAGACCCTTATGTACTTAAGGTGTGTTGGGGAGAGCGTTTAGGGGCCCAAACGCTTAGCCCCACCACCACAAGTCACTTTTTGCAAAATATTCGTGTTTAGTTCCCTGTTTTTACAACCTGGTTTTTAGATTCAAATAGGCCTCTAGGTGTTGGGAATTGGAAGACACGCAGCGGAAATTAACTTTAAAAAATTTTTTCATTCCCAGCCAGGATCTACCGAATGTGTTTAAGTCAAGGAGAAAGAAGTGTTACCTTCGGTATTCGAGCTTTGGTCGCGACCTCAGTGTCCTCTAGTCGCGACTCCTCGCCTCTGGAACTTTCAGTCGCGACCCCCTCAGCTTCTAGTCGCGACCTGTCGTCTCTGGAGTTGTTAGTCGCGACCTATTCTGCTTCACGTCGCGACCGGACGTCTCTGGAGTTTGTAGTCGCGACTTCGTCAGCTTCAAGTCGCGACCTGTCTCCTCTTTTCGGATTTCTGACATTCAGATGCCCGTATGGTCGCGACCTTAGTATCAATAGGTCGCGACCTTGCTTCGTGTCTGGTCGATGGCAAGAAGTCGACAGCTTAGATCGGCTTCCTCTACCGGTATCCACACGAACAGCGTTCCAATCGCGAACGACGTGCTAGCGCCTCTTGTCCCTCTAGGGCTTTCTAGAGATTCCGTCCTCACCGTCTCTATTTCGGCAGTTTCTTATCTGCAAACCTTTTGCACTCTCCCTGCCCCTTTTCTCACGTCTGAATGTGTGTGTAGAGATGTGTAGAACCCTAACTCCTAATGTCAAATATATAGGATGCTATCGGGCTTCTAATTGGGCAGGGCTTCAGAATTAATCTTATATTAATTCTGAATTAATACAATATCATATATTGCATAATTTAATAAGAAACTAATTAAATAAATATGGTTTATATTAAATCCGTCTCATAGATTTAATTCACCTATTTATTTAATTTAAAATAAAGATAAGACAGAATTATATTTGATTTATTCTCATAAATCATTTGAGATATCTTATCAATTTGAATTTCAAATTCAAATAGATCATATCCATTTAAATTCAACTTCAAAAGTGATAGAAATTTAATTTATCCTTATAAATTAAATCTTACAAATATCTCTTATATTATATATATAATATATATATATACAAATTTATATATATATAAAATATATATCCACTCTAGATTATTCATTGAATCTAGACATCTCTTAGATTCAATGAATCTGGATATCATAGCTCATATTGGGCTGTTTTGTGTGCGACCCTGTAGGCCCATATGAAGTTGGCAGTGGGCCAGTTACTATACTGACTCACAAGTCGTAAGCGGTCTCTAGCAAGGCATTACGACTACCCAAAACATATGAGGATCGATAAACGATGTAACCTTTCATACAACCATATCACGTCCCTTTTGTCACACGATATTTCGGTCAAGGATGAGGCATGGAGAATGTCATCCTCCTATTCCTGACCGTTACTTTCTCGATCCCTGAGTAGTCTGAATATAGAAATGGAACTACCCTTCCATTCCAGTATGGCCATACATTTCTCAGACTCACTCATCGAGGGGCCCAGTCATATCTCTCTACGAATGTGAGGGACAAATTCCATCTTGACCATTCACATTCCTCCGCATGAAAAATCACTAAGCCCGAGCATAGCCTTTATGATCACTCGGTCAAAAGTGACTTTTGACTAGGTAAAAGCTGAGCGTTTGTCATGTAGTAATCTATGATGATCTCAGGTCAAAGGGCATAGTGGCATGGCTTGTATATGAGAGAAGCTTATGACTTGACCCATGCAGCTCTCTCATAGCGGGTCGGTCCAATACCCTGTACTCTTACATGTGCTTATGACTTTGATTTATATCTCTATATATCTTCAAAGTCATACTGGTCTTCTTTCATCTCTGCTCCCGCATAGATGACCGACCAGGGACATTTAGGATAAGATCACGAGTTATCCAAGGATTGTCATCATAGTAAACATGCAAATAATATGATAACATAATTAAGAAATTCATAAATCAACAATATTTATAAGATAATGATTGGCCCCTAGGGCACAATCTCCAACACTAGGATGGAGTTATTTTTTTAGTTTCTAACTTCAGGTGTCTTTATCTTCACTTCTTTTTCCCCTTGCGAGTCTTAATCTAAATAAATTTTTGTTAAACAGATTTTTTTATAAAAATCAATCCAAATATAAATCGTATTATACTATCTAACTTTTATCCAGTCTTATATATTCTTTCCGATCTTAAATATAATATCTAAGACCTAGTTTGTAGTGGAGTTGTGAAGGGTAGTATTTACTCCCTCTGGTACTGGATAAAAGAGCTAATTGAATTTTTTGGGTAGATTAAAGAAGTTAAACAAATCAATTAATTATGACCAAATCAAATTTCTCAACAAAAATTCATAGTATATATTACTTAATCTATCTAAATTAGTTAACTAGCTCTTATATTAATTATAATTAACTAATTTATTTAGTTTTATTAATTTATCTAATAAAATCAACTAGCTCTTAAGGGATAATATGCTTTTTGTCTAGTCAAATCAAAGCAGTGTCTTGATTTGATTAAAACAAACACCTTAACCTTTTCTTTTATTTTTTTTATAAGAATTTTTGAAAATAGGCGGGATTCACCTATGATATAAGGATAGGACAAAATCTTCCTTTTTTTTAAGTAATACTAATATCAGCAGGGTGCGCTGTCAATTATCTTTTAGCATAAATTTAAGCACTCAAGAGTTAGGATGCCTCCCTAAGTGATGTGATTAGAACTACAATAAAGTGGTACTCTTTAGAAATTGAACACGCTCTAAATAGTCATATATCTCACTATTTTATTAGTTGAACACATGGACGATAACCTTGAGCATATAAGTCATTTTCTTAAAAAAATATTGGCTATCTAATTTTGTCAAATTTATAGCATCAAATCGAAATCCGCTCTTCCAGGGGACAAAACCCAGTTTAGCAATGACAGAGTTGGCTCTCGATCCTAAAATTGGGTTGTTGGGCCGATTTGTAGGGTTCTGCTCGGCAAGCACTTGGTTGATGAAGCCCAATTTTGTTTCCAGCGTTTTTTAAATACATCAAGGGTGTGTTTGGATTAGCTTTTAGAGAATAGATTTTGGAGAATAGATTTTGGGAAGAATAGATTTTGGAAATAAAGATGTTTGGATGATTAGTAGTAGAATTACTTTTTATATTGATAAATTACCAAAAAGGGTATGATTTGATTAAAAGTAAGAGAGAGGAAAGATGATAGAGAAGAAAGAGGAGAGAGAAGAGAGTGTAGAGAGGAGAGAGGATAGATGAGAGAGAGAAAGAGAGATAAGAGAAGAGAGAGGAAAAAGTAAAAGAGAGATAAGAGAAGAGAGAGGAGAGAGGGTATAAGAAAAAGTAGGGGTAGAATAGTAATTGGATAATCCATAACCTAGGTTTCAAACCAAAAGCTATTTTCAGTGGCTTATTCAAAACTTAGGTTTCAAACCGATGTTTTGTCCAAAATCAATTCTCAACAAAAATTGCTGTTTGTGTAAAAATTTTCTAAACCGCGGTTTTGCCCCAAAATTGATTCCCCACCGCTGTGCCAAACACACACCAAATCATATAGGCATACCAACGGGGATTGGTCCGAGTGATAAGCGGCTCGGTATCACTTAAACGAGATCTTGAGTTCGAGTCTTGATGTATGCAAAAAATTCCCGTTAGGAGACTCACTTACTATAACCAGGTACGCGACGTGGGTCGGATCCAGATGTAGTCGAAACAAAGCTCCGGTGAACCGGGTGAGCAACAAAAAAAAATCGTATAGGCATATGGATAACTTAAAAAATAACTAATTTATAAATATTAAAAAATTAATTAAATTAATTATTTATAATAAAATTTTTTTAAATACTCTTTAACCAATTATATCTATTAATAAGAATTTTAGAATTAATCCTTAAGTTATTGGTCATTTGATATTATCATGTTTCTAAAAAAAATCTAATTTAATATGTAATTAATAAAGATAGTTTAAAATAATTTTTAAATTTAAAAAATAAAATAAATTAAA
Source organism: Leucaena leucocephala (assembly GCA_037074615.1). Classification (NCBI taxonomy): domain Eukaryota; kingdom Viridiplantae; phylum Streptophyta; class Magnoliopsida; order Fabales; family Fabaceae; genus Leucaena; species Leucaena leucocephala. The sequence continues at coordinate 10,360,014 of CM073540.1, read as the reverse complement.
ATTTTATATTTAAGATAAAAAATTTATTAATTAATTTTTATATTCACAATGGAGGAATACTATATTATATTTTAAAATGTACTGCGACAAATTCAATTTTGTCAATACTTTTTGGTAATCAACAAGGAAAAAAAGTGTCAACAAAAATAGGAATAGGCTAGAAAAAATCAATCATATTTTACGTAATTATAAGAAATGAAATAATATATTAACAAAAAATGTTGTACATGTGGATTTTTTAATAATTTAAAAATAGTTACCGTTGAAGATATTTTTTGTCCGTTTGGGGGGAAATATGATCATAAAATTTAATAAATGTAATTAATAATAAAATTTTGAATTGTTTCTTGCAAAATCGGTTATCACGGCTCAAAGGCTATCGAGCAAAAAAGACGATTCATTTGCCAGTTGCTATTATGAATATCGTCGATCCCGTCACGGCTCAGAAGACGTTTCACTCAAAATTTTGAATTGCTCTTCAGTCTCTGGGAAGTCTCGTTTCCGGAAAGCTTGTTACACAATGCAAAGGAGAGAGTGGAGAGGCCGAATTTGAGCAATGTAGGAGAAGAATCGGAAGAAAAATGGTGGAAATATTATTCATCGCACCATCAAATATAGTTGGTGGGTGAGGGTGATTTCTCCTTTTCCCTTTGGTTGGCTCGATCTCTTGGCTCAGCTTCCAACATTGTTGCTTCGTCCCTTGATTTATATGGTCTCCTTCTCTCTCTCTCTCTCTCTCTCTATCTATCTTTACTTGCGTTTATGTCTCTTTCTTCAGTTTTTCGTGGTGACTGTGATTATCTTTAATACAGGGGCTGAATATTGTACAATAGTATATGGGTTTTGATGAATGATGATGCTTCTGTAATACTACTGAATTAAGTTATCGCTCGAACTTCTGCTATTCACTTGGTCGTTTGGAAAACGATGAAAATTATATATTAATAATTTATTGTCGCTTGCTCTTTGTCCTAATCCAAACGAAGCCAAGCTATGATTTGGGATCTCGTTGAAGCAATCATTGATTATGTATAGCTTTTCAACATCTGGGCTTTTCTTTTTTTAACTGCGGTTTGTGTATCCTACTAAGAATTTCCAGGAGGAGTCAAGCGAAATTGATTCTTGATTTTCTTTTGGCAACCTACTTGTTTCTTCCTACTTCTTTAAAATCTTTGGCCAGAACTCTGGTTCTCCACCGTTTGAGGGGCAAAATTTCAATGAAATCTTATAAATTATTGTTAATTAAGTGTTTGTACTTTTCTTCATGTTATCCAGCTTGTAGATTCTATCAATCTAGTTTACTCTTTAGCCTACAGTGTTGAGTGTGCTTAGTAGGGCATCTTATCTATGTCATTAAACAAGAGATGTTCCAGTAGAATACATAGAATTTGAAAAATAATAAGTTAGATTGTGTGGGAGTGTGTGTGTGTATTAAGATTAAGATATCGAGGATGTTTGTTCTTTTTCTGTTGATTAAATTTATAATTATTGTTAATATAGTAGTGCATATGATCTGTCATCAAACAAATGATTCTACTTGCTATAGATTGTGTTGTGTGTGTTAAGATTAAGATAATGAAGATGTTCATACTTTTTCTGTCCATTAAGATGCTGTTCGAGAGAAGTACAAAGGGGTCAAGTCAAATTTAGATAAGTTACAAAAGTTTGCAGCATGTGTGTTACATGGTGTGGATGCAACCCGAATGAAGCTTCAATCAGACTTGAAAGTGAGGGGATTTGATAGAATTATTTTCAACTTTCCTCATGCAGGCTTTCATGGCGCAGAAGAAAGCTTGGACCAAATTCGGTGAGTTCTTCAATAGGATTCATTTTATTGTTGATTAAACCTTTATGATTTATATGGTCAACATATAATTAATGGAAGTGCCAGATTTATAGTGTAAAAAAATTGTTGTTGGGGTTCTTTTCCACAGTTATACTGTTTAATTAAGTTTTTAGGCCAATGTTGTAGAGAATATAAATGAAAAGATTTTTATCCTTTCTAAGATTGTGCCTGACTTGACCATCACTGTTCCTCAGAATCTGATTTTCGATAGATAGAATAAGTGGCAATCCTGATATCTTATTCCTACAGATTAATCTAATAATGGTTCTGTTGTTCTGTTTTTTTTTTTGAGGTACTTTTTGGCATATGAGAATTTTAGTTTTGCAAGCTTGTGGGAACTTATTTTATACACAGTTGAAAAAGACAAATATGAAATTGCTATATGCTATAAATAATCGTACAAACACTACTTCCCTCAACCTTCTCTTATGTATTATATAAAATAAGATTCCCATATGTTGTAATAATATACCCCTTTTCAAATAAATGAGTATATGACACATACTTGCCCATACTTCTCTTTATTTCCATATGTGCCTCACTTGGAATGGTGCCTCTCATCTCATATGAATATTGTTGAGCATAATAGTTACATGCACATGCTTGCATGCAGGTATAGTGTATGTGTGTGCGTGCATGCTTGGGTTTGTGTGGTGTAGTGGGAGATGTCTACAAGCATGTGGGTGTGCACACATGGGTTTGTTTGCACGTGCAAATTAGATAGATTTATAAAATAGTGGAAGAATTTTAGTTATTTAATCTCTATAGATTAAAATGATTATTAAAGTTCTTATTAAGCTATGTGCATATATATATTTTAAATGCATTTAATATTTGTTATTAGCACGTTGTACTTGAAGACTGGCCAAACTATCCCTATTATTGTTGCATGTATAATATAATCCTATATGGCATTATAAAATATCAATTGTAATTAAGTGTGCAGCCATAACTTATCTTTACTTATAGGTAGATAATTATAGTTGCATATCTAATTAAGATGGAATAGAATGGTCTTATATTTTCTAAGTAGTCCATAGGTATTAGAAAATATGAATGCATTCTAGTTTCATCAAATTTTAGATAAATACATGCTATGTTAGTATTTTTATCCACTGGTAGATATTAATGATACGTATTTATATTTTGTGTGCTTTATTTGTGTTAAGCATACATGGCACAATAATTGTGCTTGCTTCAAAATTTTGTGAGTTCATTTGTTCTTTCCAAATTTGTAGTTCCTATTGCTACCCATACGATTGTTACTGATGTTAGTAACAAAATTATCCTGGATGATACTAACTATCCTGATTTGAAGGATGATGTTTTTATTGGTTGACATACCAATGACAGCAAGGGAGATAACTCAAGAGAGATAACCAGCAAACTATGAGAGGTTTTGTATAATATTCTTGCTTGTATTGCTTCATTATTGTGTTACATATATATACACATATGAGATGATTCTAGAGACTGATTTATAGGGATCCTATAATCTGTACAATAAATGCAAATCACCCATTATCCTCCTAATTAATAGATATAATAGCAAATCACTCACAATCCTCCTAATAAATAGATATAACAGTAAATCACCCATAATCCTCCTAATTAATATATTCTCCTATAATCCCTCCTATCATCTCTCCATTTAATGCTAATATTTACAACACTCCCCCTCAAATTGGAGCATAGATATTTATCATGTCCAACTTGCTAACCAGATATTCGAATTTATCTCGGGTCAACCTTTTTGTAAGCATATCTGCTATTTGTTCTTTTGAAGGAATGTATTTGAGATCAATTGTCTTTGCATCAATCTTCTCTTGTATGAAGTGCCTGTCAATCTCTACATGTTTTGTCCTATCATGCTGGATTGGGTTATGTGACATGTTGATAGCTGCCATGTTGTCTGAGTGTAATCTAATAGGTAGTTTCATCGGCATTCTCAATTCTTCTAATACCCGCTTTACCCACAGACCTTCACAGATTCCAAGGGTTATAGCTCTAAACTCAGCTTCAGCGCTGCTTCTAGCAACCACACTTTGCTTTTTGCTACGCCAAGTGACTAGATTTCCCCATACATAGGTAACATAACCTGAGGTGGACCTCCTATCATCTTGATCACTTGCCCAGTCAGTATCTGTTAACATCTCTACACTTTTTTTATCAGATTTTTTAAACAAGAGGCCTAACCCAGGAGAGCCCTTCAAGTATCCAAGAATTCTGTAAACTTCATTTAAGTACTTTTGTTTGGGGTCATGTGAACGTTGACTCACCATACTAACAGCATAAGCAATGTCTGGTCGAGTATGAGATAAGTAGATTAATTTTTCTACCATGCGCTGATATCTCCCCATATCTACAGCTTTTCCTAGGTCTTCATCATCGCTGATTTTATCGGCCCGTATCGAAGTATCACTTAGTCTGCAGCCAAGTATACATGTTTCTTCTAAGAGATCTAGTATGTACTTCTTCTGCGAGATACTGATCCCTTTTTTAGATCGGGCGACCTCCATACCTAGGAAATACTTCATTTGTCCTAGGTCTTTAACCTGGAATTCTTTATTCATGCTTTCTTGACCCTGTTAATCTCTGTTGGATCATCACCTGTGAGAACAATGTCATCGACATATACTGCCAATACCTCAATTTTTCCATTTAGATGCTTGAAGAATAGGGTGTGACTCTGTCCCTGTGTATAGGTTTGAGCTTTAAGTACCCTGGTAAATCTCTCAAACCAAACTCGAGGAGATTGTTTTAAGCCGTACAATGATTTCTTCAGTCTGCACACTTGATTTTCCTTTCTTCCAGAGAATCCAGGAGGCATTTTCATGTATATTTCTTCCTTCAATTTCCCATTTAAGAATGCATTTTTGACATCCATCTGGTGCAGAGGCTAGTCTAGATTAGCAGCCACGGAGAATAAGATCCTGATGGTATTTAGCTTGGTCACTGGTGCAAACGTCTCAGTGTAGTCCATGCCATAAACTTGAGTGAAATCCTTCGCCACTAATCGTGCTTTATACTTATCAAGGCTCCCATCAGTGCAATATTTTGGGGTGAACACCCATTTGCAGCCTACAGCTTTCTTGCCTTTAGGCAGCTCTACTACTTCCCATGTTTTTTGCTTTCCAGGGCCTCCATTTCTGCTAGCACTGCCTTTCTCTATTCAGGATTATCAAGAGCCTCATGTATACTTTCTGGTATCCTTACCTGATCAAGATGAGACACGAAGGCATAATGTTTTAATGATAAAGCCTGATAAGAGACAAACCTTTCTATAGGGTGTCTAGTGAAGGACCGTTATTGCTTTCTTACTGCAATTAGAAGATCAAGGTCCTCATTTTGCATCTCGTGATCAAGATCTGCTTCTAGTTCAAACTCTTGGGTTGTGTCAGTTACTTGTGGTGTATTATCTATCATGTTCATATTCATGTTACGGCGGATATAAATTTGGCCCCACCTGTTAGTGTCTCCCCCTGAACTAGTGTCCTCTTCACTTTCCTTAGGCACTCCCCCTGAACTATTGTCCTCTTCACTTTCCTTAGGCATCTCATGTACAATTTTCTCAAGGACATAGATTCGATCAGGTTCATGTTGGGGGTATGTGGATATAGTATCTGTCTGAGGTTCACTCCAAATCTCCCGCTGAACCAAAGGCGAGGGATAAAAGGGAACAGTTTCATGGAAGGCGGCATCATAAGTGACATAGAGGCGTTTAGAAGTGGGATCAAAATATTTGTACCCCTTTTGGGTCCCAGCAAGCCCTAGGTAAATACACTTGACGGCTTTTGGTTCGAGTTTATGGGTATGGTGTAGGTGAACAAAGGTAGTACACCTAAAAACTCTTAGTGGTAAGGTATTTTCAAGATAGGGTAGATTGAAATAGTGAAGTATTTGGAGAGGGGTTTGGAAAGATAAAGGTTTAGAGGGCATGCGATTAATTAAGAAGGTAGCAGTGAGGATAGCGTTGTCCCAATGGTGGGTAGGAACATTACTACTAAAGAGGATGGCCCTAGCAGTTTCTAGGATGTGTCTATTTTTGCGTTCTGCAATACCATTCTGCTGAGGACTGTGAGGACAAGAACTTTTATGAGTGATACCTTGTTGTTTAAGAAATGTGGATAACTGGTGGTTAAAGTACTCGGTACCATTATCTGTGTGGAGAGTTTGAATTTTTGTATTGAACTGTGTATGGATCATATGAAAGAAATCAATGAATGTTTGTCATACCTCAGTTTTATCCTTTAAGAGAAAAACCCAACTGACACGGGTATGATCATCAATGAGGGTCATGAACCATTTAGAATGAGTACGATTGGGAATACGGGATGGACCCCTCAAGTCACTGTGAATAACTGAGAAAGGTTTAGACAGATGATATGAAGTACTAGGGAAGAAAGCTCGATGATGTTTTGCAAGTTCACATGAATCACAATAAAAGTCTGAATTTTTAGTTGAGCAGATTGAGGGAAACATCTTACCCATATATTAAAAATTTGGATGCCCTAATCTTTTGTACCATAATTTTAACTCATTAGCTCTAGGGAGAGACACTTTATTACAAGAATAAGGGACTACATTATGACAGTCATTCAGATAATACAACCCATCAAACTCCTTAGCAACACCAATCGTCGTCCCTGTAAACAGATCCTGAAAAACACAATGAGTAGCCAGGAAATTAGCATGACATTTTTCCCTTTTTGTCAGTTGGCTCACAGATAACAAATTGTATTTCAACTTTGGAACATGTAATACATATGAAGTGTTAGTGTAGCAGAAACATTAATGGTATCACTACCAGCTACCAGAGAATCTGAAGCATCAGCAATTTTAACTGTGAGGCGTGACTTAGCAGGGGTATAATTTGTAAATAATGAAATATCATCAGTCAGATGCTCAGAAGCGCTGGAATCTATTATCCAACAGGGACCAGTATTTTTACCTTTAATGGTTGTAAGTGCTCTAAAGAAATTACCGCGCTGTACCACAGTCGTAATAGATTGTTTACGAAATTGATTTTTGCCGGTGAGACGTTCCGGCATAATGAGGATGATCGACCCTTCAAGGCTAGCGACTTTGGCTGAGCTTGGACATGACCCACCATCAGACACGACGGTGCCATCAAACTCCGCGCCAGAAGAATTTGCAGATTGGATTGCCTCCTCTGATACCATATTGGTTACCAATGACAACAAAAGAGATATATCAAGAGAGATAACCAGAAAACTATGAGAGATTTTGTATAATATTTTTGCTTGTATTGCTTCATTGTTGTGTTACATATATATACACACATGAGATGATTCTAGAGATTGATTTATAGGGATCCTATAATCTGTACAATAAATGCAAATCACCCATTATTCTCCTAATTAATAGATATAACAGCAAATCACTCAAAATCCTCCTAATTAATAGATATAACAGCAAATCACCCATAATCCTTCTAATTAATAGATTCTCCTATAATTCCTCTTATTATCTCTCCATTTAATGCTAATATTTACAACCGTTTTGTTACAGCTTGGTTGTTTGGATCTAGATTTTGCCATGTGGGTTGACGAACCTCCTAGGCCTGCATATGATTCTGATGATCAAGATACTAAAAACTATTATGATTATTGGGAGTAGTCTAACCGCTTATCTTTTATGTTGATAAAGACATGGATTTTAAGAGGCATTCGGGGTGCCATTCCTGAATGTAGAACTGCCAAAGAATACCTGTAAGTTTTAGATAAATAATTCAAACAATTTGACAAATAAATGGGTAGAACTATAATGTCTAAATTATGTTCTATGAGACTTACAAGTATTGGATGCATTAGGCAACATATCATGAATTCTTGTGTTGTATTTGAATCTCTTTTTGCTTCTGTTAGTAATGACACTTGATACGGTTCCATGATCCACATTGCTTCTACCATGTAGGGCTTTCTAACTAGCAGGCCTCAACGTCTCAATAAAGGAATTATCTTATCAGGCAATGGGTGTCATTTATGAGAATTCAATTAGCCTGTGGCATAGGAAATTGGGACATATCTCCATTGATAGAATCAAGAGGTTAACTAAAGATGGAGTTTTCCATCCTTTGATCATTCTGTCTTGGTTCCTGTGTGGACTGCATTAGGAGAGAGCAGACCAACAAGTCACATAAAGGAGCTAAGGCAAGTTCTGAATTACTTGAGATTATACACACAAATATTTGTTGTCCTGATTTAAATGCACATGGTCAAATGTGGTTATGGCTGACAGTTTATTTAAAACTATTCTTGATTTGCTATAGTCTTTAGTTGTAACGCATGGTATTAAACGTTGTCATTATGAGAATTCAATTAGCCTGTGGTATAGGAGATTAAAACATATCTCCATTAATAGAATCAAGAAGTTAACTAAAGATGGAGTTATTCCATCCTTATACCATTCTGATCTTAGTTCTTGTATGGACTACATTAGGGAAAAACAGACTAACAAGTCACATAAAGGGGTTAAGTGAAGTTCTGAATTACTTGAGATTATATACACAGATATTTGTTGTCTTGATTTAAATGTGCATGGCCAAAAGTATTTTATTACTTTTATTGATGATTTAGCAGGATATATATATGTACACTTGCTTTATAATAAAAGTGAGACACTAGATGCCTTTAAGGAATATAAAATAGAAGTGGAAAAGCAAGTTGGGAAACCAATTAAGATTGTGAGATTAAATAGAGGTAGTGAATATTATAGGAAATACACTAGTGAATGACAATCATTTGGTCTTTTTGCAGAATTTCTTTGAGAGTAAGGTATAATTGTATAATATATCATGTATGGCTCAACTGACATGAATAGTATAACTGAAAGAAGAAATATGACCTTGCTAGATATGGTTAGGAGCATAATGAATAGTTCCAAATTTTCGATTTCTTGTGGAAGGAAGCACTCAAGATAACTGTATACATCTTAAACAGGATTCCAACAAAGGTAGTGTAGACATCCTTTGAAATTTGGAAATGATGGAAATCCATTTTAAATCACTTTAAGGTATAGGATTGTCCTACAGAAGTAAGAGTGTATAATCTATAAGAAAAGTAATTGAATCTTAAGACTATTAGAGCATATTTTGTTAGCTATGCTAAAAAGTCTAAGTGTTACAAATTCTATTGTCCTCTACCTTCAAGAAAGTTTGTGGAATTTAGGAATGTTAAATTTCTTAAGAATGATATGATTAGTGGGAGTGATCAATTGCAAGATGATCACATAAAGCAAACCAATAACACTGATAAAGGAACATCAATGATCAATGACACTTATCCAGTTAGAGTTGTCATAAAACATGTTCTTCCTATAACTCAAGTTGATAATGATAGATATGAGAAACATATTTAGGTTGATCAATCTATCGCACAATCACAAAATGTGATAGAAAATATTCCAAATGAATATCCTCAACCAAATCAAGAGGTTAGATTAAGGAGGTAGAAAATTAGTATTACCTAGTGACTATATAGTCTATCATATTGAGTGTGACTGTGAGGTAATTGTTGAAAATGATCTGTTGTCATTCTCTCATACTGTACAAAGTATAAACTCTGAATTATGCTTTGATATTATGACTGATGAAATTGGCAAAACAACCATGTTTAAAAATTTGTAGAGTTACTCAATGGGGCTAAAACTATTAGCTGTAAGTGGATCTACAAAATTAAAAGGGACTCACAAAGTAACATTGATCGTTACAACGTTCATAGGCGGTGGATCTCCTCAAGAACTCTGAGACCCAGTCCAAGATGAACATGAAACCTGAGATTTTTTTAAGGACTTACGGCAGCCTGACTTTAGGGCTTACTTTTGCTTTCAAGATGTAGTCTTCATGAGCTCCCATACTAAATCAGATCATTCAAGCGAAAAACCTTAACCTATAGTATGCTGGTCATATTACTTTCTAATACACAAGATACTCATATGAGGCGAGTGTAGAGTATATTAGAATCTCTGCGAAGATTTATATCAGAAATAAGGAAAGATAGAGCTTTCAGAAGAAGAGAGAATTTAGAACGAAAATATACTTTTATTTCACAAGAGGATATTACAAATGTGAACTCTCGATGATCCCTTTACAAGACTAGGGATGCCTTATATAGAGAGTTGGTCACACAACACGACAACTATTATATTATTAGCATAGATGGAAAGTAAAGCAAGCGTATAGACTAGTGGAGATTCCACTTTAAACATATGAAACATACAGACACACGACTTTATATAAATAGACAACCTACTTTAATAAAAGCAGTTGCAAGGACACCACGTTTTTCTTTTATTAAAGCTAGAGACACAAAGACAGCAGGAATATAAGGACAGCATGCGAGAATCTTTGCCTTAATCATAGATGGGCTCATGATCATCGTCTGAATCCATATTGTAATGGTCAGGGTCAAAGCCATAATAAGGATCTGAGGGCTGAAAAAAAGCAGCTTCTAAATCAGCAGAAAGTGGTCCACCCCATGGGTCTCGAGAGAGGGGACCTCCCCATGGGTCATTATCTTGAGCCAGTGAAATAGTAGAATCTAATGCGAGAGAGGAGCTAGTTGGTTCCGAACTTTCTAGTCTATCTGACATCAATTTGAGCTCTGTTGGAATGGTATTAGAAATAAAAGGATGAGAATCTAAGATTGCTAGAGTCTTAGGATCAATTCCTTTTTCTCTTGTTCTTCTATACCAACTAGAGGTCTCAGCAGTGATAAATGGTTTATTTGGAAGAGAATCCAGTGAGGTGCATTTTAAATCAGATGTTTCTTCTGGGCAATTATTCATATTACAGATAAAAAACTTTAGATTAGAAAAGAAAATCTTCTCATATCGAGGCCAATTTATCTGGGTCTGCCAGAGATAAGTCTGATTGGGAGTATATAATTTTCCTTCAAAATCCATACTGTAAGGCCTGTGAAGAGCAAAGAAACACTGATATTTGTTCTGTTGATTCTCAGAGATTTCCCAAAGATGGTTCTGTTCAATTATCCTTCTTAGTTGGGATCTCTAAACTGGAAGGAGTGAGAACCATTGAAGGATGGTCCATAGGCAAGATCCTTTGTTTTTACTATCACACAAGCAATGGAATATTGGTAATGATAAGATAGCAATAACAAATACATAGAGAGCAGAAAGGGACAAAATATACCACTTAAATTCTTCTGGGATAGCACCTGCAATAAAAGGAATTGTTAGATAAGGTTTATCAAGGCTGAAATGGTCAATTGTAGGTGTGATGGGATGATGGACAAATAAGAGGTGAAGCCAATAGAAAAGATTTCTTTTAGCGATCAGCTGGACTTGTTCAACAGTAGTTGGGATTTCTTCAGGAGAAAAATGAAGACTAGGAGAGGAGACATAGGAGTGTTTAGGGAGAGGAATTCGATCCATCATAAGGATGTATCGAGGACCAAAGGGAGTGAGAAGCTGGATGTTATTTGGTCTGGAAAGAAGATCTGCTAAAATATTCTGATGGCCTTTGATGTATTTGACAGTGAATTTATAGCATGAGAACCATTCTTTCCATCTTAGTAACTGAGCATTGGGTAACACTTTTTATTTTGTTTCCAGCATAGATGGGAAGGCGGTATTATCCATTTCCACAGTGAATTCGTAGGAATTCAAATGGAAACTGAATTTTTCAATTACTCTTTTTACCGTAAGTAACTCCTTGTAGGATGAATGATAGTGTTGCTCAGAGTCTTTAAATTTACCACTGGCGTGAGCACAGTAATGTCTTTTCCCATTAACTTCTTCAAGAAGGATAGCACCCCAGAAAAAATTACTGGTATATGTTTGAAGGATTCGTTATCCTTTTCCCGGTATCTTTAGTGGTGGAGGAGTCTGTGCTATATATTTTAAGGTGTGGACAGTTGTGGTTTGTTGAGCACTCAAAGGTGGAAGATTCTTTCTCAACAAGGCCGACAGCAGGCTAGTATGTCTAGTCACATCTAGAATAAAGTCTCTGAGATAATTAATGATGCCAAGGAACTATTGGATCTGTTTTACCGATATATCGTTTGAGAAGTTTAATAGTACTTGAGCCAGATATGGGCCAGGTTGATAGAACCCGTCATGAAAACTCATACCCAAAAAATCTAGTCGGGTTTGGCTATGTACCCCTTTTTTTATGAGAGCATTATCCTATGGGTTTCAACGATGTCAGCAAACTGGGCTAACAATTTTTTATGACTAGACTCATCCTCAGAGAAGAGAAGGATATCATCAATGTAGATTAGAGTGGAATGCAAAATGGGCTAAAGGATTTGGATCATCGCCTTTTGAAATAAAGATGGAGCAACCTTTAATCCAAAAGGGATAACAGTCAACTGGTACTGAGCATCTGGTATACAGAAAGTTGTTTTGTGATGTTCTTCAGGTCGAATGCCAATTTGCCAGAAACCTACTTTGGGATCAAACTTTGAAAATATCTTAGCGGTAGCAAGCCTAGATATTAAAGTATTTAGCTTTAGTAGAGGAAATTTATCATCTTGCAGAAATAAATTGAGAGGTTTATAGTCTATCACCAACCTCTTTTTTCCTCTTAATTGCTCAGATCGAAGTGGGGGTGGTGTGGCTTGCTAAACTATTTAATGTGATTTTAAGTTCTAAGAAAATGCCTGATGACTAGAGGAAAAGTACTTTAGTTCCTATTTACAAAAATAAAGGGGATATTCAAAATTGTACAAATTACAGAGGGATAAAGCTTATGAGTCACACTATGAAGTTGTGGGAAAAGGTAATTGAACACAGGTTGAGATTAGAGACTAATATTTCTGAGAATCAGTGTGATTTTATGCCGGGCAGGTCTACAATAGAGGCGATTTATTTATTAAGGGGGTTAATGGAAAGGTACCGGACCAAAAGAAGAGACTTGCATATGGTCTTCATTGACTTAGAAAAAGCGTATGATCGAGTACCAAGGGAGGTGCTTTGGAAAGCTTTAAAAAAGAAAGGTGTGCGCATGGCATATATCAAGGCAATAAAAGATATGTATGAGGGGGTAACAACTACTGTAAGAACGTTTGGGGGCGAAACAAAGGATTTTTCCATAAGGATTGGTCTTCATCAGGGATCATCTTTGAGTCCTTATTTATTTAATCTAGTAGTGGATGTTCTAACCAAGCCTATTCAAGAAGAAATCCCTAAGTGCATGCTTTTTGCAGACGATATAGTTCTTGTGTCAGAGTCAAGAGAAGAGATTAATTTTAAACTTGAGTTATGGAGAAATACTTTAGAGTCGAAGGGTTTTCGTCTGAGTAGAAGTAAGACTGAATATATGCATTGTAATTTTGATAAGAGGCAAGTTAGAAATAACTTGGAGGTCAAATTGGGAGATCAAGTTATTCCACAAATAGATAAGTTCAAATATTTGGGATCAATTATACAGAAAGATGGTGAAATTTTGGAGGATGTTAATCATAGAATTCAAGCTGGGTGGTTTAAATGGAGAAAGGTTACTGGGGTTATATGTGATCGAAAAGTACCAGATAAATTAAAAGGAAATTTTTATCGTACTGCTATAAGACCAGCAATGCTTTATGGAAGTGAATGTTGGGCTTTAAAAGGACAGCAAGAGCATAAAGTTGGGGTAGCTGAGATGAGGATGTTGAGATGGATGTGTGGACATACAAGAAAAGATAAGATTCGTAATGAACAAATTCGGGGAAGAGTTGAAGTGGCATCTATTGAGGAGAAAATGGTAGAGAATCGTCTTAGGTGGTTTGGACACGTACAAAGAAGGTCAAGGGATGCGCCAGTGAGGAGGGTGGATCAAATCGTATGGAGCCCGGTTAAAAGGAATAGAGGAAGGCCAAAGAAAATGCTCAACGGGGTCATTGAGCGGGATCTCCTGGTCAATAACTTAACCAAAGATTCAGTTTTTGATAGAGCACAATGGCGTCGTATGATCCATGTAGCCGACCCCATTTAATGGGATAAGGCTTTGTTGTTGTTGTTGTGTTGTGTGACCAACTCTCTATATAAGGCATCCCTAGTCTTGTGAAGGGATCATCGAGAGTTCACATTTGTAATATCTTCTTGTGAAATAAAAGTATATTTTCGTTCTAAATTCTCTCTTCTTCTGAAAGCTCTATCTTTCCTTATCTCTGATATAAGTCTCCGCAGAGATTTTAATATGCTCTACACTCGCCTCATATGAGTATCTTGTGTATCAGAAAGGAATATGACCAGCATACTATAGGTTAAAGTTTGTCGCTTGAATGATCTGATTTAGTCTGGGAGCTCATGAAGACCAGATCTTGAAGGCAAAAGTAAATCCTAACAAATGGTAAAGAATGTTTGGTTTGCAAGTTGAGAAAATTAATCTATAGTCTTAAACAGAGTTCACGACAATGTTATTTGAAGTTCGATGAAGTTATCACATGTTTTGTCTTCATTGAGAACATGATAGATCAATGCATATGCCATAAGGTCAATGGGAGTAAGATCATATTTTTTATTGTGTATGTGGATGACATATTGCTTGCAACAAATGATCTAAGGCTATTGAGAGAGGTAAAACAATTTTTGTTCAAGAGTTTTGACATAAAAGATATGGGTGAGGCATCTTATGTCATTGGCACTAAAATCCATAGAGATAGAGCTTTTAAGGCCTTCTAAGCCTATCAAAAGAAACCTATATCAACGCAAATTCTGGAACGATTTAGAATGGAAAACTGTTCACCTATTATAGTATATTTTGAGAAAGGAGATATATTCAGTTTAGAACAATATCTTAAGGATAATCTTAAAAAGAAAGAAATGAAATGGGTCTCATATGCCTCTGTGGTAGGAAGTTTGATGTATGCATATATTTGTACAAGGCCTTATATAGCTTTTGATGCGGGTATATTGAGAAGATACCAAAGTAATCTAGGGGAAGCTCATTGGACAGCTGCAAAGAAAATTTTGAGATACCTTGAAGGTACAAAATATTATATGCTCATATATAAAAGAACTGACAATCTTAAAGTGCTTGGATACTCTGATTCTGATCTAGCTGGTTGTCGAGATATAAGTAGATCGACGACTGGTTATATCTTTCTATTAGCAGAGTGTGCTATATGATATAAAAGTGCAAAACAAACACTTGTAGCTCTTACTTGGGATACTGAATACATTGCTTGTTTTGAAATTAAGATGTATTGTGATAACAAAGCTGTAGTGACCATCGCTAATAACAAAAGGAGTGGGAGTAAAAGTAAGTTCATCGAATTGAAATTCCTTTCCTTGAAGGATTAAGGGATGGCCAAATGTCGTTTGAACACATGAATACAAAGGAAATGCTAGCTGATCCTTTGACTAAAGGGATGCAACTGAAAGATTTTGTTTCACATGTGCTTTATAGGGGCTTGAGCCTATGAATTAAGGTATATGAGACAATGAAATTTTAATTAATGATTTATCATCTATACATTTCAGTTATGTATACATTCGTGTTGTTTGAGATTGATAAATATTGAGATAGGAACTAAATAAACATTTGAATTTATTCATAAGAGTTTGATCCATTAAGTAAGGGTACTGCTTATAATACATGAAAGGTAATACTTGAATAAAGATGATTTATTGTCATGATTTCTGTAGTATTGCTTAAATAAACTTAGATAGATATTTTATTAATTATTATTATTATGAAATATCTTGTAATTCAAATAGATGGAATGTATCTAGATATTTTGAATATTATAATAACTATAATATATTCCAAATATAGTTTCCTCATTTGAATAAAATATCTCCTGATTATGGCCCTTGACTCAGTCGTACCAAATCTGGTTTATGATATTATTTAATCAAATTACCTATTATTATTAACTTTGATAGGAGGTTATAAAAATAGGATACACTGATTTAGGGTAGTAGTGAGTAATATTGAATCTAAAATTATAAAATAGATATCTTGCTCCCCTGAGGGTTTTCTGACTGGTGAAGACTATTCCTAAACCATCATTATGCCTATCTTCTTGTCAAAAGAATTCCTGATTATTATTATTTGTGTTCTTCTGACATTGTACTTTGTATTTCAGTACTTGTTATAACAAAGTTGGAGCCTTGTAATTTTCTGTTTCAGATCAATTAACATGGCAAGAGGTATTTGTTTAAATCTTCCACTACCACTCTATCTTGTGGACCTTGTAATTATTTAATTAAAATTTAGTCATGTGTTTGTTCAACACACTAACACTACACATGCACAAATGCACAAATTATACAAAGGGACGTGATTTTATATTCTTCCCTCGTTGTAAGCAAACAATAAGGCTTTACCATCCTTGTTCTTGCACATTTTTACAGGAAACACATGCACAAAGGCACAAATTATACAAAGGGACATGATTTTATATTCTTCCCTAGTTGTAAGCAAATAATAAGGCTTTACCATCCTTGTTCTTGCACATTTTTATAGGAAACACCAGAAACTCGTATATGGGTTCTTCCGTAATGCAAGTGGCATGCTCAGACCCAATGGTGAAATCCATGTAAATCAGAAGACCACGTTTCCATACTGTACTGGAATATTGAGAAACTTGGGAATCAAAATGATTTGAGACTGATAGAATGTGTTGATTTCAAGAAAGAAGATTACCCTGGTTATAACAACAAGCGACGTCATGGGCGCAAGCGTGACAAGTCTTTCCTTCTTGGTAGGTGTAGTACCTTCAAGTTTTCCGTGCTAAAGAAGAAGGAGAATATGAAATCTGACACCATAAATCAAATAGATGATCATCAGCACAGTAATAACATGGAAATGAGAAGCAATAATATTCCAATTTCTGGAGGAGGAGGAGGCTACTACTCCTCAAACACTTATGGAATGGAGCAACCGGGAAGAGATATTTCTGCTCATGTTCATGGAATCATCTGTGATTTCCAGAGATTATCATGCCTTGAATTGTGGCTTGTAGTCTGTCTAAAACGATTGTTGCTAAATTGTGGCTTTTGGCGATCATTTTGCTGCTACTTCTGTTTCCCCGTAGCTAGCTGCTAGTTGCACTTGTGAAGCTATGTAGTTCCATAATGATTCATATATCTTAGAAAGTTGAAATACTAATTCATACTGCCTAGTTAATTCATTAAATTTATCTTTGATAAAATTTTTTAGCTTTACTTCTATTAATGAGGTTTTGAAGGGGATAGAAAAATACAATGAGTCACATTTAAGAAATAATTACAGGGGCAAAATTTTTAAACATTAATGACTTTTCTCTAGTGACTTATATTTATTATATTATGGACTGAAGATTTTTTTCAGAAAACATTTTATAATAGAAATAGTAGAAATGGAGGGAGTATTTAGCAAATGTTTATTATTTGCAATGACCATTTTTAATTATACTTGCATAATTTCAAATGACAAGAAAATAGTTTTATTATTTCTTATAATATTTATCAAACTCAATTAAAAATAACTCTTCTAATAATTTTTTTTCTATTCATAAAATTGAGAAAAGAAAAATATCGTGTTATCAAAAGAAATATAGAAGCATTTAATATGAAATTAAAAAAAATGTAATAACTAATATAAAATAAATTAAACAAAATATAAAATATAAATATAATTATTAAGTATTTAGATCAATTGGTTGTAGATCATTCTAGCTTAATTAGTAGTCTTGTGTTTAAATCCTAAGTATGCAACTGCAATAATTATTCAGAGTTAGTGAGGTCCTCACGCCTATGTTCCTAGAATCGAACTAATTGATTGTTAGTAGTACTAAATATCGGTAGATAAATCCAAAATATATTAATTTAAATTTGCTTATAAATATTGAAAGAATCGGCAATTGGGTTGAGATTCAATATCTTATAAAATTATATTATAATATGACATTAAAAATAAAAAATAAAATGTGAAAATTAGATTTGAACAGTTTAATATCTTATAAAATTATATTATAATATGACATTAAAAATAAAAAATAAAATGTGAAAATTAGATTTGAACAGTTTACTATAACAGACTGTTTTAAAATAGAAAAAAGTGATTTTATTAAATACCCTATCCAACTTTTATTTTTCAATCTAATGATGAGAATGAGAAGAGGAGAAGAAAAAGAGAAAATAAGACTTGGTCCAAATCCTTGTCACATAGACTATACATAGCGCTCAGAGCCAAAAAGTAAAGTAGAAAAGAAAGGAAAATTAGAGAAATTTTTTTATAAAATTATACTATTAAAATTTAATAATATTCAGTTTAATTAAAAATATATTTAGATCAATTTAATTTACTATTTTTAATTTATTTATCAAACAGCCGCATGCAATCAATAATTGTTTGAGCCCAATGATAATTAATAATCATATTAATTAATTTTATAATATTTTAAATTTCTAATTACAATAATTTATAATAATCATAATTAATTATACCAAAAAAATACATAACTAATTAATCAATCATAACAAATTATTGGTAACGAACTAGATTAAAGTAGTGGTGTATAAAAAATTTGACAGGGCATTAATAAAATTTTCAATCTAGTTTTCCCCATTTTCTTAGATAAAAAAGAATGGGCACTTTTTACCAAAAAGGAAAAAATAAAGAAAGAAATAATGGGCCCTCTTCAGTCTTCTTAAAAGTTAGAAGATTTTGAAACTTGTTATGCACGGTGGAAATGGCTTTAGAAATGAGCAGTAAGAACGAAAGGAAGGAGCTTGTGGGTTTGGGTGAGGATGGAGAAGAAAAATGGCTCAAATATTATTCCTCGCATCATCAAATACTTTTGGTGGGTGAGGGTGATTTCTCCTTCTTCCTTTGCTTGGCTCAATCCTTTGGTTCAGCTTTCAACATCGTGGCTACTTCCCTTGACCCTCACTGTCTCTCTCTCTTCCTTTGCTCTTGCGTTTGTGTATGTGTTGCTTCTTCTTCTTCTTCTTCAAATTTTCTTTCCCATTCGTCGTGACAGATGTTATTTTGAATACTGGGGTTATGTAAAATAGTATAGGGTTTGGCTGATTGCTTGACGGTGACGCTTCTTACTAATGCTACACTAAAAAATCTATAGCTAGTTTTCTGATCCTCCACGATTCTGGGAAGTGCTTGTGTTTATGTACTATTCGACCATTTCTCTATGAGCATCTCATAGATTTTGTTCTATGAATGAATTGTTTTCTAATTTGTAGACTGTGGATTCTATCGATCTGGTTTGCTCTTGTGCTTTTTCGTAATGTGATTGATTGCTTTTGCTGTTAATTAAGATCAAGTTGTGAGGAAGTACAGGAAGGCAAAGTCAAATTTAGTTGCCTTGACAAATGGGAGCACGTGTGTGGCATGAAGTTGATGCAACCAAAATGAAATTTCATCCATACTTGAAAATGAGGAGATTCGATAGAATTATATTCAACTTCCCTCATCATGCAGGCTTTCATGGCAGAGAAGACAACTTCTCCCTGATTCAGTGAGTTCCCCGTTAGAATTCATATGTATGTATGTATGTATGTATGTATGTATGTATGTATGTATGTATGTATGTATGTATGTATGTATGTATGTATGTATGTATGTATGTATGTATGTATGTATGTATGTATGTATGTATGTATGTATGTATGTATGTATGTATGTATGTATGTATGTATGTATGTATGTATGTATGTATGTATGTATGTATGTATGTATGTATGTATGTATGTATGTATGTGTGTATGTATGTATGTATGTATGTATAGCAAATATGAAATTGTATGGTACATATATATGTTGCATATCTCCTAAATGACATTTGGATGATATATATATATATATATATATATTTGTTTGTGTAAAGCTTAACTGTTTTTTCAAACAATTTTCAAAGTCTTGGAAGGTCATAATATTCAAGTACAAAATGCCCATCTTAATGCTTGAATTGGCTATTTGAAGTCACAATCTATCTATCTTTTAAGTCATAATTTTATGGTTTATGAGATAAGTATATGAAAAGATTTTTGTCTCAACTTTCGTGAACATGCTTATCAAACGCAAATCCAAACAAGCACTTGATGTTGTATTATTTATACGTTCAAACATTGAACCAGAAAGCTCTAGTACTTTCATTAACAGACAATGCTTGTGTAAGGATGATTCAGTCATTTCAATGCTCTTGCATGTGATAGTTTTTCCGGAGGAAAAGCTCCAAAAGTACCTCTATTTGTCTATCAAGTGAAAAGCAAAAGGCTTTTTGGTCCATGCAGCTTATGAAAATCATTGACCTTACTAGTGTAGAACTTGACATTCCATATATACATAGATGTTTGTAATTATGCATCTGTCTATGACTGTACCCCTTAAATACACACACAAACAATAATGTAGGGTTTTCCAACTGTTTTGGTATGGATATAATTATACACATTTTTCTATATATTGCACTATTTATAACTTGTGAATATTAATTGATACATTCTTATACTGGTGGTTTTATGATATATAATGGCATTCTAAGTGAATTACTACAAATTTTTTCCAGGTAATTTATGTATGCAAGGCTTTATCATGTTTTTTTTTTTTTTTGGAATTTACAGGAAACACAAGAAACTTATACATGTTCTTTATGAATGCAAGGAGCATGCTGAGACCCAATGGTGAAATTCATGTTAATCACAAGATCACACCGCCATTCGATGACTGGTGCATAAACGAACTTGGGAGGCAAAGGTTTCTGTGGCTAATTGGGTATGTTTAATTGAAGAAAGAAGATTACCCTGGTTATAATAACAAGCGGGGCGATGGTTCCGGGTGTGATGAGCCTTTCCCCCTCGGTAAGTGCGGCACACATTCAAGTTTGCCTTGTTAACAAAGAATGAATTCAACCCCAGAAACCAAAGAATTCTCAATAATCATCATCATTACCCTCTGAGAAGCCTAAGTCCTCACTCACCACCATCAGTAATTAGTTGCAGAAATGAACACCTTCCAATCTTTGGAGGCTACTTAAACAGTGAGATAGAGATTCTGGGGAGCGCTGGTTCAGGTTATGTTGGTGTAACCAGTTGTGACTTACAGAGATCATTGTGTCCTGAATCAACTGTGTGTTTAGGTATCCAGAAATATAATATGTTAGAAATAAGGATATGATACTTGGTAAACAAGTTTCTGGTTATGTTCATGGAATGAGTTCTGAGTTGCAGAGATCATCATGGCCTAAATCAACTGAGTTTATTAGGTATCCACGAACCGAACATGTTAGAAATATGGATATGATACAGGGAAGATCTGTTTCTGCATATGTTCATGGAATCAGTTCTGAGTTGCAGAGACGATCATGGACTGATAAGGTTAGAGATGAATATTATGATAGCCTTAGGCCTTACCTTGCCAGTTGGTTCTAGAGTTGGGAATGAAGCCTCTCCATTTCAGATTCTGGTTGCTAAACTTTTGTTGGCCTGCTGCTACTAGCTGCATTTTTGAAGCTGTGTAGTTTGATGTTAAATTTTTTTTGGTGGGGGGGGGGGGGGGCGCCGCATTAAAGGGGCGATGTTTTTATGGGGGGACCTATATGAACAGATTAATGTGATTCCATATGTGAAAATGTTAAATTTCTTTATCCTTGCATACAAGTGCATCATCTTAATTGTGTTTTAAGTATTTCTTTCGCTTATATTCACATTGAACTCTACATTACTTAACTATGTTACGGGAACAAGTTCAAAAATAGAGCATATCTTAAAAGATTAACATGTTAGGTGAGAGTGCCCTTTGAGCCTTCACTCCATGGCGCACTCAACCTTCACCCCTTTCTTATGATGAATATAATATATTAAATAAATTATCAATAATTAACCAATAAACAAGCTATTAGTTAAGATATTAAGTGGTCTCACCTTCGTAAAAAAATATATATAAGTTCGAATCCAGAGAATTGTATTTATTGAAAAAGATAAAAGCTTTGAGCTTTAAACCTCACGAAAATAAGGATACTTTTCACCAAATCGAATGATTATTTATTTAATTAATTACTCATTACAATACACATTAGTCATGCTTGCTTTTTGTATAGATAACAAATTGTATGCTCACGGTCACCATCATTCATACAAGCTTGATCTTTCATAATTTTCCAGTTGCAATACCCCGTATTGCATACATCTCTTTCATCGTTATATATATCAAACCTGTTAAAAGCTCCATCCCATTGAAAGGTACAATGGAACAGAGTTGTATGCCAAAAGTTGGGGGTGAAACTGAACTCATAATATTCTGAATGACGAACATGATGCTCCCCAAGGTCGTCATCTTTGGATTTGCAATGAACTGTCAGCTCCAAATTATTATCTAACATGTTGGTCATTCTCACGTGCTTTTTGGGAAATAGTTTGCCTTCCACCAAGTGTGATGCCAACACCACAACAAGAATTGATTGTACGAGGATTATGGATTTCAGAAACTGAGACATTATATCTTTTGAAGATTAGCTAGCTAGGCTTTTGCCATTGAATGCTAGATCTCATTTGTGTGTGTGTGTATATATATATATATATATATATATAAAGTTAAGGTGTCCATAAGTTTTCGCGCTTCAAGAATAATATTGCCACGGAAATTCTTTTTAAGTTTAATGTTGCACCAATCTATTAAAAAATTAATATTAGCTGTTAACAATTGATGTTGACTGTTAAAAAAGTAATAGTAAAAAATAATGTTGCTTCATTTTAACATTTATAAATTAATATTATTTTTAAGTGAAAATTTTTAAGATAAATTTATATATTAACCCTATATATGTATACATTCTTCTGATGATATTTATAGGGCCAAGAATTTTTTTAGTTTTATTTATAAGACACATTACTAAATTTTTTATATTAGTATATAATTTTACTCTTCATTTATTATTATGCTAACTTTGTTCCTATGCAGTGTAATGTATATTAAATAGAGATAAAGTTATAAAGTTATTAAAGAGTTAATGAAGTTTAAGATTTTTTGGTCTGTATAGAATATGCTGGAGGTGAATTATAAAGTTAATTAGGGTAAGGCCTAATGATATGGTAAATGATTGATAGGTCATTAATTGGGAAGTTGATATTTATCTTAAATATATTACTTATTTCTTATATTTATCAACTTTTTCTCAAATTACCTCTATTGATACTCATTCGACAATAATCAAGTAAGAGAGTGGAGGAGGGAGTTAAGTAAGATTATTAGGGTATTTTAGAAAAAAAAATATGGCATATTAACTAACTTAACTAACTTTCTTAATTTAATCAAATTAGTTAAATAAATCATATATATTAAGGACTGAATGAATACCATATATAATTATGCTAAATCATTTAAATTTAATGATTTAGCATAATTATAATGATGAAATCATGATCCCAAAAATTTGTAAATTAATCAAAATACAGCAAATTAAAGCAACGTACCAAGCTCAACTTTCTGCTCATATAATTAGTGTAATCTAATAATAGAAAATTTTAACAGCGAGCCACTTTAAAAGCAAAATTATTAATCAATGATTAGCTGTAATTAAACATGTTGGTCACGAGTAATTAATTATTCATGCTGTTATGGTTGGAGTGCGAGTTCTGGACCACACCATAATATGAAAGAAATAGTAGGAAATTGACCAGAAACTAATTTTAATGTAACTTGTGGTAATCATATTTCTTCTTAATTTTCCATACAGCTATATATTGCATTGTTGTGAGATTGTGAATTATGCTATTTATAACATATAAATTATAAATATTATATATTGAATATTAACATATTGATGATATTGCAAGAAACTATACATCGGGACATGGCATGACTTTGCTTAATTATTTTGAAAAACCATATTTTCCAACGTCACAAGATATGTTATTCTTTTTTCTTTCAGGCTTACAAAAATGTTATTACTTTCTTTATTATTATTATTATTATTATTATCATCTCTAATAAATTAATACATGTAATATTTAAAGTTTTAAATCTTATATGAATTTCATAAGCATTACATGAAATTGATTTGAAGTTCCAAAATTCCATACTCCTCCCTTTGATTGCATTAATTTGTTGTTGGCTAATATTCCCAATAGTTAGTTTTTTTTTTCAAAAATACTCCCCCTTCCTAAATGTATAAATTAAATAATTACTAATTTATAGAGTTAAAAAATTAATTAAGTTAATTATCTGTAAAAAGTATACGATAGTTTTCCTAAATTATCCATTTTAATTATTTGCTTTGGAAATTATTATATTGATGAAAAATTCTCTTAATATATGCAGTTAATAGTTAGAGTTTAGAAAATAAAATTATAAATTTAGGAGATAAAATAAATTAAGGTTTACATTTAGAATCAAGGGTTAAGGTGCAAATATGCTTAGAAAATTTTCGCTCAGAAGTAATGTTATCTTGAAAAATTTTAGGTTTAATATTACCCTGGCAGTTTCAAAACATATTTTTTTTAGGTTTAATATTACCTTGGAAGTTTCAAAATCTAGTAATAATGTTGCCCCATCCTGTTAAAAAATTAATGTTGACTGCTAACTTTTTTAACGGTTAGGGGCAACATTGCTATCCATTTTAATACTTCGGGGTGATATCAAACCCAAAAGAATTTTCAAAGTAATATTTTTTCTGAGTGAAAACTTTTAGGATAAATTTATACCATAACCCTAGAATCAAAATAAACCCTTTACTAATTCTTATATTTATGATAAATTAAGTCGTAACCTACAAAATATGGATATTAATTTAAAGTACCATGAAGAGACCTTTAACCTTTTTTATATAATAAAACAAACCCCACTTAGTTCACACAAGCATATATTTATTTATAGAGAGAGCAATGAATTCAGCATCATTAATTATCTTCTCATCACGTTCACACTTGCAGAGCCACAAAGCACAGAGAAGCATGAAGGTAAGATGAATCTTCTTAATTAATATATTATTCTTATAATGCATGCTTTGAATTAATTATATATATATATTAAAGTTAAATGCACTATGTTTCCTAATGATGCAGCAAAAAATAGTGATAAAAGTGACATTAGACTGTAACAAATGCAGAAGCAAGGCCCTCGCCATTGCAGCCGCAGCTAAAGGTACGTACACATGTGTGCATGCCATCAACTTACTAATCTAACGGTATTTTACACTGGTTGTATCTATACCTAGTACAAAACCGACGCAGAAATCATTTTTTAACTGATGTAAAAAGACCTGTCTGCACCAATATTTGAATAATATTGGTGTACACGTACGTGCAGGCGTGGGTTCGGTGTCAATAGAAGGTGGAGACAGAGACCAAGTGGTGGTGATCGGAGATGGCGTCTACCCGGTTTGCTTGGCGAGTCTTCTGAGGAAGAAGTTCCGCCATGCGAGCATCTTGAGCGTCCAACAACTGAAAGAAGAAAGCAAAGAGGAGGAGGAGCAGAAGAAGAAGGAAGAAAATGACAATAATAAGGTTGCAATGTATTGTCCTACTACTCTTCACTATCCACCATACCCTACCTTCTCCTGTCAAGCAGTTTATGATCCTTACCCTACTAGTTTTTGCTCCATTCTCTAAGATTTATTAAGTATTATTCAACTATATCTCAAACCCCTGCAATGCTGCATTTTGGTGAGAAATTCCAGAGAGTTTTATATTGATCATCCAGGGTCTAAGCCAACCCTTCTCTTTTACCATTATTTGAGATTGGGTATAAAATATAAGCAGAGTTAAACTGAACCAGTTTGGGTTCTAATATTTAAGATGACCACTTAAAGATCATCACATCTGGAGATATAAATTTAACTTTTTTCAACTGACATTTTTAAATAAAAAATTATTTTTTAAAAATGATAGTTAAAAGATTATTTTTATTTTAGATTCAATACTCATTAAAATATTTTTTTTAAAATACAAATAAAAAAAATTAAATCCAAACTATCCAGATTTAATATGCTTTGGGTGCTCATCATCTCCCAGTTTAACCCAGACATTATATTCCATGAAGTCTGAAATTAGTCAAATTACAAATCGGATTATTCATGATTATATGAGTAGTGACTTTTAGTGCCCACTTTGGACTACTGGTGAACCACTGTGATTTTGATAATTAACACTGGTCATAAGCAATGCTAGTTAATCGTAATTTTTATTTAGATAATTTTTTTTATAAATGACTTTGAGAATTTTGATTACGTTTGGTTTTTTTTATTAAAATCACTTATGAATGTAAAATTACCAAAAAGGGTGTTTTTAACATTTCCATAATTATAATTAATAATAATTATTACTAAATATAATTTAATAAACTAAATAAATACTTAAATATAATTTTCCTTTAATAATAATTATTATTAAAAATACTACTACCAATTATTAAATAATGATTAAATTTTATTGTAGTAATAATTATTAAATATTATTATGAGAAAGGAGGGTAAATAGGGGAAAATTTTATTGTCAAAGTCCATGGGGATTATTCCAAACACATAAACAACCCCTTGTCACTAATGCTAAAAGTGTTGTGAAAAACTGAAATCACAATTTATCATAATTTTAAACGGGTTTATTTAGCTCCCACTGCTATATCAAACAAGCACATAAGTGCTTTCATGAATTAATATTGTGGTTGTCAGGCTGTTAATAATAATAATGGGGTTTTGCAATTTTCTAGACTTGTTTCTTGTTGGTTTTCCCCTTCTTTTTTCAGTATTATTCCAGTTTGCCTAATGAATCTGGGAAGGTTGAAACCACTAGTTAAAAATCTTTTGGAATTAACTCATGAAAAATGTAATTAATTTGGGAAAGCCTAAAATTGGTTTTATTGATGTTTTTGTAGTCCAAAGTCTTAAATTTGGAACTTTAATTAAACATTGATTGCATACGGACAAGCTTAAATTCGAATTGCATAATTGATTTTGATTATAATGGAAAGGAAGAAGTAGGTATAAGAGAATATGGATAGTAGATATTTTGAATCAATCGGTTATCATTTGGGGAGGAGAACAATAGTATTTCATTACTACAAATATGGCTTATTTAAAATTAAAATAATAAGACATGTATTTGGATATTTCTCTTCAACTTCACAAAATTGGATTATATTATTTATTTGATAGACACGAATAGTTGAAGGGAATTTTTCGAAGAAACAATGGATTATGGGAGTGTGTGACTTGAACTATTGATTGGGGTGGGAGGAGCCCGGGGCTCTGATCGCGTGCCTGTTGAAGAATGAGTCGGCGACTCATAGGCAGTGGCTTGATTAAGGGAACCCACTGGAGCCGTAGCTAAAACGAGTCTTCATAGGGCAATTATCACTGCTTATGGACCCGAACCTGGGTGATCTATCCATGACCAGGGTGAAGCTTGGGTGAAACTAAATGGAGGTCCGAACTGACTTATGTTGAAAAATCAGCGGATGGTCATCAGCGTATATTTAGATGCCAAAAAAAAAACAAGAAGAAGCAATTTTCAAAATTTTCCTAAAACATATTGAAGCACCCCTATTAAAGTCAAAATAAATTTTGAACCCTCAAACATATGGTTTCCTTATAAGCATTTATCGCCTGCTATTTAATCATATTCAAGATCATACTTATAAATTATTTTTTTATCAAAGTATAGGTATCTTTCTATTTGAGGTATTATCAGATATTAAATATAGACACATCATTTGAATATCAATTCATTGTGTTTTGAAAGATTAGGTTTGACCTCACCCATGTTGAACAATTGATTTTTTTTATTAGTATCCAAAAAGGCCCTAAACAAAGCCTAAATATCTTGAAAGTTGAAACTTTGGACAACTAAAGAGGCCTAATAATAAGTCATTAAAAATAATTAAAAGGCCTAATCAATAATAGAACCATTTCAGATATAATTTTGGGTCAGCACTTTTTTTTTGTTGCCCACCCGGTTTACCGGAGCTTTGCCCCGACTACATCCGGATCCGACCCGCGTCGCGCACCTGGCTATGGTGGGTGAGTCTCCCAACGGGGATTTTCTGCGTACGCCAAGGCTCAAACTCGAGAACTCGCTTAAGTGATACCGAGCCGCTTATCACTCGGACCAACCTCCGTTGGTATTTTGGGTGAGCACTTGAATTAAAAGAAAGCTGGCCCAAACGAGTAAAACATTTTCTTACTTCTGGTCCAAAATGACCTATTATATCAATGAAAACATTTGGGCTAAAACCTAAAAGTACGAGCCTTTTTTAACTGGAAATTTTATAACGTCTTCAACCACAAAACCGTTTTTCCTACAAAAATATGTGGTCCAAAATAATATGTTTTCATCAGTAGAGATTGAATTTAGTAGAAAGGATTAATTTTTTATAATATAGCAAATTAAGGCCCAAATTATAGGAAAAGTATCTATAGTTAGTATTTAATAGTATTTTAAATAAAATTATGTATGATAAAAGGATATTTATATTTAGTAAAAAAAAAATAGTTTTCCTCTTGATTAACAAAAGGAAAAAAAAAACGGAAACCTTTAGCTTTGCTTCACAAAATAAACAAGAAAACCTTGAGTTTATTTTTTATTTTTTTTTTGGTTGCCCACTCGGTTCACCGGAGCTTTGCCCGACTACATCCGGATCCGACCCGCGTCGCGCACCTGGCTATGGTGGGTGAGTCTCCCAACGGGGATTTTCTGCATTCGCCAAGGCTCGAACTCGAGACCTCGCTTAAGCGATACCGAGCCGCTTACCACTCGGACCAACCCCCGTTGATACCTTGAGTTTATTGATAAAGTACATTTTATGGAAACATGTTATATATGGATGAGCTTTGGCAAGCCCAACGGGGATTGCAAGGAAATCGCTTTCTAACTATAAAATATTAACTAATATAAAATTAGTACAAATAATAAAAAACAGACATATATCACATAAAGATGTGAGTTCGATTCTTATTATCGTTGTGAGGGCTCATTTAGTAGGTAATCTCGTAAGTCTCTTATAAATATTTTATGAGCTTTAGAGCTGTGCCCTAACCTTAGGGATTAGTGCTAAATTCTCCTAAATTTTTTTATACTAAAATACTATAAAAATATTAAAATGAATACTTTTTGTCTCTTAGTTTTTTAGTATTTGGCTAAAAGAAGAAAGAAGATAAGAGAAACAATTCTGAATACTTGCGTGTTCATATGAGTGAAAAGTACAGTTGGAGATGGAGACGCCTGCTTTATGAAATAATAAGATGAATTTGTTTCAAATTTATGAGCATCATCATAAAAGTGATGATGTTCAATCCTTATCTTTAGAATAGATTAAGGATAACAATTAATTTAAACACACACGAAAATACATCAATCCATGATCAATATCGGACTCGAGCCTAGGATTTCAACTAAGGAAGGTGGAAAATGATGTTGTCGGGGAAATTTGTAAAGAATATGGACGTAAGTGCGCAATTAATCTTTTAATTTTATACATGATTTTATTCTACTCTCTTAAATTTAAAAAGTATTTCTTTAATTTTAACACTCTTAATAAAAAAATGTTGATATTAAAATTTTAGATGCCGACAAAATATTTTTAAATGGAGACATATTAAGTTTAGCTTATATCCAAAATTTAAGTACGAATATATGAACCTAAATATTTAGTTTTTAAAAATAAATATTTATGCTCACTCGAACAAAATATTTATGATATGGATGTGTGAACCTGTATACACACACACGTTATATGAAAAATATGTCCTATTGAGACGTAAAAAATCTCAAAATCGTATACTGGGATCGAGCAAAATAATTTTATTCCTTAAATTTGAGTCTAATTAATTAATGATAATAATAATATGAATATTTAAGACACTATTAAATATTAATTATAGATATATACTATAAATAAAATTAGAGTTTTAATGTATTGAGGACTAATATATTTAGTTACATCCAACTATTATTGGTTGTTTGGAAATTATAAAAACAATAAAGTCTAAAATTTTGAATTGTTGGGCCATCCAATTTTTACCACATGTTGACTGGTTGGCTTGGTTTTTAGATCAATTTTTTTTCTCTGATTCCTTGCCCTAGTTTAAATCCAAATAATCTATCATTAGTAAGTTATTACGATTATTGGAGCGTATTCGATCTTTAAAAAATATTATTTTATTATAGGTCAAGTGGTGGCGCTTAAAGAGGCATCATAACTCTTGAATATCTAAATTTATGGCTAAAAGTAATTGACGACTTGTCTTACCTAATATTAGTATTGCTTAAGAGAAAAAGAGATTTTATCATATCCTTAGATTGTGGGTGAGTTTAACCCCCTTCTAAAAATTTCTATAAAAAAAATATATTCAAATCCAAATAGGCTCTGTTGAAAATGATAAAACTCACTTCGACGATATCTATATTTTAGGAGTATTAATCTTTAAACTATTAGTTAGGATACCGATTAGTTTCTAAAAAAAATGGAAATAGACACTAGGTTCATTGTTTTCCTGACTTGACCTTTTGGTCAAATTCTCCTAATTTTGATTTCAACCATTATTATATTTGGCTGTTTATAGTGTACTTTTATTTATATATTTGTATATAGTTGAGGAATATAATTGTCAAGTCCTTCATAGTTAGCAAACATTGTAGCCAAGGGTGGATCTTTCAATACTTCAGTTAATTAGGATGCAAAGCTTGTGTTAACGTGAATCGCAAAGACTCTTCAGCAAAACCTTTTAAGTGTTGTTTGTGCCAGCGTTTTCAAACTCGGACCAAACTGAACAAAGTGATAGAGACAAAGGCAATAAGGTTGGATGTATAAATAGAGTGATGACAAGGGGTATTATAGACAATAAAGTAATGTCTTAAAACGGGGTCTATTAAATGTTTAAATGATAATATTTTAATATTAGAACAAAATATAATTCCAATCTAAATGTTCAAACTAATTGGACTCTTATTTTTTTTTTAATAAAAGCATCAAAATGATATTAATAATAATGATTTACATTACAAGCCCTTCATCAAAAAAGGGACAAACGGATGGAAATTAAATAAGTCAGAAAAGAAAGAGTTAAGAGTCCCTACTTCTAAGTTCTATGTTAGAAAAAGACGCTAGTAAAATAAAAATTTCCCCTCCAAAAACATTAATTTGACTCATTATTATGAGAGATCCGAATTCCATGTTCTCAATTAATATCTTAATACCAACTAGACTTAGCCGCTTGATCCTTTAATTAATTAGTATCGAGTTTGATCTCAAAATATAAAAAAACTCTTGTTAGAACGCTTTAACCTTTTAAGTTAACCTCAATCAAGTAAGATTAGATTAGTCATTTATTTAAATATTTAAAAATAAAATTTAAAAAAAAAATCCAAATACCGGTCAGTCAATCAAAATAAAAAATAATAGTATATTAATGTATTTAAGTATTTAAAAATTAACAATTAATTTAATTAAAACAAAACGAATTTTGAGTGGGCAAGCTAAACGTGTAGGGACGGCTGAGATCCGGGAGTTGTGCCACACAGTATGTACTCACTACCTCCCAAGAGATCTGAATGTAAACCACATGATGACGGCAAGTGGGGTGGCTTCTAGTGCTTCATTCTTAGTTGTTCCTTTGCTTTTCTTTCTTTTTTTTTCTTTTTTTTAAATTGTTTCTTTGTATACTTGATACTCTTATCCCCAAAAAGAATTTAAAAAAAAAACTATTGACTTGACGTGAGCCATGAGGTAATCACAGGTAAATTTTGGCTCTCCTTGTACTTTTCAATTACTCCCATTTGGAACCTTTTTCCTTTAATAAGCCTCCGGGCCACTCTCGCTCATCTTCTTTTTAATTTTATTATTAGATATTTAAATAATTAATTAATCTAGATTAAAATTTGGTCTCTCTATAAGATTTTTTTTAACAAAATAAAATTTGAACTTCAATAATCTTATTTTATAGTTTAACTAATTCACTATTAAATTAAGTATGCTCGGATCTAGAGAATGGGTAGTTCAAGTGAGGTATTAGTTATTTTTTAAGAATATTCTTATTTTTTTTGGAGTAAAAGGATGTGTGGAAACACAAAGAAATCTATATCTAAAGCCTTTTAAGAAGGTGGCTCTATATTCTACTGAATGAGAATATTTTTATTTAAAATCTAATTAATTATATTTTCGATAATTTCTTGAGTGTTATTTATGTTATTAAATATGGGTGAATTTAGAATTTTATTTTAATTTTAAATTGAATTAAAGACTTAACCATTCTTTCTTAATTTTTATGAAATATTTAAAAGTTTCTTATAATTAAAAAAGTAGAGAGAGTAAGTAATAGGAAGAGTTGGATTTGAATTGGCCTCTTATTCTTTTAACCTTTCGGTCTAATCTCTTTTGTTGATGGTGAGGGAGAGGGAGACTTTTGAAAAGTGTCATTACTTGTAACAATTAACATAACAAAGCCTATTTTAATAATTCAGTTCATGCACCTTCTCCTTATAGTCCTAATATTCAATCTAAACCAACTGAAATTGACATCTCACATTTGAACTCTTTATTTATTTATTTTAAAAATAATTTTATTTAGAATAAAATATATGTTATTCTTAATATAAAAAATAATTAGAGAGTTAATATTTGTTCTAAATATAAGACATTCTTCTCATATTTATCTATTATTTTCTAAATTACATATATTATTACTCCCTCAATAATAATCAAGTTAGAGAGAGAATAAAGAAATTAAGAAAGATTGTTAGGATATTTTAAAAAAAATATATATTATATCAATTAAATTTTTTAATCTAATTAAATTAGTTAACTAAGTCATATATTAAGGATTGTAAGAATATTAATAATACATGTGTTTTATCTAAATTACAGAAAAATATTCCCCCTATTTTAAAAATACATAAATTTTCTTTAAAATTAAAATATATGTTAGACAATTTTTTTTATATATTTGAGATTTTTTTTATCAACTGAAGTGTTATTTAAAATTTAAGTTAAGGGTGTTAAATTTTTGTTTTAACTAAAATATCACTCTATAACATAGCAATTATTTAAACATTCATAATTATATAAAAATTATTATCTTTGTTTTTAATATAAATTTTATTTAATTAATTTGATTAAATTAAAAATATTAGTTAATATAGTATACTTTTCTTAAAATATCCTAATCATCTTTCTTAATTCTCTCCTTCCATCTTTTACTTAATTATTGTTGAAGGAGTATCAATAAGTATAATTTAAAAAAACTAGATAAATATAGTAAAAATATTTTATATTTAAAATTAAGATAAATTTTTTAATCAAATTTTATATTAAGGACCAGAGTATTTTTTATATAAACAATAAATAATTATAATCCATGATTTCGGGGATAAAGATAACTAAGATTATATAAAGTAAAAGTTACCAACGAAGCAATACTTTGCTTCAAAACGAGAAAAATTAAAATATTCTTTTTCGCATTGCGACGCCATCAATCAAAATCATCAAAATTCATTTTAAATACGTCTTGCTCTTTACATAGACACGAACCTGA
Organism: Leucaena leucocephala; assembly: GCA_037074615.1. Taxonomy (NCBI): domain Eukaryota; kingdom Viridiplantae; phylum Streptophyta; class Magnoliopsida; order Fabales; family Fabaceae; genus Leucaena; species Leucaena leucocephala. The sequence goes on along the minus strand of CM073540.1, from coordinate 10,326,741 downwards.
GGGAGGATCATCATTTACTTCATTATCCTCAAATCAAATTTGATCATTAATCATCGAGTAATTAATGTGCTTAGATGATAGTAAAAATTAATTTTATGATACTTTATACAACAGTTATTTATCTAATTTATATAAATTAAACTAAATAAATAAATTATAATAAATATAATTTAATTTCTTTAAAATATCTTTATTTAATGTTAGATTATATATATTTTTCTAATTTTTAAGATAGAATCTACTTAATTAATTTAATTAGATTAAAAAAATTATTTAAATTAATTAATATAATATATTTTTTCTAAAATATCTTAATTATTTCCTTTAATTTTTTAATTTCTTAAATAGAAATAATTTAAAAAAATTAATAAAAATAAAAAATATATTTTATATTAAAGATGAGAGGAGTGTATCAATTTATTAATTTAAAAAAAATTATAAATATGAAAACAAGTAACTTAAAATTTTATATTTAAAATTAAAATTAACTACCTAAATTCATTTTACTCTCTCTTATTTTTATTATAAGAAACCAACTAAAAAATATTTTTAGTTCTTATTACAAAATACTAACAACCTTATTAATTACTCTTTTCCTATTTCACTTTTATCATTAATTGACATTCAATATTTTTTTAATAAAGTTTCTCGATCTCCATATTTTAAGGAGGGGTAAAATTAAAAAAATTTATCAATTAAATTTAATAACTCAATTTTTATTTTTTAATATATAAAAAATAATTAAAAATACCTTATAGTAAAGACAATGAAGTATAAATTAATTATAATTAAATTTATTTTGAAAAATAGTAATTATAAATAAATATTATCTAAAATTTATTTTGTTTCACCATTAATCCAAATGTACAGTTTGTGTCGACAAGTTTGAGAGCGGTGACGCTGGAATGTCGACATCTGAAATGTGGACACTTTTAAATACATCTCTGAATTCAGTCCCAAACTCCAAGTAATACAGGTAATTCACCGTAATAGACCGTCGAATCCCCTATAGACATTTCGCACCCACCAACCATTCGATACTTCCACCTCACACTCCATTCTCACCCACTAACCCAGTCAATCCGAAATCACTGCATGAAACTTCCATCTAATTAAATCCCAGATATTCAGGCCGGGAAAAAAGTAATAGTCAAATCCCAGGTAGGATACTGTTGACTAGTATTTTTCTGGGTTTTTAACAGAGCACAGAATCACCCAGAACAGAAACAGAAACAGGGTATTGTGTTTATGAGTGAATAGCTCAGAGGAGGAAGGAGGAGGAGGAGAAGAAAACCTGGGAAAGCTGGATTGCGTTCATGAAACCATAGCTGCACTTATTTTTTGTCATAGGATGGGAGATTCCGCGTACAGAGTGGAAACAACCTCTCGTCTTGCCCAATGGAGAATCGACAACTTGGGTTCCAGCACTTACCGCAAGTCTGATCCTTTCAAGATTGGCATCTGGAACTGGTATCGTTACCACGTTTCATTCATCATCTGTTCAAATAATATATATAACATGTTTGGTGTATCAGAAATTTCCAGAGAAATGGAAGGAAATTTTTGAGTGGTCTTCATTTGAATTGCAGGCATTTGGTTCTAGAAAAGAACCGGGCTATGTTCGTTAGGTTATACCCAGAAATGAACAATCTTTCCAGAGAAAAACCACCCATTGTATCTCTAATCTTAAGGGTTGTTAATTCTTCTGGAGATCGCAAGGCCTTGGCTCATTCAGGTAATCAAACTGTTGTTGGGTTATCTTCATTCAGTTTCATGCTAATACAACATAAGTTACTAATCAGAAGAATAGCTATCCTACATGGTCTCCAGCTTAAATTAGTAACTATATTCATTCTTTTGATTCAGCTCCGTAAGTTTACATGCCAAATTCAGTTCTATTCAGTAGATAAATGGACAGTTGGATAACTAGATGATAGCTGTCAGTCAAATATGTCTATTTATGAAGATGATAGATCAAAATGAATATGATATGTTAGAAGCTAATTTGCGTGAAACAAGCTCAAGACCAAATTATAACCAAAAACAAATTTAAGGGGTAAAAATAGTAAGGTGATAGTTTTTAATGTCTTCTAAGCTGGGCGCTTTAGATATTGCACTCCTTTTCTAAAGGATGAACTATTGATTAGAAACAGAATTATGGAAATCCCTTATTTTTTTTCTCTCTTTCTTTCTTACTTTGAAATTACTTGTGATGCAGAAATTGAAGACAAACTGATCAAGCCCAATGAAGACTTCGTTTGGGCAATTGAGGTCCCACAAACTGGAAAATTCATTATTGACGTTGAGTTCCTGGATTTAAAGACGGCAGCATCCTCCAAGGTTCACAAATCTTTATTCTTTTTATTTGCGATTAAGTATCCTTTGCAAATGATAATTATCCTAGGACTAATAGAACGTGACAATCCAGCAACACTTAATATTATGATAATTTCACCAATTAATTAAACCCACCAACAATGGTGCAGCATGATCATAGCAGTAACAAATTTTTCAGAAAGTTTGATTACGAAAATACTAGGGTTGTGCTCATACGTTGAATAGCTCCAGAGAAAAGAAAGCAAAAATGTTATTTTAAGAAAAAAGAAATTGCCAACAGAAGGTAAGTTACCTTGTGTACTATTTTCTGTCTTGAAACAGGATGAACCGTGCTCCATCTGGGATGATCAAGTTATGCAGAAAACCTCAAATGCAACAGCCCTTCAATCACTTGGTCGAATGCTAGCAGAACACATCCACACAGACATCACGATCAATGCTGCAGATGGAAGCATCCAGGCCCATCGTGCTGTTCTTGCAGCCCGATCACCTGTCTTCAGCAGTATGTTCTCATATAATCTTAAGGAGAAAGAGTTATCTGCCATAGACATCCCAGACATGTCAGTTGAAGCTTGCCAAGCTTTTGTCAATTATCTTTATGGGAACATCAAGCAGGAAGAATTTCTGGCACATCGGTTAGTCCTTCTGCATGCAGCTGATAAGTATGACATATCTGACTTGAAAGAGGCATGCCATCAGAGTCTTCTCAAAGATATTGATTCAAAAAATGTACTTGAGAGACTCCAAAATGCATATTTATATGAATTGCCAGAATTGAAGATGAGCTGTATGCAATATCTTGTGAAATTTGGTAAATTATATGACATTCGAGACGATTTCAAAGAATTCGTGCAATATGCAGACAGGGATCTGATTGCTGAAATCTTCAATGAAATCATCACTTCCTGGAAAGGATTCTGAAGATCTTCCAGCTTCAAATGAGAGGATCAAAAGGTGTTGTTTCATTACAAACAAACAAATTAGGTTATTTTATGATATGTTCTGCAGGATTTGTCACCATGAAATTCTTTTGTTCAGATTGAATTTTTTACAATTTCCATGTCCATATTATTTTAGGCTCTTTAGCCTTCATATGTAAACCAAGCTATTCTTGTTTTTTGGCCAACCACTGCTATTCTTGTTAAAGAAAGCACAATTCTATATTTCATAGAACTTATGTAATGCAGAACTCTTTGATGTTATGTGTGGATACAGTATTTTATTTTCCAAGTCAAGATGACTTTAGACTACCTTATTCAAGAAAGACAGACACGATAGCAACACCTAACATATACACAGATAAGGATTCGGGAGATTATGAGTTCGAAGTTTATGAGGCATCGTTTCAGGCAAGAATAAATTAAGTCCATATCAATTATGAAATATACTATTACTTAACATGAACCTCTCTTATGAATATGAAATATACTATTACTTAACATGAACCTCGCTTATGAACTACAATGTAGTTTGCATTCAATTTAACATTGCAAGTAAAAGGCCCTTCTTTTTTCTTCGCTTACACCAACAACATGGAATAAAATATGGATGCACAACTCCAAATACCAACGCAATATAAGAGAAAACACTTAGCAGGTTAGCAAAATAAGCATGTGCATATGACAGTAAGAGGAGTGTGGATATCATTTTTAAGAAAATTGTGACATTCTGTCGGCGTACACGGAAGATTTTGTGAATTCACTAAATTTGAGCAAATTTTAACTTTTGGTAGAGATAAAACTTAGTTAGACAATGCCTTATGAACTTCAGGAAGAAAGTTGCTTCCATGCCCCATTATTTTCCATTTTGTCCTTTTGATCTTGTCTCATAAAGCTACATGAAGATGATAAAAAGTAATTTGGAAAGTGTTCTACATATCCTTCTAAACAACAGATTAATGTTGGGGAGTATGATCCTAAACTTGTTTAGGGATGAGGTTTAAATTTGGGCGAGGACACCTATTATCGACATACCAAAAACGAAGTTTTAGTTTTTCTTAGAATTAAAATACTAATATGGAATACACTAAGCTAAAATTATTCAGTTTTACAATCAGCAACATGACATTCCTCTATAATTTGGATAGTGATATAATAGAGTGGCCAAAGGGGCAAAAAAAAAATACAACAGCGGACTAATATGCAAGTTGTATAGAATCCTATAAAAAGGGTAAAGGAAGATTAAAGAGAACATAATGGAGTTATTGAGCGTTATCTTTTGGTTAACAATTTATCTAAAGATTTGTTGTTAATAGAGTAAAATTGTGCTATGCGGTCTATATAGCCAATCAACTTAATGAGATAAAGTTTATTGTTGTTTCTCTAATATACAGGTTATAGATGATTAGGCAAACATGTCAAGGGAAGAGCTTATCCTTTGGTATCATCTAATTGGACCAATTCATCTGATAATACTCTCTTCTTTATCATGTAACAAAAGAATCCACACATAGGAACCATGGCAGAGGACCTCAGGACCATGAGAGAAAATGTAATGGACAGTTTAAACGTAAAAATAAGGGTAAACTGCTGTGCCATGACCTCTTGTAAGGATTAAAAATAGATCACCTAGCTATCCATCTTGTTCAAAGTACTGTGACTTCCCTTACTATTTTATAAAGCGTCACAAAGAGCTTCCTTCCATGCCATATAACAAATAAGGGCCATTTGGATAATGAAAAATAGTAGAATGGAAAAAAACAGGAATGATAAAATAATGTTGAGGATAAAATATAATCTAGTCTTCCCACTTTAAAAAATAATGGAAAGAGGTTAAAAATGTTAAATAAATAGAAATTAAGAAGGGGGAAAAGATAAAAGATAAAGGGGAAGGGAAAAGGAAGTTCCTTTTTTCAATCTTACAAATAACTATAACTGCATTCAGAGCTCTCTGCTGTTCTCCGAACTCCCCATAGCCAAACATCTATAATGGAGAAGATGAAAGACAAGACATGTACGTTTGATTTGAACGCGAATTCTTTGGCAACCAACTAATAAATTCTACGACGACGTGTAAAATGTTAAGTTCAACAAACGCAAAATCCCTTTTCTTTTAACCGAAGTCGAGCGATAAATCACGCGTAAAAGTGGAAACTTAGAATCACGAAGCGAAATCGGCATGAAATGATATTTCGCAGAAGGAAGAAGAAGAAAAATGAATGTCAAGAAAGTTTACGTACATACCTTCTGTCACAGAAATTCTTCGACGGTTATCCAAATCGTTCACCAGAAGTTGACTTGACCTAGAGTAAAAATGGGGTAGGGTATGAGAATAACAGAGGAAGAGGCAAGCGCATTAAGCGAGAAAATGGGATAATAGAAGAGCATATGCTTGCGCTTCAACGTTATGCAGCAGAAGAGGTCGTGGGCTCGTGGCGTCCTGACGTTGTGTCCCCAGCGTTTAGATATAAAATTTTTAATTAAATATTTATCAAACAAAAAATTAATTAAATATTTTTTGAAAAACATACCTTTAAAACATTATTATACCAATTAAAATAAATTTTTAAAAAATTAAATATGGATCTCCACATTATAGCTGATGCTCATTACTTAGTATTGTATTGTAGCAATTCACAATGAAGAGAATGTGGCATAGCTGGATCATTTAATGTTTTTGTTTTATCTAAAAGTCTAGATAAGTTGAATTCGGACCTCATTAGGTTAGGGCTCCCTTAAAGAGCATATATAGAAATAATTATAAAATTATTTATAAATTCTTTACTAATAAAATTATCACATCAGTAATAAGATTTAAATTCATATTTTTATAAATTATAAGTTAATTTCTTATTAATTGAATTAATATTTATTATTATGTTTATTTTATTTTCACCTTTGTTATTCCCTTTAATTAGTTTTATAGATTTCAATTTCTATATGGCCATTGCCCATTTGGTTGGGTAACTTGTTATAGAAGAGAAAATGAATAAACCAATAGGAAAAAATACATCAAATAGATGGCTGGTAGCCAATTGAAAAAATATAGTTTATTAACTAAACAATATAGGGTTAAAAGGAAAATTTATCCAAAAAAATTTTCACTCACAAACAAAATTATCCCAAAAATTTTTTAGGTTTAAGACTAGCCAAAAGTATTAAATTAAAGTAATGTTATCCTTCAATATTATTTTTTTAAATATCAACATTAGTTCTTTAATTGAGTAAGGTAATATTACTATATTTTAAAATTTCTAAGATGGCATTAAACAAAACAAAAAATTCTTTAAGTAATATTACTTCTTAACAAAAACTTTCGTAATAAATTTATATCTTAACCTAATAATATATGTTACTTTTGAGTTGTAAATTTACCTACAAATTCTCGTGGGCTCTGGTGAAAGTAAATATCACTTGTAATTTAAACAAATTCATCTTCTTGTTCATCATGTGCTTCTTCAAATCAAATCAAAACTACACTGTGGTGGTGGGAATTCACTACTTTCTTTTGTCACAAGTTATAGGAAGTGTTATGGATATATGGAAAATCTCCAGTTACTATTTTGAAGTACATCCCTATATAAGGAAATAGGAGTTTTGTGATGGAAATTTCTGACGCCTAAAATCAGTTGCAAATCCATCACAAAAATGTATTTTGTGAAAGATTTACAACATAAACGTGAAATTATGTTGCAAATAAATTTGTGACTAAGAAATTATTGTCGCACTAATTCATACTACATCCATTTCAAATACGTGAATCTATTACAAATTTGTCTTAAATGCTGTTCTTTGGGACATGAGCCTTTCTATTGTGGGTATTTTGTATTGCCTCAATATTTAATCAAAACGACATCGTTTAAATGCTAAATATACGTTTGATATTATATATTAAAAAATAAAATGATACAAATTCTTCTTATTATTGCGAGCCTTCTAAACATGCAACATTAGAATTGTATTTGACACTTGAACAATGTCGTTTTGATTAAATAGAGAGGCAATGAAAAATGCCCACAATGAAGAGACTTCTTCCCCACAAATCCATCCTAAACCCGTGAGTTTTAGTAGTGTATTTGCATATATTTACACTTAAACATTGTTTTTGTCTCTTTAGATAATCATAGAGTTTCCCTTCAAAATAGGTTACTATTGGTTTTGAGGCAATATTCGTAAAACATTATATAGCGAGAGGTTACATAGAAAAACGAAACATTCAATTACATGTTGTCAGCATGATTAGCGTTAAGGTAAGGGAAAGATTGCAGGGAAAAGCTAGCTGAAGGAAGGAGAGTGATTAGCATGAAGGAGGGGATTCAAGTTCTCTACTTCTTTTGTTACAAAATTTTTTAAAAAAGAGTTGGGCTCACCCACGATATAAAAGTAGGACGAAATCTCCCTTCCTCCTAATACCAATGTCAGATATAGCGAGCTATCTATTACCCTCAGACTTAAACTTAGACACCCAGAAGCTAAGATACCTCCCCAAGGGCCTCAACTGGAACTATAACAAAGTGAAACTCCCCAGGGTTCAAACACACTCCAAAGTGGTACTCCCCAGGGTTCTCTGTTAAAAGGATAGGATTTGCTTGATGCTTAGTTCTGTTTTGGCTAATATAACTAGTAGAATGAGTAAAAATAAAATACGATCTCTAGTTTTTAATATAAAATTTAGTTAATTAATTTAAGTAGAATAATAAATTTAAATAAATTAATTAATAAGAACTAATATAATTAATTTAGGTATATTAAAAAATATATAATATGAATTGGTATTAAATATTTAGATTTAGTTATAATTAAATAATTTATTTAATTTATTTAAATTAATTAACTAATTTTTATATTAGTCTCTTTATCATTTCTTTTTAGAGACCCAACATACCTACTTCCAAACCTTGATACAGAATAAAAATAAATTAATTTTATGACACCAATAACTACCAAAGAGTTAAGTAATAAAAATACTAAAAAAATATATGATGAGTTGTTAGTATCATAAACTCAAGTATGATGCAATTTGTTGTGAATATTGTATCGTGTGTGTGTGTTAAAGAAAAAGTCTCACATTGCTTGAGAATATGAGCTTCCAAGTATATAAATAATAACATGTAATCTTAAGTTAATAAATAGAAGTAGAAGTAGAAATTTGTATTTTTCATATGAAAAGGAAGGGCCTTCTCCCTTGAAACAACCACTACTGGAGAATAGCACCGGTTGCCCCTTACTTCCTCGTTCCCACCATTTTCTCTTCCTCCATCTCCTTCGCCAAGCACAAGAACCAAAATAAAACTAGCAGATTTGAGATTTTTGCATCAGCAAATAAAAAATCCAGAATCTTGTTTTTTTAGATCCATTGCCTTCTAGACTTCCCCTTGAAGATATCTTCCATGTCGAAGACAGTGATGATGATGGGTGTTAGAGATGGTGACGGTGAAGGAGTAGGGGGCGACCATGGGCCCTATGGATTTGTTAGGGGATGATGTTGAAGACTTGTCGATTGGAGGATGTGAGTACAATTAGAGGACGCGAAGATCTTGAAGAATTGAAATTCCAAGTCTGAAATGAGTGTTAGAGACGGAGATGATGGTAGGAGATGACAATGGCAATGGTGCCGAAGATGGTGATAAATGTGGATTTGACATCAACAACTTCAATAAATGTGGGACTGGATCTCGGTTCTTAGGGGGCTAATAGAAGTAAAAGTGAAGTGGTTCTACTATACCAAACACACAAAAACACTAATACCAGTTCCACTCTTCACTTGCCAGTTCCATCATACAATACATTAGAACTTCTAGTAATTGAATCGGGCAATCTTCTTGCTCATTTTCCGTCTCTGGGCAACCAACATGAGATCATTTGTTCACTTCGTCATCTCAACTTGCTCTTATTTTTCTTATAATGTTAGCAAATAATTGAAAAACCTTAAAACTTTTGATGATAAAGCATCCCGTTGAAGTTACAAATCCATAACTCTCGAGGAGCTTAATCTATACGCCGAAGTGTTTATTCAAAATTTCATCAACTGAAAAGTGTGAAATGAGGAATGAAACAAACAAGTAAGAATTTTGTTGAATTAAAAAAAAGAGAGAAATTCTAGGGGGTTTACCTTTTGAAGATGAACCTCCACGTGGCACATCCAGCGTGGCAAAAGACAGTAAAAAAAGAAGTGATATGGATGCTAAGTGGTATCAACGGGTGGGACTCATATGTTAACAACATTTAGTATTTAAGGAAAATGTACACAAATATCTATGTATTTTTTTAAATGTATGCCTATATGAATATTTAAAATAAAAGTAAAAATATTAAGACTATTAAATATAATTTAACATAATTATTTCTTGTAGTAGGGTTCGCGTTAATTTTTTTTAAGGACAATAATTAGGTCCAATACCTTATATCATTAGGTCTAGTAAGCCAATAAAATAATACCCCCTGGATTATTTTTAAACCCCGTAAACTACCGTTAGCCCAATTTCTTCTTCTCTGTCGTCTACTTCACAGAAAAGTCCCCCCTCTCTCTCCTGAGTTCATCCATGGCGGCATAGCTCTTAATCGCTATCAGAACGTCACCAACCCTCTTCTCTCTCTCACCCTTTTGCTTTAAATCAACTCCACCTTCAAATCTCTCTGTGTGTAAGTTTCTCATTACTGAACAAATCAACAAATCTTTACCTTTCATTATTGTTTTCTTAGTCCACAATATCTCTTGAGCATTTTTGGGCTCTACTACAAGGAACGCAGAGGATGGTTGTAATACGGCGACGTATTCTAAAACTGGGAAGCTCAATTAAAGACATGGATAAACACGTACCGAACCCAACAACTTTCTCTCTCTGCGCTTCTTGCGACGCTTTTCGGTAAATCCTTGATTGCTTGTGAGAGTAATAAGAGGGAGCTCTGGTCGATGGAAATGGGATGGTCAACTAAAATGTAGTTCTCTCATTCTCAAGGCTGAGAAGGAGATCTATGGGCACGACAGAACAGTCGAAACGGTCAAGTGAAAGGCCGAAGTAACGGCGATCTTGTCGACGCCACCTTTGCTGGAAGTGATAATGATGATGCGAGGATTTTGGCGGCCAACTGGGGTTTCTTTTGCATTGGATGGCATCTTTTACAAGAGAGGCAGAAGAGCAATGGGGCATGGATGATCTCAGAAGAGAAGGGGCTTTTCTGTGATGTAGACGACAAGGGAAGAAGAAATTGGGCTAACGGGGGTTTATGGTGCAAAATGGCTAGGTGTAAGGTTAGATCAGCTGGTTAGGGCTGTTCTAACTTAATGAAGTATCACAGGTTAAATCCTTTGAGAATATAGTATCTTAGGAGTCAGGGGCGTCAACCTTAATGGTTCCTGTCAGGCCTCGATTCGGATTAGTCTGGTTTATAATTCCCTGAGGGGTTGACCAGGATACTGGGTGAAGAAATTAAAAAAAAATATAGGTGGCTATTATAAAACTAACCAACCAATCAACAAGATTTAGATGAGATAAAAGATAAAAATAAAAAAGTAAGAGAAGAATTACTTGATTTACAACACAAATTATATGCAAAATTTATAGACATAGTCTTATATGTAGGTTATAACTAAGCTTGAATGACAAATAGTAGGTAATAAAATTTATGAATGACCTAGTGGAAGTTATAAGCTTGATGTAGTAGTGGAGGAGTAATAGAAAAGTGAAAGTTATTTAGTGAAGTTGAAGAGGAATAGGGAAATGGACATCCACATTTAATTGATACACTCACAGTGATGCATCATTAAAAATATTGTTAGGAAAACTCAGTGGAACAAAACCTTAGATAAGGCAAAAAAAGTACAGCATGTATCGACTCCCCCGTTTTGGAACGTCAATTGATATCTCTGAATTTGCGAAGTCCGATATCATGTACGAGCTTATCAAATACTATTGTTGGAAGTGACTTGGTAAACAAATCTGCTAGATTTTCTTTGCAACGGATTTGCTGAATATTAATTTCACCATTCTTTTGAAAATTATGTGCAAAAAGAAGAAGAAGAAGAAGAAAGGACGCATTATGTTTGTGTGTGTGTTTAGATATTAAAAGTGCCGGCCTCACACTTTTTTATAATATTATATATTTTTTTCTTTAGCAGAAAATAGCTTCTATTTTCTTCTTCTTCTTCTTTCATTATTTTTATTCTCTCTTTCTATATTTGTTTTTTTACATAAACAATAATAATTTTATTAATATTATCATTTCTATTTCATTTCAGTTTTTGTTTTTTTATAAACTCTCTTAATCTGGTAATTAAATAAAAAATTTATCTACTAGGACTTAGTTCCTTTTAATGCTACTTAAATTCTAACATAAAAAATGGGATGTTACAACTCTCCCCACCTATTAGAATTTTGTACTCAAAATTCCCACATAAGAAAACAACACACGTAATGAAAAACACAAGAAACTAACCAAGGAACAGATTTAGGTACTTACGCTGTATTCTTTCCTCAGTCTCCCAAGTAGCATCTCCCGGTGTCATTCCCTTCCAGAAGACTTTCACAAGTCGAATGGTTTTGTTCCTTAACTGTTTGTCCCTTGTATCCAAAATTCTCTCTGGTTCCGCTTTATAAGTTAAGTTCTCACACAATTTCACCTCCTCTGGTTCTATGATGTGAGATGGATCTGGGTGGTACTTCTTCAATTGTGACACGTGAAACAAGTCGTGTACATTAGATAGATGTGGAGGCAAGGCAATTTGATAGGCAACTTCCCTAATCCTTTATAAGATCTCAAATGGACTAACAAATCTAGGAGACAACTTCTTCGCTTTAATGGACCTTCTAATGCCTATAGTGGGTGTGACCCTAAAAAATACATGATCACCTTCATTGAACTCTAAAGGTCTCCTCTTTCGATCCACATAACTCTTCTGCTAACTTTGTACTGCCAACAATTTTTGTCGAATAAGCTTAATTTTCTTAGTGGTGGTATCCACCAACTCCAGTCATAACACCGTTCTTTCACTCAGTTCAATCTAGCACAAGGGTGATCGACACTTTCTTCCATATAATGCCTCATAAGGTGCCATCTGGATACTTACATGGTAACTATTATTGTATGCGAACTCAGCCAACGACAAGTGATTGATCCAACTTTCCTTAAATTCAATGGCACAAGCCCTCAACATATCCTCAAGTGTATGAATGGTGCTCTGTTTGACCATCAGTCTGAGGGTGATAAGCAGTGTTGAACTTCAATTTTGTACCCAAAGCCATATTGACTGACTTCCAAAAGTTTGAAGTATACCTTGGATCTCGATCCAATATGATGCTCTCCAACACTCCATAAAGCCTTAATATCTCATTCATGTACAACTGACTCATTTCCTTTAAAGAATAAGTGATTTTGTAGGGCAAAAAGTGTGCAGACTTAGTTAATCTGTCTACAACTACCTAAATGGAATCATAACCACCTGATGTCCTCGGTAATCCCACTATGAAATCTATAGAAATATTATCCCATTTCCACTGAGGAATCTCTAATCCCTACAATAAACCCCCTGCTTCTGATGCTCTATCTTGACTTTCTAACAAGTCAAACATCAAAGTACAAAGTTCGTCATATCTCTCTTCATCTTTGGCCACCAATATTACTGTTTCAAGTCATGATATATCTTAGTTATGCCTGGATGTATGACATATCTACTGTTGGAAATTGTGCCATAGGGGCCAATCATTACATTATGAACATTGTTGATTTATGAATTTCTTAATTATGTTATCACATTATCTGCATGTTTACTGTGATGACCATCCTTGGATAACTCATGATCTTATCCTAAATATCCCTGGTCTGTCATCTATGCGGGAACAGAGATGAAATAAGACCAGTATGACTTTGAAGATATATAGAGATATAAATCAAAGTCATAGGCACATGTAAGAGTACAGGGTGTTGGACCGACCCGCTATGAGAGAGCTGCATGGGTTAAGTCATAAGCTTCTCTCATATACAAACCATGTCACTATGCCCTTTGACCTAAGATCATCATGGATTTCTACATGACAAACGCTCAGCTTTGACCTAGTCAAAAGTCACTTTTGACCGAGTGATCTTATAGGCTATGTTCAGGCTCAGTGGTTTTTTATGCGGAGGAATATGAATGGTCAAAATGGAATTTGTCCTTCACATTCGTAGAGAGATATTACTGGGCCCCTCGATGAGTGAGTCTGAGAAATGTATGGCCATACTGTAATGGAAAGGTAGTTCCATTTCTATAGTCAGACTACTCAGGGATCGAGAAAGTAACGGTCAGGAACAGGAGAATGACGTTCTCTATACCTCATCCATGACCAAAATATCATGTGACAAAAGGGACGTGATGTGGTTGTATGAAAGGTTACATCGTTTATCGATCCTCATATGATTTGGGTAGTCGTAATGTCTTGCTAAAGACCGCTTACGACTTGTGGGTCAGTATAGTAACTGGCCCACTGACAACTTCAATAGGGCCTACAGGGTCGCACACAAAATAGCCCAACTCGAGCTGTGATGTCCAAGTTCATTGAATCTAAGACATGTCTTAATTGAATGAATAATCTAGGGTAGATTTATATATTTATATATATAAATTCGTATATATATTATATATAATATAAGAGATATTTGCAAGATTTAATTTATAAAGATAAATTAAATCTCTATCACTTTTGAATTTGAATTTAAATTGATATGATCTATTTGAATTTAAAATTTAAATTGATAAGATATCTCAAATTTGATTTATGAGAATAAATCAAATATAACTCTGTCTTATCTTTATTTTAAATTAAATGAATAGGTGAATTAAATCTGTGGGACGGATTTAATATAAACCATATTTATTTAATTAGTTTCTTATTAAATTATGCAATATATGATATTGTATTAATTTCAAAATTAATATAAGATTAATTCTGAAATCCAGCCTAACAAGAACACCGATGGCATCCTATATATTTGACATTAGGGGTTAGGGTTCTATGCGAGACAAAAAGGGGCAAGGAGAGTGCAAAAGGTTTACAGATAAGAAACTGTCAAAATAGAGACGGTGAGGACAGATTCTTGAGAAAGCCCTAGAGGGACAAGAGGCGCTAGCACGTCGTTCGTGGTTGGAACGCTGCTCGTGTGGATACCGGTAGAGGAAGCCGATCTGAGTTGTCAACTTCTTGCGATTGAGAAAAGAGCACCAGGTACGACGACAAGTCACGACCAGTTGACACAGAGGTCGCGACCAAATAGGCATCTGAACGTCAGAAAATCGAAAAGAGACGACAGGTCGCCACTAGAAGCATAGGAAGTCGCGACTAACAACTCCAGAGGCTACAGGTCGCGACTAGTAGCTGAGGAGGTCGCGACATAAAACTCCAGAGGCGACAGGTCGTGACTATAAGCTGAGTAGGTCGCGACTGAAAACTCCAGAGGCGAAGAGTCGCTGTGGATCCAGAGGTCGTGACTATAGCTCGAATACTGAAGGTAACACTTCTTTCTCCTTGACTTAAACACATTCGGTAGATCCTGACAGGGAATGAATTTTTTTTTAAAGTTAATTTCCGCTGCATGTCTTCCAATTCCCTTCTTCTACCCCTATAGGGTTCCTCAAGAATAGTTTTCTTAATCTCCTCATTATACGAAACACAAATTCTCTTTTTATATATTAGTATCCCCATATCACTTAAAGTATAGTCATGCTAAACACATGCACTGACTTTCTACTTAAGGCGTCTGCAACCATATTTGCCTTCCTAGGGGGATACTTAATCTCAAAGTCATAATCTTTCAAGAATTCAATCTATCGGCGTTGCCTATTGTTCAACTCCTTCTGGTCAACCAAGTATTTCAAACTCTTATGGTCACTGAACACTTCAAACTGAGATCCATATAGGTAATGCCTCCAAATCTTCAATGCAAAGACTACAACCGCTAACTCCAAGTCATGGTCGGATAATTTTCCTCATGCGGTCTCAACTGCCTCGATGCATAAGCGACTACCTTATTGTTCTACATCAGCACATATCCAATGACCTTCAAGGAAGCATCTGTGTACAGAACATACAGTACCCCTAGGGTAGGAAGAGTAAGTACTGGAGCTATAATCTACTTAGTCTTCAATTCTTGAAAAACCGCATCATATTTCTCACTCCAAACAAATGGCTAGTCTTTCTTAGTCAACTTAGTCTATGGCATGGCAATCTGAGAAAAACATTGAATGAATCTTAGATAATAGCTAGCCAGGCCTACAAAACTGCTCACTTCAGTTACTGACCTAGGAGCCTCCCACTTTAATAGTGCATCAACCATACTAAAGTCCACTGCTACTCCCTCAGCAGAGACTACATGACCTAGGAATTTCACTTCATTTAACCAAAATTCACATTTCGATAATTTAGTATGCAATTGATGATCTCTCAAATTCGTAACGTAATATGAAGATGCTCTCGATGTTCCTCCTTAATCTTAGAGTATATCAATATATCCACAATAAATCTATACAAGTAAGGTCTAAAAATCCGATTAATGTAATCCATAAAGATAGCTGGAGAATTCGTCAACCTGAAAGGCATAAATAGGAACTTGTAGTGTCCATATTAAGTCCTAAAGGCATTCTTAGGAATGCCATTAGCTCGAACTCTCAGCTGATGGTACCCTAACCTCAGATCAATCTTAGAAAACACGGATGATCCTACCAACTGATCCAACAAGTCATCAATCCTAGGCAACGGGTATCTTTATTGTTACCTTATTCAACTGTCGATAGTCAATGCACAGTCTCATACTGCTATACTTCTTCTTTACAAATAAAACTGGTGATCCCCACGGTGAGACACTCGGTCGGATGAAACCCTTCTCAAGCAATTCCTTAAGTTGCTTCTTTAGTTCTGCCAATTCAGACGGAGACATTCTATACGGTACTTTTGATATCAAAGTTATCCCGAAACTAACTTAATAGAGAATTCAACCTCATGCTCTAGAGGTAAACTAGACACCTCCTCTAGAAACACTTATGGGTATTCATTGACTAGCTCAATATGATCAATCCCCACTTCCGTATCTATATCAATAGAGAAGAAAACTACGAATACTTGACATCCTTTCTTAACAGCTTTGTCCACTTATGTAGCAGACAATAATATAGGACCCTTCGGTATTATTGGCTATCAACAAATCCATATCGACAATCACATCAATGCCCCTTAAGGGCAAGCAAATCAAATCAATCGAAGACTCTCGTTCCCCAAACTTAATAGTAAGTTTTAAACATGCACGGACGGTAATAACAGTAGTTCTCGTAGGAGTTGACACTTTTAAATCATAGAGCAAATCAATCACATGCAATTTTAATCTCCCAGCATAATCCACAGATATGAAAGAATGAGTAGCACCAGAATCAAATAATGCATACAATTCATGGCCTTGAAGAAAGATAGCACATTGGTCAAATTGGGAGACGCCGCGACCTCCTCTTGGGTCATCGCAAACACACGCCTTGAATGGTTAGATCTAGTGCTCTAAGCAGGTTGCCCATTCTCTGGGTAAAATTTGGCAATATGCCCCAGTTTATTACACTTATAACACTCCCAGCACTGTCCTTGGTATGATCGCCCACACTTCTGACATAGGCCATTAACACTAGGTGTAGACATCATAGACCCTCTATTTGTATTGTGGGTTCCACTGTGCTGGCTCCTCTGGCTATAGCCCTTTTGAAATGAGCCCCTCTGATCTGGCCTTCTATGATCATGTCTCTTTTGACCACCACTCATATTCTTACCCAAACTACCCGAGCTCCCCATACTGAATTGATTCTGATTTCTTACACCTCTAGTAGACCCCAAATGATTGGGCCCCCTAACTGGAGGCTGCACCTTTTTTGCTAGGTCTACCTCTCAGGGCTTTCTAGCCATAACTCTCAACTTAATGCATATATCCTCAAACGACTCAGGCTTATATAGAGCCAATGCCTACTATAGCTCTGGCTTGACACTATACACCAATTGTTGTGCCTTCTAAAGAAAGTAATTCACATTTATGGTCGAGGAACATACTTAACCAATTCAATAAATTTAGTGATAAATAGGTCATCGTGCATATCATTCTATTGCAAAGAGTAAAACTGGAATTATTTTTCCATACGTAGTTTTTTAGGAAAGAAACGATCATAGAACATCTCCTTAAAATATTCCCAACTCATTTGTGAGGTATTTGCTGGCCCCACACTGTCCCACCAATCTCTCGCCTTATCCTCTAAATATGTAATAGGCACTTACACCTTTAGTGGTGAGATGCGAATGACTGCTAAAAATATTGTCTCCATCCTCTTAATCTACTTCTCTGCCTCTAAAGCCTCTAGTCCTCCTCTAAACTTTGGAGAGATATGCTTATGCACTTCTTTCCAAACTTTAGTGATGTCAATCAATAGTGGTGGATAAAAGACTTTTCCTGATGATTCCCCCAATGCTCACTTGATCATGCTCTCCATCATGGCCCTTACTTGCAAAACCATTCTCCATCTCATTATGGTTGCCTGATCCCTTATAGCTTGATCCTTGCTTCTCTAGCATCTTTTCTTTAAACTTCTTTCTGCACCCAATACTACATCCTTCATCTGTTCCATTATTGCTCCATAATCTGGTTGAGGCCTATCATGCTGAGGCCTACTATCACTAGGCGTACTTTATCGTGATTGAGTATGTACCATCATCTCCCCACCTAAGGATGTAGTCTACTAAATAATCACACACAAGAACAAAGATTAAAAAGGAAGGTATGCGTGAATAATGTATATTGCCATTAATATGTAAGACATGCAACGCCATAACCAGGAAATAACCTTGAAAGCTTGTGAAGTAAATTCATCGGCATTATTTAGACGCATTTTCTTAATGGGATAATATGAAAAATGTGTTCTCAATCTAATTAGCTGAGCAAGTAATCTCACAAATATGCGACCATCTTGTTGATGCATCAATTAGAACTATAAAAATATCTAACTATTTCGCATGGTGGGTGTATTAGCCCACAAATATCTCTCTATATATGTTCTAGAAATGTGAGAGACTCACTTTCTATTTTTACAGATGATGGTATAATAATTAGTTTTCCTTCAAAATATGCAACAAATGAGAAAATATAGGATTGTGGAATTGATTGTCTTCTCAACGAATGTCTATATGAATTCTCAATTATTTTTCGCATTATTATTATTTTAGGATGGCCTAATCGGTCATGCCAAATATTAAATTTATTCTCACTTGCAAACTTTTGGTTTGCAATGGCTTATGTTTTAACTGTACTAATAAATGTGTAATACATGCCAGAGGAAAGAGAAGGAAATTTTTCTAGTGTGCATTTTTTATCAGAAATCATATCTATAATAACAAGATATTCCTAGTTTTTTTATTTTTTATTTCAATATGGTATCAATTTCTACGGATATTCTTAAAACTTAACAAATTCCTGTTATATTTGGAGGAATAAAATGTACTATCAATATATAATTGTGTTCCTCTAGATAACAATATATTAGCTCTTATAGACCCCTCAATTATCTTTATACTTCCAGATATAGTCTCGACATTAGCTTCTCGCATCACCAAAGAAAAAATATTTTGTATTTATGATATTGTATGAGTTGTTGCACTATCAACGAGACACAAATTTTCCTTATTAATGTCAATGAGTGTCATTCTTCATTAACAAGAATATATCAAATGAAAAGAAGAACAAAAAGAATTAATGAAAAGAAATATTCATAATTTTATTTATTGGGATAAATAACTTCACATAAGTAGAAACTTTTTTTTAGAGAAGTATAAATTTTATTATAGCAAAAGGAAAATACACATAATCATAAAAGTTTAGCTAGACACTCCCATCCCCAATTAGGTGATCAATTCTTTTGTTAGGATCGGCAAAAAAATAAGCAACATCTAAATGAGTTAAATCTATGTTGTCATAATCATAATCGCTTTTTTCACCAATAAAATTTGTTTCTATCTTTAGCTCTTTGCCTTTATTTTTATTTTTTCTTTAGAGCGATTCTTGTTATAGTTCAACCAAATGTCTTAGTGTACAACAAGCACGAGCCTAAGGATTTTTGCTATCATAACGATGATATACATTTTTAATATAATTATCATTCTCTCTAGTTTTTTTGTGTGGTTATCATCGTTATTTGCCCACCTCAAGTAGGAACACAACCCCGACTACATAGACCACGGCCTTATCCACTATCACGGTTGCGTCCCCGACCACGAGATGATTCATTTGTTACTATATTCACTTCTGGGAATACAATAAAGCCACTTGGATGGGAGTGCATGATTCCTCATCAAAAGCTCATTATTTTGTTCAGCCACCAAAAGATAAGAAATTAGTTCATAATAGTTTTTGAAACCTTTTTCACGATATTATTGCTATAAGAGCACATTGGATGTATGAAATATGGTGAATATTCTTTCTAGTATATCATCATCAGTCATTTTTTCTCCACATAGTTTCAGTTGAGAACTAATTCTAAATAGTGCAGAATTATACTCACTGACTAATTTAAAATTTTATAAACGTAAATGCATCCAGTCATAACGATCTTTTAGAAGAATCACAGTTTTCAAGTGGTCTTACCTTTCTTTTAGGTTATTCCAAAGAACAAGTGAGTTTTTGACAATTAAATACTCAATTTTTAGTCCTTCATCTAGGTGGTGGAGGAGAAAGATCATGGGCCTTGACATTGTCTTTGTTAGATTCCTGATTGCCTTCCTTGATAGTGTCTACTAAATCAATAACATCTAGATGGATTTCTGCATCTAGTATCTAGGATAGATAATTCCTTCAAATAATGTCAAAAGCCACAAACTCAAGTTTTATAAGATTCGACATGATTATACTATCATAAAAGTATAATAAAAGTTAAATAGAGATCAAAATTAAGAAGGTTGAACAAGTAGAAAATAATCCAATATGAAATTATAATTCAACATAAAAGTAATAATATAGAAAATTCATCTAGAGCACTCGTGCTGATAACGTATTATAAAACTAACTAACCAATCAACAAGATTAAGAGGAGAGAAAAGATGAAGACAAGAAAATGGGAGAAGTGGAGTGTATTATTCCACTTGCTTTACAACACAAATGACATATCCTATTTATAGGCATAGTCTTACATGTAGGTTATAACCAAACTTGAATGACAAATAGTAGGCAATAAAATTTATGAATGACCTAGTGAAAATTACAAGTTTAATGTAGTAGTGGAGGAATAATAGAGTGGTGGAGGAGTAATAGAGGAGTGAAAGTTACGTAATAAAATTGAAGAAGAAGAGAGAGATAAGCATCCATATTCTAATATTTATAATAATTTTATTTACTTACTATCTATTTTTTTTAAATACTAATAATGATGTTAGATTATATTTAATGAATTGATATTTTTATCTCATTTTAAATGTTCAAAAGTTACTTTTTTGATTACTTTTTTGATTTAAAAAAAAAATTATCGTGTCGAATAAATTTTTAAAAAAATGTATAACTATTTTTGTACAAATAATTTATATTAATTATTAAAATTAAAATTTATTTTAATTTTAAATATAAGATTATAATCAATTTGATTTTTTAAAATTATAATTTTTTATCTAAAATTAAAGAAATTTTTATACAAGGTTGTTAAAATATATATAATTAAATAAGATATTTTAAAAATTAATATATAATTATTATGAATAACATTCAGCTAATTTTTTAATTTATTTAATTAACTAAATTTTATATTAATTACATGAACTAGGGTAAAAATGCGACAAAAACCCTATGAAAAGCAGTTGCTATTTTTCTTGAAAATATGGATAATATCGATGAATTACTATAACCCCAACGAAGCACGCGCTCGTCTGGTAGGACTTCGAGGGGCAGAATCATTTCTGGTTCGGCATTCCACACTTGGTCGAGCTCGCCGTCGGACGTCATCCACCGTTGTCATCCCTGCGTGGTTGTTCCCCGGCAAGTATTGAAGAAGGTACGAACCCCTAGGGCTTTGTCTTCTCCCAAAATCTGTTGAGATGGACATATTCAATCTGGCTTTGAATCTATATTTTTTTTGGTTACAAAGAGAGGGCTTAGTGCCCAAATCACATAGACCTAAACAATAAAGGGATTAAATCCCAAGCAGTCATTAGTAACAAGAGATGTTAAATGTGATGGACAAGAATGTAATATTGACGTGGAAGTCAACCCGTTCTTTATCAGAACATCCGCCAATTTATTTTGTTCTCTAGGAACATATAGAATCTTTAATTCCCATGCTAGATCTAGCTTTGAATCTATATTTGAATTTGTTCCCCGCGTCATCTGTTCATATTAAAATGGGAAGATCATAAATTGCTAGTGTTCTCATTGTCATGCTTCAGTGGCTTGGAAGAGTTGCCTGAATCAATTGGCTCACTAAGGCATATTCGTTAAAGTATCTGGAACAAAAATTTAAATGGTATGATATCAACTATGCTTATGCTTATTTCAAAGATTTCTGTGGGGGCAGATGCACCCGCTGAGTATAATCTAGGTCTGCATCCTAACTTTTGCTACGCTTGCTTCTCTGGAACTACCAAGTTGAACCCTGTTGAATTAAAATCGTTGTTAAACACGGTGTATTCTGATTTAAGTGCTTGATGTTATGATTAATCGATTATTATTATGTTATGAAATTTTCTTAAAGAGTCTGGTTTCTAAAACATCAATTTACTCATTAATATTTGTCAACATAATCAGTTGCCTTTTGGACATGTTTGTCCTATTTTATGGTTTTGTGACTGATGGATCTACCTTATTTGTGTTTAATGTAAAATATCACTTCCTTCTAATTCAATGATGTGAAGTCTATCTTATTGCCTAATCAGTTCATTTCAGATCCTTCAATAAGAAATTTGTTCGTTGCCTTTGTTTCATGTGGTTATGACATTCTAATTTTCTTACTAATACAAAGTCCTTGTGTGCTTCAATGAGACTAAATTTTGTGTGTGATTTTGCAAACTGAATATCTTGCTCTGTATGTGCATATGCAAATAAAAAATGAGCTATGCTTTGGCAGTGGGAAATCTATACATTTTTGCTACTGGTTGTATGTAGTGTTTTGTATTTGTGGAGAATCTTTATTTGCAATTTTGAGGTATGTTCACATCTTCATGGATTGACATAAACATTGAGCTCTTTTTTCCTGTAGATAAGTATTGACTTTTCGCTTCATGAATATGTTACTTGGTTTTCAGACAATTTTGACAAACTAGTTTGGAGGAAGCTTGGAATCAGAACATGACAGTAGATGACAAAGAAGAGAATATTGAATTCAAGTGGGGCAAAAAGAGAGTAATAGGTGGAAAAAGTAGAGATGTGCTATTTTATGAATCTTTCACTTATGATGGTGTGGAGTACAGCCTTTTTGATTCTGTATATGTTTACAAGGAAGGTGAAGAAGAGCCTTATATTGGTAAACTCATAGAGATTTGGGAGAACGCTGATAAGACCAAGAAAGTGAAGATTCTCTGGTTTTTCAGTCCTTGTGAGATTCTTAATTTTTTGCCAACAAATGAGACACGTGACAATGAATTATTCTTGGCTTCTGGAAAAGGCTTAGGCCTAACAAATGTCAATCCTTTGGTAATTGCAGCTTTGAATTCTCTCTTAATAACCATATTATAGATAGTCTTGCCTGTTGTGTGTATAATGTTATATTTAAGTTACTGCATTCTGCTTAGAATTATTATGCTTACAATGTGCTAACCTTACTTTTTCCTTCCCTCCCTTGTTTGTTGATCTGATTGAAATAGTGCCATGAACATCCATTGTTTTGGGTTTGGGTTTTAACAATAAATGATTTAATTGACATAAATGAGATGTGTGTTTTCTCTTAGCATTGGCATGTTGAAGTCATATTTATGTTGAAGTGAATTGTAAGAGTTGAATTTCATGATATGTTGTTCTGGTTCAGGGGTTACCATCTAAATACTGAGAGTTTGGCCCTCTTGATCTTTTGCCCCTGTGAAAAAGAATTCCTTATTTTCTTAGGCTTATCTTTATCCTGGTTCATTAATGCATTGTTTTTTGGGGCAAAATCATTGTGTTGTATTACTTGAATTGTCTTTGTTTTATTTATTTAAAATAGTATTTTATTTTAATGCCCTCGTTCTTATTTAACAGAGGCTATGCAATGGTATTGGATCTGTCAAGAATTGTATAACCTTAATTGAATTGGCTATATATTCGCTCATTGTGTATATGATGCTAGGAAGCTCTTGTTGGTAAATGCAATGTTGTTTGCATTTCCAAGGATAGTAGGAATCCACAACTACCAGATGAAGAAGTGCAAAAAGCTGAATATGTATTCCATCGAGTATTTCACGTTGGGCACCAAAAAGTATCAGATAAACTTGATGACCAGATTGCTGGATATGATGGTATTTGATCTTTTTTCTTTTAGAACTATTGATAACAATTATGCTTTAAAATGTTCATAGCTTGCTTTAAGATAGCACCACCCTTACATGCTTTGTTTTGGGACTCTTTATTGTTTGGCTTGTAAAGTTTTTGGTTGAGATACTCTTCTCTCTCATGAAAATTGACTTAATTACAAGGCATTTCTCTCTATCCTGAAAATGCATATAGATCTCCCCTAGTAGCATTGATTTGACCAACATATCGTCAAGCATAAGATTATCTTCATTTTTTTACTACCTATTTAACTTATTACAAATATTTTTCAAAGATTTTATTTTAATGCCATTTATTTTTGTTAAAAATATTATTTTAATTATATTACGTTTATAATAATACCTATATTGGTAAAATATTTTTTATTAGATATTTTATTGTTGCAATTAAATTATATTATTATCTTGTATTTTTTAATTTTAATTTTATTTAAAAACTATTATCTGAATAGCATATTATTTTTAATATTTATTTATTATTATGTTACACCAGAATTTGTTGAATCTAAAAAATGATGTCATTACAAAATTTGATGTTTTAAAAATAGTTATTTTAATTGTTTAAGAGTATTATGGTCAAAATGTGTTTAGTTGTGTTGTATATTTTCATTTTAGGGGAGGGAGAGCAATTGTTTATAATAGAAAGGCATGGCATGCTTAGAGATTGTAAAATAATTTACCATACTTTGTTTACTAATCTTACACTTTGTGCTTTAAGAAATTGAATAATGTCCAATTTTGTTGGCAAAAAACTTACATGATTGTTAAGTAATCTTCTATGATGCAGTAATCGAACTTAGCCTATTATTTTTAATCACCTCATTTATGTTGACATGGTTTTGAGAGATCCTTAAACTTTATGAAATCAATCAAAATTTATATCAATATATTAACACAATCCTTTCTATTTTTACTTTATTGTTACATGCCTGGGAATCTCATAATGCATATGATTCCATCTAGTTTTTAACCCAAGTAAAACTAGTTTTAATTTTAAATTTAAGTTAAATGTTAATTCTATTTTGATTCTCATTGTTTTGTTAAGTATTTTGTAGATGCTAATTAGGCTTGTTACCTTTTAAAAATATCTAAACTAATTTTATATTTAATTCCTTTTGTATAAGTGAACTGAAAATTTCTCATCAAGCAAGTGATACACTCCTAAAATATGGGAAAATTAGTGTAATTTTCCTTAGATTCAAATTCTGAATATCTTATGAAGTTTTCTATAATTGTTGCAGTTAAATTTTTACTTAACAAATTAGATAGTCTAAGACCAGTTGATCTAAAGGATATAGACATGAAAGAAGTTAATGAGAAAGACATGGAAAGAAATGAAGTGTTGGTGCCTCCAAGTCAAGAAAATATTCTGTCTATGACTAGAGAGGAAAATGGCAAGTTTGTTGAAACATTAGTTGCTAAAAATACTGAGTCCAAGTCTTCATTGGGAGAAAAACCTACCTCTGTTGTAGGTTTAGTTGAAGCATGTAAATCCAACATTGGAAAACCCACTATTGATGACAAGTCAATGCCAATGGTTAAGGCCAATGGAAATGAAGATTGTAATGCCTCTTTGGCAAAGCAAAAGTCTTCTAACAAAAAACAGTTTACTTATGGGGAAGGATTGGAGCGACAATTAGCTAAAGGATATGATAGATCGCAAAAGATCTCTGGTGAGAGGATTGCCTTGAGGTCTAAGGTTGATGAAGTGGAAGGAAATCGTGCGGCTATTGGGGGTTCCGATAAACGCAAAGATGTTAAGGGGGATGGAAATTTTACACATGATACCAATGGATTGGTGGAGGATAAGCAGGGTAAGAAGACAAAGCTTGGCGATTCTAAAAGCAACTTGAATGTGAAGCGAGGTGATGTCATGCAACGCAAGAGACTTTTTCATGATGACGATGACAACAACAAAGTAGAGACTTTAGGTCTAGGTGTTATCTCATCGAAGGCCAAATACAAACTTGGACGGGATAAAGATTCAAGTGATGCAAAGGGACCCCTTTTTCACGATAAGCCAAATATCTCTGGCAAGAGGACGGCTTTAAGGTCTAAGGTTGATGAAGTAGGAGGAAAACCTGCAGCTATTGGTGGTGCCAATAAACACAAAGATGTTAAGGGGGATGGAAAGGTTACACATAATACCAATGGATTGGTGGAGGACGAGCAAGGTAAGAAGACAAAGCTTGGCGATTCTAAAAGAAACTTGAATGCGAAGCTAGGTGATCGCGTGCAACGCAGGAGACTTGTTCTTGTTGATGACGACAATGACAACATAGAGACTTTAGGTCTAGGTGTTATCTCATCGATAGACAAATACAAACTTCGACAGGCTAAAGATTCAAGTGATGCAGAGGGACCCCCTTCCAATAGCTTGACAAAACTCTCTCATGACAAGTTGCATGATGATTCTTCTACAAAATCTCCAAATGGGGAGCAAAAGATAGATTCTTGTGAATGCAAAGTTACTCGAAGACGTGATGTTGTAAGTTCTATTGCAAGGGCTTTCACTTTGTGCAGTTCTTATTCTTTTACTATATCATGCTACTTCCATACCCCATCAATTGTTCAAGATAGAACTGACTAGCTAAGTTCAGCCTAGTCGGTTGGCTATTAGCCCAACTAGACATTTGAAATGATGATCTTGAACAAAAATAGTGTTGACCTATTATCTTGGGCACAAGATGGTCTAGTGAAATTTATATATTGGAAACATAGAACATTGGTGAAATTTTACATGTGGAGGAATTTTTCATCAATGATTTAGTTGATTTGGGATAATTCATTGACTTATTGTGGCAAGAGCTTCGTTGCTCCTCATTAGTTTTTAATGTTAAAATGTACTAATTTTTTATGGTACGTTGAAAGTTTAGTATCACTTGAAGCTAGTCTAAGAGTAAAATGTGTTAGGCCATTGAGCAATTTTTGAAGATGATTCTCATTATCCCCTTTGGTGTACTACATTTAGGTTAAATAAGACCATTGTACCACTACTTTCTCAATACATGATAGATTATTTATTGATCATAGTTTAAATAAACAAAAAAACTAAGCACGGTAACAACATGATAGATCCTCTCTCTCTCTCTATTTTTTAATTAGAGGGGAGGTAGATTAAACTCACGACCTCCTACTTATATGGGAGCTTTATACAATTAGACTATAAGGCAGTGGGTAACATGATAAATCCTAGATAAGCATAAAATATTATTAAAAAAAAAGTCGTATTTCCTCAAATACTTCTCAAGCTAATGAATAGATGTTGAGCATCCCAAATTGCACCTTAGGTTCTCAAATTTGACTCTCGAGAGGCCCTTTGTGAGTAGATTTTCCATTTGCATGCTTGTAGAGATGTGTTCCAACTTTATTTTACCTGACTCTACCTTTCTTTATTGAAATGTTTATTTATCTCAACATGTTTGGTCCTATAATGATGTATGGGATTATTAGCAATTCCTATAGTTGATAAAGTGTCACACCAAGGGACCGTACCTCCAGCTTCAATTAAGCCAAGAGTCTTATAGTTCACATTCCCTCACAAATCCTAAGTAGCAATGCATGATAGTCAGCCTTTGCATTATTTGCCATTGCTAGTTGCTTTTACTTCTCAAAGTGACAAGCCAAAAATTTGATTGGCTCAATCTGTTATGTAATTGTAGACAAAAAAGGGAAATCGAGAAGAATAGAAGGAGAATAGAAAAGAAACTGGAATTATACTAAATACTCAAGGGTTCACATCATAATCAAAGCATATCCTCATAAGACTGATGATCACCCTTATTTATAAATGATGGGTAATCCTAATCCTAATTAAATATCTAATACTAATATATCATAATATCTAATCATGATATATATTATAATATCTAATCCTAATATATCATAATATATATATTATGATATATAATCTTAATAGCACATAATACTTAATACTAATTCTAATAAAATAATAAAACTACTTAAATTGTTTATATATATTTTACATATCACAATCCCTCAAATAGACATGGTTGATCATAGTGATAAAATAACCCAAAGTATTTCGGGTGTCGATCGTAGCGGTAGGCTTGTAGAGTGGAGTTTGTGTATTAAGTTCCATTGTCACTTCAAGTACTTTGTTGGATGATTTGAATTGGTTATGAATCATTTTGTGACAGTTTAAGAATGTTTAAGCGAGATAGGTTTTTTCTTTTAGTAGGAAAACCAAGTTACCAGTGTGTGGTCATCAATAAATGTGACAAACCATTTGGCATGAGATAAATTTGAAATATATGAAGGTCCCTAGAGGTCACAATGGATTAAGGAAAATGGCTCAGAAAATTGATGAGGATGAGGCTGATAAGTGTTTTTGGTATGATTTGATGATGGACACACTGCACATGGAATAGAAACAGAATCTTTATTCATGAAATTTGGAAACAACTTTGATATATATTTGACGTTAGGCTGGCCAGGTTAACCTGTATGCCCTAATAACACATCTTTATTGGAAATTTGAGTAGAAAAACATTTCTCAGCAACACTTGAACTTCTCGAGGGCTTTTGTTGGCATGGTTGATCTTTCACACAATATAGTCCCTCTAGTGTTTTAGTTGTGCCAATCATCTTCTCCGACTCCAATTCCTGAAATAAACATTGAATATTAGAAAAGTTAACACAATAGTGCTGTGATATTGTGACTTTACTCCCTGCTATAAGGTTGCACTTCAAGCCAGGGGCATATAACACATCTGTTAGAACCAGAACACCAAATAGACACGCTTCACTGATTCCTTCCACTGTAATAAATTTTCCATCGTCGACTTTAATGAACATAAGACGAGGGTAAGGTCTCACATTTTTTATAGGTTAATTTTACCAGTCATAATATCAGCAGTCCTTGAATCAACTATCCACATGTGTCCATGATGAACATTAGTTTTAAGGGCCAATATAACATTACTTGTGTGTGCAATATTACTGGTTGCTACTAGTTTGTCTCTGGTGTCATGTCTATCAAGTAGTTTTCTGAGGAATTTTACTTCTTGGCTGAGTTTGGTGTCAACTTCAGCCTTGCAATCAATGCTAGTTGTGTGTGCCCTAGTTTCTTGCCTTCCTCTTCCTTTGTTATTTGGCGGCTTGCCATGGAGTTTCTAACAAATATTCTTGGTATTGCCAGATTCTTGGCAATGATTGCACCACTTACCACTTGTTTTGCCTTTATATCATTTGGTTGGGCCCCTTTTGAGAAGAAAGCCCCGGAGTTTGCCTTTATTGGAGTTTGTTGTTTGGGTGTGGAGAGCTTTCTTCTGCTTTCCTCTTGTTTTATGGCGGAGAGCACCTCCCACGAGCTTGGCAGTGTTTCATGGCTCATAATTCTTCCTCGTGTCATATAGGAGTGCTGCAACCCAAGTAGAAGCTGATACACCTCTTGTTCTTTTTTTTGGTGTAAATAGAGCGTCAGCAGAGGACAACCATTCATGGACTTCATATAGATCTAGGTTCTACCACAAAGTTAGAAGATTAGTCTAATATTTAGTGGCAGAAAGGTTACCTTGCTTAAGGTTGTCCAGGCTGGTTTTTATTTCTAGAATAGCTGCTCGGTTCTTAAGGGATGCAAACATATCCTTGCTACGTCCTAGACCTCTCATGCTAATTGGAATAACTAGAAATTGGCTTTGATCTCTATAGTTATAGAATTCATGAGCCAGGATTGCACCATCAATTTTTTTGCCTCCCATTCACCATATTTCGGATCTATAGAAGGTTTAGCTATTGTTCCTGTCAAATATCCTATTTTCCCTTTTCCAATGACATAAAGTCGAACTCCGGAAGCCCACTGGAGGTAGTTGTGGCCATTCAACTTGTGAATTGTTATTATAGAGGAGAGGGTTTTTCTTGGCGCTATCTGTATTAGTGCTCTGATACCATAAAGTGTTTGATGCCCATAAAAGCTTATTAGTCATCTCATGTAGTACTTATAGTTAGAGATCCTAGGTTTAACAATGGTACTAGGATCGGCCATATTACATGAATATCTTGAAGAATCAAAACTAATCAATAAATTTAAAAATAAAATCAGATCTGGTGTTATTATGAGAATCATTGGGAGCAACTTAAACCTAATTAACAATTAGATCAAGTTTGGGCCTGGAGCCTATAAACAGTAGCGTCAACAGAATTCAATATACACATTGGATGAATCGATTAAGTTCTTGATTAACGCAAAGATTTCCTAATGTGTCACCTATTTCAATTGTGATTTTATTCCTCTCAAGGCGTGCAACTAACCAGCCACAAACCTAGATCACTAACCAATTGAAACTCATTGAGGCAATACATCAAGCACTTTAGCTGCAATCACAACTCAATGAACAATGGATTATTTGAGACCATAAAGTGACTTGTGTAGTTTGCATAGTTTGTTAGTTTTACATAGATCTCTCAATCATGATGGTACCTCCATATACACTTCCTTTTCCAAGTACGCATTCAAAAATACATTATTGATGTCCAATTGGTGTAGTGGCCAATCTAAATTTGTTGTTAACGGCACAAAGATCTTGATGGTATTGAATTTTGCAACTAGAGCAAAGGTTTATTGGTAATGTATGCCATAAGTTTGAGTAAAATTGCATCATATCTACTATTGCCATTCATTTGATGTGCACTTGATGGTGATTGCCCACTTGCACTCCATTGTAGATTTCTAGTGATATCGGAGTAAGAAAAATGGCTTGGAAAAAGTTTATGATAAAGTACTATGAGAAGTGTGGTAATTATGTAAATAGGAAAATAATTATATTCGAGGATATTAAGAGATAGTGTGAGAAATATTAAGAATATTAATTTAGAGAGGATTTTGGAGGAAATCTCGGCAGATCACGGTTGATTGATCAAGCTTGTAATCTATATATTCAGTCTTACCCTATGAATGAAATAAGACATTATTCAGGCTCCAGAAAATCTACAAGAAGTGTCCTGCACTGAAAAGGAAATTTGTCCATGTTTCATATATTTGAACTATAAAGGATATGTGAGTAGGCAACAAATTTGAGAACCTCCAGAGGTGAGATAAAGGACTTTCCTATAATGATAGACCTATTTTAGGGATCATCCTTGAGTCTTTACATGTTTGATTTGGTTTTAGAAACTTTGATCGAGTATATATAAGAGGAAATCCCTAATCGTATCCCCTTTGCAGTTGATATAATTTTAATTGAGGAGTCAAGAGAAGAGGCTGATTCTAAGCTTGAGTTATGGATATGGATATTGGAATCAGAGTTTTCACTTGTGTAAGAGCAACATGGAATATATGTATGGCAATTTTAACAAATGGAGAAAGGCATTAGAAGTCATTTGCGATTGTGAAGTACTTACCTAGCTTAAAAGGAAGTTTTACTAAGCTTCTATGAGATTTGCAACCATTGCCCTTTACCCTTTTGCCTTTGACTAGAGTTGAATGGCATTGTACAATAAATGTACTGATATCATTTAATGAATACAAGCTTGCCGCTTCTGCTTCTAATTCTTCTTGAATAGCATTTTCCACTTCAGGTCCTTCAGAGCCTCTTGGAAGCTTTGTGGAACTTTTTTTCAGCTGATAACCTTGCAGAAAAGGCTGGAAAAACTGGTGATAATCTATTATAGGAAATACAATTACTGATAGGATGCAAAGTACATTATCATACCTACTTAAGGTGATTGGCATACTCAACTCCTTAGAACTTGGGCTAGAGGAAGATACTTGACAATGCTTAGGAGACGATGTGTTCTTCCATGATAGGTGGCATTTCTTGCTTCTGGTCATCTTCTAGACTGCCTTTTCCACGCTTGGAATAGACTCTCAGCTTGTTAGCATTAGGTAAATTCATCCCATTGCCTCTTGTACTACCATTTATATTACTGGCATTTTTGGGCCTTCCTGAACAGTTTAAGGATATTTCTGAATTTGTTTCTGCATTAATGGTACTGATGGAAGGCATGGGATTTGGTTCAAGTACAAGTTCAAGGCTTGAAGGTGGAAAGGTCACGTAAAATTCTGGTCAACTTTTGCTGGAATTCTTCCCTAAGGATATCCATTCATCATTTGACCTCCATGAAGGGTTGTCTTTGTTATGTAAATAAATAAATGAATTGATAACTAACAGACCATTAGTGACCGTTAGTAAGCAATAAAGGGCAATAGGCCATAAGTAAGTCCGTGGTACCTTTGTAAGTCAGTTTTGCAATCTGATCGGAAGTTATTCAGTCTCTTATTTATAGCCTGTTTCCCGTTATTGCTTACTAATGGTCACTAATGACCTGTTAGTTATCAATTCATTTATTTATTTACATAACGGTCTTGGTGTCATAATGTTATTTTCAAAAAAATGTAACATTCTTAGTGACAAATCGTTTTCTCAAGGTAGGTGAATAGCAACAGCAGTTAGAGGGCTAGGTTGGGCTATATATAAGAACTTTTGGTTAGTCTGTAATTAGGGTTTTGATTGATAGAAAATGAGTTCTGTTTCATCCCTGCCCCCTTCTCCCTATTCTCTTCCTCTTTTTTCTTGTTTCTTTCCCACCTCCTCCCTTTCCCTCGTCTATCTAGTTTTACTCAACAGATTTCCCTTTCATGGAACATAAGGCATTATACTTGAAGGCCATTGAAGTTAGCTGTGGCCATTTAAGCAGTGTGGAGTGATCAAAATGTGTGGCATTGCTAGCTGGTGTCTGTACAACGTTCTGACATAGAGGGTGTTGCTGTGGGCTTCATGCTGAGGTCTGGTTTTAAACAACCTGAGTGTTATTGCCATACCCAAACCAAATGATGATGATATCGGTTTAGACTTCGATACCATGTAAAATTTTAGGGGAAATTGCTAGAGACTTTCGTATTCTTGCCTCACTTTATTCACCACTAAAAGTAGGTAAAATAGCTATGATGAAGCAATGCATTGGTTTGTGATCCCTGAAATATTGGGGAGAATATCAAAACAATATAACTATCTAATGGGGCTATATCTTGAGAGAGTAAAAGATTTATATGAATCAGAGGTTACATCTTTGTTTTGAAATAAATCTTGTTATCCTGTTTTACTAAGAGGGTGACCCTGGTGCTTCTTATAATAATGAATAGTCATGTAATATATTCAGTGGATCTAGATATACTGGTTTTTGTCTATGCTTCTACAGATTTTACTGCATTACTATTATAAGTTGTCAGTTTGTTCAGATGATTTTCTTGGCTTTGATGCCTGTCTTATTTTTTATGTACTTTCATTCACGAAGTTGAGAGTCCTTATACTTTATTATTTTTCATGTGTTGGCAGGATGAAAACAAATTGTTTAAGGAGTTTGTAAGTATTATCTTGCAGCTATTCTCTTGTGACGGATTTAGATATTATTTTTTCTTGCTTGTGTTATGCTATTAGTTTTGCCTGGAGATTTAGAATCTTTAATGCTTTTCATTGGGATTGAGTGAATTGCTGGAGCTGAGAATATGGTTTGGATTGGCCCACCAACCCAAACCACTGATTTGACAGGTCAAACATGAGCTAACCCACCGACCCTTGACCCACTGCCTTGACTAATTCAATAACAGGTCCTGGTGACCCACTTTCAAATGGGTTGCTTTTTTTGTAACCCACCTACCCTTTCTGGTGGGTTAGGTTGGGCCAATCCAAAAGGTTGGTCCCATATTTTCAGCTCTATGAAAAAGACTAACTGATGTATGAATGTTCTATGTGTACCATTTGTAGCCTTGGGAAGATAGAATGAAATTGGCACATGAACAAGGTACACTGGTGCTACTTCAAAATTTGGATCCATCTTTAACTTCTCAGGAAGTAGAGGTAATACTCATTACATGCAGTCATCTGGGTTGTTAATGAAGTATATCCAATATCGGGATGTGAAAATCATTCATTGTTGAATATACTTCTTACTGGTTGATATTATTTTAGTCTTCTATGTGAAGTATTCTTTTAGGAGGTATGTCATTTGTTCTTAATATCCTTGAACCTTCATGCTCTATATCAGGATCTAGTTCGGCATGCATTCCAAGAAAATTGTACGGGAAAGATAATCCATGCAGCTGCATATTCTAGTCCCCATTCTGGTGAGCATTGGAATCTTTTACTGTGTTTTCATAGAATTTTTTTACAAGAATGTGTAGCATATTTTCCTCCTTCTAAGGTCACAAGATTTAGCCATGTTACACTATGGCAATGCTTTATTGGCATCCCTTTGTACAAATGATGACGTGTGTAATATGAAGCAGGTCAAGCTTTCGTTATATTTGGAAGCAGGGAAGCAGCTGAACAAGCCGTAAGAAAATTAAACCAGAGTTGTTTATTGATGTCAAATGGGCGGTATGTCCACACTTTGATTAGGGAACCATATTATACCACGAGTTGATAGCTACAATCTCTTTATGTACATTCTAGATATCTTGTACTGGGTGCATACATTTCATCATGATTCTATTATAATTCTTTTTGCTTCCATCATTTTGGGAAAATTGAGACGAGGTAGTCTATAGAAGTAGATTTGGACGACTATAAGTTGAGGTGGGATGTGGTTTGTGTTTAGCAGGAAAAAAGTTTATAGTGTTGTCTTATTATTTGCTCATTTGAGAGTGCAGATATGCTTTTTAAATATTGATGTGATAATGGATGGTGCAAAGAATCAGGGGTGCTGCCATATTTATTCTTTATGAATCTATACAACATTGAGCTAGGAGAAATATTGATTTATGCAAAGATCATTTATGCTATTTATATTTTAAGCATCAGATTTTGATTCATTATTTGCGTACTTTGAGAATAAATTGGATAGCTATGGTGTGTTTTCATGTGATCCCTTGTTTGGAATGTGTTGCTGCCCACAATGTTCTATACGTGGTTTTTGAAATTGGATTTTGGTGTTAATATTGTGAGAAATCTGGATATTGAACAGGAGTTATTCCCCTTTATTATCTTGATTATGTAAATAGTCAACTATCTCTGCGATGCTTCTCTGATTGTATATACCTGATTTTATGCTGGTTGTTATTAGGAATTCTGTATATATTCTGTACCTGTTCCTCAAATCATACAACACAGATTCGTCGGCCTCTCCCTCTACTCTCAAATATACTATTATACTGTTTTTGAGGCGTAATGGCAGTTAGGCAGTTGTAGTTGTTTGAGATCTAAGTTTATTGTTGTAGTTATATTAGTGAATCCGCTAGGCTCTCCTATTTATGCAAACTCTAGCATATGATGAATAGTACATGGTTCCCCATATCCATTCATGGTATGAGGGTTATATTGATGTCTCTTTCGAAATTACAAGCAAATTGTCAGAAATGATTAACCCTCAGTTGAAGTTTAATCCTTGGGGCTTTTTCGAACTCTATTTTTGTGCAACTAGACAAAGGGAACTTCTAATTTGGAAACAGTTGGGTCTAACAACAAAAGGGGTTCAAATTGCAACAATTTATCTTGGACAAGCATGCAATGCCATAGAGATTTGGATCTTAAGATGAGGTTGTGGGAAACTTCACAAAGGAATTCCTCAATCAGGAGCAGCAGGACTAGGTGCTTATGTCCTGGCCTTAGCTTTCATGTCTAAAGGGGCGTAGATTGTGGGATATGAATACCCCCATCAAATTCGGTTCAATATGCTTTCTTTATGTGGCAAGCTAGGACCTAATTGAAACAATTCAAGAACCAACTCAAGAATGTCAAGAAAGATGATATGAACATCTTCAATTATATCCTCAAAGTAAAGAAGCTAGTTGACACGTGGGCATCAATTGGAGGATCAGTGACAATAGACGCTCACATTATCTTGAAGGGTTGTCTCCCATGTATGATCACTTCATCATATTAGTGTCATGTAAACTTGATCCATATATGGTGTAACACCCCTCAAGAGTTTAGTGAAAAACAGAAAAGAACAAAAATCAATTTCAAACGCTGCCAAGAAGAAATATGTAATGATCACAAGTCCTTGGGAGAATCACACCCCAGAAGCTAGTTGTTTGAGTTAAAGAGCCCAATGTCTTATAAGGCCCCTTTCAAGGTCACCCTCCCAATGTAGGACTCATAACAAAGCACACCCTCAAGTGCCGACGTCCTAGTGGCTCCAATCTATAGTACTTTCCTTAGTACTTCACTCGACACTTCACTCAGCCTCCTACGATCAAAACCCTTCATAGATAACTTTCTCTGGTTGGTCGACTTTCAATGAAAGCACCTTTGTAACAAGCACAAATCCTTGGGAAAACCACATCCGAAAAGCTAGCTATTAGAGTTTGAGAGCCCAAGGCCCTTTTTTCAAGGTCACCCTTTCAATGTGGGACTCATAACAAGATGATTGGGCAAAATAAGTTTAAAAGTTCTTCAAGGAAAGTGGAAAGACTACAAGAAACAAAGGTGAAGGCCCAAGAATTTCACCACAAGCCCATAAACACCCCCAAAACGAACCTTATAATTTAAGCATGGTTCGCCATAGTGAAGAGGGCCATTTGCCATAACAATTTCCCTTTGCTTCGCCTCTTGGTTTTGCCCGAGGGTAGTTGGCTACATTTAAGGAGATATTGGCTGCAAACCTCATTTAACAACAACATTGACATCAATTTTTGTACTTTGGCCCATCTCCCATAGCCCATATTTTGAGCTATGAACCCCCAAGTTGGGTGATTTCGAAGCCTTACAAACCACATTTGATGCCCTTTATGTGAAGGCACCAAATACAAACCCCAGGATCTATCCCTAAAATATTTAGGACACCCAAACCACAAATACAGGGTGAATGATCAAATCTCCAAACGCAAGGCCAAATCCCAAACAACCACTTATTCAAGTCATAATGCACCTAATATGATCCCACAACTGGTCATAATATGCTTAAGACTGTTGTAAGTGGGTCTAGCTGCCACTATTGGGCCCTCTTTAGGCTAACCGTATTTCTGTTTTTTATTAGTTAAATTCTGTTATCTTATACAATCTATCATTATCTTTTAGATTTATTAAGCAGATGTGCTCACAAAACCTGTCTCGTTTTATTTGTATATTTTAGAGACAAGCTGAGTGTTGGTCCTCACTAACACTTCTGTGGGGGCATTGAGGGTAGTTAGGCAGTTGTAGCAGTTAGAGATTTAAGTTGTTATTGTAGTAGTTATATTAGTTAATCTATTAGACTCTACTGTGTATATAAACTCTAGCCTACGATGAATAATATACACAATTCCCCATATTCTTTCAGATGCATTGATTTTCTAAATACTGAGATTCCTTTATTCTCAGCTTAAAATATTTGCAATCTTGCTATTTACCATTTTTACATTGACCTGCTGTTACGTGGTTACTTGGCAGTCCCCTTGTTGGGTCCTTTGGAAATCCTTGCTTCCCAGAAAAAAAGCCAAAATTTTATGGCCATATTGTTATTGATCAACTTCGGATGCAAATGCGACGTGAGATGGTATAATTATTATGCGTCTTGTTCACATTCTTTGATGAATCTTAGAAAGGGAGTGTTTCTATAGAGGTATTCCATTCTTATTTGCTTGCCTTTCTTCTGTTATTGTTTGTACAGAAAGATGCGGTTTCTACCTCACATTGTTCTCAGTCCAATAATGTTGAATATGATATGGCTGTGGATTGGTGCCTGCTGCAAGAAAGAACTGATTACGCATGGGAAAAACTGTTTCGGGTATACGATTCAAGTTACTTGGGTGAAAACATTTTTAGCATACATTGTTCTTTGAATTTATTTATTTGAAAATTTCTGCAGCAACAAGGTGAGGAGTTGAAAAATGTCAAGGCAAAGCTAAACGCAAAATGACCTGTAATGACCTTGCGCTTAATTTTTGGCCAATTTCTTCCGTGTGAAATAGGTATTTCCTTTATTGCATCCTTCAAGTCTATGATTTAGCCGTTCTTGAATATTTTTACCAGGCTTCTTTCTTTGTAGTTTGTCTTTGTGGATATAGAAAGCTCACTATCGAGGCAATCTATTGTTTTTGGATTTTCTTTTCATTTATCTAATTATTAGTATTATTACTGCTATTAATAAGTTAATTATTTATCATTGTTATTCATATTATTTACTTTTGCTTCTAGAGCATCAAACCATAGGTTTAAGTTTCACACCTTTGTCATGTTTCAGTAATATCTTTTCTTGTTTGATTTGGTTTCTCTTCTCTCTTGAGGGTAGTTTGTCAATTAATCCTATATCTAAAACCCAAAACCCTATTAGGCTTAAACTCTAAAAAATGGATCTTGTGACTGGTTCAATACTCTAGTTATTTCTTTAGAATAGGGCACCTATATTTTGATCTTTGTTAGGGAGAGTAATAACCTGTCAATTCTGAGTTTGTTTTCTTTTGTCAATTTATTTTTGAGAAGAATATATCTATGGTTGAGAACCCACACGCATTGTTGGTAGGTTCCTAGTAGCTCTTGAATTTATATGTTTTCTCTATTCATTCCTTGGCAGGAGTAAAGGATTTTGGCAGACCCTACGCGTGGTTTTACCACTCTCCAGATAAATGTGTTTCTGGTAGGCAATCAACTGGAGCAGGTCACCACAATGTGCAATTAGGCTCCAGTGAAATAGGCAAGTTCCTTACAGTTCTTTTTCTTTTTTAGTTCAACCGTTGCAAATGCTACTTCTATGTGTACTGGCTCTA
Organism: Leucaena leucocephala; assembly: GCA_037074615.1. Lineage (NCBI taxonomy): Eukaryota > Viridiplantae > Streptophyta > Magnoliopsida > Fabales > Fabaceae > Leucaena > Leucaena leucocephala. The sequence continues at coordinate 10,288,336 of CM073540.1, read as the reverse complement.
TAATGATAGTTTGTTCCACCACACCTCATTTGCTGGTTCAATATGTGTATAATATCCCTATTTGTTCAGACGCTAGATGATTTCCAATGTGAAACCAAACACATAATGAAAGAAAGATGAGGGAAATGCTATATTTCCCAAGTTTTGTACAATTGAAAGGAGTTCGGCAATCTAGTGATGACATCCTTAGTGGTTGAGCACTCTTCAGATATAAATAGAAATGGATTTGCATATCCCAAATTTAGTGCATGTTTGGTTTTACATTGGAAATCACTTACATGAAATCAAACACTCATGTAAAGGGAAGATGAGGGAAATGCTATTCTTCCCAGGTTTTGTGCAATGGAAAGGAGAGGGATCAATAGTTTAATGATGACTTTGGAGTCCTCTCCTTTTCCTCTTTCCTCTTTTTTTCCCGTCAGAATCTCTTCTCCACCCTTGATTTGAAAAATGGGTAGTTCAAATTTAATCTTTTATGAAACTATTATTGTAAAACTTTAAACTGCTAAAATTTGACTTACACAATTGATAAATGTAGGATAAAAAATAGGAAAATTTTAATTTATAAAATATTATAATGGTTTTGTAGAGGGTTATGGTCCAAATTTACCCGTGAAGTACATCTGACACTAAACTTTCCTTGGGTGCAAAAGTCTACATGAAGTTTTTAAAATGGGGAATAAATACAATGGTCTTAGTAAACATGCCAATCAAGAAAATGGCGTAAATATATATTTGAAGTTTTCAAAAGGGTGCAAAATTTTTATGATAGTCAAGTCAACTAACGTTGACCTTTTAATAAATATTATCCCATGCGTTGCTTAACGATTTTACTCCCAACTGCTCTTTTTGTCACTGGGTATTCTATAAGATGCAATGGCTGCTCAACCTCTTTCTTTGGCTTCTTCGTTGTCATTGAATACTATCAAAGGCTTTAGACGTGCTAATTTGTAACGATAGTGTCCCTAATTTGCAGTTCATTAGCTTTAAGACAAAACAACTGAACGAAAAAACCAAAGAAAAGTACGGTGAATGGGGCGGTTGGGGAAGGGGTAGCTTTGGCTTTGAGGAGGTACAACCATTGTGTCATGTAGAAGACCTTATAGTGGTAAACATGAACGTTGGGAGTGAAAACGTGCAATCCATATGAGGATTGTTTAAACGGTCAAATGTTAGTTGACTTATAATGATTAGGATATTCTTTTCACCATTTTCATAATTTTATGTGTATTTTTGCACTATTTTTTGGCCTGACATGTGTACTAAGTTGTCAATGTTAATTTACTTAAAGGGTTGTAGTATTTTTGCGCCATTTTGAAAATTATGTGTACTTATTAACTAGTTATTAGTTAAGGTGGTAAGATGTCTTATCCTCTTGAGGACAATACAAATTTGAATATTAGAAAGCACATTTGGTGAGAGAAGTAAAAAAAATTTATATTATAAGTCCCATAAGAGATTATACTATTGATTAAATAAAAGTATTTGTGTATTTTTGCACCTAATGAAAGTTTATGGTGATAAGTGCCACTGGTGGAATGCTTCGTTGGCAAGATTGGGCTAAGAAACTAGATTAGGTTGTGTTTATTGGTCCAACCTAGACAATTTTAGACTAATTGCTACAACATAAAATATATAAAATATGGCGAAAGTAACCACACGAGTGTCATCTAGTATTTTTTTTTTTTTTTTTTGCCCACCTGGTTCACTGAAGCTTTGTCCCGACTACATTCGAATCCGACCTGCTTCGCGTACCTGGTTATAGTGGGTGAGTCTCCCAATGGGGATTTTCTGTATTCGCCAAGGCTCGAACTAGAGACCTTGCTTAAGAGATATCGAGCCGCTTACCACTTGGACCAACCCCCGTTGGTGATCTAGTATTTATTTTACTTGGTTCTTTAACAAAATGGTGGATGTTTGAATCCTACCATTGGGCATGGAAAACATTTTATGGCCGTCGTTTACATTTAAGCGAAAGCCTGCGACGAAAAGATTAGTTACTACTACTAATGGTATATATCTGGATTTATATGAAAAAAATATAGTGAAAGCAAAATATAAATTATAATAATATCTTTACAAAATATTATATAATACTTGTAATCCTACCTCTTTTGCCATATAATTAATTTAATAGTTGAAGTGTATCTAATACTTTGAAGTATCTTTGTAAGTGCATATAGTTTTTTAAAATATTTTGTAGCGAATTTAGTATTCTGAAATATATTTTTCAGCTTAAAATATTTTTTTGATATATTTAGTACATTGAAGTATTTTTTTTATAAGTCTTTAAACTATTTTTTGATACATTTAGCATTAAGGTATAAAAAATATTTCAAGATGTAGAATATATTACTCAATACTTCTGGATGAACATCAATCCTTAATTTAATAATAAACTTGTAAAGTGAAGGACATAGAATACGGGAAATTGACTTCTAACAAGCAAGCTAAAGGTGTCTAACTAAAATTTAAAGGAAATAGCACGCGACTCATTTTTAGGCATAAACATCTTCCTTAGAATAAACTCGAATAATCAAGCGCTTCATCAATTTCAAATAAAATTAGCAACAAATTGTCATAACTCCTATTTGGGAACTGGCAATTACGGCCGTGTACAAAATCCGAAATCTAGTCTAACTTGATCCAGTCAAACAAAACCCGATCCAATCTAACTAAGAAAACTTGACCAAATAACGGATTAGACTACATCGGGTTATACTGGGTTTTAGGTTGTCCCTTCAGATCAGATGGTATGGCCTGACCCGATGACTACATTTATTTTTAAAAGAAAATTATATTCCCCTTTTAACCAAACCCATCCTACCTTATTTTCTCATTTCCAACCCCAAGCAGCGCCTCTTCCTTCTCTCTCACCTTCTCCATCATTGCATCTCTCCTTTTCTACTCCATCTACATCATCCTCCCTCTTTGCTGCTTATATCCCTTCAACATTCCATCGTTTCCAGCCTAGGCCCACCTGCTTACAGCCCTTTATCTGCAGCTTCGAAGACCTCTCTCACAATCTCCTCGCTTGCTGTCTCTGCCTTCCTAGTTCCTAAGATTCATGCTAAGACCTCGCTTATAACGCCAGAATTGGGCAATTACAAGCTTCGAAGCCCACGCATGTCGCAGCATTCATGCATGTGCTTCTTCATCGTCGCTATCGAACTATGCTTTTTCCTCCCTCATCTTTGATTTGCCATTCAAATGTTCGATGTTTCCTCGTTCTCCCTCGATTTATTGTTCATGTGCTGAAGAAGTTATAGTGAAACCTATTGCTAATGGAGTCGTCTGGACCGTAGCAAGAGGCTGAGTCGTGGATGTTTTCATGTGATGGCAGCATCAAAAGGAAAGTTTGAATTTTCCATGGAAGCCAGCTCGAGAACCAGCCTTGAAGCGAATGAATCAGAAAGAACAGAGACGACTCTTAAACATTGTTTTTTTTAATATTTTTGGTACAATTAAACATTGGTTTTGTTTCATGAATTAGGTGTTACATGTCAAATCCATCCGTGGAAGGATTAAAAAGATAAATATTATTTTATTATAATTTTAATTATAGTATTTAGAGCCTATTTATTTTACTCTAAAACTATAATTTTATAAGTTTTTTTAAACAAAATTTTAATTTGACAAAATTTTAAAACAAACAGTCATATTTGTCTATAAGTGTTTTTGGATAAAACTATAATTTAAAACTATAGTTTTGAATAAGTTACTGAAACTAGCTTTTAAAATAGTAAAAGAGCTTAAAGACTATCCAATTATTATATTACCCTTACTTTTTCTTATATATCTCATCTATCATCTCTCTTTTTTACCCTCTCTCCTCTCTCCCCTCTCTCCTCTTTTTTCTACCCTCTTTCCTCTCTCCTATTTTTAATCAAATTATACATTTTTTAGTAATTTACCAATATAAAAAGTCATTCTAAAAATAACTATCCAAATATTTATTTATTCATAACTATTTTTTTCTATAAGCTTTTCTCTAAAAATCTTTTTCCATAAGCTGTTTAAAAATCCATTTTTTTTATAAACCTATTTTTAAAATCTTATCTAAACACAAAAGATATTTTAACTCTTAAGTACTTAAATTTATAAGGGTAATAAATAGTTTATCTTGCTTAGATATTAATATTTGCTCAAAATAGAGACTTCGCTTGGATCACGGTGGGTTTAACTCTTTTCAAAAACTTTTGTGAAAATAAAAGTGTTACGGGTCCAAATTGTTTAAAAAAAAAAAAAAAGCAATCAATGTAGTATGGCAAACCAGTTCCCAGACCAGGAGACCAGGCCTGATCTGGTCTTGGGTCGGTCTAAGCTCTTTTTGGATCGTCATTAAGATTGATTTTCATGGTTGACCGTGAAGGATTAAAAAATTAGGTTTAACTACCAAAGGGGGTTGGTCCGAGTGGTAAGCGGTTCGGTATCGCTTAAGCGAGGTCTCGAGTTTGAGCCTTGGCGTACGCAGAAAATCCCCGTTGGGAGACTCACCCACTATAGCCAGGTGCGCGACGCGGGTCGGATCCGGATGTAGTCGGGGCAAAGCTCCGGTGAACCGGGTGGGCAACAAAAAAAAATTAGGTTTAACTATTTAGTACGAGTGATAAGTGACTCAATATTATTTAAATGAAGTCTCGAATTCAAACCTTGATATATGCAGAAAATCTCTGTTGGAAAACTCACCTACCATAGCCAGGTGTGCGACGCGGGTCGGATCCGTATATAGTCGGGGCAAAACTCCAGTGAATCGGGTGAGAAATCAAAAAAAATTAGGTTTAACTGATGAAGAGATGTAACATGAAACTATTTAAAGCGTATTCGACTTTTGGAGAGTACTATTTTATTATGGTTCTAGTCGCGACGTTTGGGGAGGTATCTTAATTCTTGAGTGCTTAGATTTACGCTTGAAAGTAATAAATAACTTACTCTGCCTGATATTGGTATCGTTTAGGAAGAAATAAGATTTCACCTTGTACTTAAATTATGGGTGAGTCTAATCCCTTTCTAAAAATTTTTATACCAAAAAAAAATTATATTATTTTTTTAATCATATTTTTTCATTAGAAAATACGCTTGCTTTTCATATAATTCTAATTCATAATTTATTTCACTTACTTTCAAAAGTTACAAGCGTCACGCCAAGTTATGCCCTGTTTGATGGTAGGAAAGAATTTTTAATGGAAGCAAGAGCGGCAGAAGTGGAAATGGAGGAATAAGTGTGCATTAAAATATGTTTTCTAGGACCAATGGAGGTTGATCCGAGTGGTAAGCGGCTCGATATCGCTTAAGCGATGTCTCACCCACCATAGCCAGGTACGCGACGCGGGTCGGATCCGGATGTAGTCGGGGCAAAACTCCGGTGAACCGGGTGGGCAACCAAAAAAAATGTTTGCTAGGAAGATGGAAGTATGATAATAAAATGAAAGCTTAAAGGACAATTTTATTTAGAAAGTTTTTAACTTGGAATGCTAATTATCTAGAATTTTTTTTTAGTAACGTTGTCTTAGAAGTTTATAAAACGTAATAATATCGCCTTCATTATTATATAAAGTTAAGTTTGACCGTTAATTAACTAATATGCTGATGTGACATTTTACGCGGCATTCACATTATTTTTTATTTTTTATTAAGGTATAAATTTTTCCTGAAACTTCTCACTCAGAAGTATTGGGTCTCCAAAATTTTTGTGTGTTCAATAACCCTAACTGTTATCCAAGTTCATTTGATTGTCAGTTTAACCAAATATACTGAAATGACTAGTCTATGTACTATTCTCTTCATTTTTTTTAAAATCAAATTTATAAATAAAAAAAATTTAAAAAAATATATTCATCTAAACTCTATTATCAATAGAGTATCACTTTTAAGAGATCATATTTCATTTTAAAAATAACATATGTTATTTTTTTAGAGGTTGCTAGATTATTGTCTATTGAGAGTGATATTTTGATAACAATAGAATTTGGAGGTATGTATTTTTTTATTTTTTTATTTTGTTTATAAATATGACTTAGTAAAAAAATATGAAGTAGATAAAATATATACTGACTAGTTTAGCATATTTAGTCAAACTAACAATTAAACTAAATCTGAATAATAGTTAGGGAATATTGAACAAAAAAAATATTTTTAATACCCAACGTTCATAAATAAAAATTTTTAAGATAAATTTATATTTTAATTTAAAATAAAAAATATGTGGTGTCAATATATTAATTAATTAACTGTTGAATTTTTAATAACAGCTAGAGTGATATTATTACGATTTCTGAACCTCAAAAAGAAACATGGTTCCAAATAGAGCTGGTAAAACGGGCCCAGCCCACGGGCTGGGCCCGTTTTACCTTAAGGGGGGCGGGCTCGGGCTGGCAAAATGCCAGCCCGTTTTTGGGCGGGCTGCACAGCCCGCCCCCCCCATCCCGCCAGCCCGCCACTTTTTTTTTTTTAATATTATTATTTAATATTTATTTTACTTAAATGTTATTTTGAATACTCCTATTATCGAATATTAGTAAAGATAATTACTTATTTGTTACTATATGTTTACATATTATAATTGATTAATATTATATTAATATTTATTTAGATTTATAATTATAAAATTTGAGATTTTTTTATAAAAAATAGAAATTTTTAAGAGTATAACATGAGTAATTTTTTTATTATACTAATATAACATTAGAAATTTTTTATTAGTATTTTAAAAATGTTAAAAATAGTTTTTTTTAAAATTAAAAAAAAACAGTGGCAGGCTGGCGGGCCAGCCCGCCACTAAGGGGGGCGGGCTCGGGCTGGCATTTTGCCAGCCCGTTTTGGGGCGAGCTGCACAGCCCGCCCCTTATTTTGGCGAGCTGGGAGCGGGCTGGCCTATTTTTAGTGGACCAGCCCGCATTTTCAGCTCTAGTTCCAAACAAAATTTACGGACAACCAATCTTTATGAGTGAAAACTTGGCCCTTTAACCCTAAAATGAAAATATAAAAATGCCTTCCAACAGAAAAGAATATATTTCCCTTCCGACATATCTTAATTGCCGTCCACCACTTTCATGTGAGGATCACCAACGTTGGAAACTCAACCCACTAAACGCCTTTCACGGTGGCAGTACCAGTAACAACGCTTGATCCTCATTTGCTTATCGAAGGAACCAGGAGCAAAGCTAGAAATAATAAACAAAACGACAGAATAGATCAAAATCAAAGGGAAAAAATCAGAAGGAAGCATGCAGTGAACAAAATCTTCCCAAAATCAGGGAAATCAAAATTGAATTCGAAATCAATGTCTACAATGCCTGGTGGTCGTGGAATGGGGGAAAATCTTTCTTGAACAGTGAATAGGCTCCTAATTGCCGCTAGAGACTAGAGACCCAAATCGAATCACTTCGAAGTACTTGGCTAAGTCTCACCTCGACTTATTCTTCGTCTCCGAGTAGTCATCATTGGTGGAGAGGAGTCGCCGTCGTCACTGGTGATGAAGGGTCTGTGAGTAGTCCAAACAAGAGGCCGAAGAGGGAAGGAGCAGGAGCAAGGGTAAAAGGGTTCACTTCTACGATGGAGCTGGGTTCCATAGGGAGAGGTATGGAACATAGTTCCAACGTTTTTTATGGAACTGAGTTCCACTGGGAACTAGTTCTCGCCCACGAAACACTTAATTCTATTTCCACTCATACTTCCTTCCCTCCAATTCCCTGCTACTAAGAAAGATTGTACTTTTTCCAAAAGTTGAATGGTACCCATGCACCTCAGTCAAGGTAATGCTATAAGCGCCTCACGAACAATTTTTTTTAAGTATTTTTATACTTTAACCCTATTATATTTGTATATAATATAGGGGAGATTATACTCAAATTTTAAGGGATATGAAGTATCGCTGTCAAGTGCTGTAAAATCATCAAATTAAAATTAAGTTTCTTGTGAAAAATTTATTATAATTGTGAAAAAAATGAGTTTACCCTCTTATTATTAATAGTATATTGACTTATCAATTGAGATAATCTAACTTGCTATTAGTGATAATATGACTTGTTATGCCCTGACTTGTCAATTGTGTTACTCTAGCTTCCCATTAATGCCATATTGACAATTTGACATATTAATTTATACGTATTGATTTGTCATTAGTAGCACATTGACTTGTCTTGCCTTAATTTATTATTAAGGTATATCGACTTGAGGCAGCCTAACTTGTCAATTGACAAATTAGAATAAACTTGTATTTTCATAAGCCAATAAATTGCCCACAAGTCTTTTGAGACTTCATATCAATTTAATAATTTCATAAGACTTAATATTGATAATTTGTTTCTTTTAGCATCCCTATAATATAGGACTCCTCTAGTTCTTAATATGTGGTCTATTTAACTAATTTAATTAAATTAAAAAAATTATTTAATATAACATGTTAAAGGAGTATCAATAAGGGTAATTTAGAAAAAATTAAAAAATATAATAAATAGATATTATATTTAGTATTAAAATTAATTTCCTAATTAGGTCATATATTAAGGACCGGGGTGTTATATTATACTCCTGATGTCATTAATATAAGACCTATTAACTAATTTGATTAGATTAAGATAATTAAATTAGTTAATATGATATTATTTTTCTAAAATACCTTAACTATCTTCTTTAATTATTTGACTCAATCTCTTACTTGATTATTGTTGAGAGAGTATCTATATGAGTAATTTGGGAAAATAGTTATAAATATGAAAAATAGGTATTGTATTTAGAATCAAGATTAATTCTCTAACTATATCTTATATTAAGGACCGGAGGAGTATTTATATACTTTTATAAGAGAGAAAATCAAGGCAAACTTTATTTTGATAGATTTTATTTAGTTAGGTCCAGTTGTTTTTAAGCATTCTTACTTGATATCATATACTTATATTAAAAAATGGAAGAATTTTTATAAGGTATAAAGAGAGAATGTAATTGCTAAAAAATCTTTAAATAAGTGGGTAGCTGGTCTGATTCACTAAGGCATCTTCGTCAAAGCATTTGGAACAAAAATTAAAAGTATATTATATCAGCTATTCATATTTAAAAGATATGCCCCCACGGAGTGTAATATAGGTCCTCCTATGACCACATTCCTGTTGGATTTGTCACGCTTTAGTTGAGCATGGACACTTTAGATTGATTCTCTCTCATATGCCCCAATTTCCTGTTTTACTGCAGTCTGCATGTGCACTTCTATACTATTATTTATAATCGTTTTTATTGTATCTTGTTGATAGAGGAATAGGGATTCCTAGACCTGAGTTGAAGGATGGGGCTGTTTTAGCAGTCACCTAAGGATAAATTTTGTTGTCATGGTTCAATTTATCCTCTTGAAAACTTTTTTCCCATCAGAAAAAGAATCTTTTTGTGGTGTTATCTAGCAGAATGCTGATGCCAGTTCATAACCAAGGCCTCTCTTTATTGACATAGAATGGTGTAGAAAGTACAGAGTATTTGAAATTCAATAGATGGCACTGAGGTAATTGTTTTAGTCTGTTTCTATATGTAAGTCACTTGTTCCTCATTCTTGCATGCTAAAGAATGCATTAAATTGATAAAACTTTTCATATTTTGCCCTTATTTAAGAAAGAGTATTGAAAATAAAGATCGATTAATTACCTTGCAAGAAAAATAAAAAAATAAAAAGTCATTAATTCCTGCGAGTGACTCACATATAATAAGTACAAATATTGGCTGACTGGTTGTAGTTTATATCGACAGTGGTAATCAAGACATGACTAAGATTTAGTGTTACACAGTTCCAACATGCTAATGAAAGTTTGTTTATTATGTTCTTGAGTGTTTGTTGTTTCTGAAATTCTCTAATTGTAGTGGTGGATATAGCTTCCAATAGTAATTGTCTGCAGCATCTGTGGGTTATTAATCAATTCCCATTTTCTACAGCTCTTGGAATAGTTGCATAATGCTGTCAAAGGAGGCATCCATGCATGGAAGTTGATGGGGTCCCATCTGAACCAAAACCAAGTTTGAGCGATTGAAACCTCATGGGATGTCAGATGGTCGGGTTCCATTCCGGAAGGTGTCTGTTGCACAACATCGATATACCCCTCTCAAGAAAGCTTGGCTGGAAATATACATTCCCATATATGAACAGATGAAAATTGACATTCGTATGAATCTCACGGCTGGAAAGGTTGAGTTGAAGACGAGACAAGATACACCTGATATCAGCAACTCGCAGAAATGTGCTGATTTCGTCCACGCGTTCATGTTGGGCTTCGACGTCATAGATGCAGTCGTCCTTTTCTGGATGAGCTCTATGTTGAGTTCTTTGAGATCAAGGATGTTAAAACACTAAGAGGTGACCACTTGTCTCGCGCTGTTGGAAGATTATCCCGTAAAGGTGGTAAAACCAAGTTTGCAATCGAGAATGCTACAAAGACATATATCGTGATTGCTGATATCAAAATTCACGTGTTATTTGTTTTTTGGTACAAAAAAATTTAGATAAATTTAACACCAACCTCTTACTAAAATTAAGGTATTTGCAATTAATAAACATGTTCACGTAAACTAAAATAAAAACTCTTGTATATTTACTTTCTAAATCATAAAATAACAATTGAAAAATTAGATTAGGGTTTTAAAATATTAATTCAAACACGATAATGGGAATAATGTTATTTTATCACCATATAACTCTTCTCCTTTATCCGAGTTTACAACCAGCCATAAAATAGACAAATTCCCTCTGTATTTGTGTGTGTGTGTGTGTGTATAGTTCTAGAAAATGATCAAGAATACCCAAATGAATATTAGATATAGAATTGAAAGTTGAAACTACACCATCGCTAGTTCTTAACTTGTCTTTCTGGCAATTAATCCTAACACTACTCCCATACCAAAAGTAATTTACACATAAACCAACACGTTTACATATATACATGTATACATATACACACTCACATATTCGATTTCATCAGAATGCTTCTTCATCGCCGATAATTCTTCCGTCTTCATCGGGGGCATTGATGTTAGTAGAACATGGGCGGAGGCGGATGATTATGGGCCTGTTTGGTTTAAAATAAAACCACAGTCCTATAAACTCTTCTCTTAAAATTTTAGTTTAAATTTTTTTTAAAACAAACAGCTATATTTATCCATAAATATTTTTGAATAAAACTATAATTTAAAAATATAGTTTTGAATAAGTTACTAAAACTAATTTTTAGAACAGTAAAAGAGTTTATAGACTATTCAATTACTATATTACTCCTATTTTTTCTTATACCTTCTCTCCTCTCTTGTCTCTTTTTTCTACCCTCTCTCCTCTTTTCTCTCTCTCTTCTCTCTTCTTCATCCTCTCTCATCTCTTTTCTCTACCCTCTCTGTTCTCTCTTCTTTACCTTCTCTCCTCTCTCCTCTCTTTTCTCTACCATCTTTTCTCTCCTATTTTTAATCAAATCATACCCTTTTTAATAATTTATCAATATAAAAAGTCATTATAAAAATAATTATGTAAACAATTATTTATTCAGAATCATTTTTTTCCATAAACTCTTCTCTAAAAGTTCTTTTTCATAAGCTATCTAAAAATCTGTTTTTTTTATAACTCATTTTTTTAAATTTTATCCACACACACGCTATTACGGAAGAAATCGGAGGAGTGGACGTTTTCTTTGACCTTCTGGAGGCCATCTCGCTCGGAAGACGCCGAAGCCGAGGAGGAAGCCGACGAGCATCACGAGTATGAAGACGCAGAGCAAGAACGTGCAGCAACTTCCCCACAAGCACAGGTCTTAATCTCTGATTCGTTTGTTTGGGGTATGATTGGATCTGCCATTGTTGGACAAAAAAAACTTTTAAAGAAGATGAGCGATTAGTGGAGGAAGAGCACACTGGTAATAGCGTTTCGGCTTTGAAGCCGGTTCCGTCTCTTTCGCTCAAATTTGAATTCCATTTCATGTAAACTTTTTTTTTTTTTACAGCAGCTGAAGATATCCATTTATTTAAAAATAAAAAATATTAAAATAAAAACAAACAAACAAGAGTACATGTGAAAGGAGTTAAGTTGAGTCAAAATTCAGCGCAATTTGCGACACGTTAATTGTTAAGATGAGATCTGAGATATTTAAATCTAATTTGGATTATCTAAATTTAAATTGTTTTTAATTTTTAATTTTTCAAATGATAAATTTAGCTTTGTAAGAAAATTGGTTAAAAGCATATTAATTTGCAAATTTTATTGGTTACAAAGACGTAGGTTTGATCCATCAACTCATTTTCAGTGAGAGCAATCTTTATTTAGCTGAATGTAATATAATTTTAACTAGTGTAATTTATTTATATTTTAAATATTTTTACATATAATTACAAATAACTTAAGTACAGTTAAAAAAAAAGTTATTCAATATGCCTTTTATAGATACTACATTCGGTCTTACTTATAAGAGCTAAACAATAAGTTTACTTTGAGACCCCAATCTATTGTTTCCCAAATTTATAATTTTTTCTCAAAGTATCTATATATAATTACACATAGATTAAAGAGTTTTTATGAAAAGATAGTTCTAATGCACATGATAGTATAAGATATTTTAAGAAAATGAATACATAATTATTATAAATAACTAATTTAACTAATTTTATTAATTTACCTAAATTAGTTAAGTAGATCTTATATTAAGGACTAGAGAGAGTATTAAATACTCTTCTGATCCTTAATATGAGATCTAATTGAGGAGTTAATCTTGGTCCTAAATATAATATTTATTTTTTATTTTTATCAATTTTTTTTAAATTACTCCTATTAATACCTCTTAATAAGAGAGGAAGGGAGAGAGTTAAGAAATATGATTATAGAGTCTTTTAATATAAGTATGTCATAATAGTTAACTTAACAAATTTTTTTAATATAATTAAATTAATTAAATATATCTCATATTAAGGATTGGAGAAATATTTCTTTCCTTGTTTGAATTGCATAAATTAAATATGTGATTGTCAAAGAGAAGAATCACATATTACTTGGGATTGTGGGAGTCCAAGTACATAAATAATAACATATGATCTTACATTAGTAAATGAGTTAAAGGAGGACTAAATTCACACGCATGACAACGAGCCACCCGCACACACTTGAAATTCCGCAATGCCCCTACACATAAGTACTAAACACTTTTTTATTGGAACTACTTTCTGAAACTACACAGCTCTGAGATTTCCAATCTACAGAGAGTTCTGTTTATTATGTTGATTCTGTTCTTGAAATAAGAGTTTAATCATGGAAGTACTTCATCTTAATTTATTAAGGTTGTGAAATATACGTTGGCAAAATTTATAAAATAATAAAGTATATATTTCAAATCATATAATACTATTTTTAAGAGATATTTTATAACCCCTCAATAAATTAGGAAGCAGTACTCCTTTAGGATTAAATAAACTCTTCCTATAAAGATACAAGGTGATAAAATTGACAGAAGATAATAAAGCTCAACGAGATAAAATATATAGGAGAAAAAAAATCTCAACAAACAATTATTATTAATCTTTCATCAGCAAGTCCTTTTTATAAATTATAAAATGACAAGAGATATGTCTTTTAAGCATATGTTCATAAGACCTAAGAGTTATATCAGAAATTTCTTTCTTTCTTTGATATGCTTTGACGCAAATATTTACAATATTTCCATCAACATGATTTATAATTTGTTTGCTAAAAATTGATTTAGAAATTAATCATAAATGGCATGCTAGCCTTTCACGCAATTGCAATTATGTTGAAAATGAAGTTAAGAGGCTTTGCCCCTTCGCTATCATGTCGGCACTTAGAAATATGAAAGGCATGCCACTAATGGCATGTTAGTTAGTGTTAGTGAAATAATAGAGGGGTACCTAATCAATTAATCTAAAGTGCAAGAGATCTCTCCAAAAATATAATAGGCACCAAGTGGAATATAAATATATTACTCTTTCAGTCCTTAATATAGAACATATTTAAATAATTTAATTATATTAAAAAAATTAATTAAATTAATTTATATGTGTCATATTTTCTTAAAATATTATAATCATCTTTCTTAACTCACTCTCTCTCTTACTTAATTATTATTAAGAGGGTGTTAATAAAAATAATTTTAAAAAAGCTGACAAATATAAAATATATGTTTTATATTTAAAAAAGATAAATTTATTAATTAAATTATATATTAAAGATAAAAGAAGTATAGTTTAAAATATGGGTTAAAAACTTCATTTTACCCCAATTCTGAAATTGTGAAAGTGATGACCGCGGTTATTCAAATAACTAATGTAAAAAAAAAAATTTACACCGATAAATTTTTGAAACCAGTATAAAAAATCTTAAACTAGTATAACTTAATTGCAAAATTGCCAACGACCATTCTTTTTACATAGGTTCAAAGAATGATTTAAAATACTATTGTGAAAAGTCCTTTTTATACTAGTTATCAAGGAATTTGAACCAACCTTAACGGAGAAAGTGATAGTTATAAGATATTATCAAGTTATATCTAGATCCAGTAAAATTTGAAATGCTGGGCAGATCTTAATCATAAGATACCCAAATAAATAAAAAATTTGATGAATCGATTCTTCTATTTTTAGAGTCTAACTGATATTTAAAAGCTAATCTTCATGAGATATAGAAATTATTAAAATAAATTTTATCTTTTTTAATAAAATATTTTTTATATGCACAGCCTAATTATAATAATAGTATTATGTTTAAGAAATCAGTTCATCTACTGATTATAATAAACTTTATTGATAACCCGTTATTCTATTATTATATTTTTTTAACAAGTATTTTTATAAAATAAATAATGTTATAATAAGTCCACAAAACATGACAAATCAAGGCAGAATCCCAAAGTACACAAAGTAAAAAACAATACAACCAACATGAACCCTCACCCCTATTAGCAAACAGAACACTAGTCACATTGCTACCGCCATAATAAACAAAGGAACTCCGTTAAACATGCCTAAAGAGGATTAAAAACAAAACTTATTTTTGTAGAAAAAAAAAAGGATTAAAAAAACTTGGATAAACACACAGGAAAATAAGGGAAGTGAGTTCATTGAACCACTCCATCAATCTCAAAACAGTTTTGAGAGAAGCACACAACGTTCATTGCAAGATAAAGAGTACCAACATCAGTAATAATAGCACAATAGCCCACCTATAATAACCAACGACACCACCAAATTTACCCCAATCAGACACCACTATTCATTAATAATTATGTTATAAGATTCATGACCTATAAAAAAAAAGATAAATTTGAATTTTATTATTTTTATTATTATGAGAACCTCATTAACTTATATAGATCTTTTATTATTAACTATGTTAAACATCATAGTTTTAGTAATTTTTCGTGGCTCCTAAATTTGTCAAGCCAATCGCTTATCAACTAATTGGACATATTTATTTTGGCCAAAAAAATTGGACATATTTATAAAGAAATGCACTGTTAAGTTCGAGATCTCACACCACCTTCTTTCTTCTATGTCTTCTATGTTATTTCTAAAGATGCGTTAAGATTAGAAGGAATTTAGGAAACCTCGTTAATTTATACATCTCTTTTATCACTATGGATGTTAAAATATCATAGTATTAATATTAAGTGTTTGTTTGGTCCCCAAAACTATAGTTTAAAAAGTATTTTTAGTCAAAGCATGATTTAGGCAAAAAAATTTAACAAATAGCCATTAAATAGTTAGAAGAATTTTTGGACTAGACCATAGTTTTAGGAGGTCAAAAATTGTGAATTCGGATAAGTTTATGGGATTAGCTTCTGAGTGGAAAAAATTACTTTTAGGCTGAATAATAGCTATCTTATCCCTATATTTTTTCTCTATCATTTTACCCAATGTCCTTTCTGATAATTTACATATAAAAAAATATTTTAATAATAACTATTTAAATACTTATTTTTTTAGAATTATTTTTTTCTAAAATATATTTTCTATAATCTATTCTCTAAAACCTAAAATTGACCCTAATTTTTCATCTTGTAATTTTTTGTACCTCCTAAATTTGTAAATCCAATTGCTTGTCAGCTAGCTAATTAGGTATGCTCATAAAGGATGTGCATGTTAAGTTTGAGATCTCAGCCCCACCCTTTTCTTTTCATATTATTTCTATGTGTGTATATATATTGAGATGAGAGGAATTTGAAATTACCATACTATTTAATATAAAATACTCTTATAATATTTAATAAGAAATAGTTAATTAACTAATAAAAATAGATTAAAGAAATAAAATAAATTTATTAATTATAACAAATATACTTGATCTTTAATATTTTTATTTAATATTAAATTATATATAGATTTATAAGTTAAATAAATTAGTTTAATTAAAAATAATAAATATGGGAGATAAGTCAAACCTTCAAGTAGCTCCTAATTAATTAGGACCTGAGGAATATAAAATTTATAATAATTTATGCTAGGTAAACGCATAATTAAATTATGAAATTCTACATATGGGAGGTGATTAGTTTCTCTTCTTAAGAAATTATTCATGGAGATCAATATAATAATTAAAAATTATAAAGGATAATTGAATTCCTTTTTTAAGTATATATAAAATTTATAATAAATTATATTATTTATAAATTGAATATAAGACTAATTTATAAAATTCTACTTAATATTGGGAGATTATTTTTTACCATATAATATTGGGAGACAGATCCATCCTCTTATAAAATTATTCATGCGTCCATATAAAAAGTACAAAGGACAGTGTAAATCCTTTTTAAGTATGGGACAAATACACTTACCCTAATTATCATTTTATACTTACTTGCAAATTTTTATTTCTATGATTATGAAAGATGGGGAAGAAATTGCAAAATTACTATAAAAAAAATCCTATTATAAAATTTATTATCTAAAATTACTTAAAATTTGTTAGGTCTTTAAAACTATGCAGCCATTTGCATATAGATTTGAATGAAGATTAGTTAAATGGCTGTAACAACGGTATTTTAGTAATTTAAAAAAAAAAAAAACTCATATACCACTTGGTTTATAATGAAGTAACATGTCTGTAAATAATCCATGGCAAGCCAAAAGGTTGTGAGAGAAATTCAAAGTTCAAAGTTTTCGACCCAGCCAAAGTGTTACGGCCTCTTCGAATTTCGGGTCTCCTGCAGCTCATTTCTCTTCCATTGATACTCATCTTCTTCTTCTGGGTCTCTCTATCGGTGCGGCGTTCAAAGTCCCTTCAGATCTCAGTGTGTTGTGCAGTGTATTACACGCAGGCCTTCGAATCTTCAAAGCTTCTCTCGTTTTCTCCTTCGTCTCTCGTCCCATTTCAGAGAAATCTTGAGCAGTAGCTGAATCTTCAGACGCATCTCATCGTTCTCTCATCAGATTGAATTGGTTCAATCTCAATTCAATCTGATGATGGCTTCTCCTGGGAACCCAAATCAGCCTTCGCCGCCTTTTGACATGCACAAGTTCTTTAAGCCCAATAACAATACTGCACCGCCGAATCCAGCTTCTCACAATCCGTCGCCTTTCCTTCCTCCGACGTCTTTTCCTCCGTCCGCTCCGCCTTCTTCTTCTTCTGCGTCTTACCCCCCTCCCACTGGTCCCTATTCGTACCCACAGCAGAACGCACCGTTCCACCACCAGTTTCCCCAACCTCACGTTCCCTATTCCCAAGAGCATCAGTTGCATCCGAACTTGCAGCACCAGCGTTCTCTGTCTTTCCCTACACCTCCTCTTCAGCCTCAACCCATGCCTCCTCCTCCTCATTCCCTCCCTCCTTCTCCTTCTCCTTCTCCGAACAACCCTAACGCCGGTGCTCGCTTAATGGCGCTGCTAAGTGGTCCGCCTGCTACAAATCATGAATTGTCTCAGCAACCTAATGCTCCATTGCATTCCATACACCCTCCTTCTTCTGGGCTTCCTGAATTTCCATTGCCTGCTAATGTGCCCGTAATGCCGACGATGGGTATGTTGGCTGGTACCAATCCGGGTATCCCCGGGGCAGGTTCTGCGCCCGGCCCGATTCGTATGCCGAGCAGTAAACTCCCAAAGGGTCGGCATTTGGTGGGTGATCATGTTTCGTATGATGTAGATGTGAGATTACAAGGGGAGGTGCAGCCTCAGCTTGAAGTTACACCCATTACAAAGTATGGATCGGATCCTCAACTTGTTTTAGGCCGTCAAATTGGTGTCAATAAATCATATATCTGTTATGGTTTGAAACAAGGGAACATTCGGGTCCTTAATATCAATACTGCACTGAGATCTTTGCTTCGGGGCCACACTCAGGTATTGCTTTAGTTATAGTATGTCTAGTGAAATTGCTTTTATAGTTAACGTCTGTTGCTCGATTTACATAATGGAACTTCAAACTCCATGGCTTTATGCTTAGTTGATGTGTAAACTTATTAGTGACCAATGGCGTTAATTTTCCATTCTTACAATTTTTAGTTCTATTAAAATCGTCATCATTTTGTTTAAATGACATTATATTTATACCTTGAGCTTGGATCTATTTTGAGCTGTGAACTGTTCGGAGAAAACATATTATGTAGCCCAAAGGACAAGGTGTTTAGTGGCCTTCCTTTGGGATGTATCCAGTGATGAAATCCTATTTGACCGACGGTTTGCTGCAAATTGAGTAGTATAAGGATGAGTCAAATAAGCTGCGACCTTTTACTCTGATTTTCCTTTAGTTATAGAAGTTGATCACTGGAACAACCTTGAATTATTGACTAGATGAAGTACTTTTCACAACCTCCGTAGTATTGTGACTATTTTACGTTAGTATTTTGATTTTGAATATAATTATTTTATCCTTGTCATCGATCATGGTTTCAAGACATGTGCAGTATATATACATATTACCTAAAAGATACAGCAGTTATTTATTTTGTTTATCTTTTGAATTTAAAATCTTTTATTTTTTTTGTGCAAGCTATGAGATATCTAACTCGTGCCTTGCAGTTTAAAAGCATGGCAGTAAACCACAAAGGAACGCAGTAGCTATCAAATATTTCATTTTTTTAAATTTAGATTTAGATCTCAATAATAAAACTGTATTCACAAGTGAAGGGCTCAATGTGAAATATATATATTTCCAAAATTCTATTTTAGTCAATTTTATCACTATGTTTGAGTGTGAAATTCACAAGACAAATTTGGCAGATAGCAAAAGTGGGAAGTGGAATATGTCCGTGTTAAATTTCCACTAGTAAACCATTGCTGTTCAAACTTCAAATGAAAATTAATTTCATCACCAGCATGATTTTATGTGAAAGACATCATTATGTATTGTTTATTTTTGTAGCATACTGCTTATACGTACTTTAAGGTTGTTGCTGTCTATTTACTCATGCTTTACATTTCTCAATCATTAAAGCATTGACTAAATTGTGTCGCCTAATTTTTTTTCCTTATCTTTTGTTCTTGTCAGAGGGTCACAGACTTAGCTTTCTTTGCTGAAGATGTTCACCTCTTGGCTAGGTATTTTTGTTGTCGTCTAGATACTGATGGTCCATTTTTCCCCTCTTTGGATTACATTATGGCGGTAACATTGCTTTCCACAGTATTGGCATAGATGGCCGTGTATATGTGTGGAAGATCTCTGAAGGTCCAGATGAAGAAGATAAAGCACAAATTACTGGAAAGGTTCTTGTTGCTATTCAAGTTGTAGGGGAGGAGGAAGCGTCAAATCCCAGAGTTTGCTGGCATTGCCACAAACAAGTAATTTCTCCGGCACTCTTCTTTCCAAAAACTATCTCTCTAATATTTGAGTGCTTGAAATGAAATTTAATATATATTTTGAAATTCATGTTAATTGAACTTTGTTCGTACAGGAGGTTTTGGTTGTTGGCATAGGAAAACATATTCTTAGAATTGACACCACTAAAGTTGGAAATGGTGAAGCTTGTGTAGCAGAGGAACCTCTAAGATGTTCTGTGGACAAGCTCATTGATGGGGTTCAGCTTGTGGGTAAACATGATAAGGAGGTGACTGATTTGTCAATGTGCCAGTGGATGACAAATCGGTTGGTATCTGCATCACTGGATGGCACGGTATGTCCTCTTTTTATATTTAACTGCTAGTCTGCTATCTGTTTGTTTCAATGTTTTATACAATTTTTTAGTTGATGCAATTTATGTGAGGAAATGCTTCATGAGCATTTTGTAAGAACTGTCATAAATCAGTTAACCTTTTCTTTAGTTCTTAATAAGAATTATATGTGATAGAAGGAAAAGTGAAGAATTCTGTTGAGTGCATCTAAGTAATAAAGATTATTTATAGCATCCAAAATCAAAATGAGCGTCCTTTCTCCAAAGGAAAGTTTTGCATCAGAAATAAAATTGTGAAACATCTAATGTGAAGTTATGTGCACAAAGCGGAGAATCAGTGTTGGAAATTCAAAATTTGTGGGTTGATTATGCCGATTGATCCTTTAGCCTCCTTCAAGATTGGAGTTTTCTTTGTTCCTCACAAATTTTATTTCATGAAAAGAATTGATTGCTTGAACGGAAAATTTCAGACAATTAATTTTTAATAAAATTGTAAGTCATGCTTGTGAGTGTCTATGAATGTTGTATAAGTGTGTCCTAGTAATTTTGAATATTTTCTACTAATTAAGTTCAGAAGGCTTAGTAGACAAAAGGAGATCAAAACATTGCAGCAATGTGCAGTTAAAGGGATTCGCTGGTTTGTATGGTTGAAGAGGAATGTGAGAATCATTAAAGAATATAATTATTTTCATGATTTCTGTTTGGTACTCTGCACATGCCTCTTTGAAAGGGAGGTACTGCATCTGATATGCAAAGGGATTGGACAGCTCTATTATATTTATAAATTCTAAGTGTTTTTGTCACTTTGTTCTGTTTTATTTTTTCAATCTTTGTCGGCTAAAATATGTTTTTATTATTCAATCAGTTGAGTTTAAAATTGACTGTATTATTATGCATTCTTAGAAATTTTATTCTGTTGAATTTTTTGTAAGGTTAATAATATACTGACAGTAAACTTTTACTTTGTTACACCTTTAGTTTTTGTTTTATAAAATTTTAATATCATTATACATATGTGTGCTTATATCCTGATCAAATTTATGTTTCACTTGTCTCTTACATTTCTTTGATAAATAACCAATAGATAATGATATGGGGAGATCGAAAGACACAGCCACTTGCGGTATTGATACCACACAGTGGGCTTCCTGTATATTCAGCTACATTTTTTACTGCTCCACACCGGCCTGATCATATCGTACTTATCACTGCTGTAAGTGTGCCCAATAAGCTTAGTTATCATTTTTTTTTATTCAAGCATGTACTGCTTAATGTTCAAAGCTGAGAAATTTTTCTGGTAATATAATTTTCTCCCGAGGATAGTGTTACACTTTTACATATTTATAAATTAAAGGTTTAAAAGTTATTATTGAGATATGTCGTGGTCATCATCACTCAACTAATGATATTTGGTACCACCTCTTCAACACAACCTTTTCGCAGGGACCCCAAAATAGGGAAGTGAAACTTTGGGCCTCAACAAGTGAAGAAGGTTGGCTGCTCCCAAGCGATACTGAGAAATGGAAGTGCACTCAAACACTGGAATTAAAGAGCTCAGCTGAACCTTCAGTTGAGGATGCATTTTTCAATCAAGTGGCAGCACTGTCTCAAGCAGGTCTTCTTTTGCTTGCAAATGCCAAGAAGAATGCTATATATGCTGTGCACTTAGAATACGGTCCTAACCCAGAATCAACTCGCATGGATTATATAGCAGAGTTTACTGTGACGATGCCTATTCTTAGTTTTACTGGGACAAGTGATATATTACCACATGGGGAACATATTGTTCAGGTTTATTGTGTCCAAACACAAGCTATTCAGCAGTATGCTTTGGATTTAACCCAGTGCTTACCTCCACCACTTGAAAATGTGGGACTAGAGAAGTCTGATTCCAGTGTTTCACGAGATGCAACTGCTGTTGAAGGATTCACCTCCTTGGACTCATCTGCAAGTAGAACAAGTGAGATGCCATTAACCAGTTCTGGTTCTAAAATGGCACAAGTAAGCAGCACAGACAGTGCAGCTGTAGCAAGGTACCCTCTAAGTTCTGGCCCAGCTGAGGCTAAAGAAATTAGCATTTCAAATGCTGAAGCTAAAGCCGTTAATTTGGCTCCATCAAGCAGTGATGCTGATATTGTTTGCATCCCATCGCCACCTCTTCCTTTGAGCCCAAGGTTGTCCAAGAAATTATCTGGTTATAGGAATCTTCCATCTAACTTTGAGTCTGGTCTAGCACTTGGTGATCAAGGTGGAGACCTACCTGTTGATGATTACACAGTTGACAGGAAAATGGATACCATTCGTAGGAACTTATCTGAGGTACCACCATTGGGTAATGATTCACAGAGTGATGAGAATAGAGTCACACAGGACGATGCATCTGGTGTGCTTAATTCTCCTGTCATGTTTAAGCATCCAACTCATCTGATCACACCGTCTGAGATCATAAAAGCTGGTTCTTCCTCTGAAACCAATGTGGTTGACAGCAAAAGTGGGGGAGAGGGAACAATTCAGGATGTGGTTGTCAACAATGACATAAGTAATGCTGAAGTTGAAGTGAAAGTGGTCGGTGAGGCAAGGTCTGATCAAGACAATGAATTTAACCCGCAGGCACAACAGCAAAACCTAGCTTCTGATAGTAAAGAGAAATTTTTTTGCTCCCAGGCTTCAGATCTTGGCATTGAGATGGCTCGTGAGTGTGGTGCAATATCTGGGGTGACTTACATCAACGTAGGTGAAGATGAATCTCAAGACAATACAAAACATGTGCATGAAAAAGCTTCTGACTCATTTTCATCTACCACAGTACCACCATCACCTGCACCAAGTACAAAAGGGAAGAGGCAGAAGGGAAAAGCTTCTCAAGCGTCAGGGGCATCTTCCCCATCTCCAGCTGTTTGCAACTCAACCGATTCATCCAATGAACCAAGTGGAAATTCAAACCTTCCTGCTGCTGAAAGTGCTGTTCCTCAAATTCAGACAATGCAGGAGACACTTAATCAGGTAGTTTAACTACATGAGCGTTTTTTGTTACTATCAAGCTTATGAGTCATGTTATACTTTCATACATTTATCTGCTTTATAAGTGACCAAAGATATAAAAAATGATTGCCTCAGCATGAAGGTGATATCCAGTTTCAGTGCCTCTAATACCATGAGAGGCAATGCCTTCAATGAGGCACCTTGAGGTGTACGCCTTTGGTGTGTTTTCCTTTATCACATGTGTACCTTAAGCACCTCAGTATTTTCATGCTTATAAGAGAAGGGTCAATTTGTAAGTCCAACCCATAAATATAGAAATAGTGATAGGATTTGTAGGAAACTACAAACCTCTACTTTAAAAGTTCGGCCCAACCTTGGGTATTTGAGAGAATTGGGTAAAATATTTTTATTTGGAAAATTATATTTAAGCTATTAGTTTTTAGGGTTTTGTGGATGAACCAAAAAAACAGAAGCAAGGATCCCGACAATACATTAATGGTAACGATCGATAAAATAGAGAGGAAGAAAGAATAATGTGCAACTTCAAGGCTCATTTACTGACTCTTTGTCTTCTTATAACAAAGTAATCTAGTGGATCCTTTTGTCTAAGCTTCTTTGACAAGCCATTACACTTTCACCTTTATGCCTAGGCTCTTCCTCTTCCTCTAAATTTAAAAGCATGTCAATGCATGATTGACTGTCTGCTGTATGCTGCTTTCATCTGTTCAACACCCCCCGCCCCTCATTCTTTCATCTCTTCCACATGCCTTGGGCACTTCAAGCATTTTGCAGCATCCTTCTGTCTCCAACTTGGTGCAACTTGGCTCTATGAATCCCACCTTTTGTAACTTTATTACAAAATATGGAAGTTACAATGTTGGTATTTATAGTCATTTAAAAAGTTTTAGTTCCATATAATAAAGGAATTTATCCATCCATTCTGAGTCCTTTTCTTGTTGCCCTTCAGTACTTGCTTCCATAATAACTCAGAAATAGAGAGAAAAAGAATTTCATTTTATGCTTCAGAATTTTGGAACAAGGGGTTTGCTTTCTTTCCAAGCCTTAAGTCATATAAAATAAGTTACAGTTTCAGATTTTAGAATCAGACCAAAAAGCCAAAACAGTATTTGTATACAAGAAAGAGTGCTAAAGTGTGAGTAAGGGGGGATACAATAAATTTTGAAAGAAAGGGACTGCAATATTTTGAGAATGAGAAGGGTGTGGGAGAAGAATAGGAGACAATATTAGAAAGAATAGTATGTGAAGAATACTAAGGAGTGATAGAGGCAGTGAACCTTCTCATGCCAATGATGAAGGAGAAGGCATCAAAGACATGCACCTCACAGTGTCTTGTTGGAGGTAGTACTTCTCATGGGAGGAGAGGTGCTGGCTTTGGGTAGATGTTTATAAATATTTACTCCATTATCTTCAGACTTCCTCAGCAAAATTTATCAATATAACTTGAGGGACTTTTATTTTCCTTATCTGAGTAGTTTGACTCATTTCTGCTGGGCCCATTTTGGCAGTTATTGACCATGCAAAAAGAGATACAAAAGCAGATGACAATGATGGTCGCAGTTCCTGTTACAAAAGAAGGCAGAAGGCTTGAGGCAGCCCTAGGAAAGAACATGGAAAAAGCTGTCAAGGCTAATGTTGATGCATTATGGGCTAAGATTCAAGAGGAGAATGCTAAAAATGAAAAGTTGTCACGAGATCGTGTCCAGCAGATCACAAATTCAATTAGTAACTTGGTGAACAAGGATCTGTTGGCCATTTTGGAGAAATCTGTGAAGAAGGAAATGGCCGTGGTTGGACCGGCAGTAGCTCGTGCAATTACTCCTGCTATTGAGAAAACAATATCTTCAGCTATTATAGAGTCCTTCCAGGTCAGGTTATGTCAATTTTCCTTTTAGAAATTATAATAGAGTTGTCTTGTGTCTAAGTGACATTGTACATTACAGAGAGGAGTGGGTGATAAGGCAGTGAACCAACTTGATAAATCGGTTAGTTCAAAACTTGAAGCTACTGTGGCTAGGCAAATCCAAGCTCAGTTTCAGACAACTGGTAAACAGGTTCTGCAGGTATGTATTTATCTTGCTTTATATTTATGATGCATATCAAACTAATTGTTTCTTGATATTATTAAGGTATTCATTTTTTCTTCAGATTTTCATTCTGTTTTAACGGTTAATTTCTTTTGCAGGATGCACTCAAATCTAGTTTTGAAACATCTGTGGTTCCTGCATTTGAAAAGTCATGTAAAGCCATGTTTGAGCAAGTTGATTCCACGTTTCAGAAAGGCATGGGTGAACATACTTCAGCATTGCAGCAGCACCTTGAATCTGGACATACCTCATTGGCAATGACTCTAAGGGTCTGTATATCCTTTTAATAATTTTGTGCAGGGCAGAAATGCTATCCTTCGTAGAGATTATTATAATCTGGCTCGGCTCTTTGCCTGTTTATCATAAAGCGGATCTTGTCTCCATTGGTCACACCATTTAATACACATGTAAATGCTGGGATAAATAGAAGGGAGTGGTAACTTGGCTTCATGGTAAAATAAGAGAGTTAGATGAAAGTGAGAGTTTATTGGTGTTCCATGACTATATACTGCTATTGTTATTTTTGTCATTTTATTATGTTGAGGTCTAGGAAGTTAGATTTTAGTACTGTCTAAGCTGAATCAGCACAGTAGTGGCTGGCACTAGGTAGTAGGCGGGATAGTTAGTGTGTGTAATGAAGCTCGGATGCCAGAGTGAGTGTGATGCAGAATTCTCCTTTGGTTCACAATATAAGTCTGATTTGACCACCTCATGGGGACCAACAATATTTACTTAAAAGGCCTTTTTGGGTAGTCTTTTAAGATACTGACAGGTGACTGCTTACAACTTTAAAGAGATCATTTGTCAATGGACAGCTAGCACAGACTTGTGACTCTGATTTTTTATGCTTTATAATATATATTCTGTAAATCCTAATTTCTCAGAAATAAATCACCTAGTTTCTTGTTTCAGACTTTATGTAAGCTTTATTTCTTTAAACCTTGCTAAAGCAGTTGGGTTATGACTAATGTAGTTAAATGAATCTCCTACTGCTTCTGATATGTAGCTTTAATTCCGTCTGCATTTTAATTTTAGCAGTTCTCTGAATTTGCAGGATGCCATTAATTCTGCATCATCGTTTACTCAATCTTTAAGTAGAGACTTGGTTGAGGGTCAGCAAAAGCTGTTGGCTCTAGCAGCTGCTGGAGCAAACCCAGGCGCGTTAAATCCATTGCCTTCTCAACGGAGTAATGTTCCCTTACTACATGAGAAGGTAAGCTATGTTGGCCCTTGTGCTAGGAAAAGGCTATAGCTTGAGCCCCAATTCTTCATTTAACTGTAGATAATGCTACTATAATTTCGAGATCTTTATCAGGTTGAGGCTCCAATGGATCCAACAAAGGAGCTGGCGAGGTTGATAGGCGAACGGAAGTATGAGGAGGCATTCACGGCTGCTCTACAACGAAGTGATGTGTCCATTGTGTCTTGGTTATGTTCTCAGGTAATGTGTCTATATTTACAATATACTCTGTTTAATGCTCAGGCTGGGAGGTGAGACTGTGACTAAAGTATCTATGAAATAAAAATGCAGAAGTGATGAGAGAATTTATCATGAACATAGCTATTGTAGTTTATTCTTTTTTGGGTAATGTTGCAGTTGCATTCTTTGTAACTCAAATCATGTGGATCAACCGTGTTTTACTTTTTCGTGATTCAAGTTTCTGGTTATAAATTGGATGTGGCTTATATATTTTGTGACCTAAATCCAAGGATTACACCATTGATTATCATACCTTTTGGGTTAGTCTTCAAGCAGTTACACCGAGGTGTTACTTATCATCAATATATGTTATAAAAATTTATAAGTTCTACTATTCATAAACCATAAGCAGTGTGACTCATTTCAGAATCTGTGCAGGGGCCCCACATTCTAGTTATTTCTATTTAGCCCTCGGATAAAATATTTGACCCACATAATCACCCGGTGGTTGCTGCTTTGTAACAGGTCGATCTACATGGACTTCTGTCGATGGTTCCTCTTCCTTTGAGCCAAGGTGTAGTTCTTTCACTTCTACAGCAGCTGGCTTGTGATATCAACAATGATCGGCCTCGAAAGATTTCTTGGATGACTGAAGTCGCCACGGTCATTAATCCAGCGGACTCGATGATCGCGATGCATGTGAGGCCAATCTTTGAGCAAGTGTATCAGATACTGAATCACCAACGTAGCCTGCCTACAATTACTGGATCTGAGCTCTCCAGTATCCGTCTTCTAATGCACGTTATCAACTCCATGCTTATGACATGCAAATAGATTTATTATTATAATGTTCTTTGTTATTATAGAAATGTGCTAATTGTTATCTCAAGACTGCTGCAAGTACGATTGGAATTTTGTACAAAGCTTAGTGCGTTTCGTTGGAAAGTTTTACAGATCTGTAGGATCAGTAGACAGGTAATTCACTCGTTCAACAACTTTGCCACTTCAATGAAATTTTTTTCCCCCAACTTGGCTTTTCTCTTTCTATCTTCTCATTCAGGCAATGCATTTGGAGGGGGAAAATGGGACTCTCCTACTGTATCTTAAATGTAAAATGAAAAGAACGGGGCTTATGTTGGACTTGTAAGAGTTAATATTTATTGAGGTTTTATAAAAATTATAAGGGTTAATATCATATTTGGTTTTTCAAGTTTGTAGGAATTTTAATTTTAGTTTTAGTATTTCAAGTTTTAAACTATGGGTTTTGATTTTTCAAGGGGTAAAATAGTTTAGGTTCTTGTAAAATTATATGGATCAATGTTTTAAATAGAAAGAAATTTAAAGAATTAAAATCTATGGTTTGAAATTTGAGATAGACAAAATCAAAATAGGGGTAAATTTGAAGAACAAAAGATTCTATTAATGCAAACTATTATTAGGTTGAAGGATCTAAAGGGTTAAAGAGCCTATGCAAATTGATTAATATATCACTTGGAAGTTAAAATTACTGTTAAGACAAATCAATTTGTGGTAGCAGGGAAAGGGAAAGTCTGAGTGTTGTGAACATAAGCAATTCATTCAAAAGGAGTTGAATGGGGTGTTTATTAAATTTTTATGATCTTTAAATGCTTTTTTCAGTAATATATATGTGTATGTTTGAGTAAATTCAAGTTTAGAAATTAGTTTGCAAAAATGCTTAAATGATTTTCATAAGCACAAGTGAAGCAAAACTCAATCTTTCACATAACTCGTTAAAACGTTAGATAGCCAAATTAACTAACTTGGTGCGTTAAAATACTTTAGAAGTTGAAATCAAGTGTTTTTTCCGTTTACTTTGGCCAAGAAACCAAGTTTTTCTAAAAGCTAGTTAACGCATTAGAACATATTAAACACAATGAAATAAAGTTGAAAAATTATATCAGAGATTGAACTGGTTAAAGTAATGGTTCAAAAGTTAATGGATCAACTCGAGGTTAGATAAGTAATGATTAAAATAATATAATTTAATTAAAATGTGTAAAAATATTCTTATTGTATGTATGAGTAATAAGTAAATCACTCATTAATAAAATTAATAATTGTGGTTTCCTTGTTTACTTTTTACAAATTAAAAAACAAAAGCCACAATGAGAAACAATGTTTGCTAAATGCCAATTCAAACTCGGGACTGTTAACTTGATAGGTGAGAGTATTATGGTTTAAAAAATCAGATCAGATCTACTGATTTAGATTAAAAACCAGTGAAAAACTTAATTAATGTATTCCCAATATGCATTCTCGTATGTATCTATGCAGTAAATATTGCAACTCAATCTTTTACTTTAAAAAGACCTTTATGCCCCTCAAATACAAAACCATTTGCACACGTGTTCTATTTTAAAACTTCCGTGATTGATTTTCCCTTCTAGAATGTTCAAATATACTCTCAAAAACTTGTTCAGTATCACATTTGATACACGTTCGTACATATATTGCAGCTCAATCTTTCACTTTATTAGTAATTATAATTATTCTTAAACGTTTTAATTAATTCAAGTAAACTCTGAATTAAATCCCCATCATTCACGTTTCCATAAATCAATTAAACATGTTATCCAAGTTACTGTTATTTATGTTATCTTAAATATAAATATTAATTAGAAGTTGATTTTAATATTAAACGTACAAATTTTATTTATCTTTATCTTTTATATATTATTTTTTTTTAAATTAGCTCATTAATTCTTGTTTATTTTATTTTTATTTAGAAAAATTAGGAAAATAATTCTCTATTTAAAATTTTATTAGTAAAAAAGATCTAATAAATTTTTATATTTAACAATTATTTTGTAAATTTTAACACATAATAGAAGTACTCAAGTAGGAATATAAGTATACAACTCAATCTTTTGAATTATTTGTAACTATTTTTTAATTTTTTTTAATTTTATTACTATTTTTAAATTTTAAAAACAAGAAATATATGAAATAAAACTTTTAAAGTTTTTACATAATAATTTTTTATTTGAGAAAATTGGAAGAAAATCCCAATTGTATCTTTTATATATATTTTTGTGAGAATGACAATCAAAGTAATGATATTAAATGCTTGCAAAATTAGTAAAGTACCAATATTTTTATATAAAAAAATTATTAAGTTCTTATAAAAAAATAGTTATTTAATCACATTAAATAATTCAAGTAAATTCTGAATTAAATCCCTGCCAATAATTTGTTCATGAATCAATTAAACAAAATTATACAACTTATAAAAAATATATATATTTACATGGGAACATCAGTTACATAATTTTTTCCTCCTTCCTCAACAAAGAAGGATCATCATGGATCTTCAATGCATTCTGGAATCCACTCATCCACACCCAAATGCTTAATGTTTCAAATTTCAATCCACATTTTGTTTTCCAAACATTTTTTTTTCTTTTTTCTTTTTTCCTCTCCTAATCAAAATTTCACAATTAATTTGTTAATCCCAAAAAAAGACGAAAATGCAAATATATCTACCAGCATTGATCCGTCTCCCAATTTCGGGTCGTATAGAATCCGGAAGAGCGATCTTGCATCGACGACAGATACGGACGCCTCCTCCGGCGAGAAGCCGTCAACGAGAGATCATACTGTGCTCTAGCCGACGGATCGGAGAGCGTCTCATAGGCGTTGTGGATCGCGATGAAGTCCCTTGCGTCCGATTCTGATTGGCGCACGGCCGAATCAGGATGGTACAGCTTGGCCAAATTCCTATACGCTGACTTGATTTCCGTCGGAGACGCATTCTGGTTCACTCGGAGCACCTCATAGAGACTCAATGGCCGCCGAGAATCCATCACTGCCGGATCGGCCTCCGTAGCGACAGCGCCGATCGAAGCTCTGCACTCCTTTGAGGACTTTACAGGTAGACGCCGGAGAAATCTGAGGGATGAGGCCGAGGATGAGGAAGAACTGAGTGGCCGGCCGGCGGGGAGAGGGAAATTGAGGGCTTGAGACATTGAGAAGGGTAAAATCGGAAGAATATTTCTGGTAGGAGTAGGTTTTTGGTGTGAACTTGGGAACGCAAATGAAGAGAGAGACGAGACCTCTATATATAGCGGTCAAACGACGTGAACGTAGGGAAGACGGAGGTTCGAGGGGTGAGAGAGAAAAAGGGCAAAAATGTAAATTCAGTGAGGGGCACGAGGGTTGAGTGCAAAACTGCGTGCAGTCGATTTTCAGTAAGGAGGAGAGAGATCGTGGAAAGTGAAATTTATGTGTGCCACGGGGAGGGCGCGTCCTTTGTTTTGGAGATGCCCTTCTAGAAGACTTGCTCTTCTAGACCACTTGAACAAACCTTGGGGATCGGGCAAAGAAAGATCATGTTCATTCGTTTATTCGTCATTCATACGATATAAATTACTGAATTATGAATATAAAAAATTATTTAAAATTAATTAAATATAATAAATATAAAAAAAATATTTTACTTCTTAAAAATTATATTTTTTACACAGAAAAAAAAGGTGAATAAGAGAGAGAATCAGTAATATAATATATAATAAATAGAAAAAAAATATTAATAGAACATCAATGTCATCAGTAAATGTAATTGAACCGTTGTTTATTTATTTATTTTTTCTCTTTGACTAATGCTTAAGAAAAGCATAAATCTCAGTGAAAAAAGTGAAGAATAATTTAAATCTGAATTATTTTATAGCGTAGAATTGCACTTTGTCAATATTATATCTAAATTTTTATTGAACCATATTTCAGTAGTATTCTCATTCTTTTTCTCTTTCAAAAAAACCATTTAATATCCTTCCAGTCAGTCAATTGGCTAGCTTCTTTTTTTTATTCATTTACATTATGAATTTGTCAACATGTGGACTGAACTTTTTTCAAAAACTGGATAGATTTTCCTTACATTTCATACAAATCACAAATAATGATAGAATGAAAAGAATGCATTGAGTCCAATTCAAATGGCATTGTTAACTTAATTTACGCTTATTTTTCTTTGTTGTTCACTCTGCTATGAAAAAAACTATTCTATATTTTAGGATCATCCATCAACTAGGTCCTACAATTTTGATCCAAACACTAATTTGTTAATAATGATAAACTAAAATTTAAATTCTTATTAAAAAAATATTTATATTTAATGTGATTATCTCTAGTAGCAAAATTCTTATACTTAACAAAAAATAAATAAAAAAATAAAATACCAGAGGAGTACTTATAAATAATGTAGTTAGTATAAAAACTTATAAACATATAAACACAATATAAATATACAACATGCTTATGAGTATAATAGCATCCAAACATTCTGATGTTATTTTTTAGTTATATCTAGTACTTTAATTTTATTTATGATTTATGGTAATAGAAGCACTATAAATAAAGTTAAAGTACCAGAAACATAAAAAATTAATATTAGACTGATGTAGGCTACTTTATCCTATATTTATTTCATCACATTATTGATATATGTTAACAATTAACAAAGAAAAATAATAAACGAATAACAATTGATCATTTTATTTATTTTCGTATATCTAAAATAGCGAAACCTATATTGTACCCCTTACATTTTAGGGAAAATCTTAAAAAATATTTATTTAAAATTTAAAATTTTGTTTACTATATTTCATAAGTTATTTATAGCTATTTTTTTTGTAAAAAGTCTTGATTTAAAATTTTAAAATTTAAATAGGTATTTTTTAGGATTTTTTATAATTTTATTTAAAATTTTAATTTCGTACATGTGTGTGTGTTTTTTAACTCCTATATAAGACCTAATGGTGTTAACATTAAAATTAAAGATTTAATTAAAAAATATATTAAAATTAAAAATTAAAAAAAACATAGATACTTGCAATATAATTTTCCTACAAGGGATCTAGCAGCCCCTTCTTTATTATATTTATTTTTTACTTTTATTAGTTAGATTTCGTATGGATCTTCTTAGGCCCCAAACCTCAAAGGATTATCATTAAATAATGAGAGAATTACTCTGATATTCTATAGAAAAAAAAATTATTACAAAAAAATCCTATTAATTTATCAAATAATTAAATAGTTTTGAAAAATTTGATGATAATAAATTTAATTTATATAATTATTAAGCTACTATTATGCACAAATAACAAATTACTAACAAATGAAAATTGTTATCGTATACCCTTAATTATTATTTATAGTATTTTAAATTGTTATTGCATGCCCCATATCGTAATTTATATTATTTTATATTGTTATCATGTTTTTAGTAATTTGTTATTTGTGTATAAAAATATATTAATAATTATGCAAATTAAATTTATTATCTCAAATTCTTGTGATTATTTAATTATTTGATAATTTGATGAGATTTTTTTATAATAATTTTCTTCCATGTTGGCCTAACTGTATTTCTCCCATAACGCTTAAACAGTAAATTATATAACAACAAAAAAAAATTAATGCAGCAAGTATACGGCTTTTATTAGGCTACCAAAATATATGGATTTACATGTAAACAAAACGCCTATTAAATAAGAATTAGAGTTATAACTGTCAATCAACAAAAATTGGTGTAATTAGTAATAAGTTAACTCATATCTCAAAATCAATTTATGTGCTCGTCTTATCTAAAGTTCATCCTATATAGATTGTCCAGATCTCATTTAGATAGTTTGGATTTAATATTTTTATCTTCATTTTTTAAAAAAAATATTTTAATGGATACAAAATCTAAAAGAAAATAATATCTTAATTATCATTTTTTTTTAGAATTTTGATGTTTCAAAAATTTCATTTTCATATTTATCTTTTTTGTGACAATCATTATTCGTAGGAAACAATGGATTTAGACCTAAATATATTGCGGGGCCAAAATGAAAGCTACTTGAATGAAAATTATAGAATTAAAAAAAAAGACTATAAAGCTAAATGCAGATTTTCACATTGTTTTTCAATGGTAAAGTATAGATAGAAGTTACCCACAATTCACATCCCTCAATAGTTTGATTTGGCAAGAGTTTATAAATAACAGAGGAGCTCCTTTAAATAGATTTTAGCATTAAGAGGAGTATTTGGATTATTTTTAACAAAATAAAGATTTTTCTCCATATAATTTTTGTTTGTTATAAATTTTTTTGAAAAAGGGTTAGGCTCACCCGCGATCTAAAGATATGGCGAAATCTCATTTCCTCCTAGGCGATACCAATGTCAGGCAGAGCGAGCCGTCTATTACTCTCAAGCGTAAACCTAAGCATTCAAGAGTTAGGATATCTTCCCAAACGCCATGACTGAAACTACAACAAAATAGTATTTTTCAGAGTTTGAACACACTCTAAATGATCCACCCAAACATACACTTAAACAAACTCTCCTGAAACTTGTATGTAAAAAGCTCTTTTAGAAGCAATTTTTTCCATATACAAAGCTCCAATTCAAAACCTAATTATTTAAGAACAAAACAAAACCAATTAAACCCATTAATTAAAAATATTGTTAAATATTCTTCTTATTTTATTTATAAAGTTGTTGATAGAAAGTTTATTTTAATCATAATTATAAGTTATATTATTAAAATTTTTATATAAATATATATTTTTATGACACATTTATTATTATAATGATTTTATACTCTTAATTTTAATAAAATATATTAAAAATGGTTTATAAATAAAATTAGATTTATAGTTAGTAATGATATTTTTAACATTCAGCTATGGGAATGCTGTGGGCAGTAGTGACTCATGATAGACTACTTTTTCAGTCACATCCTTCCTCAAGTGGACTAGTGGTGTGCCTTGTTAAATCACAATCAAACCTTTATTAATTACCAAAAACATAATTATGATTTTAAGTTGAAATAACAAGAAAAGCTTAAAATTTTAAAGGGGGAATTGGAGAAAGTCCCTATTAAAAAATTAATTGATAAGAAAGACCTGATAAATTTTGTATATACAGAGTATTAATAATTTGATTAGATTCTTCTCATCAATTAAATTGTCAATTGAGGATTTTTATCCAATTTTCACTTTTTTTAAAGAAAAATCTATTTTGAAGGTTGTGAAAAAACTTCTTGTTTTTTGTAGATATTGAACTAATATTCTTTTATACTATCAAATTATGTTTGTTGTTTTTGGGCTTTTAAACTGTTTATATGTTGTATAAGACATTTCGGATTTAAATTTTATTTTTTTAATTCGATGTCTCTTTTATTTTCAATTATCATAATAAATCATAAGAAATGACTTCTATTAGAAGATCAGAAGAAGCCAATTTGCCAATCATGCCTACACCACTTGCAAAAAGCAAAACCATGTCCTCTTGAATAAACCAACTGCACCATTGGCTCACTTGAGACTGGTCTCTCTTTTTTTGCCACTTCTATTTTAAATATGGGTATTTTAAATATGGGAGTTAAACAATAAATATATAGAGATTAAACTACCTTTTAATAAAGAAAACCCCATAATATACATAATTATCAGAAAAACTTTAAAAAAATATTAGTATAATTTTAAAAAATAAAATAGATTGATACTTTATATTTAGAACTAATACAAATTTTATTATTAATTCTTATATTAAGGTCATAAAAATGTTTTTCCTTAAGGTTTTACAACTCAACTTTATGAGCTTTCTCCAAGAAAAAGATTTATACAGCCTGTTTGATTTGTCTCCAAATTATGGTTTTAAAAGCTTTTTTGAGCAAAATCTTGGTTTGAGAAAATTTTAAAATAAACAGCCATATTTGCCCATAAGTGCTTTTGGACAAAACCATGGTTTTGAATAAACTATTAAAATTAGTTTTTTGAACAGTAAAAAAACTTATGGACTATCCAATTACTATCTTACCCCTACCTTTTCTTACACCCTCCCTCCTCTCTCATCTTTCTTACTTTTAATCAAATCATATATTTTTTAGTAATTTACCAATATAAAAAGTCATTCTAAAAATAACTATCCAAACACTTATTTATTCAAAATCACTTTTTTTTTTCATAAACTCTTCTCTAAAAACTTTTTTTTCATAACCTGTCCATAAGCTATTTTTTAAAATCCTATCTAAATAGGGCCATCCATTTTTATTGTTCATTTATTTGTTTTTTTTATATAAAAATAAAAATAAACCTTATCTTAGTGGCAAGATTGAAACTTGGCCGGGCAAGCTCACATGATTTCTAGTCATGTCGATAACCACTCTGACTACTCAACAAATTTAATCTTTCATATAAAAATAATAATAAACATTATCTTAACAATAGACTCAATACGTGAATGGCAAGATTTAAACTAGCGCAAGCAAGCCCACATGATTTCCAATCATGCCCGATAACAACTCCGGCACACCCACTGTTGATATATTGTTTTATCCAAAAAATGTTGATATTCTACAAATTTAATCTTTCATATAAAAATAATAATAAATATTATCTCACTAAATAGACTTCAAACGTGAGCAGCAAGATTTAAACCTACGAGTGCAAGCCCACATGATTTTTAGTCATGCCGATAACCACTCCGGCACAGTCATTATTGATAAATTTTCATACATAAACAGTATTAATATTTTACAAATTTAATCTTTTATAAAAATAATTAAAAAATCTTATCTTACTAAATAAAAAATAATTAATTAATAATGAACTAAATTTAGAGAGGGCCCCTTTTCACATATAATACAAAACTAACTAACCTTATTAGGTGTTACCTTATGGGCTTATATTTATTTACTTGTATGTATAAATTTAATTAATTAAGAGATCTAGAAGTTTGGCCCCAGAAAATGACCTAGAAGCTAGAAGGGACCCCCCTTTTTATTATTTATTTATGGCTTTTAATTTTTAATAAAATTAATGTCCAATCCTAAATAAATAATTTAATCAATAACAAATCTAACAAGGGAGTAGCATACAACTAGTTGTTATTTTTTATACCAAATAACTTTATCATTACATATTGCTCAGTTATTGTATAAATTTTTAATTATTAAATTACTACACAATAATTCTCTCTTAATTTTTTTTATTATTGTAGGCTCCTAAACCCTATAGATTAACATTAATTAATTGTTAAAAAAGAAAATGGAATAACGGAATGCATGTACAAACAATTAAAACAAACAAAATGAAACACATGTAAGGCTTTCATGAGGCTCCTAAAATATATATGGACTCAGACGTAAATAATAACAATAAAATAAGCGATTAATTAATTAATTAGATTAGTGAAACGTGTATATACATTATACAGACAATGAACCAAACAAAATGGAAGATGATATATTATGATGACACCATTTGTTTGTCCCACTCCTTAAAGTTTGATCAAAGTCCTCCGTTTGTGTTATATGTCCGTTTGGATATGTTTTAAAAAAAAATTGAACAACTTTTGTATAAGCTCTTCTAGAGAAGAAGAGCTTTTGAAAAAAAAAATGGTTCTAAATAAATGAGTGTTTAGATTGTTATTACTAGAAAGTCTTTTGTGATTAATAAATTATCTAAAAAGATATAAGATAAAAAAATTAATTATCCCACCAGCCTCACCGCCACTATTCGACTTAATCTTCTTCTTCGTTGAACGGTCGATGGACGGAGATGACAGAGATGATGAGCACCACTAGGCTGACGATGCTAAAGAAGACAGAGGAGTTGAACACATGCAAACGGTTGATGGAAGCGAGGATGATGGACGGAGGAGAGAACCAAAACAGCGACCTCCACAACTTCCACCGTCTCCCGACGACGACCACGACCACTACAGAGGACCCTCCCCCCTCCCCAGCGACATCGACAACAGAAATGGTGATGGAGAGAAGGCAATGGCGCAGAGAGAGAGGAGAGAGGAGAGAGAAGAAAGATTGTAAAAAAATATGGATAAAATAATAATTAGATAGTTTATAAATACTTTTACTGTTCTAAAAGATATTCCTAGTAGCTTATTCAAAATTATGAAACTATAATTTGATCTATAAGCCCTTTTGAAAAAATAGGGTTGTTTGTTTTAAAATTTTTTTAAATTAAAATTTGAGCCGTAAGCCTTTTTAAAATATTAGTTTGAGGGTTACCCGAAAAAGGAGAATATATATCATTTTATTAATAATATATAAAAATGGGAAGGAAAGATGATGGTAAGATGTTTCTTTCTCGGTTTTATTTTTTCACCTTAAAAAATAAAATAAAAACAAAATATAAATATGATTTATGAGAATTAGTAATATTTATGTATATACACACATATTTCATGCACATTTTTTATTAATTTTTCTTTTTCAATGCCTATAATGTGTAGACATAAAAAGAATATAGTTTTGAAACATAATGTAAATTTTTTAAAAATTTGTTGGCAAAAAAATATCAAAAATTAAAAAAATAAAATAAGAAATTGACCAATTCCTATTTCACCGATTTTCAGGCAGTTTGAACAGAATTTGTAACATAATACACCGGACTTGCCCAATCGGTATTTTTTTCTCCATTTAGTGATGGCCATCCTATTTTTTAGAGATTTAGAGTGTAAACAAATTTTACCTCTCTTAATAAATATATTTTTAAAATATTTTTTTACTTATCGTCCGTAAGTTTAACTGGCGAAGGAGTAAAATATGCGACTATTTGGAATGTGTTCGATTCTTAGGGAATATCATTTTGTTGTGATTCTAGTCACGACACTTCAAGAGATATCCTAACTCTTGGGTACCTAGGTTTATACCTGAGGATAATAGACGGCTCGTCCTGCCCTATATTGGTATCGCCTAGGAGAAAGGGAGACTTCGTCTTACCCTTAAATCGTGAGTGAGCCTAACTCTTTTTTAAAATTTTTTATATAAAATAAATAAATATATTTTTTAATATTCAAACTTCTCCCCTTTACGGACGTGATACCGCTTACAATCTCTATCAAGAGTTTATTAGTCTTTAGCCCAGTTTTTAAACATTAGTTTAAACACTTTAAAAACATTAAACACGAAGAGAATTTTCAAATAAATTAGTATGTACTTCCTTTTTTTATTCCCTTGAAATTATGTATTTTTATTTTCAAAAAAAAAAATATACAGTATAAACTTAATTCCGCTTAAAATTTTGAGTTAAATTTGAAAGATATTTATTCATGTTAAAAAATATAATTTTAATCAAAAAATAATAATAATTGAACTGAAGTATAACATAATATTTGTTTCAAAAAATAAATATTTCTTTTTTACAAATAAAAAAATTAGGTATAAATAAATTCAACTTAACTAAAAAATGAGATCTATTTAACTTATTATTTACTTTTTGGGCCATGGATAAGTAGCTTTTCGACGCTGAGGATACGAAATGGATGGGCATAATAAATTGTGGTCTAAAATCCAATGAACAGTGGCTGAATTATTTGCTGTTTGGTTTTCCCATCCAATGGTTCATACGAAGATATCTGGGGGCTGTTGTACAATTTTGACCTTTCAAGCATATGCTCATCATATTTCCGTATTTGATTGATTAAGGAGTTGAATCATGTCCAATGAATCATTTTGTTGTTGTTTCTTTACCGACCAATGAATCCATTTTGTTGATTGCTCCCATGAATCATATCCATAAACCTGTCTCAGCTTTTAATTTGGGCCATGCATCTTTTCAACCATTTTGTTTATCTACTTTATTAAAATCCAATTCAGATACTAACAAAAATTAAGTATAGTAGAAGGAGTTTATCTATCATGATAAATTAAAATTAAAATTTCTATTAGACCGGTTAATTAGACCGGTTAATTAAAATTTCCCTAATCGATCTAATCAAGAATTTTAGACCGGTTAATTAGTTTTATAATCATAATGTTACTAGCTTTTAATGATACATGTACTAAAAACTAGATATGTATGTCATTGAACCACTTGAGATATTGGTCGAATGGTAAGCACTTAGCTGTACAATCGTGGTTAAATAGATGTCAACTCAATCATAATTAAAATATATAAAAATATTTATATATATAATCTTAAAAAAGAAATATTTAAATAAAAATATATTAATCTATAATAAATAAAATATTTATCTATAAACTATACATAATTTAATAAAATAAAATTACTAAATTATAAATATAATGGATTATTATTTTTTAACCTAAAGTAATGTCGGACTCAATAAAAAAAATATAAAATTTAATTTAATTAATTTATCTAAAACTCTTAAATAATATAACTAATTTATTTGAATTAGGGTTTTAATATTACGCTATTTTTGGGCCCATATATCTTCTCATCCAATATATACACGCGCGCGCATATATATATATATATATATATATATCGATTGTCCTAATTTTTTAAAATTAAATAAATTGTGAATTCGGTCAAATGAACTACAGAATTGGTTTAATAAAAAAAATAATAAATTAATTTAAAAGTAAGGATATTGATATAAACAATTGGTTTCAAATGGGTTAGGCTAGATCTATTTTTTTTTTTAGTTATTTGCTTTATTCATCTCCCTCTGCTTTTCATTCGAGAAAAGAGTTTTATTCCTTGCATTTTTTAAAAAAAAATCAAGATTTTCAATATTTTCTCTACTTATTTTTGGGATTAATAAGCTGAAGATGAAAACTGTAACTGATCTTGCCTAAAATTTTCCATGTATTTTGGTTTCAATAGATTTTTAAATATTTTCTCCAGATTCAATAACCCCTCATAATATAGTAAATTAAAATTTAAATATATACTAAAAAACTATTTATATTTAATATCTAATAATATTTTAAATAAACATACAATGCTAACAGACACAAGTAAAAATGAAAAGTGTGACCGCTTAAAATCTTAAAAGCTCTATGTGCAAACAAGCTGGCAAACCTCAGAGCTTTTATTTATAACACCAAAAAAGTACACATATTTAATTATTATTTTATTTAATATTATTTAATTTCAATTAGGTTAACAAATTATTAAGCACTATCTCAATTAATTAATAATTAATTTAATTTTTTTATTATAAAATTTTTTGGAAAGGGGTTGGCCACACCCACGATCTAATGACAGAGCGAAATCCCTCTCCCTCCTAAGTATCTATTATCCTTATAATTAATTTTTTTGATATATAATTAATTTAAATTGAAAAATACAGGAAGATAACATGAAAGAGTAATAGTAAGGACTGCTTCAATTTTTTTTTTATCACAAGGCCCATAGCACCATCTGAAGTGAGATTCTTACTGGGCCTAACTTTCAATCTGGAAAAGTATTAAAATATAAGAGCCCAAATCAAGTAACCATATAAAAGTGATCGGTATATACCCATAGAGTTGAGTATAATAAAATAGACTAATATCTTATATGGCTAACTAAAACTTAAATCCCATTACCAACGGGGGTTGGTCCGAGTGGTAAGCGGCTCGGTATCGAGTTTGAGCCTTGGCGTACGCAGAAAATCCCCGTTGGGAGACTCACCCACCATAGCCAGGTGCGATGCGGGTCGGATCCGGATGTAGTCGGGGCAAAGCTTCGGTGAACCGGGTGGGCAACCAAAAAAAAAACTTAAATCCCATTAGGATAAAAGTCCCACATTTAGTTCTCAACAGTATATATAAAAAAAAGTGGTATGTATGTCCAAAAGAAGAGATGTAAGAGGGTGCTTGGTTTTATTTACGTTGAAAACTATCAAAACCATAATTTTAATAGTTTTTAACATAACACATTAAATTATGGCATGAGTAATACAGAAGATATGATTGTATATGAGACCAGTGTGCTATATTTACTCA
Source organism: Leucaena leucocephala (assembly GCA_037074615.1). Lineage (NCBI taxonomy): Eukaryota > Viridiplantae > Streptophyta > Magnoliopsida > Fabales > Fabaceae > Leucaena > Leucaena leucocephala. The sequence continues at coordinate 10,247,059 of CM073540.1, read as the reverse complement.
TTATTTTTTTTCAAAAAAAAAATCTCTCTAAATATGCAAGGCACAAGGCTGGGATGGTCGTAGTTGAGAAATCATTTTTTCTTACTTTTAGGAATGCGACTTTCCTTATACAAATGCCTAATACAATTATACCAAATCATAAAAATTTGTTCCTTAGTGTCAGCCTACATGCCATAAATTTATATTCCTCATATTCTTAATATATAATATATTTAATTAATTTAATTAGATTAAAAAAATTAATTAAGTTAATTAATATGTTATATTTTTTTTCTTAAAATACCCTAACCATATTCCTTAACTCCAGCCCTCTTTCTTTTACTTATTATTGTTGAGGGGTATCAATGAGAATAATTTGAGAAAATAATAATAAATATAGAAAATATGTCTTATATTTAGGATTATGATCAACTCTCTACTTAGGTCCTATATTAAGAACCAGATGAGTATTTATTTTTCCAAGCAAACTATCTTTCTATTAGAAACAATCATGTTTGAAGCATTTTTGCTGTATGCAATCTTATTTAAAGTACTATTGAGTACTAAACATATGCACCTCTTTGAACGAGGATTTAAATGTTGATTTACAATGTTGTGAATGACTAATCCCTTCTACTAAATCTAACTTGGTTGGTATTTTATTTTTTTTACTACAAAAATTTTTGGAAAGAGGTTGGACTCACCTAAAATCTAATGACAGAGCGAAGTCTCCTTTTGGTAAAGTTAGCTGTCAATTACCTTTAGACGTAAACCTAAACACTCAAGAGCTAGGATGCTTCTCCAAACGGCTCGACTAGAACCATAACAAAGTGATACTCCATAGGGATCGAACACGCTCCAAATAGTTATATATTTTCCCCGATCGTTAGCTAAACCCACGGACAATGGGTGGTTGGTATGTTATTTATTTTTTTTGGTTGTCCACTTGATTCACCGGAGCTTTGCCCCGACTACATCATGATCCGACCCGCGTCGCGCACCTGACTATGGTGGGTGAGTCTCCCAACGGGAATTTTTTGCGTACACTAAGACTCGAACTCGAGACTTCGCTTAAGCGATACTGAGTCGCTTACCACTCGAACTAACCCCGTTGATGTTGGTATGTTATTTTTTATTTTTTATTTTTTTTGGTTGCCCACCCGGTTCACCGGAGCTTTGCCCCGACTACATCCAGATCCGACCCGCGTCGCGCACCTGGCTATGGTGGGTGAGTCTCCCAACGGGGATTTTCTGTGTACGCCAAGACTCGAACTCGAGACCTCGCTTAAGCGATACCGAACCGCTTACCACTCGGACCAACCCCCGTTGGTTGGTATGTTATTTTAATTATTCATTTTCCCTTTCAAGACATAGCTGGTTAAACTCAGTTGGCCCTAGTTACGGCAATTATTTTGGTCCAATTTGATACATGGGCAAGGTTCAAGCTGAGACAGATTGGGCCAGCCCAATCTATGCTCACTCCGCCCTTGTGATTTTGTTTTTTTACAATAAGTTTAGGTGGATCTACACCGATTTTTCACTAAAATCAGGACATAGTCCTAGGGTTTAAAGAGCGCTTATAGGAGACTTACGAGATCGCCTACCAAATGATCCCTCATAATGGTAGCAGAAAATCAAACTCGTGTCCTTGTGAAATACGAGTTTGTTCCTTACCATTTGTGCTAACTCTCATTAGCTACTTGTATTTTTTTCAATATACCTCCTAACACTTGTGATAATTTAAATAAAAAAATGTACAAAAAAAAACATAAAATCATTAATGACCACTAGTTTAAGGAATGTGACACTTATTTTTCTTTAACTGTGTTTGGATAAGATTTTAAAAAATGGCTTATGAAAAAAATGGGCTTTGGGATAGCTTATAGAAAAGGGCTTTTAGAGAAGAGTTTATGAAAAAAAAATAGTTCTAAATAAATAAGTGTTTGGATAGTTATTTTTAGAATAATTTTTTATATTGGCAAATTATCAAAAAGGGTATGATTTGATTAAAAGTAAGAGAGATGAGAGGGGGTAGAGAAAAGAGAAGAGAGATGAGAGAGGGTAGAGAGGAGAGATGAGAGATAGTGGAGAAGAGAGATGAGAGAGCGTATAAGAAAAAGTATAGGTAATATAGTAATTGGATAGTCCATAAGCTCTTTTACTATTCTAAAAGTTAGTTTCAGTAGCTTATTTTCAAAACTGTTATTTTAAACCATGGTTTACTCCAAAAACACTTATGAAAAAATATAATTGTTTATTTTAAAATTTCTTCAAACTAAGATTTTGTGTAAAAGGACTTATAAAACCATTAATTTGCCCCAAACCAAATAGGGCCTAAATAAGAAATATTTTGTTTTTCTTTTTAAATATTGTAGATGGAGGCAATACAAGGCAGCTTCAAAATCTGATCCCTATATAACAAAATACTTTGAATAATATAAGAAAATGGCGTTTTATATATATATATATATATATATATATATATATATATAATACAATCCAATTATTTTGTTACGGTATAACAATCAAATTCAGTTTTGTTTTTGTATTTTATCATAAAATCCATTTTACTTATCCAAAAGTTTTCAATATTAATAATTTATGGTAAATATAAAAATATTTATACTGAAGAACTTTAAATTTTAGAATTTGTTCGAAATAACTATTAAAGTTAAAAAATTTTAATTTAAAAATCTAAAAATATATTTTTTATTATAAAGTTGAAAAATGATAGAAAAAAGACTATAAAAAATAATAAATATCAAAATAAGACATTATATTAATAATGTTAATAATACTTGATCTATTATTAATAATAAATTTAACTTAAAATTTATTATTTTTTATAATTTTTTTGTTCGATTTCTTAATACTTTACTATATTTTAAATTTTAAGATGAACTCTTATAAATATATGAAAGCGTAAGTTTGCACAGATATTTTTATTAGTGTCACCACCCTACGTGACTATTTCCAATTCAGTTCATGAGGGCCACAATCTTATCTTCCGCCTCCCTGTTAATTAATGCCGATATTTTGATTTCAAGATCCATCGCAGAAAGATGAACCCGCATTCTTGAAACAGAAATCAGTGCGCGTCTTCAATTGTATGTTATCCTCGATCAAACGCCACTCTTCTCAAAGGAATCGAATCGATAGGAAAAATCCGCCAACATATATATAGGCGCCATTCCGCTATTTCCCTCTCACTGCTACTCACCGGAAAATATGGCAGTCTCGGCAGCCTGGCGGTTGTCTCTGTCAGCGCTGGTGGGCTTACGGGGAAGGAGACGATTGGTTGGAAGGGAGTGGGGGCTTGTGAAGCTGAAGCGAAACGAACAAGGAGGCGGTTGCTGCAAATTGAATGGCAGAAAACGAATCATCAGTTTCTCTCTAACGGCGGCTTCTGAGGCTGCCCAATCTCAGGTTAGCGATCTGCATCTCACTGTATTCTTCATAACATTCAAATTATTTTTCTCTCCTTTTCTTTTCAAGTCCTAATTGCTTAGGCTTAATAGCATTTTCATGAATATTAGGGACGATGAATTGTCGAACAGAAAATGACGGAATGATAACGAGAACCATTTTTTTTTTTGGTGGTATATTTGATGATTATTGCTTTATGCAATTTGAATTCTCTCCTGCGATAGGATCCTCCAATAAGAAACTGAAAACCAAATGGCTGTTTGATCGGTATGGTGGAATATATCTTTGTAGGAAAACAAATGAGAATAGGAAGAGGAGGGTGAGGGAATGAGAATATAATATACTAAGGTCATGTTTGGTTTGTGACCTCCATTTTGATGGATTGGGAATGGGATTAGAATTGAGAGTGTGATTGAGGCTTTAAAAATATGTTTGGTACAGAGTAATATTTAGAGAAATTTTTTTTATTAATTTTAGTTTATAATTAGGGATAGTGTAGAAAAGATAAAATATAATTAGAGATTGAGTAAAATTAGAATTTATAAAATATTATAAGGATAATTTAGTCAACAAAATGTTAAATCTCTAAATTAGATTTCCAATACTAGGGGAAGGGTGGTATTGGGCAATCCCATCTAAGTAGCATTAGGTAATCCCAAATATTATTTAGTCCATCATACTAAATATACTAAAATGTTTAATCCTAATGCCAATGTCAATCCCAATCCTCTCAATGCTACGTACAAAACGTGGCCTAAATTCATTGACAGAATGCTAAGGGTATTTTAGACATTTTATCTATCATTTCAAGAATCGTTGATAATTCCATCTAACATTTGACGGAATCATAGGCCTTAGTTTGGTATGAGGTATTGAGAGGTTTGGTACTGAGATTACTCATTTAATCATGTTTGCTATGATGATTTCCAATGTCTTGGAATTTCACAATATCACTTTTCGTTGGATTACATAATATCACCACCCCTGATATAGGAAAATAGTCCTGACATTGAGCATTTTTGAACCGAATTGCCCTCTCCTCTCTCCCTTTGCCATCGTCTTTGTTCACCTCCCTTTTGCCATCCAGTTCTTAGATATGCATACACGAAACACCCTCGGCTTTCATTTCTTGTGATGTCAATGACAACATAAGAGGCAGCAATAATAAGGATGCACAACAAGCGTCTTCTTCCTAAGATCAAGCTACTGCGAGAACACCTTTGAATTGAAGCCTCGTCTCCTCTATGATCGTTGCCGTTGGATCCTCATCTACTAATCTACTTGTGTCGTTTGGTGTAGAAAAAAAGCACCCAAATATTTATTTTAATTGAAGAAATACTTTTACCCAAAATCATAGTTTCAGTTATTTAAAATTATAGTTTTAGATAAATAAGAGTTACAAATAATTTTCAGATATTAAGCATAGAAAATGATGATTTTAACCTTGTAAATTTTTATCATTTTCCTATATGCCGTATCTCTTTATATAATTATTATTTTGTCTCATACTTTTTATAGTAATTTACCTATCAAAAAAGTTATTATGATAACAACTATTTAAATATTTATTTCTTTAAAATTATTTTTCATATAAAATATATTCTCTAAAATCACTTTAAAATTAATTTTTTTCATAATATATTCTCTAGAGAATTTATTCTTAAGAAAGTTAGTATTTCTAGCTTATACCAAAATAGATTTTAGGAAAAAAAATAAGTATTTAGATAGCTTATATCAAAAGTATTGTTTTGATAAAAAAAAATTGATTGTAAAAGAAAAAAGAGGATATTTGGATAGCTTTTTTCTAAACTACAATTTTATTTCCAAAACTATATTTGGGACCTCAACCAAACACACAATATTAGAAGAGGTGTAGGGGTAAGAGGAAACGAGGAAACGATGAAGGGTTTGAAGAAAGTTTTGCTAGTATTAAAGAAGAAGACTCTTCGTCATCAGAGAAAACAGTAGAGAGGAAGAAGAGGTAGACGGGATGGTGGTGCTTCTTTGAATCATTGCCTCTCTCTTATAGAGCTGTGCAAATGGGTCAGCCCGCGGGTCACAAGCTAACCCGCTATAACCCGTAGGTTGAAAGGGGACGAGTGGCAATGGACTAGCATTTATCAGCCCAAACCCAACCCGCTTTGAGGGCGGGTTAGCCCGCAGCCCGCTTTTTTTTTTATTTTTTTTTGAATATTTTTAAATTTTTAAAATACTAATAAAAATTTTCTTATGTCATATTAGTATAATAAAAAAATTGTTAATATTATACTCTTCAAAAGTCTTATTTTTTTATAAAGAATATCAAATTTTATAACTATAAATTTAAATAAATATTAACATAAAATTAATCAATTATCATATGTCAACATATTTCAACAAATAAGTAACCATCTTTATTAGTATTCGATAATAGAAATATTCAAAATAATATTTAAATAAAATAAATAATAATATTAATAATTTAAATTAAAAAAAAAATAGGCTGGCTGGCTATCAGCCTGTTCTCTGCCCGTTTTACCAGCTCTACTCTCTTCTGCTTTCCAGAGTTAGGGGTCACAAAGTATCTTTGGATTAAATTATAGAAAATATATTTTAAATAGAATAGAGTTTATAAGAATATATTTTGGGTAAAATATATTTTAAAAAAAATTATTTTTAATCTAAATTATGATTTTTGATCAAATAATCTAAATACCCTACATTTTCAATAATCAATTTTTTATGAGAACCAATAAATTATTCAAATATTAATTTTTTCTCATAATTAATTTTTTATGAGAAATAATAAACTATCCAAACAATAATTTTTTTCATAATTATTTTTTCACGAGAACTATAAACTATCCAAATACTAATTTTTTCTCATAATATATTTTTCTACTAAAATCATAGTTTTTGAAAGGCTAAAGGAACCACTTCTAACAATCAACTATTTTTCTAAAATCTATTCTCCAAAAATTAATCCAAACACACCAATAAAAAATAGATTTTTCATAAAATCTATTTTACTCAAAATATATTCTTTATTCAAAAATTTATTTTTCAAAAACTAATCCAAACACAATTAGAAGTTGTACATAAAAATCGTGGTTTTAGTAAAAAAAATAAATTGTGGATAAAAATTATTGTTTGAATAGTTCGTTGATTTTTGTAAAAAATTGATTTGGGAAAAAATTAATATTTAGATAGTTTATTAGTTTTCGTGAAAATTGATTATAGGAAACAATTTGTGTTTAGATAGCTTACTAGTTTTCGTGAAAAAATAATTATTAAAAATATGATATGTTTAAATTATTTTATTTAAGACTATGGTTTTGGAGGGTATCCAAACACCCATGTAGTACTTTGTTAATTTTTGATTAAATATTATTCCATACCAAACATACTTCAAAAACCCAATTCCATTTTCCATTCTCTTCCCTGTTTTTTTTTTGGTAAAGAAATTTTTAGAAAGGGGTTGGGTTCACCCACGATCTAAGGGTAGGATAAAGTCTCCCTTCTTCTTAGGCGATACTAATGTCAGGTAAAGCGAGCTGTTTATTACCTTCAGGTGTAAACCTAAGCACTTAGGAGTTATGATGTCTCCTAAACGTCGCGACTAGAACTACAACATAGTGGTACTCCCTAGGGATCAAACACACTCTAAATGGTCGTATGTCTCATCTTTTCGCCAGTTGAACCCACATACGATGGGTTCCATTCTTTTTTTTTTGTACAAAATTTTTTGGAAAGGAGTTGGGCCCACCCACGATCTAAGGATAGGATAAAATCATATTTCCTCCTAGGCGATACCAATGTCAAGCAGGGCGAGCCATTTATTACCCTCAGGCGTAAACCTAAGCACCCGAGAGCTAGGATATTTTCATAAACGCCGCGACTAGAACTATAACAAAATGGTACTCCTCAGAGATCGAATACGATCTAAATAATTGTATGTCTCACCTCTTCATTAATTGAAGTTACATATAGGTACAATGGTTTCCATTCCCGTTACTCATCCCAATCTCAATCCTTTAAAATTTATTTATGCATACCAAATATGGCCATAGTTCTAAGGGCTCTTTTGCGTTTTTGTTCTCGTCAAACCCAATTTCAAGAATTCTGATTGCATTAGTGAGGCTCCCTATTATTACGTACATATCCCTCTTCTCACTTCAATCGAAATTAATCCCTTAGTCATTTTCAATTAATTCTTATAAAACAAGAAATAATAATTAATTTATTAAATAATTTTTTAAATTTATTCTTATTAAAAAAAAATTCTCTCTACATTTACAACTCATTCTCACTTCTCTATTTTTTCCTTCATTGGTACTAGATTAAATGGGGATAAAATTAAAACATAATTGTTAATAATCTTTTAAATGACTTATATTTAGGGGAAACCTTTTTTTCTAAAGATGACTAATGACTAGGGAGCATAGTGGTATCTACAAATCTTCTATATTAAGTTTTTTTTAAATAAAAACTGTTCTATATTAAGTTTATTTAATTGTCTAAACCACCCAAGTGAGCCTATATATCTAAACTCCTATTGGACAATTTATTCATGTACATCATATGAATCCCCCTTCTCTTCTCTTTTGTTAGTCATTTAGCACAATCATCATTAATATCTATATTTATAAGAGAGCAGTCATATATATATATATATATAATGCTAATACATGAAACTCATGATTACATACTTGTATTAATATTAATAAAACATAAAATTATTGCATAATAATTAATTTATGAGGTTTCATCTCAGTTTTTAAAATGTTACATACTTGAATTTTGACATTTTTATCAATATAATATGTAGAAACGTTTGTAAACCTAAATGTGTAAGGAAAAATTTCAGGAAGTTATTTCCTGAAAAGTATGGTTCCTGGAAAGTTTGTGTAAACTTTATTTGATTTTTTTTTGTTACCTGCCTTCATACTTGGAAGTTAGAAGAATTATTTTTAGAAATAAATATATTAATTTTTAATATTAATGACATAAATTTCATTACTTTAGATAGATTTAGGGGGCTTAATTTCGAAAGGTATCTCTGAAATATCAATATAAAATATTAAAAAAAATACAACTTTAATTGTTTTTGTTTTTTTAGAATTTACTTCCCTATTCTCTACTTCTCAATAATTTATATATTTTTCTTAAACACGTATAAGCAAAATATCTACTTGTTGGGAAGTCTTTTTTTTCCCCTTTACTTTCCCATGATAAGCCATCTTCAAACTATTTTTATATCATAAAAGAAGAAAAAATCCTACCTAACAAAATCTATGAGTGAATCTCATGGGTGCATGAATGAGTGAACATGACACGCCAAAAGTGTAACGTGTGCCTACTCTCAGCCGATGAATACCTTTGAGTCACAACTCCCAACAATTATAAGATATAAGATATCCTGTGTTTTAAATGAAAATGAGATTAAGGTATGTGGCCTACTCCTTCTATACACAGATAATTGGATCATTTGGTAGGATTTTTGTAACTCAACTGACACCTAATATCTCTTATTTAATTTTTTTAGCATGATATTACGAGTTTAAACCTTCAATAGAGAACATAATAGATGTACTGGTTATGACAAAAGAATAATATAATCATTTTGTCGAAATCTTATAACCTAAATGACACCAAACAAGTTCTTTAAGATTTACTTATTTTACCAACCTCAAAATCGTGTAGAGATATTTTGATTAAATCAAAAAAGATTTTCTTGTTTTAAATGGAGCCAGACTACTTTCAAAGGCCACCAATGTCATCTCTGATCTTTTCATGTCAATCTCACAACATCTCTTCAAATTCAATGGTCAGGATCTTTTGACTCGCGCAGATTCGGTGAACCTTCACGTACGGGAGCAAAAGCTGGTGGGATTTTCTTACATAGGTGGTCCCCACATGCGCCGTCCTTGTCACCACTAGAAAGCCGATGGTCACAGACTCACAGTTCATTGATTCTTTATTTTCTTGATTTGACCAAAGTTCATTGATTCTTTCTAAAGCCGCATTCTACATGCAACAATTACAATCTGCTTGGCGCCACCACATTTGTTATCAAATAATAAATAATAATTACAGAAAGCGTATAAAACCAAATACATTCACAGATTGCTGTATTATATATAGTGTATAGGCCAGATTAAGTGTAATTTAAGAGAACAACTATTTATTGAAAAACATATTTTGAACTTGAATTAATAAAATACTAAATATTTGTATTTACTAGACTAAAATCAGAAAGAGACAAAGCTACCTGCATTATATTTTGTTTTTTCAGCAACAATAGCCAACATGATTGCAAGTGGATAACATGGGGTGGCGAAGCGGGTTTTCGGGGATGGGCTAAAGATTGCAAATTGAGATAATTTCAGGGAAGGATTCGATGAATTAGATTATTCGAGTACGGTTCCCCAAACATTGGATTAGATTCATAGGACCCTGCATTTGCTATAAATACCCATTCTTCTCCTTCGTTGGAATCACAGTCCTACTCCAATCTAGCTTCTGGGGCTGTGATTCCTGCATTTGCTATAATTATCCAATTCTTGTTGCTTGGAATTACAGTCAAAGGCTAGCTCTGGTGGGGCTGTGATTTTGAACGTAGATTAGATTTTCAGCTCCTTGCCTTTCTTCTCCATAAAAGGTTGCTTCAAATTTTTGAATTTGTTTGTTGGAGAAGATGACTGTGGGAGCTGGGATTTCTGTGGCCGATGCCAGTTTGATGGTGTTGGGGAAGAAGGTCCTCACTCAGGTTCCCCAAAACGTCGTTGTTACCCCCTCCTCTTCAATCCTCAATGGGGCTTTCATTGGAGTCGATTCTGATCGTAAGGGCAGCCGAAGAGTGTTCCCCATCGGAAAACTACAGTACGTTCTTTCTTTCTTTCAGAATTTTTGTTTCCTTGTTGGTCATGGCTGAAATGAATGCAGATTAAAGCCTGATGCTATATCATGCACTGATATATCCAAATTGAACTGTTATTAGTTAGTGTCTTGTCTTGTATGTGTATCTGTAATTCTTAGCAAGAATGCATGCAATTTAATGCTTGTTATTTTCTTCACCACTGCATTTCAAACTGGTTGAAAATTTAGTTCAGCTGACTGTAATATGGATTTGCTCTTATGATTTTTGTTTGTAGGGGGTTGCGCTTTATGTGTGTATTTCGCTTCAAAATGTGGTGGATGACGCAGAGAATGGGTACCCATGGGCTAGATATTCCCTTTGAAACACAGTTCTTACTTGTGGAAGCGCACAAGAGTTCTGATATTGATGGGATCAGAAACGGAGAAGAAGACACTTATGCTGTTTTCTTGCCTCTTCTGGAAGGAGATTTCAGAGCTGTTCTTCAAGGAAATGAGCAAAACGAGATAGAGATCTGTGTGGAAAGTGGTATGGTGAAATAACTGAAAATTTCACTTTGTTCTATATATATAATGTTAAATGTTGCTGTTCTGGGGAGTAATTGAATCTGATATATATGTCTCTGATTGGATGTAGGATGTCCTGATGTTGAGGGATTTGATGGGAGTCATCTGGTATACGTTGGAGCAGGATCACACCCTTTTGAAGTAATTTCAAATGCGGTCAAGTAAGTTACAAACTTACTTCACTTACTTGGCTATCACAAACTTAGAACCTTTGCTGATTTCTCTTCCTTCTGTGTTCCTATCTGAAAGTTATTGCTAGTACATGAATGGGATCAAATAGAAGATAATTATTGTGAATTTAAGCTTAAAATGCTTATTCATGATTGAGTTGATCTACTTGTTTTTACTAGACTTAATCTATTTTGGACTCTCATGTTATACTTTCTAGTTTCAAGTTTTAGGTAGGCATGTGATGGATTGATGGTCCTTTTTTCAAATTTTTTTCCTTTATTTTCTCTTGTGAGTCGTAATGATGGGAGTTAGGTAATGTTTTTCATACTTGTGTAAATTACTCTGATCATTAATTTCTCTTTCGTTTGCAACTCAGGACTGTTGAGAAACACTTGCAAACATTCTCTCACCGTGAGAGGAAGAAGGTAAAAATCTCTTTCCTGAAAATGAAAACTTCATGGACATCTATTTTCTATGCACAATACGAGGTTGTAATGCTCATTTCCTTGTGTTCTCTTTTCATTTTGTGTTCAGATGCCAGACATCTTGAACTGGTTTGGTTGGTGTACATGGGATGCTTTCTATACCAAAGTCGATTCAGAAGGAGTAAAGCAAGGATTGCAAAGGTGTTATTTCTTCCCATCTGGAATAATTATCAGAATTTATTATTTATGAAGTAAATTGTCATTCTTGTCCTTGAATTATGAGGTCTATTTTCGTTTAATCTTTGAAATTGGTGATTGTATGAGTTAGTCTCCAAAAATTAACAAACTTGTTCATCATACTAAAATCATTAATTAAAAAGACGGATGTGCAATGGATTTTATATTTTAGTCCTAACTCTATGACTCAATTATTTTCAGATTTAAAGCTAAAGGACCTAAAAGTTCATAAATCAAATTTTTATTCTTCTCTGATTTGAACATTGCATAAAGACAAATTTGTAACCATTATGTATCTTTTTGTTCGTTTTGCAGCTTAGAGCAAGGAGGGATTCCTGCTAAGTTTGTTATAATTGATGATGGATGGCAATCTGTGGGTATGGACCCTAACGGTATCAAATGGGAATGTGATTTTGCTGCCAAGTGAGTACTTTTATCTTTTAATCTCCATATTTGAGCTTCATTGATTGACAATATCGAATAATTATTTATTGATTTTTTCTCTTCTTCAGTTTTGCAAATCGCCTAACACATATCAAAGAGAATCACAAGTTTCAGAAGGATGGCAAAGAGGGTCATAGAGAAGAGGATCCTGCTCTGGGACTTCGTCATATTACCAAAGACATCAAAGAGCAGCATGATATTAAGTATGATATTATTTTGCAGACAAACTCTGTCTTGATCCTTAATAGATTATGCATTGTTAATGGAATACTCTAACTGGTTTGTTGTATTACTTTAGAACTCAAGAGTATGATTTTGTTCCATATCACCCTTACAAGTACTAACATGATATGAAATCATATTCTTCGATTCTCTGGAACAAAATACAGTTTCTGTTCTGTACTCTGGTGAATATTCAATTCAAATATTGACATGAATCAATACAACATACTCACAATCTTCTTATATTTTTTAGGCACATTTATGTGTGGCATGCTATAACAGGATACTGGGGTGGCGTTAAACCTGGGGTTACCGGAATGGAGCACTATGAGTCAAAAATGGCCTACCCTGTACAATCTCCTGGGGTTGAATCAAATCAACCAGATGAAGCTCTAACAACCATGGCCAAGAATGGGCTTGGCCTTGTGAATCCTGAGAAAGTTTTTCACTTTTATAATGAACTCCACTCATATCTTGCATCTGCTGCTATTGATGGTGTCAAAGTTGATGTTCAGAATATCCTTGAAACCCTGGGGGCAGGCCATGGTGGTAGGGTCAAACTTGCAAGAAAATACCACCAGGCTTTAGAGGCATCAATCGCAAGGAACTTCCCTGATAATGGCATTATTTGTTGCATGAGTCACAATACTGATGGATTGTACAGGTAGGAAAACATAAAATTAAATCATGTAGATGCTTCTATGCTTCTTGGCTCTGATGTTATATGAATAGTTAATTCATGTAAATTTGCAAATTTGCTTTGGTACAGTTCAAAGCGATCAGCATTAGTTAGGGCATCGGATGACTTTTGGCCAAGAGAGCCAGCATCCCACACAATTCACATAGCATCAGTTGCTTATAACACTGTCTTCCTTGGTGAATTTATGCAGCCAGATTGGGATATGTTTCATGTAAGCTGACCATTACTTTTGTTTTTTGTTTCTTGTTGTTAGCCTTTTGCTTATGAAGCTAGTTGCCTTTGGAGCTAATTAAATTTAAATTTTAACGTATAATAGAGCCTACATCCAATGGCTGAATATCATGGAGCCGCACGAGCAATAGGAGGATGTCCTATTTATGTCAGGTATGTTCATTGTTGATTCTATATTTTGATTTTATTATGGAAAATTTTCTAATGGACTTTAAATTTCAAAGATGGTAAATAAAGTCATTATAAAAATATGTGTGTAAAAGATAATTCTCAATGATTGACTCGGTCTACCTATCTTAGTATTGAATATTTGTATTTTGTGCAGTGACAAGCCCGGACACCACGACTTCAATCTTCTAAGAAAACTTGCACTGCCTGATGGTTCTATATTGAGGGCCAAGCTCCCAGGAAGACCAACAAAAGATTGTTTATTTTCTGATCCTGCTAGAGATGGAAAGAGGTAAAGAACCTCATATGACACTGAAGCTTCTTCCTTCTTTCTTCATATTTTTTAATTTCTTTTTATTTTGAATCTTTTACCATAACTGATGGAGGTTGCTTTTGTAGCCTTCTGAAAATATGGAACCTGAATGATTTCTCTGGAGTCGTCGGGGTGTTCAATTGTCAAGGAGCGGGGTGGTGCAAAGTTGGAAAGCAAAACCTTATCCATGATGAGAATCCAGGAACAATCACTGGCGTCATTAGGGCTAAGGATGTTAGCTATCTATCTAAGGTTGCTGATGAGAAATGGACTGGAGACGCCATTATATTTTCCCATGTTGGTGGTACGTTCCTAAGCTTGACAAAGCAACTGTTCTTGCTAACCCTAATTTGACTTCAAGATTAGTAGTTAAGCTTGAACAACCCTAACTTGATTATTATTTAAGTTTGCTTATTTTTATTTATGATGCTAATTTACATTTGCAGGAGAGGTTACTTACCTTCCAAAGGATGCATCTATTCCTATTACATTGAAATCCAAAGAATTTGAAGTCTTCACAGTAGTTCCTGTTAATGAAGTTAATGATGGTGTCAAATTCGCTCCTATTGGTTTGATGAAGATGTTCAACTCTGGAGGAGCCATCAAGGAGTTAAATTATGTTGTATCTAATGATGGAACTACTAAAAGTGTTGTCATGAAAGCACGAGGCTGTGGTTTATTCGGAGCTTATTCATCGGTTCCACCTAAGACAGTGAAAGTAGATTCAGAGGAGGTGGAGTTCATATATGAGGAAGAATCTGGGCTGGTAACTATTGACTTGAGAGTTCCAGAGAAAGAGTTGTACCAGTGGAACATTTCTATCAACTACTGATATATGAATTTCATATTTTTTCGGGGACCGCATTAATTTGGATACTGGCATCATCACATTTGACAGAAACGTAATTTGGACCACAAAATTTGAAGAGATCGTATCATGAGTCCCTGGATTAGGGATCGAAAGCTTTTCTAGTCTTTGTGATATATCTGTTTCTAGAAAGCATCTGTCCTTCCCCCAAATCCCACTAATGGGAACTTTGTGTATTGGGCTACTTTTTCTTGTGATATATCTGCTCATTTGTAGATCACCAAGAAAGAACTAAGGTTAGGGAGCTTTCTGATTTTCTTGTAATATATTTATGTATTGGAGGGAAGGCTTAAAAAGGGCTATATTTGAATGGCTCTTAGAAGTTGAAACCTCCTGCAGGAAGAATGTAATCCTATATATGAAATAATGCCCAACTTGGGCAATTCCAAAATTCAAAGCTTGAATCTATAGAAACGAATAGTTGTAGAACAATGAAGGCCAATTTATGGCCTGTCTTGAAATAGTTATAGTTAAAATTTTGGTTACTCAAATTTCAAGATATAAGTTTTGGTCCCACATAAAATGATTTAAGTTTTTATTCAATTATAGAGGCTAATGTTTTAGTTTGAAAAAAATTTGAGGGGCTAAAACTAAAATGAAAACAAATTTAAGGGAGTGAAAATTATATTAACTCTTAAAATTATTAGTTCTCTTCATTAGATCATAATAATTAATAAAAAAAACTCTTTTATCCTGTAACACACTTTTGATGGAGATTATGCCCTGGTTCTCTTCCAATTTAAGCAAACCCAGCAATGGTCAGAGAAAGTGTGGCTTTGTAGTTTGTAGCACTTTTCTTACTCTGGGTTATCATTTCTTTCACAATTCCCACAAAAAAGAACCGTACTATCATTGCTTTCACAATTCCCATAAAAAATTGGAGAGAATTTAATATAAAAAAATCTTTAAAAGTATCAAATAATTAAATAGTCTCAATCAATTTAAAAATAATAAATTTGATTTTTATAATTACTATATTACTCTTATACATAAATAATAAGTTTTTAGACACCCAATAATAATTTAAAATGACATAAATGACAATTGATAATAGATGATGATAATTTAAAATGGCATAAATGGCAATAGGAAGAAATATGCTGATAATTTAAAGTGACACAAATGACAACTGGAAAATTATTATTGTATGTCCCCAATTATTATTTGTGCCACTTCAAATTATTATTATATTTTCAGTAACTTGTCATTTGTATATAAGGGTAACTTTGTAATTGTACAAATAGAATATTACTCCTAAATCCTTGAGACTTAATTATTTGATAATTTAACATAATTTTTTTATAATAAATTCTCTTTGATAGGATCTCTAAATAATTCTCCCTAAAAAATAACATATTTTTTGTGGGAAATGTAAAAGTAATAATAGTGGGAAGAATCCTGGCGTGTCCATAAGTAGTAACCTCTACGGTCACCTTGGAACCAGTTAAATGTTCTCCGGCTGGATCTTTGTTATCAATCCTACTTGTGTGTCCTTTCTTATTATATATATATATATATATATATATATATATATATATATATATAATTATAGTTCTATAGTTACAAATCATTTTAATCTCACTTCCTACCTTTTCTATTTCTAACTAACTTTTCTTTTTCTAACGGAAATTAAATAGGAATAAAATTTAAAAAAAAATTATTAATAACCCTCTATAATTTATGTATTTGGGATAAAAAATTTCTTCTTAAGAACGGCCTTTCTCTTTGTATTTTTGTGTAACCATTTTTGAAAATCTTTCTGGGAACCTGAAAATTCCTGGGAGAGTCGTACACTTTTTAGCTTCTGATATGTTATAGCTTTGGACTATATTGCATTAATAGAGGATTTCTTAGATTCTTTGCTAACTAATGAAAGGAAATAGTAAAAGCAGTAGTTGGATCATACCATACACGTATGTTAAGAGGACGGTTGGACCACAAGCATGAATAACTTTTTGCTTGGAGTGTGTTTTGGGTAAATTACTTTTGATAAGTTATTTCTTACCATAATCACATTTTACCACTTTTTTTTTTCAAAAACTAATTAAAACTCACCATGAATCCTTTTATTTCTTTAAATCACTCTTCTGGTCTAAATATAACAGTTAATAATTAATTTATAGATATTACAAAAAGTAACTAATTTTTTTATAAAAAATAGTTATCTTAATTATTTATAAAAAATTTGTATTAGATTTCCTAAAATATCTATTTAATTATTTACTTTAGAAATTACTCCCTAATAAAAATTTTCTTAATAAATACAATTAATATATATAATTTAGAGAACAAATTATAAATTTGGGAGATTTCACTTAAACTACTAAAACAAATCCTTCTATTAAATCATATATTTAGAATCATGAGTGTATAATAAACAAAGTGAAGTAGGGTAAAATTACTAACAAATTGTTTGTTAAAATTGTAAGCGATCTTCCCTCATAATGAAAAAAATATAAATTTTAATATTGAGAAATACCCTTGTTGATAGAAGTAAAAGCATATTGCATTACTCTAAACTTCGAAAGTGATTATACCAATGATTAAATCAAATAAAAAAAAGTGAGGTAAAATTATGACCACTTAAATACAATATCTTAGGTATGGATTTATATTAGTTGAAATTCAATATAATTTTTTTAAGAAAAACAGGGGGTGCTTCAATCTTCATCATGAATTGAGTGATGTATTTTCAAAATTCAAATAATCATTCATAATTTAAAAAAAAAAAATAGAGACCGACATAGGACTATTACGTTGGTGTAGGTCGGTCTCTACACATTGTTAACAAATTGTTAGGTGATATTATCATATCAGAAAAAAAAATGTTCGGTGATTAGGTGAAGTTGGGAGGGCTCTATAAATGAGCCAAAAAAGAGTGAGACAAAGTCAAATCACTTACAACTACATGAATAAGAAATCATATCCTTTTTTTAAAAAAGAAATTCATGTGAGTTAAATTCTGATAATTATTAGAGTTAAGATATATTTTTAGATTTAAAAATATTTATAAATTATCAATTAATAAAATTATTATATTAGCAATAGGATTTAAAATTTATAATGTTATGAATTAATTTTTTATTAATTAGAGTAATTATTGGCAGAAACCATATCCTTTTATTATTGTACGTGTGTGTGATTGCAAATTTCGTTGTTTTCTTCTAAGTGGTTATTTTTCTGAAGAGGAGCAAATCTTTCTCATGTCATGCTACTATTTGTACGTAAGGATTACTTCTGCAATAGTTCCTATGGCTCAGGTGGTATACACATTCTAATGCCTCTCTCATTCAATGTTTTGTGCTGCTTTGTCTTGCGTCTTCAACATTGGAAAATTTGATATTCTTCTCTTTCTTAATATAAAATTTATTTAACTAATTAAATTAAATTAATTATTTTTTTAAAAATATTATAATCGTCTTTTTTAACTCTCTCATTTATTCTCTTACTTGATTATTATTAAAAGAGTATTAAATAAAGATAATTTAAAAAAAATAATAAATATATTTTATATTTAAAATTAATATTAACTTCTTAATTAGATTACATATTAAATGTGGAAGAAGTATTTCAAGAAGAATCAATATGAAGGTTATTTGCCTCAAGAAGCAATTTATTCAACTGAATCAATCTGGTTGGTTCAGATTTGAAGCATGTTATTTGGCAGGACATTCTTTCAATACCGGCTTCTTTCTCAGACGTCACAATTCAAATAGCACAACCTCCACTTTTGTCTAACCTCTTTAGTTGGGGAGTCCCCTTCAAATCCCACATAAAAAAATTATTTTTATAAGATATTTTAAAATCATCAAATTATTGACAAGTTCTATGATACCTCAGGAGAAAGATTCTAATTATATAATGACTATCTTACCTTCATTCATTATAAAATTTTAGCACGTAAAGTTATTATTTATACTATCTTATTTGTCATTTGTTAATAAATGAGGGTAAAATAGTTATTTTATAATTTAAATCTATCCCCTAAGATCTCATGGGACTTATCAATAATTTCATGTGATTTTTAAATAGTTATTTTACAATTTGAATCTTATTTGCCTCCCATCTTAACTATAAGAATTATTTAATTTTTTTAGATAGATTTAAGAAGCTAAATAAATCAGTTAATTATGATCAAATCTAACCCCTCAAAATAAATTCATATTATACACTTTTCAATATAAACATATTAATCAATTAATTCTTGTATTAGTTACAATTAACTTATTTATTCGACTTATTAGATATCTCTAAAAAAAATCAATTAACTCTTATAATTAGCGTTAAAAGTAGTATTATCTGAAGTTTTAAACCAACCAACCTATCTAGGAAGATCTTAACACGTTGGTGTCAATTATATATGTTGCTAGCTTGTTCAACTCCTTTAAAATCAAAACATGATAAGCCTTTTAGGTAACGCATTAACCATCTTCATGAATCAGCTAATCCTCTTGACTAACATGTTAGCTGAGCTTCATTGCGCCGTTCAAGCTAATGCCGTACACGCATTTTCCCCATTTGGAAATGGACTTTTCCCTTCTCAGTGAACGAGCTTTGGCCCCACATTAACTAATTTTGGATGCTACTCTACCATTAGATCGATCTATTAGGTCCATTTTTCTAATCAAATTTTAGCATATAGATTCCTTTTAATAAAATCATACGTGAATGGAGAATAAATAAATAAATAAATCTAGATGGGGTGAAAAATAGCTCACAAAGTCACGTGACGGCATGCTGTGTGCAAAACTAGTAAACTCATTCTTGCTTTGCCTAACGGTCAGACTTGGAGCCAACGGGCTATCTATAAGTTGACCAGCAGGATTTGGATTTCGATCACTAATTTATCAACAAATTAATAATCTCTTTCTTTCTTCCTCAGCCCCACACTCAGACATTACACTCTCTGCTATTCTTCTTCTTCTTCTGCATATTCCCAGAAACTGTTTCACTTAATTGCTTGCGAGTTCTTGTGAGAAGGAGACAGAGAAATCAAATGGGCGACGAGATGATTCAGAGTACGCCATTGATTGCTCATGATTCTTCGGATTCAGCACACGGCAACTTTGACAGAACAGGTAATCTCTGTTTCTGACGTGCTCTGTTTCAACAATTCTTATGCTCTGTCTCTCTCTGTTCCTCTCTCAAAAAGATGAATTCAGATTCCCTAGTGATGTTTTCTCTCCAATCCTCTCCACGCAAGCAGAGCCTTAAAACTTTACTTTCTAAATTTGCTGGAGAGGAACATCATGAGAAAATCCTATCGCTTTTCTTCTTTGGTTCTCGTAAAGTGGAAGAAGAAGAAGAGGGAAGGATTAATTTTTTGGAAAATTGTCTGGTGAATGTAATTAGTGTTAGAATAAGTGGCCAATTATGAACCTATTGTTATTTTATAAACTGAAGTTCGTTATTTTATAATTATATATATTTTTTTTTAAGATTTTATAATAATTTTATCTTAATTTTTTAAAAATAAAGACTAATAATTTAAGATTATAAATAAAATTTAAATATCTTACTTATAGGAAAATTTTCTATCACAATTATATACTCCCTCCGTTTTTATTTATGTAGTACTTTTTAGTTTTGTCTGAATAATAAATTTTTTTATCAATTTTACTCTTCTTTAATTTTGTATACATTTTTTTTGTGCCTGTTTAAATAGACTTTTAAAAAAAATTATGAAAAAAAGGCTTTTAAACAGTTTTTGGAAAAGTGCTTTTAGAAAAAAATTTATAAAAAAATAGTTATGAATAAATATGTATTTGGATAGTTATTATCAGAAAAACTTTTATAATTGGTAAATTACTAGAAAGGTTATGAGGGGGAAAATATCATGGCAAGTCCCTCTACATTCTTATTTATCTTCTTCTCTCTTCTTCCTCTCTCCTTCTCACGACCGACTAGCCACGACGAGGCGAGATGCGAGGACCAACAAGGCAAGACGGAGAGACACAATCCACAATGACGAACCATGGCGATGGAGAAAGAAGAAGGATGCGACAAAGATTCTAGAGAAGGGGATCGAGAGATGAGATAATAAAAAAATATAGGTAAAATAGTAATTAAGCAGTCTATAGGTTATTTTAATGTTCCAGAAGCTATTCTCAGTTGCTTATCTAAAATTATGGTTTTAAATCATAATTTGGTTCAGAAGCTATTTTAGACAAATATGACTATTTATTTTAAAAAAAAAATTAAACTAAAGTTTAGACCATAAACTATTTTAAAATTTTAATTTTGATGGAATCCAAGCAGGCACTTCATCATTTTTCTTATTATTACTCCCTCTCTTTTATACACTCATAAATAAAGATATATTTAAAAATACATATATATTTTTTACATATTTCTTACCACTATAGTTCTTCTATATATAAGTTTATTTTAACTAATTCTCACATTTAGTTAAGTATTTAGTATAATCTTATGTTTAAAGTTATTTTTAAATTTGTCCGTATTTAAGAATAGGTAGTGCCCTACATTTTCTATCACCTCATTTTCTCTCTCTCCAATTTCAATAGAAATAAAATTGAAAAAAACTCATCAATATCTCTCTAAATGAATTTATATTAAAGACTAAAACTTTTAAGTAGGATAGACTTATATAAAAGATTAAAGTAGTATTTTTAACTAATTTTAAATATTTTTTTGAATAACTCAATTCGGTTAACCTTATAGATAGGTTCAAAGTGGGTACCCATCACATGCTTGTTACTTTTTATTTAGAGGAAACTATTATATCATTTAGGCATAAGAGTCTTGGTAGAGAGGGAAGGATTAATTGAATCGTCTGTTTGTTCTATAATAATATTCATTTATGTAAGCCCCCACAAATAAAAGGTTCCATAGATTAACTGTTAAATTAAAGAAATTTGAGCTTATGTGAAGGGAATACATGGAGTGCGGTGGCGCACATAATAACGGGAGTGATAGGGGCGGGGGTGCTATCACTGGCGTGGGCGACGGCTCAGCTTGGGTGGATCGCAGGTCCATTATGCATCATACTGTTCGCAATCACAACCCTCATTTCTGTATACCTCATTGCTGACTGCTATAGATACCCTTATCCTGAGACTGGACCCATTAGGAACCGCTCATTCACTGATGCTGTCAAGTGCTACTTAGGTACGCCCTATCTCACTCCCTTAACCAATTGAGTTTTCTTGCAATCTCGATATTAATTATTACCTCTTATTTTTAATATAAAATTTATTTAATTAATTTTAATAAATTAAAAAAATTAGTTAAATCAATTATTTATAATAATTATATATTAGTATTTTTATAATAATATTTTTAATGATATACATTTAAACTACTCTTAATAAAAAATTCTTGAATATATACAATCATATAGAATTATTTTAAGAGAAAAATTATAATTTTAGAATATAAAATAGATTAGAATTTTATATTTAAAACTTAAATAAATTATCTATTTAATTCTTATATTTAGGATCGAAGAGAGTAGTATCAATATTAATTAATCCTCCTTCTCATTTTTATCATCTAAAGCATTAAGGTGTTTTTAATTTCCTTAAAATTCTTTACTTTGATATTCATTGAATAACTAAATAATCTCTTGTTGTAAATGAATCCCCATTTAGGGTAATTTTAAAAATTTAATTACATATTTTTAATTATGATGATATAATTAAAAGTGACATATATTTAAAGACCGGTAAAAGTAGTAAACCTTTATATTTCTTTCAATCTTAAATATAGGATCTATTTTTCTACATTTTTTCCATCACCCTAAACATTATCAAATACATCCCCTAGACAATTAATGTGATAGTAGGTGGGGAAATAAAGTCTATTCATTATCTCAAATTTTCTAATAAAGATGAATAAATGTAAGAGCAAATTGGTAAAATTATCCCTTATAAAATTTATTATTTAAAAATATTTAAAGACCCATATTATTAAATGAGTACAACACATATTCAGTGGGTATACTATTTTTTTTTAACTATATACAATACATTTTAAAATTTTAATCTATTTACAAATGTCTTCTGTTGTGTATATAATTAAGAAGAGATTATACGCAATTAAAAAAAGAGCTATAACCGTTTAACATAAGTTGTATATGCACCTTCAAACAATATTTTTTTAATAATAAATTTTTTAATAATTTTTTCTTAAAAAATTTGGAAAAATGGCATAACTTTATTTTTTGAAAGAGGTTATTAACTACTACATTTCTTAATATATGAGAGGACCAGATATTAAAGATTCGTGGAGGTATATTAAGGAGACGTGGGAGTACTAATAACCTAGTAGAGTATGAAATGACCTTTCTCACATAAAATTAATTGATTCCTCTACCTTTATGGATACCCTACAGCATGTGACATTGTACAAACTTCCATGGTTATCCTTATGAGGAGCATTCATTATTGTCGTTTGGTGGGGAAATAGATAAAAGAAGAAGAGTCCAACAGCCACGCCACCTAAAAATCTAGGTGATAGTATTATTGTTTGTTCATAATTTATTAATATTAATTACATAACCTTGTGATTATGTTGAAGTTTCACTCCAACCTAACTATTTTTAAAAAATATTTTCATAGAAATTTATCTAAATTTTTTATTCTTTTTTTTAGATCAGAGTATAATTATACAATAATGTATCTAATTTTTATTTTTTTAATAGGTTAATAAAATTTTTAGTCCTTTAAATTTATATAAATTTTAATTTTGATCCTTTAAATTTTAAACTATAGGTCTTGGTCCCTCAAATAGTAAAATAGTCTAATTTTTTATTTAATTATAGGGATCAATATTTTAGACGGGAGGAAATTTGAGGAATCAAAATTCATGGTCTAAAACTTGAGAGACTAAAATTAAAATAAAAATAAATTTAAAAAACTAAAAATTATATCAATTCCTTTTTATTTACTAAGTTGTCTTCAATAATTTACCCCGAAAAAAGAGTGGAACCGCCACCTAAAAATCTAGCTCAGCCCAATTATAATTCCAAAATGGGGTGGGTCATGTTGGGCCCAATCACTGAACCAGGCCAATGTCCATACCTTGTCTCATTGTCCAGTATAGATTGTAAAGAATCGACTGGTATTTATAAGGATACGAGTTTGATTCTCACTGCGATTATGAGAATTTTTTTAGTATACAAACTCATAAATCCCCTATAAGAATTCTCTGAGTCTTAGGGCTATGCTCTGGCCTTAGTAAGAGACTAGTACTGAACCCACTAAACTTTTTTATAGCAAAAAAAAAAAAAAAAAAATGTATTCTTTTTTTTTTTAATTATTTAAGTGAGATAACTAAAAAGTATTTATTTTGTTGCATAACAAAAAGGGGAGACAAATAAAAAGGTGTGCACAATATTGGTGAACGAGAGCCTTTGTGGCACCACCATTGCCTACGTCATTACAACTGCTTCCAGTGTCAGGTTTGTTCTTTTTTTCTTCTCTAACAATCTATTATTAATTATTAGAAAAAATTGCTCAAAATTTATCAGTACATCCCTCTCACTTATTTTTTTTATTAATTACATATTTATTAATTTTAATAGATTTCTTAAACCATATAATTCATATCTTTATATTTTATATGGTAGATTTTAAATTACTGGGCTTTAAACAAAGAAGAATGTTGATGTAATTACATCCTTTTCGGTTTGTTAATTATAAGACCAATGTCTGGTAATTGTAAATTGGATAATGTCTGGTGGCCTATGGGCCCTTGAATAAAATTTTAAATAAATTTAAAACGTTTTTTAAAAAAAATAAATTATCAAAATTTTGTTATTTTTTACAATGTTTGAAAAAAATTATTTGAAAATAAAAATGACTCAATTATTTAAACTATTTTTGGTCAAAATAAACAATCAATTTTTTTAAAAGTATATACTTTAGTTAGTGGAGAGTATTTAAAAAAATAAAAAATACACTAAATTATATGCTAACCTTTTGTTAAAAAGAAACTTGTGTGCATTTTTTTTATCAAAATTTAAAAATATTCTTGCACCATTTGTAATTCACTCTAACTGGTTTTTGAAATTAAATATTAAAAAAATAAATATATACGCTAATTAACTATAGTAATATTTACTGATAAAGAAAAAAAGTGGGCCACGCCCATGTGAGCCTTCATCTTCATCCTAATGAGATTTTGTTTGCTTCCCAAAATAACTTTTATAATTTCACCAAAAACATTTAAAAAAACTATAAAAATTAAGTATTAAATTATTTCAATGATCTTTTTAGTAAATCATTTTTCAATAGATTTCTAACATATTATATAAATAAATGAACAATCATTTAAATTTTTGTACTTAATTATCCGAAAATGATGTAAAACTATCTTTAAAAAATATCAATTAATCATGATACCCATGATATAGAAATATAATTTTTCAATGTTTTAAGAAATAATTTATATAATATTCACTTTACTTTTTTAACGTGTAAAAATATTTTTTTAATAAAATAATACCAACAATAAAAAATTTACAACAAGAAAAAATAAATTATAAAACAATAATTTTGTAGCTCATTGGGCCCACATGAACATGTGCCCTTTGACGTTTATGACAAGAATTATTCGCTCGCTGGTGAAACAAGTCACATGAGAATAGCATAAAAAAGAGGAAACATGTTCCCTTACTTAACTTTCGCTTACCTTTATAGGGTGAAGATGAAAGAAACTTAACCTTATAGGGCATTAGGTGATGAATTGATTGAAACCATTTCATTGTAATAAAGGGATAAAAAGCATCCAGCACACTCATAAACTAATTTTTTATACATTTAATATTATAATATTTTTTTAATAGTACTCAGTATCCTAAATTGAAAGTACTTATTGTTACTAAAAAATACTTTAAACATAAAATTATACTAAAAATTACTTTAGGATACTAGGTGATATTAAAAAGATACTTTAAAATATTGAATATATCAAAAATTAATATAGGCTACTAAATGTTATTAAAAAAATTTAAGATATTAAATATACTAAAAATTAGTTTAGGGTATTGAGTATAACTGGAAAAATATTTTGACAGGTGTTGTATGTAACTTAATCCCAAAATCAAAATCAATTCTAATTAATTTGGTTGACTCTCAATAAACTTTTTTTTTTGTATACTTTTGTGGTCATGAAATAAATGGAATTTATTGTCGGGATTGGGTGGAAAATTTCCAAGAGGAGAAGTCTTGCCTGAATGATATGTATCAGCAATGCTTAGTCTGCATCTTCTGCTCCTCCTGACAAGTCAAAATTAGCCTTCCCAATGCATCATAGCTCATAACTCTTGTTAGTTTCTGGAATCACATGGCTGCATACATGAAGCTTTAAAGCTTTGGCAAAATGTGTGGTATTGAGCTGCAAATGTGGTTTTGGGTCAAATGAATGAAAAATGCCTATAAAAACATAAACTAATATAACCTAGACTTATGTTTTATATTTGTATTTGATAATACTCAAATATAATCAAAAGACAAATTAAAACTTGAATTTATGTTTCATAAATATATGTTAGCAACTTAGCATATATAGAATGTGATCAGCAGTGAATCCAATTGTTTGGCCTCACCTCTTCATTGTTTGGACAGTTTTGTTACTCTTTCAAAATTCAACTTGCCTTTTTTTTTCTTACCCGATTCACCGGAGCTTTGCCCCGACTACATCTAAATTTGACCCGCGTCACGCACCTAACTATGGTGGGTGAGTCTCCCAACGGGTATTTTTTGTATATGCTAAGGCTTAAAGTCGAAACCTCTCTTAAACAATATCAAGCCGCTTAGTACTCGGACTAACCCTGTTAGTAACTTGCCTCCTTTGTTACTCTTTCATTGTGCCTTGAAAAGCTCAGTGACCATTAACAACCTCTCTCTCTCTCTCTCTCTCTCTCTCATAGCCACTGCCTCATACTGTGACTGTTCCAAATATTTACAATCTCTTGTTAGGTCATGTTTGGCATGTAAGAGCCACTTTTTAGGAAAATGGAAAGGTTCCATGATTCCCTTATTTGAATAAAGCACCAATTTAATTTCTCCCTTTGATCCTATATATAATATGCTCTTTGAGATAGTGCCTATCCTATGTATAAGCTACTGATTACTTTCTTTTTATTTGAAATTTTAATATACTCTTTCTATTTTTACCTCTATTAAATATATGCGTACATTAATTATCACACTCATCTTTTCTCACCTACTCTCTCCATAATTAAGAGTATATTTGAAAAAATTTATATATCTTATACATTTATTATTTTTAACTAATTTTAACTAATATTTTAATTTACATAATTTAATTAGTTGTAACTTATATATAGGACCGGAGGGAGTAATGTGCACCAAACAATAAAGATAGAGATTTTCTCTCCTTCTCCCTTTTCTTGAATCTTCCTTTACTTCTACTACCAAACATAACCTAAAGAGAACAAAAAAGTCTTCAACCAAGGTGAGGCCTCCATTCTATTTTTCACGGCAGAGAGAAGCCTGCAATACAAAACAAGCCAAGTGTTTGGATCTCCCATACACAACAACAGATAACATGTTAAATGAATTGAAGAAACAGCAATAGTTTAGTCTTCTTAAGTGAAGTTACCTCAGGCCTTGTAAACTATTTCTACTTCTTCTTCTTCTTCTTCTCCATTTTCTTCCACTGAGTTATTCTACACAGACATGGCAGTCCAAAACTCCCTCCAAATAACTTCTTCTTCTTCATCTTCTTGTGCTTATGATGATGATGGACATGCCAAAAGAACTGGTATAAACATCTCAACCCACTAGTCACCATAACAAAATAATCCATGTTTCTATGTACTTTTGAGTTTCATTCATTGATTCATTTGATTCTCTTCAGGAACTGTATGGAGTGCAGTGTCTCATATTGTTACTGCTGTTATTGGTTCTGGTGTTCTGTCTCTGGCTTGGAGTATTTCTCTGTTGGGTTGGATTGCAGGGCCTGTTTTTTTGCTTTTCTGTGCTACTGTCACTTATATTTCTTCCTGCCTCCTTTCTGATTGTTACAGAACTCTTGATCGTGTTTCTGGCAACAGAAACTACTCTTATATGGATGCTGTTAGAACCTATCTTGGTACTACTAACTCTTCGCTTCTTCTTTTTTTCTCATGAAAATAATAATTCCCTTTTGGTTTAGTTTGGTTTGGATCTATTCAAATTAAACCAAACTGAACCAATAATAAAGTATGCAACTTTTTTTTATCACAGTTGAATTGAAGAAGGTATTCAATCAACAATGATATGATATTGTTGGTTTTGTCCTACACCATAATGACAAAAATCGAATGAAACTATTTAAAACAATGAATGAATATCTAAAAAACAAAACTTAAAAGAAGTTATATCACTTCCTTTTTGCAAAATTTGATTAAATTAGATGCCGCTCCAGTTTTGGCCCTTTGCATGAGGATAAAGCGAGTTGTATTGTTCATGACTTATGAATAGTACAGCTTCTAATACATTTTATATGATATATTGATTGGTTTGCCTTAGTTTTGATGCAAAACCAAATAATATGTAACAACTCCTAAGGATCATGTGTTTTTTGGTTTGGGGGGGGGGACAACATAGGAAGTATGAAACAAAAGGATAAGTCCCTGTTGTTCTTAGCAGGAGGACTTGTAATCATGCAAGAATCAGCATGATTTACGGTAACTCTTGTTCATGTCATGATTTGATGAACAAGTCTATCTTCTATTTTGTGTTGATTAATTTCTGGCTTTGCTTTTGTTCTGGAAATGAGGGTATGATTCTTCTTGGAAAATCCCCATGTTTTATGTACTTTTTCTGATGAGTTTAGTGTTAGTTCAGGACAAAAACGTACATGGTTGGCTGGTTTCTGTCAATATTTGAACTTATTTGGGATTAGTATCGCCTACGTTATTACCACAGCAACTAGTCTGAGGTACATTCCTCTGTTGAAAAACAAAAACTACACCATTTCTACGCCTATTTACAGTGTTTGTCAACTGACAAATGATTACTTATTTGCATTGATTGGTGTGCTTTTTATAGACAATTTTATAACTTGAGTCTATGTTTTGGATTAGCTCCGGGAAAATAGATTATAAAAAAAAGGTAATTTTGAAGAATAAATTTTATAAAAAAAGTGATATTGATAATTGAAAATATTAAATAGCTATTATCATAATCACATTTTCATGTGTAAATTACTAAGAATGATATAATATAATAATTACAAAGGAAGAGGAGTGTTTGTAATTGAATGGAAGGTATTTTTGGTATATTTTCCTCTGATGACACTGTCATTCTTTTTCTCAAAAGCCTATCACCCTAGCTTTGGCCTAAGAAACTATGCTTTTAGCATAATAAATCAATTTTTTAGATTTTATGAGGTATTTGGATAGTCTTCTTTCAAAATCATGATTTTGAGGAAAAAAGTGTTTTATTTTTTTCGTCTATCTAAACACCCACTGATTCAAAGATGTTTGTATTCGTATTCATGTTCAAGTTCATTACAATAATGCAGGGCAATTCTGAAGTCAAACTGTTATCACAAGTATGGCCACCATGCTCCTTGTCACTATGGGGAAACCCTGTTCATGGTGGTGTTTGGAGTTGTGCAGTTCTTTATGTCATTCATACCAGATCTTCATAATATGGCCTGGCTTTCAGTTCTTGCTGCAACTATGTCATTTTCATATTCTTTCATTGGACTAGGGCTTGGCATGGCAAAAGTTATTGGTAAGATTCTTCTTTTTCCTTCCTTGTTCTCTATCTTGGAAAAAAATAGATTTAGCGAATAGGATTTTGCTAAAAGATGGATTGGTGTGTTCTCCTCTTAAACTATAGTTTGGATGAAAAAAAGTGCTTTTAACATCCCATAAAGGCCTGTTTGGGTTTACCCCAAACCATAGTTTTAAAAGTTTTTTTAGGCAAAATCTTGGTTTGGGAAAATTTTAAAACAAACAATCATATTTGTTCATAAGTGTTTTTGAGCAAAACTATGGTTTAAAATTATGGTTTTGAATAAGCTATTAAAACTAGCTTTTTGAACAGTAAAAGAGCTTATGAACTATCCAATTACTATTTTACCCTTACTTTTTCTTACACTTTCTCTCCTCTCTCATCTCTACCCCTCTCCTCTCTCCTCTCTTCTTTCTCTTTTCTACCTTCTCTCCTCTCTCATCTACCCTCTCTCCTTTCTCTTATCTTTTCTCTACCTTTCTCATTTCTCTTACTTTTAATCAAATCATACCCTTTTTAGTAATTTACTAATATAAAAAGTCATTCTAAAAATAACTATCCAAACACTTATTTATTCAAAACCACTTTTTTTTCATAAACTTTTCTCTAAAAGCCCTTTTCCATAAGCTGTCCATAAACCTTTTTTTTTTCATAAGCCCTTTTTTAAAATTCTTTCTAAACATGCCCAAAATGCAAACTAAGTTATGTTGTTGACTTGAACATATGAAGGAGAATAATGGTTGAGAAGAGTGTTGTTTTACACTTGAAATTGCAGAAAATGGGACAATTAAGGGCAGCATAACAGGGGTACCAACTAGTAACTCTGTTGAAAAACTATGGTTAGTGTTCCAAGCGATTGGTGACGTCGCCTTTGCCTATCCATACTCAATCATTCTTCTTGAAATACAAGTAAGTTTTATATTTTAATTGAGTGATTGTTATAAGTCTTACATTAGAGAAAAATACTTACATACTCTAAGAGTGTCACATCATGTAAACTATTTCTAATCAAAACATGACAACCTATCTGATTTTAATCTTAGTTGGCTGATGGCTTATCTAAAAGAATTCATATTTTATTTTGTTTTTAAGAAAAATAAACTTTTTAACAAGATTTAACATAATGATAAAAAATAATAATACTAATGAAATGTTTCTCTCAAAGTCAAAATAAAATGTGAATTGTTTCAGGGGGTCATCAATTAACTAAGATTAAAATTAGATGAGGTTTGTTTTGAGTAGACAGAACTAAGATGATATGACACTCTCAGAGTATATAAGTATTTCTCTATATCAAGGAGTTTTATAAAAGAAGTGGGATTTATAAGTTCAAAGGGATATAAGTTCAAAGGGTTATCTTGTCTAACAGACTCATCATTTTGAGATTGGGTTCTCTTTTTTTTAACTTGTACTCATAACAGTGATACTAAAAAGAACACGTAGTTTGAAAAGTGAAGCTAAGTGTTGAATTTTGTTTGAGTGAAGGATACATTGAAGTCTCCTCCACCCGAAAACCAGACCATGAAGAAGGCTTCCATGATATCAGTCCTTGTCACAACCTTCTTCTACCTTTGTTGTGGAAGCTTTGGATATGCTGCATTCGGAAACGATACGCCGGGAAATTTATTGACTGGCTTCGGCTTCTACGAGCCTTACTGGCTCGTTGACTTGGCTAATGCTTGCATTGTTGTCCATCTGGTGGGAGGATATCAGGTACTTGGTCTTATCAACACTTCATAGAAACCATAGTTTGTAGTTTGATTTCTTTGATGAATATTTTTTTTCCTCGGCCTGAGATTTCTCTGCAGATTTTAGTACCAAACCACCACCTATATTTATAAGCCATGAATAGTGTTGCTTACCTTAAAGCCCTTACAAGTTGCGAGCACTACAGTCTAGTTTTAAGATATAATAGCTAATTAGTACTGCTGCTTGATTTATTAATCACTGGTTGCTCTTTACATTGTTCAATAAATGATCATAAGTGGTAATTATGGAGCTCCATAGGCCTGTTTAGCATGAGGTACTGGAGGAGCTGGTACTGACATTGGTACTGGGATTGTTCATTTTGTTATGTTTTGTACTTACCACTTTTCAGGGGATTACTCAATGCCACCACCCTCCGGTATTAAAAAATCGGTTCCTGGGGTGGAACATATTTTTGACGAAATTATCCCTATTATAACATTTCTCAAATCTATATTTTGCCCAAGACCTTTTCTCAAGAGATTAATAGAGACTATTTTCTCAGCTCTAAGGGGTTCTTTAGTAGGAGGGATTTGGAGGGGGGAGGGAAATTTTTTCTGAGTTAGATTTTAAAAAATTGGAGAAATTGATTATAAAATTTTAATAAAGAGAATAGATAAAAAAAAAAGTAAAACAATTAATTAAAAACTATTAACTCTACTTCTCTAATTCTTTTAAATCAAATTTAGAAAAAAATTTCTTCCACTTTCCTCCAAATTCCTCGTACCAAATAGTCCTAAAAGAAAACTCTACCTATTTTCATAAAACTGTGTGACTAAGTCATGTAATTTTTTAGTCTATTTCTTTTCACTACCT
The DNA here is from genome assembly GCA_037074615.1 of Leucaena leucocephala. Taxonomy (NCBI): domain Eukaryota; kingdom Viridiplantae; phylum Streptophyta; class Magnoliopsida; order Fabales; family Fabaceae; genus Leucaena; species Leucaena leucocephala. The sequence continues at coordinate 10,215,177 of CM073540.1, read as the reverse complement.
TTATCAACTTATAAAGTCATAATGTGCTAATTCTTCTTCTTCTTCTTGATACTATTATCAGATATTCAGTCAACCAATATTTGCAGCTGTTGATAGATACAGTTCTAGAAAGTTCCCAAACAGTAACTTTGTGAACAAATTTTACCGAGTGAAACTCCCTCTATTGCCTACGTTTCAGCTGAGTTTGTTGAGGATTTGTTTCAGAACAGTATATGTGATTTGCACCACAGGGATAGCCATTCTCTTCCCTTACTTCAACCAAGTCCTTGGAGTTTTAGGAGCTTTGAACTTTTGGCCACTCACCATTTACTTCCCTGTGGAGATGTACTTTGTGCAGAAGAAAATTGGGGCTTGGACTAAAAAATGGGTTCTTCTTAGATCCTTTAGTTTTGTTTGCTTTGTTATAAGTGTTATGGGATTTGTTGGGTCTATTGAAGGAATCATCAAGGAGAAACTCAGCTCATAGGATAGGATATGAATGAAGCCCAATTATTATTCTACTTTGTGCTAAAGTTGATGCTTGAGCACAATTGTCTCTTATCATATTGTTCTAACTTTTGTAACATAGTATATTGTTCTAACTTATTTTAGAAAAATTACTATGAGATCGACATGTAATAATTAAAAAGTATTAAAATAAATAAGCAGTCATGAATCTATTATTATTTACTATATTAAAATTTGTTATTACATGATATTTTTACCTGTTGTAAGATTTTTTAGTGATCATACTCATTTTTTAGGACTTTATACTAATTTTTTCAATTACTTTTTTTAATAAATATATCACACATAAATATATATCACACACAATGACTCAAAGTGCTTATACCTGGAATAACTTTGTGAGTCCCACTTGTACTCTTTTATGGATTTTTAATCCAGGGCACTTAAAGAACATTTGGTCTATCTATTTTGATTTTTCTGAGCGAGGCCAAGCGATTTGCGGAGAAATTAATTAGAAAATAGAGATAATAAAGTAAAATATACAATATATATAATAAAACTAATTAATATATACACAGAAGATGTCCTAAGGGTCATCATATGTCCTGCCCTATCATAGACTTTTAAATTTTTTTTTTTGTTATAAAAGTTTTTGAAAAGGGTTGGGTTCACCTACGATTTAAGAACAGGATAAAATCTCTTTTCCTCCTAAACGATATCAATATCGAATAGAGCAAACTATCAATTAGCCTCAAGTATAAATCTAAATACCAAGAGTTAAAAAAAATTTTAAGCCATGTCATAGACTCATATGTGCTTCTTGTTCCACATTTCTATGGGTTTTGCTTGTCCCATCCCAACATGATTGGGATAGAGATGGACTAGCCTAAACGGATTCTTCATGCACATTTCTATCTTAAACTAGTATCAAATTACCAATTAGGATTGGTCTAAAGGGAAAAAATTTCAATTTATTTTCATCTTTAAAGAATTATAATTTATACCTTATATCTTATACTCTAGGAGCTCTTTAATATATAATCTAATTAAAGAGTTAATTTTAGTCTTAAATATAAGATCTATTTTATATATCTATTAATTTTTTTCTAAATTTATCCTTATTGGCACTCTCTCAACAATAAACAAGCAAGTAAGAGAGGGGGGAGAGACTTAGGGGAGATAATTAATATGTTTTAGAAAAAAATACTTCACATTAACTAACCTAATTAATTTTTTAATCTAATCAAATTAGTTGAATAGATATATTAAGGACATGAAGAATAGTTTATATGTTGTATTTGCCTTTATTAATTTCATAATGTAAAAAAAATTAAAAATAAATACAAGCTTGTGAGTCTCTCTTCACCAATTAGAGCTAGGAAAGCGGGCTAATCCATCGCAATCCATAGGCTGGGAAGGGGTGGGTTGTGTAGTCTGCCCAAAAACAGGATAGCAAAATGCCAGCTCGAGCCTAGCCTGTCGCCTTTTTTTTTTACTTTTTTAATATTTTTAAAAAATTATTTATAAACTTTTAAAATACTAATAAATTTTTTTAATATTTATTAGCATAATCAAAAAATTGTTAATATTATACTATTAAAAATTCTTATTTTTTATTAAAAAAATCTCAAATTTTATAACTATAAATCTAAATAAACATTAACATAATATTAATCAATTATAATATGTCAACATATATCAACAAATAAGTAATTATCTTTATTAGTATTCGATAATGAGAATATTTAAAATATTATTTAAATAAAATAAATAATAATATTAATAATTAAAAAAAGGCGGGGGCTATGCAGCCCACCCCAAAATGGGTTAGTAAAATGTTAGTCCGAGTTTGCCTCTTTTTTTTATAAAATGGGTTCAATTCACGGACTGAACCTGTTTTATTAGCTCTATCATAAATAAAGTTCCATATAAAATAATAGGGCTAATAGGATTGAGCTCTTGTAGATTAAACTTAGAACAATCTATTTTCTAATTTTTTGGGGAAAAAATAAAAATATGATAATTTTAAAATGGTACTTTGAAATGGTTTAATTCTTATAAAGTCTCTTGAGACTAGTTTAGAAGTAATTTTTTTTACGAAATACCCTAATTACCTTTATGTAGCAAAAGGACAAACTCCCTTCATGGCCTTACTTGGTGGTGTTGTAACAACACATTTACAAAAACAATTAAGCTAGCGAAACTAGTGAGTAATTAGATTAACTGGATAGAGTTGTTCTCTCAGAAGACTCAAGTTCAAACTTAAAAATGTAATAGTGCAAGTAGTATCCAAAAAAATAATTAAGGTGATGACACCTAAAGGGGATGGATGAAGTTTTTTTTAGGACAATAAGATCATATCACAGCAAACTTAGCACATGTTTAGATTAAAAATGTTGGCTAGCAAAAGTGATTTTTTTATTTTAATCGATTTTTATAAATTAAAGTTAGAATAAAAGCTAAATTAATATAATGTAATTTGTGTGCGATAGGTTTTTATAAAAAGAAACTCAATCAAATATATATTTATTTAGATGGTATATTAAAAAATTAATTTTAAAAAATTTATATCTAAAAAAATAAGAAGAAAAAGAAGAAGAAGCTAAAAGTATAAAGCTAGAAAAAGTTATTTCAATTTTAAAGTAATTTTAGACAAAAAAATCAATTGCCTTGATACCATGCCAAATACTCTTTTAATATTTAATATATGATATATTTATTTTGTGAGATATTTATTATAATATATAACCTATTTAGATATTAATTAGGATAATTAATAAATATTTCTGAGTGTGGCCCGTAGTCATTGGGCCCAGTCCAAGGTGGGTTTGGTGACTCAGTTTATTTAAGGTTGATTTTTTGATGGTGGAAACACAACAGTTCACAATTCATTATTGTTTACTCTGAGTCTAGAGCGAGACCTATTTTCTTAGCTCCCTCTCGAAGGTTCTCCATTGGTGACGGCAGTTCATAAGTTGCCATCACTGTGCCCAATCACCAGCTGGAAGAACCTGTTGTTCATCTGACAGTGTTCTCTGATTCACATGTATTGCTGTATTGATTCCAATTCTTCTCGGATCCAGATCAGTAAAGCTAATGGCAAGAGGTACTTTTAAGTTTTCGCTGCATCTTATATTTGTGTATACGATAATCTGGAGTGATTATTGTGCATTTGAGATGTTTATTTTCTAACATGTGGTATCAGAGGCTAGTTTTTAGATCACCTTGCCTTACTTATTGATCTCTAATTCTCATGAATAACAATATGGGAAAGAATAAGGATATATGGAACTCTAAAAATTATAATTTTGATTTCCTTGGCCTTTGACCATTTTCCTTTCCCTGTGCTGGCGAGAGAGAACGAGCAAGAAGTATCTCCATGGTGACGGCGCCAGGAGGAGTCTGGGGGTTCACCATGAGAAGCTAACGGCTGGTGGAACCAACGGAGGCAGCGACAAGGAGGTTGAGCGTCGCCGTGCATTCGCCGCCTGAGAGAGAGGGAGCCTCCATCGCTATCATGTTGCTGCGAGAGTTGCCGTTGCCGTGAGTGTCGACGTGCAGAGTCGTCGTGACGGTGCAAATCAGTGGGTGTCGCAGTGAGATCACCGCCAAATCTCACCAGAAAATGGAGCAGGACTCGTCGTGAGTGTCGTCGTGCATGCCACCTAGAGAAGTCGCCAAAGACAACTGTGCGAGCCGCCGTTGAGACAGTTGGGACAGGAGCCCCAGACTCGTCGGAGACCACCTGCAGCAGAACGTCGGCGTTGAAGCTCCTCTACACGTTGGGGCCGCTGCTCTTGCAGCTGCACGTCAGGTCCTGAGTCGGGTTAGGTCAACCCGACTCAGGAAGAAGAAGCCCTAAAACTGTGCACTTCTGTTGTTGAAGCGCACCGTTTCATTAATAAAGTTTGGGTTGCAGTTGTTTTGTTTTTTTTGTTTTTTTTTGAAAATGATTGCTGGGCCGCATTGGGGCTGGATTGCGTGAGTTTTGGGCCTGGGAGCAATAATAATAATAATAATAATAATAAATCGAAACGGTGCGTTTCAGTTTACGCTAAAACGCACCATTTCCCTTATTATCTGCAGGCTCATCATTTTCCCCCCCTCAAACATTTGAGTTCTGGGCTGCAGACTTTGGGCTGTCTTTTTTTTTTCTAAAATCAGATTGGGCCAACACACTTCTGGGCCGAAGATAATGGGTTGTCAGAAAAAGTTTTTTTTAAAATACTATTGGGCCACAGTTTTTGGCAGTCTACTGTTAAAAAAAAGGCTTTCTGGGCCATTGCAGTTTGGGTTTTCTGATTTTTGGGCCTTGTTTTGGCAGCCATCTGGGCCTCTGTTTTGGGCTGACACATTTGGGCCTGAATTTCATTTTTTTTATTTCTGGAAAATATTTTTGGGCCCTGTTTTAGACTTTTGTGTATTGGCCATTTGGTTTTATTTCCAGAAAAATATTTTTTGCCATTTAATTTGACTTTTCCAGAATATTTTGATTACTATTACATGCACTGTAAATGTTTAAATTAATTTCTCTACTATTTTAATATTTGAAAAAGGTGTTTACAAATTTTAATTTTTCTATGTTATTTAATTGCCTATTTTATAAATTAATTTTTCCTTTGGCAATTAAATTAACTGTTTAATTTTGTCAAATCCTTTTAAGTTAAAATTAATTTATTAAATATTTTTTTGGTTCATGGAATAGTGGGAGAATTTAAATTAAATTATTTAGTCATATTTGTTGATTAAATTAGTCACATTTGTTGATTAAATTAATTTGTTAAATACTCCATTAAGTTGTGCATATTTGGAGTTATATGCACGTCAGTGATATTTGTGATTAGCGTGTAATTTCTTGAGGAGTAGCCACAGCATCCTTGTTTATTGATTTTGTTGCATGCATTAATTAATCACATATAGATTTAAAATATCACTTGTAATTAATTGTATAGTTATGATTTATTCTTACCCACAGGAAGATATTTCATAATTGTACATTTAATTAGGGGAGAATTAATTGCTCCATTACGTTGTGCACATTTGGATTTTCAGTGCACATGAATGATATCTGTGATTAGCATTAAATTCTTTGAGGAGTAGCCACAGCATCCTTGTTTAATTTGTTTGCACGCATTCATTAATCACATATGGATTTGAGATATCAATTGTAATTAAATGTGTAGCTATGATTTATCTTTGCCCACAGGTAGATATCTCATAATTGTACATTTAATTAGGGTGGGATAGAATGGCCTTGTTATTTTCTAAGTAGCCCACAGGTATTAGATAATTACAAATACGTTCTAGTCCCATCACTTGAGATAAATACATGCTATGCTAATGTCTTTGCCCACAGGTAGATATTGGTGATACGTATTTATATTGTTTGCGTGCTACATTTGAGATAGGCATGCATATATGGTACAGTGACTTGTAATTGTTTTAAATTTTTACTCGTGAGCTTATTTGTATATTTGTCTGTTTTCATTTTGCAGATCCAATTGCTACCCCTAGGATTATGGCTGATGTAAGCAACAAAACAATCTTAGATGGAAGCATTAACTATGCTGACTAGAGAGATGATGTTTTGCTGCAGCTTGGTTTCTTGGACTTAGATTATGCCTTGAGATATGAAAAACCTCTGAGACCTGATGATGCCTCCAATGATAGAGAGGCAAAGGAAATGTATAATTTGTGGGAGCGGAGTAACCGCTCATCTCTTCTGTTTATGCAACAAAGGATCACCAGAAGTATTAGGGGAGCAGTCCCTAAGTGCGACACAGCCAAAGGATACATGAAAGCCTTAGATAAGCAATTCAAGCTGACAGACAAGCAGATGGGTGGTGCCATCGTGTCTGATTTATGTGCTAAGAGGCTTACAGGTATTGGCGGTGTGAGGCAACATGTAATGGAGATGAGAGGTATGCTTTCATCGTGTGTTACTTTTGAATCTAATTTTTCTAGCGTTAATGATGACACTTGGTGGATTGACACTGGTTCGATGATCCATATTTCGACTACCATGCAGGGCTTTCTGTCAAGCAGGCCTCCACATCCCAATGAGAAATCTGTCCTTTCAGGCAGTGGGAGAGGAGATCCTGTGAAAGCCGTTGGAACTTTTCGCATAACCTTTTCAAATAATTATGTTTTGAAACTTTATGATGTTTTCTATGTTCCCTCTTACAAAAGGAATTTGATTTCTATGTCAAAACTCATTGCATTTGATTATCATTTAGTTCTTTCTAAGAACTTATGACTTTGAAAAAGGATTCTGTTTTGATTGAGAATTTAGTTATGATTGATGGCTTATTTAAAATTATTTTTAATTTGCCTCAATCTTTTACTGTTTCGCGTGGTACTAAGAGAAGTGTCATCAATAAGAATTCTTATAACCTGTGGCATAGGAGATTGGGACATATCTCCGTTGACAGAATCAAAAGGTTAAACAAAGAAGGAATCCTTCCATCTTTGAACCATTCGGAGTTTGATTCTTGTGTGGACTGCATTAGGGGTAAGCAGACCAATAAGTCACATAAAGGGGCTAAGAGAAGTTCTGAATTGCTATAAATTGTACACACGGACATTTGTTACCCTGATTTGACTGCTCATGGTCAAAAGTACTTTATCACCTTTATTGACGATTACTTACGATACATGTATGTCTACATGTTTTATAATAAAAGTGAGGCACTAGTTGCTTTCAAGGAATATAAAGCGGAAGTAGAAAAATAGATTGGGAAACCAATCAAGATCGTGAGATCAGACCGTGGTAGTGAGTATTATGGCAGATACACTAGGAATGCCAAGTTTCTTGAGAATGATGTGATTAGTGGGAGTGATTGTCCACTAGATGATCACATAGAGCGTACCACTGACATCATTCATGAGGGGACGTTGACAGTTAATGATCATCCTACAGTTGAGATTGACATTTCTACTGTTAGGATTGACATTAAACGTGATGTAGACCCTGTAGCTCAAGTTGACGATGCTGAACAAGATGGACATATACCGGATGGTCAACCTATCACACAAGTAAAACCACCACAAGATGTGATAGAGGATGTCCTTATTCAGCAACCTGAATTAATCCAAGAGGTTGAATTGAGGAGGTCAACTAGAGAAAGAAGACCGGTATTACCTGATGACTACGTAGTGTATTCTGCTGAAGTTGACTGTGATGTAAGTGTTGAGAATTATCCTTTATCGTTTACTCAGGCTATGAAGCGTGCGAACTCTAAATTGTGGCATGATACTTTGATTGATGAAATGAATTCCATGGAAAATAACCATGTTTGGGAACTTGTAGAGTTGCCTAGTGGGTCTAAGGCCATTGGCTGTAAATGGGTTTATAAAACCAAGAGAGACTCACAAGGCAACATCGATAGATACAAGGCTAGGTTGGTTGCTAAGGGATTCACTCAAGTGGAAGGAATCGATTACAGTGAAACATTTTTAACTGTATCTAAGAAAGATTCGTTCCGTATCATCATGGCATTGGTTGCACATTTTGATCTGGAGTTGCACCAAATGGATGTGAAGACTGCTTTCCTCAATGGTGAACTGGAGGAAGAAGTCTATATGAAACAGCTTGAGGGATTTGTTGCAGAAGAGAAAGAACATTTGGTATGCAAGTTGAAGAAATCAATATATGGTCTGAAACAGGCTTCACAGCAGTGGTACTTGAAGTTCCATGATCGTATTCTTGATTTTATATGTGGATGACATTCTACTTGCTACCAATGATCTGGGTTTATTGCGTGAGGTGAAGCAGTTTTTGTTCAAGAGCTTTGACATGAAAGACATGGGTGAGGCATCTTATGTCATTGGCATAAAGATCCATAGAGATAGAACTCAATGTCTTGTAGGCTTGTCTCAAGAGGCTTACATTGTCAAGATTCTTGAGCGATTCAGAATGCAGAACTGTTCATCTAACGTGGCTCCTATTGAAAAGGAAGATAAATTTAGTCTAAAGCAATGTCCTGAAACCGAGCTTAAAAGGAAACAGATGGAAAGGGTCCCATATGCCTCAGCGGTAGGAAGCTTGATGTATGCACAGGTTTGTACAAGACCTGACATCACTTTTGCTGTGGGTATGTTGGGAAGATACCAAAGTAATCATGGGGAAGCACATTGGACGGCTGCGAAGAAGGTGTTTAGGTACTTACAAGGTACTAAACACTACATGCTCACATATAGGAGAACAGACAATCTGGACGTAATTGGATACTCAGATTCAGATCTTAGAGGATACGTAGACACGAATAAGTCTACATTTGGATACATCTTCCTATTGGCAGAAGGAGCTATATCGTGGAGAAGCGTTAAGCAAACTCAAACAGCTCCTTCTACCGGTGATGCTGAGTACATTGCGTGTTTTGAAGCAAGTTTACAAGCTATTTGGATAAGGAATTTCATTGTTGGGCTTAAGATTGTGGATTCAGTCTCTAAGCCAATCAGAATATACTGTGATAACGCAGCTGTGGTGGTCATAGCGAACAACAAAAGGAATAAGAGTCGTAGCAAGTTTGTCAAACTTAAATTCCTTTGCTTGAGAGAAAGGGTTCAGGATGGCCAGGTTTCCGTTGAACGCATCAGTACATTGGATATGTTGGCTGATCCTTTAACGAAAGGATTGAAGCCGAACGTCTTTGTGACACATGTACCTCATATGGGACTTCGTCCAACTTTTGCTTAGTGGAGGTATGAGCAATGAAATTACATTTTGTGGTTTATCATTTCAAAATTGTGATTGCATACATTTGTGCTGTTGAAATTGATAAACATTAAGACAGGAACCGAATAAACATTGAGTTCATGTATATTGTGATACCCATTAAGTGATGGTGCTACCTGTAATACATGGAAGGTAATACTCGATCATAGGGGACTTATCGCCATGATTCTTATAGCATGACATCAGTTTACCTAGACAGGGCAGTGACATTGAGTATACGGGCCAAGTGGAAGAATGTGAGATATTTATTATAATATATAACCTATTTAGATATTAATTAGGATAATTAATAAATATTTCTGAGTGTGGCCCGTAGTCATTGGGCCCAGTCCAAGATGGGTTTGGTGACTCAGTTTATTTAAGGTTGATTTCCTGATGGTGGAAACACAACAGTTCACAATTCATTATTGTTTACTCTAAGTCCTGAGCGAGACCTATTTTCTCAGCTCCCTCTCGAAGGTTCCCCACTGGTGATGGCAGTTCACAAGTTGCTATCACTGTGCCCAATCACCAGCTGGAAGAACTTGTTGTTTATCTGACAGTGTTCTCTGATTCACAGGTATTGCTGTATTGATTCCAGTTCTTCCCGGATCCAGATCAGTAAAGCTAATGGCAAGAGGTATTTTTAAGTTTCCACTGCATCTTATATTTGTGTATACGATAATCTGGAGTATTATTGTGCATTTGAGATGTTTATTTTCTAACATATTTAATTTAATTAAATTAAAGAAGTTAATTAAATTAGTTAATAAATAATATTTTTTTTAAATATTCTAATCATCTTTTTTAACTCTCTATCTTATTCTTTTATTTTTTCTAAAATGTTACTGATTGAAAAGTTGATAAATATAAAAAATATATTTTATATTTATAATCAAAATCAACTCTTTAATTAGGTATCAGATTAAGGACTCGAACAATATAATTTTTTTACCCAACTTTTGTTTTCTTCCAAATGAGTTATAAGATTTCCAAATAATCCAACTTTCGTATGAATTAAGCAGTTTTGAGAATCATCTTGAATGTTCGTTGATAAAGACAGGGACGAAGAGAAATTAGAAAAACAAGATAAGAGAATCAAAAGGAGGAAGAAGGATGATGACAAATGGACCCATGAAGATATGTCCAGAATGATGCAGAAGCCAACACAGAAGCCAATTGTACTCAAACTTCTCTTTTGAATTTTTTGGATTCTGGCTGCCGGCTCCCATCACTCACATTTGTCTATTTCACCCTCCTTCACCTTTCAACTCCCTCAAGAAAATTTTCTAGACATTTTGGAGAAGGCCACGTCATTTCACCCCAACATTTATAAGTCACATTGCTAATCACTTGTAAATAATAATTTTTTATTATATATCTACTTTTTTATTAATATCTTCTCAGCTCAATATGATGGATACAAGAGTTAAGTACTACTTAATATCTTAAAGGATTTTTCTATTCTGAAATAATATTTTATACATATAACACTATAAAATATTTTTTAATATTATTCAATACTTTAAAATAATTTTTAATATATTATATACTAATAAATTATTAATTGAGATAGTAAATAGCTATACACTTATAAAGAGAAAAATAAAACTTTACATATTAAGAAATATAATTATTTGGAAAGATGAAAAAAATATTATACTCTTTTGATTAAATAAAAATAATAACTTTTAATGTATATAGTATTTATAGTATTTTTTTTAATAGCACTTAGTATTTTAAATTTAGGGTGCTTGTTACTATTAAGAAAAATATTTTAAAAGTAAAATTACACTAAAAATTATTTTATAATATTAGGTGGTAATTAAAAATATTTTAGAGTGATAAATGTATTAAAAATTAGTTTATAATCTTAATTATTACTAAAAAATATTTAAAAATGTAGGATACTACTTGATAATATTATATCATTATCAAATTCGGATATTCTTCCTTTAAAATCCTCTATCTGCATTATAAATTTTAGTCATCAAATTGATCTAACAGTTCATATTAATCATTTTTATAGCTACTCTCTATATGGCACTTAACTTTTAGCACCATACACCATTTGTGGTTAGAAAACTGTTCCAGATTGATCTGATTTTCAGAAGAAAAATTTGACATACAAGTTTTCCCTAGATGAAGCCAGTTTTATTTTAAAGAAACATTAAACATTGTTGAAAAATTAGTACAATATTTCTTACATTTGTTAATAATTTTTTTAAATTTATTACTTATATTTGATAGGATTCACATTTACATAAATTTTAGCACCTAGGCTTTGGGTGTTGCATTTAATTTTTAAAAAAATTAAATAACTCTTGTAATAAAAATTATAGATAATAATTTATAAAATTTTGAGTTCAAATTTTATTACTAATATTATAATTTTATTAATAGATAATCTATATATATTTTTAATAAATATTATTTAAATTTAGATGTAGTGATTGATAAAATTATATAATAACTCACCTCAATTTTTTATTATAAAAAAATTTATATAATATTTTGTATATAAAATAGAGATTTTATATATTATTTTTAATATTATAAAATAGATGTGATATTAAAAATAAATAAAAGATAGTAATAAATAACGTACTACGTCCTATACTGTGAGATAGCGGACCAACAACCAAACCACGTACTATAAAACGTCCGCGTAATCCACGTGTCCATTGCCTTATAACCCCCTTTTATATATTTTCTCATACTTTTATTTCTCGCCACAAAATTTTCTCATTCTAAAATTTAAAAAATTATTTATTTAATTCTTAATATATAATATATTTAATTAATTTAATTAGATTAAAAAATTATTTAAATTAATTAATATATAATATTTGATCTAATATATTTTAATCATTCCTTTTAACTTCTTCTTCTTATTTTTACTTGATTATTAAGAAAAGAATATCAATAAAAATAATTTAAAAAAATTAATAAATATAAAAAATATATCTTATAATTAAAATTAAGATTAATTCTATAATTAAATTTTATATTAAAGATATAAATAATATTAATTTACTTTACAACTTTTATTAAAAAGGTACTTCACAACTTTACCCTTGTTCATCCTTCTAGTTTTATTTGCTAATTTGCCCTTGCTAATTCTTGATTTTATTGGGACCACTAACATAAAAATATTTTGATTAAATAAGATTATAATTTTAATTCATTCAAAACTATTTCATAATTTTATTAATCTATATAACATGCATTATTTAAAATATCAAATATTTTAAATGAAAATTTCATTCAATGACCACTGAAAATAGTGAGGGCGCATATGTCTTTTTGTCCTCAAAATATAATTTCATTGTGGTTCAAATGAAGTTTTAGAAATTTGTTTGAAAGTTAATTTGCTACAGTGTTCTTGAAGTGAAATGTTTTCTATTTTAAAATCAAGTTTTATTACTATCCTTATTCGTTTAAGATATTTCTTATTTTAATTATTATAATTATTTTTTATTTACATCCAAGCCCCACCCCCAACTAGGGCTGAGCAATGGGCGGGGCTGATTGGCCCGATGGTCAGCCCGTACCCCGCCCGTTTAATCTTAACTGGGCACATGCTAGCCTATGCCCGTGCCCCAGCCCGTTTAAGCCCGTATTAAACGGGTTGGGCTAAATCCGTTTGGGTCAAAACGGGCATGGGCAGCCCGTTTACTAAAAATATAAAAAAAAATCTATTTTACCCTATTTGAAGTTCACAGTGAACACATAATATGATTATTTATCATAAAATTACTAAAAGAAAATATCATAATCATAATGTTTATCAATTATCACTATAAGTTTATAAACACAAAGTCCATAATGCATACATAATATGATCATTCATAATTTTTATTTTTTAAAAAAATATTTAATTAATTAAAAAAATAAACGGGGGGGCTACGGGCTGCCCGATGGTTAGCCCGTAACCCGCCCGTTTATTTTATTACTTTAGCCCGTTTAAGCCCGCCCGTTACGGGCCTATTTTAGGCGGGCTTAAAACGGATAAATTGACACCGGGACCGGGTGAGTACACCGGATTACGGGTACTTTGCTCACCCCTACCCCCAACAAACAAGAAATGTCTTGAACATTCCATCATGTGTCTTTTTCTAATATCTGAACCACCAACGAGAGGAGGACATCACAAACTATCATGTCGTTTTCTAACATCTCAATTTCTATTTTCTTTTTTTAATTCTAAATCATCATCATAAATGTAAATGAAAAACAAATTAATCTTCAATTCCTATTAAAAATCTGATAGAGAGAAATTAAAAATCATGTCAAATTATAAAGATATAATAGAGAGAAAAAAAAATAAAAAGACAGTATTAAAGTTAAAAAATTAGATAAAAATATAAAAATGATAAAAACATTACAACTCCTATATTAAAAATAAAGAAAAAGAGTGTAAAAATCTAATTAAAAATCAGATAGAATTATATGACTTACCTATTAATTTCTTTTCTTTCTTTTTACCTAAAATCATAAATGATTCCGCAAACTCCTCGTTCCATTAGATTTTTCCACTCTCCCGTCCCTCCACGTAAGTACACGTGGTTGGATCTGAGCACACATAAATTTTTTTTATCGAGGGCAATTTTATAGCCGCAGGATCATGTGAGGCGGATGATGAGTCATTATACTCAATAATTTAAAATTAAAATATATAAAATTTGGCCACTTTTTTTTTTCTCCGACCATTTTTAAGCCATAGAACCCACAACAAAACCTCTATAGATGTCATTTTTTCAGTGGATCCACGTTTCATTAATAAACAATGAATTATTTATGTTTAATAATTGGTGTTTTTGTTTTATTCAACCATGGAATTTAAAATACGTGTAAATTGTAAAATGCTAATCTGGAATTATAAGCTAACATTTGCGTGTCATAATGAAACCCCCAATATTTAAATCCCTAATTTTTTTAATTTAAAAAAGCTAGCATAATAATAATAATAATTAAATAGGTTAATATAATTTTGGGCCCTTAAATTTATTTTAATTTTAATTTTAATCTCTTAAATTTTTAATTATATGTTTTATCGCGTAATTTTTTTTATCTAAAAATTATTATCTAGAATTTAATAAAAAAATTTAGATTATTTTATGGATGTGAAAGAGCAAAACCTATTTTTTAAATCTTGAAGGCCTACACCCTAAACCTAAACTAAAATTATAGTAAACTTATGGGTTAAAAAGATAATATTAACCCTAATTAAATTATAAATGTGATATGTATGCGTGTCTACGACAAGGAAAGCACAAACTCGTGTTTGGTCTTATCACCTATCAGCTCATAAATAACACACACACACACACACACACACACACACACACACACACATATATATAATATCCGAAGTTCTTGCAAGATGTTTACAACGAACCAGCGAATTAAGAGGCTATTTCCATTTCCATAATCGTCCGTTGAGATTTGCCAATCGCAATAGCGACTTTGCTGACAGTAGTTCAACACCAGGCAAAACACGATTGAAGAGAAATAAATCCTCCAAAATCTATCATATCTGGGAAAGGACATTTTTATTTGCCATTTCAATCTCTGTTTGTTTTGAGCGTCGACTGAATTTTTTTTTCCTGGGTTTTCTTCAACGCTATGGGGGAAGATCAAAAGGCTCCTCTGTTACAATCTCAATCTCCTCATCATCATCATCATTCCATCAAACGAACAGGTTTGTCATCTCCAACAGAATCATCATCATCATCATCTTCTTCTTCTTCTTTCTTTCTTCCTTTATTTTTTTGGTTAAATTCGTACTGAGATGTCAACAATGACACAATCATCGTAGTGGATACGAATAATCTGATCGATTGAGATATGAATGAATGAATGTGTGGTTTTGTGAATAGGCACGGTATGGACGGCGGTGGCGCACATAGTTACAGGGGTGATAGGTTCGGGAGTGCTATCGCTGGCTTGGAGCATGTCGCAGCTTGGGTGGATTTGGGGGCCATTGGCGATGATTTTGTTCGCTTCCGTCACTCTGTTCTCTTCTTTCCTTCTCTCTAACACATACCGTTCCCCAGATCCTGAATATGGCCCTCACAGGCATCCTTCTTATCTTCATGCTGTTAATTTGCATTTAGGTAAGTTTTTTACTTTTTTGTTTTTTGTTTGGTTCATCACCAGTTATGATCGTTCCCTTTCATTACATAAATTTTTTGTTTTCTGTCCGAGAAATTCTTAGGATAAGGAGTTGGTTGGTTAGTTCTTTGGTCGTCTGGGACCAAAGAAATAGTACCCAATGAGTTTGATTCCTTTTAGGGATCACTCGTGCAGTTGCCAAGATTTTTGGACGATAATGGTAAATGAGTTTAACAATTTCCGAACCAAATTATGAATTTACCTTTGTGGAATGAAATCCTCACCACGGTAAATTTCCGTTGTCTCTTTTAAATCAGGGATATATTTTCCCCCTTTTCCGATGGGTTTATTTATTGCGGACTCGGTTTACTTATCTTTTATGAACTATAATTACCTTTTCTTCAGTCTTTCTGGAAGATTTGTTGCCGAAATTTTTTTCTCAATACTTGCTTTTTTTTGGTAATTTGTATATTAAATCTGCTACTCATTTGTGTCTGTTTCTTAAGTAAATGATCCAAAAATCAAGTTATTGTAACGAAAATCATTCACTACAACATAGCAGGACATGTTCTTAAGCTGAGGATTCAGATTTAATCGAAGCTCTTAGGTTAACTGAACATTGTAATTCTGTAGAGATGAGAATGAGTTAAAGTTATCTGTGGATTGTCCAAATGGTTGGTTTGAATTGGGCCGAGGATTTGCGACTGGAATAAAGCTGCCTGTTTGATATATTTGTCCGTTGCATTGCATCATATATAATATAGCCAACTATTTCAGTTGTGTCACACAAACCATATCCTCGTCACCATTTCCATTCTGCCACTTGGATTTCCTTATCAATAATAAATGACTTGTGGATCTAGCCATCTCTCTCAACACGTTTGACTTGTAAACATTTAATAGTATTACCAGCCCCTGCTTATGTCATAAATAAGAAATCTCCTTTTTATTTTTTTGGGCTAAACTCCTTTTTGTTAAATGTAAGGAACAAAAATTGTCTTCTTTCATAGGAGAACATGTGCTTTCACTTGTTGTGTTTAATTTAAAGCTGTCAAAATCTCACCTGACTTGTGCTGTGTGGATGAACAGAATAATGGCTTTATATGATATTTTTTTACAAGTTTGTAGTGCATATGCAAATTGCAACACCATATAAGTATGTTTCTATTGGTAAGACTGTCATTATATGACTCTCATTGGGTGGCTGCAGGAACAAAGAAAGGACGGTTATGTGGCTTTTTGGTTCAAGTAAGTTTATATGGGTTTGGAGTGGCCTACGTTGTTACATCAGCTATTAGTATAAGGTGTGCCATTGACCGCTCTTAGTGGTTTCTCTTTAATAATGTAATTTTACTTCTTTGCTTTCCTTTCCCTTTTCTATTTATTTATGGATTTATGGATTATGGATGTTACTTGTTCGAGCTTTGCCTTTTGGTGAGAAGTTCTTGGAATATCAGGGATTGGAAAAGATAGGCAAACCACACCAAAAGACAAGTAAAGATTTTAAATGTGGATCTTACCGAAAAAATGAGCTTGGATTGCATAAATGTTTATCCCTAATCAACTTGTCTATCTATTATTTGTTGTATATATCTAACAAAGAAAGTTTTGCTTTCCTCAAATTCATGTTCTCTGTGCTGGAACTATGTTTTGGCCTAGAATTTAATTTACCTTTGCTAATAGAAATAGATACATTGGATTACCTTTTGTTTTTGTGTCTGCAGAGCAATTCTAAAATCAAACTGTTTCCACACTGAGGGGCATGGAGCAGCATGTATTTTTGGAGATGAATATTATATGCTGATTTTTGGGATTATCCAAATTGTTCTGTCACAGATACCCAATTTCCATAACATTGACTGGTTATCAGTTGTTGCTGCAATTATGTCATTTACTTATGCTTTCATTGGAATGGGTCTTGCTGTTGCTAAAATCATGGGTATGCTTACCAATACTTTGACAGTTGCCTAGAATCTTAGCCCAGAATGGTTAAATTAGTATAAGGCTCAATCCATAAACCAAAGACACTTCTTGAGAAAAAAGAGTGGTGTTGGTCTGCAATAAAGAAAAATTCATCACAGAATAGGCATATATACTATAAATGTTATCTGCCAGTGTTTCCTATGGCTCAAAACGTGTATATATAATTCACTGATCATGGATGTACAGGAAATGGATTCTTAAGGGGTGGCATTGAAGGTATCAGTACCCCTAGTATGGCTGAAAAAGTATGGCTGGTTGCTCAAGCGCTTGGTGACATAGCATTTTCCTATCCATTCTCTGTAATTCTTATAGAAGTACAGGTATGTAATATTTACACTATGACTTTTTTTTTTTGAGTGAAAAAAATGAAATCCATTACTCAAAAAAGCTGTACAAAGGCTGGCTATCCAAAAATAAAGCCAGCTAACGAAATATACAGAATAAGGGCCAACAAAACTAACGGGGGAACAAGCCTATTACACTAATCATATTGAACTTCTTTCACTCTGGGCACTATAACTTTAAATAGCTGGAAGTTACTTTTTCAATAGCCTTGAAAGAGAAAAAGCAACATTTATTAAGGCTAACTTAAGCTTTTACCTATTGTGATGCGTACAGGATACTTTGAAGTCACCTCCACCAGAAAATCAAACCATAAAGAAGGCCTCAACAATATCAGTAATTGTCACAACATTTTTCTACCTCTGTTGTGGATGTTCTGGATATGCAGCCTTTGGTAGTGATACGCCAGGAAACCTTCTAACAGGATTTGGGTTTTATGAGCCTTATTGGCTTGTTGACTTGGCTAATGCTTGTATAGTGATTCACCTTCTTGGCGCGTATCAGGTACATGTGATAACATGAATTTGTCATCTTCAAATTTATATATATATATATATATATATATATCTTCCCTGCTTTGACATTATTTGTCATTGATGAGAACTTTTGCTTCATAGCAGTGTTATGAAACCATTAGCTACAAAGTTTTCTTTTGCTACTTGAAGGGAAATGAGTCCATATAACTAATTTGGTCCATTTCTTTTCTATGTAGTCTTGAGTTTATCTTCAAAATTTTACTAAATATAGAATGCATTTTCATTGATGTGTTTCAGGTGTACAGCCAGCCACTATTTGCAAATGTCGAAGATTGGTTCCGCTATAAGTTCCCAGAAAGTTCATTTGTGAACCAAACATATTCCTTGAAACTTCCATGTCTGCCAGCTTTTGGGCTAAATCTTCTGAGGCTGTCTTTCCGTTCTGCTTATGTTATATCAACAACTGTGATTGCGGTGATCTTCCCCTACTTCAATCAGATTTTGGGAGTTTTGGGAGGTATAATATACTGGCCATTAACCATATATTTCCCAGTGGAAATGTACTTGAGTCAGTATGATATTGAAGCATGGACAACCAAGTGGGTCTTGCTACGGATTTTTAGCGTCGCTGGCTTTGTGGTGGGATCATTCACTCTTATTGGTTCCATCGAAGGAATAATATCTGCAAAACTAAGCTAAGAAGCTCACATATATCTCCAATGGTGTAGTGCTGTCACCCTTATTTACATTTGATAGATTACATGTAAGATTAGGCGTGTGGCATCGATGAGGTTTGAAGATTTAGGCAGACTCAATAAGCTATTTGGTATTGTAAATGGCAGGGGACTTGTTATATTTTTATGTAGACAGTAGTTGCAGTTGAGTTATGTCCATGCTAAAATCGCTATGATGTTCAAGTCTTCATTCAAGGATTGAAGCTTTAAGATGAGCTTTTGCAGAAGCTCTTTACATTGGTATTTGCTATCTTTGAAGTTTAAAGCCTCCCTCCCTTATGGTCAACTAAATTCAACGCAATCCCAAAACAAGTACTTGTGGGTGGAGGTCTCCTCTACTTGAGGTAACTAATGGGAATTTTTCAAGCATTACAGAATCTGATTTTTATGGTGGAAGATGACTTGCAGCAATTCAATCCTCAATATATTCTTGAGAGTTATATTGGTTTTATTGGGAATGATACACGTACACCTTATACTTCATAAAGATATGGGTTCAAATCCGGTTAATAGGGTAATGAGCGCTCATTGGACCATGGGGCACCTTGATAAACTCTTAGCTTTAATTTATTTGAGCGTTTGTTGTTGCCAATTTATGAGGCTTGGCTTGTGTAGGGTAGTCACATTTGGCTCCATGCCAATTTTTTTTTTTTGTTACTCATCCGGTTTACCGGAGTTTTATTCCGACTATATCTGGATCTGACTCGCATCACGTATTTGACTATGGTGTGTGAGTCTCTTAACGGAGATTTTTTACATATGCTAAGATTTAAATTCGAGATTTTGTTTAAGCGTTATCGAGTCGCTTATCATTCGGACTAATCTTTGTTAGTGACTCCATGCCAATTGATTATCCTCTTGTCTAATTATTTGTTTGGGCCTAAAACTTTTTATCAATTGGAAATAATGAAAAAACCTTGGATAGAATCACACTTGGCTTTGTGCTTAATAATATCTCTATTTTTTATTTTTTATTTAGAGGAGCGGGTACTAATTAAACTCGTAACTTTTTATTTATAGAAAAGTGTTTATGTTATTGGACCACATAGTCATTAGTTAATATCTTCCTTTTTTATTTTTGCCTGAAACTTATTATTCATTTGGCATCAAAGAACCACTTGGGGCAAAAGCTTTCCTCTTGCATACTCCTCTGGCTCTTAATTAAAAATTAGTTTACTTTTTTAAATAGATTAAGAATATGAAATAAATTAGTTAATTATAATTAATATAAAAATTAGTTAATTAATTTTGATTAGATTAAAGTGTATATAATATAAATTCATTTTGGGGGTTAGACTTAGTCATAATTAATTGATTTATTTATTTTTTTAATTTATTAAAAAATTTAATTAGTTCTTATATTAAAAATGGGAGGAAGTATGTTTTTTGGTTGGCCAAATCCCTCTTTCATATGTTAATTATTGATTTTTGTGAGCGGTACGGGTCACTTTGTGAAAGGGAGAATGACAATTAAGGACTTTGTAAGGAAATTAATACAAAATGAGGACTTGTTTTATGATTAAAACATAGAAATTTACAACTTAAACTTCAATATTTACTACTTGAAGCTCCTTATTTTGTATTAACATTTAACAAGACTCTTAATTATCACTTACTCTTTCTAAATAAAATTTGACATTGGATCTTTTTTTTTGTTTTTTGTATGTAAAAGTTTAGGTGGGTTTAACACTAGTTTCTTATTAAAGTCAGGGCACAGCCCCAGGGTTTAGAGAGCACTTACAGGTGACTTATGAGATCGTCTACTAAAAGATCCCTTATAATAATAATAGGATTCGAATTCGTATTCTTATAGGATATAAATTTATTTCTTATGACTATATGTGTTAATTTTTATTGGCTGGATCCTTATTTATTTATTTATTTATTTATTTTGTTGCCCACCCAGTTCACAGGAGCTTTGCCCCGACTATATCCGGATCTGACCCGCGTTGCGCACTTGGCTATGGTGGGTGAGTCTCCCAACAAAGATTTTCTACGTATGCCAAGGCTGGATCCTTATTATTGTAACCAATGCTCTCGTCCTCTAGTTCCGTTGGCCCAATTTAGAACAGCAAAGGTTATTCTGGTGTGAGCTTAAACATATGTGGACATTTCGAGCATGCGTTACTTACAAGGTTTTGTTTTTTTGGTTAATTCCCCATATAGAATGAAAATAATTGGCCCTTCACTTGGGGTGCCATTAAATCCCACATCATCATCTTTTCTTTTTTTTGGCTGAGTGGCATGTATTTTTATGGCGCTCGTTTTTCCAATTATGAATCAATGGACCTAGCACTGAGGTGGCTGGCCAATAATATGCCAAGAAATATTGGATGGTAATGTAGGCAGGGGTTTCTGGGAAATACAAATAACCTCTATTTTTTTTTAAGTGTAAATGTGTATGAGAATAGATGAGTAGGATATTCTGCCATTTAAGTATCACCTAGATTGCCTATAGCAAACTTAAGTTCGAATCTTTATTGAAATAGATGCATATATTTAGTATTCGACAGTATTTCGAATATAATTATCTCTAATAGAATGATACATATGCTTAACAAAAAAAATTACCTCCTAAATTAGATGGTTTCTTTTTCATTTGGTGTTAGTGAAAAAAAAAACTTACTAGGCATTATGATTTTTTTTATAATTAAAATGGCTTGAAACTAGCTCTTATAGAATTTTTGATAGAAGTAGAAGTAAAAATAAAATTAGGTTAAAAATAAACTTTAAAAGTTTATTTAGTAGGTTAAAAATGAGTATAAAATTGATATATATATTTTTTGAACAAAAAAAAAATAGATAAATGTAAAATAAAAAAACTTCTTTGCATTTTGTTCTGATTTAGAAAAGGGTAAAATTATACAAAAATTTTACAAGTTGAAATAAAATGGTCAAAAATATTTTACTTCCATATAACCTATCTCAATTCTCAGTTTTCTAGATAGAACTGAAATGAAGTAAAATATTAGAAATAGAAATAGAATTAGGTTCCATGATACCAAATAAGTGAAATGCGTGATTCTATTTCTACTTCTCAACTTCCAATTACATCCTACCAAACTTGCCCTACATGTTACAAGCAGCATGGATATTCATCACACCCAACTCCATTGTCTTAACAACCATTCGTTGACAGGTGTGTGTTTACATTGAAACAAAATTTGACCTTATAGTCTAATAACATAAAAGCTCCTTTAATAAGTAGAAAGTTATAGTTCCATTAGTATATACCCTCTAATTCAATATATGAGATACAAAAACCCCTATCTCTAGCCAACTAGCTTCTGATCATGGTATCCGAATCTTCGTATGAGTGCCACCAATCTTCATTCATTAGTATCGAGTCGAGCAAAACCATAAAGGGCGACTGAGTTCTTCCCCTAAGTATTTAGTGTGACTATATTATTCCCATGACAAGAACTCGAGACTTTTTGATGGAACTACTACAATCTTTTATTAATTGAATCAAACATTTAGGGTGTGTTTGAATTAGTTTTTGGAGAATAGATTCTAGGAAGAATAGATTTTGGAGAATAAATTTTGAGAAGAATAGATTTTGGGAATAGAGATGTTTGGATGATTAGTAGCAGAATCACTTTTTATATTGGTAAATTACTAAAAAGGGTATGATTTAATTAAAAGTAAGAGAGAGGAAAGATGATAGAGAAAAATGGGAGAGAGAAGAGAGTGTAGAGAGGAGAGAGAAAAAGAGAGATAAGAGAAGAGAGAGGAAAGAGAAAAAGAGAGATAAGAGAGGAGAGAGGGTGTAAGAAAAAGTAGGGATAGAATAGTAATTGGATAATCTATAACCTAGGTTTCAAACCAAAAGCTATTTTCAGTGGCTTATTCAAAACCTAAGTTTCAAACTAAAGTTTTGCCTAAAATCAATTCTCAACAAAAATGACTGTTTGTGTAAAAAAATTTTAAACCACAGTTTAGGCTAAAATCAATTATTAGAATTAATATCCAAACACACACTTAGCAGTCCTATAAAACCCACATTGATTGTATTATCAAAAAACATGACCCATGTTAATCAATTCATCTCTTTTATCTATAACCATTTGAGTTATTCGTTATCTAGTATTTTTTTTAGATCATATTATCAATTATCTGAACAACTAGTTAATTAGAATATTCATCTCTTTCTTTGAGGGAATTCAAATTTATGGTGTATTATTGATTAACAATATTAAATACAAATGTAAATATAATTAAATTTTGTGGAAATTTTGTTTTACTACCAACCACAAGTTTCATGTGGGGCGCAGTACTCATACCGGCAATTATGATCAAGGATTACTCTATCAACCACCATCTACTTCAGAGATACCCTCTGAAACATTTTTCAAATACAAAAGTTCAGTATCCTCCCACGAAATGGTGAATTAGGCAGGATCCTTTTGTACAAAATAAGATAAGAACAAGACAATCTTCAAAAATTTCATCGTAATTGTAAATATTAAATACTTATACAAAACTTATATACAAAACTTATACAAATATGTGGGAGAGAAAAAAATGCAGGGTCGGTTGTTTGCTTGGCTAGTCAAACATGGGCTAGTTCATAGATCCTTGGGTTTCGATTACCAAGGAATAGAGACTTTACAAATAAAGCCCGATGATTGGCATTCGATTGCTGTCATTTTATATATATATGGTTACAATTATCTCTGTTTCCAATGTGCCTATGATGTAGCACCAGGAGGACTGTTAGCCAGTGTGTATCATCTTACGAGAATAGAATATGGTATAGATCAACCAGAAGAGGTATGCATAAAAGTATTTGTCTCAAGGAAAAATCCTAGAATATTCCTTCTATTTTCTGGGTTTGGAAAAGTGCGGATTTTCAAGAAAGGGAATCTTATGATATGTTAGGAATCTCTTATGATAATCATCCACGTCTGAAACGTATCTTAATGCCCGAAAGTTGGATAGGATGGCCCTTGCGTAAAGATTATATCACTCCCAATTTTTATGAAATACAAGATGCTCATTAAATGATAAAAATAAGAAACTAATCCGCACCACTTCTACAACGCCAGATATTCCTCGAATAGCTATACGTTCTTTTATAGATCAGACAAAGTAATTGAAGTTAAATCAGACAGAATAATTGAGGTCTTATTCATATTATTATGGATGGGTTAAATAATAAATAAAAGATTAAATAAAAAATGTAGGGATTAAAAAAATTCGAGTAGGGCTTCATTGAGATTTTAAAGTTGTTAAGATTAAGATATTTATTTCGGATGAGCCGAGCCAATAGGATGAACTAAAAAAGTTCTGCATCATCAACTATGTTTCGCGCACATCAACATCGAAGGAAATGAATAAAATATGAAAGAAAGAAAATACAAAGAAATGAAAGAAGGGGTCAGATTCTATTTGTAATGTATCTGATATTCATTTTGGCTAGTTCTACCCCTCCATTTCCCTAGACTAGACTTTTTATTTTTTCAACCAACTAATTTAACCTTTCGAATATTATTGAAGAATTATTAACATTCTTTTTGGGAGTGCAGAAAAAAAAAAGAAAAAAAAAGGAATAATTCATTTTTTTACATACTTTCTATATACATAGAACATACATATATTCTTTATTCAGCTAGAAAGAGTATATCTCCAGACACCTAGATGGATAAATATGTATGATGATCTAACCTACTAAGAAATATGTATGTTGACCCATATTCATTTTAATGAATTTGTGGTTTGTGGAATAGATACTCATACAAATTAATCATGTGCCAAGAACCAGATTTGAACTGGTGACACGAGGATTTTCAGTCCTCTGCTCTACCAGCTGAGCTATCCTGACCATTCGTGATGCTATCTCAATTCTCAGCTTTCTAGATAGAACTGAAATGAAGTAAAATATTAGAAATAGAAATAGAATTAGATTCCATGATACCAAACAAGTAAAATGCGTGATTCTACTTCTACTTCTCAACTCCCAATTACATCCTACCAAACTTGCCCTACATGTTACAAGCAGCATGGATATTCATCACACCCAACTCCATTGTCTTAACAACCATTCGTTGACAGGTGTGTGTTTACATTGAAACAAAATTTGACCTTATAGTCTAATAACATAAAAGCTCCTTTAATAAGTAGAAAGTTATAGTTTCATTAGTATATACCCTCTAATTCAATATATGAGATACAAAAACCCCTATCTCTAGCCAACTAGCTTCTGATCATGGTATCCGAATCTTCGTATGAGTGCCACCAATCTTCATTCATTAGTATCGAGTCGAGCAAAACCATAAAGGGCGACTGAGTTCTTCCCCTAAGTATTTAGTGTGACTATATTAATTCCCATGACAAGAACTCGAGACTTTTTGATGGAACTACTACAATCTTTTATTAATTGAACCAAACACTTAGCAGTCCTATAAAACCCACATTGATTGTATTATCAAAAAACATTACCCATATTAATCAATTCATCTCTTTTATCTATAACTATTTGAGTTATTCGTTATCTAGTATTTTTTTTAGATCATATTATCAATTATCTGAACAACTAGTTAATTAGAATATTCATCTCTTTCTTCGAGGGAATTCAAATTCATGGTGTATTATCGATTAACAATGTTAAATATAAATGTAAATATAGTTAAATTTTGTGGAAATTTTGTTATTCTGTTTCGAACCATCCTATTTTCCTCTTTTTTGTTTGAATTCATTTTACCTCATCATTTGTAAATTGACAAAAACAATTTCTTCTTCAGTTCATTTTTTTATAACAACATATAATTTTTTTTTTAATATGATATGTTCTTATTTAGAAGTTGTTATAATTTTTTTTTGTTAATTTCTCATTTTACTTCCGAGGATGAGAATTAATAAAAAATGAGTTGGACATTCTTCAGCATCAAGAACTCCTATAAATTTCCCAACGCTTGTGTGAATTCTGCTATCCAACAACCTTTGTGAATGAAACATAACATTAGAACTCTTATTTATTCAAGAACTAACTTTTTTTCTTTCTTTTTTCTTTTCTTTTTTTTTGTTTTTCTAATTATGGTTGCCCCATAGTCAAAATTGTTTGAGAGAGATGCAAATTGTAAAGGAAGCAAAAACAAAAGAAAAAAAATACAGCTTTTGCGTTGAAGCAAAACTATAATCGATGTCTTTTAATAATTACAAACTTGTCTTTTATGATCTAAATTTTCTCTTTTACTCTTGTTTCTCCATATCATTGATGTGTTTTGTTACCTTTATTTCAATATTTTAATTGTATACATCGTATTTATTTTAAAGTACATTAAAAGTAAAGTATTTTTTGAGTGATTGACCAAATACAATCATATTAATAAAAGTATTTGTCTCGTGATTTTACCCATAGAATTATGTAAGTTAAATTTTAAGAGTTTATCTGAGTATATTTCTAAATTTAAAAAATATTTATAAAGATATTAACAAATTGCTCACTACATCAACTCTTTTTTTTTTTTGTTAGAATAATTTATACAGGACTCCTTCTATTTTTTTTATTAAAAATTAAAAAAGTGGGAATTCAAAACATGGTCAACTATCTTTCAAAACTGATTACTACCTATGCTCATTCAAAAAAAAAATGAAGTGGGGGAAAAAATTAGGTCCCACTTAAATTACTTATACCTTTAAGTTTAAGACTAAGCTAAAGTGATCCAAATATATTTACTTAAACCCAAAAGTTAATAAATTATTTATTTAATTTAAATATATTGAAGAGATAAATAAATTAATTAATTATAATAAAATATAATTTAATTTTTTAAAATATTTATGTGTAATATTAAATTATATATTAATTTATAAATTAGATAAATTAAATTGATTTTTTATTGTAAAAAAGAATTTCTATAACGAACCTTTCACAGACATAGAAAGTGTTATCAATGATATTTTTATAAATAAAATATAAAATAATTAATTTTTTTTATGTCGTTTGCGTTTGACAACACATATAAAAAATTGAGGAGTTTTTTTTTGTTTGATTCTATATCGGTTAATAACAACCGGTATAAAAAAATCGAATGCTTTCTATATTAACTACTGGTTACACAAGCAATATATAAATCATTTTCTAACTGTTGTAAAAAGGTATTTTTGCATTAGTTTGTGTATAATACATCAAAATAAAATTAATTAATAATTAGAAAAAAATCAAACAAATATACATTATACATTTTTAAGGATAGATCAACCCATCACAATATTGAATTGTACCTCTTCAATTAAGTCCAGGCATAAAATATTATATTCATACTCATTTTTAAGTGCTATGAATATAATATTTAAAAAATAAAGAACAAATTGAATTTATTATGCACAGCTCATCTCAGATTGAATTGTCAACTTCTCTCTTCAATAAAGTCAACAGGAATTTTTTGTCGATTTTCATAGGACAAAAAATTAGTAGATTAATTTAATTGATGTCTGAGTTGATCAAGAACAACTTTATATATGATTGAATAGTTATTTTTTTTAAAATGAAAATAAATTTTTTTAACAGAAATTTATATCTAGAAAATATTTACTTCAATTTGATATTAAATACACATTACTTAATGATCAAAATGTGAAAAATGTATACATAATATTTTTCTGATCCTAAATATAGGAATTAGTTGGAGGATCAATTTTTTTATATGACTTTCTAATTAGTCAAATTCGAGTATTATCGGCCTCAATTAGGGATAACTCTTCCAAAAATATTTTTTATATTCACACATACTCGAATTTGAAAGTTGAGATATCATGTTTAAAATGTTAAAGTTCTTTCCATTTAGATCAACACATTATTTGTTAGAGAATTTATTTTAATCCTAAATATAACTATATAATATCTCAATTCACTTTATGGATCATAATTATCATTTTTTAGGCTAATAACTAATTTACATAATTTATAAAATAATATTTTAGGAAAATCAGTTTATATTGGTTATGATTAACTAATTTATCTTATTATTTAATAGGCTCAAATTAGTTAAGTGGTATTACATTAAAGGGTAAGGGAGGTTTTTTTTTTTAAAAAAAAACTATACCTATCAAAATACAAACACGTATAATTTAAGAATTGTGGATATTTACTATGAAAAAATCTTCATCACCAAAAATTACACAATTATAAACTTTGCATGATCTCCTATCTGAATCATCAATTATACATCTAAATCTATATATTCATATAATATGATCATAAATATATAAACTAATTAGGGGTTTATTTTAATCCTAACTTATAATATTTTAATTTATTTTATTTATCATATTTATTTTTTTAAAAAAATTAATATATAATCTAATGTTATATAAAGTATTTTAGAGCAATCAACTTATATTTTTTATAATTAAATAATTTATATAAAAATATTTAATCTATTTAAATTAATTAAATAACTCTTACATTAGACCTAGAATAGTATGATATAAAATTTATAGGAATTTATAAGATTTACAGATTAGAAAAATAAAGATTCATTGAACTTCTTACATATATGGGGCAAAGCGGGTTAATGATTAAATAAAAAAAATACTTGAGTGCTTGGTAAAATACTTTTAAACACTTAATCCCATTAAATAAGTTAAGGGAAAATACTAAATTATATGAAATTTCCTTAATTTTATGTTACATGTAAATGGGCTCTAAAACTTTTAAAAATTTAAAATAAACCTCTATAAATTTTTATATTTATACAAATAACTCATGTAATTAATTTTATTTATTATTTATCTATAAATAGTTTAAAATTTAAAGGGTTTATCTACATATAATGTTAAGTTTGGAATAGTTATATTATATGTATTCAAGAATAAAGTTTAAGAGGTATAACTTGTAAAGTTTATGTGGGAGAGATTTTTTTTTTATAATTTAACTGACCGAGGGGAGGGGTGATAACTTGTATAATCAAAATTCATATAATTATTATAATTAAAATATTTTTACCAACGGGGATGATATCATCTTCATCCAACTCATTGTGACTTTGAAGACAAAGATTGATCGATTCCAAAATAGGCTCAAGATAAGATTTCTGAAAACATTGGTTTTGAGACCATGTTTTGGCTTTACTTTCTGAAATTATTTTCATATTTAGTCAGTTACATTTGTAAAAATATGTCTAATTATATGTTACATCATTGTTGCTTAACAGATTTTTTAACACTGTTAGTTCTTATTAGTTTTAAACATAGCTAAACTATACGGAATTCCTAAGCTTTTAGACGGTTGTATATAACTCTTTCGATATTTTAAAATTTAAATTTAAAATCATTAATTTTTTTGTTCTTTTTTTTTTTATTATAGACATCTTGCCATTAACTTACAATTATTTTTTACCAAAAATTGCTACGTGAGATTAATATAAGACACCTTGCATTATACATAGCACCCTATATGACATTTTATACTTCAAATTAATTTTATAGTAATCAATGCTAATTGATTTATTGTAATCTAACGTGTCACACGTATGATGCGATGTGTCTTATATTAATATGAAGTGACAATTTCTATTAAAAAGATAATAATAAGTTAATAGTAATATATTAATAATAAAAGAAATATAAGATTGGGGAGGTTAAATTTAGATTTTAAAATGTCAAAAAAGTTATATATAATCGCCCCAAAATTTACAAGAGTTTTATAAAATTTAGCTTTTAAACATTAGAGACTAACGGAGCTAACATAATAAATTTAAAGGATATGATAAAAAGGTAAAAAATATAGGGACCTAATTCAAAAATCATGTAAATTATAAGGATTGGGGCGTCGGAGAAAATTGGAGAAGAGTCCTCAATTTTTTTCCAAGTGAGAAAGACCTAAATTAGATACTTTAATGTACAAAATTTGTATAATATTTTATATAAAAATTTATTAAAATTGTTTACCAATAAAATTTGTAATGGTAACGTTTTCTTAGTTATACGAATCCAATAAATGATAAAGGATGGGATGAGATCACTCCACTAAAATCTAGTAGCAAACTCAGTAATTCATTAATGCAGTAATTCAGTAATGCTGGAAGTCATAAAAGAATATTGAATAAAAATTTTAAAATTATAAAAATTACCATAAAATTAAATTATCTGTAGGGAATTAGAAGACAAGCAGCCAGGATCTACCGAATGTGTTTAAGTCAAGGAAAAAGAAATGTTACCTTCGGTATTCGAGCTTTGGTTGCGACCTCCGTATTCACTAGTCGCGACTCTTTACCTCTAGAACTTTCAGTCGCGACCTCATCAGCTTCTAGTCACGACCTGTCGCCTCTAGAGTTTTCAGTCGCGACCTCCTCAACTTATAGTCGCGACCTATCGTCTCTGGAGTTTTTAGTCGCGACCTATTCTGCTACTAGTCGCGACCTGTAACCTCTTTTCGAATTTCTGACGTTTAGATGCCAATTTAGTCGTGACCTCTGTGTCAACTGGTCGCGACTTCGTCGTACCTGGTGCTCTTTTCTTGATCGCAAGAAGTCGACAACTCATATCGACTTCCTCTACCGGTATCCACATGAACAGCGTTCCAATCACGAACGACATGCTAGCGCCTCTTATCCCTCTAGGGCTTTCTCAAGATTTCGTCCTCACCGTCTCTATTTCGGCAGTTTCTTATCTGCAAACCTTTTGCATTCTCCTTGCCCCTTTTTCTCACGTCTGTGTAGAACCCTAGCTCCTAATATCAAATATATAGGATACTATCGGACTTCTAATTGGGTTGGGTTTCAGAATTAATCTTATATTAATTCTGAAATTAATACAATGTCATATATTGCATAATTTAATAAAAAACTAATTAAATAAATATAGTTTATATTAAATTCGTCCCACAGATTTAATTAACCTATTTATTTAATTTAAAATAAAGATAAGACGGAATTATATTTGATTTATTCTCATAAATCAAATTTGAGATATCTTATCAATTTGAATTTCAAATTCAAATAGATCATATCCATTTAAATTCAAATTCAAAAGTGATAGAGATTTAATTTATCTTTATAAATTAAATCTTGCAAATATCTCTTATATTATATATAATATATATACTAATTTATATATATAATATATATCCACCCTAGATTATTCATTGAATCTAAACATCTCTTAGATTCAATGAATCTGAATATCATAGCTCGCATTGGGCTATTTTGTGTGCGACCCTGTAGGCCTATATGAAGTTGGCAGTGGGCCAGTTACTATACTGACCCACAAGTCGTAAGCGGTCTCTAGCAAGGCATTACGACTACCCAAATCATATGAGGATCGATAAACGATGTAACCTTTCATACAACCATATCACGTCCCTTTTGTCACACGATATTTTGGTCATGGATGAGGCATGGAGAACGTCATCCTCCTGTTTCTGACCGTTACTTTCTCGATCCCTGAGTAGTCTGACTATAGAAATGGAACTACCCTTCCATTATATTATAGCCATACATTTCTCAGACTCACTCATCGAGGGGTCCAGTAATATCTCTCTACGAATGTGAGGGACAAATTTCATCTTGACCATTCATATTCCTCCGCATGAAAAACCACTGAGCCTGAACATAGCCTTTATGATCACTCGGTCAAAAGTGACTTTTGACTAGGTCAAAGCTGAGCGTTTGTCATGTAGGAATCCATGATGATCTTAGGTCAAAGGGCATAGTGACATGGCTTGTATATGAGAGAAGCTTATGACTTGACCCATGCAGCTCTCTCATGGCGGGTCGGTCCAACACCTTGTACTCTTCCATGTGCCTATGACTTTGATTTATATCTGTATATATCTTCAAAGTCATACTGGTCTTATTTCATCTCTGCTCCCGCATAGATGATCGACCAGGGACATTTAGGATAAGATCATGAGTTATCTAAGGATGGTCATCACAGTAAACATGCAAATAATGCGATAACATAATTAAGAAATTCATAAATCAACAATGTTCATAACATAATGATTGACCCTTAGGGCACAATCTCCAACATCCTCCCACTTGCACTAGGTACAATCATTAATTTGCCTAATTCCCATTGACCTAACATGAGGCTCATGTTTTGCTTACACAAGCGGCTTTGTTAGAGGATCAGCAACATTATCTTCCCCTGCTACCTTGCATATTTTTATATCACCTCTATCATTGATTTCTCTGATGAGATGAAATCGCCTGAGTATATGCTTGGTCCTTTGATGTGACATAGGCTCTTTGGCTTGTGCAATGGCACCACTATTGTCACAGAACAAAGTTATCGGATTTGAGATGGTAGGTATCACCCCTAGTTCAGTAATGAACTTCCTGATCCAAACGGCCTCCTTAGCTGCATCAGATGCTGCTATATACTCAGCTTCCGTTGTAGAATCTGCTACAGTGCTCTGCTTAGAGCTCTTTCAGCTTACTGCTCCATTATTCAGGAGGAATATGTATCCAGATTACGATTTCTGGACGTCTTGGTCAGTTTGGAAACTTGCATCTATGTAACCAGTTACACAGAGCTCGTCATCCAATCCATCATAGACCAAGAATAAGTCCTTAGTCCTTCGCAAGTACTTAAGGATATTCTTGGCAGCAGTCCAATGGCCCTCACCGGGGTCCTGTTGATATCTACTAGTCATACTTAAGGCAAACGAGACATCTGGTCGAGTACATAACATGGCATACATGATAGATCCTATGGCCGAGGCATATGGAACCTTACTCATGCCACCTCGCTGATCAGGTGTACTAGAACACAAATTCTTGCTGAGGTGAATACCATAAGACATGGGTATGAAACCTCTCTTTGATTCCTGCATACTAAACCTATGCAGTATCTTGTCTATATATGTGTTCTAACTGAGTCCTAGAAGTCTTTTAGATCTATCTCTATAGATCCTAATTCCTAGGATGTAGGTGGCTTCACCCAAGTCTTTCATTGAGAAAGACTTTCCTAACCAAAACTTGACAATCTGCAAGGTAGGATTGTCATTCCCAATAAGTAGGATGTCATCGATATAAAGTACCAAAAATACAACTGTGCTCCCACTAACCTTCTTGTACACACAAGGTTCATCAATATTTTGAAGAAATCCAAACTCTTTGACTACTTCATCAAAACGATGATTCCAACTCCGAGATGATTGCTTCGGTCCATAAATGGACCTTTGAAGCTTGCACACCTTACAGAGTCCTCGGATGGCACAAACCCTTCAGGTTGTGTCATGCACACATCCTCAAGGAGCTTTCCATTAAGGAAGGCTGTCTTGACGTCCATCTGCTATATTTCGTAGTCATAATATGCTGCAATAGCAAGGAGGATTCTGATTGATTTGGCCATTGCAACTGGGAAAAAGGTCTCATCATATTCCATACCATGAGTTTGAGTAAATCCTTTTGCAACCAGTAATGCCTTGAAGACATTTACATTGCCATCCATGTCAGTTTTCTCTTTAAAAACCCACTTGCACCCAACGGTTTTTACACCTTCAGACGGGTTGACTAAGGTCCATACCTCATTGTCGTACATGGATTGCATCTCAGAATTCATGGCATTAAGCCATTTTTCAGAGTTTGGTCCTACTATAGCTTCTCGATAGGTAGTTGGCTCATTATGCTCAATAAGCAAAATATCACGATTGTCAGAAATCAGAAATCCATATCTCTGAGGCTGAAGTCATGCCCTATTAGATCGTCGTGGGCCTTGCGTGACTTAAGGAGTTTCAACAACTTGTTGTGAGTCTTCTCCATTTTCCATCTCTAATTATGTGGTGTCTTGTGGCTCTCGAACTTCTTCGAGATGTACCTTACTCCCACTGGTTCTTTTAGAGATAAATTCTCGTTCGAGAAAGATACCATTTCTGACAACAAACACTTTGTTATCAATGGGGTTGTAGACATAATATCCCTTGGTTTCCTTAGGATATCCCACAAAAAGGCACTGAGAATTTGGGTGCTAACTTATCTGAGGCTTGTTGCTTAACATATACCTCACATCCCCAAATCTTGAGAAAAGACAAAATAGGTTTCCTCCCAGTCCATATCTCATACGGAGTCTTTTCAACTGCCTTAGATGGAAACACGATTCAGTGTGAACGCAACTGTCTCTAGGGCGTGGCCCCAAAAGGACGGTGGAAGATCTGTTCGACTCATCATGGATCGAACCATATCTAATAGTGTTCGATTCCTCTGTTCAGAAATGTCATTCCATTGTGGTGTTCCTGAAGGAGTCAATTGTGAGACTATCCCATAATTCCTAAGATGATCGATAAACTCTTGGCTCAAATATTCACCAGCTCTATCACGTCCTGAAATTTGAACCGTGACCGGCACAGAATATGAATAAATTCACATTCCTTAAGCCTTCGACCTTAAATAAAACATTTAAAAAATAATCATAACTTAACTTTCAGTTTAGATGAAAAGGCAATACTTTAATTCAAATTCAAATATTTTCCAAAATAATACGAAACCAGAACTTTATCTATAAGTTAGGTGGAGCATCTAACCCTTTAACAAAATAATACATGTATTTCCGAAAATATAATTACTTCAAAAGTCGATGTGCTAAAATAATTGCTTCGGATCAAACATGAGACTCTTCACTGCTCAGCTGGAGGATTAGGGTCATCTGCACTATCTGAAGCCAAAATTTACTCGTGAATAACGTCCCAAAAATATAATTTGAAATATAAAAATAAACAATTTCAGCATGTTTAGATGTAAATCATAATATTTTCGTAATTCAATGCATTTGTTTCAGTAAACTTCATTTCATGAAAGAAACACTTTGTCTCATGAAAAATATTTCAAAACAATCATTTCAAATTAATCACTTTTCCGTAGGACTTCTACAATAATCGATTTCAATACCTTTAGACATAAATCGTAGAGTTTTGTAATTCAAAACGAACAACTCGGTAAACATTTTCTTTTCAGAAAACTCATTTAAACCAATCGTTTCGAAATAACTCTTTTTCTGTAGGACTTCGACAGAACGAAATAGGCGTGGACACACAGTCCACGAGGGTAATCTAACCAATCCGTCGTGACTCGAGGCCACGTAAAACAGGCGCAGGTATGAAACCCGCGAAATACAGGCGCAGGTACAAGACCTAAGAATAACAGGCGCGAGAATAAATCCCACGAGTAACAGGCGCGAGTCCAAGACCCACGAAATATCCGTCGAGCTTGGGTTTAACCATGGTGCACCAAGGACTAACAGTACTGCTGTTAGTAACCAGCGTTCTGTATTCCGTCCTCTAAAACCTTTCAAACATGCATGGGGGCCATTTAACATTCAATAATCATAACATTTTCAATGCAACAATTTCCGTTAAAATCATTCATAATCATGAAACATTCCCCCATCATGAACATTTATGATAAATCATTCAAAACATGTTTGTTAATCCATATGAACAAATATGCAATAATGAAATATCTATTTTCAACTTTTAAAATCATGAATTCATATACTTGCTTTTTCATAAATCATGCTGAAATTAACATTTAACTGAAATGTCAAATGAACATGTAAGGTCATGAGTTCGAAATTCTTTTATCATAATTTGTGCTAAAATTCACATTTAATAAATATGTCAAAAACTGATTATATTTTAAAATTTTAAGGTTAGGGACGTTATTCACTCACCTGTAACGCTCCAATATAACTTACTCTTGCTCTAAGCTTCCGAATATCATCTTCCCTTTATTTCCCTAAATTTCCCGAAAATAAAACATTCTATAAGCTAACATTCGGAAACCATAATTTCATTTACATTATTCTAAACATCATTCTAATATCTTCTTCAAAACAATACTAAATCATCCTTTAAGTCAATAATACAATCAACCACCCTAAGCTGCTCAAATAACCCATATATGCTTACTAATTCATAATTATTCCAACAGTTATCCTTATCCTCTTTTCCATTTCCTTTAATATTTGAAATATGAAACCATAACCTTTAACTTTAAAAGTTTCCAACCAAAACAGCAAGCTATACACATATATATATATACACCTACAGCAGCACAATATATATATGTGTCAAAACAGTAGCGTCCAATGCATTCTTTCTCTTTCTCTTCCTTTTTTTTTTAAAACACACAGCAGCAACTATCAACGTATATCCATATATATATACATATATGCTGCAGCGTCCACATCTTCTTCTCTCAAAATAAATCCATACAGCAGCATATTTACATATATATAAACATCAATGTTTCCACACATCACGCACAGCTTAACAGCAAACAGAAATCCCTCACACACATAGCTCCGGCAAGTAGGGAAGGAAAAGATCCATACCATACCACTTACACACAACGTTCTGAACAGAGAAGGGAGCTAAAAATCTGCAGTGCTACAGTACCAAGCTTGCAAGATGACAGCAGGAACCAGCACGACGGCAACTGCAAAAAGGAATGACGACACCGGTGGCGACAGCACGAACGGAGGAAGCTAACTGATGCAAGGCGATGGATCTCACGGCACCTACAGTACTCAAGTCGCGAAGCTTCCCTGCAATTTCCTCTGCTCTCACTCTCTCACGGATGCTGAACAATATGGCAGGTAGAAGCGTGTTTCAGAAATAAAAAGGACAAAGGGGCAGCTTGGTAATTTCACGCATATGAAAAAAAATAAAATCCTCCTTCTGCAGGTGCTGGGATTCGAACAGGGGACCTCCTGTTTACCAGCACTACCTCTAACCACTCAGCTAACCACTTCCTCTTGTGATATTTCTGCCAGAAAATATATATATCCTTTAATAAATTATTATCATATCTAAGTATTTTTCAAGGTCATTACAAGCTCGATCAAATCGAAGGGCTTTAATTGTTTTACCAAGCGGTTTTGTACTTCATTTTGAAATATCTTGAATATTTCAAAAGATTCAGATTTATGTTTCATTAGATAGACGTGGCCATATCTACTAAAATCATCTATGAATGTGATGAAGTACGAATAACCTTCTCTAGCATTTGTATTCATCGGTCCACACACATCTGTATATATGAGGCCCAACAAATCAGTGGCCCTCTCACTGTGCCCAGTAAAAGGTGACTTTGTCATCTTACCTAACAAACAAGATTCGCAAGTATCATATGATTCAAAATTAAATGAGTTGAGAAATCCATCTTAATGGAGTTTAGAAATGCGTTTCTCATTTATGTGGCCGAGACGATAGTGCCAGAGGTATGTCGGATTCAAATAATTTGGTTTGACCCTTTTGGTGGTTATGTTATAGATATTTTCATGATTGGGTTGTTCCAATTTTAATATATAATGATCAACATGCAAATCACTATAAGCATAGAAAATATCATTACGATAAATGGAACATTTACCATTCCCAGTAATGGAAGTGTAACCTTCCTTATCCAAATAAGAAAGAGAGACAATGATACTACTTAAAGCAGGAACATAATAGCAATTGTTCAAAACTAACAAAAGCCCAGTGGGCAGAACTAATTCATAAGTGCCTACAGCTAAAGCAGCAACCCTTGCTCTGTTTCCAACTTGTATGTCAACTTTATCCTTCTTCAGCTTTCTACTGTCCTTTATGCCCTGCACATTTGTACAAAAGTGAGAACCACATGCAGTATCTAATACCCATGTAGTGGAAGTAGAGAGATGAATGTCTATAATATAAATACCTGAAGCGATAGCCCCGCTATCCTTCTTGTTCTTTTTCAGATCTTCAAGGTAGAGTTTGCAATTCCTCTTCCAATGACTTGGTTCATTGCAGAAGAAACAGACTCATTTCTTTGGAGGCTTTGCCTTCTTTGGTGTAGGCTTGGTTTCGGGCTTGCCCGACTCTTTGGTTTTACCAGATGGGCCATGACCCTTCCCCTTGCCATTGCCTTTCTTTTTCATACCCTTTCCTTTCTGAACCATCAAAATTGTACTGGGCTTCTTCTTAACAGTCAGCTCAGCAGTTTTAAGCATCCCATGCAGTTCAGAAATAGATTTCTCCATGTTGTTCATGTTGTAGTTCATGACAAACTGGTCATAACTTTCTGGGAATGAGTTCAAGATCAAATCTGTAGCTAACTCCTGGCTCATGGGAAATCCAAGCCTCTCAAGGTGATCAATGTACCCTTTCATCTTTAAGACATGAGTACTTGCTGATGCACCTTCAGCCATCTTGCAGGAATGTAAGGCCTTAGTGGTCTCACACCTCTCTTGCCTTGCCTGTTGCTGGAACATTTCCTTAAGATGTACAATCATCTCATAAGCCTCCATGTGTTTCAGATCTCTTTGGAGCTCCGGAACCATGGTGACAAGCATCAAGCATCCCACATCTACAGAGTCTTCCTTATGCTTCGCATAAGAATCTCTCTGAGCTCTAGGAGTATTGGCCGCTGGCTCCTTAGGAATGGGTTGATCTAGGACATATGCCTTTCTTTCCTGCTTGAGAACAATTCTCAAGTTCCTGAACCAGTCAAGAAAGTTTGTCCCATTGAGTTTATCCTTCTCAAGGACAGATCGCAACGATAATGCAACAGTATTACTAGTCGTCATGATTCTACAATTAAAATATACAATTGAATTAGCAATCTCCCACTAAATAAAATAACCCTCAATGTAATAATTAGTGGGCTAAGATCTATATTTGGCTTAAACTTAAGTCCGCTTTGGCAGGACGCTTAACTTTAAGTTATTTAGGTAGGTAACAATTTTACCAATTACATCAAATATAACTCTTAGATGTTTATGGGATTCCATCATCATATGATCCGGCATATTTTAATCCCATCTAATGCCTTGAGACCCAAAATCGTTTTGATAATCTCAATTAAGTCAAACAATAACAAACATATGAGTAGCACCATTACTCTTGCTTATCTCTCCAAGATAACTCAAATGCACCCACTTTGGTGAAGCCTACAAATGAGCGATCGAGGTTTTGACAAGTGTTTATTAATCGACGGTATATGACTTAAGATTTCTTTTAGAAGGTTTAATTAACTATCCGGTTTGCATGTATCTCAATTGTATATCATACCAGTATTATGCATATAGAATATACATGCAGTGATATAATCATAAGATGCATAATCTTAAACGTGATACAATATGACTCACCTATCCTAAGTTCCCTCAAGCCAATGAGAGGAGCTGTCTAATTAGAATAGGAAAATTACATAAGGAAACATCGTTTTAACATTCAAGGGGAGTGAGATGAGAAAAGAATGTACAACGAGAGTAATTAGAGGAAGGCACGACACGCAGGCCGTATTTAGAAAAATTACAACACTTGTAATCTAGAGCAATATTGTTCACCATACCCAAACATTCAAGAACTAAAATTCATATTATGTGAAGGGCAATAAATGTTTCAAAATATTCATACATCAGGAAAGTCAGTACATATTACGATTATGTTGCGCTACGATCAGGTAGCCACGGTGATCCCTCTAGCCGGTTAGCGGGCGGGGTCTGGGGCAGCGCCCCAATAATTTTTTTTATCAAGAATCTTAATTCTATTTTCTTAGACCCTATCAATATTAATTGATCAAATCAATTAACATACACCACCGATTTTAGTTTCCTTTTGGATTCCTTATATATCATACATAAAACGGATTCCATATATGTCATATATAACTCCCATGTTATCATATAATCGGCTAAGAAATCTAACATACATCACATGTATCAATAATCAAACCTAACTTAAACACAAAACGGCATGGCTCTGATACCACTGTAGGGAATTGGAAGACACGCAGCGGAAATTAACTTTAAAAATTTTTCCATTCCCAGTCAGGATCTACCGAATGTATTTAAGTCAAGGAGAAATAAATGTTACCTTCGGTATTCGAGCTTTGGTCATGACCTCCGTATCCACTAGTCGCAACTCTTCGCCTCTAGAACTTTCAGTCGCGACCTCCTCAGCTTCTAGTCACGACCTGTCGCCTCTAGAGTTTTCAGTCGCGACCTCCTCAACTTATAGTCGCGACCTGTCGTCTCTGGAGTTTTTAGTCGCAACCTATTCTGCTACTAGTCGCGACCTGTAGCCTCTTTTCAGATTTCTGACGTTCAGATGCCAATTTAGTCGCGACCTCTATGTCAACTGGTTGCGACTTCGTCGTACCTAGTGCTCTTTTCTCGATCGTAAGAGTCGACAACTCATATCGACTTCTTCTACCGGTATCCACACGAACAGCGTTCCAATCATGAACGACGTGCTAGCGCCTCTTATCCCTCTAGGGCTTTCTCAAGATTTCGTCCTCATCATCTCTATTTCGGCAGTTTCTTATCTGCAAACCTTTTACACTCTCCTTGCCCCTTTTTCTCACATCTGTGTAGAACCCTAGCTCCTAATGTCAAATATATAGGATGCTATCGGGCTTCTAATTGGGCTGGGTTTCAGAATTAATCTTATATTAATTCTGAAATTAATAAAATGTCATACATTGCATAATTTAATAAGAAACTAATTAAATAAATATAGTTTATATTAAATCCGTCCCACAGATTTAATTAACCTATTTATT
Source organism: Leucaena leucocephala (assembly GCA_037074615.1). Lineage (NCBI taxonomy): Eukaryota > Viridiplantae > Streptophyta > Magnoliopsida > Fabales > Fabaceae > Leucaena > Leucaena leucocephala. The sequence goes on along the minus strand of CM073540.1, from coordinate 10,174,889 downwards.
TAATTTAAAATAAAGATAAGTCGAAATTATATTTGATTTATTCTCATAAATCAAATTTGAGATATCTTATCAATTTAAATTTTAAATTCAAATAGATCATATCCATTTAAATTCAAATTCAAAAGTGATAGAGATTTAATTTATCCTTATAAATTAAATATTGTAAATATCTCTTATATTATATATAATATATATACTAATTTATATATATATAAAATATATATATCCACCCTAAATTATTCATTGAATCTAAACATCTCTTAGATTCAATAAATCTGGACATCATAGCTCGTATTGGGCTGTTTTGTGTGCGACCCTCTAGGCCTATATGAAGTTGGCAGTGGGCCAGTTACTATACTGACCCACAAGTCGTAAGCGGTCTCTAGCAAGGCATTACGACTACCCAAATCATATGAGGATCGATAAACGATGTAACCTTTTATACAACCATATCACGTCCCTTTTGTCACACGATATTTTGGTCATGGATGAGGCATGGAGAACGTCATCCTCCTGTTCCTGACCGTTACTTTCTCGATCCCTGAGTAGTCTGACTATAGAAATGGAACTACCCTTCCATTACAGTATGGCCATACATTTCTCAGACTCACTCATCGAGGGGTCCAGTAATATCCCTCTACGAATGTGAGGGACAAATTTCATCTTGACCATTCATATTCCTCCGCATGAAAAACCACTGAGCCTGAACATAGCCTTTATGATCACTCGGTCAAAAGTGACTTTTGACTAGGTCAAAGCTGAGCGTTTGTCATGTAGAAATCCATGATGATCTCAGGTCAAAGGGTATAGTGACATGGCTTGTATATGAGAAAAGCTTATGACTTGACTCATGCAGCTCTCTCATGGCGGGTCGGTCCAACACCTTGTACTCTTCCATATGCCTATGATTTTGATTTATATCTGTATATATCTTCAAAGTCATACTGATCTTATTTCATCTCTGCTCCCGCATAGATGACCGATCAGGGACATTTATGATAAGATCATGAGTTATCCAAAGATGGTCATCACAATAAACATGCAAATAATATGATAACATAATTAAAAAATTCTTAAATCAACAATATTTATAAAATAATGATTGACCCTAGGGCACAATCTCCAATATTATCCACATTATGTTTAATAGCACATAGAAAATAATAATTTATATAAAAAAGGTTATTATCGATATTATTTTTTTATACTATAAAAATATGAAAATCATTAAATTCTTTACCTTTTATGGAATAACCATCTCATCCCTAAGTTGATCTCAAGTGTTTTTCCCATAAAGTGTAGATTCACTCCCCATACTAATGTTTTGTTTTGTTTTCCCCTTCTTCTATGAAATAAAATTGAAATATATTGAAATCTTAAATGTGTATAGTGATCCACACTCATCTATACTTTCTAGACTTTCTAGACTGAAATTAGAATATATGTAGGTTTAATTTAATGTTTACATATTAAATATTTTTGATTTTAGTTTTAGTGGATTTAGAATAAATATAGTTTTTAACTATTAATTTTATATAACAAATTTATTATTAAAAAAATAAGAAATTTTGAATTCGAAACCATTCAAATCCAAATTCACCCCCACCTATGAATTGTCTACAATATTTTAAAAGTCGGACAAGATATTAAATCGAAAAAGTCAAAATATCTCTCAATTTTCATAATTCAATCAATTAGACTTATTGTAACATAGTAATTAAATAAAAAATTAACAAAATAATTATCAAGATGTATAACAATATATATTTATAATCAAATTATCAACGTAATAACGTCATAATAGATGAATTTATTAATAAAATAACACCATATGAAAATCGACCAGATTCTTTAGAAGCCATCCGTTCTAATTTAGGTTTTAACTCAATAAGACTTATAACTTCCATCAATGTGAGAATGATTTTTTTAATCCAAATTAGGTTATTAGTGTATCCTATGAACGATCAAACCGATGGGACCATTTGAAGGACTCGGTTTTCAAACAATGGCCTACAGACAACCCTAGTCATTGTATGAGCACCAAATCAGGAGTAATGTTCACATAACTTTGCTTTCAAACACACTATACAACCCATGATCTGAGAGATCTAATAAGGTTACTGATATTTACTGTGAAGATAAAGATAAAGTTGGATGCATTATTTGTACAGTCTGTAAACAAGAAGATTTGCACCGACGCAAGGGGGCCACAACCTCTGTTTGGGGCCCATAACACTCAGAAGAGCCTCAAAGGCTCTCTCTTTCTCGTTCAGAGTTCACACCCACACCACACACCATCCTTCAACCATTACCAAAACCCCCAAAAGGCGCTGGCGGTGGTGGTGGGAATGGGATCTGATCTCGCTCGCCCAGGCATGTCTTTCTCCGGTGCCGGCGCCGTCGTCGGCAGCAGGTTCATGGCTTTCTCTCCCTCACCGTCAGCTCCTCACTCCCCTCATCTCTCCGGTCTTCGCTCTGCCGCTGCCTCCTCTGCTTTCCTCGAGCAAGAGAAGTATGCTCTCATCTTCGATCCATTTCTCTGTTTTTTCCCTTTCTCCAGTTTGAGTCTCGTACGATCTGGCCTTGGTCCTCTGTCTTTGCTAGTTTGAGATTTTGGGTTTTGGTTAGTGTGTGTTTGAGATCTTGGTCTCTGTGGATCTGATTGACTTTGATCCTTGTGTTTTTTTGTAGCTAGGCCTGTGATTTCCTACTTTTGCATGGGTTCATTTTGTCTCACCTGGCGAACTGTTATTTGGATCAGTTGATAACTAAAACCACGGCCGACTATACTATTTGGTTCCGTTTCTGTGCTCTTTTCCCCGATTAAGAAAAGATCGCGCTTTCTTGGCTCTCGCTAGTTTATCGATCTTTAATACATAATCTTGTTGTTTTTCCTTCTTCCTCGCATCAGCACTCTAGACGCACAACAGCTGGTTCATAGATTTGATATCCATGGTTTCGAAAATGACTGTTTGAATTTTCTGATTATGTCTGAGAAGATGTTTGTTGAATAATGCTGATGCCATTGGTTCAAATTGAGTCTGACCTGCAGCTTTATGTTACTGCTTATAAGGATGGTTAAGTGGCCGTTGTGTGCATTTAATAATGGTTCAAAATGTTATGCTTGAGTCCGTTTGGTGTCTGGATCTTGGAATGTTACTGGCCTGCCCTTCATTGAGAATGAGTTGATCTTGTTACTGATTATTTTTTTACTCTAGTACTGTTGCTTTTAAGTTAAGCTGTATCCATGTAATTGGCTTTATGCGGATTGTTCATCAATCATATGTGAATATATTGCCCTTGTCCTCTGTGTGGTTTTACTATTTCATCTATCCTCATTTTTCTACTCGAGAGCTTATGTGCATCTCCTTGTAGGGTACATGAAATAAATGTCTAACTCTCCTTTCATGGTTCATTTATTTTATTTTCAGATATTTATCGGAGCTACTAGAAGAACGTCATCATCTTAGTCCCTTCACAACTGTGATTCCCCTCACCCATAGATTGTTAAGCCAAGGTCTGTTCCTTTGCTCAATATATTTGCATGCATTTACAATGAATTTCAAGGCAATTCTTCCCCTTTCCTCACTCTTCCTAATCTTGGTTGTTTTAATCTAGCATTAGTTAGCACAAATGACATATCTTACTTATATCGTAGCACTGGAGGCAACAATATCTTGATTTGTTTTAAATATGCATTGTTCTGTTTCCTACAGGAAGTTATGGAATTCAATTTGTTTGATACATGAGGCAATTTAAATGTACTGTATATAGGTGAATTGGGTTCCTTAATTTCAAATCTCAAACTTTTTAATCATAATTTTTAAATGTAGATGATACAGTTAGATTGAGGAGCCATAGTTTTTATGCTGTTTTATTTATACACTTCATTCATGAAAGAACTTCAATGATTAAGCAAATAGAGATTAATTTTCTATCCAAAATGAAATCAGAGAGCTATATTCTTCAGTATATTACAAGTGATATTTGCTTTTAGTACTTGTTTTCATTGGTTTTATTCCCTTTTAATTCGATTTCTATCTAATTTTCTGTGTTCTAAATTGGTAGAAGGGATTCTTCATTAACTTCTGAGTGCTGTATTTCTTGGGATATGTTCCATAATGCATGCAATTGTCACCTTTTGTTAAAAAAACAGATATTAGCTTCTTTGCTTTACAAGATTTTAAGGTCCTTTAAGTGGTGTTTTAAATTACAAAATTTATTTTCACTTGTAGAGTGTTTGCCAACCAAAAGACCAGAATTGGATTTCATTAAGCATCTTGAGTGTAAAAATAGTATCGTATTTTTTTTAATTTACCCTTTATATCTTTTTGCTTTGTAATCAAAATAAATGAGATGGACGTAGATACTTACTTCCCATGATCTGATGGAAAAATATTCTTGTGAGGAGTAGTAAACACTTATTATTGGATGTGTATGTATATAGGTGGATGAAGAATGTAATGTTGGATATGAAGGTGCGGTTTACAAGTGTTATATGGAAAGATTTAAGGAAACTTATGTCTTGTTAGGGTAATTGACTAACAGATGATATGATGATTGACAATTTTAATGAAGTGAGGCTGACCTTTTCTAGTTTCGTTTACTTAAGACCACCTCTTTTTTCTCCCTCTACTCATTGTGAGGCACTGGTGGTGGTTTGGGTTGTGAGGGTGGATCTTCAAATATACGCATTACTTCTTGAGCTCAGCTGGGATTTTAAGACAGTTCATTCATGCTTGTTAAAGTTGGACTCATGAACCTCTGTAAAAGAAAAACGCAGAGGTTTAGGTAATTTTTACTGGAGGCACATGAATAGGTAATGTGTTGGATACATTTTGAAGGATTTTTGTGACAGCAAGAATTATGGTCCTTAAACACCATTGCTTGTCTGAGAGGGTGTGCTCTGTCCTGTGCATTTACTATGGAAATAAGTGCCATCTGTTTAGGATCTTCTTTTAATGGTGATGGTGGTATTTTCCTCTCTAAGAAAGGGTGAAAACAAAGTCTTGCTGTTGGTATATGCTATTATGGCTTTATGTTATTCTGCTGGTGCCTGGCAATGAGATATTTGTTCAGGCTTTTGACCTGTCATGATGTTATGTGGGAGATTTTTTAATTCTTAATTTTTTGTTATTATGCAGATAGTTACTTATGTATATTTTACTAACCTGATTATTAAAAGAAGGTCATTTTATTTTAATGACGACATTTTTCATATATTTCTTTTTACATTTAGCAGGATGACAATTGACTGCATCTATTTCATCAATCCCTGATTACATCCATTCAAAGCTAAAATTTATATTATAGGGGAAGCATTAATTTTTTTACTGACTCAGAAAACATCCGTGTTGTCTATCGATTATGTGGTGACTGCTAACTTGTTAACAACTGCTGACTGGTACATCTTGAAAATTGACATTTTTGGAGCAGAAATTTTGCGTGTAACCACTCTGTTGGGGAATGCATCAGTTTTAGGTCAAAGTGGGCTTGAACATGGTAGCCCCCTGGCTTCTGGAGGAATATTTTCAAATGGAGGTCCCGATGTGAATGGATGGGCATCAAGATTTCAATCAGAAGTATGGATACTAACCATTAACATTAACTTCTTTTCCGTCTAATACTGTATTTTAGAAGCATTTCTGACCATTTTTACATTTCATGCTAACTCATAACATGTGTTCAGATGCTTACAGTTTTAAACGTTGTTAGTGACACGTAGTGCTAAGCTAACTTAAATCAAGTTTTGACAATTATTAATAGTTTACCTTCTGTTACCAGAATCCTGCCAAGGGTTCTGCCTTTTGTCTTGATTTGGACTTGAAATATATTAGATTGGATGTAAATACATGACAACCCTTAAGTTTTCTGTGACTACTATTACTACTACAAAATAACAAATGTTAATGAATGTAATGCAATGTATCATCTGGGGAAACATGTGTGTATTAAGATGAGAATCTTGTGCATTGTGTGTGTGTGTGTTTTATTTTATTTATTTTTGTTTTCTTTTATGTTGTACTTACACTAGCATTTTGAGTATTTGGGCCCCATCTTCTTACCATAGGAGTATAACTGTCTAATTCTTTATGTTAGAGATATTGAGGTATTGACTAAGTTGCCAAAATAGGTTGAAGTCTGCCCCAATGTCAGCATGATCCAAGTGCAGTGATAGTTTCCTAGCACATTTAACATATTGTTTCCAATTTTTTTTATTTTTAAAAGGGATCCTTGAATATCATGGTCTCCAATTCTGATACATACTACGTACATATTCTGTGCGTTTTTGTTGTAATTGTTGAGCGCCACTTCTCTTTTTGTGCTTATCTTTCTCTCACTGTTTTTAACATCTTTTGAGCAGCTTTTTACTAAGTGTTGATCATCTTGGGGATCTCTCGGTGGTCTCTGATGCAATAGTAAATTTAATCATATGCACTCCATATGATAGAAGCACTTTATCTGTTATTGTTGTATTTAACATGGATTTGAAATATGCAGGTCCCAGGCTTGTTACAGTCATCACCGTCAGCACAAAGTTGGTTGAGTACGCAAAATAGCTCATCTGGTCTTATTGTTAAAAGGACAATCAGAGTTGAGATACCTGTTGAAAAATATCCTAATGTATGGGTGAAGAACTGTCTATCCTATTAAAAGTCTATTCTTTGCATTATCTGATATTGGCTGAAATTTATTGCAGTACAACTTTGTTGGTCGACTCCTAGGCCCAAGAGGGAACTCTCTGAAGCGTGTAGAGGCTATTACAGAGTGTCGAGTTTTGATTCGAGGACGTGGTAGCATTAAGGATCCAGCTAGAGTAAGAATGAATGTTCATTATGTGTCATAAATGTAACATGATTAATTAGCCAGTCGTTTGCACCCATAGAAAAATATTGCATTATAATGTTGAAAGCGGATAAGATATTTTACTGTCATTTAACACCAGGCATTGATGTACTTATGATATTCTGAGATCCATGTGGTTCCTTGTGTGCATAACTTGTTTTTTTTTTTTTAAATCATTATGACTTGGTTTATCAACCCATCTCATCTAGATGTATGCTAAGTAAATGACAGTATGTTAAGCCAAACATATTAATCTATACCGTTTAATGTTTTTAATATGTTTCAGTTGGCTAATTAGGTTTTTCTGTTAGGTCTGGAGATCACAAGCTTGAGTTGTATTAATTATATTTTGCAGGAAGAAATGATGAGAGGGAAACCTGGGTATGAGCACCTGAATGAACCTCTGCATATTCTAGTTGAGGCAGAATTACCCGTTGAAATAATAGATGATCGCCTGATGCAAGCCCGAGATATACTTGCGGATTTGCTTAAGCCTGTGGTACCAGCACCTGTCCTTTGTTATTAGCAGCAGGGGTACACATCCTTACAGAGGATATTGTTTGTAGTAACGATTTCAATTTCTTTTTGTCCTTTCAGGATGAATCTCATGATTTTTACAAGAAACAGCAGCTTCGGGAATTAGCAATGCTCAATGGCACGCTTCGCGAGGAAGGTTCTCCTATGTCTGGGTCCATATCGCCATTCCATAACAGCCTGGGCATGAAGAGAGCTAAGACCAGGGGGTAGATTCGTCAATGATGAGAAAGATGGTCTGTGAGCTTATAAGTTAAATTTCTGCAAGTAAATAACGCTTGCCAACGAGTCACAGGTGTTGCTGTGTCAACCAATGCTCTGAACCACCGTTCGGGGCACTGGCACCATAGCACGCCCGGTTCTAGCTTGTTTCTATGTGCTGTGTGTTTATATTCTGTTTGGGGGAAGTTTAAAAGGATGGTAGAGAGCACGTAGGAAAGGTCCAAATGAGTTTGGGGTTTTCCGTTTAATTTTTGTTTGTGTCGTCACTTGAGCAGTTTTTTTTTGGATATCTAATCCAACCTGTCTGTATAATATATTATATTATATAGGTTATCTATTACTACCAGACTTGCCATGACAGTTTTGATATGGTGGTGGAATTCTTCATGAGGAACATGATGATGGGTATGGTTTGTACCAAAACATGTGAGGCAGATAATGATCCTATGTATGGGTGACATTTTGTAATATGGAATGTAGATCATAGCTTTGTGAAATGCATTCTTTGTTCATGCTAAAGCGCTGTCTCCCGTTACTTTATATGGTCCTTTACACAACCCTCCTCTACCAAAGTTTGGAATCGGCTAAGAATTAGGAGTTGATAGAGCATTCAATGAAAAATTGAAAAGAAAATTCAATAAAATTATTAAGTAAGGTTTTTTGGTTAATTTATTTAAAGATTTGATTATTAATAAGTTACTATGATACTGTATAATTTATGTAGTGTCATCTAATTAGATTAGGCTTATTGTTGATGATATATATTGTGCTTGCGTCCTTTTCTTGTTATTTGCATTGAGATAATAGCTATTTCATGGATTCTTACTTTTGTACACTTTCTTGGCCAATTGTTGAGTGCCTTCTCTCAGAAAAACTTTTCATCAGGCTTTGTTGTGTCCTTTGGTCAAATTATGTTGACAATGGAATGCAGGTCAAATCTATTATAACCATTTTTTATATCATTTTATTATAATTAAACAATAATAATGCTTATATTTAATTTACCACATTTGACAATTTGTGCAGAAAATAAGCAATATAGAATGGTTTAAAATGACATAGGTTGTTTATTTATGCTTGAATAAACAGTGACTTTTTTAATGGTTTAGAGATTTTATGAAAAGAGATTTATTTTATTTTTATAGAGCTTTTATTAAAAGCAGAAATTATTTAGTGGCAACTATAAAGAAGTTATTATTATTTAATAGTCTTTAGATAATATCTTCTAGTATCTCTGTTCATAGAAAAATATTTATTATTTATTTTTAAATTTTGCGATATTTTCGCATATCTATGTCATGTACTTCTATAACATTCACTTTGAATTTGATTACTTTTAAAAGCTTTTCTAAATAATCAGAAATTTGCCTTTTTAAAAAATCTGATTATTTTTAACATTTGAAGCCAACATTGTAAAATTTCGTAAAAAGAGACTTTTTATCAAAAAAATAAATTATTTTTCCCATAAAAAAACTTAAACAAACATTTGCAGCATAACCTTTACCTATGAACTTGAAGAGCCATATTAACTAATAAAACCAATTGTTCTTATTGCCACATGTGCCATCTAAAAACTATGTTATTAAGCTTAATTTTAACGTTGGATTTTTTTTTTTTTAATTTCCTAAAAACCAAATTTTACCTTTGGTCCGGTTTCTTTAACCTTGATTATTATTATTATTAGACTTAAATACATAAAATCATTTTGAATTTTATGTCAGTTGTGTATAACCTCTCAAATTTTTAAAAATTTAAATAAAAAACTTTAATATTTTATACTTTAATTAATAAGCCCTTACTATTGAAATTAACAATTTTTATCATATCATAATTTTATATTTTTTATCAAGTATCATATTATTTAAAAAATAATATTTAATAATTTAAATATATAATTTTAAGTAGTTTAAATTTTTTATTTAAATATAATTAAATAAATATTTTAAATATTTAAAAAATATTTTAAATTTGTAAGTAATATTTAAATATTTAAAAAAATTAAAATTATATATGAAGTATCACATGTTATTTTTTAAATAACATGATACTTCACATACAAACATTTCTTAAAATTTAGTTTTTTTAAAATTATATGTGAAGTATCAAAATGTATTAGGAAAAAGACAATAAAAGATATTTTAAAATTCAAAAAGATAAAAAAGCCTCTGAATTTCAAAAAAGATAGATTGGGCAAGAGGCTCAATCTGTTATTTATAAATTCCTGTGCAGAATTACAAATACCATTAGCAGAGTTGTAAATACTATTATAAAAATTGTAAATGTAACTAGGGGACTCATAAGGAAATATATGTGCTTAGCAAAAAAGAGAGAGAGAACCAAACATAGCATTCAAGAAGCCAACCAATTTGATATGGTAACATTTAAAGAGGTATCTTCTTTTAACATGAAATTGAGTTCTTACACCTTTAAAACTAGCTACAAACTTCAGGAATGAAGATTTAATTTCTTTTTTCTTCTTTTTTTTCAAGAAAAAAAATCAGTGTAGCAACTTGGACTTTTTATTGCAGCTGAAAAACAAAAAGCCCTTTTCTGAAGGAAATTGCTTGGTCCGACACACTTTGCAACCATTAACACTAAATGCAGAACTAACATGTTTTATAGATTACAGAATTCAAGACTCATTTGTCTTCTTCACTGTCTTCCTCATCTTCAACTTCATCAATTCCAACCCAACGGGTAAATGCAAAAAGAAACTCCTTAAAGCTCACCATTCCATTATTATCCCAGTCCATCTCTTCTGCGGAATTTTGCAGATATTAGAAAAATAATTAGTTAGCAGTGAATAATTCTTTTAAAAAAGTAAGACAGATAGATTAGCTTAGGAAAATTTTTCAAGTCTAAAAAATACGAGTAGACCAAAGCAAGTCAAACACACATTTTAGTAAAACCATGAGTTGTGACATGTTTGCATAGTTTATTCAAGACTAGCTTAATTAGTCTATCTATAGTAAAGCCCAAGTTTGCCAAAGAATCTTTCTTTGCAAACAAGCCAGTGAAGTAAAATTGTACCGCGGGCATGTAAGAAGAAACTTGTATGTCCATTCTGTTCATTGTTTAGCTGCACAAGAAACTAAGTATTTTCTAACCCTTCAATAGGTTAGACTTGATGCATGACCAGGGGATATACCAGCTCTAGCTGATTGTACTTTCACGATGATATATAATTCTTGGAAACAGCCACTCCGAGTGCGAGAGGTAAGGCTGTATATATTTGTCTTCCTCCTAGACCCTACTTGGTAGGATCCTTGTGCACTGTGCTGCCACTTTTTTTTTTCCCTTAATGATTGTATGGTTTGAAGCGTAGAAATATAACAGATACACAGGCAACCACTCTAGACGTTTTTACACAAGAATTTTAAGGTACTACTACCGCTAAGTACCTAGAACTTTAAATGTTTCCTCTTCAGACGTTTGACAATGTGTCTTATAATCTTAGCTTGATGACTGAATGAAACTTAATAAATTCTTAGTCAGTTATCAACTGAGAGCCTCCTTCGTTCTGGTACAAGAATATGAATCCCTCACAGTACTATCATATGATGCATGAGAGATATGCAGACATGGATGCCTCTTGAGTTTATATGTATATATGTAAGATTTTTCTTTGGTGTTAATAGAAATTTCAGTTTGCACATGAAAGAACACACAGAGTGAAAAAACTAACCAAATCTTTTCATGGCTATTCTTCCAGATGAACGCTCTCCTGATGTAGTTTCATTTATAGCTGCAACCATCTCATTTTTGCTGACATAACCATCCTTGTTTTTGTCCAAGAATACAAATGTATCAACCAAAGTCTCGAATGTAGCCTCCAGATTTGGCATCCCGATTCGTGATTTCTAGAGAAGTCACGTGGTCCAAGATGGAATGTAGCAAAAAAAACATATAATCTCATTGCTTATGATTATAATTATCATTCAAATAAAACAGGGAAGCCTAGTGTGACATCATCCATTTATATGACCTCTAAATTCAGATTTCATTGCTAAAGATTTCTAAGCTCGTAACCACTATACCTAGCCAATGATATTTTCTGTTCCACGAGTTTAGAAGATTATTAGGTCATTCCATGAAAAACTTCAGATTTATTCCTACCCACAACAAATAAACACATACAGATAGATTTCTACCTTCTATAGGATAATGTCATAATGAGAAATAAGTTATTCCGAAGAAAGTCATGAATCAGAAAGAAGGTAAATACCAGAAAATTTTCCCAGAACAAATGGAAATGAAAGTGTTCCTCATGCTAATAGATTCTTCTCAGTTCCTTGAAGTAAAATGCGATATAACTATAATAAACGATGTAAACATTAAACATGTCATACAAAACCTGGGATGTACTTAAAAAGAACAGATCATACAAGTACACCTTACCAAAAATATACTTTTTTTTAAGAAAGTTGCATTATGTAGATAGCGGCAGATGGCAGAGTAAAGAAACTTAAATAGCATAAAGAATTCATTAAAGGATACAGTTAGAAGGGCAACTGGATCATCCTTGAAAAGGTAGACAAGGCAGAGAAGCACAATAAACTCATTGAACTTCATTCCCATATCATCATTAATGTCACATGCTTCAAAAAGATCATTGATCTCCTCCTCGGTGAAAGAAATATCTAGCTTACTGAAGCATTTTTTCAGCTCTTCTTGATCTATTACCCCATTTGAGTCCTCATCTATTCAAAAATCCATAAGCACACACCTGTTAGCCACTATAAAAGGATAAATTAAGCATGTTTCTGTGTGTACGCACTGGTGATACAAACAGTGAATTAGTGAATGTTTTAAACACTGTCAAAAACTTAGGCTATGCATAATAAATTGAAGTTCAAGACAGAAGGACAACACTTTGCTTTCCATTTACTTAGCCATGACATGTTGGCGTATACTTTCACAGAGATATAATATATCAATAACATGCTCCTGCTAGATGATATTCTCAGCTAATTTATTATAACTAACCACCTGTTTAGCAAAAGCATAAACATGAAGTGGAAACCTACCAAATTGCTCAAATATAGATTTGCATTTTCTTAGATTGCCATCAATTTTTGGGAACTTCAAGATTATAGTGTTAAATGATCTCATGGAACTTCCTCGATATGCCCTCCGCCGCATGGCGTCGACCATTTTAGCTTCGATCTTGGTTTCTGGCAACCAAACCCTTCTTGATGACTCTTCTTTTCCTAATACACCTCCCATTACCAGTCAGCAAAACAAGCAAGGATTCAGGCAAGAGCCTTAGGTACCTGGATAAAACATGCAACAGAAAATATTCAGATATTACACAACATGGATATGCTGAAGCCTTAAATTGCACTACATATAGGAATAACAAGTAGCAACTTGATTAATCTCTCTCACACACTCAAAATAGAACTATTTTACAGTGAGTTTCTTTTGAGGTCTAACTTCAGAAACAAGGCCATTTTGAGAATTTAAGCCTTGACATAACAGCGACTTTTGTGAAACCAAAAGCACCTTTAAAACTCAAATGTCTAGGGATATAAAGTGGTGATAACGATTGGAAAGCAGAAAATCAATCAAAAATCAACCCATAGGCTCAATATTGAGAGAATATTACATATGGTGTTGTAGGTAACTTCATAAAGCTTTAGGCCCTTGAGAATCTATTGAGTCTCTCTCTCTCTCTACACTCCGCTATAGTGCAAACCAGTTACCTGCCAGCAATGATACTAAGTGCCAAGTGTAATCAAAATTTGAAGCCAATCATGAACTTTTAAATTCCCAGATGCTTTCTAAGAGCTTTTAATATATCAGTTTTCCACCTCTCAACCTCAGCTTTTCCATATCACTTAAGACGTTTCAGGGGACAAGAAACATCAACATTCAACGGTATGGACAGCTAAATTAGGGATTCACGTATCGTTTTTTTTTTTACTGTATTATTATGGTAAACGATATTACGTGCTTTATGTTGATGTAGCTGACCATTTTATAGGACATACAACCTTCACCATATCAGAATCAAATGCATCAATGAATACTAGATATGGAATGAAAACAAGCCCAATCCTTCAAATTTGCATTGAATGGAATCCTAGTTGAAAAGGAAAAACTGGCCCACAATAAAATCAATTTCATAAGCAACAAAAAAAAAAACAAGGAGAAAGACATGAGAATTCAAACTTTACCCAGCAGCAGAAGAGAAAGAAGAACAAGTATGAGAAAGAGAAAGAAGCAGGATTTGAGCAAGCCTCTGAGAATGAAAACTGAACGCGATAAGCAGCAACAACAGATAGATAGATATAGAAGATATATCAGATATACCCAGAAAGAAAGAATTCAAATTTGGGGTTGTGCTGGTGGAGAGATTGCAGAGAATGGGATTGTTGAGATGAAGAATGAAAATGGCAAAGTTAGGAAAGAGAAGGGTTATTTGTTAATTGGAAGAGTCAAGGCCCTTCACCTTCATGTGTGTGAAGCTATGTTTGTGGGGTGCCCACCACGTATTGTCGCTGCGCTCGGTCTAAGCGCATCATCTTCATCTGCCTTGCTCTTATAATATTGCGCCACCAAGTGCCGACTACTGCACCCCACGAATAGGAAATTAAGAAATTCTATTCCATCACTCTTATATATATCTTCTTTTTTCTCTTCTCTCTGCAATTTCCAAAGTCTTAATCTAGTCATTGTCCCCAAAAACAAATCTTAATTTTTGTAATTTATTTATTTCCCTTTTATTTTTAAAAAGAATTTAATAACTAAAAATCCTTACAAATAAACAGTATAAAATTGTTATTATTCTTATCTATAACTTATCATTACATACTATTTAATAGTCATTAGATATTAGAATAATTAGTTTATTTCTTTAGAACTTTATAATTATTATACTTTTTCTAACTAATGTTACTATAGTATTATAGACCAATCCAAGTTAACTGTTAGATTAGTGAATCGGTGAACCAGTCTCTTAGTTAATTTGGTTAAGAGTTTTAGACAGATTAATCATTAAATTAATATTTTTGTCCCCTCTCTCCTAAGCCTGAAACAAAGTCATTTTGAATAAAAAAGAAAAGAAAAATGGCAATATATTATATTTATGCTTTAATAACTATTTTTTAATATGTGTTGTTTATACATAAATGTTCTACTCCCCGGTCTTAATTATAATAGCTAGTTAACTTTTTTGAATAGATTAAAAAAACTAAATAAATAAGTTAATTATATTTAAATCTAACCTCTCAAGATAAATTCATATTATATACTGTTCAATCTACTCAAACAATCAATTAGTTCTTATATTAGTTATAATTAATTGATTTATTTAACTTTATATATCTATATAAAAAATTAATTAACTTTTATAATTAGGATTAGAGATAGTTTTTACTTATGAATTAATAACCTTTTTATGTAAATATTACTTTTTCCAAAGTTATATATAAATTATTTTACATATTTTTATTAAATTATTATATTATTTAAATCATAATTGACTTGACATCATGTCTCAATTTAATTATTAGTCTAGTTTTTAATATCTTAATACTAGCATTAAGATTGAAATCCGACAAGAGCAATACTACATCTAAATATTAAATATAAGATATTTATTGGAGTGTTTTAGGGAAGCATGAGAGATAAATTTAATATTCATAAAAAAATGTCAACCGTTAATTGATGATACTTTTTTTTTAAAAAAAAATTACTTTATATTTTGCATAAATTGAATTGATTTAACTAACTTTATAGGCATGAACAAGGCAAGTGTTAGTGTTTTATATTTGAGATTAAAAGTAGTAACAATTATCTATCAACAATAACTAAAAAGTGGTTTGAAGCATGTTCAACTTTTTTAAGTGACATTTCAAGTTTTGTAACTTAACCCAAATTAATCCATTGGTAATTTGGTATATAAAAGAAAGTTATGCATAGACTTAATGGTTGGTGGGTGTGTACAAACTATAATTTTTTCTCTAATTTGAGCTCTAATTTTTCTATTTACTCTTTTAACCCCACTTCTCTAATTTTTTTTAAATTTATCCAATAAATTTTTTTTCTCTCCCTTTCTTTTTAAATCCCTCTCACCAAACAGCGTTTTGAGGGTCTGAAAGGTGCTTAAGAGACAAATTAATTAATGTTGGCAGCATCATTAGTCATCCCGACCTTTTTGTTGTATTCAAATTCACAAGGTTCATGTGTGTATGCACACACACACACATATATATATATATATATATATATAAGAGAAAGTGAATCCCTTTCTAAATTGTGCGTTGGATATTCTTATGTATGCCTTGTGTGATTGGAGAGAAAATTGAAAAAGAAAAGAAAGTGATTGGTTTGAGGAATGTGCTTCTTGTGAGGTAAGAACTTATCATTTGTCAACACAATATCCTATGATGATAATCTATGACCGACACAAAACTGAATTAATCATTAAAAAACACTTTGCCATTATCCTTTCTTTTCTCATTTCCAACGCCATTATCCTTTCCATCAAGAGGATTTCTCTCAATTCTTGGGTGAGCAAAGTTACTCTCTGATTATGGGAAAATGCCTTATAACTAACTTTAAAGGGAAATTTTATCCAACTGATATAAAACCAATAATATTATATAATAGTAAATATTTGGTTTTAAAGTTAAAGGGACAACTTAAAAGAGTATAAAATTGGGACAAAAGAGATTAATGTATAATTATATAAAAAAAATCATAATAAACATATATATATATATATATAAAGTTGGTGTGATATCTATTAAATAAAAAATTGTGTAAAATTATTTAAAGTAATTCGGATATATATAGAGAATGTTATCTGACAAACTAGTGAAAATAATAAATTCTAATATAATAGTTGTTAAAAACAAATTTAAAGTGGTTGAAAAATAGAAGAGATGTCACTTCGGGAAAAAAAAACAGTCATTCAACTATCATATTTAATGTCCAGACAAACTAAATTAACAGCAAATTGAAATTGATATTGATATTGATGCGTTAAACTTAGTTGCAAGCAGTATTATAGGAAATGTTAACATGAGCTTGAGTTAAAACCCAAGTTAACATGTTAGAGTAATATTGAATAGTGAAAAACCAAGTTTCCAAAAGGTAACTTGTGGACATGTTAATAGTTAGATGGAAAAATTATTATGTAGGATCTAATCCATTAAATTTTTATGATTAGATTCAAGGATCTCTCTGCTCAATTACATGAGATACTAACCTTATATCAAAACTTTATTTCTTAAGAGGTTTTAAAATTTTTATAAGAAAATCATATCTATGTATAAAATTTATAAAAAGCTAGTTAGGTTGCAAATGGTAGTTGACTATATTTTTTCTTAAAAAAATTCTGATCGGCTTGTGTTTGATTCTTTTTTTTATATATAAAGAAAAGCTTGGATGAGTTAGATTATGGGGTTCACTAGAATTATGACATGTCTTAGAGTTTGAAAAGCGCTTATAGAGATTTCTGTGTTTGATTCTATGCATACCAAAAAGGTTACTAATAATTTTTTTGACAAAAAAAATTTAAGTGGGTTGAGTCTCGGGACTCATCAGAATTAAAGTATACCTCTAGATTCAAAGAGCGCTTATAAATATACTTACAGATCACCCACTAACAAGGTCCTCATATCGATAGTAGGATTTAAACTTATGACCTTACAGGTTATGAGTTAACTTCTTACAAATTTGATTAACTTTTGTTAGGAGAAGGGTGCTTTTTTATTTTGGTACAAGAATTTTTAGAAAGGGGTTAGACTCACCCACTATCTAAGGGTAGAGCCAAATCTCCATTCCCCCTAGGTCATACCAATGTCGGGCAGGGCGAGCCGTCTATTACCCTCAGGCATAAACCTATGCACCCAAAAGTTATGATGCATCTCTAAGCGCCGCGACTGGAACCACAATAAAGTAGTACTCCCTAGGGATCGAACACATTCTAAATAATTGTATGTTTTATCTCTTCACTAGTTGAACACACAGACGATAGGTTAGAAGAAGGTACTAATTTTGATGAAAAGATTTTCCTACTTACCAAGTGAATTCAAATAGTCCTACTAGAGACTAAGCCCAACTCAACATGGATCCTGTGATTAAAAAGCATAGAAATGGGCCAATCCAAGATTAAGCCCAACTCTAGATGGGCCAATCCATGTTGGATTAATTGTAGGTTTGATAGCTTTTTTTATTTTTTTTTATTATGGTTTCAAAGCTCATTATGGTGATGCTCATTAAGGAAATGATAAGTATGGGTTCAATTGGTGAAGTGATGAGATATACGATCATTTGGAACGTATTCGATCTAATAAACTTTAATATTTTCTAAAATTATATTAGAATATTATATAAAAATAAATAAACTTAAAATGTTAAAATTTGATCTAGACAACTCACAATTGTAAATGGACTGAAAATAAAAAATAATAATTTTATAAAATGTTAAATCTCCGCCATTTATTTTTGGATCCAATAAGAGACGATGAGATAAGGAGAAGAAAAGGAGAAAGAGATTAAGGAGAATAACCAAATCCGAATTAAATCGTTTTTGAAACGAGAGGTATGGAAAAAGTTTACACACATTGAATTCAAAAAAAAAAAAGATAAGGTTAATGGAAAGAGGAGAAAATAGTCCTATAATTCCTTATATTATTTTTATTATAAAATTTAATATAGTATTGATATTAGTTTTAAATATAAAATATATTTCATATATTTATTAATTTTTTTAAATTATCTATATTTATACTATTTTCACAATAAGTAAGCACGAGAGTGAGGGAGGAATTAAGAGAAATGATTAAAATATTTTAAACAAAATATCTCATAATAACTAATTCAACTAACTACCTTAATATAATTAAATTAGTTAAATAAGTCTTATATTAAGGATCTGAAAATATTATTTTTCAATTTCAATTAAAAATACTTTAATTTTATAGCATCCAACCTCGATTTAATATAATTTATTTCCTACATGTATGCTATTTTTTGTAAAAGTACATGTAATTAAGGGTCTGTTTGGATAGGATTTTAAAAAAGTACTTATGAAAAAAAAAAAGGCTTATGGACAACTTATGGAAAAGGGTTTTTAGAGAAGAGTTTATGAAAAAAAAATGGTTTTGAATAAATAGGTGTTTGGATAGTTATTTTTAGAATGACTTTTTATGGTAGTAAATTACCAAAAAGGGTATGATTTGATTTAAAGTAAGAGAGATGAGAGAGGTAGAGAGAGGAGAGAGGGTAGAGGAGAGAGGAGAGAGGGTGTAAGAAAAAGTAGAGATAAAGGAAGAGAGAGGAGAGGGGAGAGGGGTAGGGATGAGAGAGGAGAGAGGGTGTAAGAAAAAGTATGGGTAATATAGTAATTGGATAGTCCATAAGCTCTTTTACTGTTGAAAAAGCTATTTTAAATAGCTTATTTAAAACCATGGTTTTAAACCATGGTTTTGCCCAAAAGCACTTATGGACAAATAAACCTGTTTGTTTTAAAATTTTTCCAAACCAAGGTTTTGCTCAGAAAGACTTATAAAACCTTGGTTTGGGTGTGTTCCAAACACACCCTAAGAGTTATTGAATGACATTCGAATATTTTTTTAATTCAATTAAAAATAACTCTCTTAGCATAAATTATTTTCAAGGTTCAAATCTTTAACGGTATTAAAAAAGGAAGTCATTTTCACATGGTTGGCTAATATATTTAATCTAAAATTTGTTTAACATCAATTTATCAATAATAATATAAATTATAAAACATAAAAAATGTAAGAAAGCAAAGTGTTCATGAGTCAAGAAGAGTTTGACTCATCTCATAATGAATACAAATAGAGTCGATGATACTTTATTCTAAATTTTCTCAAATATAAAATTACCTTCAATTACCCAATCAAACAATATCAATTTTTCTAAATTTGTCATATGTCCTATAAAATTTACTTAGTAGATTCAGAATATTTAACATTAAATTTTTCAATAATATAACTTATTTTATTTTTAAATTTTAATCCTCTTTCGTATAAAAAAAATAATATCATTTTTTCAATCACGCACACAGTCAATAAAGAAAGAAAGAGATACATAAATATTTAATATATTTTTTATTTTTATCTTAAAAGTATATATCTCTCATTATTTTCTTTCATTTATTCTATTTGGACTCTTTTTTTAACCCATTTTCTTTTCCACCTACTCTTTCTTTAAATAAGTATTTTGAAAAAATAAATTATATTATTTATATATTTATTATTTTTAATTAATTTTTTAAATTAAGTAATTTAATTATTTAAAGTTTATAAAAAGAATTGAAGGAGTAACTTTTCAGATAACTTATATTATAGAACAATGATTTCTTATATCATTGTAGTCTTTATTATAAGTTATTTATAAAAAAAATTAGTTATAAATATATGTGTTTAAATTATAGTTTTTCAATTTTATTTTTATATAATTCTCATTAAAAAAAGAGAAAGAGAAGATAGAAGAATAATTTGTAAATATATAGAGAGAGATATTTTTAATAAGAAAGCTTTAAAAATCCTATTAATTCAATAATGTAAGAATGAGGTACAAATAAATTATAATAAGAATCTGACTGATAAAAATAGTTTTATATTTTAGACTAAAATAAGTATATACTACTCCGGTCTTTAATATATAAACTAGTTAATTTTTTTGTATTGATTAAAGAACCTAAGTAAATCAGTTAATTATGACTAATAAAAAAATTAATTGATTAATTTAAATAAATTTATATATTATAATATATTATATAAATTTATTTAAAACATTGAATTTAATTATAATTAATTTATTTATTTTATTTTTTATTTTTTTAAAAAAAATTAACTGCCCCCTTTTTATATTAAGGATTTACCAGTAAAAAATAAGAGCGAAGTGTGTTTAGAATTACCAGGTAAACCCAGTGCGTGGCAGAGTGAGAGTGCCGGGAAGCACAAAGTTTCAGCTACAAACGGCCTCACGCCTTACTTCCTCCCTCTCCTACATATCACGCCTCCCCCAACGTACCTTCCACCTCCACACGCAAACGCTACTACCCCTTCCCTTATAATTACTCTTTGCCCCACCCCTTCTCCGTTTCCCAATCAACGCGCATAGCCCCCTCAAACCCTAGTCACAGGTTCCTCCGATTCTCTCCCTCTATCTTTCCCTTGATTCCTCTCTTCATCCGATTTTAATGTGTATTACTACTCTTGCGTTTCACGATTCGCTTTCTTCCGATTCTAACTTCGATTCTTGTTCTTTTCTCCTTTGGTTTTGCGATTATGATTAGAGTTGTTTATCTGGAACAGATTAAGAGTTGGAGGCTGTGAAATTATATGTGGCTGTCCTGTCTCTGGTCTTAGATATTTTGTTCCTCAGTAAAAAAAAAATTGATTCTTTTTTTGTGAATTGATCCTCTCTTTTTTTTTCCTGCTAGAAGCGATTTTACTTGCTTGTACATAAATACACATACGGTTGTTAGCTATTTGACTGGTCGATAGTAGCTAGTTAGGGGTAGATGGATTGAAAGTTCCTCTGCGTGTATTAGTGATTAAATCGGCGCATTATGAAAGACTATTGTAATGTGGAGTATTTTCATCCTATTGCTCGTTTTGTTGTTGTTCTAACTATTGGACGAGTCTCCAAAACATTTAATAAATAAATTAACTAAGGGGAAGCAAAGAAAGAATTAGCTAGCAACGTAGAACCTTAGTGTTCTGTTCAGACTTAACTGAAAATTTGCATTCTTGTTATATTCATATCCTTTAGCAAATATAGCTTGTGGTTGTGGATATTAGCCCATAATTCTTGAGAAGGTACTGATTTTTGGCCCGTGATGGTCACTGTCATTAATACTTTTGTATTCTTCCGAATTTTTCTTATGCTGTATGATTTAATCAACTGCGACATATGCTCCCAATCACCAATTTTGTCATTCTTAAGTAAATGTTTTGCTTACAGTGAACCTTGATCAATGGCTTCAAAACGGATCAACAAGGAATTGAAGGATCTACAGAAAGACCCTCCTGCGTCTTGTAGCGCTGGTTTGTGCTCTTTTCTTCCAGTTTCCTTTGTTTTTCCTTCAAAAGATTAGGTTTAGGCATGCATCAATTGAATGAACGGAACACTACATGCAAAGAGCAATCGATGAAAGCATTATGGTTGATGCTTTGCAGGAATATGGTTACTTCCATTCTGAACTTGGAATGTTCAAAAAAGTTATGCATTACATTGTTGCACTTGTGTGCATAAATGCGTCTAACATGCTTATATATGCTAATAATTACCTAGCTCCATTTGTCATGAACAAGTTTCTTAAATTAGATTATATACCCAACATACATGAACATGTCCTGCACCATGAACACTATATTACAAAACCTGAAGGAAATTTGATTTTGGTGGTGTAATTTGTTTTCAATGCTCAGGCCCGTTTGCTGATGACATGTTCCATTGGCAAGCTACAATAATGGGCCCCTCTGAGAGCCCATTTGCTGGAGGTGTGTTTCTTGTATCAATTCACTTCCCTCCAGATTATCCCTTCAAACCACCCAAGGTAATCCAAAACCTGATTCATGTGTATTACATTTCATTGTAATCCTTTCTTGGTAATATGATCACTTTTGTATTTTCTACATTGAGTTGCTTTAATATTCACACTATTAGATAAATCCATAAAGCAATAAGGTTGACTAGGATTGGTGAACAATCCTAGAAGTTGTGAGCTGAATCACCGGTTAAACAAAAAGTTCATGGAAGTCTAGTTATAGTTTGAATAGTCTAATTCTGGCTGCTAGAATGACTTGCTACAGTGTTGTCACTAACTTCATATCTAGTTAGTTATCATTTCAAACTTAATGGCAATTCATTTATCAACATTGTGATTTTGAGAAAGTATATCAGGGTTTCCAGTGATCAGGGCTAGCATTTGACCAATGTAGGTCGCTTTTCCCAATATATATTGATGTTGTTGGTCACAATTGGGCACTTGTGCTCTGAACCATTTTAATTTCCTAGTCGTGGGAATGGTTTGTGTAACATCCATCATTACATTTCAGGTTTCCTTCCGCACAAAGGTTTTTCACCCAAACATCAATAGTAATGGCAGTATTTGCCTTGACATCCTCAAAGAGCAATGGAGCCCTGCCCTCACAATATCCAAGGTGAAGTCTTTTCTTTTATTTTACTTGCCCCCTTGAAATTTCTTCCATTTATACATGGGATGACTCTGCCATTTTTTATCACTATTTATTCTTGGGAAAATTAATTATTTGATCCCTATAATTTCAACTCGATTACAACTCACTTCCAGTCCCTAAGTTTAAGCTATTTTATCAGAACTAGAAATTTATTGCAAAGCTAATTGCCTTGTGGCCAAGTGTTATGAAAGCTGCTTTGTAAGTGAGAGGTCATGGGTTTGATTCCACTTATAATTTCAAGCCGTTAGTGCTTGCACCTTTAATTCGAAGAAAAAGAAAGAAATTTTTGGCAAAATTATCAGAACAACTGGTCAGGTTTGTAGAAAATTTTGGTGTAAGCTGAGAGAATGGGATTTTGCAGGTGCTTCTGTCCATTTGCTCTCTGCTGACAGATCCCAACCCAGATGATCCTCTGGTACCTGAGATTGCTCACATGTACAAAACTGACAAAGCCAAGTATGAGGCAACTGCTCGATCATGGACCCAGAAATATGCCATGGGCTAAGGTTCTCTGGTTGATTTGCGAGATAGATATCTATCTTGCGCAATCCCTACCGTTATATATTTAGTAAATAAAAGTGTTGAATTGTGGATGTAAGCAAAGCATGAAACTATAATAGTATGGTTTGTATTTTTGAATTGGTACTTAATCTTGCAAAATCAGCAACAGGTATTTTATAGTGGCTTGAAAAGTTTATGGACAAAAGTGTCTGTATATGCTACATATTATCCTGCATGTTTTACCTTATAGTCTCTTCTATTCTATCTATAAGCACATGTATTCTCCCATTATATGCCACCGTTTTTGTCCATACAAAATTTGGCTTGGTTTGAGAATTTTTATTTTTTTTTTTGCCAGCTAAATGTAACATGAGATCACGTACCTTTATCTATGCAGTGCATGCTTGAATTGGTGTTTTAAAGATCAATTTGGTTTTTTAATCATAATTTTAAAATTTACGAGATAAGTATATGAGAAGTTTTCTCATCCAAATAAGCATGCATTCAGTAAATGTGCAAAAAGAATAGGGTCAATATAATATTATGCTCATTTTTGTTTTTATAAATTTTAAACTATAAATTTTAGTCTTTTAATTATTTTTAGTTTAAAATAGTATACTCTACAATTTAATAAAAATATGGACTATTTTATCTTTTAAGCTATAAGAGTTGAAATTTGTATAAATTTAAAAGATTAAAGATTTTATTAACCTAAAAGAATATTACTATGATGAGTGTTGTTAAATGTTATGATGAATATAAAATTCCTATTCAATGACAATAAATATGTTAATGTTAATTTAAGAAAACAAATTCCCAAATTTGTAACCCCTTAAGTTTTAAACGTCCTTACTTATTGGAATGAACAAGTCTTAAAATATCTACCCTCATTAAGTGTCACTGTCCTCATTCATATCCCAATTTTGTTTTTTATGATATATGATTCAATTAGAACGTTAAGGCCTATAAAGCCCATCAAGGCCCAAGCATCCGTGAGTATTCTCAATTGTGGATACTCTTCCTCTTCTCAGATCATATCTTTTTTTTTTTGTTAAAAAAAAAATTAAGATGAATTCAGCACCTGACCCCAACTAAAACTAGGGTACAATCCTAGGACTCAGAGAGCATTTATAGATAATTAATCGCCTACTAAAGGAATTCTCACAATGACAGCGAAAATCGAACTCGCATTCTTATAAAATACGAGCCCATTCTTTATTACATGTGACAACATAATCTTTATTTATAGGATCTCAAAACTAAAGACTAACCTAAGTGCCCGATTGGTTCAAAGAATAATAGGGCATGTAATGGTAAGAAATGTAATAGAGTTTTATATTTTATCTAAAAAATAAAAAATATGTGAAATGATCTTTTTAACTCTAATAAGACCAAAAATTGAGAGTACAAAATAAATGTCGAAATATTGATTAGGAGGGTATAGATGTCCATACGTCGATTTATGTAATATAGAATTAAAACTATATGACCAAAGTTCTATAATAGGGATTACTTGATCATGAACAATAATTTAAAATAAAAAATTAGATTTCTAAATTATTTCCCGCTAGATGATTATAAATAGGCAAAAGGAAAAAATTATCACATATTAAATCAAATAACTTGATCATGTTCCTTTTCTTTTGGGGATTTAGGATATTATACTTATATGTCTTCGTTAAAATAGCTTTTATTTCATTAATTTATTTAAGTTAAGCATTCTTTTATTTATTTTTAAAAAACAAAGAAACTGACTGATTTCTTATGCTACATACA
This sequence comes from Leucaena leucocephala, assembly GCA_037074615.1. Taxonomy (NCBI): domain Eukaryota; kingdom Viridiplantae; phylum Streptophyta; class Magnoliopsida; order Fabales; family Fabaceae; genus Leucaena; species Leucaena leucocephala. The sequence continues at coordinate 10,149,819 of CM073540.1, read as the reverse complement.
ATGCTTGATATGCAGGACCATTAAGGTTCTTTAAAGATTTGGTTTTGTTTGCTCAAATCCTTTTTTTTTTACCCGATTCACCGGAGTTTTACCCCTACTATATTCAGATCTGACTCGTGTCGCACACCTGGCTATAGTGGGTGGGTCTCCCAACGAAAATTTTCTGCACATGCTAAGGCTCAAATTCGAGACTTCGCTTAAACGATACTGAATCACTTATCACTCAGACAAACCCCGTTGATAAATTCTTTTCTTTTTAAACATGAACCAAATTGCTCTATTTGGGAATGTCTAAAAGCAAACCAGACCTCATTGTTGATCATTTTTTTTGTTGGTTTTTGTAAGTTTTGGTTTTGTTCAATTTGGTACGACCAACTTTGTTCAATTTCAAACATCCTTACGTAAATCAATGAATCTATGCACCTAATGTTGGTGGTACCTAATGATGGAATGTCATATTTACCCATACAATTCTCTCTGTTTTTTTTTTTTTGACATAAGACAAAATGATATTAAAAAAAACAAGAGTTTTACATAGTACATAAATGGAATTAAATACGAGTTCTGTACGTACAATTACATTAAATACGTCTTTGTAATCCAGATCATCTCAATCTAGATAAGAGGCATGCTTACACACACCATGTAGGTATTGGTGCATGTGAGATGGTTTATCTGATGTTCCTTCTTTGATCATGTTTGACACGTGTCAACTTGATGGCCTTAAGAGGGTAATGTTGATTGAAACAGGGGTTCTTGAAGGCACCATCTAGATTCTAGATCTGAGTGTAGCGTCTTTAATTTGTCCATTATAGTTGAAAACCAAACAAATTCTCAACTGATATAACCACCCCAAATCAAACCAATGTTTGGAGAATTAGCACGTTTCCACTTGAGAGAATATTGGTTGTTCTTCATTTGGCGTTGTTAAACTAATTTTGAAAATAAATGAAAAGAAAATTAGTTTGGGAAAATCCCACAAAAAAAACTTAGAAATTGATAAAAAAAAAACATAATAGGTCTCTCTAAATATTGGTAATCCTATTGAAATTCTGAGAAACCCAAAGTGAAATATTAAAATTTAAACAAAATGACTAAAATGACCTTTCTGTAAATTTATCATTAGTCAATCATGAAAGAGCTTTTATCGTTTAGTTATATGCAAAAGTACTCCCAACCCATTTCCCTAAGTTTTAACTCCTTTTGTGCTTCCGTACTTTTTAGATTTTTTTCTATCATTTTTTCAATTAATTATTTGGATCTAGAAATTAAAATTAACAATAATTTGATAAGAAAGATTGAGTGTGTAACATAATTACATAAACTTATCAAAATGTATGTTATGAATGAATAAGCAACTTGCTGACTTATTTTTCTCACAAGGCAAAAGCGTATATTTAATCATCTAATTTATATAAGATTTTATTTTAATACTTTAATTTTATAAAATATTTTTTAATTCTTTAACCCTAACAATATTAACCAAAAAAAAAATACTAGCATCAACATTTTAAAGAGTTAAGTGACCTGAAATATTTTTTTTTCCTGTTACACTGAATATTATAAAGTAATTTGTGGTACTTATAGTATTTTAAAATATTTTTTTAGTAATACCCCTAATATATTAGAAGTTGTCATTGAATGTTTAATTGCAAGATTTTTTTATAATTATATTCCATCTGTAAAACTTCATAGTGACTTTTCTTTTAAATTTTAAAAATAAAAATTATTGTTATAAAAGTCATCATTTGAGATTATTGATGTTAAAATTAGATGATTAAAAAAATACTTTAAAAAATTAAACAGAACCCTTATATAAAGTTATAAGATTAAATGTGTGTTATATATAACAAAATTATTGTCAATCAGGGTTATTATAAGTAAAAATAACTAAATTTGGATGAACTATATCATTTATTTATTTTTATTTTTTTACACATATTTGGAAATTTCTGGCTGCATTAAGTCATCCGCTACTTGTGTGGTCTATTTACGTTTTTCCTTCAAGTCATCTTTGGCTTTATTTTCATTACGTGTCTTTTAAGATAGGTAGCTAAAGTCCTCTTGAGTTTTAATTTTTTTATTTGAAATAAATTTAATTTTTTTCGGAAAATTATACCAAATATGAAGAACCTGTGTTAAATTTTTAAAATTTTTACACTGAATTTTTAATGTTATAATTTTTGTAAATTTATAATAAAATTTAGTTTCAATTTTTTAAATATTTTTTAATTTGATTTTTCCTTTAAAATTAATTAAGATTTTAACAATATTAAAAAAAAAATCGATAATTTCATTGAATCTCAAACGGAAAAAATTGTGGGATAACGAGCTGACAAATAGAAGATAGAAACTGCGGAAAGGATTCAATTAAACTTAAAAAAAAAAATAAGCCAATAATATTGAGTTGCGAATGGATCCATAATACGAAATAAAGAATATGTTGTGACTAGTATGAAGCATATTCTCCTTTTGCTTTTGCTTTCAAGTTTTATAAGGAAATGATTAGGCTTTCCATATTTGCTGAGTTATCTGAAATTCTCATCCACATAATTTATAAATATTTAAAACAGCCTTTTAAATACAAGGGACTCCAATTAATTGGATCAAGTTGGGAAGAATCACAAGGCAAGATGGCTCTCCCATTAATAAATCGATTACTTCAGCCTTTATGAAAGTTTTTTAATAAATAATTTTATAATTTTACATATTTTTTAAACCTTAAAACTATACCCTAACTTTAATAAGAGATCGATACTAAATCTAACTAAATTTTTTTATATAAAAAAAATTCTTAATACATGCACATTACCAACAAAAATTTAATCTAGTAGAAAGAGGCTAATCTCTCACATAGTAGTAAACGAAGATTCAAATTTCTATGAAAAAATCTCAAAAAATACCAATTTAAATTTTTAAATTCTGTTTACTATATTTTATAAGCTATTTACAACTCTTGTAAAACTATTTACAATTTTTTTTTATAAAAAAAATTATTTTAAAATTTTAAAATTTAAATAGGTATTTTTTAAGATTTTTTCAATTTCTATTAAAAAATGTGCATACATTTAATAAATATCTCGAATATAATTATTTTAAATAGGAGTATATATTTAATTACAAAAAAATAATACAGTCACATTAATTTAATTTAATTATAATGTTTTAAATAGATTAATTTAATAGATGTGGAATTTGAAATAAAAATAATTTTTTAACTATTTTAAAAATACATAAAGTTATCATCAAATAATTTATAAATTATAAGCATTAAATCCAAACGAATCACCTTGTTTTTTGTTTTCAAGCGAAAATAATATTAAGTAAATATGAGTTTTACATATTACATGTGATTAGAATACCGGTATAAAACTTAAGAAAACTAGAAAACTTGAGAAACTTAGGGAAAGTAATGGTCTTAACACTAGTAAGAAAATCATATATAAAGCAATGTGAATATATTTTGCCAAGTGACAGTAAGAAGATTGAGTAGGCATACCAATGTAATATTTTTTGAATAAATTGTGAGAGGTAGTTCGACAATATTTTTTGAATAAATTGTGATTGTGTTTGACTAGAAATATACTAATAAGTAAGACAATATTTCTTTTAGATAAATATTATTTTAAAAATATTAAAAAATAAGTAATATTACTTTTAATTATTAAAAATATTAACAGTTAAAATTATTTTTTTATTTATTAATATTAATTTTTAACAGTTAAAATAATTTTATTCTTTTTTTTATATTTCTTAAGATCTATTTTGTTTTAAATACTCATAATTTTTAAGTAAAAATTAAAAATTTCTCTCGTGCATATACAAGGGGTCTAGAAAAAATAAGTTATAATTTAATTATTTATTTTTAATTATTATATATTTTTATTATATTTAAAAATTTAAAATATTATAAAAATTTAAAATTTAATTTTTGAAAGATTGAGCCTTTACTTTGATATTTAAAAGATTTTGAGCTAATAATAGTAATTAATCAATAATCACATTTAAGGTGTTGGGTTCAAAATCTTTTAAAAATTAAAATAAAATTATTTATTAAGATTATTGATAAAAGTCGGGTCGACCTATATGTATTTTTAACTAAATTGATATTATTATTTTAAAAGTACAATTGAGTGATAATTTTTAAAGTAAAATTGTGTTGTGAAAATTTATATTTTGTTAGTGTGTCAAATAAACCAAAGTCCCATATTACTTAAGAGAGTGAAAGCTCAAGTGTATATATAATAATATATAATTATGGGATAGTAAATAGGCTTAGAAGAGATGCGGACTCGCACGCACGACAATAAGCCATCAATAAAAAATTCAATTGAAATCTAGCAATTTTCTCCTGCACGCTAGTTAGAGCGTGGTATTTAATATTTTTTTGTAAAAAGTATTTTTGATTTTACGAAAAATATTTTTTTTAAATATGTTTAAACTAAAAGTCTTTAAATCTCTATTGTCAAAATAAAATCTATATAGTTTTAACATTTTGACTGTTATGGGACACAGATCATTGTGAGAAATGACACATTACTGTTGGCGTGACTGTTGTCGGCCGTGAGACGCGACTTTGTTGGTCATGACTATTGACGAATGAGGGGACGTCTCTTTCAAATGTAACATATGCTTTTTTGTGCCTATAAAAATAACGCACAACAATTGCTCATTTCCCCACTTATGCTCTTTCTCTCTTGCTCATTCTTTTTTGAGTTTATTTATTTCCATTAGATTATGTTTCTTTCTTATACAAGAAAAATCTGTTTAATCGGGCCCAACCCGCCAAAAAATAGCGGGTTTGGTTGCAATATTTGCAACCTATTTTGATGCGGGTCTTTTTGACCTGCACCCGCCAAGCTCACACCCGCGGTTAGCGGGTTAGTCCCTTTTTTTTATTTTTTTTATTATTTATATTACACATTAACACTTTACTAATTTGAGAGTCTTAGCTAAACAAGAGACATCACACTTAATTTATATTAACTCTATCTTATTGAGTCATTTCTTTATATATTTTTATTTTATTTTATTATTATTTTCTTTGTGATAGATTTATCTATGAATAGTGATAAAATTGACTAAATAAATATTTTGACAATTTCAGATATGATTCGAATCTAATTAATATTGGTATATATAATTTTTTTAAAAAAAAATTGACATATACACATGAAAAATTAAAAAATAAAAAACTGCCTGCAAACCCGCCGTGACGAACATCAACTCGCCTCTACTTTAACCCGCGACGAGTCAATTTACTATAACAGTGTCAGGTTGGTGTTCCCACTTCTAGTTTAATCTTAAAGAATAATATTTTATCTTATTACTTGTTATAGAATAATTTTTAAAAATAATATTATTTAACGTGACTCGAATTATTTTTTTTCTATTCATAGGTCCCGACACCTACAAATTAGACATTAACTTTATTTTTATTTATTTAAAAAGATACTGTGAAGAGAGATTATATCTATGAACGGCGAAGGATGGTTGAGGACGGGAGGAGGCAGGGTATGTAAGCGGGAAATGCAGAGGGGGCGGTGGCTGGCAGGGAATAAAATCAGCCATCTTTTCAACCCTTCCCTTTCACTTAGATTCTATTCCTATCATCATTACTTTTCTCCTCCATTTGTACCTTTTTTTTTATTATTTATAATAAGTGACTTGCTAAATTAATGTTATTTTTTTATTTTTTTATCTAAACATAGTCTAAATAAAATTTTAGAGGGTCGGATGTTTTTATATATGAATCATTTATAAACTTTTAAAGTGATTAATAGTTTTAAAAAAGAAAAATTACTAAAAAATTTCTAATTACAAATTTTATTATTTATAAATATTTAAAGATCTAAATTTTTAAATGAGTGTAGCTCATATACAAATGCATTCCAATTTTTATATATATAGTTAAAAATATATTATATACACTTAAAAAATAGTTATATTCATGAATAATATGTTGCGCTTTAATTTTTAAATAAATTTTAGATATAATTATACAATACATTTTGTAATGGGAAATTTTTAACAATTTTTTTAATTTTTTTTTCTAAAATGCAATTAAACAATGAAAAAAAAGATTTTCCAACTATGTAATTTTATTTTATATAAAGTAAAACAGGAAACAAATGAGATCCTGTATTTTTACAATATGTTGCATCCCCTCTCTTTCTAAATCAAATAAAATAATATTAAATTATTTTTTATTTTCTTCTTGTAACCCAAACAAAATAATATTAAGATTTCTCATCTTCTTTCCCCTCCATTTCTTTTCCTTCTATTAAAATTCTTGGCCTCTTTGAACCAAACAAACCCTAGCTTTTTACTCCCTTTGTCATATGTATGTTTTTGTCTATTTTTAAGTCATTTTGTAAATTTTAAAATATTTCAATTATATGGATAATATTAAGTAATTCCGGTGAAACGAGAAAGGAAAATAAGGAAAATATTTATTTAAAATTGTATTAATAAAAAATTGTAAATAAATCCCTTAAAATATTAGTATTTTTTATGTATAAAAAGATATAATAGCTTTTTTGCTAATAAAAATTTTAAATAAAAATATTTCTTCAATTTTCCTAAAGAGAAATCAGAAGGGATGGATAATATTTGATTAGAAATTATTATATTAAAAAAAACATAAACTAACTTTAGTTATTTTTATATGCGTAAATTATTTAAAAGTAACTTCAAATTTATAATTGGAAATGATATGCACAATTATCAGAATATTAAAAACTATATTATATATAATTAATATTGGTAATTGTAATCACATCCAAAATCAACATGAAATACAAAAATGTCCCATTCAATATTCATGCAACAATATATATATATATATATATATATATATATATTCATAGTACCATAGCAAGGAGTTGTCAAATCCACATAAAAAAAAATTAAAGAAAGAAAAGAGGATGGAGGAGGAATTGAGACAGAGGCAGAGACAGGGAATGAAAGGAGGAAATGAATGGAAGGGTGAGAGAGAGATATTAAGTGTGCCCTCAGAGAATCTGTGACCACCAGATGCCTTTTTGAGTTGTGCTGTGCTCTCTACGCTTACAGCTCTGTCCCCACCATATTCATTCCCCTAAGTAATCTTTTTTTTTTTTTTATACTCCCTCCCCTCTTATTTTTTTTATCATTTTTTTCACTCTATTATAATTAAATCTATAAAAATTTAAACAAAATTATTTTAATTTAATAAATTGATTTCAATTCAACCACAATTGAATTACTGAATCTTATATCGTTACCGCAATCAATTTAATAACCGGTCTAATTTTTTACTCTCTATATTTCATAATATAATATCTAGTTACTTTTTTAGGTAGATTAAAAAAGTTAAATAAATAAATTAATTAAGATTAAATCTAACTCTCAAGATGAATTTATATTATATACTTTTTAATTTATTTAAATTAATCAATTAATTTTATATTAATTATAATTAACTGATTTATTTTTTTAATCTATTTAAAAAGTCATTGGCCATACGGAGGTAGATTGGTGAAGAAATATTTTTGAGAAGTTATATCTATTTGAAGCCCAATTTCATCTAAATGTGACAACAAGTCATACAGTTATCCCTCTTGAGGCTTGACTAGTTTGAATTCAAATTGGGACCGACCAATATAAATTTGGATATCCAATGTTTCGTTACTTATTTTGGATATTTGTGAATATATAAAACAAATTTTCCTTTTTTTATACCACTAATTTTATTTTTAAATATAATTATCTTATATAAAATACTAACATGTTCACAATGGTCATTGACTCTAATTATATATTATTAGTAGATAATTTATAAACCCATAATACTAATAAACCTGAAATATGTCCTAATACTAATAAACCCATAATACTCAATTCATTTGAGCTTTTTAAAAAAAAAAAGAGTAATTATTTCCTCAACAAAATTTCAACCTCAAACTTGTGAAATAACACAGAAAAACTATTACATCTCTAGTCCTTAATAAAAATAATTAATTAAAAAATTAATCTTAATTCTAAATATAAAATCTATTTTTATATTTATTAAATTTTTTTCTGGATACTGTCTCAATAATAATTAAATAAAAATTATATTAAAAAAATTAATATAATATTTAAAAAAATATTATATTAATTAATGTAATTAATTCATTTTATTAAATAATTGTTATATTAATAATTGAAGAAGTATTACATTTAATAATAATTTTAAATTGAAAATTTGTAGAATGATTTTATTTAATCGATACTCTCTCAATGTTGTGTTGAATTCCTTCTGGTGAAAAGAGGTCAGAGTCAGGGCAGGGTCTGATTTGGCATTTAGTGAATGGAATTATCGTAACAAGGGTTAAAATTAATTAAACATGGTAATGAAAAATAAATAAATACTTAATAATATAATGCGAAGGGAATGTGAATGAGAGAGAGCTTTCATGCTACGGGGACTCTGCAAATTCACTTTTTTGTTTTTACTTTTTCTGCCTCTCCTGTAGTTTTCTTCTGCTCTCCTTCCTTCCTGCCACTCCCTCTCAAGTCACAATTCCCAAGTCCACATCAGCAATGGAGGGGACCAATTTTTCTTCAATTCTGTTCAAAAGTGTGTGAAATTTACTCGGTTAAAAAAGCAAAAATAAATTAATTTTTTAAAACTTAACTAAAATTATATACTTCAATTACATATTTAAAATTTATAAAGTCTTTCTACAAATTGCTATGAGACCATAATGTTAGAGTTACAAAAGATGATGATTTTCTCGATTTGGGATTATCATCCTCATGCATAGGTTATTCTAATCTTTTCTATATCGTTCCAATTTTGTCCGATGCCTCCAAAGAGAGAGAAGATGATGATTTTAATATCAATGTATGGTTTTTTGCTCAAAAATTAAAAAAAGATAAATATGTGATCAAATAAAAAAAAGTATGAGATTAAGAATAAATATATAAGAGGAAGAGTTGATGAGATAACTATGAAAAATAAAATAATAATTAAAATGCATCTAACATATTAAAATATTTTTTTAGGTGTATCCAATATCATAAAGTATTTTATAGTATAACCAGTATCTTAAAGTATTTTTTCAGTTGCCTCTAGCACTTTAAAGTATTTATTAGTGCGTGTAGTACCTTAAAGTATTTTTTAATTACGTCTAATATCCTAAAATATTTTTTAACGCATCTAGTATCAGTGCATAAAAAATACTATAGGGTGTTGGGCGCATATCAAAAATATTTTACGGTGTTGGATATACCACAAAATACTTTAAGATAGTGGATGTGTTCGAGAAAAATAATTCAAGGTGCATATCCTTTAAAATGGTTGAGACATATACAAAAAAGATCGATAAGAACACTAATGACTGATCATTTATACTATAGTCATTTAAAAAGGGTAAAAGAAAAATAGAAGATAATACTCGATAAAATTATTAGACAAATTTTTTTAATTAATAATTTATTTAAAAATATATTATTAATTGAGTACAATTACATCATATAGTCTATATAATTGAAATTATATGTATTTTAAAATAATTTCATAAAAAAATTTATATGTCTAATTTAATTTTTAAAAGTGAAACAAAGGCTTATTTAGTAGTTATTCAATAAAATAAATTACATTGTAAAAAAACTCTAATTAATCCATGTTGTCAAGCAAAGTATCATACAAAGTACGATGCAAATACGGATATTAAAATATTCATTTAATATATATATATATATATATATATATATATATATGCATTGGATGAAGATTAACGAATAATGATCATGCCAATATAAATATATCAATATCTATTATAAAATTTATAACAATCTAAATAATAGAAGTATTAGATTATGTTTTTCATTTTCTGTAAAAGCTTATATGATTTAGATTAAGTGGACTTACAAAATCAGCATAAAATCAAATCTCACGACTCAAGAAGTTCTTGAAGAGGTACCTATAAAATATTTATGATTTATAAACAAAATTTGAGTGCGGAAATTAGGCATTGAAAATGACATTTTTCATGGGAATATTAATTTCAATTTGTCAAGATGAGGATGAACTCCTAATTGACTTCATGCCTGCAAACAAGGAGAGATGAAAAGGAGCCATTTTTTAAGTCAAAACCATGATAATTTTTCTGTGAGATTTTTATTCAAATATCTGGCAAAAATATAAAACACGTATCACACCCGTTGTATAAAGATATTTAAAATTGTCACTATAAATTAGATCTGTCATTAAATTTGTTGAGTTAGTTATTTGATTTTAAGGATTTATAATATAATTATAGTTAAATTAATTTAATTTAAATATATTCATATATAACTTTGTAAAGAATATTATTTAAATAAAAATATATTAATTTACAAATAAAAGAGACATTTGTGATTTATGCATAAATCATATGCAACTCAATAAAACAATATTATTAAAATATAAATTTTAATATTAATTTTTAACTCAAAATAATATCGTTTTAAATTTAATAAGAAGATAAAAAAATATAAAATTTAATCTAATTTAAAATTTTTGACAGATCAATTCATTTGTGTTAAGTTTTTATTTTATATATTATTTTTTAAATTCTATTATTAGATATCTAATTTTAAAATTTATGCCTCTTATTATATTCCAAAGCTAATAACTTTGACATATATATATATATATATATCAACTTTTTTGGAATTTTTGAAAAATTACAAATCTAAACTTTAGGGGCTGAAAACAGTGTTGTTGTGGGGGTGTTGGGAAATGGATCTGAATTGGAATGATACAACATTGAAAAAGTAAAATGGCATGAAGAATCAGATACCCAAACAGCTAAAAGGTGAAACCACAGAACACTACAACTTTACTAATTATTAAATGAATTAAATAATGTAGTACCCTATAGTCTAAGGCAAAACCAAACAGAATTGTAAATCAACTTAGGTAAACGAATTAGAATAACAACAAATTAACCAAATTTATTAATTGTACAAGTCTTCGTCGCATCCAATCCCATTTTTGGACTGAATTGACCGACGACCTTTTTTCGTCTTCATGAGTTAACCTATTCCCTCTAATTTAATTTATTTTTTGTTTACTTCTTACAAAATTAATTTTTAAATAAATAAATTAATTATAATTAATATTGTCCCATCTAAATATAAAAGCTATATAAATAGTATATTTTAATTTTAAATATAAAATTTAAATATATTTTATTTTCTAAAATTATATATATTTTTTAAAATATCCTATATGATTGCATATATTAAAAGTAATTTTATAAGAACTAAAATAACTTTAAATATCTTAATCTTATTTTTATATATAATAAATATTTTAATTTTATTTATGACGAATAAAATACTTTATATCCTTGTAAGGGATTGATCTGAAAGATAATTTCTGATGCTGGTAGTCATAAGATTTTATGCTTATCTTTGTTCAGTGTTCACCGTTCAACAATCTATACTAGATTTAGTCGGTTTATATTTTTAAAATTTTTAAAATCATTTTTTTTCAAAGGAAGAAAATAAATTATACTTTTTAATTTATAAATAATGCTCATATGCGTTCATCGTCCAAGCGTCTATATTAAATGAGTGCGTTTCTTTTTTTATTTTTTAAAAAAGACAATATAAAATTAAAAGAAAAAAATACCCTATAACTTTATATACACATTTAATCCTATAACTTTATATAATATTTTAATTTAATTTTTTAATTTTAATATCAGTAGTCTCAAATAATATTTTTGTTCAAATCATTTTTAAAAAATATTAAACTTTAACATGTTGACGGTTGATATTATTTTGTCAATATTTAAAATTTTAATATTGATATTTTTTTGTTCATAAAACTAACCTTTTTAAAGTTAGTAGATTAAAAAGATACCATGTAGAAGTAAAAAGATAAAAATAAAACTTTGTATGAAATTGAATGACAAAAAATTTCACCTCTTACAAAATTAAAATATTTTTTTTATAGCTAGACGACTAAGTTAAAGTTAAATATTTTTAAATTTAATTAAAAGTAATTATTTTAAAAATATTTCTTATACATATAGATTTAAACTTAAAATTTTTTATTTAAACAGTCAATATCTCTTCCATTTTAACTAATGTCTATTGGTTAAAATAATTCTTAATTAATCATGTTATGGTGATTAGCAACTTTGCTATTTTATACTCTAAAAATAAAATCTAAATTAATAAACACTTTACTCATCACCCACTAATATGAATATCGAATCTTGATGTAGATCATGAACATCGTATCCATCCACACAAAAAAGCCAATCCAAGCTAGCAGAGTTAAATAAATGGTTGGGAATTAAAGCTAATTATGGGGCGATTTTTTTTTTTTTTGGTGGCCTCATGGGATGATTTTTATTTTTAAAAGTTTAAATTAAAATCTTAATTAATCTTCCTTGAACCCAAGGACTGAACCACAAAAAACATTTAATGAAGTTATGAAAAATTTATATTCTTCATATGACACTTGAGAGAGAGAGAGAGAGAGAGAGAGAGAGAGAGAGAGAGAGAGAGAGAGAGAGATGAACGATAAAATATATTGAAAAAAGAAAAAGCAGCATCACACACTTCATGGGTGACCTAACTTATTTTTTTTTTTTAAATTTAGGTGAGTTCATCCAAAAGCTCACAAGACCTCAGGCAATATTTAAAGCTTAAGAGCAGTATAAAAAAAAGAAAAGAAATATTTAAAGATTATTCATCCTGTCCATGTTATAGCAATTAATAGAATAAATAAATAAATAATCCTTGTTATAAATTACTAAGGGTGTATTAATTATATTTTTCTAATATTATCTTTATTTACATTTTAATGTTATTTTATTTTTTCTTTTCTCAAAATATAATTCATAATTTCAGACATAAATAATTTTTAAAAACAAATTTAATAACTTATTCATCACTCTTTTAGTTATGATAAATAGATTGAATATGTCTTGTGTAAAGATAGAGAGTATCTAATAGTTAGGGGGAAAAAATAGTACATAATAATTTTTTGAAAGACAGTATTTAGATCCAGTTCCTTTTATATATATATATATATATATGATAGGTCAAGCTTTTTAATCACGTGTGGTTATTTATCTTATTTTTAAAATATTATTATTTAATTATAAATCTGTATTAAAAAAATAGGACATACGATTATATGTAATTAGAAAATTTAATATAATAGATTTTGATATAAGTTTTTTATATATATTTTTTAAGTTATCGGATCAACTTTTACCGGATTCAACTACACGCTGTAATGCCGTTGAAATTTATGGACACGCTGGATTAATTTTCCATGGTTTAATTAATTTATTATATATATATATATACTAATGTTTCTAATTAATACCCTTAATTTATTCCGTATTTAATTATACATATAGGGGGTGTTTAGAGAATAGATTCTGGGAATAATAGATTTTGGAGAATAGATTTTGGGTAGAATAGATTTTGGGAAGAATAGATTTTGGGAATAAAGATGTTTGGATGATTAGTAGTAGAATTACTTTTTATATTGGTAAATTACTAAAAAAGGTATGATATGATTAAAAGTAAGAGAGATGAAAGATGATAGAGAAGAAAGAGGAGAGAGAAGAGAGTGTAGAGAGGAGAGAGAAAAAGAGAGATAAGAGAGGAGAGAGGAAAGAGAAAAAGAGAGATAAGAGAAGAGAGAGGAGAGATAATAGAGAAAAGAGAGGAGAGAGGGTGTAAGAAAAAGTAAGAGTATAATAGTAATTGGATAATCTAAAACTTAGGTTTCAAAGAAAAAGCTATTTTCAGTAGCTTATTCAAAACCTAGGTTTTAAATTGAGATTTTGTCTAAAATCAATTCTCAACAAAAATTATTTTTTGTATAAAAATTTTTTAAACTGCGGTTTTAGCCGGACTCCATTCTCCCCCACTCTTGCCAAACATGCACATAACCGAGAACACTCAAAAGCGAAGAAAAGTAACGAAAAAACGTAATAAAGCGTAGCAAAGAGAAAGCGAAACGAAGCAAGACATCTTCATTTTTTTTCCTTTCCCCCATTTTGCTGGTTCCATTCCACCTCAACAAATTCTCTCTCTCTCGTGCTTTGAGCTTCACCTTCCATCTACTCTGCAATCTCTGCCTCGCTCTCTCTCTCCTGCACCAGTTCAGGTATGTCTCTCTCTCCCTCCCTCCGTCCATCTTTCTCTCTCTTCAATTCTACTCGTGCTTTCTCTTCCTCTTCTTCTCTGTCGGTGTCCTCCTCTGCTACTTTTGTTTTTGCTTTTCTTTTTCATGTATTTCACTATTTTCACAAGCGTCTCATGGTGGTGGGGGTTTCTCTCTTTTTTGTGATCCGTGCATTCCGTATCGGCATTGATCGGTTCAACGCGGTTTCCGGCTTCGGCAGGTGCTTCGGATGCTTTTAATTCGCGGCGACGATTTCATTTTCTTTGTGAAGTTTCTCATTCACACTTCACATATCTGCTGTTTTTTGTTTCTTCTATTATCTCTCTTTACCTTTTCTGAGTTCCTCTTGTATCTCCTGGAAGAATTAAGAGCTCGTTTGTTTAGTTCTTTTTTTATAAGAAACAGCAACCGCAACCTATTCTGATAGGTGCTAACACGGTGGTGTGGCAATCTGATTCGCTACAGTTTTAGCCCGAATGGAGCACAAATGTCGAATTTATCTGTTCTGTTATACTTTTGCCTTTTTTTTTAATGGTTTCGTTTATTCCGTCCTCTCAATTCTATTTATTGTTTTCTCAAGATTTATGAGGGAAAAACAACCAAATGAACTAGATAATCAGTTCTGCAAGTTTGCTTAAATTAGTATGAACAAGTAGCTTGTTATGTTTTGCTTCCCCTAGATGCTGCAGTTCTTGCGCTATTTTTTTATTGTTCTTGCCGACTAAATACCATATGTTTCAGGGGTAGCTGACGGCGCTCTATAGTAACTTCTTTGGCCTCGGAGGGCTTCCATTGTTGTCCTATTTTTGGGAAGATCAAATGTATTAATTTATTCTTCAGAGATTCTTGCATCTATCTACAGATCGTAATTCGTGCGGAGAATGTATACCTCGCTACTAAATGCACTTCGTTTTTTTGGGCCAGATCTCTAATAAATGCGCATACTTTCCTAAACTTGACTCCTTACTTCTTCCTGCGTAAATTTTTAGTGGTCTGGAGGCTGGAGCAGTATGTTACTATGTACAGACTGACTCTGCTGTGAGCTCGCCTCCCCGTTTCAACGACTAGAATCAATATAGTCCTTGTCTACTAGACTAGCATGTCAGGTATGCCTTTCTGTTACTATTACTCGGTGTTCTTTTGCTTTTCAAGACAATTTATTGCAATAACCAAGCTAATGTTGACTTCTTGTGTTTTTGGCCAACAAAGCTAATATCTGACTGCTTTTTCTTATATTGTGTTGTGGAAGGCCATGAAGGGATTGGTCCTCATGATGAAATTAGAGAGAGGAGGTCGGATTTTGAGTACTCTGAAGATGAAAGGCGGCGGTCCAAAATTGGAACACTAAAAAAGAAAGCAATAAATGCTTCATCTAAGTTCACTCATTCTCTTAAGAAAAGAGGGAAAAGGAAAATCGACTATAGGGTTCCATCTGTTTCCATTGAGGATGTGCGAGATGCACAAGAGGAGACTGCAGTCCTAGAATTGCGTCAAAAACTGTGTGAGAGAGGATCATTACCTACTCGGCATGATGACTATCATACATTGTTAAGGTCTGGTCCTCATTCGTTCCAAGTATTCTAGTAAATAGGCAGCTGTTTCTCAACCTTTTCCTCCTTGTTTAAGGGCGTACTTCTTTCTTCTTTCCCCCCTTTTTTTGGCTGAATAAGGGCTGTATTTTTAGTGTTAATCTTTTCTTTTTTCATTTATATGAATCGTTCCTTTTTTACTCTCGCCCAGTCACTGGCCTAGTCTTTCTTTGCTATTCTCGTAACTCCACTGGGCAATAATAGTTTCATAACCTTCTTCCTTTTCTTCTTTTTGGTTCTTTTTCCCTGGTTTAAGCATTTTAAATATCACAGAAATATTCCTTTTAATCTTGCTTACTTACCAACCCTCTGTATTGTCCATGTAGATTTCTGAAAGCTAGGGATTTTAACATTGAGAAGACTGTCCAGATGTGGGAAGAAATGCTTACATGGAGAAAAGAATATGGAGCAGATTCCATCCTTGAGGTAAGAATAGTAATTTATGCAGCATCTCTTGAAACTCGAGGCATTTTCTTAGACCGTAGGAGTTTTCAATGTAACAAAAGATAAATATTTTCTCTCTGTTTTATTTGACCAATGTTACAGTTGAAATATACGTTGAATAAGATGATTTTTTCTATTTGTAATGGGATTCAAATGGCAAATTTTAGTGCCGTATAGTTTCTATTATAGCATCAGCATGCTTTCTTTGTTAAAATACACTTGATTCAGTTTGTATTTGACTCTAATGCCATAGTGATCTTTGAAGGATTTTGAATTTGAAGAGCTTGAAGAAGTATTGCAGTATTATCCACAAGGTTACCATGGAGTTGATAAGGACGGTAGACCAGTTTACATTGAGAGACTTGGTAAAGCTCATCCAAGCCGCCTTATGCGCATAACAACAATTGATCGGTATGTGAAATATCATGTCCAAGAGTTTGAGAGGGCTCTGCAGGAGAAATTCCCTGCATGTTCCATTGCAGCCAAGAGACAGATTTGTTCCACAACAACAATATTGGATGTACAGGGCTTGGTATGCTGCACTGAACTAAACTAACTTCATCAAATTTATATGTTGCAAGAATGAAATTTTATGCATTTTTGTTAATTTTATGCTTTATAATCTTATGACGCAGGGAATGAAAAACTTCTCACCTACTGCTGCTAATCTCTTGGCCACTTTGTCAAAAATAGATAACAGTTACTATCCTGAGGTTTCTATCTCAACTTTTCAAATTAGTTGGTTTTTAAGGCTTTGCTTCCTGTTTATATGAACTTTTTTCCTTAATATGTATAGACTTTACATCGGATGTATATAGTCAATGCTGGCACTGGTTTCAAAAAGATGCTTTGGCCTGCTGCTCAAAAGTTTCTTGACGCCAAAACTTTAGCAAAGATACAGGTGAAAAATATAACTATCGGCTATGTTTCATGCCTTTGTTCTGTAGTTCTATTGTAATCTTATCCATCTCACAAATTTACAGGTTCTTGAACCCAAGTCTTTGTATAAACTACTCGAGGTCATTGACTCTAGGTATGCATATGTGCCTCCTTAGTGTGTTGTAATTTCAATTTTTATTATTGATTAATTACTGTTTTGTAAATGCTTATTTACAGTCAACTACCAGACTTTTTGGGAGGATCATGTACATGTCCTGGAGAGGGTGGATGTCTTAGGTCTAACAAGGGTCCATGGAACGATCCTGATATCATGAAGGTATTCTTCTCTTGATATACTCCTCTAATTCTTAATATAAGACCTAGTTAACTTTTTTGGGGAGATTAAGGAAGTCAAATAAACTAGTTAATTATAATAAAATCTAACTCCTCAAGGCGAATTCATAAAATATGCTCTTTAATTTATACAAATTAGTCAATTAATTTTTATATTGGTCATAATTAACTAATTTATTTAGCTTCCTTAATTTATTTAGAAAAGTCAACTAGCTCCTATATTAAAGATCGGAGGAGTATCATATGTGCTATTCCTATACTAGAGTGGAAACTGGGGGTATATTTTAGGCTGAAAATTATTGTCAAATTATTATTTGTTAATAAATATGGATATTCTGATTCTAGCTGGTACACAATTCGGAGGGAACATTTGTGAGGCAAATCACAAGGGTATCCAGTGACCAACAGAATTTTGGCCCTCACATTCAGCTACGGCCACTGAAGGTCTCAGTCTTCTTGTCAGAAGAATATTAGGATGTTAGTGTGATTTTTCTAGTTATTATGTATTTGGTTTAAATTTCTGCCTTTCCTCATCTCTCAGGGAAGATTTAGTGATACGTCAACAGCTGAATCAGGTTCTGATATTGATGATCCCTCTTCTCCATTGGGACAGAGGAATTCTACATATTCTCGTTTGGACCCAGTTCATGAAGAAGTGAGTTTTGATGCCATTAGATGAGATTCGTATGATGATCCTGTCTCTACATATTGAGCGCATTACTCTGAGTTTATATTGATGAAAAAGTCTGTCTCTCCTGCAGGTCAAGGTATTAGAATCCAATGCCTACTATAGTTGTGATGATAGCATTCCTGCCGCCCAGAAAGTGGTCAAAAGTGATGATTGTCACCATTCTGAGGATCAGCCTCTTCAAAATGCTGATTGGAGGAATATTGCGTGCAGGGGAAATTCAGGTGTTGTTTACGTGAAATTTTTGACCAGTTTTATTTTCTTTAACCATATTCGTAGCAGAATATACATTGTAAATATTGGCTTATTTGTAGCTCTTAGCTGGAAAAATTGGAATTCAGTTTATCTATTAGTATAGTTTGTCTGGCTTGGTACATACTCGTATTGAGTCTTAACAATCTCACTGGCATGCATTTATCATGGTCTTTTTTCTTTGGAACTTACACGGCATCACATACCATTTCAGGCACTTCACTCAGGCATTGGTTCAACATTTTTAAGGAGAAAATAGAGAGAAGGGACTTCTTTCATGTGGCTAGAGTTCTGTTATCTTTCTTGGATAAGCTTGTCACGTACTTCTGTGGTTTAAAATTTGAAGTTTGGAGATCTCAGAACAATGTTCCCCCTCCCAATCCTGTTGAACATAACACAAGTAACCTATCACCAGCAGTTGAAGCAGTTGATGAAAGGGATCATAGTTTTCCTCATGAACAGTATGAAGAGCGTCTTCAGAAACTAGAAAAAGCATTTGAGGAACTTAATAAGAAGCCCACTGATATGCCTCAGGAGAAGGAGGAAATGCTAATGGAATCCTTAGATAGGATTAAATCAGTTGAGTTTGACCTGGAAAAGACTAAGAGGGTATGTTTGTAACTTCTTCTGCCGTCCATAACTTCTCATGGTTCTCTGCTGGTAAGTGGTAATATGATATCTTCAATATATGTATGTTTGCTGTTAACACAGGTACTACATGCTACAGTGATGAAGCAGCTTGAGATTTCTGAGTTGCTGGATAACTTGCAGGAAGCCAAGTGTCGAGTAAGTTGCTTCTAGTATGGAATTCAATGCATTCCAGTATGATTCCTTTCAATGATCAAACGATATTACACTATTCTATAAAAGAGTTGATAGAAGTAGACTTTTTTGTCATCTTGAAGTTAATAATGGAGAGGAGGGTGAGGAAGGAGTCTCTCACCCCCCCCCCTTTTCTCTCTCTCTATAATATGTAGTTGATATCAGAGAGACGACAGTAGGAGCGAAGAATGAATTGTTTCATTGTTCAACATTAACTAGTTAGCTTGTCCAAAAATAAAACATGATGCGGGCTACTTAACGATTTAAACATCATTATTCAATATGGTCCTCAAAGGTTTAAACACCTTTTTTAATCAACCAAAATTTACATTCCTCCTTTTATTTTTTACATGAAGAGCTGAGTTAATTTGAATTCTCATTGCAGCAAAGAAGATTGTTCTGTTGAACATATCTCAGGATAGTTTCATTTCATCAAAAATACACAAGACTTGTTAGAAACTCACACGAACAAGGTCGAGGCAAAGTGACCGTCGAGCACGTCATTCAAGCATTGGGATGTGGCCCCTTTGTTTAGTTAGTGCACGAAATGTGTCATTTTCATCTCTCAGCTGATAGTTGAGAATAGAAGGCGAATACAAAAAAGCTATATATAGCTGAGAAAATTTTCTTCTTTTTAATGCCCCTCTGGACAATTTTGATCACAAGAATGTTTTAAGAATTACATTTTAGTTACACTGACACCAATAGAGGAGTGAGAAGGGGAAAAAAAGGTAAGGGGGGGGGGGTTAATGTTTAGACATGCTGGTGGGGCCCATGAGAGTGGGGACATGAGAATGTACATAAATGTTCTAGATATGTGCATTAATGAAAGCTTGAGAAAGCTATTTGTCTTAAGTATTGAATGCATTGTTGCTGTGTCATTGTCGATTATGGCTCGACATTAACATATTTGGAAAGTGGCATTTGTCCAAGGAATGACTCACATAGGATCTGCATTCTGGACCACAATAAATACCCTCACAAATAAAATAAAATTGTGTATAAAAAACTTTAGTAAAAATATAAAAGGCTATTATAAAGACATGATAAAAGAAGAAGAAAAATTACAAACGCTTTATTAAAAATTATGTAAAATTGTAAGAACTTTATCAATTTTTCTATTTATAAATAGGTCTATATGCTTACATGGATATATACATGCATAATTATAGGGTAAAGTAATATATAACATCCTAATTTTATATTCGGTCAGTATCTTAATTTTATTTATAGTCTAATTTTACTCATAATTTTTTTAATTTGATATAATTTTATTCATAATCTTATTTCTTAAGTATCAAGAATTACACTAAATTTAAAAAACTATAGGTAAAATTTTCTCAAATTAAAAAAATTATAGATAAAATTATACAATAAATAATATTAAAATACTGATCACATATAAAAAATAAAATTAAAATATTTAATACTATTTTACTTATAATTATACGTAGTATATTGCATAAAGTCGAGATTAACGTCTTGTCTTGGTTCCTCGATTTTTAATTATCATAAATGTTAATCTAAACTTTAAAAAATTTAACAATCTTTCGAATTATAAATGGTATTAGCAGGACTAGTTTTTTTATACTTGGATAAACATACTAACAAAAATTAACAAAGATAATAAAAAAACATACTCGTATCTTACAAATACATAAATTTAATTCTCACTACCATTATGAATACTCCTTTAATAAACGATTTCATAAATCCCCTATAAACACTCCCTGAACTCTAAGGCTATACTCTAACATTAGTAGAGAACCAATATTAAACCCACCTAAATTTTTCTATATAAAAAAATATACATATATGCTTGGATATACATGAAAGAGTTTAGAAAATTATTTACTTGTAAGAAAAAGAAAATAAATGAAAATTATTTGTGAATGCAAGAATACTAAATAAAATCTCGCGTCATCCAAAAAGGAAATATTAGTTTGTTTGAAGTCATCTAATTATTGATTAAAAAAAGATGATGACTCTGGTGATTATAAGGAAAATTATTCTAAATGACCAAAATCATAAATTATATATTGAAGGCCACAAATTTCTGAAATTACTCTAAAGACCAATGTCGTTTCGAAAAAAATCGGTTTAGCGAACTCTAATTGGTAAGTATTTGTTGATATTTGGAAATTTACGTTTTTTGAGTGCTAAATATTTGTATTTAATATAAAAATTATTAAATTTAAGAAAAGATTAATTTTTTGGAAAGTTTATGACTGACGAACAACATCCCATGAACGTTCAGAATCCAATTTGATGGTAACCTCCAATAAACTTTGAAGCTGGAAACAAAAGCTGGCAGATTTAAAAACCTCTTGGTCACAGTGCTCTCAATCATTCAAAACAAGTTATTGGCTGGGACTTATATCACTGCCTTCTAGCCTCGCTTGAAACAAAAAAATTGTTGGTAGTTATTGTGCAATAGAGATGCCTTATGGGTCAAGGTTCTTAGAGCCAAATACAAAGTGTGGGGGCATGGATATGCAGAAAGTGAAGAGAAAACCAGATGCTTTCCTCACCTGGAAAGGACAAATCTAGGCTTGGCAACAAAATTGGTAATGGTCTCTCAACATCCTTCTTTTAATAATTGGTTGGAGATGAATGTTCCTCTTGTTGATTTAATCCCTAGCAATGAGGGTTGATTGATAGGAATGATAGAGTTGCGGATTATGTGAACTTTTGGGTGACTACTGACTAGAATAAGGGAAGAAAGTAGGAGGAAAGAAAAAAGAAGAGAAAAAGGTAAAAATGACTACCCAAGGTTCAAAGGCCTTTAATTGACTAAGCATTCAATCAAAAAGCAGAGTTATTCAAACAGAAGCTGACAATAAAATAATCCAAAACTTTACAAGAGGAAAATATGTCAGCAGAGCCCTAATCATCATATTCTCATAATAGAAATTTTTCAGACCTGAAC
The DNA here is from genome assembly GCA_037074615.1 of Leucaena leucocephala. Classification (NCBI taxonomy): domain Eukaryota; kingdom Viridiplantae; phylum Streptophyta; class Magnoliopsida; order Fabales; family Fabaceae; genus Leucaena; species Leucaena leucocephala. The sequence continues at coordinate 10,127,689 of CM073540.1, read as the reverse complement.
TCCTATGACATTTCCCAAAATCTGGCAAGTGCTTTCTTGTGAATAAGCGTCTTGTAACTGTCTCCTGCCTGAACCTCAAGGCTAGGATCCAGCTTTTTCTGCTGAGTTCCAAGTCCTGCTCTACTTTCTGTGCTTTGTGCCTGGACAGGCTCTGTCATTCCACTTCCATCCTTACCTAGACCCTGCTCATCAAATTATTCACCAAACAAGAGGGGGAAAAAACCCAAATGTGAAAATGTTAGTATCCTTCAGAAGATCTGCTGTGAAGGAATACCAAGTATCGAGGGGCATTCCATCCAAGTCTTCAGGTCCTTATGGAAGTGATAAAAGAAAAAGGAGTATACTACATTGTCTAATGTCTACGAGGAAAACATTTCTAAATGTGAATCATGAGCTCATCTCCAAAAAAACAAAAAAAAAAAACAAAAAGAAGTTGGAAACAGCAGGAGCATTAGATTATTATTAACCATAATTGAGATAATAAAAAACTGACTAAATGAACCCACAAAAAAGGTACATATTTCAAATGTATAATAAATGCAAGGCTGTTTGTCATGTTCTCAGACTACGAACTTCTAAACTCTCGAATTAATTGACCGTGCATTCACAGTATTTCAAGGAAATCACCTAAAAGCCCCAGTATTTATTGTAATATCTGAAATAAAGATGCCATGTTGCTCCAAATAAAATAGGAAGTATGCTAAACAGTCAAAAGTAAGATCAGCAATCACTCCAAATACACAAGCTCTAGCAAATACACCTAATACTACGGCATATGCCAAGTTCATGCAGTGCAAAGAGAATGAAATGATACCAAGCCTTCTTGCCATCCCATGTTGCGGAGCATCCGATTGCCTACATTGTTTTCATCAATTGCTTTGTCAGCTGTAATCACCTCATAGGTATCAAGGTTGGCATCTCCAACCACACGTCCCCCACCAACCCCAGGAGGGAAAGGCATTGGATCACCCTTCCTCGATGCAAAATCTCGATCTTCAAAGGTCATGTGGTAAAAACAAATTTTTTCTCAAAAGTCAATGCACACATCAGAGTAAAGTTACCAGTGAACCTATGCGCTTCAAAGCTTACAGCTTTCGTATTGTAGATTTTCTAAAGAATGAACAGTAACATTTGATACCAAAAACATCACTCGTCATGATCAGAAAAGCAACTATTATTTTATTTTTTTTCCAAGAATGATGTTCACCGCCTGACTACAGAGTTAATTCCATTTTCATTAGCTCGGATAAATTAGCACTTAATAAATAAACTTGATTTTGTCCAATTTCCTTTTGCTGGAGATATATGAAATTGGAATGTAAAATTTTTATTTACACACCAAAAATAGAGAAATCCATGAGCAGGAGCTCTCAACCCTAAGTTGCCACACCAATCCAGACATCCAATCATTAAATTCTACATTTACAAGATATTCATAGAACGCCACATCTTAACACCCTAACATAAACTAGGAACTAAAGCTACCTCTATTACCAGAGACTTACAGGCAGCAAACTATATTCTGAAGCATTCATAAATAAACACTTTCCTCAAAAGTTCAGCAAACTTTTCAAAATTATCCAAATTTAAAAGCAATGAAACCTGAAATAAATTAAGCAATCTTACTTGCCCCAGATTCCAGATCAGCCAAATCATCCACAACTGACAATGATGAACCATACAAACTTCTCCTCTCAGCTGCACGATCCCTGTAGGTAGTTTGAGGTTGTTCCTTGGGGGCTGAAGCAGAATGAGGCATTTCTGAAAACCGTCTTCGGCCACTTCCACTAGAGACAGGTGTAGCATATGCACCCAGTGCGGAAACATCTGTTCTAAAGGGAGTTGCAACCGTTGGAGCATCTACATTTGATGTAGACGAGCCTGATGCACATGCAGCGGCTGAAGCTGAAGGTCCTGAGTAAGAACTATCGGATTTAATGATCCCTCTTCCAGAGCCTCTTATAACCCCCATCAGAGTGCCTCCAAGACTATTACCAACAGGCCGTGGCTGGACCTGAGAATCAGAAGCAATGGCCTGAGAAGAACGAGCCGCGGGAATCCCTGAAGAGGACACAGTATTCTCCCTTGTATATGTAGTCTCATTTTTGAACTTGTTCTTTGTGGGATATCCAGAAGACCTATCATCAATGGATGTGGATTGGTGATTGTCTTCCAGAGCTACACGAGTAGCTTGACCCTCATGGCTCCGCTGCTTCCACATTGTCAACACATTATTCATTTTCTTTTTGTTAGCCAGAATACTGCTTTTGGAAGCAAGCTTTATCTCCTTCAATTTTTCTTTTTCTTTCTTCTCTGCAGCTATGGCAGCAGTTGCAGCAGCCTGGACTGCATCTGCCAAAGAAGGTGGCTTCTCAGCAGATGTAACAGTAGTAGCAGGGGCAGAAATAACCACTTTTTTACTGCTGGAACTGTCAGACACCTTGGAAGGTTCAGATTGATTACTAGGAGCTTTATTCTCAGTTTGATCAGTGCAAGGGGTATATTGCTGAGTATTGTGATCATAAGAATACCAAATCCCCTTATTACCATCATAATAAAGACCTACACATAATAAAATGGTACGAGGAAAAGAATCAGAATATTATGGAGTACAAAAACAAAAATTCACAAGTATAGTGGCATTGTTGAGTCTGTAAAATATTGCTAAAATAAAGGCTAAACTACTACATATGAGCTATAATAAGTACAATCTCATATAGCATAAGCACACACATACTTGACAGGCAAAAGAAGAAAGAAACTTTAAAACCTTACGAGTATAAAGAACCAAAATGCTTGAAGAAAGAGATAGAGAAATCCAGGCTTACAGACAGCCTGATAATTGATCGGCTAACCCATACTAGTAAATAGTAGTTGAATAAGAATAAATTTTCTCAAAATAACGCAGAATTAACATCTGCAAAGTGAAGCAAGATAAAATACCAGTATTCCCATCATAGTAAAACCCTGAAGCAGCATCGTAGTAATAACCAGATGCCTCATCCCAAACAAAGCCTGTTTGTGGAGCCAATGCATCTGTCTGAGCTGCACCAGTTTGCTGTTGACCAGATGATTGCTTGTTATCTGAATTGTATTCTTTAGGAGCCCATCCAACAGAATCATACTGATGAAAAGCAAAAAGGACAAGACATTAATCATTGACTTGACTGCACAAGCACATACGGAAAAAAAATACCACTGTTACTAAGAAAATAATTACATTAGATTAATCAATATTCAGCAAGAGTTGCAAAATTTTGTTGAATCAATCACAAATTAGGTAGTGAGATTTTAGGCATGACATAACAAGACTTCAAATGGATCTTAGCATATCTCTATAATAAATGGTATGCATGACTGAAGATTGTTGAGATACGCTAGTTTAAAATGAATTATTAATTAATTAATATTATGTTTTGTTAGTTATTTAATTATCTAAAATTAAGTTTGGATATTAATTCGGATCAGATTTGAATATTAAATTATCATATCATTGAAGAATAAATATGAGATATTAGGATTACGATAAATTCTAAATTTAGTCTATTAGCTTATATTTTTGCCTATATAAAGGCCTAATTGTATTCTCATTCATTTAAGGATTAATAATATTGAGGCTTTATTTTCCCTCTACTCTCAATCCTTCAGATTTCCACATGGTATCAAAGCAGGAATATTAAATCTTGGTTAAAGTCTCAATGAAGAAGGAATAAGTCAAGCCTAAATAGAAGACACGCCTTCAAGTGAGGATTAGTTACATATGATGGAAGCGAGTAACTTGGGTCTCTTCCCACAAAATCTCATAGGTTATGGGATTAGTTCATCTCTCTCAAGTAAGGTCAGATTAGTGTTTAAACCTAAGTGGATTACCATGATTGTATGAACATGTTGCTCTTGAATAATACATATAATATAAAGAGGTAACTTGGGGTCTTTTCCTACAAAATCTCATAATTTATAAGATTAGTTCATCTCCCTTAAGTGAAGTTAGATTAATATGTAAATCCAAGTGGTTTACCATGATTGTATGAGCATGTTGCTCTTAAATAATACATATGATTCTTTATCAAGTTCTTCTCTTGCAAATGTTCTTGTCAGGCATCCAATAATAATGTTCTTTGTCAAGTTCGTAACTTTGTCTTAAGATCCAGATTCAATATCCAATCAACTTTAGTTTAGTGATCACTACTGGTTTAAGGATTCAAAATTCTAGTTCTTCTATAATGATACTACTCACATCCAAATGGCCTCCCAACTTAAGGGGACGTGTTGAGAAGCACAAGTATTCTAAGCTGTAGATCCAGCTTGAGGGGGAGTGTTGAGATGCGATAGTTTAGAATTAATTATTAATTAATATTATGTTTTGTTAGTTATTTAATTAATTATCTAAAATTAAGTTTGGATATTATTCAGAATCAGATTTAAATATTAAATTATCATATCTTAGAAGAATAAATTTAAGATATTAGGATTACGATAGATTCTAGGTTTAGCCTATTAGCTTATATTTTTGCTTATATAAAGGCCTATTTGTATTCTTATTCATTCAAGGATTAATAGTATTTTGAGACTTTATTTTCCCTCTACTCTCAATCTTTCAAATTTCTACAAAGGTATAAAAAACTTGATGACAACACATAAAAATGTGGGAACTAAATCCATATCACCATAAAATAATCACCCAAAAGAAAATCTTAACGAAGCAGCATATCCATTCTAAGTATCATCTACATTTCAAAAACAATAATTAATAATAATAATAATAGAATTTAAAATAGATTATCTTGCATTGTTCTAGACTTCTGATAGCAACAAGCATTAACAATGTGGCGTCAAGGGATTATAATCTCAAAGGCCTTTTAGAGTAACTCAATGGAAAAGGCAAGCAGAGACCCAGCTTCCTTTTTCCATCAAATTTCACTCTAGTGGTAATAACTTGCTTTACTTTAACAGCTAGATGAAGGCCACAAAAATGCGAGAAATCATTTGACAACATCAGCCTTTAAAATTACAAAAGAGCACAACCATATTAAGACTCCATGACAAAATGCATAACATTGATAAAATAGGTGGAAAACCTGTTGAGCAAATGTCGCAGCCTCAATAGCAGCAGCTGCTAAACTACTTGACTGGGAGGGACCTGATGTTCCTGATCCAGGGACCCAGGATACTTTTTGCATATGCTACTCTTAGAATCTGTCCATTCTTCTCAAAAGTCGTTCCATTTGTTGCTTCAAGAGCCTTGGTGGCATCCTCCACCTATAAATAAATTTCTTGTCAAGCCCAGATCAATCAATGCAATCTCTCTCCAGAGTTTTTGTTTTTTAGGGGGAAAAAAAGTATATGAACAGCATCAAGGGCGAAGGCAAAGAAACAGCTATTAACTTGTTTGTAGATAAAATGTGTAAGCTATGTTTCTGAGGAAGTCATAGAAAACCTCTGGTTTAGAAAAAGCAGAGAAAAACTTTGAAAGAAAAGAATTCATACCAAAAGGTTTTGAAGTTTATTTGAATTAATAAAAACACATAATAATTGTCAAAATAACCTCCCAAAAATGAAAATTGTGTTGTGTCTTTACAGCACATAGCTAAAAGCTCACTTAAAATAACACAACATTCTTTAACCCCATCAAACATAAAGAACTTCGATAGAGAATGCCATGAATCTAAATAAATACAAATAACTCTCCCTTCAGCTGGAAGAGAACATCAACTCGTATAAACATCTCTTAAAAAACAATGTCAGATGCATTCAACTGCATTTACTTTTATCGTATTTTTAAACACCAAAATTATGAAGAGATAATTACTTTATCATTGATCATAAATGAACATACCGAATAGAAATGTACAAAAGCAAATCCCCTGGAGACATGAGTAAACTTGTCTCTCACAAGACGAAGATCCTGCAATTGATGGCCATGATGATTTAGAGAACATAGCTTGAAACAAACAAGAGCATCTACACTACTCTACCATAGAAGAGGATAATAGAAGTTGCAAACACACCTTAATAGGAGCATGTTTGGAGAACTCATAGCGAAGCACTTCATCATCAGCATTTTCATCCAATCCACGAACAACCAATACATGAGTTGGACCTGATTACATATATCTTAGCTAATTGCTGGGGCACAAAAAAAAAGTCACTTACATGCTAGAGAAGTTAGTTATTCTGACCTGCCTCTAATCCTTTCTTTCCTAAGGCTGTTGGATTTGACAATGTAATATCTGCTGCAGGAGCATCCTCACTCCGTGGTTCATTACACTGCAATAATGAGAAGGGATTGCATCAATACCGTGTTCATAAATGTAAAAAAACATGTCAATTAATGATTAAGCAATAAGCATGCCTCCCTATAGTAAAGTAGAGAAGACAACTGGAGGTAACAGGACTGCAGACTGACCAAATTAAAAACAAGCAATGCAAGGCAAATAAAAATATGAACCTGATAGCAGGATGTTCGCCGGGCAAAATTGATGTAACCGCATATGGTGCACATCCAATCAGACGGTACTGTAATGCCTTTATGATTATGACCTGATTTCATAGATCCCTCTTGACCAAAAGGTCCACCTGGACCTCCAGTTGGCTTACTACTGCAGCAAGATACAGCTCAAGTTGCAACAAAATGCTTACACCAAAGGGTTTAACTATACTGAACTTTAACTGACAAAATGCAGATAATTCAAAGGATACTCAAAATGATGAAAATAAATGCAGCACAAGAGTACCTATATTCAAAGAAAAGCCTTCTACCATCCACAACAAGACCATCGTCTCCAAGTTTGTCCATCATTGCTCGTCCAGCTCCCTAACCCATAATACTTATCTCATTATATCACTCGTAAAAGTAAATTACACAATATCAGAAAGTAATCATTGAAATTACCACAGAAGGAAAATCAATAAATGCAAATCCACGAGAAATGCCAGAATTTCGCTCCTTTATAACTCGAACATGCCGAAGTGGCCCCCATTCTGCCTGATAAGCAAACAAATATTGATGCCAAAAAAACATCACAAAAATTTAGAAGAGTAAATTGGAATAATCAGCCAAGCAAATCAAGGAGAGTGCATTACAAGAATCTGGTATAGATCTTCTTCGTTGGCATTTTGTGAAAGACCTTTTACAACAACAGTGGCAGATGGAGCCTAGAAAAAAAATATAATTTACATCAAATCCTCCATCAGCAATATATCCAAGATAATAAACTCAAAGAACACAAACAACGGTTGACCCATACCACTGAATAGTGCCCACGCCGCTTCTCTTCACGATCCCTTTGTTTTTCACTTCTCTCATATCGACTATCAGCATAGTTGTCTTCCCGATAACTTCGACCATGACTTCGACCTCGTGGGGACCTTGATCTTGGACGATCATCATATCCATGAGATTGGGATCGAGAGAGTGAATGAGAACGAGAGTGGGATCGAGATCGAGATTGAGACCGGGACTGAGAACGGGATCGAGACCGCTCATGCCTCCTACGTGGACTCAAATCTCTTCCCCTACTAGGATATCTTCTATCATGTTCCCGGTCATGAGATTCACGTCGCCTCCAATTGCTATCTCTTCTACCTTTCCCATGATCAGAATCATGACTATGACGACCATGATCAATATCCCTCTCACGGCTATCCTCCCTATAATGATGGGATACACGAGACCTATAGCCATAATCATCATATGCATAGTCATCACGATCGTGTCCCCCAAACCTACCAAGTTTATCATATCCTCGATCATCATAGTTTTCCATGTTGGCAAAGCCATCTCGAAACTTTTCAAATTCTGGATACATGTCAGCCTCCCTATCTCTGAAAGCATCAATCCGATGATATGAATCATAATAAGGCCTTTGAAGAAGTCTAGATTCCTTGTCAAGCAAAGAGTCTTCATCATAACCTCTCCGTTTGGATTCATTCCAATGGCCAACAGCTGGTCCTGATGGAGGATATGCCTCCCTATCCAAAGCATCACGGTGGAAGGCACCTCTCTGGTATATATTATCCCTTGAGTAGCTTTCATCTATAAACCTTCTTTCATCATATGAACCACCAACCCTGAAAAAGAAGGAATAAAATGGGAGGGAAGAAAAGGATAAAATTTGTTTCCATGCACTCTAATGAGCATGCAGCCTTATAGTCCAAAGCTTACAGTATGCAAAGCTAAAAAAAAAGGGGTCTCATTGCACGTTCATACAAGAGACAACATAAAACTACAAAGCATTTAAATTCAGAAATAACTTGATTAAGACAAAAATTTACCCAGGAGCATTATATTACCATAGTGATTATGATAAGTGACAGGCAGCACTCACCGATAATTTGGCTCATGAGCCGCACTATAACCCTCAAGAGCCTGTGGATTCAAGAGAATAAGTTATGTCAGCAACAAATAATCAATGGTGACCCGAGGTTAGGCAAATCCAGTCCATATCCTCACTGCCCCACAGCTCTCTTTCATAATCTCTAAGGGTGAGAAGCCCGGTAAAAAATCACATGACCTAATAGTTTCTTTGAATAATCATCCCATATAGGTGAATATTTAAGTAGGAAACCACAATTACGCTGTTATTATCCCAGCCTTGATGTAGCCCACAGCGAGCAGGATCCATTTCTTGCAATAGCCCGAAGCTTTCCCCCTTGCAGAACTCCTAGAATTCAGGAGAAAAATGTCTCAAAACCTCTCCTGTAATATATGCACAAACAGATAGAGTTATCCACCATGAACCAGGAACCACTAACTCCCATGACTTTCACCTTGGCCTCTTCTTCCCTTAAATCCTCAAAAAAAACATTAAAATTCTTTCCCACAAAAAGGACGTCAGAAATACCCGTCTTCCAATCTTCCGTTACAAAGAAAAAGCAATTACCTAACTTTTTCGCATATCATCCAAAGGGGCGTTGAGGGCAAAAAAACGAATCAAACCCAAACGATTCAATGATAAATCAAAATGCAAGCAGCCATCACTGATTATGGGAAAAGTGAGAGACCCCACGAAACACAGATAGGCTTGCCAAATTCACTACGTAACGATTGAACGTGGGCAATTGTCTCCAAGTCAAGATTAAGAAGATAGGTTAAGAAATACAAACAGGAAACAATTAAAAAAAAAGGAAAAATTGAGTTGGGGTTTTTACCGAAGGATTCTGAGACGAGAGAGATAGACACGGTCGAACACCAATCTTCGTGTCTCTGATCAATTAGATCTAGGGTTTTTCCTCGTATAGAAAAAGAGAGAAATGACCTGGAAAACATATACGAACAGCAGCACAGATAGAAGGAGAAATTGGGAAGAGGAAGATGGAACCAATAAGAAAATGGGACACGATATATTGAGGTGGAGGTCACTGACCCCAAAGACCGTAACCAAGACAATTTTAATCTAACAATTTTTTTTTTTAGAAAAAACACAATCTGTTTTTTTATGACAAAAACAAAACACAATGGGCCTGTTTAGTAAGGCGGTAAACCGCGGTTTTAAAAGGGCTTTTGGCCCAAACCTCGGTTTGGAGAAATTTTAAAACAAACAAATTTATTTGTCCATAAGTGCTCTTGGACAAAACCATGGTTTAAAACCATGGTTTTGAATAAGCTATTTAAAATAGCTTTTTCAACAGTAAAAGCACTTATGGACTATCCAATTACTATCTTATCCCTACTTTTTCTTACACCCTCTCTCCTCTCTCCTACTTTTTCTTATATCCTCTCTCCTCTCTCCTACTTTTTCTTACACTATCTCTCCTTTCTCCTCTCTTCCCTCTCTCCTCTCTCTTCTCTTTTCTCTAACTCCCCCATCTCTCTTACTTTAAATCAAATCATACCATTTTTAGTAATTTACCACCATAAAAAGTCATTCTAAAAATAACTATCCAAACACCTATTTATTCAAAACCATTTTTTTTCCATAAACTCTTCTCCAAAAGTCCTTTTCCATAAGTTGTCTATAAGCCCTTTTTTTTTATAAGCCCTTTTTTAAAATCCTATCCAAACAAGCCCAATATAATTTTTGGTTTGAAGCGTGTTTTTATACCCTATAAAATAGATTTTAAGCAATTTAATTTAGTACTAGCCCGAACATTAAAAATAGATCAGAATCATAATTCAATGTATAGAATATTATATTATTATATTATTATTATTTTTTAAATTATTTCTATTAACATTCTATTAATAATATTTATGAAAGAGAGAGAATAAATTAATGAAGATGATTATAATATTTAAAAAATATATATAATATTAATTAATTTTTTTAATTTAATTAAATTATTTAAATATATCATATATTAAAGATCAGAATGAAATATATTTAACTAGGGGAGAGCATAAATAAAATGGTATTTTTGGAGAAACTAATGCCTCAATTTTGATGTACTGGGAGTGAGGGTGGGGATTGGTGTAGAAAATATGACATTAAAATTATGTTTGGCATTTAATTTTATTTTATAATTATTTATAAATAAATTATGAAAAGATTATACAGCAATATCCTCATCATTAGGGGGAAAAAAAAGGTAGCCGCCCCTATTTCCTCTTCTGCTTCTTCCTCCAAATCTTCATATCGATTTACATTCACTAAAGTGTTATGATCATCTTTGCTATGGGCAAGGAATCATTGGAAAATACTTTGATGATGATAATAAGCTTATGAAACTGCACGAGGTTGAGGAAATGGCATCTCCAAACAAAGGTGCTCTACTGATGATATATCTGATGATGACGACGACAACGATGACAATGAGGGAGAATAGTACAGTGCTCTAGCCACGCTGTATATCTGATGATGATGAATGGTGCTATATAAAGAGTGTCTCTTATGCGCCCCTGTGGTTTAGGATCTAGTAAATCACCCTTGGAGGATTGATTAGTTTTCTTGATTACTTCGATCCTTGATTAATGAGATTTATTAATATTTAGTTTTCATGTTGTACCATATTTTACCCATCATTCTTGCAAATTTGTTTTGGTTGAAATAATTTTCATGTGCATGCATGTTTTTATCTTTTATCTAGAAGCATGGTTATGATTTAATTAAGATATACATTAAGGAAAATCCGATTTATACATTGAAATTTTAATTGTATAGCATGAATACTTATTTTTTTCTTTGAATATCATATTTTCCCACTATACCAATATAAAGTAAGCTCCGTTATATATTTTTGAGTTTGATTTTTAGAGAAAATACTTATGTTGATATGGACAGTTTCAAACCATGAAACTAAATATTTAATAATAGGATATAATAAATATTATAAAAAAAATCATATTTTCCCACAATCCCTAATTATTTGGTGCTATTGGACTAGATTGTGTTTGAAGATATGTTCTTGACATGAGTACATAGGTTTGTGCTAACGTTTTTTTTACTATTGATACAAGGTTTTTTCTTTCTTGCTATTATATGAATTTGATCTTTCTGTGAAGTGGGGTGGGGTCCTATGTGCCACATAACTAATCTTATTGGCTGAAAGCCTCATGTCAAATAGAGGAATCCTTAGTCAATGAATGAATCACATTATGTTGTTTGGTGAGTGGTGATATCTTGGGATTTAACAATACCATATACATAGGATTTAACAATACCACCTTACCTTTGGTATTTTTAATGCTGGGATTAAAAATTTTAAAGACCAAAATATCTTCATTTATAATAATTTCCGGACAAGAGTACCCCTGAAATTTGAAACCAGAAATTACCCCTAACTTCACCCTAGTCTCCCCCCTCCCCCCGGGGGTAGAAGATGACCCAAGTAGCTATGGAGTAGAAATCGATGAGCTTGACATAGCCAAACTGAAACTGAACAATGAAGGTGCCTTATAGCAGCAGAAGATGAACTAGGAATCTCTTCTCATTCTCTTCTTGGAGTTGATGAAGCGGATAATACGCAAACTCCACCGGCTCGCCATCCACCCACAAATTTTCGATGCATATATTCTCTACATACAGGCCAATAATCCCAGTCTCAAGCACGAAAATTTCAAATTCAATGTACCTGTAAATCTGAGTCGATGGACACGCAGAGCTTTTGGTGGTAAACTACATCACCAGAATTCTCGAGCTTGGGATCTTCGTTCTTCGGCGTGCGAAGCTTCACCATTAGAATACACAGCTCAAGAACCAAAAGCGGAACAAAATTAGCTACTTATATAAAAAAATTTCAAACTAAAATTTTACTTAAAATTAATTCTCAATCCACATACCTCAGCACAAACCAAGTCTTAAAGCTTGTTCCCATTATTCGCATCCTATCATACCTTCCTATTTAGGGAACTAATAATGACACTTAATTTGATTGTTATTTTTTAATTTTAAAATTATATAATCTTTTTTCATATTTTTATTTTTTAAGTTTATAAAATTTCTTTCATAATTTTATTCTTGTTGATTAATTTAAAATATAGACTATTCTTTATCCATGTTATTTAAAATATGGCACCAACTGGCTATAAATTCAACCTTACATAAATCACAGTTAGAAAAATAAAAAACCGTGGGTCCTACAAATTTTGTTGTCTCTATCAATTAATGCATTAATCCATCAAATTAAAATGTACTATATAACATTCTCCTCTTTTGAGAAAAAAAAAACTATGGGCTCATTTGGTACGTTGGAATTGATTTTGATGGATACGGAAATAGGGTTTAAAAACATGTTTAGTATGAGTAGGGAAATCTAATTTAATTTTTAATCAATATATATATATCTAAGATGTGGAAATACTAAAATGCCCTCCAAAATTTAAAACAAAAAACCTTCACCCACCGCCACTGAAATTTCCGACCACCCACACCCACCTACACCTCCAAAAATCAACACCATGAAACAAATCATCAGACAGAAATCGAAACCATGGAACAATAAAACCTAATGCATAAGGAATCAAAACCATAAAGAAATATATTTGCGAGATGGTTCCTGTTGATGGAGAAGCACAAATCGCTAAAGCCAAATCACAAAATGATTGATTACAGAAGCTTGTTAAAAAATAAAGATCTGATGAAGGACGAAGAAGTTGAAGATCTGGAGACGTCGAAGCCGAAGCTGGAGATTAACCACCGACGAGCTGTAGCCACCGTCGAAGCACTTCTGGAAGTCGACGTTTTGGTACAGTCAGGAGGAGGAGATTGCCGTCGCCGTCTTGGCTTGGGGTTGCAAATCGTGGGTGAAGAGGGCCAGATCTAAAGAGAGGTCGCTAGAAGATGAGGACTCGTCGTCTCTTCTCGAGCAGGTCCGCAACTCGCCGGCTGTGGAGATATTTGGAGGAGGGTTTGCGAACATGGGTCCTCAGATCTTGTTATTAGTGAGGGTGAGGGAGATCGGATGTTGCAATGGAGAGGAAGCCGGGGGGAAGGTCGCATCTTCACCGTCGCTGGAGATCTTGCGGTCATGAGAGAGGCCGGTTGTTGGAGGTCGCCGTCCAGTTGAGGTTGGTGCAGAGGTTTTGTCGAAGAAGACGAAGGAGACGAAGGAAATTGTTCAGAATACCATGGATTGTAAGAAGGGAATCATTTCCATCAACATGGAAGCCAATTCCATGGTTGAGTAAGGGTACCAAACATAGTTAGTGTGTGTTTGAATGATGGGTAGAAAATTAATTTTGGTTAAAATTTGACAAAAAATTTACACAATTTTTATCATTTTATTAAAAATTAATTTTAGGCCAAATTTAAATTTTAAATTTAAATTTTAAATAAATTATTAAAAGTAGTTTGTAATTTGAAACTTAAATTATAGACTATCTAATTATTATTTTATTTTTATTCTTTTTACACTCAGTTTCCTCTCTCTTTTCTTCCTCTATCATCTCTCATCTCTCTTCTTCACTTTTCTCCTCTCTCTTCTCTTTTCTCTACACTCTCTTCTCTTTTCTTTACCATCTTTCCTTCTTTTTACTTTTAATCAAATTATACCCTTTTTAATAATTTATTAATATAAAAAATAATTCTATTATTAATTATCTAAATATTTTTATTCCTAAAATTTATTCATTTTAAAATCTATTCATGTTAAAATTTATTCCTAAACACAAGTTTAAAAGTATAGAATTCAATTTCCTTTCCATTTCTATGAGGGCAATTCCAGCATATCAAACGGGCCATATACGATATCCTCATCCGTTTTAAATTATATATTAGAATGTGGTCAAGAACATTCATTGAGTAACTCATTAAATACTAAACAACATATGAAAAAAAAAATGATTTATATTAAGAAAAAGTGTAGGTGTCAAAACCTCTGAGAGACTAATTGTATATTTGGGTATGTGGTTTGAGAATTAATTTTGGATAAAATTTTGGTTTAAAATTTTTTTACACAAACAACTATTTTTGTTCAAAATTTCGGTTCGGGTCAAACCATAGTTTCAGAAAAGCTGATCAGAATAGATTTTAGAACAGTAAAATAACTTATAGACAATCTAATTACTATTTTATCTTTACTTTTTCTTATACTATCTCTCCTCTCTCTTCTATATTTTCTATTATCTCTCATCTTTTCTCTCTCATCTTTTCTTTATATCCTCTCTCATCTTTCCTCTCTACCCTCTCTCCTATCTTTTCTCCACCAACTCTCATCTCTTCTTTATTTCTCACCTTCTCTCCTCTCTCCTTCTTTTAATAAAATCATATCATTTTTAGTAATTTAGTTTCCCAAAAAGTTATTTTAAAAATAACTATCCAAACACTTATTTTCTCAAAATATATTCTCCCCAAAATCTATTCTCCATAATCTATTCTTCCTAAAATATATTCTCAAAAGCTAATTCAAACGGGCCCTATGGAATCTATAGTTTTAGAAACATGACAAAAATTTAGTTTAATTTTTTTTAAAATAAATAATTATATTTATTTTAAAAAAAAATTAGATCAAATTATAATTTAAAATTATAATTTTAGATAAATTAGTGAGAATAACTTTTAGAATAGTAAAAAAAATTTATAAACTACTTAATTACTATTTTACCTTTATTTTTTTATACCTTCTCTCATTTCTCTTCTATCTTCTCCACTTTCTTTTCTCTCTCATCTCTTTTTTTTTATTCACTCTTCTCCATTCTCTCTCATCTCTTCTATTTTTAATAAATTCATACACTTTCTAATCATTTTTTAATTATAATTTTTTTTAATAATAACTATTTAAATACTCATTTATTTAATTTTTTTTATAAACTCCTATCCAAAAACTTCCTTCTAAAAACTACTCAATTTTTTTTTATTCTATTCAAACACATATATCTTCATGGGATTTCTCAAAACTCAAAGCATACTTTTCAAAATTTATAAAAGTTAAATCCCAAGGTCAGTTGCACACAAATATCCCATGACTATCCAAATACTCATCTCAACTCTCTCTCTCTATATATTTTAAGTCCCTTACAAATAACATATTAATACACACATAATAAATAATAAGTGATTACATCTTGTCAAAATTGAATAAAATTATCAACAAATTCATGCTCAAACCACAATGTAATTAATTAATACAATTACATATTTATACACAAATTAATTGAGTAATTATCAATAATAAATTAGAGACTCTAACTATTCTAGAAATCTCAACTCTTACCGTAACCTCAATCAAATCATTAAATCATTTTAACGCTAATTTTTATAGTCCAATGATTCAAACAACACATCTAATTTATTTATCAAGTTTCAATTAATTACTCACATCTAATCCTCTAATTTTATATAAAATTTTAATTTCATCCTTTAATTTTATAAAGTATATTTTTATTTCTCTAACTTTAATAATTTAGTCTTAAATAATATTTTTTATTTAATTATTGGTATTTTAAGAAAATAAACTTAATATATTAACATTTGTAAATTTTGTGTGAATCTTTAGAATTTTAATATTAACATTTTTAACAAAATTAACTGTGTTAGAGTTAGAAAATTAAAATAATATTTTATAAAATTAAGGAGCTAAAATACACCTTTTTGTTTTAAAAAAAAATAGAGGTCCCAGTTGAAGATATAACTAAAAATAATAAAATAAAATAAAAACAAAGAAAAAAAACTTCACTATGATCCTATTTCCGTAGTGAAGATTGCTGACGAGGATGTGGAGGTGAGAGCATAAGCGCGTAATCCCGCTGGCACCCATTAATCAAATACAAGATCTTATCTGTCATCTTTCTTATTTTTTTAATTTTGAAATGGGTAAAGTAAATTAAGAAAATTATAAATAAAATTATAAAAAATTTAAAAAATTATAAATAAAATTATAATAAATTAAAAAAATTATAAATAAAATTATATTATAAATAAAATTAAAATATTAGTCACACGTAAAAAATAACATCAGATGCTATCTTCCCTTTAAGACATTTCTTTGTGTAACGGCCCCTCCATTTTTTTCTATTTTATATTATTCTCAGTTGAACTACCTTCCAGAAATCCACACCTAAAACAACAAGAAGGAGAAGACGAAGAAATAAATTGCCACTCTGGATCTATCCTCTCTTCCTTGACTGCAACTAACCAAAAACGCAGCAAAACAAAATATTGAAGCTGAATTGGAAAAATTGGTCTTGATGGGGTTCAATCAGCGTCTCTGGGTGTCTTATGAAGTTCTTCTGCTTGTCTTGTTAATGGGTCCGTCAGCTTTTGCAGTTCCTGGTAAAGCTTTAGTTGTCAACTTGGTTTTAGCTCCTGTAATGTCGATTTCGTTATCTCTACTCTGTGATGTCTTTGATTCTGAAGAATTCAATTTTGCTATGTTATTGCAGATAGTACCTTCGATTCTGAGGCGCATATCGGTCGGAATCTTCTTCAGGCTAAGAAAGGTTGATATATTTTTCCAATATTATTTCTTAATGGTGCACTCTGTTGGATCTATAAATATATTTATTTTTTTTTGTAATTTTGTAATATATAATCGTCTGGCTTCTACCACTGTTCCTTTGATCCGCATGCTTTGTGTAACTGCTGATTCCTAAATCTTCGCTTGTAATCCATTTGCTATTTTTGTCTTAATTATGTTTTCCTGTTATTTATTTTTGTGGGCTTTTTGGTTAACTCATTTCCTCATGAGATTTGAGAGAACTAAATTCGTTGCTACCGCTTTAAAGAAGATAAGGATTGTAGAAAGATTTTACGTTGCTAGCATCTTACCAGAGACCATTTGCCTTATCTTATTCTTACAAATCAAAATGATCACTTTTGGAGTATGAAATAGGGTATCTTTTTATGGCTCGTTATTATTAGGAATGAAGTAATGGATAAGATTGTGAAATTGGCAATAACAATGAAGGGCTAATCTTTGAGCGTGCCCAATGTATGCAGTGTCTCTGCGTCTAGTGTTATGGTTGGAAATAATTAGAATTTTTAAACTTTTCGCTGATGGATTTTTCTGAAACATCTTTAGTGGGACAAAGTGGGTCGGCCTCTTTTTAGGGTTTAGCTAATGGTGTATCCTTAGAGAAGTCAATATCATGGTCCTTGTGTGGCTGATGTTCATATTTTTTCCTTGTAAGTCATAATTCTGTAGCTTTATGCCTTTATGTAAAAAAAAGTAGTGTTATAATTTGGTATTGTAAATCATGGACTGGCATTATAGCTGTAAATTGAATTCAATCTTCTTTTTTCAGGTACCATACTTAATCTATAATGAAAACTCTTGATTGCCTATGTGAACTGTGAAGAAACAAACGAAGAATTGTGCTCAATTGCACGCCAGTAGATCTAATTCAATTACTACCTTCTATAACTGAGTTTTTAGTGTAATGTGTTGTTCAAGCATTAGTTCAAACAAATCTATTAGTTGCTCATATCAGTACCTGGGATGTAGTGCAGCTTATTAGTTGGGCTAAATCACATCTCATTTTGAACATGTGTATGTACAAATAAGATAATTAGATTTCTAGTATCTGATGGAAACTTAGTAGTATATGATACTAAATTTTACATTGAGTAGTATGTAATGCTCTATGGGGTATTTGAGTGAGTTGGTTATCCCGCATCAACAACTAATTTTTGGTATAGGGTTCCCCATTTTGCTTAAGTACCCATCAGTAACATCATATTTAGATGTAGAAAGCAAGTCCCTAACGTGGTGACTACTTGTTTCTTTTATGTTTAGTCTGGTTACCTCATGATTCTTCATGTTATAAAAGCATGTAATTGAAACCAATATCTTAGGTCCTGCATTAAATCTAAAGATGTTTCTCTTGGTTACTCTGTGATGGTTGTTCATTGGCCACTACTAACTGTAGCAACTAATTCACTTATTTTTTCTTTCAATTGACAAAAATGCTTTGTTTCTCACCTTGCAAATCTGCAGGTTGTCCTGTGAATTTCGAGTTCTTAAATTACACGATAATCACGAGCCAATGCAAAGGTCCTCGGTACCCTCCCAAAATCTGTTGCGCAGCATTCAAAGAATTCGCTTGCCCATACGTTGACGTGTTAAATGACTTGACAAATGAGTGTGCCACAACCATGTTTAGCTACATTAATATTTATGGAAAATATCCTCCAGGCCTTTTTGCTAGCGAGTGCCGGGAAGGGAAGGAAGGTCTCGCCTGCCCCGCATTACCGCCATCAGTGTCTGCCAATGACACAGCTAGTCAGATTATGTATTATCCATCCTTGATGCTGATGCTCTCAGCAGCTGGCTTTTTATTCTTGTTATTCATATAATTCAAGTGCCCCATTTTTTCATTATCATGTTGCACTACATTGTTATTGTATAATGTTTGGCAATTCTTTGATATACATGAGATTCACCATCATATATGTTTATTTGCAACCTCCAAGATTGTGCTAGAGCTAAAAGTGTAGCATACAATTAGATTAGTTTCTGCCTCATTTTGGATTGTACACTGCTCAATGTAGTGAAGTCTCTGTTTTTATTTATTTGAGTAAGTGTTGGTTCCTATGCTCTTGAGCTTTGTAAACACTGCTAAGAGGATTTACCTTACAATGGCTTCCCCTGGTGTCACTTCCTGTGAAATTTGTGGATGTGATAGGGATGAGAGGCCAAACAGTGGTTATTCTTAGAAAATGATTGTATCTTGTGTGTTTTATATGTTTTTTTAAAGACTTGAACTGTGACCTCTATGTCACACAATGACAATTTTACTCCTTACTTCAAGACTCTCCTTTTTTATCACCGCTTAAATTGTATAAAAATATAGCACATGATTTTGTTTTTCCAAAGAGAAATTCAGTCTAGAATTACATTCTTTTCACTTTAAAAAATATTTTATTGCGTGTCATTATTTAAATATGAAACTTTCTTTCTACAACTTAATAGAAAAATATTAAAAATGGAAAAGATTTTAACTCTTGTCATTACAATGTTTAATTGTTTAACATAAGTTTTTTGTATTATAATGCAGCATATTAATTTTTTTTAAAGACGTGTTAATTTGTATTGTTAAGTAAAAAAATGGCATTTCTTAACTGAATTTAATTTAATTATTTTTCCCATGCCAGATACTAAATAACGGTTATACCCTTCAGCTTTGTCCAATCAAATTTTGGACTTTGTGGTTCTGCGATGTGACTTCTAAGCTGAGGAAAATCTATGAGGTGGTTGGATATTTTGTGTCGACAAGAATGCTTCACACTTTATCAGAGAATGCTATATATCTGAGCAAGAAACTCTGCCTCCAACATCTGCAGAACAAGTAGCCATATATGAACATTATTACATGGCTGTCTCTCTCACTCATCCATCCTTCTTTAATCACAAAGATTTATTAAAACAGAGCTCATCGGAAGATTCCCACCAGGGTCCTCTTGCTTCAAATGTGCCAAACCCTTCAAGAAGCAAAACAACTTCATGCCCAGTTCATTGTGACAGGACTCCTTAGCTACCCTATGAACTCTGGGAGGCTCCTTGAATCCTATGTTAAGATTTCTCAGATAGACTTTGCTATATCTGTCTTTTTAAGCATACCTTCTCCAGATATTTTTGCCTACAACACTGCCATAAGAGGCCTTACTCTCTGTAATCTCCCACATTCTGCTCTGTTACTTTATAATACTCTGCTTTTAAATGGTCAAATCCCAGATACTTATACTTACACTTTTTTGCTTAAAGCTTGTTCTTTTTTGGAATCTGTGTGTGAAGGTGAACAAGTACATTGACAGATTATTAAGGCTGGAATATAAAAAATAGTACTCACATAAGTAGCTCTCTGACACACATGTACACTTCTGCTAATAGGTTTCATTGTGCAAAGCTTGTTCTTGCTGGGTTCTGATGTGGAAACGCCTGCTTTGAACTCAATGATTTCTGGGTATTTAAGTCATGGCCATGTTAAAGTGGCTAGAGATTTGTTTGATAGAATAGAAGCAAAAGATGTTGCTTCTTAGAATGCAATGATTTCTGGGTACACAAAGAATGGTCTGCACTCTGAGGCTTTAGAGTTGTTTCAGGAAATGATCAAATCCCAGGATCTTCTTCATATTCATCCTGATGAATCAACCCTTGTGAGCTCATTATCTGCCATTTCTCATCTGGGAACACTGGATCAAGGAAGATGGTAAACACATAAATAAAAAGAAATGGGTTTAAGATAAGTAACACTCTTGGTGCTGCTCTTATTGACATGTACGCCAAATGTGGTTGCATTGGAAGTGCCTATGAAGTGTTTGAGGAAATGCCTAAAAGAGATATAGTAACTTGGGGAGCCATCATATCTGGTTTTGCTATTCATGGGCAAGTTAAAAAATGCTTTGAACTCTTCCATGAGATGATTGTGGAAGGAACTCATCCAAATGAAGTAATCTTTGTCTCCATCTTACCTGCTTGTTCTCATGCAGGCTATGTTCACATGGGACACCACTATTTCAACAAAATGGTTCATGATTTCAGAATCAAACCTTCAGTTGAACATTATGGATGCATGGTGGACCTCCTGGGCCGTGCTGGGAAGTTAACAGAGGCGGAAGAGTTCATCGAATCAATGCCGGAAAAGCCTAATTCAGTCATATGGGGTACATTCCTAAATGCTTGTAGGATGCATAATGATGCAAGAAGAGGGAATAGGGCACTAAGACACTTAATGGAACTTGAGCCAAATTCTGGTGACATATATAAATTAACAGGGATTATGTTTGATAATGCAGGAGAGAAGGAATATGCACAGAAAGAGAGGAAATTCTGTTGAAGTTGAAGGGGAGTTTCATGAATTTATGGCAGGGGACACTAGTCATGATGAGGTTAGAGAGATTTATACCATATGGGATGGCCTGACAGAATACTAAGGAATTGTTTCGCCTAGCCAAAAAAATTCTGGGAAGTAGTAGTTTGAGTTAAAATAGGAATAAAATTAGAGTGAGTCCGTAGAATTGCCCGGAGTCTGAGATGAGCTGCATTGTTCATGGATCGTAAATAATATAGCTTCCTAAACTCTTGTTTTTTTTTTAAAGATATATTGGTTGATGCTAAGCATATTAAAGATGGATTCTATTCAATTTAAGAAATAATAATTGAATTATATCAAATGACAACAAAACTTTAAATAGTGGCAACTGATATTTTAAAAAGTTAGGTTTGGGTTTCAAGTGTTATTAGTGACCTGGAGATAAATGACTAGTTTACTTTTAAGTTTTAAACACTGGTGAAAGTTTACTACCAATCTTTTGTATCCGTCCCTAATAGGCTCTAGTTCAACAACTATTACATTTGATATTTTTTTAATTAAATTATACTATTTTAATTATTGACTCCAATAAGCTACTGACTTTTAAACCATCGTCTCAACAAATCCCATTCAATGGCCGATTATTCAATTTTCAGTCTATAACTTGACAACGAAAAGTTCAATTGGATTATTTTTCCAATTTTAATTTTGTTACCTTGTTTCCAGGCTACAAATTCACCTAGCTCAATTGTAGCCCAGTTCATGGGACAGGTTGGGACCGGGACAACTCCGTCCCGTGTCCCGTCCCGATACAGTACTTTTACGTCCCGTGTCCCGTCTCGTCCCGAATTTGTCCCGATCCCGACGGGATCGGGATGAGTTCGGGACGGGAATTCTCGATTTTATTTTTTTTTAAAAAATATTATAATAAAATCATCTCAATAAATTATTCCATATAAAATGCTATAGCAACTTCCTCTAAATATCAACATTCTTCTCTAATAGAAAATAATAACTTACCCATATAAGAAAAAAAAAATAATAGTAAGAAAGAATAAAAATATCAATATAAGAGTGGGAAAGATAGGATAATATAATATTTAAAAAAAAAATAGTTCGGGACGGGACGGGATTCCCGAGGGATGGGCGAAGACCCGTCCTGTCCCGACTCATACCTTTATCCCGTCCCGAAGGTGTCCCAGCCCGGTCTATTTCGGGACGGGACGGACCCGTCTCGAAATCATCGGGACCAGGACGGGATAAAATAGACACCCCTACTCAATTGTCACGTCGATCATTCCAATTAAAAAAATATAAACGTTAATTATGGTACTCTTTAGTTTACCTTTTCAGCTTTAAAAAAATACATGGTTGGTCGAAAAAAAAATCTTTAAAATACATGTTTTTATCTTACCACCTGTCGCTGGATGCAATAATCACACTCAATATATCCCAACAAGAGCCTTAATTCTCTTAATTCTCATAAAAATGTGTTCAAAAACTTTTAACAATTGTGTGAACTAAGAAAACTTTAATTTGTCAGTTTAATCCTTCACTATAATCCTTCACAACATGACGAATTAAGGTTCAAATTTCTATTAGCAGATGTACCCACATTTAGTGTCCGATAAAGTTTCAAACAAAATTGACTCTATTAGAAAAATACCTAGACTTAGAAAGAAAGAAAAAGAGAAGTTTAATTCCTTCTTTCAAGACACTAACCAAGATGACTCAACTGTCATAGCCCATGGGGTTATTAAATTACGATATTCACGGCATCATTCAAGATACATCAAAATCCTCAGCTGAATATACAATTTCTTCTACACACGAGAAAAATACAGATATTTCAAAGGTATATAAAGATATTATGCATATCTTTTTCCGTTTTCCTGAGATTAGTTATATCAATAAATACATTTATTGTTTCTATATATTGAATATAAACTCACTCCTTTCATAATCCTGCCCCCAAGGAGAACGTCCTATAATCCATTCAGTTGGTGGTGATTTAAACTCACAAGAACGGCAAGTTTAAAAAAAGCATTCACCATATGAGATTGAGTCGAGACTTGTGGAAGTGCTTCTTCTTTATACACCACGGACCAGGAAAGGTACTCAACTGTAACACAAGTTAAAATCAGTTGTGAGCAGTACTCAAAATATTAGAACTCACCCATTCAAACTCTTTCCTCAGCACAGACATCTAATCATGTAACAAAAAATCAAGCTAACATAATCCATGAAATCAAATAAAAAAAGGGCAGCCGGTGCACAAGGCTCCCACCAGGTGAAGCTTGGGGATAAATAAATGTATGTAGCCTTACCACCCCCACAAGTGAAGGGGCTGTTTTCACGATTTGAACCCGTGACATGACCTTCAGGTCATATGACAGTAATCTTATAGTTGCTCTAAGGCTCACCCTCTCCATGAAATCTAATATTCACTCAAAAAAGTTCAGCATGTTTGACCTTATTCAAGTATTCAACATATATGAAGTGTGGCATGTGGAAAGCCAGTTTCAAATTTATGAAAGAATCAAATAGATAGCTCACATTGCCAATAGTTCTTGCTCCAAACCATGCAGTATCAGCACCATATGGAGGAGGTATGACTTTGATTCCCCTGGACAACTGGGGAGGTAATAACTCACGGAGTTCCTTATCTAACCTTTCTGTACCATAAGAGCCCCAAAGTGGGATTAGAACCCATTAATCGAGTACCCTGGCACCGGGGCTTTTTAAATACCTTAATTCTACTTTATCATATTGAGATGCTCTGTAGTAAAAGATGTAAATTGTTACATATAAAAATGGACATTCACCGTTTATTGGGACAAAAAGGACATTTACCTGCCAGACCTGGTAAACATGCAGTTCCCCCAGATAAAACCACAGTCTTAAACCAATCAGGGTCACCTGCTAATTCTGCAGAATGGCAATGGTCCATACAAAGGGCTAGAGCCTGGTGCAAACCCATTGCTTGCCTATACCAAGAAGTTCATGATAAGCTTAATCTACTATTCAGGGGGAACAAGGAACAAGCTGACTAGCAGGAAAGAATTTTTCATGGTGCGATATCATCGAAAGAGAAAGAAACACTTCCAAAGGGACAGAATATCCTAAGGTCCACTGGATTATGGATAAAGAAGATTTTCAAGGAAGTTGCATATATACTAAACCTTGGCATGTGCTGCCTTATTACTTTTTCCTTGTAAATACAGATACGCGGACTTACTCATTTATCCTTTTCCAAATTACATCATGCTTCTTATGTGAAAGTTATAAAATAAAGAGAATGACATTTAAGATAAAGATATTCTGAGAATATTTTCTACCCTAAAAATTTCTTGACTTTTGTCGGTGAAGAGCCAGTACTTTCTGAATCTTTATGTTGAAGATGAGAATTGCCATCCTCACTATGTTGTAATCTACATTTGATAGTTTTCTTCCAGAAATTATATGTTCTGACGAAGTTCATTTTGCAATTGATAGTGCACTTTGAAAATTTGATTTCTCAATATAAAGTTAACAAAGCCATCTATCTCTTCTTGATAGGTATATTTCTAATCCTTGAAGTATCGAATCAGTGGAATAACCATCAGATAAACGCTGTATAGACTGTTATGGAACTGAAGGTTTTAACGACAAAACCAGAATTTAACCCTATTGTTGGCAAAAGAAAAGTTGCAAACATATTGCAAGCATACATATACTGTTGGCAAAAGAAAAGTTGCAACCATATTGCAAGCATACATATACTTACAATCCAGCAAGACGAGGCTGGAACAAGATCTCTCCTGTCTGAAACCGCTCTTTTGAAAGTGTAAACCATCCTTCTCCTGCAGCTTCAAATGATGCTTGTGTATCTTTTGATAGTTCAGCTTCATAATCAATAGCAGCATAGCATAGCTTCTGTTGGCATGCAACCAAATCATCAGACAACTTCAGTGAGATGACCTCACAGGAAGCAATTTCTGAGTTAAATACAACCATTCACAGCACACTTCAATTGAAAACAAACATAAGAAAATTATATAATATATATAAAAGAAATCTTCAGTCTTCACACAAAAGTAATATTCTACTGATCGTTGAGATGAGTCTCAACTGCCATAGTTTTGCCCGCATGCACTTGCTACACTGCAACTTAGATTTAACCAATAAATTACGCTGCAGGATCCTGTGCCAGTTCTGACTCATATACTTCAATCCATGAGGCAGAAGATATTTCAATACTTGGAAAAAGTGGAGCCACATATTTTTGAAGAACAAGTTTAATCATGAAATATTTCTGAGTTAGAACATATACAACTACTTTTTGGGGGCAGATGAATGAAAGAGGGAAAGAACCCAAAATATCGTATTTTATTCATGTGCAAATGACAGGAATTCAGCAGTCAATATCTGAAAAATCCAAAATCTGATCTTAATTATGAGAAGCTTAGAATAAAACATTGTAATTTCCATTAAGATATATTGCATAAATGACAGCAAATTAGACCACCTGTAACCAGAACTAAAACATACAACTGCATTTCATGATAAGAACTGATACACAACTGATATATACCATTGCACCACAGACTACCACAACGATATTAATGGTTGAAATCTCCTCAAGATTTGTAGAGCAAAAGAATAGCAATACCTCTTTTAGGGTGCGAACAGTGTAAGAAGATTCAAAATTCATGTTGTTCTGTTGCATCAGCTCCCTAAGGAATCCTGTAAGCTTGATTGCTCCCAGTTCCACAACTTCCACACCCACCTTGCGCATAACTTTACCATTCAGAACTGCAAAATGATAATGCAAGTGACTATATTCCCAGCAGAAAAATCTAAACTTGGCATTTCTTTTTCCTTTCGTTTTCTCCTTTTATCAAAAGGGGAATATAAGTACTGCTTCAGACAAAGGTTGTTTAAGCATTAACAACCATTTGTTCATGCGTGAAACAGAAAAGTAAGTATTAGGCATCCCCACATGGACTGCACATTAATGAGCTCCACATACAAGAATTTAATAGTATGCATAAATAATTACTCCTCCGGTCTTTAACATAAGACATAGTTTGTAGTGCAATTTGTATTACAAACTAAGCCTTATATTAAGAACCGGGGGAGTATATTAAAGAATACAGGGCAAGAGATAGAAAAGAGTCTATGGAGCATACTTGGAACAATAGATGTGACCTGAAAACCAACATTAACAGCTATTCCAGAAGTTTGTTTTGCAGCATACACAGCCAAAGTAGCCTAGGTTTGCCAAAGAGAAAGTAAGTAATATGGACAAAATACCCAAAAACAATTGATTGAAAGAACAGAATAACCAAATTATATCATTCAATGCAATTATGTTCATGGACAAGGTACATTCACATCATGCTTGGTTAATAACATTGAATTACCATTAGATTACATGATATACATCCACTTGAATATTCACACCTAGGTCCTTTGCTGTTAACTTACACATACAAGTATTACACCCCTTTTCTTTAGGGAGGGGGACATCAAGAAAGTTTGGATGATATTTCTGAACAATTAATCACTGATAGATCCCAATGACGTCATGCAAATGTCACTTAGTGAGATAATACTTGTTTTTGCTGTTTTTATCAAGAAATTTAAATCATGGAACCTACCCATCCCCACTCCACCCTTACTAATTGAGTTAGCACCCAGTCGCTATTATACCACTCCTTTTAATCTAGTGTTTATTGCACATGATGGCTATCACATTTGCACAAACCTGACCTTGAGTACTTATTAGAAATCCAACATATGACTTTATATGAGATCTTCTTTTGTATTTGGTATTTATCAATCTACACCCTAGATGAGTTCAAGGATTTTGAGTTTAGTATCAACTGTAACTAAAGGAAATATAAATTATAATTCTATTAAGAAATCAAACCTAGTGTTTTATCGCTCTATTGCTTCAGCCTAACTGACCAAAAATTCATCATGCCAGCCATTACTTGCATGCCCAAGCAATCCAAACTTTTCCCACAATAGTGGCAACCCAAAACCATAATCCTCACTTGTTACCCTTCATCCACGAAGAAAACTTGATAACTCGAGAAGAAAAAATAGGTTCTCTTCATCAGAAAGATCAAGATGAATAGAGGATATGAAAAATTACGTATAAGCACTTGAAAGACATATCAAACGAGAAGAAGGTATAGTTATAATAGTGAGACAACCACAGATACCTTAATACCCACTTCTTTTAGTGTCTGTTCTAATAAACTAATTCAGATAAGGAATCACAAAAATCCTCTATATCTGAGTCAATGAATTATTTTCAGCATCTGCTAACTCCACCTATGTTTTATTACCAGTCCCAAACCCGATAAAGGAGAAAGATTGTGTTAGACCTTTGACAACCAACGTATAACTATGTCGAATCTTTATGACATGGAGCACAATAGTGTCATGCAATCTATGTAGACAACCCTGCCTATTGGATAAGGCTTGTTATTGTTGAATTTGTTAATGTGCATCATCCTTATGGTAGAAGATATAAGGCAATCAGAGCTTTCTTGTTAAAAAGAGGGAAAACCTGGTTGACAGCACAAATAGCAGGAACATTCATGTCAAAGAGGGCAGCGCATATTGCCTCCTTAAGCTGCCGCCTTGATGCTTTGGCAGATTCGGTATCTGAAATAATGGCATGAGATTAATGTTGTGCGTAAAAGAATCATATAATGTAAGAGAAATCATCCATTTTTCACCTCAATAATTCAAGTTATAAATAAGATAAAATAAGATGTCGGAAAATGTCATATAAGGCGACATAACTTTCTCCATTGAGTAGACTGTCCCCATACAGAATATAGGATGCACAACAATTCGAATGGTTAGAACTCAATTATAAGTAAAATGTGGTGTCTAGGGCATATTTTCATTATTACTGTTAAATAAGTATACAGACTACAAAAGCATAACTAAATGTCCACAATGGAATTTTTTTCTTGTTAGCAAATACCTGAGGAAGCTTATAGCAAATGGTTGAAATTAGATATTTGGACTTAAATAGCACATTTTGATTGGTGACCAAATCGTTGATATTAGGTATTTAAATAGGTATTCAAATGACTTGTTATTTTAATGATTTGTTATGGTAGGAGTTTTCCATTTTTTCCCTTTAAATCAGGATCGTGAAATAAATCATAAATGTAACTGACCGTCATAATGGCATATTGGAATAGAAACAATGACTGGTTGAGTACATGGTTTAACCTGCATCCTACGGAGAAAACAACTATTGCATTAGGCATCCAATACTAACAACTTAAAAAACAGGTATAGAATAAATAGAACTTCCATGGCCCAGTCATGCAAAAGGTTGCTCTGTAAAGAGATTAAGCGACACAATAGGTAAGCAGGTAAAGATGCATAGTTGGAGAGAACAAGAAGAATTAACTTAATGCACAATGAAGTCCCTCTTAGTAAAATGCTTTTTTTTATCAAATATTTAAAACGACAAACCTGCTATAAATAGTTGCAAAAAAATGTCTAAGTCTAGTGTACATTGGAGTCTCAAGGTTACCGAATTCCTGCACATCAATGATGAAATACTTAAGACGATGGACATAAGAAGGGAAAATAACTGATGTTGAAATGAGAGGAGACAGTAGAAAACCAGGTGCAAGGGATTTCCAGCGTCTGAAATAAAATAAAATAAAATTGCTCACGCAGTCTTAGTTAGTGCAAGTTCCAATAGAAAATTTTACCAAAAAGGTAGCCGATCGCCCTGATGGGCGGTCATATTTGCTCCAACCATACTTGCAATAGCCAGAACCACCTATAGAAGCAGGCATACTATTGAATTCGACAAGAAGAAAATGTCACGAAGAATAGAAGTAGAAGTACCAACCATCGATGATAACAGCACCAGGAACTTGTTCTCGTAGGCCATATATACGCTTGAAAGATAACTGATGCATCTGACCGACCAAGGTTCTGAAATTTCAAGGAGCCAAAACATAAGTAGAAATTCACTACACGCAACGGAACACTGTGATTCAGAGGTTCTAAGAGCTGACCTTCCATTACAGATAAGGAAGCATCGCAGAAAAGCGAAAAAGGAAAAAAAGTGAAGATACTTACGGAAGAGGATGACCGGACCTCAAATTGGTCTCGGCGAAAAAAATGGTCTCCCATGGCTCCAATTGGTAATTCTGAAGGAAATAAATCCATAGCCGATTATCGGAGGCCAGCGATCTCCATGCTTTGCACACAAGACTCAATTTCGCAGCTTCTTTGGGATCCAGAAGCCTCAGGATTTGGATCACTATATCGGCAGGAAATTGCTCGAACACACCCAGAGGCGAATCCACGCAACGAAAGCGTTCCGGCGAGTTGGAATTTGAACCCGAACTCGAACGATTCAATACCGAATCCCACATTTTTCTCAATAGCATCGCCATGAATTAGGTAACGGAGTAAAATTCAGAACCATCGAACGCAATTTCCATTGGCAGTAAGCTTGGGAAAAGATCTGGGTTGTGAACTTGTGTGGGTTGGTTGGTGTAGAAGTCGAAGCAGGGAACGTTGGTGACTACGCGAAAATGTCTGAACACGTGTCAGAATTCTATCCATATCCTCGCTTTTGGCTTGTGAGTGTTCTCTTCTTTTTTCCTCTGGCCCTTTTTTTCCGACAGACTAGTTTCTCTTTTATTACTTTTTAACTGTGATTTAAAAACTTTCATTTATGTTAAAGACAAAAATAATACTAACACAACACCTAATTCAAAGGTTTGTTTTAATTTTAAAGGTTAAACTATATGTATTTGATATTTTAAATTTACATCAAATTTTAATTTACTCTAATAAATTTAAAAAATATATTTTTAGTCTCTTAATATTAATATTATTAATCTTAATTATTAATAAAAAATATTGATTCAATAAATTTAAATGATAAATCTATAATTTAAATGTTAACAAAAAATGCTTAAAATTTAATTATTTAATATATAATATTTTTTATATTTTAAAAGGTGAGTTGTTAATAATGAATATAATTATACGACATCTTTGTTAGGTTTTATTTTAAATATTTTTTAATTTATAAATTTTAAATGAAAAAAGATAATAAAATATCTTTTGAAATTTAAAATGATAAAAAATACCTCTGAATTTTAAAAATGATATATTGGGCCTTTTACTCAATTTATCCTTTATAAATTTAGAATAAAAGATGAAATTATCTTTTAGTCATTTACTTTTCTTATAATAATATTTATAACATGAGCAATAGTTTTGATAACTTTTCATAAGATATTTATTACTCCCAGAGGACCAAGTCTAAAGTAGTTGAGACGTTTCAACAGGCGGATGTTGCTACGGCGGCAGTGGCAACAGCTGACTGTGACCATACGACGGAATTACTCAATGCCGAGGGGAAGGATCATCATCAGGAGCCATCATCTGTGGATTTGGTAGTGGATTTCAACATGGGACAGATATACTTATTGGACCTTCTGAATTCAGATTTCTCATATATGTACAACCTCAATAACAATAATAGCGTCAACGTGGCGGCTTGTCCCCATCTTCCGACCAACCCCTAAATCCCTGAGAATGCATGTAGATGGCGAGGGAGAACAAGAAAATGAAGAGTGAGGAAGGGGTTTGATGGCGGTCAAAATTCTTGCTCATATTGTAAATCACATTATAGAAGTTGCAAACTCAAAAGCAATTACTTACAAGTACATTGTTACATAGAGTTATAAATGTCTGTAGGGAAATTGTCAAAACCATTACTCATATTATAAATTCCATTGTAGGAGTTACAAATTCAAAAGCAATTACTTGTAGTACATTTTTACAGAGAGTAATAATGTCTTAGGGAAAATTGTTAAAACCATTCCTCATGTTGTAAATCCCGTTGCAGGAGTTATAAACCCGAAAGTTATTACTTTCAAGTATATTGTTATAGAGAGTTGTTAATATCTTAGGGTAAATTGTCAAAAATATTACTCATGTTGCAAATACTATTGCAAGAATAATAAATAACCAAAGAGCAATTTTATCTTTTACCTTAAATTTATAAAGAACAGATTAGACGTTTGTCTAATTTATCATTTTAGAAATTCAAAAGCTATTTTTGTTCTTTTAAATTTTAAAATGTCTTTTATTATCTTTTTTCTATTTGAAAAAAGAAAAGTTTTCATATGAAATAACTTCTATTATAGATGATTAAGTAGATATATTAAAAAAATCAACATATATTTTTAAGTTAATTTATATACAATACTTTAAAATAACTTTTGAAATACACTTAATATTCTAAAGTGATTTTTGGCACAACTTTATCTTTAGACTGTTTTTTTAATAGCACCCAATGCCTAAAAATAATTTAGATATAATTGTATCCTTAAAATAATTTCAATATGGAAAAATGTTCATTGAGGAGCTTTTGGCCATGACTTTTGACTTAGGGTGACAACACCAACATTTTAATTTGGTCACATGGGGTTTGGAGATATATATATATATATATATATATATATGGTAATAATAAAAAGCTTAAACTAAAAAAAAAATATTATTCAGGCTTTGGTCATCCCTAGCTTAAGCCTTGCTCAATTTGAGTCCAAATGGGTAAACGCGCTCATTTCTCAACTCTAATTGGGAGTGAGTATTAGATAAGATTTTATTTTATTATACTGTTGGTTTCTATATTAAATACAATGATGTTTCTAAAGCTCCAGGGATCTTTTACTACATTTTAGTCATTATTAACATATAAGATGCAGTGCTATAAATATCATTCTTCGGATATTTAATATGTAACTTAATTAATTAGTTAATTTTAGTTTTAAATATCATATTTATTTTTTATTATTTATTTATTTTTTTAAATTATTTATATTAGTACTCACTTAACAATAATTAAATAAAAAAGAAAGAAAAAATAAAAACTAATTAAGATATTTAAAAATATATATATTAATTAATTTAATTAATTTTTTTAATCATAATATCATTACTCTCTCATTCGTGAATGAAGTTTATAACTACGGGAACGTGAGTCTTCTATGTTTCCTGGGTTCGAGCAATGATGGAGGTACCGCCATACTTATATATATATATATATATATATATATATATATATTAATCTCTTATTATTTTAGTTAGGTTTAAGTCTAATGACTAATCCTTTATATTGGAATGGGTGAAGAGTCAAATGTTTTGGCAATTTCTCACGGGGGGATGAATCAAGATAATTTTGAATCAGAGTTTTAGACTTTTGTTCATTCCTCGTTGTAATAATATCTTGGGGTTTACAGCGATAACTTAATATATCTACTATATGACCATTAACTAAAACATGTCTATGGTTAACTAATTGGCGAGCTTGAGGAATAGTCGAAGCCATACCCAATCGAAAAAGTATGTTATCCAAACGCATTACGAGTAATTGTAGTAAAACCTGACCGGTTGACCCTTTCACTTTTCTGGCGATACCAACGTATTTAAGCAATTGTCGTTCTGTAAGACCATAATAAAAACGCAATTTTTGTTTTTCTTCTAAACAAATACGATATTGAGATTTTTTACTCAAGCGCGCTTGGTTTCTAAGTTCGCTTCCGACTATAGGCCTTTTACTAGTTAGTCCTGATAAAGCCCCCAGACGGCGTATATATATATATATATTGTTCTACCAGAAAAACAGCCAATTACCCAATGACCTTTGTATTATATATATTCTTTTATTTAATATATGATATATTTAACTAATTTAGTTAGATTAAAAAAGTTAATTAATATATATTTTTTTTAAATATCCTAATTATCTTTTTTAATATCCCTTTTTATTTTTTTATTTGAATATTGTTTAAGGATATCAATAAGGGTAAGTTAGAAAAAAATTAATAAATATAAAAAATATGTTTTATATTTAGAATTAAAATTAATTCTCCGATTAAATCATATATTAAAGATCGAAAGAGTATATATATAGGCTTCAATTGATACAGTTGTTCCATACTCAGTGATTTTTAGCAAATGTTATACTCTGCTAAACTTCCTCTCCACTTAATTGAGGTGGAGGCATTGATTTCTCAACTCTGTTCTTATAAAAGTGAGGTTTTATTTCTCCTGAATTGGTGATTATTGGGAAGAAATTGACCATGGCAGTCAAAGAAAGATGATTTCCTCCCATGCTTCAATTGAAATGCTTTTGAGTTCTCCATATATAGGACATGATAATCCCCTCACAATATCCCATTGTCCATAATAGAGCAGCACACATGTGAAAGTTATCTCAATGAGGCATCATATGTTGGCACCCCCCCCCCATCTGACAATAATTTTAATTCATCTATCCATAATCATTGTAAATATAGTACATATTTTTTCCAATTCTAATTATAATAATTAATTAATTTTTTAAATAAATTAAAAAATTAAATAAATAAATTAATTATAACTAGATATAGCTCTTCAAAATAAATTTATATTATATATTCTTTGATCTATATAAGTTAATTTATTTTTATAATTAGAATAAAAGTAGTATATTTTTCCTTTGGGATTATCAGGACCAGGGATGATCAATGTCGAACATATATCCGCGTGTCATGCACGCCTCGAGTGGCAGATTGTATGGAGTAATAATCCCAGGCCAATAAGAATATTGTCTCCTAGATTGCCCAGATGGCGTAAATCCTTCAACATATAACACAAGCCTCATGTATTCTTTTTACTAAAATTTTATAACCTTATTTCTTCCATTTTTTTAAATTTAACTTATACAAATTTTCTCTCCCCATGACTTTTATAAACCACTCCATTTTATGAGCGAGTTGACACGGTTATATTAACTAAAAAAATATAAAAATATTAAACTCAATAAGTTAATTTGCAAATTTGACAATAATGCTCATAATCTTTTAATTAGGATTAATGTAAATATTGAATAATCAACAAATAAGTTTTTATAAAATATAAAATAAGAAAAGATGTTTTTTAAAAATAAAATAATAGAATAAAATTGATTTATTATTAAATAAAAAAATTATTACACTCATAATCATCTCCTCACACATATATATATATATAATCTGTAATTGAATTGATTTTGACTTTTTTTTTAATCAGTATATATTTTGAGTGAGAGTCGCATTGCTTCTCTTACAATATAATAGATTATAAATATAAGAACTAATATCTAACCATTGAAGAGATTTGAAGGACCAAATTAAAAGGAAAAAACTACCAACACTTAATTAAAAGCTTCTTTGTCTTTTTCTTTCAACTTTTTTTGCCATGAAAAAATATAAAAAAAATTATATTTAAATCTTCTGTAATAAATTTAATTATAAAAAAATATTAAAAAATTATTAAATTATTATAAAGTCTCGTTATATCTCAGATTAATTGTTTGTGAATTGTGAAATAGTGAAACAATTTCTTAAAAAAAAATATTTCAGTTATTATTTTTTTAATTTTTTTTAGAGTTATAATTTATATTATTTAAATTATTATTTTTTTTATTTGAGTTGTTATTTTTTTTATAAAATTATTATTTCTATTACTGAAATTATATTTTTAATCTATCATTTTATAATTTTTAAAAAATTAATCTTAAATCCATGAAACTTAATACTTTTCTATCCTTAGATTCGGCATTTGAATTCTATTTTCCCATAAATATATCAAAGCTAAACCTAATGTGAGCGAGAGCCCCGTTGCCACTCACGCTTTAGGCCAGCCGTCCCTCATAGTTCCTCTCTAACCCCTCGCAATCCCTTACCGTTCAGCCGTCTGCTCGTCACCCTATTTCTCCTGCGGTGGAGCCTGTACGTTTACGTGTAACGGCTTGACTATTTTTATAATTATTCGCTATTTCTATTAATTTAATTAGGGACCTGAGTTTTCTTCTACCTCAGTTCTTAACAGCAGTTTCCGATTGCTATAATCTTATTTCATGTCTTCTCATTTCTTGCTTGCTGCTTATCTCTGTCATTGTATTGTCTTATGCGTGATGCAGGGTTGCAAATTGTTGTTGCAGGACTTCATTACTTCATTGGCAGGAGAAAAAAATCAGCCATAATGTATCTTCAGTGTTACATAAATGAAAATGGTGATAAAGTTTACACTACCAAGGTAATATTTAGTTTCTCTTTATTACTGGTTCTGTTACACAGCATGTTTTCTGCTACATTGAATTGAAGTTGAAGGCATTATACATAGTTTGGCTATTCTTTTCATTGTGGAAATAAGCAGAGTTTTACATGCATCAGCGGATTCATGAAGGATAATGGCAATGTGACATGTTCAAAAGGACCTTTTAATGAAATATCACTAATTAGCAAATCTATTATACTTCTGTTTTTCTTAATTTGTTAAGGTTCAGGTTTACAGATTAAAAATACAATTAATGTATCAAAATTCCTTTTAAATTTCCAGACATACCCTTAGTTTATTTTATCTATTCTCTCCATAATTAAAGTTAGAGAAGATACACTTGTAAAAAATACTCTCTCCATTCTTAATTATGAGAGCTAGCTGATTTTTTTTGTGTAAATTAAGAAACCAAATAAATTAGTTAATTATAATCAAATTCAACCTCAAGATGAATTTCATATTATATATTCCTCAATCTACTCAAATTAGTCAATTAGCTCTTATATTAGTTATAATTAACTAACTTATTTGGCTTCTTTAATCTATACAAAAAAAGTCAACTAACTCTTATAATTATAATCGGAAATAGTAGTAATTTATGTTTTCTTAGATTTCTAAAATGACAAATGTATCAAAACAAAAATCTTCTTTATAAGTGACAATTAAAAGGAAACAGTGGGAGCAACTGTTGTACATTTAGTTACAAGTATGGCTTAAAAGAGGATGAGGAAAAAGAAGATAATATTAACTAGTCTATATGTATTTTCAAAACTTATGAAATATTGCCCAAACATTTCCCTAAGTACTGGATATTAAATCTTCTCTTTTGTAAAATAATTGTATCAGTAGGATTGCTGCATGGTTAAGTTTGGAACTCCATTCTATGTTGTAATATACTAAGTCCAATGAATGGATTTTTGTTCTATTAACTTTTAGCTTCTCTGTTCATGCAGAAAGAATCACCTCTGGGTTTGGCGACACAGTCTGCTCATCCAGGTAATATAGTTTAATTGTTTCTTCAACGATGTCTCTTTTCGCCCGGGTTTTCATGTAACATGGCCATTCACAAGTTCCTTATGAATTATGTTATTTTTTCTTTTTTACTTTTGTAAAGAAGAAAACATAAAAGAAATTTTGAATAGTATACAT
Source organism: Leucaena leucocephala (assembly GCA_037074615.1). NCBI lineage: Eukaryota > Viridiplantae > Streptophyta > Magnoliopsida > Fabales > Fabaceae > Leucaena > Leucaena leucocephala. The sequence goes on along the minus strand of CM073540.1, from coordinate 10,091,274 downwards.
ATATATATGAGTGACATTGTGAGTGATATCTTTCGAGAATTCAGGATCTGTTCATTTTCTGTAGACTTGATGCCTAGATGTTAGTTGCATAGGGCTGCTATCAACCTGTGGACCTTTTTTTCCCTTTCTACTTTTACTGTAAGTACTTGAACCTGGAGTCAATCTGTGAAGGTGCAAGTTATTACATATTGAAATCAAATTGAGAAAGCCAATCTTGATGGTAATCTGAGCACTTCTTCTGGGGCCTATTTTGTGGGATGTGTTTGTATTCTGTTATGTATGGGATCGATCTGAATGAAGGGGGCATCTTCCCCTAGGCAGTTAGTTTATTGGTTTAATCCTTGTGCCTTAGTCTTGGACTTAAGGTGTGGTTGATTTTATGTCAGAAACAAAACATAGTTTCAGCGGTTCTCAATGTTAAACCAAACATGTATTTAGTGATGGCTATAATCACTCTTTAAATGAAAACAGATGCGGATTGTGTCTGCCACCCGGGCGGAATTTTATTTATTTATTTACCTCAACTATACCTTATTGATTTTTTTTATTACATAAGTATACCTTATTTTTGTTGGATCATTGTTATGTATCTGGTCTTTATTTGGTGACTTTGCAGCAAGGTTTTCACCCGATGATAAATTCTCGAGGCAGAGAGTCCTACTGAAGAAGCGCTTTGGTCTGTTACCAACTCAGCAGCCACCTCCAAAGTACTAAGTCATATATGCATCTTTGTTCTTTGGGAGATGGATGATTTTATAAAGAACTAATATGGGGTGCTTTCGCTCTCCCCTGGTGCTGATATTTCTTTAGAAAGCTATGATTGACTGGTTGGATTTAGAGATTATGAATTAATACAACTTTATTGTTCATGTTGTTATGGTTTTATGTGAAGAGATGATTTATAGTTCTTCCACCTGTGAATTGCTTGTCATGGTAGGTAAAGTGTCTCATTTCTGTCTTGTGCAGACAGGGCTGGCTGTGATAGGAAGATCATTAATTCTCCTTTGATATCATGCCAAAGGGATATGAACTTTGTGGCCTGTGCAAAGAATCACAATCTAGTTTGTTGAAAATTTCAATCTCAATTGGCGAATGGAATGATTGTGTTATGCATCAATCTATTTTGTGGCTTATTCATAATCTCTCATCGATAAAATAGTCAAGTAGTAAACCATCATTGATTAAATAAATCTAAAATTACTAATAATTTTGTATAAGAATAATTAAGGTCAATATTTTAAAAGTCATATTAAATCAGAAATGTTAACAAGTTTAGGTTTTCTTTTCAAGTTTAACCGAAGCGATCAAATTGATGATTTAATAATTAAACAAAAAATTTAATAAAATATAAATAAGTGCATATAATATATATATATATAAGAAATAAATTTATAATAAATCTAATTATCGAAATAATAATATTATAAGTATGAAGTTTTCAATAAAATAATGACTTCAAAATATATTAGATTTTTTAAGACGGTCAATTTTTTTATTTTTTATAATTTTTTTAATTTTTTCAACTTTTTTTCCATGCAAAGTCTTTTTTACCAGTCAACGTCTTCATTTTTTTTTTTAAAAACAAATTATATTTATCTTTTAAAATCCTTGCAAATGCTGGGAACCAGCTCCCCGTCCCCATCGTCGTTACATATTACAGGTTGATACAAGTCCACCAAAAATCTTTGATCCAAAACAAACCAATAAAACAGAGCCACGTCATCACCAAAATCTCCATTTTTTCAATCTCATCCTCACAAAGCTTCCTCTTATCCGCATTTAATAATTTCTCTTCCGACTTCTCTCATAATACTACACTCACCGCTGAACCAAACCATCACATATCCAATTTCGCCGATCATTCTCCAACAATGGCAGCTTCCTCCATGATCTCCTCTCCCACCTTCTCGCCGGCCGGCCGCCCCTCCGCCCTGAGGTTCCACGGCCTCCGACCGCTCACTATCAAGGCAAACCCTCTCTGCACTCAGAAGAGGACCACGGCGGCTCGTGGAGGATTGGTCGTCAAGGCCGAGCTGAATCCGTCGGTGGTGATCAGCCTGAGCACAGGACTGTCGCTGTTCTTAGGGAGGTTCGTGTTCTTCAACTTCCAGAGGGAGAACGTGGCGAAGCAGGGCTTGCCGGAGCAGAACGGGATGACGCACTTCGAGGCTGGAGACACGAGGGCGAAGGAGTACGTCAGCTTGTTGAAGTCCAACGATCCCGTGGGATTCAACATCGTCGATGTCTTGGCTTGGGGATCCATCGGCCACATCGTCGCTTACTACATCTTGGCCACAACCAGCAACGGCTACGACCCCAAATTCTTCGGCTGAACCCTAATTTGTTCGCGCTGAACCTGTCCTCTACTCTTATACCCTAGCTGTATAGTTTCTTCTATGATCTATCATTCTGAACGAAAACTAGCTCTATGATCAATGAAACCAAGTGATATTTCTTTTGATCTGTTAATTATTTTCTATTATTTACCGCTTTAGTATAATGTTTCAAGTTATACGAAATGAATGATGGAGCTGGGCGAATTTTGAGTTGAGCATCTAATTTGATTAAAGAGATATTAGAAACTAAAAGATTAGTGAAGGCAACGAACATTGCACCTGTATTTTTATCCATTGTTAATATTATTGTTGTGTCGTTTTAGGTTTAGTTTTGTAAGTATCGGGATTAACTTTAACAGCTTTAATTAAAAAAATAAAAATTAATTAAAAGTAAAGGTCAAAACTAAAACTCATTTTTATAGGAATTAAAAATTAGGATTTAAACTAAGAAATAGATGATAAAAAAAATCTTTTAAAAAGAATTAATTAGACTCATGTCTAATCTAATAGATTAGTTTTATAAGGGTTAGAATTGAATTTAACAATGTTAATTAAAAAAATCAAAACTCATATCTATGCTAAATAAATTTTAATTTTAGTCTATATATTTTTTATGAGTTTTAATTTTTTTTATTTTATTTAATGACATTGAATCATTCCAAACCCATATAAAATTATAAAAATTAAAAGATAAAAATTAAATTAAAATTTTACGTTTAGATTAAAATAATTTTTTTACTCATTTTTTATATTTATATATATAATAAATTTTTATATTTAATACTAAATAAATCATATCTCCAATCTCTTTTGGTTGACCTGTTAGAATTCTCTATTGTATTCTTATCATCATTGTTTCAAAAAGAAGTTTGATTTTATAACCAAGCCCCATTTATCTGGGGTTTGATTGAATTAATATTTTTAAGAACTATGAGTGATATTATTTATTTTTAAATATTTTTATAACGATATTAATCTAATTTTTTTTTAAAATAGCTACAATTTTTATACAAAAACTTTTAAAACAAAAGTATATCTGAATCTTTTTTATTTTTCATTAAGAGAGTGCTTTTGTAACTTAATCAGTTTAGAATACAAGTTCTTGAAAATATATATATATATATATATATATATATATATATATATATATATATATGAAGATAACTAAATATGAGCCAAACAGTAAAGAACTAGTAATTTTAAATGCTACAGTCCAAATAAAAAGGGAGCTCTTATGATTAAGTAAACTGTTTGCAATCTGCTAAGGACATGGAATCTACAAATCATTTAGTTCCCAACCATAATCTGGGTGATGATTCTGCCACACACATTCAAGGTATTATCCTACTAAATTCCAGTCCCAGTAATGAAGAACACTGACACAGAAAAATAAAGCTAATCAGTGAAATTTCGATTACTCAATGACGTCTGAATTAAAGGAACCATCCTTGCCAGTTTAAACCAAATCTTAAACCCCTGGTCTCTATCTTGGTACATAGGATTCTACAATTTTAGTGAAAAGTTAAACAAACAATGAAACAGATGAGAACTCTAGGGTTCATCCAAAAATAAGGAAGAAGAAACAATTATCACAAATAAAATCTTAAAATCCTCAAATCCCCATCTAACACAGAATAACAAAGATGAACCCTATATAACCCCACTAATTTGAATTCCATAGGCTGAACATCATCATCCCAAGAATAATTTGTTCTGTCACTACACAATTTCAATGCAGGAACATATGCTCAAAATGTAGCAGCCTTGCTAATTAGTAGAAGCCTTAATCCTACCTTCCATATCTTCTTATTATGGAGTATCATATCAAAACTTTTATTAAAATCGAGTACTCTAGACAAAATGATAAATATATGAAATATAGTGAATTAAGTTTTTATATTAGGGTTAAATATAATCTTTTAACTTACTCCTATGTTAAATACTAAAGGAGTATACTTTTTGGATTCAAATTAAATTGAAGCTTGTAAACTGACTTTTAGAAAGTCCAAGCACTTTTTAATTTAAGCATGCAGGTTTTAACCATACTCATGGAACTGAGGTAGCACGTTTCTAAGAACAGTTTTTTCCACATATGTTAAATTTTAACGTGTAAATAGACAGATTAAAATAGTAGTGTTAGTAATTTTATTTTTTTTGGTATAGCGTTAGTAAAAAATTGTAAATACCTAGATGAGCACATGGGTACTCGTCATTGAGGACTGTTTGGATTAGCTTTTAGAGAATAGATTTTAAGGAAAAGTAATTTTGAAAAAATAAATGTTTGGATAGTTATTTTCAAAATGACTTTTTGTATTAGTAAATTACTAAAAAATGTATGATTTTATTAAAAGGGAGGAGAGAGGAGAGAGGGTAGAGAGGAAAGATGAGATAGTGAAAAAGATATAAGAAAGACGAGAGACAGTGTAAGAAAAAGTAAGGGTAAAATAATAATTAAGTAGTTCATAAGCTCTTTTATTATTTCAAAAGTTATTCTGACTAGTTTATCTGAAACTATGGTTTGGTCTAAACCGATATTTTAAACAAAAATAACTGTTTGTTTCAGTCATTTCATAAACTGAGATTTAGGCCAGAAGTTCTTTTAAAATCGTGATCTAGGGGTTTCCTAAATACACCTAAACTGTCCAAAGCACATGTCCTGGATTTTCAGTTTCATATTACTTCTAAGTTTTTTTTTATAAGAAGTGAGGGCTGTCGCCCAATACAAATATGTTACAATAATAGAGAAATTAATACCAAATATTCACTATCAAGTAATTCCCTTAAATGAAACGATGTAGTATATATTACTTCAAAGTTATAACATTCCATATAAAAATTTGGTCATTTAGGATGTTATTGTTGGGCTTTGTTTCTTTCAAATTTAGTCATTTGGGCTTGGCCCCTTTTATGTTTTCGTGGACCAATTGTAGATATATTGATGATTTAATGATATGCTTGTTTATGGGGTTAACAAAACCTTTCACAATGACCAACGGGGGTTGGTCCGAGTAGTAAGCGGCTCGGTATCGCTTAAGCGAGGTCTCTAGTTCGAGCCTTGACGTACGCAGAAAATCCCCGTTGGGAGACTCACCCACCATAGCCAGGTGCGCGACGCGGGTCGGATCCGGATGTAGTCGGGGCAAAGCTCCGGTGAACCGGGTGGGCAACAAAAAAAAAACCTTTCACAATGCTCGTTGATGATTTAATGATTTATTGATGATTTAATGATATGATTTAACGAGTTCGAGCTTTAGCGTACACAAAAAATTCTCGTTGGGAGACTCACCTACCATAGCCAGGTGCGCGACGCGGGTCGGATCCGGAGGTAGTCGGGGCAAAGCTCTCGTGAACCGGGTGTGCAACAAAAAAAAACCTTTCACAATGATCTTTTTATATATACTCTCCTCCTCCTCCTCCTTCTGTCCTTAATATTCATCCGATATATAATATAATATTTATTTAATTAATTTAAATATATTAAAAAAAAGTTAATTAATATAATATATTTTTTCAATTTTTAATATAAGATCAAGTTAATTTTTTAAAGAGATTAAATAAGCTAAATAAATTAGTTAATTATGATCAAATATAACCCTTAAGATGAATTCATATAATATATTTCTTAATTTACTCAAATTAGTCAATTAACTCTTACATTAGTCATAATAAAGTGATTTATTTAATTTTCTTAATCTATAAAAAAAGTTAATTAACTCCTATATTAAGTATCAGAGGAGTATTTTTTTTCTAAAATACTCTAATCATTTTTCTTAACTCATTCTCTCACTCTCTTATTTGATTATTTTGAGGGAGTATCAATAGAGTAAATTTGGAAAAAATTGATAAATAGCATAAATATGTCTTATATTTTTTTTACTAAGATCAACTCTCCAATTAGATCCTATATTAAGAATCGGAGGAGTATATGACATAGTTTATAGTATAATTTGTATTATAAATTATGTCTTATATTAAGGATAAGGAAAGTACATATATGCATATATTAATCAGCAATAGTTATATTAAGTATGGATAAATATATATATATATATATATATGTAAATCATTAATCATGAATTGTTCAGCTGTGTTTGTAATTATTACATTATTGAACTAATTTGTCAACATATAAATGCTTCACAAAGTATAGACGTGGGGAAAATGTATGCTTCATGAAGAAGATTGACTTTAGATTATCAACCACTTTTTAATTTCTGTTTTTTTTCTTTTTACTTCCTTTGGAGTTTGGAGACTGCAGTTACTGGTTAGTTTAGGCACACATTTTTAAACATATTTGATATTTCTTCAACCAATAAAACGAATGCTAATCACAACATTTTTAAAAAAATGAAACTAATATGATTAAAGTTATTTCTTCAACGTTAGGATTATTACTTAAAACAGTTAAAATTATTTGGATTGGTTGGAATGAGTCAAAATTTAGAGGATTAAATTTTAATTGATTAAAAATTATAATAATTAAGTTACACTAAACACAATTTAAAAGTTGGTTTTAGTTAGTGAGTCAAAATTATAAAAATTAATTAATTTTTTTTACCAAAATAGGAACCAAATGATTGATGCTCCCTGATTTTAAAACTTAGCTTTAAAAAAAATTAGAAAAATCATATTGCAGGTACTTATATTTTTTTAAAATTTTTATTTGTTGAACATATAATAATATACTTAATCACTTTTGACTCCACGAGTTTAATTTGCTTAGACAACTTAAAATCTCTTTTTTTTTTTTAATTTTCATACAAAAAACCCAAAACTCAAAAAGATCAAAGTACATAAACATTAAACAAGAGGAATCCAATATATTAAAAAGAATATATACAAACAACTGCATCTGTTCATGTCTTGCACAATAACAACCACCGGCAATTTAAACAACTGTTATCTTCTGCTTATTAATTAACTAATTAATTATATGGGTGCAGATCACGGAAAATAAACTTTTTCCCAAAAAAGAAACTTAGGAGATAGAGAATCTCCTTCTTCTGGGCCGGGTAACATCTACAAGCCCAGGCCCATCATCCAAATGTAACGTATCCTTCGACCCATGCTTGAATGGGTTAAACTTACCCAATTTCTTGGACATGGACGAGAAGAACGTGGTCTTCTTCGTCGGCGTGATGCCTCCGGTACCGGACGACGTCCCTCCCTGAACGTTCTTCTGCAAGTCCGAGATGTACATCTTCATCTTCACCAGCTCCGTCCTCAAGTGTTCGTTCTCTCTCACCAATGTCCCGTCCGTCTGTAGCTGCTGATTCTTCGACTCTTGCGCCTCCTTGTCCTCCGCCCCGCTCCTCAGCTTCAGCTGGTCGTAGTACAGCGCGTGAAGCACGATCTGCACTGGTAGCCTCTTGTTCTGCGACGCGTGCACACGCGCCTCGTACGATAGTTTCAGAGGGTCCATCACACTGCACGCCTTCTCTCTCTCTATCTCATCCAGATTCGGATGTGCCTGTAAGCAGAAAAACGTTCAAACGGTTTGTTAAGATACGAATTATGGTGTTTTTTTTTTTCAGTTAACTGGATGTGTTTGGGCCCGGGAATATGCTAGTCCGTACCTTGAGGTAGATATCCATGGCGCGGTAGAGGTCGTCGTCGACTTTTCGTGCGCTCTTGGGGATGAGAACGGCAATGCTGTTGAACTTGGAGATGGTGAGCTCTGTGTAGGTCGCGATCTGGCCGAGGTAGGCGTCGACTGTCTTGGCGACGCGCTGAGTTGCGGCTGAACTAGTTTCCTTGAAGTCGCCGGTGTTGAAAACCGCTGTGCTTTTCTCCTTCTCGACGAAACCTGAGATAATTTTTCTCACGCTGTCCAAATCGAGTAGCCTCTCGCCGTCGTAGGTGAACGATAGTACCATGAGGTCGTCCACTGTCACGTGCTCGAGTATGTCGGATATCCGCTTCTCGAGCTCCTTTTTGCAGCTGCTCGAAGCTCCCAGGAAGATCGCGCACCGGAGGAGGCAACAGAGGAAGTTGATTGGGAAGGCTGCTTTCTCCGAGGGGAAGAGAGAGACAATAGTTTGGAGAAGCTCGCGTCGTTTGGTCTGGGAATCGCAATCAGTGAGATTTGCCGCCTTGATGCCATCGCCCGAGTGATCTCGGACTAACTCCCGGAGCGCACGCTCAGTGTAGGTAATCAACGCGCTGGCCAGAGTCAAGGCCTTAGCGCCGCGCTGCTTCATGCCGACGATCACTTTGCCAAATAAATCGACGTCGAGGATGGCAAGCTCTTCTGTCCACCAGTTCGGCGGCGAACGGCTCGGAAAGTTGGCTTCGCTGCAAGCCTTGGAACCAACAGCTTCAACGCATCGTTTAACGATACCCAGTTCCTCAGCATATGGAAGTAGCTGCTGACAAGATTTGAGGACGAGAACGGCGCGGGAGAGGCTGTTGAAGGCGACCTGGGAGAGGAACTCTTCTGTTCGGCCGGCGAGATTTTTGTCGCAGTAATCATCATTCATTTGGAGGTACTCGGCGGCGCAACGCAGAGCGGCGACGTTGTGAACGTTGATCTCAAAGTTGACGCCGTAACAGAACTTGGCAGCCTTCTCGAAGATCTCAGGCCCTCCAGGTATATCAGAAAGATCGATTCTGGTAAGGTCTCTTTCTTCTGACTCCATAATCAGCTTTCTGATATAGTTGCTTTTCGCCAGAAGCATAAACTGCTCACCATCAACAAACAAAAAAATCACAAACCAGTTGAGTTAGTTTAACGATTTACATGAACAAAACCACAAAACCCAGAAAAGTGCAAAGAACAAGTAATTTTCTCTACCTTGTGTAGAGAAAAAATTGCTTCTCCAACTTCAACAACAACATCTGTTGGGATATCTTGAGAGAAAACCCTGCAATAAGAAACAAAACCAATTCAATTCATCAATCCAATCCTGGACTGTTCGTTTTCTTTGGTACGAATTGGAAAGTAGAATGGTATTTGATGGGTTAGCAAATCAAAATACCAATTGCCGGTTCTCTCCATTGCAAGGGAGAGATTGCTGGAATCAGGAACCGCCATGAATGATTTGTGGTCTGATTTTGGAGCTAGAGAGCTCAGGAGGGAGCGTAGAATAGTACAGGGATAAAAGGTGGGTTCTGGTGTGGATTATAAAAGAATTGAGTTACATTTCATTATCATTTATCTCTGTAGTTTTGAATGTGGCCCCCCATGTGCTGTAGCTTTAGCTCATTTTAGTTATCTCAGTTACCTTTTTGGCAAAATGATTCTTCTTAGGGTATATCCAGCCATGTCCTTTTCGAGCAAGTGGGCTTGTGTCCTTCTGCCTAATCTGCATCCAGACAAACGGGAACTGATAATTCGATATATGACAACATTGGCACCAATAGATTCTTCGATATTGATTTACTCTTAGTTCCCTCTTCGTCTCCAAAATTTTCACTTGTTGGTGCATGCATATATCTTTATAATAGTTTGAAAATTGTTCATGTTTTGCCTTGGTTATTTTGTTTTGAATTTTCAATGACACACTTGTTACTCTATAGATAATCAACAACCTCATTATAGAGGATGATAGGTGTTATTTTGAATGGAAAGGCTTCGAAAATATCTTGACCAAAATTTATTACAGTTGGCACACTCAAAAATATCTAAGCTATATATCCTTTGAGTTTGGGGAATGCCGAAAGGGAAACTATGAAAATATCATCTACAACATGCATGAATCAGGCCGAGGTATTCTAATTTAGAAATGTTATCATTTGGATATTTATGATTTTCTTATCTAGGTTCACCTTGTTTGTTGCCTATAGATGATATATTCTTCCACACATAGACATTTAACTTGTAAGTGTGGACATTTGGAATGATTGTTTCTCGCCATATTTTTGCTATTATTGTTATAATTACACTCAAATAGAAGAATTTTATGAAGGTAAAAATACTTGGTTGATCCATGAACTTTCTTCTTGTCTCCTCATTTCATTTGATTTTAACTTAATTCAACAATTTTATTTTTACTTCTGTCATTAAGTTTTTTTTATATATATATTATTCTATTAGAGATAATTCTATTTGAGGTACTATCTAAATGTTCTCTTTAGGCTGGAATTTAAAATTTAATTCCCCACGTGATAAAAGATTAACTTATTCTACTAAAACTATCCTATCAATCTTTTGTCATTTGGTTGTTTTTAACATAGAGTAATTTGGATTACTTTTAAAATGTAATAGTGACATCAAAACCAAAAAAGTAATAAAATAAAGTAATATTATGAGTAATTTTTTTTTTGGGGGTGGGGGTGGGGGTGGGGGTGGGGGGAGGGGTTGGAATTCTTAGAGAACATCATATAGTTAGGATTAGAGAGAGTGTCAGTGTATAGCATTGAAAAATAAAAAGTCATCCACAAGGAGTTTGATAAAAAAAAACAATAATCTCATTCCAGAATCATAGTCAAAACCATTAAAAGTGCCTTAAATTAGAAGATGTAGATGATTGTCCATATCAATAAGTGGTGACAAGAAAGAGAGTAGAGGTGTGGATGAATGCAGATGCAATGAATTGAGTGAATAATAATCCATAAGAAAAGAGAAGGCGAGTTGAAGAAGCGGGGGGTTGCAGGGATGGGGACTGGTGCATGGTCCGGTTGGGGTGGTGTCCGGACATGTCTCAGCCACACAAAACTTGTGGTTCTCACTCACCTGACACTGGCTTCCCCCCCTTCCGTGTACGCGCAAACCTGAATTTGACCGTGTCACACATGATGATATAACACGTCTTTAAAAATATAAGTGGGATTATATAAATGTCTAATGTATATTCTTCCCTCGGTCTTTCTTCTTAGAAGAAGGATTTGTTTTTTTATATGGTTATTTCATCTTATCATATTATTGTCAAATTCAATTCGAACAAGTAGTTTTTCTCAAAATATTTATTATATTTATATGGATTCAAATTCAACGTTACGTGGTCAAAACTTCTTATAGTAGAACCAATACTTGTCAGTGGAGAAGGATTTACTCTAACCTTATATATATTGCTTCAATTTATTTTATTTGTTAAATTTTATAATGTTTTTTTTTAAATTATATATCTTATGAGAATTTTCTATTAAGGGATAGTTTTTCTGTATAAATAATTAGAAAGAGTATTTTAAAAAAATTAATATAATTAATTTAACTAATTTTTTTAATTTTTATAAATTAATTATCTAGTTTATATATTTAAAATTAAAAGAAGTGATTTAATTATTTATTTATTTTTAATAATAAAAGGCTACCCATACCAATTCGAGTACATGTGAGCATTAAAAGTTCTCATCATTTAAGAAAATGAGTAGGAATTTAAATCATAATTTCAGTGTATATAATATTTAATTGAGAAGAGTATGCCGCCATTTGTCATCAACAACATTGTAGGAAATTTGTCTTCAGTGATGGAGGAATATTTTTCTGGGAATTTACTGAAAAACAGAAGGATAGGAGTGAACCTATAAAAAAAAAACTATTAGATCCTCCTTGTATCCAAATCCACAAAGCTTATAACTTGGGGATCGAATGTTAAAGAAACTATAACAAGCCGATCTGATGAGTTAATTTGCATATTAAACATGTTGAACAATATAGGTGCAATCCCTAGTTATAAAAGTTTCCAATATCCCCAACAAGTTCTGCATAGAGACGTTATGTTTAGTAATTAGGAGCTTGAGCCGAATCATTGGCAACTACGACTTGTTTCAATCAATTCTAATGTCCTCAAGATGCATTTCTAATTTTTTTTTAGATAAATCTTTTGATATAATTTTCTTGAGGGTCACAAATCATACTGCCACATGAAACTTCTTCTTCTTCTTGAATGACGCGGTCATCAAATGGTCAAATTCAAAATGCACGGAAATTTATTAAAATACTCTTTTTAATCAATTATATTCAAATTACCTTGTAATAAAAATCTCTTTAATATATTTTATTAATAAAAATAGTTGGAGAAAAATTTACAAATTTGATAAATAAAATAAATTGGAATCTTATATTTAGTTTTTACCTTTAGAAATGAAGAGAGTATTTAGTTAGAGGTTAACTTTATGTTTGGATGGGAATAAAATTATAAAGGAAATAAAGGAAAATTTTAAAAAATAGTAAATATTTTTATCATTTAAAAAAATTCTAATATTCTCTCCATTGATTTTTGTTTCACTTTTTTTCCCACCCAAACATACCCTAAAAGTTAAACCAATTCATGCTTGATGTAGTTAAATAATGCATATCTCTTTTTATACGCCTGACCAATGTGAATTAGTGATGATTTTTAGATGTGAAATTGAAATTTCACTCTAAAAAAGGAAAGAAGGTGGTCCTAAGTTGGCTGTTTACGGTGCTCATGCCAATCAATCAGTCAAGACTGTTTATGGGATCTCTCCAAAATCCAAATCATGCTTTGCCACAAAAGAAAGAAGCTCCAAATCATATTTTGATTAATTTTTTTAGAAATATCCAAAATTGAGATAGATATGCCACGTCATGAATGTGAACGGTGATTGGTCATAGAGCATGCCAGCGGGGAGAGAGACAGATATCTAACCGTGCTGGGTATAGGGCTGGGCCCAACCCGCCAAAATATGGCAGGTTGTGTTGCAATTTTTGTAACTCATTTTGGTGCGAGTTTTTTTGACCTGCACCCGCTGGGTTGGTGGGTTAGCCCGTTTTTTTTTACTTTATTTTTATTATCCATATTGCACTTAATTTAGCCAAACAAGAGATATATTTATAAAAATAAGGAACATTACACTTAATTTATATTAACTTTATCTCATTGAGTCATTTTTTTATATATCTATTCATTTTATTTTATTATTATTTTATTTGTGATAGATTTATCTATGGATTGTGATAAAGTTGACTAAATAAATATTTTGACAACTTTAGATATGATTCGAATCTAATTAATATTGACACATGTGAATTTTTTTTTTAAAAAATAAAAGTTGACATATATATGCAAAAAATTTAAAAAATAAAAATAAAAAAGATGGCGAACGCGGGTTGATATAATACTAACCTACCTCTAATCTAACCTGTAACGGGCCAACCCGTATCTAACAGGGTGGCCCGCTTTTCCATCCCTAGTTAGGTGGCAGCCAATAATAATGTTTGGGAAATCTCGAAGGGCAAATACCCAATCACATCCCCGTGTCCCCCACCATCTATCCCTAAAATATTATATTTCACTTGGCTTCCATTTCCCCCTTTTTTGTGGTTTTGGTGTATAAAAGTTTGAGATAGAATTAAGGCAAACCTCATGATTAAAAAATATTATAGAAATAATTTTATATTGTGAATTAATTGATGGAATGATCATAGTGTCTAATAAAGGATTATTCAGAAACACATAGTATTAAAAATCAATTCAAGTTATTCAATTATACAAATAAACTAATAAATTAGTCCTCTGATTAGTTCCATAAAGAGTTTAGACAAGTAGACCATATTAAATTTTATTTTATTTTTTCATCCTTTTATTAAGCTAAAAATAACGTTATTTTGAGTTAAAAAAATATAGCATTATATTTATGATTTAATAACTTTATTTTTTAAATTATGTGTGATTTATACATAAATTTTTTATTTACTTATGAATTACTAATATTTTTTTATTTAAATATTATTATTTTTAGAGTGAACATTTTGTATATATTTTAATTAAATTATATTACTTTAATTATAATTGGGTTGACTCATTTTAATCACATTTGAACCGCTAGTCGTAATCGATTCAATAAGTGATCTAATTTTCAATAGCTTCTCCAAACATCCATTCACTTTGTAAGAATATTCATATTTCTACAAATAGTCAAATATGTAGATTTGACTTATGTGACCAATTTAGAGACTTTGTCAATTAATAATTTATAAATATAGAGAAAATCATTTTTGAGATACTTATAATTTCTTTTAAATTTTAATTTAGTACCTATGTGTTTTTCTATCCATATTAAATCTTTTAATTTTACTATATTAACATAATTAGTTTATATACATGCACTAACAATATTAACATAATAAAATTACAAAGGTTAATTGTGTTAATAGAATAAAATTAAAGGATTTAAGGAGAGAAAAACACACCAATACAAAATTAAAAATTGAAAGAAACTATGGATACTTTAAAAATAGCTTTCTTATAAATATATCTATAAATACGTTTTAAGCTTAAAACTTTGCTCTAATTTTAGTAAGTGTTCCAAACTAAGCTCAACTAAATTTTTGCCCAACCATAAAGATGAAACAGCACACAGATTGTTTTTTTTTTAATAAAAAAATTATTATAAAGGGGTTAGACTCGATTTAAAGATAGAGTAAAAATTTTCTTCTTTTTATGCGATACTAATGTCAGGCAGGGCAAGCTATCAATTATCTTTAGACATAAACTTAGGCACTAATGAGTTAGGATACCTCCCAAAATGTTACGATTAGAATTACAATAAAATAATACTCCTTAAAAATTAAATATATTCTAAATAATTATATATTTCATATTTTCACAGTTAAATTTACAGTCGATAGATAGCACACCAATTTTGTTAGTTGTTTGGGGGAATACTTTGGTAAAGTAGTATTCGAGAGACCACTGTTTTGTATTATGCAATTATATAACGAAATTGATGAGCTTTAACTTTATTAGGCCCACAATTTTATTGTTGTCTTCCTCTTGATAATGGCGTAACCGCGTAATATACATACAACTATTGAAAGGAATGTACTAAAATGCTATTTTTAATAAAATTTATATAATTTTATCTTTTCAATAACGTGTTTTTAATATTAAATAGAAATATTAGGGTTTGATCGAAATTAATTACTAAGAAATCATGTGATATTTTCACTTTCTTGCCAGACCAACTTTAAGCAAGGAGTTACATTAAATGAAACAAGGAATAGTAGAGATTTTTAACCGATTCACTGCTTACACACACAAATATATATATATATATATATATATATGTATATGTATATCTTTACAAAATAATTATTGTTGAAAACATTTCAAAGTGTAAAAAAATGCCTAACTTAACCAACTAAATCTTTAATTTGAATATCATGAAATATGAATATAAAGGTAAAACCATAGGAGAACCATGGCATTTAAGAGAAAGGAAAATAACTTATTCTAGAAAAAAAAAGAGAGAGAATTGGAATTTACAAAGATAGCAAATGTTTTTTTTTTCTTTTTTAAAAGGAACTTGCATTGTCGTCCACACACTTCCCCTTCTTCCCTATCTCTTCCATAAAATTGATTTCTATTCTTTTTGCCAATACTCACGCAAAATGGCCCCACAATGTCCCAAAGTTTGAAACTCAGATGGTAGATTAAATCAAAATTACACGAAATTTCCAAAGACTTTGATAATATACAAATAACCCTTCAACTCTTATGGTGTGTTTGGCTATAGAGAAGAGAGAAGAGAGAAGAGATTTTAATAGAAGAAAAGAAAAAGAGAAAATAATTTTAATGTTACCTTATTTGGATTAATTAGAGTGGAAAGATTTTAATGTTATATTTTGGTTTAGGAGAGGAGATGAGAGAAAATATTTTTATATAGACAATTATAAAAAATAGAAGAAATATTTTAGGGATATTAAAAAAATATTATAGAAATAATGATTAAGACAAGGCAAAAATTTAATTCCCCACCTCTAAAATCCTCTTAATTTTGGAGGAGGGAATGGGAGGAAAAATATTTAAAAAAAAAATTTCCCATCTTAAAAATTTTATAGTGCCAAAAAAAAATAGCAAAATCCCTCCCCTATCCTCGTACCAAACACACAGCAAACTCATAAACGTTTAACTTTGTATCGATAGACCCAATCCATCAATTATATACCTATTAAATTAATTTTCTATAACCCCTCAAGTTTTGAGTTATATACATAGAAATCTCCTAAACTTTAAAATATATGTTTATAAGTTATGAATAAAATTATTAGTATGAGAGTTATCTGTATAGTGCAAGAGTGTATGGGAATTTATTGTAAAGTTTTAAAATTTAAAAAAGTTATCTGTATAAAATAAAAAATTTAGGAAAGTTATGCATAATTTCACCAGTAAATTATGTGTTGTCAAATGAGTGGAGGTAAGAAAAGGCCAATTAGGGGGTCAAAGTCACAATTTAATGGTGGGGTGGGGGGTCCTTGATGGATCCTAGTCCCCCAACCAAGAGCTGGCTCGTTTTGTTTGATGTACTGTATTTCTCTTTTGTATGCCTACTTTGTAACTCTATCATTTATTGTTCTCCTTTGTTTGTTTCTATCATCCTCTTCCATTCACATGCGTCTCACTCATTTCCACTACCTTTCCCAATTCCCAAGCTGGTGGGCCCACATTCTCAAACTTGCTCATTTTTCATTCCATCCTCTAAAACCCCAAACAAAAAAGTAGAATAAATGATAAATCTCTCCCCCACTTTGATCATCATTGACAGAACTTTAATCAATCATTGTGTTATGATTTCCCTAAAACAAGCTTTTGATTTTTTTGATTTTGGGACGGTGTTATAATGTGAATTCAAACACACCCTTATATCCATATAATTTTATATTTTTTTTTATTTAATACAATGTAAACACACGCATGTACACAAATAGGTCAATGCCAAGTAGCCGTGATAGGCTGTGGCAACTAGCCGTTGACCATATAGTTTTACTTGATTAAGGTTAATCAAATTTTAATATTGTTTCTAGAAACTGTTTGATATATAAAAACACGTATCTTAAAAATAACAAAAAACCTAAAAATTAATCCGATTTTTAAAATATTTGAATAAGAAAATTAATATGTGAATTGTTAGATGGTGCCATCAAAATACAATTATTATACAGATGAGTTTCAGGATCTGAGTAGAGCTTTCCGTAGATAGCTGTCATTCAGATAGAAAACTAATCTGTTCTGAATGCAATTGGATAAGAGATGGGCCTTTCTTTTTCTTCTCCTTAAAAGCCCAACTATCAGAATGTCCCCAACCATGCGTTTTACTTGTGATGGATAATGACCCAAAATTCAATCACAAAAAATAATTCCATGCATTCTTTTGTTTTTGTTTTTTTTTGGGAATTTCTTGTATGATAGAATTATCAAGTAGCATGTTTTTTTTGTACAAAAAAAAAGTAGCATGTGTTTTGGATTATTACGGAATACCTCTTTGTTGTGGTTCCAGTCGCAGCGTTTGGGAAGATATCCTAGCTCCTGAATGCATAAATTTATACCTGAGGGTAATTGATTGCCCGCCTTACCTAAAATTGGTATTGCCTAGGTGGAAGAGAGACTTTACCCTGCCTTTAGATCATGGATAAGTCTAACCCCCTTTCAAAAATTTTCATAACGAAAAAAAAGTAGCATGCTTTTTTATAAGTTATTCTCCAAAAAAATAAAATTAATATACACCCAAATAATGATAATATTGATGAATTTTGTGGTGATGAGTATTACTTTTGGGACCAATAATTCTATGGGGATATAGTGAGACCTTCAATATTTTATTTCTTTTTTTTTATTTATAAAAAATTAGACACTAATACCTTCCCAAAGATTGAGTGCCACCAGTGTACTGGATGGTGACTCGGTCGATTCTAAAGAGAATGGTCTGTTTTTTTTTTTTTTTTATGGCTTGCTTCCTAAGTCATTGATATTCACTTTCAAGGCATTCTAAAACACTTCACTTGTTTTTCTCTTTTGGATGTACTCTGTTAGTTGGGTTTGGTGTGTCCATGAGTTGGAGGCTTGTATCTCTTTAGTTTGGGACGCCTAGTTCTCTTATCTCTCTTATCAGGTAATACAACCCAATTGATGTAACTCATTTTGCTTTAGCTTAATGAACTTGTCCTTTAATATCTGGGTGTGTTTAATTTAACTTTCAGAGAAAATTGATTATAAAATAATTTTAAAAAATAGATTTTGTATAAAAAGTATTTTTGAAGAAATAAGTATTTGGATGATTGTTATCAGAATGATTTGATTGATAGGTAAATTATTAAAAAATATATGAGGTAAAATGATAATTACATAAATTAACAAGATAATAAAAATATAAACAAGATAAAATTGACATTTCACATGTTTATAATCTAAAAAAAAAATTAGTAGATGATGTTTATTAAAAGCTATAGTTTTCCCCTATAATTACTTCTGAAAATATAAGATGTACTTTACTATTTTGGTTTGGGTCCAAAATTACTTTGTTTTTTTTATGTATAACTAAACACAGAGGGAGTTATTGTAATTGGTATTGACATTGAACTTTTTTACTTTCAACGAAGTATTTTTTATTTTACCTTCACACTTTTCATTTAAGTTGAGTCAAGCAAAATAAAAGTACTAACGCAACTGTTGAATTAAACCAAAGCAATAATGGCCGTGTGTCCAGCAATCATACTAGTCAAAGGTAACCTATAACTATAAGGGGTGTTATCATATTATAATACTCTTATTGTCCTCAGTATTTAATATAAAATTTAATTAAAAATTAATTTTAATTTTAAATATAAAATATATTTTTTATATTTATCAATTTTTTTTATAAATTATCCCTATTGAGACCGCCTAATAACAACCAAGTAAGAGATAGAATGAGGGAGTTAAAGAATATGATTAAAGTATTTTAAAAAAAATACATCATATTAACTAATTTTCTTAATTTAATCAAATTAATTAAATAAATATTATATTAAAGACCAATAAAATACATTATACTTTCAAAAGATTTACATAATACTACCATAATAGATAAAAAAATTCACTCATGTCATAGCATCCAAAGCACAAATCCCAATCTTTCAAGAAGGGAATATAGTGTGATTGAGAGAATTGGGATCCTACCTATTGTTTGTGGGTTCAACGGGCAAAAGTGTGAGACATACGACCATTTGGAACGTGTTCGATCCCTAGAGAGTATCACTTTGTTATAGTTTTAGTCGCGGCGCTTAGGGATGCATCCTAACTCCTAGATGCCTAAGCTTACACCTAAGGGTAATAGATGACTCGTCTACCTAATATTGGTATCGCCTAAGAGGAAAAGAGATTTCGTCCTACTCTTGGATCTTGGGTGAGCCTAACCCTTTTCCAAAAATTGTTATATAAAAAAAAGAAAAAGAGAATTGGAATCCCAAAGTAACTTCTAAATTGGGCTTAGGGGATTTAAAGCCCAAAAGTATCATAAGACACCATAAAGCCCACAACCAACAACTTCTCTTTTTTTTTTTTTTTGGTTGCCCACCCGGTTCACCGGAGCTTTGCCCCGACTACATCCGGATCGACCCGCGTCGCGCACCTGGCTATGGTGGGTGAGTCTCCCAACGGGGATTTTCTGCGTACGCCAAGGCTCGAACTCGAGACCTCGCTTAAGCGATACCGAGCCGCTTACCACTCGGACTAACCCCCGTAACAACTTCTCAAAACAACGAGGACAAATTCGACGAAAAAAACCCTAGCTCAGCTTGTTACATAAGTTGGAGAAGCAGGATAAGGATGAAGTAGTATTAATCTTGATGGTCAAATCATTGAGAAGTCAATGAGAAGAACCTTTATCTTTTTTTTTATGTTGACTTTTTCAATAAATATTAATGAGCTTGGTTAATTGGTCAATATCTATAATTAATTAAAAATAAATGTGAAATGTTTATCTGACTGCTTCAAGAATTCATATGTGATTGGATAATTAACAACGTGTCCAACTTACCAAAAGAATATCTTCCATTTTGTTCACATTGATTTCATGCTTGCATAAGCCCTCTTCTAGAATGAATCTTTATTTGCATACACAATATTAACCAATATATAATTCAATACAATTAATCATGCAATTCTAAATTAGTAAATGGCACTAGAAAATATGATTACGACATATTTCATCTTTTATACTCCCTAATCTTAAACGTAAGAGTTAGTGAAAAAAATTATTTTGATCTCAAACATAAAATATTAAAATATAAATTTATTTTGTCTCCAAAATTTATATATTAATTTTTTTTATAAACTTTAGCCATTAATTGTAAATACTAATAAGGTATTAATTTAAGTGGACCAACTAGATTATAAAGTGAGAGAATTGAGATTCACATAATACCTTGTTAAAAATTAGCCCTGGGAGAGGCATCATGATTACAAAGCTTTGATATGAATTAGTCGATTGTTCGAATACTTGATAATTAGATTTAGAAAAAGCGCTAGAGCTGGTAAAACGGCGGCTGGGCCCGTTTTACCCTAAGGGGGGGCGGGTTCGGGCTGGCAAAATGCCAGCCCGTTTTTGGGCGGGCTGCACAGCCCGCCCCGCCCTCAGCCCGCCAATTTGGCGGGCTGGCCCGTTTAGTGGCGGGCTGGCCCGCCAGACCGCCACTTTTTTTTTTTTTTTTTTAAATTTAATATTATTATTTAATATTTATTTTACTTAAATGTTATTTTGAATACTCCTATTATCGAATATTAGTAAAGATAATTACTTATTTGTTAATATATGTTTACATATTATAATTGATTAATATTATGTTAATATTTATTTAGATTTATAATTATAAAATTTGAGATTTTTTTATAAAAAATAAAAATTTTTAAGAGTATAACATGAGTAATTTTTTTATTATACTAATATAACATTAGAAAATTTTTATTAGTATTTTAAAAATGTTAAAAATAATTTTTTTTTTAAATTAAAAAAAAAAAAAAAAAAAGTGGCGGGCTGGCGGGCCAGCCCGCCACTAAGGGGGGGCGGGCTCGGGCTGGCGTTTTGCCAGCCCGTTTTGGGGCGGGCTGCACAGCCCGCCCCGTTTGTTGGCGGGCTGGGAGCGGGCTGGCCCGTTTTTGGCGGGCCAGCCCGCATTCCCAGCTCTAAAAAGCGCCAAACACCGTATGGTCTAAAGGGTTATTAAAAAAAAAAAAGAAAAAATGTATTCCATTAAGGAAGTAATTTTTTATGAAAATGATAAAAATGGATGTTTTCGAGAAACTAGCACATGTTTTTTTTATAAATAATAAATTTAATTAATTTTTTTAATATCTATAAATTAGTTATCTAATTTTATATTTAATACCAAAAAGAGTATTAGGTACAGTTTTCTATTTTTCTCTCTCTCTCTCCCAAAACACACCATATGCTTTGATGCATTATTATATACTTCCTTTAATCTATATTGCAAGGCATTTTTAAAATTTTCATATTTCTTAAAAATTTGTTATATTATAAATTTTGTAAAAAAGATCTAAAGATTCCATATTTTCTTTTATTAATTGAAGGAATGTAAATTCTGAATTCATAATTTATGACATCACTTATTAAAATTTTGAGGGGCAAAACTAAAAAGATCATCATATTTACACAACACCTTATATCATATATGAAAAAAAGACGCCTATAATAAGAACACTAACGCTTGTATTATATATATATATATATAAGCATTGGTTAAAGTAAAATGAGTTAAAACTGTTTAAATACAAAGTCTTATGTTCAAATTTATGTGAAATTAAAAGATGCCTTTATGAAAGATACTAGGTTTAGAATATGACAATACTTGAATTGAATCTAATGGTATTGGATAGAAGATACTATAATTTGTCTTATGCTTCAACCCTCTTACCCCATCCCTTTGAGACAATTTCATGCTAGTCTTTTGACTTTGTCCTTATTAACATGAACAAGTAGATGATATTAACATGGGCACGCATTCCAAAGATTGATAAATCATTAAATACATAATATAGTATATTTTCTTTGCTAACAATTTTTTTAACACCCTATAATATTTTTTTATACGTCAGTGCTAAATGCATAAAAAAATAATTTAGGGTCTAGAAGCACATAAAAAATAATTTAAAATATTAAATGCATCTGAAAAATACTCAGCGTATTAGATATACTTTAACTCAATAATATATTATATGCCTCTTATTAAAGCATAGAATAACGCGGGCTTGAGTTTTTTTTTTGTCCTTAGAAAAAGGAAAAAAAATAGCAACTAATCATATTTATACTTTGGTATTCTATTTTATTAAATTATGAGTAATTTATATATGAATGTACCATTTACTTGCGTATTAATATATTTTAAATTAAATATTATTCTTTTGAAAATTATATATCAATCATAATTGGATTTACACCAATTTAAATAAATTTTAAATACTAATTATATTTTTAAAATTAATTCAAGATGCTAATTATATTTTTAAATATTTTAAAATATTAATTACACATCTAAAATTAATTAAGAGTACTAGGTGCCCCTTCACCTTTATTAATTTTTCAAAGGCATTTGGTGTGGTTTTAACTTTCAAGCAATTCTCAATCAACACGGATTATTTTTTTATTTATGGAAATTGAGAATTATATTACATCAATTTCAGGACCAAGTCCATAAAATTAGAAATTGCAACTGGCCAAGTTGGATTAGGTAATTAGTGAAATGACAGTTCGAGATTAGGATTAGGATTTCATTTCAATTTAAAATCAAAAGATTTTAAAATTTCTTTTTTTCTTTTTGCAAAAAAGAAAAAGATTTGAAGATTTCACTAAAGAATCAAAACATAATTAAATAATTTGATATTTATATTATGAATTTTGATATTTAACACTGATATTTTATAAAATTTGACAATGACATTAGACACTTGTGTTAGAGTTACTATCAAAATTCGGGATATCAGTGTAAAATTTCAGAATATTAATATCAAATTTTGAAATATCAATATCAAATTACTTAATAATAAACTTTGGTCCCTTACTAAGAAAAAAAATAAGTGTCAAATTTTAACAAAAGTCTTTTAGTAATCCTAAAGCATTTGACTTTAATGGACATCGACTACGACTCAAAAGTTGTATTTTCAGTGACATTTGGTATGCTTTCTACTTTCTAGCAATTCGCAATCAACACGAATTTTTTTTTTAATTTTTATATTTATTGAAAATTAGACAAGTGTAATTGGATTAGTTGGATTAGGTAATTAGGGAAAGCACGTGCTCCAAAAATCTGTAAGAAAGCAAAGAAAATATTTTGGAGAATGATTCTCAAGATATCTAATTAGTTCTCTAATAAAATTTTCTGGAAAATAATTTGTAAATATTGATTTATTTCAGTGTCGAATTAATAATTACAGTTGAAACTTAAATTTTTTTATTTGGAATTGAGATACTAAAATTTGCGACAGTCTGAAATTTAAATTTATATTTTTAGATTTTGTCAAAAACCTAATTGTCATTAATTTGATATTTCGAGACTTAACTATCATTCTCTTAAGATATTTTATTTCAAAATCATCATAACTCTGTTTACCAAAGCAAGTCGTTGGTTAATTAATTAAGATTAGAATTGCAATTAAGGTTGTGTTCATATTGATTTGGACCGTTTCCTGTGATTAGTTTCACCTAACTCGTTGATTGTTTCGTTCTTATTACACTTTTAGACCATTTCATATGTTCGAAGATTTTCAGCCTTTTGGGTTTACCATACACAATGGTTTAGAAAAAAGGTTTAGATAAAAAATTAAATAAATATCTTTCAAATATCCATAAGAACTTATAGATCAAACTGATATTTCAAACTATAGTTTTTAATAAGTTAGTAGGAATAATTTTTAAATAAAAAAAATAATTTATAAACTGTCTAATAATTATTTTTTTTTTTTATACTCTCTTCTTTGTTCTATCAATATCGTTGCTCTTCTTTTTTTCTTGGCTACCGATGCAGTCGTTGGCTTGTCTCTGTGGTCGTTGATCATTCTTTCTAATTCTTGATTAAAAGAGAAAAGGTTATTCTTCTTAATCTAATTTTTTAAGTTAATACAACTAATATTTGCATGAGATTCATTAAAATATTTTTACTGCAACTTTAAATTTTATTAATTTTATCTAAAAATTTAATAAATTTTTAACTTTATTCATATTTTAATAACACACCCAACATTTAATAGGAAGTAAATTGAAAAAATTATATAAAAAATTCAATTACATACTTTATAATTAGAACAAGCAAAACATTCTTTTTCTATCTTATAAATAAGATCAGATAAGTAAAAAGTGTCAGATAAATAGGATATTTCAGTGCTTGGGTACTATTTATTTTTTTTAATTTAGTGTTAATAAGAAAAAGTATGTGTAATGTGGTTAATTGAGTTCGCCAAAATTACTATTTATTTTTCTTGAAATACTTGGGATTACAACAAAATGGTAATCAACTCTGGAAAAAAAAATACTTTTCTTGCGAGATTTTAAAAAACAGTGATTGCAATTAATTCATTTTTTGTATAATTAATGAAAAAATTTACAAAGCATAATTATAAATTTTCCCTCTTCTCTCAAATTAAGTTCAAATAACTAAACAATGCAGAATATTTTAAAATAGTTCATTATCTCCTTAGTTAATCTGTCATAATCAATGAATTCTTCCATTTCTTCAATATCAACATACCTACAAAAATCTTTAAAATATAGAAACATTTAGCAACTAAGAAAATAATTAAGTATTCAAAAAGGGAAGTAAGAAAAAACAAATGGAAGATAAAATAAAAAACAAATAATTTTGGTTGCCTTGGTACACAAAAATAAAAGCATGATGGATAGCAAACCCTAGGTAAGGATGTTTGATTTTTTGTTTTTTAAAAAAAATAAAAAAATTGTTTCATTATTAATTTTTAATTAAGTGTTTTGTAAAAATAAAAAATAGTAATATGTTTTTTTAACTCAAAATAGCTTTTACTTGTTTTCCACTCCTTCCACTCCTAAATATAGAACTTCGCTTGTGGTATAAATTGACCATATTTTTAAATATAGAACCTTACTTGTAGTAGAAGTTAGTCGTATATTTAAGATTAGAAAGGATTTTTTTTATTTTGCTTTATTATTTTTTCCAATTCTCATTTTTACATGTGATCACGCTTTTCACTCAGACTTAATCCTCAAACTTTATACAAAGTTTTATAAATATCTTTTCAATTCTTTAATTTTAAAACTGTTAACAAAAATTATTGATATTAAAATTTTAAATGTTGACAAAATATTTTCAAATGCTAACGTATAAAGTTTAATTTTTAAAATAACAATAATTTTTTAAAAAACTCATCATTTAAAAGTAAAAATTGTCAAGATTTAAAACATATTTTATAAAATTAAGAGACTAAATTAAAATATTATATAAATTATAAGAGTAAAAGCACACTCTTATCCTATTTAAATTACTTATTAGTATCTCCAGATTTAATTATAAAATTTACTTAATTAATTTAGATAGATTAAATAAATTAATTAAATTAGGCGTTAGTTAAATTATATATTTATAATAATTATATGTTGATTTCTCTAAAATATTCTCACTAATTAAGTGTATTTAGACTACTTTTTATAGAAACCCTCTAAAATAATTGTAATCATATAAGAATATTTTAAGAAAAAAAATTATAATTTAAAAGGATAAAATAGATTAAAATATTATAATTATGATTAAAATATTTTTTTTATAATTATAATTATAATTAGAATAAGAGGCCGTATATATTGAAGACCGTTTGGAAGAAAAATAAAACCCAGTGGAAGCCCATGGATTTATTCCCGCGCCCCCAAGGTGGTTGGCATTGTTCCCCTGTTGCATTATTTTTTGGTTCGTGTCTGTCTTATTCATGCAGGTTTCAACTGCCATCAATCCTAGAAAGTCAAATGGCCAACCCCCATTAGAGCGGTCCAATTTTTCCATCATTATTTAATTCTCTATCATATTTTTGGTTAGAGATCCCCTTATTATGGTGAAAACGATGGCCATCGTCGTCGTCGTCACTGTCACCAACAATTTCTGCAGCATTCGTTGTTGCGACCTGGTCATAAATAAACCACTCTCGAGCTTTCAGACTGATGCTTGCTTCTACAGGTACTTCACCAACTGGGCCATTTTGTTAATTTTGCTTCATCTATATATTACTTGCTTGCAAGCAACGGTAGTTTTTTGTGTTCAAATTAGTGTTTGTTGTATGATTTTGGACGATTATGTTGTTTTATTTCGTTCCTAGTGTTATTTGCTGAAAAGGGTATCTTTTGTTTCATAGCTGATGAACTTTTCACTTTGTTGCTTCCATGGTATTGCTTTTTGTGGGTAAAGTGTTTCTTACTGGTTTTGTTGTAACTAGGACAAGAAGAGTGCCCTGTTCGGTTCGTGAGAGATATCTAAGAAATTTGGTGTTTCCTACCTTCTTGGTCTGGGATGTCTCCTTCGAAGAGTTGGAAGTATGAAGTTGTTTTCTGCCTGTGGTTCTTCTGGTTTTTGCTACTGGTTGCTGCGCAGGATTTTATCACTGATCCCACTGATGGTAATTTTTCCCTTCATGTATTTGCTCTGCACTTTGCATCTTTATTATGATTAACTTGTCTTTCTGGAGATGGTAGCTTTTCTACCCTGGGTTACTCTTACTTCCATACAAGGTTCATACATTAAAAATTGAATTTGCCCATATATTAATTGGTATCTGTCCATGATTATGAGTTATCATATCATTAAATATAAATATCAGTAAAATCCACAGATATCGGGCTCATGTCGTCCAATAATGTCAACATCCCAATACTATACTTCAAACTTGATGTCTTAGTTGTCATTTAATATCCAAGACATAGGAATCTAGTTTGGTTCTCACCACCGTCAGTACTATCACTGTTGCCACTCCATGGAATTCAAGAACAAATGTAGCTAGTGGTTTAGTATGAGTATTGTATAGTAAGGATTTACTGGCAAATGATAGGTTCTGTTAGGTAATAATAATAATCAGTGACAGAGGAATCAGCATCAAAACTAATGCATACTTTTTATTTTATTGATGATATGTTGATTTCATTTGCATTGATACGCAGTTGACGCATTGAAAACCATCAAGCAAAGTTTGGTTGATCGTGATGGAAATCTGAGAAACTGGAATCGCGGAGATCCATGCAGATCTAACTGGAGAGGGGTTGTCTGCTATAATAAGACAGCTAATGGTTATGACCACGTTAGAGAACTGTATGATTTTATTTCTTATACTCTACTGCCATTTTGTGAAATCCATACGATCATGCCTATGCTTCTGATTACTTTATCCATCCTTTATTTTTGTTTATTTATCGTTTCTGTTGAGATGCAAATAAACTCACAGTAGATGTTCTGGGCCAAAAACTTTCTTAGTCAATAGTGTTTACATACATTGGACTTGTGGGAAGAATCACCAGATTAGGATGGGAATTATGGTCAAGGAGTGAACAGTTCTCTGATATTCTTTGCAACATATATTGATGAATTCAGATATCCTAACATTGAAATATCATCTCTTCTTTAATGAACAATCAATCGTGCTCAGCATTTTTCACTTATAGTAGTGCTATTATCCAATGCAGAGCTTGCATAAAATGACATATTTCAATCTCTACATCTCATGTGAGACAACTATGATTTAAAAGAGTATTTGTTTCACAATCATTGCATTTTTGGTACATTTGTTTAAAAACCTTGGTTTTGCTTCTACTTTTGTCACTAATTTAGTTTTTATTGTTTGTAGGCAACTGCTGAATATGAATTTATCTGGAACTGTGGCACCGGAGGTTGGCCGCTTTGCTTATCTGAAAATATTGTAAGAGAATATTTGCATTGATGTTTGTCATTGTTACATATGCGATCAATTTACAATTTTACAATACTTGGATGCCTTATTTACTCTAGAATACTGTATAATTGACATAAATATTTTCATCATCTTGCAGCTTACAATTTACTTTGTCCTTTGATATATGCCTTTCTTTTTATTCTTGAAGGAGCTTTATGTGGAACGACATGAGTGGGAGCATCCCGAAGGAAATTGGCAATATCAAGACCTTGGAGCTCTTGTAAGATGGGCCTCTCCTTTTGGATGATATTGTTAAATAGCTCAGTTATTTAATCATCTTTTTGAATTTTGAATCATTAAAATATATTAGCATATAAATAAACTTCTTAAAGCGCCAATTTAGAATTTTACTACTTGTACATAAAGATATTATTTCATTTATTGGGTAGATACCTAATCTCATTTATAGTGATAGTGTAATCATAGGGATTAGAGTATTATTGTGTATTAATGAGCCGTTAAGATTGAGGCTCCTCCTCTATGTATATGTCGCCTTGCTCAGATGAATAAAATAAAGCATTTGAATCATCTTTCTTCTCACTAATAATTGGCATATTCATGTTTTTACATAAAATGCTACATCAAATCTGCTTTCTTTCTCATATACTATGAACTTTCTGGCAGACTCTTGAATGGAAACGAATTAACAGGTCCTCTGCCCGACGAGCTTGGTTATCTTCCGAACTTAAACAGAATACAAATTGATCAGAACAAAATATCAGGACCTTTACCTGCATCATTTGCAAACCTGAACATGACAAAGCACTTGTAAGTTCTTAATGAAAAAGTTCAAGAATATCCACTTTTTTACTTGACCTGAATTCATTTATTTTTCTGACATTGCTATTTTCATGAAAAGAGAAAAAGAAAATTAATATTTCATTTTATTCCTATGGATCAGTCACATGAACAACAATTCAATCAGTGGACAAATCCCTCCAGAGCTCTCCCGCATGCCAAATCTTGTTCACCTGTAAGTTGGTTATTGGACATCAAAGATATAATTGATACCTTTTTTAGCAAAATAACTGATACCATCAATATACGTATTTATCTAAGTTTAATCCTTGATTGCCACGCTTATATCTTGTTATTTATCTCTGGACCTGCAGTCTTCTTGACAATAACAACTTAACAGGATATCTTCCTCCTGAGCTTTCCGAGATGCCCAACATAACTATAATGTATGGATTCTTCTTCTTTATGGAATGTGTGTGTATATGCACAGGTTTTGATGCAGCAATCTAGTTGTGTTCATCTTTATGAAGCTGGCGACAATTCTTATTTTCTTGATGTCATTTATTTCAACTAGCTGTTTCATTTTCCTCTCAAACGTTCTTATGATTTAAATGTCCATTCAAACTAATTTCATAAGAAAAATAATGCTGAGCAAACTGTAAATGTTTGGTTTCTCATGAAAATGATGGAATTTCCCCCTAAATATGATTCATTTACCTTCATAGAGGATCTAGTGTTG
Organism: Leucaena leucocephala; assembly: GCA_037074615.1. Classification (NCBI taxonomy): domain Eukaryota; kingdom Viridiplantae; phylum Streptophyta; class Magnoliopsida; order Fabales; family Fabaceae; genus Leucaena; species Leucaena leucocephala. The sequence goes on along the minus strand of CM073540.1, from coordinate 10,061,833 downwards.
AACATAGCATAATAGTGCTTCAATTTTAATTTTTTCCATAACAATGTCAGAGTCCTGCTAATCCTGTAATTGCCGTTTCATTTGAGCTTACAAGCCATAGTAGACGATAAGATGCAATGTCAATTTTGTGGTAATTATGAAAATAATTAATTATTGTAAACAGTTAAGATTTGATGAGATTATAGGAGAAACATTAGGGTGATTAATTTAGTTAAGATTAAGATATCTTAGGATATTATTATTGTTATTTTCTATCTAATTGTACTATATAAATTCAGTTGCTCCCAATGAATAAAATCAGAGCAATATTCAGGCTCAGAAATCCTACATAATATCAAAGCCAGTGGTAGAATCACCAGCGTAGTGCCCAGCAGGGTGTCGTACCCAAGCGTCGAGCGTCACTAGCGTCGTGCCCAGCGCCCAAGCGTCGAGCGTCCGACCCAGTGAGCCCGAGACAGCTGTGATCACCAGCATCGTGCCCAGCCCAGCGCCCAAGCGTCGAGTGTCGTGCGTCCGACCCAGCGAGCCCGAGACAGCCGTGATCACCAGCGTCGTGCCCAGTCGAAGCATCGTGCTCAAGCCGACAGCGTCTCCTCTATTAACGTCTCAGTCGAAGCGTCGTGCCCAGCCGACAGTGTCTCGGTCGAGCACCGTGTTCATCCAAGAGTCATCCCTTGTCGCCTTGGAGTTCAGCTGACAGTGTTCACCCTCCATCGTGTTCTCCCCCCTGTCAAGTCTCTGTTACTGCTGAGGTGGGAGTTGGAGTGTCTCTGTCGCCCTTGGTGTTCGTTTTTTTAAAAGGCCTACTTGTATTCTCTACCTATTCTGTTCGCCAGTGGGAGTGTGTTGTCGCCCTTGGTATTCTTTTTTTATTTCTCACAGTAACCCGTAAGTAAGTAGATGAGAGTTTTTTCTTGATGGACACCTCACTCAATACTTCATTAAAATTGGATTTGTCAAATACTGGAGGCTCTTCGGGATCAATTTCTACCTTTGATGGCTCCCCTATGTCAATTGTTTCAGAAAAGCTCACCCTCACAAATTATAGGGATTGGGCCCAAGCAGTTCAGTTCACTGTGGGTGGTCGTGGCAAGTTGGATCATTTAACCAGAGACCCACCAGCACCATCTGATCCCGTAACCATGAATCAATGGAAAACAAATGATTTACTGGTCTGCTTCTGGTTAGTAAATGTTATTTCTCCTCAACTTAAGAGAAGTTTCATGTATCTTCCCACTGCTAAAGCAATTTGGGAAGCTGTTCGTGATTCCTATTCTTATGGGAAAGATCATTCTCGAGAATATGGTGTGAGACGCAAAATTTGGAAATCCACGCAAGGTACAAGAAGTGTTACAGAATTCTGGCTTGAGCTTGTGGCTCTGCGGCAAGAACTTGACCTCATGATAGAGGAGACATGGGACTCTCCACATGATGCTGCATGTAACAAACAAAACATCGAAAATGAACGAGTGTAACTTTTTCTAGCCGGCCTCAACCCAGAGTTTGATGATGTTCGAGGTCGAATATTAAGCACACATGTTCTTCCGCCTCCTAGGGCGGTATATGCTGAGATCTTACGTGAAGAGTCTCGGCATGAGATAATGTTGTCTGTATCTAAATCACCTACTTCTGCTGATTCCACTGCTTTTATAAGTCAAGGTACCAACTATAGCTCGACTTGTGGAAAAGTAACCTGCGACCACTGCAAAAAAGTGGGTCATACTAAAGATAAGTGCTGGGATATCCATGGTAAACCTCCTGACTGGAAGCCAAAAAGAGGTAAGCCTTGTGCTAGTCAGGCCTCTCAATCTCAAGAGAGTGCTCCACCACCTGTTCCAACTATGAGCAGAAAGCAAATTGGTCAATTGTTCGAGTATTTTAAAACTCTTCATACTGAACAGCAATTTGCATCTGCTGTTACTGTTGCTCACCGAGATAATTATGCTGCTGTCTTACATACCTTTGTTCCTACCAAATGGATTGTTGATACAGGAGCTTCCGACCATATGACTTCAAAAATCAAATGTTTGATTCTTAACTTCCTCTGAGCGGAAGTCAATCAATTAAAACAGCTACAGGGTCTTCTTCTCCTATAGCAGGCACTGGGACGGTCTACCTATCAGACAAATTACATCTTGATCTGTCTTACATGTCCCACATTTGTCTTGTAATTTATTATCTATCAGTAAAATGACGAAACAACTCAATTGCTCGGCTCATTTCTTTTCATCTTATTGTGTCTTTCAGGATCTCTCATCGGGGATGACGATTGGCACAACTAAAGAATATGAAGGGCTCTACTACCTTGATGTTTCTAACGAGAGTAATTTCAGTCGCATAATAAGTGGTTTAGTCTCAAGTATAAATGACAATAATATTGTATGGCATAGACGGATGGGTCATCCTAGTTTTTCTTATTTACAACACACGTTTCCCCATTTATCGTTGAATAAAAGTACTATTTCCCATTGTAATATCCATTATTCATAGTGATGTTTGGGGTCCCTGTCGTATCACAAACCGTACTCAGTCTAAATATTTTGTTACATTTATTGATGACCACACACGAATGTGCTGGGTTTACCTGTTAAAAGACAAGTCAGCTGTTACCTCCGTCTTTATCGAGTTCTATCACTATGTCAAAAATCAGTTTAACACCACATTGCAAGTCCTTTACACGGATAATGGGACAGAATATTTTAACCAATCTCTCGAGATTTTTCTTAAGACCAATGGTATTGTGCACAAAAGTAGTTGTCCCTATAATCTTCAACAAAATGGTATTGCCGAACGGAAAAATAAACAACTTCTTGAAATTGCTCGTGCACTCTTGTATACCTGTCATACTCCAAGTTTTTTCTGGGGAGATGCCATACTCACGGCTACTCATCTAATTAACCGTCTTCCTAGCCGTGTTCTATCATATATTGCACTACTAGATAAGCTTCTTGAAACCCACACTATCATTCACCTTGAATACTCCTTACCACTTCGAGTATTTGGGTGCTCTGTCTTTGTCCATCAACATCACCCACCATCCAAGTTTGATCCCAGATCTATCAAGTGTGTCTTCTTAGGCTATTCCAATTCCTAGAAAGGATACCGGTGCTATGATCCTATCACTAAACGTCTCTTCATCAGCCGAGATGTTACCTTTGCAGAAAACGAACCCTATTTCACCATTTCTTCAACTCAGGGGGAGAATTGGAATGAGTTTCAGCTTAAGTATATTCCAGAACCCATACCTCGATCTACTCCCATTCTGCTCTCTATAGATCTATCCTATGTTATGCCAAATGTCATGCCACGAATGGAGGTCCAAGCTCAAAAGTTTGACAATATTTACTCACGTAGAAATAAACAGATAGTTGGGTCCAACATACCCGAGGAGGTCCCAATCTCATCACCGGTGGAAGGTCCTGTGAATGCTGATGAGAATATTTGTATGACAGAGACAAGAGAGGAAGAACTTCCTATTGCATTAAGAAAGAAAACTCGAACATGTACCAAGCATCCTATTCAAAAGTATGTTTCCTACTCCACTCTCTCTGAGAAGCATTACAGCTTCGTTACTAATCTTGATATGATTCAAATTCCTAAAACTATATATGATGCTCTTGAAAGTCCAGAATGGAAAAATGCAGTAATGGAAGAAATTAAAGCAATAGAAAAGAATGAGACATAGGAGCTCACTGCACTACCAAAAAGAAAAGCACCCATGGGATGCAAATGGGTGTTTACACCAAAATTTAATGCTGATGGTTCATTAAACAAGTATAAGGTAAGGCTAGTTGCTAAGGGGTTCACCCAAACCTATGGAGTTGACTAGAATGAGACGTTTGCCCCGGTTGCTAAACTAAATACCATCCGAGTTCTACTTTCCATTGCTGCAAATCTTGTCTGGCCACTCCAACAACTTGATATCAAAAACACATTTTTGAATGGTGAATTAAGGGAAGAGGTCTACATGTGTCTCCCACCAGGTTTTGATAAAGGAAAAAGTGGTCAAGTATGTAAACTGAAAAAATCAATCTATGGCCTAAAGCAATCTCCACGGGCTTGGTTTGATAGGTTCCCTACATTGCTCAAGACTGAAGGCTACAAACAAAGCTTGTCAGATCACACCATGTTTGTGTTAAAAAGTGGTAACTTGATAATTATCCTCATTGTAAATGTGGATGACATTATTCTCATAGGGAATAATATCAAGGAGATGGAGAGAGTTAAAATGGCACTCAATAAACAGTTTGAAGTAAAAGACCTTGGAAAACTGAAGTATTTCCTAGGTATGGAAGTAGCAAGGTCTCAAAAAGGGATCTATGTTTCTCAAAGGAAGTATATACTGGATCTCCTCAAGGAAACAGGAATGTTTGTGTGTCGACCAAGTAAATTACCAGTTTGTACTAAAAAGAAACCAGCAAAGAAGAAAAAGGAAGCAGCTCAAGAAAAAAAAAAGAGGCAAATGAGGCAGAGACAGATAGAGGCCAATATCAACGATTAGTTGGTAAGCTCATATATCTTTCGCATACTAGGCCAAATATTGTCTTTACAGTAAGTGTAGCTAGTCAACACATGCATGCTCCCAAGAAGATGCATCTAGATGCAGCTTATAAAATTCTAAGGTATCTTAAAGGTACACCTGGCAAGGGATCGTTCTTTAAAAAAAATAATGTCAGAGACATTGAAATCTTTACAGATGCAGATTGGGTAGGAGATCAGGATAACAGCAGGTCTACATCTGGCTATTGCACCTTTGTATGGGGTAATCTAGTGACCTGGCAAAGTCAGAAGCAGAGAGTTGTTGCCAAGAGTAGTGCAGAATCCGAGTTAAGAGCCCTATCTCAAGGTATTATGGACGGGCTATGGTTGAAAAGAGTGGCAGAAGAAGCCTATTTTCAATTTGATTCTCCACTGAAATTCTACTGTGATAACAAAGCAGCTTTAAGTATGGCACTAAATCCTGTTCAACATAGTAGGACTAAGCATGTTGATGTAGACAGACATTTTATTAGAGAAAAAGTTGAAGATGGGATCGTCAGCCTGTCATATGTTCCCACCAAGTTACAAGTGGCCGACATCCTTACTAAAGGACTACCAAAAGATGTGTTCGAACGCTTTGTAGGTAAGTTAGACATGATCAATATTTATAATCCAACTTAAGGGGGAGTGTGGTAATTATGAAAATAATTAATTATTGTAAACAGTTAATATTTGATGAGATTATAGGAGAGATATTAGGGTGATTAATTTAGTTAAGATTAAAATATCCTAGAATATTATTATTGTTATTTTCTATCTAATTGTACTCTATAAATTCAGTTGCTCCTAATGAATAAAATCAGAGCAGTATTCAGGCTCAGAAATCCTACAAATTTAAACGTGGTGTCCAGTTGTGCATTGCAGCTCTATGAGCTGCATGTTTTTGAAAATGAGTTTAAGTTGTCAGAAACCAAATACTAATATTGTTCATTCATGAGGAAAATCAAATTATGAACACTTGTGAAAAAAGACAGGAGAATCCGGATGCGAATCCCTTAAGCTAACTCAAGCAATGAAATTTCTTCCGTCGTGTTACACTAGTAGAAATATCTGGGAAACAATTGTCAAGATCTTTTCAGTTTTCTTGTTTAATGTATTTTGCAGAGAACTTCTTTCTTTGGTTGGCGGTACAACTTTAAAGATGATTGATATAATGACCCAAAATTAAAGAAGTTTGAAAAGTTATTTAAGGACTAGAAAGTTGGATGCAGGGGGTGATATAAGGAATAGACAGAGAGAGAGAGAGAGAGAGAGAATTGACTAACTATCAACTTCCATAGCATTCTTTCCTGCCACTCAACTTACTCTATTTATAGACTTTCTAATGAGTTAGTTATTAATGGTGTCAACTAATTCTATTACAAGAATTATTCACATATCAATGGGACACAAGCTGATATAGAAATTTGTTTTTTCACTTGTGGTTTCTGCCTACAGGGATTTTGTATAAATTTTTATCATTAGAGCTTAGTTACAGTAATTTATTGTGTTTAAATGCTATATGTTTATGCAAATATCATATGCTTCGACTGTATACTGATTGGAAGTAAGAGATGCAAAGCTGTGGTTTGGCAAGCAATGCCATTTGGATTGGATTTTGTAAATATTGGGTACAAGAATTGGGTAAGTTTTAGGAAATTACTGGGTGGGTGTTTTGCCAAGAATGTCTTAAATCATATATTCATATGATTATATCAAAACAGGAAATTTTATATTTCTTTCAGTGCTGGACTTGTTAATATTTCCTGGATGCTTTTTCCTTTACATTAGTAACTGTTTTTATAATATCCCTCATTGAATAGTTACATTTTTCAAGAATTTCTTGGATCTTCTTGTTCTTGCAGTCAACTTGATAACAATAACTTCAGTGGGAAAACCATTCCAGAGTCTTATGCCAACATGTCAAAATTGTTGAAATTGTAAGTGCATCTTTATCCTGTCATCCGTCAGTAGATTCTCAAGTGTGAGGTAGACCTGAGATGCAGGAGCCTTTATATTTAAATTTTGATTTTGAAAACTGATTTGAGATGCTGAAACCATATGATTTCTCGTACATAAAAATTGCAATTATACATAAATGCAAATGTTAATTCAGAACAGAAAAAGGGAAAGGGAAAAGGTCAAAACCTCAATTAAAATTGTAGACACTTCTGATTTTATTGGTAAGATTTCACCTACCTATATAATATTTGAAATAAACCAAATTATAAATAATAGCCACTATCTATCCCACTAAATCACAATTTCAGCCACTAAATAGCAAACTGACAGGATTGATTACCTATATGTATCGTTGGTTTTATCAGGAGCCTTAGGAATTGCAGCTTGCAAGGACCAGTTCCTGATTTAAGCAAGATACCACAACTTGGTTATCTGTAAGTTCAGTTTTCTCATTTTCCATCAACTCATTTCATGATATGATGATTTATATGGATCTGTATTTCAAGATGGAACTTCACCTGACACAAAGTTAAGAATTAGACTTACATGTTTAATGTAAACTCTTATACTGTATTAGATTGTTATTGCTGACTATTGTTTGTAAATTCTAGTGACCTGAGTTCCAATGAGTTGACTGGCTCGATTCCTACCAATAAGCTTTCGGACAACATTACAACAATGTAAGAACATATCATCCAACTGGTTTTTTATTTATTATTTTTGCATTTGGTTATTTGGATATCCAATGTTGATTTCTCCTTTTGATGATAAGTTCTGTAAGTCTACAAATAACAGAAATTTCCTATAGTATTTGAACTTTAAGAATTCATGCAGTGATTTATCAAACAACAAGCTTACTGGAACCATTCCAGCCTATTTTTCTCGTCTTCCTCTTCTTCAGAGATTGTAAGTTGACTTGTGTTCTTATCCTTTCAGTGAAATGCATTTTACTATTTCTCACCGTATGTTGCATATATAATATCTTGTTAGATTACTCATTCAAGATTAGTATTTGATATTTCTTTTTAATTGATTATGTGGGCAAGGAAATGACACTTTTTCTCATTTCATAAACGATGGCAGGTCAATTGCAAACAATACTTTGAATGGCAGTATTCCTTCTGCCATTTGGCAGAGCAAGACTTTAAATGCAACAGAAAGCTTTGTCATGTAAGATTTTAATTCACAACAAAAGTTTTCATGGCATGAATTTGTTTTTGGGGAACTTTGTGTTTGTGTGCGTCCAGAGAGGTGGGAAGTCTTTGATTTATCATGTAAAATGAATGGGCACGTGCAGGCAGATTTATTTTTTTCTGAGGCATCTTTTGCAAGCTTCTGGGTTAATATAATTTGCTTCTCCTTCGGCAAATATGCCTTTTACTTTTTAACTCTTGATTTGCTGACATGAATTTGTGATCCTGGATATTGCAGGGAATTTCAACATAACAGTTTTACAAGCATATCAGGCAGTACTAGCCTTCCTGCAAATGTCTCACTCTGGTATTTTTGTAAACTTATTTTTTAATATATACTAACACCAGTGAATTGGAAATTTCATCCCCCTACCTTTGGTTATGAATTAAGAAGCAGAGACATTGGCATGGCACCAGACATGACTGTGTCAAATACAAGTGTCCAACATGGATTGGACATGTCTACTTTCTTGAAGTGTTTATGTTTCATTAATTTTGTGCGTGCTTTATGAAGAGATTACTGTCCTTTTCTAAAGTTCAAAATATGCTCTTTTTCATTAGATCTAGCATGCAGTCCATCATTTTCAGGTAGCTTGTGACATTTCTATTTGAAAAAAATGCTGTTTTCAGGCTTGAGGGAAATCCTTTATGTTCAAATGATAGCCTAGCTCAGTTCTGTGGATTAGAAGCCAATAACACTGATACTGTGGTTCCAACATACTTCAATGGTAGCTGTCCTAGTGCATCATGTCCCCCTCCTTATGAATATTCTCCATCATCTCAAGTGAAGTGTTTCTGTGCTGCCCCTTTGATTGTTGATTATCGGCTCAAAAGTCCAGGAATTTCAGCTTTTCCTTCTTATATGGATTTATTTGAGAACTATCTGTCAAGTGGACTTGACTTATTAGTTGATCAACTATACATTGATACATACTTTTGGGAAGAAGGGCCACGACTGAGAATGCTCTTGAAGCTTTATCCTGTCTATGATGTTCAGAACCAAAGCTCACATATTTTCAACAGCAGTGAGGTTCTAAGGCTAAGAAGCAAGTTCACAGGATGGTTAGTTCCTGACAACGATATATTTGGGCCTTATGAACTACTTGGCTTCCAACTCCTGGATCCTTACAAGGATTGTAAGTCTCAAAAAACATTTACCCTCACCTGCTTGAGTGGTTGGTGGAACTTTGAATTAATGTTTTCTTTAGCCAGTACAATATGATAAGTTCAAGTTTCACATCTATTACTTCTAATTGTTCATCCCCCCCCCCCCCAACTTGAGCAAGCGGTGTTTTCCAGCTTTCATGAATAAATTGTGTTTCTCTAACCTGGTAATATGCATGCATTTCATGTCAAAGTTCGTGAAACTGGTTGAACTCTTTTCTCTCTCTCCCCCTTGCTGATTGGTACATGGTTGTTCTGAAGCTGCCCTAAAATTAAGATTTTTACTTACAAATTCTATCCGTGATATTCTAGATTAGGTGACATCTCCTTGAAGCACGTTTTAAGTTGAGCATGGATGAGGTGACAAATTTTCTTAATGAAAATCACAATGAACTGCATAATTGAGTTTGAATCCACTGCATAAAAAGTCATAATGAAAAACGATATTGTCTGCATTTCTGTCAAGTGTAACTTTAAACAGTAACCTAGTTGAAAATGGAAGTTCATGTGACTTTTCTTATGAATAAGCTGAAGCATGTAATATATGTTATACATATCCACATATGGAATATGATAGTTGCAAAGTGCTATAAGGATGTTCTCATACTTAATCTCACTATTTTCACAGTGATAGAAACCTCTAGAGGAAGTTCAGGGATAAGCACGGGTGCACTGGTTGGCATAATAATAGGGACAATTGCCTGTGCTGTTATATTATCTGTAATTGTCAGTCTTGTCATATTCAGAGTGCTCACCAGACGCCGGCGTTTGATATCAAAACGACATCAAAGTGAGTATCTTATCAAAAAATAAGCTAGTGTATCATTGTTTTTTTCTTTTTGACTTGTCTAAAGTGCTAGGTCATATTAAGAAGTATTGATGTTCTTTTCACACTTCCATTCGAGTTTCCAAGAGCGTAGCCATAATAAATTTATTTTTGTGATTATTGCAAGATGCATTTTAAGCATTCATTCTTTAGTTTTTGTGACCTCTCCTATTTTCTTCACTTTATGTCTTTTTCCTGGTCAATCTATTCCACCCAACATTAAAGAGATCATTACAGCTTGTCTTTTAAAATTAAAATTTATTTTTATTATTTTCATATGTTTTTCAAATCACAATTAGTAAGATTGGTTCTGCTGCACAGTACCTTCAGAACATGAGAGGTCTTCTCTTTACAACTTATAACACACATTCCCCTTTGGGATATCTATCAGCCAAATATTGACTCATCGCATCTTGTGATTAGAAACCTTTTAACATAGGCCTCCTGCCTCTATTTGCAGCTTCAAAGATTTCCATAAAAATTGATGGTGTGAGGGCTTTTACATATGAAGAAATGGCACAGGCTACAAACAATTTTAGCAACACAGCACAAGTTGGCCAAGGGGGTTATGGAAAAGTTTATAAAGGGTTTCTTCTTGATGGCACTGTGGTTGCCATAAAGCGTGCGCAGGAGGGATCCCTGCAAGGTGAAAGGGAGTTCCTGACAGAAATACAATTATTATCCAGGTTGCATCATCGTAACCTTGTGTCTTTGATTGGATACTGTGATGAAGAAGGTGAACAGGTACTTCTGGTTTTGGTTTGAAAATTTATACTCATAATATTTTATTTTATTGCATTTTGCTGTCATCTTCCTTTATGTAATACCATTATCTTGGCCATGTCCTTGTTGACTCCATGAAGATATGATTCCCAAAGAATTATAATGATGAAAAAAATTATTAAAGAGAGGATGTAGGGATATAGACAGCTTGCCCTGAATAACTGCATATATAAAAAAGTTCAAATCACAGAAAGGTTTCATCAAGCTTCTGATTTTGTTGATTGAAACAAGGGTCATTCGATTAAATAAGACATGGGCTTTCATAATAATCTTCATCAACGAAGTTGGATGAAAGCTACTTCTTGTTCTATCCATTTTGTTTCTCATGCATTTTCTTGTTCACACTATCAGTTTCTTCTATTTTCATATGGGTTGTTTCTTTATGCTTGCAGATGCTGGTTTATGAATTTATGCCAAATGGAACACTTAGGGATCACCTTTCTGGTACATCTTTTGTTCTTACTATCTGCATTTTCACCCTGGGTTCTGTTGCATTTTACTGATGACTTTGCTAATTTGCTAAGAAACAACAGTTGCCAGACATCCTAGCAGTGTTATAACGTTTTCTTGACCTATCATTTTCCAATATGAAGCACAAATAGAACTGAATATTTTATTCCTCAAAAGGAATGATTTTGTATATAATCTCACCATGTAATTCATATCTTACCAAGACCACTCTGTCCTTCGAGCCCAAAGTATTAGACACATAACTCAGGTCATCTAAGCTCAAATCATTACAATTCTCCACATCTTTCATCCTGTCGTGGAAGGCAAGACTTTTTTGTCATTCTAACATTGACTATGTTATCACAGAAAACTAAGAGATGCAATCAAATAAAGGAAACAAAAGGTAAAACTGCACATGATAAATACCATGGACAGAATCGCATATAATGTAGCCAAACATTAATCAAGCATACCTTAGGCAGGAAATTTACAGTATCGTGTATCTTTTCTCGTACCGAAGAATATTTCAGTTATCATAAATCCCATTTAAACTGTGCTCCAACAGAGAAACCGAAACATTATAGGCTTCTGGGTGTTGGGAAAGTTATTTTCTTTTGTCTTCATATCACATTCCATTCTCCCAATTTTTTCCCTTTAAATATTGTCTTACTAAGTGTGTATTACATGTTTTACAACAGTTAATTCAAAAGAAGGTCTGAGTTTTGCTATGAGAATGAGGATTGCACTAGGGTCAGCTAAAGGTCTTCTGTATCTACATACAGAAGCGGACCCACCGATATTCCACCGAGATGTCAAGGCTAGCAACATATTATTGGATTCAAAGTTCACAGCAAAAGTTGCTGATTTTGGACTATCACGGCTTGCCCCTGTTCCAGACATTGAAGGAGTTGTGCCAGCTCATGTATCTACAGTGGTAAAGGGGACCCCGGTAAGGTTGTTATGATTGGTTTCAGCTTGTTATAATTGAGTGCTAAAATGTTGTATCAGAGATGAATTTGGTAATTTTGTTTGAAGATAAGACATCCTACAAAATTCAAAGAGAAATTGAAGAACAATACTTCTACCACTTCATTTATCTTGCAGTTTCATTTGTGCTTCCACTCCAGAAGGAATTTTCACAAGGACAACATACTTATCTTTGTGATCCCTAATGTAAAAACTTTAAGGGAGCATGGATTTGACAATATTTTCTTTGCTGGAAACAAAATTGGATGAAAAGTCCCAAGTAACAATCTTCTATAAAAAAAAAAAACCCAAGGAATAACCATGTGAATAAATTAAAATTAAAAATGTATAACTATTCAATGGTAGTTGGTATGCAGTTAGCCCTTTTTTGTTGCCATGAATCCTGGATAAAGTTTCCTTTGATTTAGTCATATACTAATTCCTAGTTAACATGCAGTATGCTAGCAACATGAACTTACAAAACAATTTAATTCACTTTTCTTTTCCAGAACTCAAATTTAAAAGCATGCAATCAATGGTTTGAAATTATGTTATTATATACATCCTGATGAGATTGATTTTATTAATTTGATGATAAACTCTATTCACTATTTTAATTTGCAGGGTTACCTTGATCCAGAGTACTTCTTAACTCATAAGTTGACTGACAAGAGTGATGTTTACAGTCTTGGTGTTGTATTTCTGGAAGTATTGACTGGAATGCAACCAATCTCACATGGCAAAAATATTGTTAGAGAGGTATTTCCTGACATTGGATCTGGTTTTTTTCTCTTTTATCAGTTGTGATTGTTCAAGCTGGGGTCAATAATTTTCTTTTGATAAAATTGGAGAAAAGTTCTTCATCAAAAATTTTATTAGTGAGAATGACTTGTTAAATTTTTGTACACATAAAGTACTAGAACTTTGAAAATTTTTGTACAATTCTGATTTAAGCCCTTCTCACTAAACAAATTTTCAGTGTGGGACTTTTGCCCAATTTTCCCCTTTTCTTTTTGAGGATCATTTAACACTATCTTATCCTTTTTCTAGGTTAATATTGCATACCAATCTGGTATGGTATCCTCTGCTATTGATGAACGCATGGGGTCTTACTCTTCAGAATGTGTTGAGAAATTCTTGGCTCTATCCTTAAAGTGTTGCCAAGATGAGCCAGACGCGCGGCCTAATATGACGGAAGTGGTTCGAGAGCTCGAAAACATATGGTCTATGATGCCTGAATCTGATACCAAGAGATCTGAATCTATAACTCCTAGTAGTGATTCTGGAAAATTGGTCAGTTCATCTTCATCTTCTGCTATAAAAACTCCCTATGTATCTGGAGATGTTTCAGGTAGCGACCTTGTCAGTGGGGTGGTACCAACCATTGCACCAAGATAGAAACTTGATGAAACTAGCAGCAGAGCAGTAGCAGTAGCAGCATTGCGTGTAATCTTAGAATTTTGTAATCTTGTTTTGTTATTTTAGTTCTTTCTATACATTCTTTTTAAGTATATTGTTGTGTAAAATGATTCATATATAGAGAGAGCATTAGCTGGTGACTTGTGGATTTTGTACAACTAAGAAACTTTTTTCTTTTTGTTGAATTTTGAATTTTAGAAGTTTAGTATATTAAGTACTTGGAAAGTGAAATCGTTTAAGTTAGCTTTTCTAAAACTGTATTGAACTATTTTTTTTTCTTTTGGATCACCAGGTATTTGGCTTTTTTTTTTATCTTATTATTAAGTATCCAAATAATTGGCTAATTAGAATTGAGGTTTTACGACTGCGATACTTCACCCTCATATTCTGCCATTCGAAAAAGGTCAAAACTATATGATTTTATTTGTAAAAAATTCTTATTAGTCCTTAAATTTTTTGAAAATTGCAAATTTTCTTTTTAAGGACATAATTTGGACTCTGGAGTATAAAAATTTATGGTTATAAGTTATAAGCTTTATAGCATCAATACCATCATCAATACTAATTTAACGTTGAAGCTTATCGTGTCTATCAAGCTTTAGACCCTTGTATTAGATACAAGAAATCCTTTAAAATTATATTCAAATGCATAGTTTGTCATGTCATTATATTTATATTTTGTTGTTTGTATTCCACCTATCTCTTGAGCAATACACGTGTGAGTATCAATATTATGGATGTGCAATAATTTGGTGTGTGTTTGGATGTTAGGTTTTAAAATTGATTTTGGGCAAAACCTCAGTTTGAATTTTTTTTATATAAATAGCCATTTTTGTTGAAAATTGATTTTGGGTAAAACTTTGGTTTGAAATCATGGTTTTGAATAAACTGCTGAAAATAGCTTTTGGAACAGTAAAAGCTATTATAGATTATCTAATTACTATCTTACCCCTATTTTTTCTTACACACTCTCTCCTCTTTCTTCTCTACTATCTCTCCTCTCTCTTATCTTATCTCTCTTCTCCACCCTATCTTCTCTCTCCTCTCTTTGCTCTACACTCTCTCATCTCTCCTCTTTCTTCTCTATATCTCTCATCTCTCTTACTTTAATCAAATCATATCTTTTTTTGGTAATTTACCAATATAAAAAGTGATTCTGCTACTAATCATCCAAACATCTTCATTTCCAAAATCTATTCTTTTCAGAATCTATTTTCCAAAAGTTAATCCAAACAAGCCATTGGTAGTCCATTACAACATAGTCTAAACCAAGATTGTTCATCCAATCCAATCCAAATAAGCCCTATAATGAAATCAAATTAGATTGGCTGGTGGGGCTAGATCCCAAGTGATTGGGCCACTTAGTTTGGTCTAATTTGAGTGATTTTGTTTTTAATATTGTGACTTAGACGTTGCTTTTTTTTTTCTAAACGTAGATATCCTTTAATTAGAAGCACTACCGAATATAAATATGGATATCTCTCCTAACAGGATTTTGAACATTGATTTGCTATATCATGAGAGACTAATCCTTCCGCTAGACCTAACCCCTATTTGTTGCTTTTTTAAATGTCTTTGGAGATTCTTATGTATTTATAATTAAGTTTTAATATTTTAGAGTGCATCTTATATGATTATAGGTATTTTTTATTATCTTAATTGTGCTTATTATATTGAAATCTTGCCTCCCATGAAGAAAAAAATGGAGGTACTAGAATAGTAGACCAAGTTTGATCCAACTCTACCTCGGGTTGGAATTTGGCTAAATTGGACTACGAGTTTTCTTGTTCAACCCAAATTTTTTTTCAAACTAGATAGTTAATACATAATCCAGTGTGATCTAATCTAGGCACACTCCTAATCAATATTATTGAGTTAGATTTGAGGATTAATAAGTTTAGTCCTTTGAATGAGATTTTTCTAGTGCAAGGTTTGAATTATTGACCTTGTTCAACAAAAATTTGATCTCCTTTGCTTTTTTTTTTTTATGTTTTATAGGTAATGATAAAAAGGTCTAGGAAACACAAAAAAAATAAAAAATAAACATGGCATAATTGTAGGATTGGAAACTCCTAGAACATGACCAAATAACATCATTGTATTGAAGAATTAAAAAAATAAAATATTTATTGCGCATTCACTCTAAGCCAGGGTCTTATTGGGCTAAAAAGAAGCGTGTCCCATAAGTTAACGTGTCGTAAATTTTAATTGGCCGAAGCTCTTTGGTGGGCCCCACTTGGACGTAAGCCCACACGTACTACCTCCCACAGCGTCTTTGCATACCTATATAATTCCGTCCTCCTCTCCTCATTTCCTCAATTTCTAGGGTTTTCAGGGTCTGTTCATAAAGAGAAGGCTAATCATGGGAAGGAGTGAGTTGTGATTTCTCAGTTCGATATTCCATTTCTGCTGCTTGTTTCTCCTCACACGAATTTTCAATTTTTTTATGAATCATACTGGTTTCTGAAGCTGTGCATATAATAACACCAAATTATATACAAAAAAGGCAACAAAGAAATTGTTCTGATTTTACTGAGTTGAAGTTTGATATCATTTGGTATTTGGCATCATACTAGTTCTTAATTGAGATTTGATTGTGTTAAAGCTTATTATGTTATGGACCTATTGGTTGGAGATTTGTTTGTTTGGCGCTTTCCTTATGAGATGCTGGTTTTTCAGGACCTGCGAGATGTTATCGTCAGATAAAGAACAAGCCGTACCCGAAATCTCGATTCTGCCGGGGTGTACCTGACCCAAAGATCAGGATTTATGATGTTGGGATGAAAAAGAAAGGGGTTGATGAGTTCCCTTTCTGTGTACATCTTGTATCTTGGGAGAAGGAGAATGTTTCAAGTGAAGCTCTTGAGGCTGCTCGAATAGCATGCAACAAATACATGGCCAAGTATGCTGGGAAAGATGCTTTCCACCTTCGAGTTCGGGTTCATCCTTTCCATGTTCTGCGAATCAACAAGATGCTTTCATGTGCTGGTGCTGATAGGCTTCAGACAGGGATGAGAGGTGCTTTTGGGAAGCCACAAGGGACTTGTGCTAGAGTCAACATTGGCCAAGTTCTTCTATCTGTTCGTTGCAAGGACAGCAACAGCCACCATGCTCAAGAGGCTCTCCGCCGTGCTAAATTCAAGTTCCCCGGTCGCCAGAAGATAATTGTTAGCAGGAAGTGGTAAGGAAGCATAAACTCATCTCTTCTTTCTAAATGGTTTTATGAAATTCCATGTCTTCATTGGACTCATCAGTTTTTTGGTTTTTTGGGAATTACTATATGGTCCTGAGGAGGAAGGAATTTAATTACTAAAAAATTGTACTAGAACCTCCCAGTTGTTATTGAGAATTTTGGTAATTAAATCCCCTATTGGGACCTCATTATAATTTCCCCTTACTAATTTTAAGATAAATCTTCCTGGTTTTATTCAATATGAAGTAGTCAGTCATAAACTCAAACATGGTTAGCAGGACTCAAATTTATATATCCCATGAATTACCCCAACGCGGTTTTATAGGGGAATCTGACAATGCTTCTTTTACCCTTGGAGTTCTATATTTTCTCCTGGGAACATGTCAGTTTCTTTTACCTGAGTTCTATGTTACTTTATCTAACTGACCGTGAAAATTATCTTTTCTTTTCTATTTTCAGGGGATTTACCAAATTTAGCCGCGCAGACTATCTGAAGTTCAAGTCAGAGGGCCGAGTTGTGCCAGATGGAGTCAATGCCAAGGTTTGTCTCCTTCTATAATAGTACATTGTTTTTTGAAGCTTGATGTGTTTAACTCTGCTCAAATCAGTTTCATGAGCAAACTAATTTTCCTTTTCCTTTATGTTTTTCAGGTTCTTGGGTGCCATGGACCTTTGGCCTTGCGGCAGCCTGGAAGAGCTTTCTTGCGAGCTAATGCATAAGGAAGATCATTTTACCTGTATGAAGCTCACTGAATATATATAATCACGTCTTCTTTTTCTGGAGTCTTGATCACTGTATGAATAATCATTGTAGTACTTGTATATCAGGTTGCAGTTTGTTAGAGTATTACGTTATGTAATTTCTGATGAGATGTGATCGAATAATAATTGTGCACTTTGGATGCCAATATCCCTCCTTTTTTTGGGAAAATTTGCCATTTGCTTTTGATTAGGGTTGAGATTTGGAGGAATTGGAGGAAAATATGTTAAAACTTAAAAGCAATTATGCCTTGAATTGAAAGGACTATATATAATTACATATAAGTAGACTAATATGCGGGTCCTTCCAGTGTTTTACAGAACTTAAAACAGCTTATAAAAAAATATGTTTCTATATGAAAGAATGATACTGTGAAATAAAAATATAAATAATATGAATATTTATAAAAAAAATAAAATCTCATTTTCTGGGCATTATTATTGTCATTTCTTTTTCATTAGCCAACCAAACTTAGATACCCCTAATGCCAATCCTAAGTGTAATTCATATTATTATTTAGAGAAGATTAATACAATTTTTTGTTCCTCAAATTTGCCCTGATTTTGGTTTTGGTTCCTCAAATTTCAAACCATGGATTATAGTCCTTCAAGGGGCAAAATGGTCCAGGATTTTATTATAGGGATCAATGTTTTAGACGGAAAGAAACTTGAGAGATCAAAACCTATAATTTAAAACTTGAAGGACTAAAACTAAAATAAAAATAAATTTGAAGGACCAAAAATCGTATTAACCTTAGGGCAAAAAGAAAAAGAAAATTGCAGCAACAAGGATTGGTAAAACAAAGGAAGTAAGGAAAAGGCAGGTTACCAAAACATGTTAGAAAGCATTCTTATAATTATATCAGTCGACACAAAATAGTGACTCATCCATATATCTGCATTTCATTACACAAAATTTGAGCCTCCGTTATGTATGCTCTAGGGCTATGCTTTCTTTCTGAATAACTTAGTTTGAGCTTGTTTACTTGGTTTTACTACAACCAAATTTGCCTGCTTCAACTCACAGCCACCTCTGTTTTGACTTCATTTTCAATTTTGCTTTCTAGCTTCACACCTGTTCCTGAGCCATTATTTTCGTGTACCACGTTTTGACCTTCTTTTGTTTGCTTGAGAATTTGCTTTCTCAGTAGTACAATTTTTCCCCTCTTCAATATTTTCTTCCTTTATTGAATCATCAGAAGGAAGCAGTCTACAATCTTTATATTCATTCTGAGGTTTTCTCCGAGAAAACCTAGTTTTCCTGGTTGTGTTTGGCCCTTGTGGCTCGATTTCATTGTCAACGTTATTTTCTGCTTTGTGTTCCTGAGAATTTGCAGATTCTTTAGGAATTTGTGTCTTGTTTGGTTGTGATTTGTGCTTCTTGGTTGCACAAGTATAAGCTTGTTCATCCAAAATCTCCTCTCCATCTTCAGCTGATTCTGGAAAGGCTTTCACAATGTAAATCTGCACGGTAAAATTATGAAGACATGTTATTATGATGCCTATCTAAGTTATTCATGAACCATAAAAAAGTAAACCATATTCAAATCTTACTGTTCTAGTAAACCGTAAATTTATTCATGAACCATAAAAGTGATCCATGTAATTATGTATTTCTTTTACTCAGAAACTTGAAAATAACTCTCGGGAATGTAATTTTCTTTAAAAATGGGTCAAATAGGAAGACTCAGACATGATCAAATGTTGATAAGGCAGGTTCAGTTATTTGGGGTAATTTTGTGGCATGGAGAAGTAAAAAGACAATCAGTGATCATAAAATATAGACCTTTGCCACAAAGAGTAGAGTCGGATGCTCAATGGTGTATTTAAATGAATTGGTTCTCTCATCTCAGTCGCTAGCTTTTGGAATAAGATTACCCATAAATTGGTATTAGAGCTAGTTATACTCATCAGTCAAATGATTAAAAGAATAATAATCATAAAAGAGAATGGACGACTAAGAGTACCTTAAATCTTGTAGGTTCAACCAATTCAAAAACCAGTGCATCACCATCATCCAACTTATGATCCAATGCAAATCCTCTCCAGCCTCCACTAATCCCAGTTCTATTGCCAAGGAAAACAGCCTCAAATTCTGAGCCATTTTCATCCTCTAAAATCATGTCAGACGCAGTCTTTGGAAGATGATCTTGGCAAAATCTAGTAGGCAGACCCTTACATAATAAAGAATGATAATAAAATAGTAAGCATGATTATATCAAAATGATTGCTTCTGGGGAGGTTTTAGACTAGTTCAAGAACCAATGTACTGATATTTCAGTTGAATAGACCTGTTTGATCCAGTTTTGAAAATATTGATCTCCAATAAGCAATTTATGAAATGCAGCTAATTGAATCTCTTGATGGTAACTCACCAACCAAAAGCAACTATAAACATGAGACCGGACCATTGACTTGATGAATGTTGGATTTGAAGTCTGTAAATCGCTTAGAAGTGATTCTGCAGCCATGAAAGCACGATTTCTTTCTTCATCTGTGGCTTCTTTGATTTCTTCTAGTGGCCTTGCAACATAACTGAGATTTTCCATAACTTTGTTAGTAATATTTCACATTTAACAATGAGAAGCATTTTCAAAAGGAATAATCACCTTCCCCAAGATGTTGAAGACGACCTCGACCTCTTCCGCAAAGGTGGAAGGTCTATGAATACCTATAATGGCAAAAAACATTAATTTTATCTAATTTTTTTCTAGAAGAAAAACACAATGAAATTCTTTACAGAAAGATTGAGCATGGAAAATTAGAGTGGTTCTCAATAGATGCTGTGATTTCAACACTCAAGACTTTCTGTAACTCTTTAGTAAGCAAAAGTATGATTCTTGTCACCAGTCCAAAGATACTAAAATAATGCCTTAAAATCTGTTGAGCATCAACAATCATATTTTCAATACTAAAGTGATGGTGAAAATGTTATGAGTATCAGATATGTTATCATTAGATTGTACAGGAAAACCAAGATTTGTTTTGTCACATGAGAGCAAGAAATTACCAGCTCATAGTTAAATTCATAATCAAATCTAAGTAAATTTGTCGTTCAAAGTATGTAAGTTCTATAACAAAGAAGTTGATATTGATGCCTACCTCCTCACGATATGAAGGAACAGAATTTCGCACACGAGAAGAGCGTCTTGGTTCCACGACATCATTACTATTTGATTTTTGTTTTGGTCGACGTTGCTACAAAGGAAGAGAGCAAGAGAGATCAGTGAGATGCCAGTGATTATTCAGAGTAAAACTAAAGAAAACATAACTTTACCGGAGGAGCCTTCTTCTCTGGTGTGACAAGTTCAGATAAATTTTTTGAAATCTTTGAAATCCCCAGATCCTTCAGAACAAAAGTAAGATTATGTAAGTAAATAAATTAAAGAAGAATTAACAAAGCAAAGCATCATGCCCTTATAGAATTGGTTATAATGGAACTTTAATTGTCTCAACTTTAATAACAGAACACAAGGTCTAACACAAAGTTGTTCAGAAAAAACTCTTACCCTATAAAACGACACTCAACAAAAAAGATAGAAAGATTTTCATGTAACTGACTTTTAAAGGTGATGCAGTATATGTTAAGTTGAAACTTTCATGATGGCTGTTGCAGGTAAGCCAAACACACTATGACATATTGTTCATTGTTAATTCCCATGTCACCATTATTGAATATTCTGAAAATTAATGGTTATTTCGAAAGGAATTACTATATTAATTTCCATAACCTCCATACTTAAAGATATTACCGTTTGCATATGAATTAAAGACAAGAAACGTGATGGTGATAAATTGTAATAATAAGGGAGTTACAATCAGAATAATCAATTAAAGAGTTACCTACGTACAGATCTAGGCAGACACACATGCATACAAGTTCTCATATTTTTTGTTTATGTGTGTGTGAACTAACCACTCCATATTAATCCTCCTCTATTCCTTCCTTACGATTCTGGGTTACAATATTCAACCTCCTGTAGTTCTGTTTCCCTCTAATTTACCGCGGTGGTGGAATCACAGTGTCATTGGGTACAACTCCAACCATATCTTTTGTATTTTTTTATAGGTGTTTTCCAACAACCATATCTAAGGCACTATCATATATGAGTTAACAGTGATACAAAGAAAAGGATTGAGCGTGGGCGTCTCAACTTTACATTCACCCCTCCTGTTAGGGGCTAATGTACTGAACAAAGGATACCTAAAATAGAGTCTAAGAGTACCCATTAGAGTGTGTAAGATGAGAATCAATGAATGACTTGGGTCAACATTTCAGACATTTCAGACTGCGTGTCAAGTGTCAAAAGAAGTTTTAAACGAACACTAATTTACCTCAAATCTTTTTTTGTTTTCTTCAAGCCGTTGCTTCCGAGCCTCTTCATATGTGTAGGTGGCGCAACCCTTTGCCATCTGCTAGTTGTGGATTAAACACTGAAGAACGATCTCATGTTAATTTTTCAGTATGGACGCCGATAACTCATGACAGTTTAAGAGCAAATGTTTAAGGCAAAGGAAAAAGAAACCCCACAGGTACTTGAAAGGGGAAACATAAAGCGAGACAACATGAAAATATAGCTTCCTTTAGTTTTCTTGATCGCACTTTTTCATAAAAAATACAAACTTGTTTGAAAATACCTTCAAAACAGAAGTTACAATACCAACTGAAAACAGAAGAGTTAAAAAGCCCCAGAAGAATTGTGCGCGTAAAAGAGCTGTCACAATCCGAATAGGTTAAATGTTGAAGCTAAATTACAGATTATCGATGAAGAAGAAGAAGATGATGAGGCAGGGACGATGAAGAGACTGTTTTAGTTGTAGTTGAGCAGCGCTTGTGTAGTGAAGGGAACTAGCCGATTGTCCGAAGGCAATCATCAAATTACAAATTTGACCTGGGGTCCAGTCGCGCCACTTCGGTTTCAAATCTCTAGTTACCGTTAGTTAATTTCCATTTACGAAAGTCAAAATCTTTTAAAAAAAAATTAAATAATTAAGCGAGTGTTGTAAATATTATATTCAGTTTATTGCATAATTAAAAAACAAATGCCCCTTCTTTAATGCATTTATTAAAAATTTCCTTTTATACTCCAACAAGAAAAAATTCATCCATAGATATCAAATACGAAAATTAAATACATATAGATTCCCAAATTTAATTTAATATTCATAGGTCCCAAGAGATTTAATACTTATAAATTTAACTTGTAAAAGGCATAATTTGACTTATAACTAACGAAAGTTGACTTCTAGAAATTAATTTGTAAATTTAACATATAAATATGAAAATTTGACTTGTAAATATCATATCTATTAAGACATAATATTAAATCAAATTTAGAGAACCTGTATTTAATTTTCGTGTTTGAAACTCATAAATAATTTTCCCTTATTTTAATAACTTGCTATTTTCTTATAATTTCACACTTCGCTGCTCTTATGCATACTAATTACCATATAAACACCTTATTTTTTTATTACCAATACTACGATTAAAAGCTAATTTAAAAACTACATAAATAAAAAATATGCTAATGCATGTTTGAATTTATTTAAACAAAATAATAAAAAAAAAGATAAACAGAAAATTTGGAGAGAGAGAAAACAACACATTTTGGAGGGTAAAATTGGTGGGCCCCTTTGTTATTCATTGTTTCATGAACAGTGAAAATCATTTTACTCTACCATATGTAAGACGTGTTTTTTTAAGGGCATATGGAGCCCACATGTTCCTAATAAATGTTGATACTATTTGCATCACACCCATAAGTACAAAAACACTTGCAGTGCAAATAAAATCTTTATTACGAATCAAAAGCTTAATCAGATTGAGCTTAACACCCATTTTGATGGCATATGGGCATCATGAAGAAAACAATTGCTAAGGCTTCTCAAAGTCGAAACAGTCCAAATTTTTAGAACAATATTTCAACCATAAATCGAGTTTCATCAGTTTCAGGCTATTTGCAGGTTACACAAGAAAATATTAAATGTCTTCCGGTAAAGATAGAGATTGTCCACATACACCCCTGCACGTCCTCAGTACCTGTGAGCCAGCTTCTCCTTTTCCTGGTAGTTTTGAACATACCTAAATCCATTGAAGATTAATTAAATTCAAAACATAAGAGAGCAACGCTATGTATGAGTTAATATCAGTTTAGTTTCACTTATTCTATGAAAATGATTTCTGTAAAACTTCCAATTAAGTTTGATCTGTGTATTCTTCTTAAGGTTTTTTAGAACTTTCCAAAGAATACAAGAGTGGCAACCAGAAAATAAAACTATTAGCCAGAATGTCTGGCATTCAGGCTAAAACTGCCTGGTCCAAGGCCTTGCTAACAGCAAGATAGGCCCACTGGGAGAAGGAATTGAGGTTAGAAATGCCATTGGAAGCCATCCTGCTTGGAGAAGAAATGAAAGTAAAAAAACTGCCTATTACAAAGGCAAGAACAAAGCTTGAATAGTTAAAACCTAAGAAACACATAATCTAGAAAACAACAATGAACAGGCTAATTATCCTATGTCTATCAGAAGTTCGCCCCTGCAGTAGACGGGAGGTTCCTTGGGACTAGCTAGATCCCTGGTCATAACATGGGCATTCCCTGTTTAAAAGTCTCCTAATGTATCGAAAAGAAATGCCATTGGCTTACCCAATGGTTTTGGGACAACTTAACAGCAATGTCCAATAAACATGCACTGGAATAACATCCTTGAAAGAATAATTTCTATGAATTTTAGTTGATTGAAAAACAATGCTTACATTTAAGTTTGAGTACTTTGTAATTTCCCCCCCCCAAATAGTTTCTAGTTATGTTCTTTATGTTTGTTTTTGTGATCCAAACAATGTGCCTTTCAATTAAATACTTGGCAAATGAAAAAAATGTCTTGTGCGGCTAAAATTTTATTAAAGGCCATCCACACTCCACAGAAAATGTAAATAAATAATAGTAAATTAATACCCCAAAGCAAAAATAACACCACGAGTAAAACTTGAACTATTTGATACCATTGATATTCCTCCTTGTAAGAACCGTTGAAATGCTCTTACTGTAGAGATAAAATTTAGATCTACCAATTTGTATATTATACAGAACATTAACTAGGGGGAATATATATATAGCATCTTCTAAGGAATGATTTCATAATCTAGGACTCCATATGCTTAGAACACTATCCTGAGCTTCTTTGTAATTAAACTCTGGAGCCAGTTAATATTTTTAAAATCTTCCCTCTCCTTACCTCATTCTCTCTCTGTCTAGTGATCAATCACATGGACCCTTATTACTCCTTGGCCTCAGCATTCATATTAACCTTGCGAGTTGTGAATCAAAATCAACCATTCATGACAATATTTGATAATCCTTCTTAGCGCAAGAATCTTATGGAGGGTGCATTTGTTTTAACCTTACGAAACAAAATCAGGTGCTCATAACAATTTCATCATCCTCCTAGTGCAGAATCTTACAACAGCATGCTAATAATAGAGATGAGCGAGAAGAAAATTTTACACCAAACAAACTAAAGTAGAGTAAGAAGCGCCCTTATGTCTAGAATCAGTACTTGAAAGCCATTATGTGGTGACAATCATCTAACCCATAAACCATACAGAAAAATGCAGGTTCTAAGAAAATAAGACAAGGAAATCGAATTAAGAAACCATCATTTCCCAGATCAAGAACACATGAAGGGAAAAATAAAAAAGGGCTGTCCAACGATAGGGAAGTAAACATACATGTAGGTGCCGACAAGAGGACCGAGCAAGAGCGTGGCGCTGATCCAATTCTCAGAGATCTTGTGGTGAATCTTGGAAGGCAAATCCTTCCAGAGACCAGTCATAACCTTCTGCTGGAAAGGTGAAAGAGCATAGACCACGGCCTTCATCCTAACCGGTTGCTTCCCCATCTCGGTGGTTCAAACCTGCGGTCGTCTTCTTCCTCCGATTGAGTCCGGTTGCGTTAAGAGAAGAAAATGCAGTGATGAATTGGTGTTGGAATGTGCCCGAAAGGTGAAAACCCTAGGATCCGAAACTTCCGGATGTCCTAACTGCAGTCCTGACCCGAACCGTCTCGAATTCGAGTGACTTCAGCATACCTATTGCCTTGTTCAGTTCAATATGGTAACATGGTCATAGATGTACTAAAAATTAAATAATTTATCAAATAATTATCATTTAAAAATTGGAGATTGTAAACTTCTTAATCTAAAACATTTTGTTGACAAGAATATTTAATGGTTCTTTTGTGATATAATAACAGAGTGATAAAAGTTTTTTCTTCAGCTTTGTTAAGTGGCAAAGAATGAAAAAGTACTATCATACGTTTGATAAGATAAAATTTTTTTATACGAAAGTAGAAATAAAAATAGAAGTATAATGAGAAATAAAATTATGTTAGAAATAGATTTTAAAAATTTATTTAGTAGGATAGAAATGAATATAGAATTGATGTATATTTTTTTTATAATTTGGGATAAAATAATCCAAAACATTTTTTTATAACTTGAGAAGAGTTAAAGTTTGTTTATAAATTTTATAACTTATGGTAAAATTGTCCAAAATATTTTACTTCTATTTTTATTATCTTATTTTTTAATTTTTTTATAGAATTAAAATATTTCAAAAATATTAAAAATAGAAGTAATTTCTACTGTACTAAATAAGATTTTGTTTGACTATTTAAAACATTGTGAGAAAGTTCTTCTTTTTGTCCGATTGTGGTTTATGTTCCAATTATTATTATAATTTCTCTTTTTGGCTATAAGTTGATCTATTTTGGTTTTATCACATATTACGT
Organism: Leucaena leucocephala; assembly: GCA_037074615.1. Taxonomy (NCBI): domain Eukaryota; kingdom Viridiplantae; phylum Streptophyta; class Magnoliopsida; order Fabales; family Fabaceae; genus Leucaena; species Leucaena leucocephala. The sequence goes on along the minus strand of CM073540.1, from coordinate 10,035,811 downwards.
ATATTTATTTCTGTTTATGTTGGAAAATTAAAAAAAAAAAATCCATGTGAACTTTTTTATTTGTACATTACTAAGATGAATAATGAAGAAGTTGAAATATGGGATTCTATATGTGGTCTAGTTTATGAATAAAATTGAATGTGATTAAACAACACAAAAATTGGTAAATGTTACAAAGTTGCGTGTGATATTCATGTATGTAAGTAATAGATTGATATTTTAATTCTTTAAAATTAATCTTCTTTTTTTTTCTGGAGCTGCTTGCTATGTATAGACTCTTTAGGGATGTTATGTTCCCAAAATTTCATAGGAGGCAAAATCTATTATTTCAAATATGATCACTTACTAGTCTTAGTGATAAGAGGTTTAGTATCGCTTAAATGAAGTCTTGAGTTTGAGCCTTAGCGTATGCATAAAATTCCTGTTGGGAGACTCACCCACTATCACTAGGTGCGCGACGTGAGTCGGATCTGGATGTAGTCGGGATAAAGTTCTAATGAACCGGACGAGTAACTAAAAAAATATGGTCACTTGCAAACTAGTATTGCTCACTGCTCATTGTCATATGAATAATATCGCCAAAACTCAGTTTGAGAGTGATGAAGAAAGATTGAATATGGTATTCAAGTTGTTCAAGAGCTACTTGAACCAAGAAAAAGAGAAGCATTATTCAACGAAGTAGCAACAAGGCATTATGCACAAAATCAAAGTGAAGAAATTGCTATAATCAGTTCATGATTATTACATATCTTTCTATTTATAATGTATTTATTTTTTAAAATATTTTAATTGTTTTTTTAATTCTTTTCATCCTTATTTTACTTGATTATTATTGAGGGGTATCAATATTTAGAACCATTATCAATTATTAATTATATCCTATATTAAGGAGCGGATGAGTAATACATTATTCCTATTTATGAATAAAAAATTATATTAAATTTTTTTCTATTTAGGCCTAGTTGTAATACTTATATCTTACTAATATTAAGTTCTAGATAGTCAAGAAAAATTATTTCTGGTGAACAAGTGTATGTTGGTTTGTAAGGATAAATAAGTCGCTATTGTCTTTTATAGAAGTTCTATTTAGGATAACATGATTTTTTTTTCCATGTAAATTTAGGAGAATGGGAAGTTACAATAATAACTTAGAGGGAGATTAGGGCATAAAAAATTGGAAATTTTTTAATTTAATATTTTAGACTTTTATGGAGACTCAGTACTCGAATATTGTAAGTAATTAAACCCGGTTTTTTTTTTTCATTGGCTAACAGTGAACTTGTCGATATAATATGTCGTGGTTACATTTTACATAAATTTAAGAAAAAACATATTATACACTTTTTCTAAATTTTTAATTGAGTTCACGTGTATTTTTCTCTTTTAATTAAATCGTTAGTTTCGCTCTGTCAATATTATTAACTCTTATACATGTACTAACGGTTCTAATGGAGAAGAGTTCCAGACATTAATTATACTAATAGAGCCAAATTAAAAAAAATTAAGAGAAAAAATATATGTACCAAACTAAAAATTAAAATAAATATAGGTACCTACAAAATTGTTATCCCTAAATTTAATAAAAAAAAAAAGGAAGAGAAAGTTTGCTTGTTGGTAAATCATCATTCATTAACATCAGTATATAAAACAAATCATATTATTTATAAAATACTTCTCATATCTTTAATATATAACTTAATTAAAAAATTTATCTTGATCTTTTTCTTTTGCCAATGATATTGATTATGAATATAAGATTTATTTTTTATTTTTATTAATTTTTTTAAAATTATCCCTATTAATACTCCTTTAACAATAGTCAAATAAGAGAGAAGAGAAAATTAAAAATGTTAATTAGGGTATTTTAAAAAAAATCATGTCATATTAACTAATTTAATTAAAATTTTTAATAGAATTAAATTACTTAAAAATATTATATATTAAGAATTAGAGGAGTAATTAATATTGAATTTTTTTTTGCCCTACAGTCAAGGTTAGCTTTCTGTATGACATTAGCCAATTACTAAAAGGAATTAATTGAATTTAGCCATAGAATTATTTTTTAAGAAACAAAAATTACCTCATAGCAATGCTAGCTTTCTGTGACTGTAAGGTCATCTCATTAATTTTAATATCAACGTATTTTAATGTAATTAGTATTTACCAACCTGAAGCTTCAAATTCTAAAACAGTAAAACTTCTATCAGAGTAACAAACTATAAAATTAAAAAAAAAACAATAAAATTATAGTGTGAGACGAGTGTGACTAATTCCCAAAAATATAAATTTGCTGGCCAGAAAAGACCCAAACAGTACATCTGTGGAGTATATGTGTCTATATATAGTCAGCAGTCGTTTGTTCATAAATGATATCATTGTTTTTTAAAAAAATATCATTCCAAAAATAAATAAATAAATTAACCAAAACAACAATTGGGAGGGATAGGTGCATAGTGTAATCTAAATTGCTTTTGGAAGAGGATGATAATATCTCTGTTTGGATTAGTCATTGAAACAAGCAAGCAAGCATTTCTGGTTTGAATGACCTTTTTGACAGCAAAGTGAAATTGCAACATAAAAGAAAGGATCCTAGCTCATCATGTTAATGTAAGCAAAAGAAATCAAACAGATTATAAGCCAAGAAAACTGAACTGAGCTAACTGAGCTTGTGACTGAGCTCATTATGAACAGAAAACCAAAATCCCAGAGAAGGTTAATAAGAAGAAACAAACAAACAAAAACAATGATGCTTCTGCAAGAACGAGTTATTAGAGAGATCTCTAAGGAACATAATCAGTTTCTATGACTGGTCTTGTACGAGTCCCCAGAGCTAGAGGAGCTTTGGCCCCTCCAATGGAAGCCATGTGTAAGGTTTCGCTACTTTCTGCAGCCCACTCCATTTCCTGTATCCTCATTGCTTCTTTAGACTTCCTAACCCTAACAACCAGAAGATACAATACTATCAACAAAACCAACCCACCAACCAAAGATCCAGCAATTATCCATGGAACATAGGACTTCTTCTTCTTCCCATGATCTTCTTCTTCACTTGGAACTCCACCAGAAGCAGAAGGTGCTGGTGCTGGTGATGGAGATGGAGATTCAGTCTCTTCCACAACTATAGAGAAGTGCCCTTGTTGACCAGTTGAACAGACATTCCCAGGTAATAGAATGTCAAATTGAACTGAACCGTTCAAATCAAAGTACACACATTTGGGTTGTGATGATGATGATGCAGAGTGTGGCTGATTGTTCTTCTTCTTCACATCTGGGAACTTGATCAAAATTGGCTGATCAGAAGCTCTTATGTCCAGTTCAGGCAACTCAGTGGCAGACAAATTTGAAGCAGAATAAGCCAACAGGCCAAGAACAGGAGCTAAATAAGTGTAACCAGGTAAAGGGTAAAAATGTTCAGACCAATTTCCTAAGTTGTGATAAACCAAAACAAGCCTCTCTACATAAGGCTGTTCAACAACCCCATTTGGGATCTGAAACTCCTTATAGTTATCAACACCTCTGATTCTCAAACTACCACTCCTAAGCCTTAATCCCGCAATGTTAATTCCTGTTAGGTTAGAGGGTGCTTTCCCATCATACGGTACCCCAGTTCTTGGCCTAATGAAGGCTCTAAAAGCATAGTCCTGAAGAATGGCATCCAATGAACGTGCAGATAACCCAGAAGAAGAAGATGACTGAACATTTAGAAATAGAAGAGAAAGAAGACATGGCAATGCGAGAAGTAGAAAGAAATTGGTTCTGACGACCCTCATCAAGATCTCATTCGTACCTTCAAAAAATTCAATGAAACCCGCTAATAAGAAGAGTAAGATGCCAAACACTGAAATTTTCTATTCCCATTGTACTTTTCTCCCCTAAAACCATCAAATTATAACAGATCCCTAGCTTCAAGCAACCAATTCCAGTAATTCATTAAGGACAAATCTTGGAATTCTCATATATCTGAGTTGAAGTGTTTCTAGATTCAAACAAGACAGGAATGGGAAAATCTTGATTCGAGAAGAAAACTGAAAAGCGAAGTAAAAATGGCTAGGATAAACATATTCACGAGAGAGACCCAAATTTCAGGGAAAAATCAAAATGTAAAGCTTGGGTATGAGATTGGGGAGGTGAAGACTCACTGTAATGAACCCACGTTGATGCTGCATTCTACAATATGAATGGAGTTTTGGAGCAGCAGAAGACTGTGTATTCCGAGCGTGACTCTGAGCTTCTTCTCTCTCTGGGTTCTTTAGGCCGAAAATCGCGTAATTTTATTTCACGCGATTCGATTCTTGAAAATTTTCTTACCGATGATTTGTACGTTTTTAGTCTCGTGATGATAAACACCGTTTAGGCAAAAGAAGGCGGAGGTGAATTTCATATTTTAAATTTTATAATATTGAGTTTGTTATTGATTTTTTTAGTTAAAAAACTATTTTATAAATACTTATATTTTCTTTTAATTTTTAATTTGGTATTTCTTTATTTTTTAACAAAAAACAAAAAACTCTAATTTCACTCTATTAGTATATTAGCCATAGTAATTTTGATCTATTAGTAATGTTAGCCTATATTAGGAGCTAATGGTATTAACATAGCAAAATTGAAATAGTTAATTGAGAAAAAAAAGTCATATAAATACCAAATTAAAAATTAAAAAAAATATAAATATCTGGAAAATAATTTTCCTTTTAATTATAACAACGTCTTCATAGTTTTAAAAAAAACTTACAAAAATATCTAGAAATTTTCAAAAAAGAAGAAAATAAATTGATAATTTGAATATTTAAGAAGACAAAGGTCAGTGTCAAGAATTTTATTAGAGAGAGAGAGAGAGAGAGAGAGAGTGAAGGAGCTGGAAATAGCTGTGAATGAGCAGAAAGAGGCAAGTGTAAGGCAGTTGTAGTGAATTCCACAACAACCAACACCCTGCCTGCCTAAGCCTCTCTTCCTTCTCTCATGATTAATTAATTACCCCCACATGCATTGGTCTTTAAATTTTTTTTTAAAAAATAAGTTGTAAATATAAATAAAAATAACTGTAGCTTTAGGAGTTTGTCCATAAAGTATTTAATTTTTATATGTAATTTCTAGTTATAAATTGCGATTTTGGTTTACAACTACTCCCTTCATCCACAATATTCCTACAAGTTATTTTAACTAATTCATTAAAACTAAAAAAATGTAATTAACTTATTAATTTTTTTCCCCAATTTTACATGTATTCAACGAGATTGTGAAGTAGAGAAAAAAAATAGAAGGATCTACTATATTTAAACATTAATTATAGGAGAAATTTTGACAAATAGTATTAATTAGTCCCAAAGTACTTGTATTGTGGATTAAATTTTTGGTAGAAGTGATTTATATTAAGAAAATCTTTAAAAAGACTCTAAAAATTTATAAATTTTAAATTGAGACTTTAAATATTACAAAGGTTAAAGAAATGTTAGGACTCAAAATGAAATTTTAAAATTCAGAGTTAAATGATTAAGATTACTCTTGTTTATTTTTTAAAAAAGTCAATCGTATTTGATGTTAAGGGAAATTTTGGTTATTTGGCTATAAACTTCCATCCCAATTTGGATCTTTATATTATTGTAATATTTATAATATTTAAAGTCTTAATTTAAGATTTATCAATTTTTTAGAGTTTTTTTCAAGAATTTCCCCTTATATTGTGGATAAGAGAGAGACTTAAATTTTATTAATTCAAATTTCTTATTTAAATACCATTTCCCTTCACTTTTAATAAAAAATATAAAATGTAAGTTAAAAAATATGTAAATATTTCAAAAGCAAACTCATGATAAAAAAATATAAATGAAACCGACAAGTTGGTCTTATTAGTAGAACATTTCATAGACGTTTAAATTAAATACTTATTTGATCTTTAATATAAAATATAATTTATAAGAGAATTAAGACTTAGATAAGTTTTGAACTCACCTGAATTTAAAAAAAAAATCCTCTCACAGAGCTATCCCTTTTGGAGCTTGATTTATCTCAAATTTAAATTAGTCAAAACTAAATTTAATTTTGGATATCAAATTTTTTAGGAAGAATTACTTATGTCATAAATAAAAGACTTAATTATCTAATAATCTTAATGATAATTGAAGAGTCAATGATAAATTTTTATATAAAAGTTGATAATAAATTTATACTATTTTTATAGTAATTAAGTCCTCTATAAGGTATGGTAATAATTCTCCCAATTTCTTAAATAAAAAAATTAACAAAGCTCTTTTTTTTTTTACAAGAGAGGGTCAATGCGCCCTATATTAAAAGAAATTAATTCATAAAGGGATCAAATCTCAAACACTTCTTATCTATAAGAGTCATTAAATGAGAAGAGTATGAAGATAGTAGTTATGTCGTCCTTAATCCATTTTTTGTCAAAATATCCGTTAGTTGATTTTGATCTCTAGATACATGTTGTATTTTCAACTCCCAAGTTAAATTCATCATTCTCTTAATCTTAACTACAATTATGAATTGTCATATTTATTAACATGTCTACCACATTCTTAACATCTGATTTAAGTATGATCTTCTTAAATTCTAATTCCTATGCCAGCTTTAGTCCTTTAAGGACTGCTTATTGTTCTGCTTCAATGACACTACACAACTTTAGAACACTTGTAAATCTTGCAATCTAACTTTCAGTATAATTTCTAATAACTCCACCACACCTTACTCTAGAATGAGCTAGTGTATTCCATCAACATTAATTAACAAAGCTCATTGAGTCTAAAGGGTTGAGTCATAATGGGGATGGCAGTGTTGAGAGTCTGCACCAAGAAGGGGACCATCCAAACTCAATAGAGAAACATTTTTACATGGCTCAAAGCCTGTGAGAAAGTAGAATAAACATTCTTAATTGTAATTAACTGATAATAAAATGTAGATTTTGTTTATATAACACAGTCACTATTCACTAATCTCAACTTGCATAGGTCGGTCCTGTTGTACAACAATATTTAAAAAAAAATCAATTTCCAGATATGAATAGTTTATATTTAAAAATATTGAGTAAATATAGACCAAAAAAGTCTTGATTGTTTAAAATTTAAATTTAAACTCCTTAAATTAGATGCTTATATTGCATATCTTGAAAGAGATAGAATTATTATTTACTCGTCTAAGGAGAGAGAAAATATTGTCTATTCATAGCTAATTTTTCAATGCCAAAATTAGTTGTATAACTATTATCTTTTGATCTTTTCAACCAAGAAAATGTAAAAGAATATCTGAGTTTAAATATTTATAGCAAAACACGTTTCATAATTTTTGTAAGAGGCAACTTCTCTATTAATAAATTCGGAAATAAATTATTTGAATATTCACATGTAAATTATTACAAGAGGGAGTAACAAATAAAAGGTTTTTTCTTTTTTTGACAACAACAAATAAAAGATTACTTATACTTAAGATGGGAGTAACAAATATTTTTTAATTATGAGTTAGACAAATAATGCTTATCTTATTTTAAGACATATGCCAATTAATGAGTATTAGTATATTAATTGTGGTGGGTCAGCAAAACAAGAAAATGACCCCTAAAAAGTTAGGGCTCGGAATACTGAACCCTACTTAATTAGATTACCCTATACATTAATTTCTTGGTGTGAGATTTAAGTCTAGGAGTGGCCTCAACGGTCCGACTATTTAATTTGAAAGACTGAGTCAAATTAAATAACAAATCAGATATTATGGATTGACATAAATATTTAATTAGAATATTCATCTAATTAAATATAATATAAATTAAATGATAAATTTAATTTATATCTAATAATAAAAAAACCTTATCAACTGAAGACTGAAGGAATATTTTACATTCTCAGTATTTCTGACCACTCTACTGTATAAAGGGGCCTCATGGTAATATCACACCACCATTTAGTTTTCTAGCACTTTGCCTATTATTAACTAATAAAAAGATAAGATATATGACTATTTAAAATATATTTAATTTGAGTATTATTTTGTTATAATTTTAATCACGATATTTAGGGAGTCATCTTACCTTTTAGATATTTAAATTTATGTCTAAAAGTAATAGACGGTTCGCTCTACTCGATATTGATATTATTTAGAAGAAAGAGAAATTTTACCCTATTTTTAGATAATAAATATGCCTAATCTTTTTATAAAATTTTTGTAAAAAAAAAAAAAAAAGTTTTCTAGCAATCTTTTGTGTGGTTATTTGCGGTGGCAGCTTAGGTCTAATAGTCTAAAGTAGTTGGATCCAAAGATACATTCCACCGGTACATATTCCGATTTTTACCCTTTATTCTTAACACACCCGGAAGTCTAATAAATGATGTTTAGCTTCTTCTTGACCGACAATGGCAATCATTTTTTATTTTGAACTCGAAAACATAATCATTTCAGTCGGAGTGATTAAAAAGTTCATCAAGTAAAAAATATCAAATTATACTAGATATAAAATTTATTTTTTATATTTATTATTTTTTAAAATTATTTCTATTAATATTTTTTTTAATAATAATCAAATTAAAATAAATAAAATAATTAAATTAAAAAAATTAATTATGTTAAACGTATTATAAATAAAATTAAAATATCAGAGAGGATAATAGAACCACTAAGAAAATAACAATTAACTGATGAACACGTTGCTATAAATAAAATTCAAGTACTGAACACTAGTAAAAAATAACAAAACGGGCTAGATGCTACTTTAGCTTAATTTCTTATAAGGTTTTAAGTTAAACGTTACCAATATAAAAAGGACTCTATATTTATATATTTCTATATTCTAATTATAAAATTTTAAATTGATTCTAATATAATTAACATAAATAATAATAAAATAATAAAAAATATTATTATTAAATTTGTTATTTATTAAATGAGTTTTTTAATCAATTTTTTTCTACTTGTTCCTGAAGTAAGAAGATCCACCTATAAAAGAATTTTACAAATTTAAAAAATATTAATAACCCTTGACGAAGCAAACTTTCCTTACAACTTCAGTGTATCAGATATGATAAAAAAACATGATGCACAGACACAACAGTTGAATTGAAGCATCACAACTAGGACACCAATTTGCTGCTATACATAAACTTGCCCCTTTTGGGTTAACACTGCTATACAGAAACCTGCTAATTTGGTTTTTACGCTGAGAAATATAATATGGAACCAAAAAGCACAAGTTATACAATAAAAGTGATATTACATCACAGGGATGATGACACCCATGAAACGTACAGGACCAACAATTAAATAATAACAAATCAAAGGAAACAACAAGATATTGTTACCGTTCAAAACATTTCCCATCAAATCTATAAGAAGCAGTGCAGTGCCGTTCAAGCAAGGCGCATTTCATGTGTCATTTGGGTTCCATTACTGGTGAAGATGATATGCTTCTTGTCAGTTCTTAAGTCTTTACATCGCTCCCCGGGATAGGAGGCGGAGGCGAGACGCTTCTCATCAGTTCTGAGCTCTTTGCATCCGTGCTGAGGGCAGTGGGTGAAGCCAGTGATGGTGTGGTTGCAGCAGATGAAGCTATGGAATCAGGCTGCATATGAGGCCCTGGGGGAAAATTAAGAGGATTAACTTCCATCACTTCCTCATTGCTCTCATCAAAGTAGACAACATCTTGCATGGTGAGCTGGTGATATTCGACGACTTCCCTGAGAAATCGATTCTCCCGGGCATAAACTGAGTTCTCGTGAGCCAGGCGAGCTTTTTCAGCCAACAAGGTTTCAAGTTGAAGTCGTATCTGGATTGGAAATGTTATCATATGCAATATCAAATTATTTGGTGCAATGAGTATATATATGTGTGTGTGTATATTCACCATATTCTTTGAGGGGGAAACTAGAGTTCAAATATGAATAATCAAATCCAGAATCAAATCAAATCGAATATTTAAATATAAAACAGCAGGGAAAACAAGCATTTAATTAAACCAAAGAAGCAACTTCGTTAATTATATATGTTCAAAAGGAACAATGGAATTAAAGATAGAACCGCCTACCATATCATCATCTTCTGGATTGTCTCCCCTTTCACGACTCTCACGGAGAATTTTATTTTCTTCCTCCAGCTGCGCACATCGATCTTTTGCAAAAGCCAAATCAGCTTTAACAGTCTTCAACTCCCGAAGAAGCAACTTTGCTTTGGCAGCCATTGCCATTGCAACCTGTTATAATACACACAGTGAGACAAACAACCCATGTCTAAATGTTACTTTTACATGAGAAGCAAAGAAAATATGATATTATCAGCCTGATTCATACAATGATGGGAATGAATACAAATTCCTTGTCCACCTTCCCTCTTCATTGAATCAAGAATGACTCGCAGAAATAATTGTGAGACCCCCAAATAAGAACTAACTAAATGAATTTTTCATAACAACAAACTCCTAATCCTTTAGGAGTTTCACTAAGACAGGTTTCTGAACAGTAGTAAAGAAACGTAAACTAAATGATTGGTTCAGCAGAAATTTTTTGCTTTGTCAATACACGCAAAATCCTAAATGCTAGTGTAAAGAAGATCCATGATCAATTTTATCAATATCTTCCTAAAGCAATACCCCTTTGGGCTTGAAGAAGCATTAATGGAGTACAAACCAGACATACCTTGTGCTGAAATTTAAGAAAACGAGGCTGGAAAGGATCAAATTTCTCATCCCTTGATCTTAGAAGCTCCAATACCATGTCAAAGCCTTCATCTCAAGCTTAACCGGTTAGGACTTGGGAGAAGGCTAAGGATTTATTTTATTAACATCTCTAGCAGGTTTGGTTCAGCTTTATCATTTTCTATAATCAATGACAGCTGGTCCGATTCATGGCTAGTATGGAAACCAAATTGATCTAGCTAATATAGATCCCTTATAGCCTTTAAGTAATAACAAATTATCATGTTGAGTAGGTACTGAAGTGCTAAACTCACTGTTTACAACAAGAAACAGCCCTCATTTTCATTACGCATGTTAAATATACCAGACCATGGACTTAAAATTAAGAGGAACAAAGTAGCCTCAGCTAATACCAAAAATTTACTCCTATATGAACAGCTAGGTTATTAATTATTATCCATTTGTCTTCAACTGTTGATCGAAGTTTCATGCAATTTGGAGCACCACACCAAGAATTTAACATTTTGTCATGAATTTGTTTTCATAATCAACAAATAAACACAATCCTTATGCACAAAATTCCATTTCAGAAAGCTGATTTTCAACCAAAGCACTATGGGAGAACAATGATTGATCACACAATTCCATTTAACCACATGAAAAAGTGATGCACAGTTGGCACCTTACGTCGCGAGATGCCTTCAATTGAAGTTCTTGGCCTGTTTGCATCTTGGTCCGTGATTGTGACTGTTGGTGTGTAGCAGAACGGTTTGTCTCCTGCCTCTGTAACTCAGAACCACCAGGTTTTTTCTTTATATGATTACGAGTTTCTTGGATGATGTCTGAAGTCCGATTCTCTACAATTGTAAAACCCTCCTGCAAATGTGAAGTAACGTTAGTGCTGATAAGATCTTGAACTCCACAGGACAAATTATAATAATGACTTCCTAGTTCTTTCTAGTTTCTACATGTAAAAGAATTTAGGAGATTACCTCCAAGGCATTACCAATGGTGCAACCAATATTGCTTAGAGAAGACGTGAATGCATCAAATCCCTTGAGTAACTTTGGGTTGTCCCTTTTGAGATTGCTCTCCTCTATGTTATATGAATTTTGAAACTATAGAGAAAGAAATGAGAATCAAATTTGACAGTTGAAACCATAATGAACAAGAAACCACTAACAAGCAAAATGCACAAACTGTGACAATAAGACACCTCAATTTCCATAACAAGCAACCAAAAAAAATCCATATTGAACCAGAGAAGCAAGAAGTTTAATTATTTCCCTGCAATGCAAGAAGCAAGTTATTCTAGTTTACTATAACAAGAGAATTCACAATACTGAACTTTTATCAGCATCCTAGCCTAACCTTGAGCATGTTGAAAGTTCCATAACCTAAATGATTAAGCAATTTCTTGTACAATGATTCTGTGGGAGTTTCCTTCCCATGAAGCTATCATGATGAAATATTATAGGACTTAAAGCCACGAATTTTCACCCTAAAAAAATATACAAAACCAATTAACAATGTTCTGGGGGCAAACATATAATTCCTATCTCACCTTGCCCCTAGAAGCTGCACCAGGCATTTGTGGCTCCATCCTACCAGTCACAGGTGCTTTAGAATGCAGGGTTTCCTGTTCATCCTCAATAATAGATTTGGCTTTTCTGGCCAGAGAACCCCAAAATCCTTGCTTGGACTCATTCAAGGTTTTCATTGATGTATATTCATAGACTCTTGAATCCTATAATTACAACCAACACAACCATTTGGCAGATAGAAACAAACACTTCAGATCATGGAAATAGTGTTATAAGTCTGGAGAATATAAATTAAGAGTAAAAGAGATAGAAGTAAGCAAATACTTTTAGAATCCATTTCCCAATATTTAATACTTTAAATCATTAAGGAATCCAATATCATGCTTTCATTTACCATCCAAAATTATAATTAGTGGATTATAAATAAATTGTTAAATGCATCCACTAAATATCATAGCAAGAAGAACATAACATTGCTTTGCAAACAATTACGCCTCATAGACATGCACCAATGATGAGACTGCTGTCACCGTGACAGGGAAAAGCTGTCTCAAGATGACAACTAATTTGCAATCATAATGCTGGAATAGGAGCACATGATAGGGTCTAAAGGAGCCACTAAATTTACTAGGTGACAAAAAAGTATTCAACTGCGAAAGCAATAGTATTTCAAAGAAGAAGCAGATAGCAAATAACTCACATGTCCATTTGAAACTTTTATCAAAAAAAACAGTGTTCAATTAGCAGCATCAAGAATGTAAAAAACTTTCATTTAAGGACTTAAAACATGGAACATGGTAATTCCAGTCAAAGAGATCCCTTTGAAACCGGTCAATCATATAAAAGAAAGGAAACATGAGTTTTAAACTGAACTACATTAGCATACAGATCATACTGGTTTTAAAACAGTTCTAAAATAGGAATTTGAAGCTTCAAATAAGTGAACATGAACTATCAAAACAAGATGTGATAAAATGTGCCAGTAGTTTGTTTTCCTCTCTTCATTAGCTTATTAGATAAATTAGGATTATATTAGAAGAGAGATGGCCTCAAAAGGAAACGGCTAGGTTCTGGTGATCCTTAGCCCTCAGCAGGTTCAGTGATCCAACGAGAGCAAGAGGGTCAAACCGAATATGGGATTGAATCTGAGAGCAATAAAAGAAGTTTGACAAATGAAGACCAGCATAGTTAAAACTTCAAAATTTTTAGAAAACAAAAGGTTATTGATTATGAAAATCTGTGTTTCCAAGAAAATATGGCCAAAACTCCCAAAAAAATTAATGTAAATCCGGAAGGAAAGAATTTATTTGTACAGACCGTTCACGAAATCATGATATGATTTGACAAAGAGTAAGAGCCCTGACGAAGATAAATAACACAGAAATAATTCTAAAAGTTCCTTTGGTTTTCCATCTGATAAGTAACTACGTCTAAAAGAGCATGGAAAATTAAAAAAGGCTTTTGGTCAGCCATAAGCGCAAAAAAGTTTTCATTCAACTGATCAGGAACTTTAAAAAGTAAGCCAGCAGTCAAACTTTAAAATTTAGTGACAACAAAATTGGACTACATCGACTCTCAAACCTCATAAACGTGGAGCTTATGATATCATATTTAATCATTGTCCTGATTGAGAAAGAGATCAACAAAAGATCCTTTTAAATTTATGAAATTTCAGGCCAAATAGAGGAACCAAAAACTTGTTCAAGAAGTCTGGCATACCGACTGAAAATGATAAGCAGCACATAAACGGCCCAGACCTAGGAGGATAAAGGAATGCTTCAAAACTAAATGTAATAAATAAGAAGTAAATAATAAGTCGACAGCAGGAGTTAACCCGGCTAGTTTAACTGTTGAAGAATACCATATAATAACGAGAACACATCGTCCTTAACGTACTCAGTAGTGTAGATCTTCGTGTTCAAAATATTAGTATAAAGTTAGAAGATACATCAGAAATGAGACTAGTATTTTCTCCTCTAGTTTCATGCCTAACAGAAAATTTTCCTCTTTTTTGGATCAATTTTTGCCCAGCCAAGAGAACAGTTTACATTTTACTACGCATCAACCCGGAAAACACAAACAAACATCCCATGGTAGAAGATAAAGAAGGTAGAAAAAAACCTTATAAGATACAGGTGAAGGAGAAGGAGTAGTTGGTTGGGCAACGGGAGGAGCACTGGCGGGGAGGTTGGAGTGACGATAAGCAGAGGAGAGGGAAGAGTCCCGACGAGCCGAAGATGCTCTAATGGCTTTGGCAGCTAGTGAAGAGGGAGACGATTCAAATGAGCTGTCAATATCAGGGGGTAAGGCATCAAAAGAAGAAGGAGGAGGAAGAGGGTTCCGAATTCCTTCGTCTGAAAATTCTCCAAATGTCGCCGAAGGTCTTGAAGTTCCCTGCTGTCTCCTTCTATACGCCATCTTCGAAGTGAACAAACCCAAACTGCACCAATCCCCAGAGTTTCAAAAACAACGAGGTTTTCAGTTTTCTCCTTCGACACCGTCCGCACGAATCACTTCTTGCAGATTCCCAAATGGGGAATTTGGTGAGCAACCCCAGAATCCCAGGAAGCGTTAGGGATTAAACGAAACTGGAATGTGGGGAAACTCAGAGAGGTGAAAATCGCACGCAGGACCACCCTAATCTTCTCTCTCCTCCCTTACCAGTTGCTTCCTTCTCTCTTTCTCTCACCGCCTCGTCAACGCACTGCAACCCTTCTTCAGATCCGGATCCCCATTATTCACGTGGAGATAGCACATAATTTAATTTTTTTTTATAAAGAATTTTTTTAAACGAATATTAAATAAAATAAATCGTCTATATATTTAAGAGTTAAAATATTTTTTAAATATTTTAATTATAATAAAATAATATTTTAACACTTAGTTAAATATCTCACCCTATTGAACCTACGATGCACATAATTCAAATTGAGACAACCGGTTGGGATCTTTCGCGTCAAGTTACCATAAGCCCATATTTTTTTACTGTCATTTTGGCCCAACGAGCCCAACACTTACCTCAAGCTTAGTCTGATTTTGAGATGGCCATGGAACAATGGGCCGGACAATGAGCTCCCTAGAAAAATGTTTTCCAGAACGTTAATTTGGATGATCTTCTTCTTGTTTTTTTTTTTTACCCACCCGGTTCATCATAGTTTTACCCTGACTACATCCAGATCTGACCCACATCGTGCATCTGGCTATAGTAGTTAAATCTCCCAAAGGGAATTTTCTGCATACGTTAAGGTTCGAACTCGATATCTCGCTTAAACGATATCGAACCGCTTACCACTCGGATCAACTCTCGTTGATATTTGGATGATCTTCTGAATTGCGGGGGATCCTTGCTTGTGTTTCACATGGCCTTTTTTTTATTTATAAAAAAAAAAACATGGCTTTTTTCAACTCTTAACTTACTTCTAATATGAAAAAAAGTAACTTTTAGTTAGGTTAGTGTTTGATATGACTTTTTTTCTATTTTATTTCTAGATAATAAGTAACTTTAAAAATGAAGCTACGCTTCTAAAAAAAAGTTACTTTTGCCTAGAGAAAATAAAATGATAGAAGAAAGAGATTATAACGAGATAAAAGCATGTTATATCACTTAAACAAGTTCCCTTTGTAAAAGTCAATTAAGATAAAGTTATTCAAACATAAATTATATTACTTTTATTCTAATTTTAATTTATAAAAATTAAATAAAATAAAAGTCACTTTTACCAATACTATCCCAAAAAGAGTGGATATAATTTATGTTCTCCTTTTAAGCTACAAGTTTGTTTCCAGCAATAATTTAAGAAAAATAGACATATCTAAAAAAACTATAAATTGAAAATACAATCCCTATAAGAAATCAATATTCCTCCGGACCTTGATATAGAATTTATATTTATTAATTTTTGCATAAATTATCTCTATTAATACTCTCTCAATAATAATTAAATAAAAAAGATAATGAGAAAGTTAAAGAAAATAATAAGAATATTTTAAAAATATATATTATAATAATTAATTTAATTAATTTTATTAATCTAATTAAATTAGTAAATATATCATATTGAGAGTTGACCTCCCGTAGAAAGTAAGGAAAGATTGAAAAAAATACTTAATAAAATTATTTCAAAAAATTTGATTACTGATAAAATACAAATTTATAATAATATCTTATAATCGATATAATCGACCACGCAATAAAAGCTTATTACTATTTATATTATATTATGTATATATAATGAAATATCATGCTTGATGATGAGCACCTATAAGCAGCCGGAGGTGAGTTTCAAATTTTGATAAAATAAACACATATCCTTAATACATAATATATTTAATTAATTTAATTATATTAAAAAATTAATTAATATGATATTTTTTTTCTAAAATACTTTTAACATTTTTTTAACTCCCTCTCTCCCTCTTTTACTTAATTTTTTTATACTATTTACCAAATCTTATTATTAGGTATTTAGTTTCAGAATTCGTAACTGCCCCTATCAATATAGATGCCTCTTCTATGAATCAAACTCGAGATCTAAAAAATTTAGCAGAACCTAACACCGTTAGACTAACTCTATGATGATCCCTCTCTTACTAGCATGTTAAATTTAATTTAAAAAAAACAATTGACAGGAAAAAAAAAACTATCATTTAAGATTAAAGGATTAAAATAATACTCTATAAAATTAAGTGACTAAATTGAAATCTTATATAAAGTTAAAAAAATTAAATATATACTTCTGTTAAAAGTTAAGCCAAGCAAACTATATGATTTGGATTTCTCTCAGGTTTAAGTTGAAATTCAAATCTTGTAGATAAAATATTATATATTAACTAAACTCAATAATACTCAAATCTAAAACTGCCTGTGAAAAACTCTAAAAAGGAGCAAATATCATATGCAAGGCCATTCACTAAGGCACTCGAGTTTTGTTGAACCAAGAACGAGGACACAAAACTGCCTATGAAGGACGTTGATGATGACATAAAGAAGAATAAGATAACGTCTATGATAGAACATTTAAGGTTCATTCACTTGAAATCTCACTTTTGTAACACACTTAACATGTTAACTTCAGTGTTTAACGTGTTAATTCGAGACTTCAATCATAAATGTTCTTCTGTGATCTGTCAACATTCACTCTTGTATATATACCGAATTTGTTATTCTGTCTGGTCATAAATATAAAAACTAGACAAAAAATTTAATTTAATCCTACGTACAAAATCTTAATCTACTTTTCTTTCTAAATTTATAATTTTTTGTCTAAAATATATGTACTGATTATACATATTAAAGGGTCTCCTAATCAAGAAATAATTTTAACACTTAGAGAGAGTAGATTAAAAAAATCAAGACAAATTTATTATACATAACTAATTAAACTAATTTTTTTAATATTTATAAATTAGTTATTTAACTATTAGGTTAAAAACAGGAGGAATTATATAAAACAATTGTAATGAATGAATCATACATGATGGGCACCCACAAACAAGGGATGAGTTTCAAGTTTCAAAGCTTGGTGCTAGGAAATCACAGCACAGATTCTGTGTCGTGGACAGTGGCCACTATTATTATTCTAGTAAACTCCAAAACCAAAGCGGAGTGAGTAATAATAATGAAATGAAATAAATCTTGAGAGAAGAAGAAGAAGAAGAAGCATGAAAAGAAGAAGAGGGCAGCAATATTGTTCACACCAGACAGAAAGTGATGGTGGTAGTGAGATCCACATCAGCTTTGAAGCAAATAACATCAGAATACCATACATGTCCCCTTCTTCTTCCATCACCATCATATCATTAGTTCCTCTCTGTCTGGCACTTCCAAATAGATTCTCAATCTCTCCAATGACCGATCCTCCCCATTTTCACACTGACACATCATCTCAACTAGAAGTGAATTGAAAACACCCTCTCAAAATAACATTACACACACAAACCCGTGCAACTCCAACTATATATATTCATATATTCTTCAAAATAATCAAAATAATATTTTTTAATTTACATAAATTAATCTAATAACTCTTATATTAGACATAATTAACTACTCCCTCTAGTTCTAAATATAAGAGCTAGATAGAAAATATATTTTATTCATAAATATAGAATCCCAATCCACTTTATCTTCTAAAATTATAATTTTCTCCTCAAATTATCCTTCTTGAATACACATATTAAGAGATTTCAATTAAGAGTAATTCAAATACACATAATTAAAAAAATATTTTAAAAAAGCTAATACATAATCATTACAAATAATTAATTCAATTAATTATTTGTAATGATCATAATTATCTTAATATATCTAAATTAATTAAATATATTTTATATTAAGAATTAGAAATAGCAATTTATTTAGTTTTCTTAATTTATTTAAAAAAAAAAAAGCTAACTACTAAAATTTACGTGTATAGTTATATATACATATATGTATATGTACCGCGATGTATCAGTGTTACTGACTAGTGCATGCCCAGTGCAGTCTATGCAGTTTGTTTGGACCACAAACTTGAGTGTTATATGTGGTCCATAGATGTCACAGTCCTTGTCAATGAGTACCAGAATAACTCAGCCTAATGACAGATGATTGAGGAAAATAATTATATTCAGTGCTTCTAGATCGTGTTTGGTATAAATCATTCTAATTCAGAAGTATCACATGTCTTAATGGAAGGACTTCTGACTGCTTAAGCAAAAAAAAATTGAATTCAAATCTGTGTGAATATAGGGAACGTATTTAATCCTGACAGCACTCGAATTCGGACCTGGTGATCAGATAACCATATAAAACAGAAACAGGTCAAACTTGAGTAATAATAAATCTAGGAAGATGTTGAGTTTCTGATGGGTTATTTGCTATACCTAACAATAAATATAGGAAAATGTTGAGTTTCTGATGGGTTATTTGCTATACCTAACAGTTATTGGTTGATTTCAGGTATAAAAGAAGAGGTGCTTTCTAAGACAAATCTGCGGCAATATTCATCATTTATGCATACTTCAAGGACGGCACGAAGCATGCTTTAACCAAACACACTCAAAACCACTCCAGGGACCACCACCATGGATATATATTGAACTTGCTTGCTACATATATATATATATATATATATATATATATATATATATAGCCTGAGAAAGCTGAGAAAACTATCGCGGCGTCCTGCTTGTATTATATATATTATTATCAGTCAAATATTTGCCCAGAAATTCTTGTACAGAAAAAACATGCACAAGCAGATCTACGGAACCATATATATATATATATATATATATATATATATATATATATATATGTAACATGCTTTAAACATATTCCAACTGACCCAATGTGACTAGCCTCTCTCTGATATGAAATCAAGTCTAAGTTTAATTTTAGGGCTGTCAGTGTCACAAGCTGATGAGCCAACTAGAATCTTCACACTAATTTTCCATTCTGCAAGTAAATAATTCGACAAATGGCTTTAGAACACATGCCCTTGAGCTCAATATATATATATTGAAAGGGAAATAGTTGAAGGAAATGACAAATGAAACGGTGCCACCAGAAGCCAGCCCAGAAGGAAGATGATGATCGAAGTGGTCCTGCCCTAGAATATGAGTCTTCAACAAATAGACAGAAGAACAGAGGCTAGGGGAAAATGAAAGAGAGATTCACTTCAAAATTTAATTAATAAATAAATACAAAGGAAGTGGCCCAATCACAAGTGCATCTCTCGAAATATAATAATAATAAATAAAATGCTGAGAAAAAGTGAGAAATCCAGACCAAACTGTACTTGCATCTCGAACTCTTCAAGGAACTGGTTTAGTTTAATCTTTAGCTGTTTTCAGTTCAGTTCTTTAATGTTTAAAGCTACATAATACTGTCATACACATGCAGACGCCTTTTTTAAAAAAAAAAATACGATCTTGAATCTTCTGTGAACAGCATCAAAGGGGAAAAAATAACGATCTTCTTTAAGAAATAATAATAATCTTCTTTCACCGAACAACCGTTTTAAAAGCCCTAAATGTCTCCCATATGCCCAAGACGCCTAATCTCAGTTCTCAACAACAGTAATATCTCGATATATGCACTTTATGCCCTTTATGCTGAAAGGCAGATAGCAGTAATATCAAGAAACCCATCTTCAAATATTTTGTTGGGAAACGAGTTCTAAAGATGATGATGATAATAATAATATAGAGAGAAAAATGAGTATAAAAAAGAATACAATAAACAGGGGTCACGAATGTCAAACCAACTAGAAGCAGAATAGCTTCAAGTTCCAAGCCCTCACAGTGGACAAGAACCATAGGGTTTGAATAGCCTTTTGAACAGCTTATATCTGACGCTGCAAACCTGGTCGGACTTCAGAAGCGTAATCCCCAGAAGAGAGAGAGAGAGAGCTTTTATCAGATTACTCCACAGAGACCTTTCTCTTTTTAACACTTGCATTGAAATACAAAACCATTGTTAAGGTGTTTTTAAGGTATTATTATAATAGTATTAGTAAAGTAATGAGCCCAAGGTTGGTGGGTGGGTTGTTCAGCTTCATATCTATATACATATATAAATATATATATATATATATAACACGCACCAACAGAAAATGATATCTATAAAAATTACGGTTCCACCTCAACACAGAAGAATGCAAGCAAAAGTTAAGCCATGTTTATTGGCGTAGACTTCATGTTAATTAAAAAAAACTTTAATTATTAATTTATAATATATTTAACTAATTTAATTAAATTAAAAAAATAAATTAAATATGACATAATTTTTTAAAATAATCTAATCACCTTCATTAACTCTCCCTTAATTCTCCCACTCCCTCTTTTATATAAATAATTTAAAAAAATTGATAAATATAAAAAATAGTTTTTATATTTAAAAAAAATTGAGTTTTTATATTTAAAATTAAAATTAATTCTCAAATTATATCATATATTTAAAATAGGATGAAGTACTTTACAAATAAAAATAAATATAAGAAACAGTATAATTCATATATTACAGTTCGGGCACATGTCCAGAACCGATCATCCTGATTAAGTGGGAATGGCTTTTTTTTTTTTTAATTTTTTTCTGGAATGAAGTGACCGACACGCTACATCGGCACTCTACACAACTAGCTAGCAACTTATCCTATAAGGGTTGAATTTTCGCCCTAAAGTCACCTCAAATCTTCATAGATTACATATATAATAATATAATAACATACTCCCTCCAATTCTAATTACCACTCCTTCCTATCCTCGTCATTATTATGGTGAAGCCGCTTGATATAAAAACTATTTATCTAAGTAAATTAAAAAATTAAATAAATTATTCAATTATAATATATCACTTAATTTTTCTAAAATATTTTTATATAATATTAAATTATACATAAATTTATAAATTAAATAAATTAATTTAAAAATAATAATAAATAAAATAAATAAATTAAATTGAAGTCTTGTATGACTAAAATTAACTCCCTAACTAAATTTTAGGTTTAAAATTTAAAGAGTATAAAGCACCTTCTAGAAGAGATAGATTGTCTTTAATATAAGCAATTGATATGATATTAATTAAAAAATTTACCATTTTTAAAGAATGGTAATTGATGTCTATAAACTTGTAAGAAAATGTGCAATTTTCTAACTTTGCCCTTTCCTAAAGTTAAAGACGATAATAGTGATATCCAGAATTAAAGACATATCAACAACTTATTGCAATTAAATAAGGGTAAGGTTGAAAAGAAATTTAACCTTTGTCCTATAATTCAAACATTTCAAAAGAAAGTATCAATAGCTTCTTGACACAAGCTTGTAAGATCCATACCTTTAGTTGCATCATTCATGCCCTGTAATTGTTGTGATTCATGGAGGATACCAAAAACGAAGCCCTGTTAAAATAGGTCCATGAAAAACTACCAAAACAAGCATCCCAGATTGTGTTAGGAGACAAAAGTCTAGTAAATATTGAAACAACATTGCTAGCTACTCCCTCTAGTCTTTATTATAGACATTTTCAACTAATTCTCACATACCAAGTAAAATAGTTTAACACATTAAAGTTATCTTAAAATGTAAGTAATTTTTAACATTACCCCTATTAGCTTACACTAAACCCCATCATTACATTAATTTTTACTCTCCCACTACCCTACTAAATAAGGGCATGTATTAACCTTCCTTGAAACTAAGCAAATGCCTTATAAAAAGGACAAAAAATACTTGTTAGTTAGTGCCGACGTATCATTTAATCCATGCCTGCACACGCACGCGGCTGCACAAGTTTCAGGGGGTAAATAAATTCGAAGACTATCATAAAAGATGAAACGCATTTGAGGATCAGCAACACAATTCAAAACAAATATAAGTTTTAATTGTAAATTACAGCACTCAAGTAATCAATCAAGCATGCCAGCATATTTGGGTAGGCTCAAACAACATAATTTCACCAATCTGTTGATATAAAGAGGAGGAGGAGGAAGAGATTGCAGACACAGCATAAAGATAAAAAAGAGGGAAAGCATTAACAATCAAAGCTAAAATGGCGGTGAGAGTTCATTCGTCATCAGGCTTGGTGAAATTCATAAGATCCACCTAGTTACAATAACAATAAGTCTTATCTCACTAAGTAGGGTCATCAGCTACATAAATCGTATGATACCGTTGCATTCTATCAACAATCAACAACTAAATATTTAAGTATATTGTTAACTAAAAGGTCTCGTTGGATAACTTTATTAGTTAAGGGAAAAAAGAAAGTGAAAGGGAGCTCCCTTCAGTCCAAGCACAGAGAAGAAAAGGATGAAATTTACCTCCCGCTTCATTCACACATTCACAATAGCATGAAACGATGAAACCTGTTCTATTGTGTTTGAATGAATGAGTCAGCAGCTAATTCAAACCCTTTACCTTTCCATGAGTGGACTGAAGGAAGCTCTCTTCAACTCTTAATTCCTCATTCAATTATATATATATATATATATCCCTAAAGGACATTTGATACCAAGATTTAATTAATGTAATTCCAATTCTTAAATTAGGACCAAGTTTTGCAGATAATTATCATTCATTTACTATGCACAGATGATTTGAATCGGAGCGTGCTACAAAACTTCAATGAATTAGGCATCAAAACTTACTGTATTCCCAGAAAACCAACAAAATTTTGACCAAAACGGCACCAATTCCAGACCATAACATTTCAATTGGTACAATAGCCCTAACCCTAGGTCTTGCAGCAAGCAAATAAAAATTATATATTTGATTATCATACACCAAGTTATAACGCATATTGCAGAAACGAAGGTATTCCTTTGATCAAAATACAAGTGGAATTGTTATTATTAGAACCATAATAATAGCAGAAAATAAAAGGGGTGAAATATAGATTGTTAAACTAGCTAAACTTACTCTAAATCAAACGAAATTAGCTATATTTCTTACTGCTTTTTCGCTGTCATAGTGCGAGGCTTCGAACTGCTAAACGACGATCAGAAGCAGTGCTGAAAGAAGAGAGAAACAAAGCAATAATACGACATGGGAAATAATAAGGGTAAAGAAGATTATGAATTGGAAGACCAAAAAGAAACACGAGTAATAAATTTTGGAAAAGGAAACGAAAGGTTAGGAAGAAAGAAGCAGAGGGGAAGAAGAAGAAGAGAAAGAAAGTGTCACTGTCTTCATGCGAGTCAGAGAAAGAAAGGAAAGCGATTGAAGATCTCATATGTATCCACACAAATCTGGCAAAGCATTAATAGTTTCCCAAAAGAGATCAGATATATAACAAAGAAGAATTCTTTTGAGACGGCCAAATTTTCCCAACTTACAAATAAATAAATAAATAAATAAATAACAAGTAATTAAGAAGACGCTATATATATCTGTATCAGACATCACAAAACAAAAACAACACCACATACTTGTTTTTTCCCCATTTTTCTCGTTCTTCTCCTGGCGGATGAAAGAGACCTTTATCTCAGCCACATATGAATAAAATCTAAGCAAGATATACTGTAACGAGTACTGTAATGTGAAGAAAAGAGAGACAGAAAGAGGATGGTGTGAGAGAGGAGAAAGATGTGGGGTTGCCATTACCCCTTTCACTTGTTCTCTCTCTCTCTCTCTTCTTTTGTGGCAGTGCACTATTCTCTGTGAGTCTCTCTCTCTCTCTCATGTTTTTGTGCATTGGAAGTGATGAAGATTGGAGCGCATATATAGGATTTGAGGTCACTGATGCGTCTGAGGGAGAAAATAATGAACCGGGGGATCAACTAATTATATATATCTGACATTAAATGAAATGAAAATG
Organism: Leucaena leucocephala; assembly: GCA_037074615.1. Lineage (NCBI taxonomy): Eukaryota > Viridiplantae > Streptophyta > Magnoliopsida > Fabales > Fabaceae > Leucaena > Leucaena leucocephala. The sequence continues at coordinate 10,011,345 of CM073540.1, read as the reverse complement.
ACACTTAGCGATATTATTAATAATAAAGACCTTGGAAAGTGTACATTTTTTTAATTTGTAAAATTATTTTATTTTTCTAAAATAAGGCCCCACTAACTTTATAAATTTTTGTATTAACATTGCAAAAATAATTTTTATTCTAATTGGATATATTTTTATAAAATTTGACATAAATTGTTAGAAAAATCAGTTTAAGAAATTTTAAATTTTAAGAAAAATCAAAAGAAAAAAATTCTAAAAGAAAAAATTGTAGTGAAATTTTAAGGAAAGTCAATTAATTATAAAAAAATAAAATTATTAAATAATTAAATAATCTTAAAGAACTTAGAAATAATATATTTAAATTATAAAAATATACAATTATCTCTATTATAATAGTAAATTTTTTTTTGGATAAATAAAAAGTTTTTATTTTATTATAATAGTAATAATTATTTCTTTTTATAATTTTTATATATTACTTTATATTTTTTAGTATGATTTAATTATTTAATAATTTTAAAAAAATTATAAGTAATTATCTTCTACATCAATTCTCCATTCTAAAACCCAACTTTTACTTTAATTGCCAAAATGTTTATTATCCCCGATATGAAGTATCATTTTAGACTTCAATTAAATTTTTTTTTATAACAATTTTTAAAAAAGGGTTAAACTCACCTCCAGTCATTTAAATATAAGATTTTAAGTTAAAATTGATAAAAATATAAAATAAAATATCTAATTATCTTCAATTAAACTCAATAATATTTAAATAAGATAAATAATATTAAATAGAACAAAATTTATATATATTTTCTTATAATTATTAAGTCCAATTCTTTAAATAAATCCTGTCATGTGTATTTTATTATTAATAATGATCTAATAGAATTTTAAAATATTATTAATGTAATTTTTTATTATTAAGAAAAGTTCCCCATGACAAGATTAAATTGGATAATTGAATCTAATGAATATAAAGAAATGGAGTTAAGTTTTGTCCCATTTATATCACTGAATAATGAACTTTTAATTGTAATTTTGAAGAAGTAATGACAATCTTTTGAAACTTCGCTGGTAATTTTAATATTTTACAGAATTTCTTATTTTACTTTTGGTTTATAAATAATATTTCATTTATTTATGAGTTAATATCTTTTTGTTTAAATATTGCAAATATTTTTATATATTTTAATTATGATTTGTTTGAGATTTGACCACGATTAGATCCCTAACTATTCCCTCAATCAGTTTAACAACCGACCCATTTTCATACCTTGTTCGTGTTCATATTTAAAATATAGCTGCCAAACAAAAAGGGTAACATGCCCTTTCCTTCTCCAAGTCTACAGGAAAATATTCTCACGAGTCACAAGCAAACGAGGCAACATGCATCATGCTCATTGAAATGAAACGCGTCACTTTGTTGTTACGCGACGGTTGTTGTGGAAGAAATGAAACGCTTCTATCTGTCCACGCAGACACAGAATAAAAATACAAATTACTCCTCCTTCTACTCTCTAAAGCACTAGATTAGAGGTAAAGTTATAAAAACTCAATTGCATGATATCAAAATATCTAACCCCAGTTGATCAGTTAGATCAATAAATAATAAATAAATCTTCTAATTAATTTAGTTAAGAGTTATAAATGGATCGACTAAATTATATTTTATATTTTTTTATTTTACTCATAACCTTAAAATGATGTTATTTAAAGTTAAAAATAGCACTAGTAAATTATTAATTAAGATGATAAATAATTTCATTCTCATAAAGAGGAGAATATAAGTTTAAATCTCAAAAATATATTTATTGAGATGACTTTAACCTGATATTTCATTTATTCATAGATCAATGTATTTTTTATTTAAATATTATTCTCTTCAATCTTGAGAGTTATATATAAATATTTTTATATATTTTAAATTATATTTTTATAATTATGTTCTTGTTGATACCATTCAAAATCTATATCAATTCAATAACTAGTTAGATTTTCAATACCATACAAATTATAATTCTAATATAAGGATTTGATTAATTTATTAATAAATAATTTATAAGTACTTTTACATAAAAATATATTATTTATAAATTATAAGTAATGTAACTAATCTCAAACTTTATATGAAACCCTACAATTTAATTATATGTTAATACAAGGTATGACAATGTCAAGAAGCCTAAAGGATTAAGGTGAAAATTTACTAATAATTTTTTTATGAATGTGTATTTGATAGCATAAAATTTTGTTGGTTGCAAAAATGTACATAAAGATTATTAATATATATATATATATATGTTTGAGAGTAAGAAAGAGTTTTTAATAGAAATAGAAATAGAAATATAATTATATTAAAAATTTATTTTAAAAAATTATTTAGTAAGTTATAAATGAGTATATAATTGATGTATATTTTTTTATAACTTGAGATAAAATAATCTAAAATATTTTTTTTATAATTTGAGAATGGTTAAAGTTATCCAAAAATTTTATAACTTAGGTTAAAATTGTCTAAAATATTTTACTTCTACTTCTCCCACATTATTTCTTAACTTTTTTTATAAAACTAAAAACTCAAAATATTAGAAGTAAAAATAACTTCTATTATACCAAATAAAAAAAATATTTGATTCTACTCCTATTTTTATTTCTATTTCCCCACTTCTATACTATCAAACATGGGTAAGGTTTCGATATGTTAACCCTAACGAGGGTATATATGAAGCATCACACAGTGAATTTCACAAAAAGTCCTAACTACTTATAAATACAAAAACTTGACATATAAGTATTGAAGTTTAACACGTAAATAAAATTGAGAAAATGATTTATTTCCTTGTTTAAAATTTATTTATAATTCTTTTTTATTATATGTCCATTTGAATAAGCTTTTAGAAAAAAGTTTTTTAACAGTTTTTAGAAAAGAGCTTCTGGAGAAGAGTTTATGAAAAAAAAAGTGATTCTGAATAAATAAATGTTTGAATAATTATTACCAAAAGGACTTTTGTTATTGGCAAATTATCATAAAATGTATGATTTTATTAAAAAAAAAATTAACTCTCTCCTGTTCTCTTCACCGTCGCACCTCCGTCATCATCTCCTCCCAACTATCTTGTTCTTTCTGGCGATGAGGGAGCATTTTCTTCTGTTCTTTTTGGCGCCTAAGCTCCGCGGTGATGGACGACCAGCGAAAGTAGTAACGACGCTCCACTCAGAGATGACCTGGCGACGGAGCTCCATGGTGGAAGAAGAAAAAGACCTAGCGGCGTAGCTTTAGGGTGGCCGAAGACGGCAGAATAGCTCAACGCGATCTTCCTCCCTCCCAACAACGCGATGGCGACGGCATATTTCGACAACAAAAAGGGAGAGAAGATAAGAGAGAGAAGAAGAGAAAAGAGAGAAGAGAAGAGAGAGAAGATAGTGTAAGAAAAAGTAAAAGTAAAATAGTAATTAAATAGTCCATAAGCTCTTTTACTAATCTAAAAGCTAGTCTCAGTAGTTTATCTAAAATTTTAGTTTAGTCCAAAAGCTCTTTTGGACAAATATGACTATTTATTTTTAAATTTTTATAAACTAACGTTTAGGTCAAAAGTCCTTGTAAAATTTTAGTTTTTTTTTTCTAAACACACGTATAAATTAAAATATAATCCCCTTAAGATTTACTAAATTTAAGTGATTTTTCGTATATTTTCAATTTTTCTAAAAGGAAAACACCTATACTGATAGCTTCCTCAATAGGTTCTCCTCCACTTATATTATCATCTTAAAGCTCTTTTCTTATTTAATTGATAAATAGATATGCATGTGTGGGAATATTAAAAAAAAAAGATATGCATGCAAAATTATTTAATATAATTCTAGGATAAGGCTCTCCATTCATTGTGCGGCTATAGCTTCATTAATTTATGCACTTTTCATAATGCATTATAGTGTTATACTTGTATACATAAATAATTATGATATTTTTAAATGAATTTTAATTGCATGTTGGCAGGGGCTAAAGCCACAAAAAATCATTTTGTCTGCTGGTGGCAGGTCATTTGGTTTAGGGTTAGGGCTGCGACAAATTCATAGCAATTATTTTATTACCTTAAATAGTCAAATACATTGTTTTATGCACTTTTTTTAATTAAAAATAATATATGTATTTCTATACGTAACAAAGTTGCTAGTTGAACTAATTTATATTACTTTTCAGAAACACTATAAATTTTATGATATTGTTATAAATTTTATGATATTGTGAAACTTTATAATATTTATTTTTTAATTGATAAATATCCTATGTACAATTTAAAACATATTAAAATATTTTTCAAAGTACAAAAAAAAATTAAATTAGTTGAGTTTTAAAGGAGTTATCTTCTCATATTAACAATAGCGTTAGTCTTTATAAAGGATAAATCAATTTTTTAACAAAATTTTCTATCATTATTTATTGACATTAATTCATTATGCATTCATTTGAAATCAATATAAAGTAAAATTATTATTTATTATTTATTTACCTTTTAAAAAAATAATATTTTTTAAATATACAAAAGACTAAACAATCAAAGGTTATATTACACCTAATATATTGATATTATTTTTTATATATATCTAGTATCTTAATTTTATTAGTGGTATAATTTTATCCATAATCTTTTTAATTTGGTGTAATTATTGGTACTTGAGAAATAAGATTATGTATAAAATTATACTAAATTAAAAAGATTATATGTAAAATTATATCACAAATAAAATTAAGATATTAAACATATATAAAAAATAAAATTAAAATATTAAGTGTTATATAACAATCAACGACGCTTATCACCATCGTTAGAAATAGATCTTCATGTTATGTAATGCATGACCTATAATTCTACCTGATGAATGCTTCCATTGGATCTGCTTGCGAATAACATTCATAGGGGGTTGCTCCTCAATTAGATTGTTATAGTAGGTCGTAAATTTTTTTAACAAAATTCTCTTAGGCTTGCTTGAAAACTTTCAAACCACGGTTTCATAAGTATTTTTACGTTAAATTTCTTTTGCATACTTAGCTAAAATCACTTTCAAGAAGCTAATCCAAACAGCCCCAAAAAATAATTAAATGCAATAAAATAAAGGTAGAAGCTTAAAAGAAAATGCAAAAGAACATAGTAATCACATTGGTAACTTGGTCAAAAGACAGTCACAAGATTCTTATACATCACTAGACCGCTTGAAGGTGTGTCTGAAGGCAGTTTTTTGGGTATAGATCTATCCCTCTTTTTTGTTTTCTTAATAAAAGGATAATTTCATTTGAAAAGAGCTATATAAAACAAGAGTTACTGAGTTATAATTTTTATGAATTATAAATAAAACTGTTTATTTTATAGACTTCTTGAGTTCATGTAAACATGAGAATAGTACACTTTTTTTCCCTTCAAAACAATCATAATCATGATTGGGTTATGCACCATAAAGTAAATTTTTTCCTCCTTTCTTTGGTTACAAGGAGCATCCATCAAGTATTGAAGATTGAATTGTCCGTAGAAGTTAATGCAAAATCAAAGTTTGGTTGAGTGTGTGGGGGAAATGGGAGACCTATTCCAGGATTCCTTAATAAGAATAAGATATATATGCATGCATGTGATTCATGTCCTTTCTCTCTACCATCTTATCCAAACCTCCAAACATACCCATGTGTTTCCCTGTCCCTTTGCATCTCCACATCCCAACACCACTCCCACCATTCCATTTAAATCATACTTTTCACTTGTTTTATCTATAGAATTTTTTATTTTTATTTTTATTTTTTTTGTTGGGTGTGTTTGTGTTTTTTGTTAGTTTAAAATTGGTACTCTTGGATTATTAAAAAAAATGGCACTCTTAGAACCACCCCCATCTTGGCTTGTCTAGAAAAACATATATAATCACAGCATAACAAATAATTTGTGATGATTTTTTACAAATTATTAATTTTTTACAAATCATAACATATGTAACAAATAATTGTAATTTATAAAAACTCTTAATTTTACAGACGCTAATCCAAAATACACTTAAGAGTATGTTTGGTTATCAAAAGTAAAAGTTCAAAGGTACATACATTTATAGTCCTTCTCGTATAAGTAACTTAGAGTTGCTGTTGTTAAAAATTCTTAGTTTAAGTATTTTCTCAATAGTATTTATTTAGTATTTTGAAGTAATCTTTGGGGCAATTTCTATATGAATAATGTAAACTCAAGAGGGCATCACTTTTCTTTTCTTTTTTAGGTGAATAAATTTTTAAATTTGTTGGATTCTTTTCTATGAGGCTTACTAAGACTATAGAAATAATTATATTAGAAATATATATCATTCTATTAGAGATAATTATATTCGAGATATAATCAAATACTAAATATAAATACCTTTTTTCAACTGAGAAACAAAGATTATCTCTTTTATTCCTAACAATTTTTTGCTGAAGAAGGACTACTTCTGTGTGCTTAAAATTAAGCTCACTTTTATTTTCCAGTTCAAAAGTTGAGGTTTGGCTTGTAAGCTTACACTAGAGGTGGTAATGCGGGCCAACCCGCCGGATACGGGTTGGCCCGCCGCGGGTTGATATAAAAGCGGGCCGGTTTTAACCGGCCCGCTTTCAGGCGGGTTGGGATTATCCCAACCCGAGTCCGCCATGGCGGGTTGGCGGGTTAGCCCGCCAACCCGTCAACTTTTTTTTTTTTATTTTTTTTTATTTTTTTCATAATTTTTTTAATATATATGCCTACTTTTTTTAAAAAAAATTATATATTTTAATATTAATTAGATTCAAATCATGTTTGAAGTTGTCAAAATATTTATTTAGTTAACTTTGTCTGACAATTTGTCACCATTCATAGATAAATTTATCACAAAGAAAATAATAATAAAATAAAATAAATATATATATATATAAAGAAATGACTCAATGAGATAAAATTAATATAAATTAAGTGTAATGTCCCTTGTTTGGCTAAAATTCTCAAATTAGTAAAATATAAATATGGAATATAAATAATAAAAAAAAAGTAAAAAAAAAAAAAAAAAACGGGCTAACCCGCCAACCCGGCGGGTTAGCCCGCCGCGGGTGCGGGCTTGGCGGGTGCGGGTCAAAAAGACCCGCATCTAAATGGGTTGCAAATTTTGCAACCCAACCCGCCATTTTTTGGCGGGTTGGTGGGTTGGGCCCGCGGGCCCAACCCAAATTCCCACCCCTAGCTTACACAATATCAGGTTAAGAGTAGGGAAAATGTCCCCCCCCCCTTTTTTTGGGGTTAAAAGTTAAAATCATCTAATGCAGGTGATAGCCTAACAAATTGAATTGAAAAGCCTTCAATAATTAATAATGATAAAAAATAGTTGATTTTGTTTTTATTTGTGAGAAAATAATCACCTTATCTTACTCATTATTGACAAATAATCAAAAGTAAAATCCTTAACTCTCGATTAATTTACACAAATTAATTAATTTTGTAATCATTTCTCAAGTCATCCAATTTCCTATACTTTTTAGATTTGTAGTATTTTCAAGGTTTTGTTTAAGTCATGGTGTTGGGCTCATGACAATTTTTCCTAGGTTACCACCCCCGTTTAATATAGTAGGACTAAAAATTGAAAAATTAATTTTAATTTTAAATCTAAAATATAGTTATTATATTTATTAATTTTTTTAAATTATTGTTATTAATATTCCTTTAATAATAATTAAGTAAGAGAGGGGGAGGGAGTTAAAAAAATAATTAATATCTTTTAAAAAAAATATATTATATTAACTAATTTAAATAATTTTTAAATCTAATTAAACTATTTAAATATATTTTATATTAAATATCAAATGAATATATTCATATTTTAGTGTTCTTGAGTTGTTTTATTCGTGAGGATCATAACTGGGTTTGATAATTTGAATTTAGTTCCAATAACATGAATATGATACCTTATTACACACGAGATTACAATAAAGCAATGCATCCCTTTACATTATTTTGAGAATTATGAGAGTTGTATTTAAAAAAAATGAAATAAAAAAGGACCACAAGAACAAATAAACAGAAAGCAATCATAAGCAGCAATCCAAAACGCAGCAGCAGCACAACTGCAAGGAAGAAAATAAGAGAACAAAGCTAATATTAGGTACTTCGTACTATCCTTTATATGAGTGACATTATCTCTCATATAGGTCTCATATATATAAATAATAATTTAAATTTATATAAAAATTTAATATAATTTTTTTATCTTTATCTTTTAATTAATTATATGTCTAATCTTTTTTCAACTCATTCTTTTTTACCCATCATTCTTATAAATAAAGGACAAGTAAATAACCCTAAGATATATAAAATCCAAACTAATATCTTGAAATGCACAAATGACACAAAAGTCCCATCGACCAAAATGAAATATCAAAATTTGGTGAAACCACCTTGCTACTCCTCACATAAAAAGGACCTTTGCCTATTTTTGTTTATACAAAATTTGGTTAGAAAGATGTTTACTCACTTATAATTTAAAGGTAAGGTAAATTTTTTTTTTCTAATCGATATTAATGTCAAATAGAACGAATCGTCTATTATCTTTAGATATAAACTTAAATACTAAAAAATTAAAATATTTTTTAAATACTATAGTACTCCTAATAAAATTGAATACGTTCTAAATCTCGACCTATTGCTAGTAGCCTCCATTGCCAGAGTTCCAGTAACGATTGTCAGACTCCAACACCCGTGGGCCGTGGTTAGAGAATTTTTGGCAAAAGATGACCAAAGGGATTTGATTCCATCACAATTAACCAGCGAATGATCCTATCATCTAAGCGAGTGACCACTATTTTTACAAATATTTATAGGTTCAATTAAAATTTATTTATGAATGACTACAATAGCATAATGGAAATAACTTTTGCATAGTTAATCACGAGAACAATTTAGTGGAGATCTGGTGGCCATATGTGGCGGTGGTTGCTGGTCGATGACAAGGGGAGGTGAGAGTACGTCTTACCGAGGGACAATAAGGTCATTTTACAAAATCCTGAAATTTTATTTTAAGGAACTTCTGTGTGATTTGTACATTTCAGAGTGCGAATTTGGGTTTGGGATAGATTTTAAAAAATAGATATTTTGGTTCTGAACAATTACTAACTCACCATCCTTCCCAAAAGCCACCATCACCTCTGCTTGTGGTTTTGTGGGTAACACCAGAAACAGCATCGTTGGAAGGATACCCCATTGGTGGAGGAGCACTCATAGGCGGCGGTGGCGGCAGATAAGCCATCACCGGTGAAGGATATTACACGGTTAATTCATCATATAATCTCATTAATTAATTAATTAATTAATATCGTTAATCCCATTTTCAAACACAACATAAATTATATATATAAGAGGGTATTATTAGCTTATTGTGGTGAGAGAGAAAACCTACCAGGAGGATCTTGTTGATTGTAATGATCCATGCTTGCTGGACAATAATGAAGTTGAAGATGATCTTATGAACTATACAATGGAGGATGTGAATGAGACTGAGATGCTATACACACAGAGAGAGAGAGAGGTGGGTGAATGTGGGTCGGCTATGAAGCGCGTGGGTGAAAGATGGGCTATGAAATGTGGCCGGGAAAGGTTGATTCAGGGAAGGGATCCACCTTCCCATTTCTTTGTTTCTTTAAGATATCCTGCAAGATACAGAAAAATGAGTTGATTATTAAACTAATTGAGTGATTTAATGGTCAATAGTCTAATTATAATTAAATTGAAATCAACTTATTTATAATTACAATATATAAAAAATTATATATATAACTCTTAAAATAGTAATATTTAAATAACAAATGTATTAATACATAATTAAATGTAACATTTATATATAAGCCCTACATAATACGACAAAATATAATTACTAAAATATAAATTTAATAAATTGCAAATTTTTTTCCTTTTCTTTTTATTTAAAATAACGTTATTTTATACTCATAAGCGGATAAAGAAAATGAAAAATCTAACTTAGGGTGTGTTTGGATTAGCTTTTAGAGAATAGATTATAGGAAGAATAGATTTTGGAGAATAGATTTTGGGTAGAATAGATTTTGGGAAGAATAGATTTTGGGAATAAAGATGTTTGGATGATTAGTAGTAGAATCACTTTTTATATTGGTAAATTACTAAAAAGGGTATGATATGATTAAAAGTAAGAGAGATGAAAGATGATAGAGAATAAATAGGAGAGAGAAGAGAGTGTAGAGAGGAGAGAGGAGAGAGAAAAAGAGAGATAAGAGAGGAGAGAAGAGAGAGAAAAAGAGAGATAAGAGAAGAGAGATGAGAGATAATAGAGAGGAGAGAGGAGAGAGGGTGTAAAAAAAGTAAGGGTATAATAGTAATTGGATAATCCAAAACTTAGGTTTCAAAGAAAAAGCTATTTTCAGTAGCTTATTCAAAACCTAGGTTTCAAACCGAGGTTTTGTCCAAAATCAATTCTCAACAAAAATTGCTGTTTGTGTGAAAATTTTCCAAACCAAGGTTTTGCCCCATAATTGATTCTTAAACCATGGTGCCAAACAGGCACTTAGCCTACCACACCCAAAACCCTTAACCGAACTAGGGCCTGTTTGGTAAGGCCTTAAACCGCAGTTTTAAAAGGATTTTTGGCCTAAACCTCGGTTTGAGGAAATTTTAAAACAAACAGGCTTATTTGTCCATAAGTATTTTTAGACAAAACCATGGTTTAGAACTATGGTTTTGAATAAGCTATTTAAAATAGCTTTTTTAACACTAAAAGCACTTATGGACTATCCAATTACTATCTTACCCCTACTTTTTCTTACACCCTCTCTCCTCTCTCCTACTTTTTCTTATACCCTCTCTCCTTTCTCCTCTCTTCCCTCTCTCCTCTCTCTTCTCTTTTCTCTAACTCCCTCCTCTCTCTTACTTTAAATCAAATCATACCCTTTTTGGTAATTTACCACCATAAAAAGTTATTCTAAAAATAACTATCCAAACACCTATTTATTCAAAACCACTTTTTTTTCCACTCTTCTCCAAAAGTCCTTTTCTATAAGTTGTCTATAAACCCTTTTTTTTTCATAAACCCTTTTTTAAAATTCTATCCAAACAGGGCCTCATGATTGATTCATCGGCTTATTGATTTGTTTAATATCATAATATTATCTACTATTTAATAATTTATTTGACTATGCTTTGTCTACTCAATCAATTTCAACAGTTTATATGTGGGGATTAGCGTGATGGAACATGAGTGTGTTAATGGCGGCGGAATCCAGATCCTTGCTTGTTTGGTACATTCAAAGGAAGCAAGTTCTGCCGAAATGCAAGTTGAGTTTATTAATTTATGGAATTTTATTTAAAATA